>OX376242.1:11298117-12619011 GCA_947364205.1 Agrochola lota | reverse complement strand
CTCGCTCTGGGCGGAGTGGGAGAGTGTGTCAGACTTTTACTGACTAAAAATCCACCCGTGCTCCTTCCGTTGCCCGTGTGCCGGGGCCGCGATATCCCTTTCGGACAAACCGGCAACCCCAGCAGGGTGGAGTCCGGGCCTTACCCGTTTGTTTTTCAAAGGAACAAAAGTTAGTCAGATTGTGAAACTCATGTCAAGTTTGCCAATCTGTAACGTTTACAAAGGTAGGAAGGTTCCTAAAGCCGATACCAGGCGTTTCTCTCGAATAAAGGTTTATTTTTGTTTCATCCCACGTTCACACGACACCGACAAAACAACAAAGGACTGAACGTTTATCTGCTCCTTTCGTTTCATTTTTCGATCATTCGGTAGACAAGTGAAAGATATCGAGTGCCGAAATCCAAAATCGTTAGATTGGAATAAATTTTTCACTTTTGATTCATTTTGTGTTCACACGTTTCTTTTCGAGTGAAGATGCAATGAATAGTTAAAATGAACAAAAAGTGAAGCGCCTGATATCAGATTTATAAAAAATGTCGGTCCAGAATATCGGGATAAAAAGTGTTATATATGTTAATCCAGGTTATAAACTATCTGTGTGCAAAATTTCATCCAAATCCGATAAGTAGTTTTTGCGTGAAAAAGTAACAAACATCCATCCATCCATCCTCACAAACCTCTCAAACTTTCTCGTTTATAATATTATATTATATTATATTACATTATATAACATTGTATTTAAGATTGGTAGGATAAAAAACAGCCTAAAAAAAAGTTTTTTTAAAGTTTAGTTTAAGTTACGGTTTTCTACAAGAGCGGTGGCCGCCACATAGCGTCTGCAATTTACCGGCGAATTAAGTCACTGAAACGTTATTTATGAAAGCGATTTTGTGTGTTTTCCTACAAAGCGTTTTTGACACCGCAAAGTCAAGTCCCGCTGCCATCATTTTCATGACAGCCGTCACTGCGGCCGTTATGTGGCAGCCACCGCTCTTCTAGGAAACTGTAGCAAAAGCAGTAGTAATTATTCACATACAACACCTTTTCATCAAACTTCCGTTTTTCAGTCCAGTTTACTCGACGCTTAACCGTCCATAATAAACACGGAAGGTAACCTTTTTAAAACGTAACACGCCAATTAGACCGCGTTTTTTATTTTAAGCCACCCGTGTTTGAACTGTTAAATATTCATTCGCGGTTATTACCGGCTGTCTTGTACCTTCCGGCACTTAAATCGTGCTTCATTAACTAATTTGGTACTTAAACTTTAATTGATGATGCTTATTGGGACTTTATTTTCTTGTACACAGATCTGAAATATGTTTACACTTTTAAAAGCAATATAATTTTAATCATGATAATTATTATTAGTGATAAGGTTAAAAAAAAATTTGTCCTATTATTTTATTTTTCAGTTATAAACCTTAATACACAAGATAACACTAAAATAAATGATTATGGTAGGTATGTACAAGTAATAATGAAAAATATATAAAGGGGGTAGAGCTCATTGGGCATCAAAAAATTCGTCCGCATCGCTTTCAATAAGTAAATTGCCTAAAAGGCTGGCAGCAGTGCCATGTTGGATGGCAATGCTTAATGATTTCAAATATCAACAACCGCATGCATTAATATCAAACGTAGCGTTTAGTTATTCCATATTTACATTGTTTATTTAGTCATTAGCATAAATATTATGTAAGTGCTCTGATGGATATATTCTGTACGTAATTTATGATTAATTTGTTTAACTTCATTGAAAGGTAGGTCGTACGTTTAAGTTATGTTCTATTTCGTTTATTGTAACCACTATTCGTGCGTGTAGAGTATCAAACTCTAAAATAAAACCAGCAGTGGTGGCCCAGTGTGCAGTGGTAACGGCCGCGACTTAGGTCTTAGGTTCAAACCCTGACAGGCGCTTTACTTGTGTAAATTACTTCATCGCCACTGCTCTCAAAACGGCGAACGGCCGTTTTGAACTACTGGTATGGTCTAGAACCAAAAATTCCAAGACATGTGACATCTATCAACCCGCACTGGGTCCGCGTGGTTGATTACGGCCAACTCCGTCTTACAGAGAGGAGACCTCTATCCCACGAGAGGGAACAGTATAGTCTGATTATGCTACTCTAAAATAAATGTTGATAAACTTCATCATCAACATCATTAGCAGCCTTGTTCCACCCTCTACTGAGGCCTCCTCCCTTTTGTGCCATGCTTCCCTGGTCTTGCGAGTATTACCCAGGTCTTCCCTGTGATCTTCTGCAGGTCCACCCACAATTAACTTACCTTGGTATATTAAAGTCATAATATCCACATAATAGGTATAAATAACAGCACTTTGATTTATAGGACTATCATCCTAAAAACTCTGTTCTATCTTTTGCATTCAATTTAACACTCAAATGATGGTCAGATACTAAAAGATTCTACAATTTCCTCAATCATAATCTTCCTCCCTTGTTCCATGTTATACTTGGGGTCTGGGCAACACGTTCTCTTTTTCAAGTCTTTCCTGTCAACCGTCACTATCATTCACTCCTTTTTCTCTCATATTATGCCTCACATAATCCATCCATCTTTTCTTTGGCCTTTCTCTCCGTCTCCATCCATAAACAGACAGTTTTGACAGTTTAGGCAAATTGAAAGCCAGCTTTTATAAGTATCTCCCCGAACACTGAGTTTCTTAGCCCTGCGTTGTCTCACTGGGTGGGTTAATTTAGGCTACTTATTACTTTTTATTTTGTATTACTTAGTTTTGTCTACTTTAATTTATTAAGTTCTTTTCAGTGCAAATTTATAATAAAGGATTTTATGTCTATTTGTTTTTATAAGTTACAACAACGTTTTGTGTGGATGCAGAGTTTACCTATAAGTGATTGTTACATTTTATTCTGACTTGTTGCTTCTATTTCATTTGCTTATACCAGTGTATACATTTGTTGGTGAACCAAATAAATAAATAAAAATTGATATTCATCACTCTTTTTCATATGTATTTACTGCCTCCTCAACACATACCCATACCGAGCCAGACGATTACCTTTCAACTTTTTTGTCCACAAATTGTTCCACAAAATCCAGAAAATATTCTGCAAAAGGTGACTACACTATTCTTTCTGGTAAGTATTCTTACCATCATGTCTCTTTACAGTCTCTGAAAGTTCCATTTATATTCAGTGGTCACAGGACTTTTGCCGGCTGACTTATTTAAAAAATATACTATCTCATGGAACCTTTTCCTGAAATATTTGTTCAGCACATTGTGTGTGGAGGTAGTGGCGGTGGTATAGAGAATAAATCTTGCATTCTAAGATGTGTATTGTTACTGCTTGCATTCATATAAGTCCGTGAAGGTGCGTTTTTATAGGTAGAGAGAGAGAGAGAAGGTTCGTTTGTTTTGTGCTAGTGGCTTGCTCGTAAACTGTGATTTGTGGATAAGGAAAATCTCCTCTCTCTCTTAAAGAAAAGCGAGACTCTCGAGAAGAATATTAAGTTATTTAAGGGCAGACTTTTTGTAAACACGATGTATATATAGGTCAGGTAAATTATTCATTTATCTATTTAACACATTACGTCAACTTGCTGTGATAGGCATTTAAGACATTATGTCATAGAATGACATTTCTGTTGTGGTTTGAATATATGGACAATTTAATTTGACGACACGGTTGGCGCTGTGGCTGAGCGATCGACTGCTGCGCAACGTGTCGCGGGTTCGATCCCCGCACGGAAAAAATATTTGTATGATCTGCAAGTAGTTGTTCCGGGTCTGGGTGTTAGTGTATGTGAGTTTCTATGTTTGTAAACGCACCCACGATACAAGAAGAAATTCTTAGTGTGGGCCAAAGTTTAAAAAAAAAAAAATGACGTAGGTACAGCTAATTTATCTGACTTTACACAAGCTGCAAAATCATAATTATTTAATAAAATAAGTGATTGGTGTGAATACAGGTGAATATCTGGCAAGCGTCGTTATTATAAAAGTTAATAACTTTTGACAGCGGCTTCGCCCGCGTGCATGTCGGAAATTATCTCACGGGAAAGTACCACCAGGATAAAAAGTATTTATTCTATGTCCTATTCTAGGTCATGGTCTACCCGCATTCTAAATTTCATCAAAATCCGTTCAGCCGTTATAGCGTACCAAACAAACGCTTCTCCTTCAAAAGTGTAAATTTTCTTGCTTATAAAATGTTTTTAATGTCAAAGTTCTGCGAGTAAATACTTTGTTTGCTACAATTATTTGCTCACAAATACAAACTATACAGTCTGACATAAACTTTAGTTTTACATTGCTGCTACATTTTATTCAAGTCAGTAGCTTCTTCCACAAGCACAGCGCATTTAAATATTGGCTCATACTAAACGCTCCCAGCAGACTACCGCCAGTACTCGCCTATTTACTTTCTCAAAGTAAACGGACACAAAAGACAAACAATCCGTACCGTAATAGTACGCTATGTTTCATAGGATAGTAGAGTAATTTGTAACTATGACATATATTAATTACAGTGTGTATGTTTACGCCTAATTTATCATGCGGGATGAACAGAGGACAGTTAAATTAAGGTCAGTTTTATCACAGAGAAGGATAAATAAAAGTAATTAATCATTTTATAAATTGTTTCAAGGTTACGACACCGTGTATTGATGATTTTTAACCGACTTAAAAAAGGAGGAGGTTCTCAATTCGACTTTATGTTTTTTTTTTTTTGTGTAGTAGGTTCAGAGGTTTAGGTCGTTTTTTAGTTGGCTTCAATAATATGTATTGTTCCCACTTAGTCTTTAGGGATGCTGTTATACTGATGTTTGTAATAAGTTCCTGTCACTGTATTCGAATTTGTGTGGGGTAGGTACCTACCACAACAAAAAAGACAAAAATAAAAACTTTTTACAAAACAAAACAACCGACTTCCGAAAAAAACAGTTCAAAGAAAAAATAACTTAAATTTCGGAAGTCGGTGTCTTTGGTTTTGGATTTTCGTTTTTTGCCACCGACTTCCTAAGCAAAAGTTATTTTTACTTGGTAGTGTTTTTTTGGAACTAGTTTGTATTTATGATTATATTTCTATAAATAAATATTTGACATGGTCGCGAATCATATTTAGATCAACATTCATTCTGATACAACATGACCTGCGTATTGGAAAAAAAACGTAAGAAAATTCCTGGCTTTCGCTTTAATACACATTTAGTTTAGACGGTTACATATGGTAAAGTGACAAAGACAATGTTCTACTTATCAGAACTATATCCAAAACTTGATATGCTATATCAACGGCAAGGAGGTACTGTAATTTGTTGTTAAGCCTTTATATTAAAAGGATTTAGCTACGGGGGCTCGTGGGTAAATGATACCGATCAAGCCTCGCCCATTTTGTAACGTTATAACTGTCAAGCCCCGCGGTTTGACATTGACGCGCGCTAAAGTGTCAAACTCCGCGGTTTGACATTAACGCGCGCTAACGTCAGTTTTGACATAAAAAAAAAATCTAGGTTACATAATATATTTTGAATGATTTAGTAGATTAGTTGACAGTATATACAGTGTACATGTCAGGCCATAAAAAAGCTGCGTAAGTCACCCGACATGCGCGCCCATATCGTCAAGCCCCCTTGACTCACATGTGAGTCAGGTGACTCTCATGAGAGTCAACGGGGGCTTGAGGGTTTGGGACACTAAGCGACTCATCGGGGCTTAATATAAATTTATATCACTATCAAACTACAACAAAAACTTATTCTATGAAGTACATTTTTAAAGGTGTTTGATGGTTGTACAGCAGCACATAATTAATGATAAACCAACTCTCAAACTAAGTCAAGCTTGTATTTTGGGAGTTAGTGGTTGAAATGATTACAAACGGACGGGTCGACCGAAAGTTAAGCTACGCTTGCCGCGGTCTTTTCGTGGATGGGTGACCATCCATTACATATCGAAACCCCTCCGTACCTTGGAAAACACGTTAAGCCGTCCGGGCTGTCATTCGTAGATCTTTGACAGTCGTTACGGGTCAGAAGTCCAATTGTCTGACAACCAGTCTCACCAAGGGGTATCGTGTTACCCAGCCGCTGAGTTATGGAGGTCAGATAGGCAGTCGCTCCATGTAAAATACTGGTATTTAGCTGCATCCGATTAGGCTGGAACCCGTCCCCAACATATACATATTAGGAAAAGGCTAGACAGATTGAGTGATTTTGATTTAAATTCAAGCTAAGTCATTCCGTCTAATAAAATAAACAGTCCAACATTTTAGTGTTTTTTAATTTATTTTTTATTAATCCAATGATGGTAAGTAATGATCAGGCTGAAGGTGGCAGCGAGCTTCACCCGGAATCCTCAACCACAGAGGAACTGGCTATCTTACCTCTAACTGCCGAAACAACAACGCTGTTAACATTGTTGTTATGGCGACAGACTTAGATAAGATGGATTTTAAATGATAGCAGTCAAAATTGTTACAGAAATGCTTTCTGTATCCACTGCGTGCGCCTAAATAATTTAAATGTTTAATTTATGCAACGATCGTAAATCTGGCTGGCTAAAATGCAAATAATTAAATAAGTGTATACATTCGTACAAAATGTCGGGAACCATTTGTTTGTGTCCGTGTATATTTTGATTTAATATTGTGGACTTGTCTCTACCACATGTCATTACAAGTGAAATTATATTCAAATTTTAAAAAACCCCGACACTAACATTTCCTCATTTCTTTTTCCTACTTCATCACCAGAACCTGTTCATCATCTATCTATAACCTATTCACAGCCCAAAACACGATACTTGTGTGTTAAGTTGGTAAGGGAGTTGGGTATCCTTCAAATTCCAGGTGATGCTGCAGCATTAGTTCAAGATTACTTTGTTCTTCTAATATCATTCAAGTAACAGAATACTAAATTTCAAATCGATCAGGCCTGTAGAGGACGCTCACATCCATTCATCAACTAGAAAAGAGCTGATAATCTTCAAACTGCTAAACCGATTTTGATAAAACATGTCTGAACCATCGCTGGAAAACAAGCTTTCAAATAAAATAAAACTACATTCAAATCGGTTCATTCGTTTAAGAGCTACGGTGCCACAGACAGACACACAGACAGATACCCTTGTTTTTGCGTCGGGGGTTAAAAATTGGACATTAATAAGAAGGATTTTCGTAGTATATAAATTAGTGTTTAACGTCTACATGGTTTTGATTTAAACAGCTTGAGGTGTTGATTATCCTACTGTCCTACTAATATTATAAACTAGATGACCCGATGAACTTCGTACTACGTGAGAGAAAGTTTAAATTTTTCAAATTTTTCGGCTGTTCTTTTGAGGTTTTCCTAATTTTCTTTTTTCCTAAATCACTCCAGTGTTAAAGTGAACAATAAAAAACAGGTCAACCTAGGAGGTTGTCGACTGCTTAACCGGACTGTTGCTGCCTCAATAAATTAAGGCCTTCAGCCAGGGCATAGAACTTGAAGGGCAAGAAACTAAGTGACAACACGCTAAGGGCATCTCCTGTGAAATACGGACCTTAAACAACTTAAACTTTTTATCAAGCTAATATGTTTCCGTGGGATAATTTTCAACTACCACGCGGGCAAAACCGCGGGCATAAGCTAGTATGATATAGATAACTGCTTTTATAACCACGTATTTGTTAAACCAAATAACCAAATGTTGTCTACTAACATGAATAAACGCACAATCTCCATTTACTTCAGTGTCAGGTCATATTTGTATTGAACATAATGAAAACGTACTCGTATGGCTCTAAGCTCCATGCGTGGTAATACAGCCATGAATGGGTACCAATCGATGCATCCACATCGGCACGGTATTTCATATTCCGCTTTTAGAGGCCCTACCTTCGATCTCGGGTTTCGTTTATTGATGTTTTAAACTCGATTTCCGTATTTTTATTAGGGATCTGTACCAACGGAACCCTTTCAAGATCTTGTGTCCGTCAATTCTGAGACAGAAAGCAGTACTTACTACTTTCACTGTTTTTAATCGACTTGAAAAAAAGAGGAGGTTCAATATTCGTCTGTATAACTTGTTTTTCATCGATATTTTTGACAATTGTAGACAGATTTTGAAAATTATTTTTTTATTTGATAGAAGAAACTTGCGCGGTGCTCTCTTATAAATTGTATTACCTTTGCTTGAGTAGTTTTTAAGGTATCTTCAATAGTATGTATTTTTCCCACTTAGTCTTTGTGGATGATGTTATAATAACTTCCTGTCACTGTATTCGCATTTGTGTGGGGTAGGTACCACAACAAAAAAGCGGAAAAGATGTTATTTTTCAACAAAAAAAACATCCGACTTCCAAATAATAATAATAAAGAAATGTTAAAGACTAAATAATAATACTAATTGAAAAATAACTTAATTAACTAATAATTTCTGAACATAAGAATTTGGCCGGTTTTCACTTTTATTGTTACTACGAACCCGATGGTATTTCCCATCGGCAAAAACAACGATTTTTTTTATGACTAAAATTCCTTACTTAACTCCTTTAATCAATCTTCAAAAATTTATCCTTATAGTGCTCACTATCGGTATACAATGCCGCCCATGGGAATGTGCCTGGCCATATTTTTCTGAATAGTAATGTTTTTTTTTTTTTTTATTAACCTCAAAATTGAGGGAGGGGTCGTCTATCTTTATTTTCTTTTAATTTTTTCTGTCATTTTTTTTTTTTTAATTCTCTCTGTCATTTTATGGACTTGCACTTGTGTTTATTAATTTATAAATACTGTTTTTTTTTTAATGTCTTCACCTCCGCTTTTTTATTTTCATAGTCGATAAAGTTTAATGAAAAAAGTTAATACGATAAAATAACTCATAATCTTTTAGAAATAATAAACCGAATCCAAATCGAGCCAATAACATTGGAGATAAGGCAAACGCTAAGCAAAAAAAAAAAATTAATAACATGGAAAATATTAAAGATAGACCTTTTAAAGTTAATTTTAGAAAAAAAAAAAATAATATTCAGAAAAATACGGGTGGTCATATGCCCATGGGCGACATTGTATATGGAATATGGAAAATGGTAATTACAAAATGGTAATTACAATACAGCTTTACTAACGAAAAGTGTTTTTGGCATGGGTCCTACCATTTATAACAAAATACCGAATATTATTAAAAATCACCCAATCCAAATGTTTAAAAAGAAACTGACAGCCCTATTACTTGATAAGTGTTATTATTCAATTAATGATTTTTTAAATGACCCTACTCTTTAGATGTAATTATTGACATTGTATTTTTTATTTTATTTTTTATTATTATTCGCATTAACCTAGTTTTAAATTCTATAATTTGCATGCCTAATTGGTAGATTGTACAAGGATCTCAACATTTTGTAAACACCTTTATTTATGTACCTACTTTCAAAGCAAATAAATGATTATTATTATTATTATTATTATTATTAATTCTTGTGCAAAATTTTAAGCTTCAAGACCCAGTGGTTTAAACTGTGCCGTCTTTGTCAGTGACCGTATTTAAGTTTTTTATTAAGTAATTGACTTGATAAGAAAAACTTCAAGTTTTTATCTCTCTCGTGTCTGTCCTTCTATTTATCACAAAAGTTTTTCTCAAAACCTGTGTTACATAGGAATTTGACTGTATTTAAGTTTTTATTAAGTTAATCTGGAGTTAATAAGAAAAAGTAACCTTTTTATGATCTCTCTCGTGTCCTTTCTTTATCACAATTTTTTTTCTCGAAATCTATGTTACATAGGAATTTGATTGTATTTAAGTTTTTTATTAAGTTAATCTGGAGTTAATAAGAAAAAGTAACCTTTTGTGATCTCCCTCGTGTCGGTCCTTTATCACAAAAGTTTTTCTCGAAACCTATGTTACATAGGAATTTGGCCAGTTAGCTATGTTTGCATTTCACTGTTGGACAGGATTTGATAGAGGCGAAAAATATCCAATTTGTTTTAAAATATCCCATGGATGAACACTGACCCCTAAAATGCAAGCCTAGGCCTAGTTTGGGAGTTAGGATCCGATCTTTGTAATACATAAATTGTAAAGAAGACAAGAAATAAAGAAAGAAAAACGTTTATTTGGACACAATTCGTGAAACACAAAATACAAAATGAAAAAGTGAAAATTATGTTTTAACAACAATAGTGTGTGCCTTATGGCTGCGCCAAAAAGTTTCATTGCAGCGTTAATGCCTGACAGATGCTGTCTGACACTGGTTTTAAGATTGTGTCTTTTAGTGTCTGTCATATTTAATTGTATTTTTTTTTGGGACAAATATTTTTTTATATTTTATTTTATACATATTCAAGTTTCGTACAGAATGTTCCCAATTCTAAGACTTAACTCAATACACGCTCAATCTCGATCGTGATATCCGGACTCTGTTTGTGCCTTTGGCATGAGACATGGGACATGGGACTTAAATCTAACAAGGAAAATGTAAGTTAAATCAGCCTACACTTTCGGAAAAGAAAAAATAAGTTATCTTAAAAAAATATCAATATAAATTTCTCCCAATCGGAAATGTTCTCACCTACGGAAAACAATGGCGAAGAAACTCCACGGTTACTTTCCTAAAAATCATGTTATTATACCATAATAGAATTTGCCATCATCATAAATGGTTTCCAATCGATGCACCCACATAGCCACGGCATTTCATATTCTACGTTGACAACCCTCTCCAGTGAAAGGCATTGTCGTATACAGGGTGAGGGTTTGAATTGGAATTATACTAGCCATAAGTTCTAATTCTATTATAAGGACTTTTGTAGAGTAACGAACTAGTATACGAAACTACCATTTTTCCAAATGGTACACCTGTTTTCTATTTTCTTTTTAAAGAAAATTTTAAGTCGGTTAAAAACCGATTTTCAAAAAGGGGTAGGTTCGAACTAAAAAAATGAAAAATAAAACCTTAAACAAAAAAACCGACTTAAAAAAAAAAACACTACGAAGTCAAAATAACTTTAATTTCGGAAGTCGGTGGCAAAAACGAAAATTCAAAAACACCGACTTCCGAAGTTAAAGTTATTTTCCACGTTGTATTTTTTTTTTACTTTTACAAATGCCTTTTAGTGACCTAGTTGAAATAAATTATTAGACTTTTACTTTTATAAATTGAAGTGCCTACCATAAATATAAATCTACTTTTTCTAGTAAGAGATTTCTATTTCTTACTAGAAAAATTATAGTAATAAAGGAATTAGAAACCACAAAATTGCATTTGCAACTTTTGAATAATAAAAGTTTTCCGCAATTTTACATACGACGTGATAACTTTGTTCGTTTTTAATACCGTGGTGCATTTTCGCGCAAAATATAAATAATAAGTAGTATTTTTACTACACTTTAAAAATCCTCTTACGCTTAGTCTCCAGCTCTATCTTAACAGCAAAACTGTAACTAGTAAGTTAACTTTTGTTTCTGCATATATGTATAATTATTTAATTTAGTATCAACTGTAAAAATTTGTTAAAAGTGAAAGGTATAATAGAATATTTTCCTTTTTTCTCTGTTAGCCTGCTCGGTCCCCCTCCTGGGCAAGGGCCCTCTCGGCATTTCTCTATCGAATAATTAAAAAATTGTAACTTATTGCCTCTTGTCCGGGAAAACATTTTTTTTCTTACCACAACGAAGGAGCTCTTGGCCTTCATCTCACCTAACGGTAAGTGATGATCAGGCCGAAGGTGGAAAGAGTTTCACCCGGATTCCTCAACTACAGAGGAACTGGCTATCTACCTTTAACTGCCGAAACATAATATTGCTGTTAACATTGTTGTTATGGCGACAGACTTAGATAAGGTGGTAGCTAGCCAGGCTGACTTAGAACAAACCCTACGACCAACCAAACCGAGCAGAAAATTTTGCCCCCGCTGGGAATCGAACCAGGGACCTCTGGGTCTGAGACAGGAAGTCTTACCACTAAACCACAGAGGCGGTTAGACATTAATTAGAACATTGACGATATAATTATGTATCTCTTAGGATCAGACGGAACTTATTTTCTATTAAAAACCTCAGAGGTATACCGCCTGTATACCTCTAGGTAGAATTCTCGCCACTAAAGCAGTTAATATCGCTCCGATATTGGACGGGGATTCCATATCCGTTGTGTGGTAGAAATGAGGGAAAGTTGAAATTTATCTCTGAATGTGTGTGAGTTCTAGCAATATAAGTTGCATGTTACTATATTACTTTCGGCCCTTCTAATTTTAACTTAAAATTAGTTAGTTAAGTTAATTGATTCAGGCGTGACTTTGCTGAAATCTATTTTAAACTACAATTGAGGACGTATATTTAGTAACCTAACCCGCTTAACTGTTAATAAAGAGTCATAAAAAACCTTATAAGAAATCGACACGTGTTTCATCTCTCAACGAGGCACCCTCAGGATGACCATTGACTTGTTGCAAACCCGGACCCGACGTGTGAACACGTCATACGTCGAAAGCAGAGCTCTGCTCTGGAGGATGTCTCGTTGAGAGGTGAAACACGTGTCGATTTCTTACAGGGTTTTTTATGACTAACTTTAAGAACAGTTAAGCGGCTTAGGTTACTAAATATACGTCGTCTATTGTATAAAAAAAAAAAGTTAATTATCTATAGCGACCTGCACCTTCTTCGCACGGTTTTTACGACTTGACAAAACATCGAGATTTCTTAGTATATGTAACTTTAATATTAAGGTATTATACACATAAATCTTCCGGAATAAATTCTTTAAACAATGGTGACAACTTTATCAAAATCTATTGCGTGGTTTAGAAGAACAACGCGGACATACAGACAAACACGTAAAGCGACTTTAATTTATAATATGTATATATAGATGGATGAATGTTTTATGAGTGGCTCGTGCCTTAGTCGGTCGTGGATGGGTGATCATCCATTAGAATATCGAGACGTCTACGTGCCTTGGAAACCACGTTAAACCGTTGGTCCCGGCAGCCATGTATGCCAAGTGTGCTACTGAAAAGCTTAATATCTTGTCAATCCTGTTGAAAGTCGCTGTAGAAAAACGAAACACTTTGAAAGAAATTGCCACTTGTCTATACTCCGTTGGTTTGGGTAGTTAAATAAAGATAAACAAAAAAAAACTCAGGACGAGAGAGCTGTCAAATAACCGACTAAATGTAACCTATCACTTCAGTTGCCATGCAACGTCACAGTCGCATTGTTCACTTTAGCAACGATAAAATTCGTTGACGTTTAGAAAACTTGTCTTTTTGGGCTCTTTACAACAGACAGATTAAAAAATATTATATTATTTTTATGCTTCTAACAAAAAAATGTGCTGAAGCAGTTACATCTACGAAGAGTAGATAAGAATAAATCATAAAGTTGAACATAAGAGGAAACCATTAAATAAATAAAAATAAATTGGGTATAACGTATTTTTAAACAAGAAACTGTCATCTATAAAAAGCCTTTTTACGATTTGTTTATCTCTTTTTATATACCTAAACCAATGGAGTATAGCCCCTCATGACTGTCCCTACTACAATAGTGGTCACTGCACAGTGGGGGTCTAAGATAAACGAGAATAATCAATAATTATTATTTTCCGTCAAATAAAGATATTTGGCGAAGTATCGGATAATAACTTCCTTGATAAGGGTCACTCCTAATGACAAGAGCAAAAGCTCTTAATTATGGTCTTAGTAAATGATATCGAATGACGATGGGTTATAAGGGATTTTCTTTGTGGTAGATAGGGGCTTGTGGCTAAGTAATACCAGCCGCACGGGTCGATCGATCAGGTTAAGCTACGCTTGCCGCGGTTGGTCCGTGGATTGGTTACCATATTTACATTCCAAGTCCAAGTCCGTGCCTCGGAAAACACGTTAAGCAATTGGTCCCGGCTGTCATTTGCAGATCTTTGACAGTTATAACAGGTCAGTCTAACAATCAGTCTTACCAAGGGGTATCGTGTTACCCAGTAATTGTGTTGTAGTGGTTAGATAAGCAGTCACTTCATGTAATACTGGTATTCAGCTGCATCAGGTTAGACTGGAAGCCGACCCCAACATAGTTGGGAAAAAGCCAGGCGGATGATGAGATAGGTATTACGAGCTTTTGTGTTGCATAAAAATCTACTTAGGTAGAAGAATAGCATAGGTAACTACATAATTATATCATTTTGTAGTTTGATTCAAAATAAGTAAAAACTATCAACTTAAATAATTGTCAGTAATTGGTAGTAGTAATGCTAGCCGTGCAAAATGCAGTTCCCCGCGTATTAAGTTTAGCGGCCAGTCGTTTTCCCAGCGCCGTGGCAATAACTTGTGTACCGTGTAACTAATGTAAGAAGCGTCATTGTGCTTTGTATTCATGGACATTTGAATAGAATTTATCTTGTACATCCAAATTTCATTTACTCCTTCTCCAAACAACTCATAAAACATGAAAAAATATTTTATTTTAAGACAGATCCCTCCTTTTAAAGTTAATATGAGATCATTTTTCATGAATATTCAGACAAATACGGGTGGACACATGCCACTGCGGCTTTGTACATTATTTTAAGTCTGTTAGCGTATAAATTATGTAAATACTATGATTAAATAAAAGCAAGAATATTGATAGCTCTCATAATATGGTAAAAAGTTATGAAAGGAAGGCAGTTTTAAAGGGTCCAGCACCTGACATGACCCCTACGTGGGCACAGAATTTCTTACAATATTAAATGTAAATTAATATCCATTTTAAATTCAGGCACACCATGGAATCACATTCATTCTTTGAGAGTCGTATGAAATACGAGTAACTTTATCAGGGCAAATTGTGCGTGTGTAAATTTGCTAACAAAATTATATCTGTGACTGTACCAATGGCCAAGAGGATCTCTATCATTATCATCAACAGTCTAGCAGCAGTCCACTGCTGGGAAAAGGCCTCTCCAATTGCACGCTATTTAGCTCGATTCTCGGCAACTCTCATCCAGCTGCTACCAGCCACCCTGCGAAGATCGTCGCTCTACCTAGCCTGAGGGCGTCCTTTTTTTTTTTTTTTTTTGTGGGTGGGAAATCATCAAATGACTTCTCCCGCTCTGGGCAGAACGAGAGGGTGTGTCAGACTTTTACTGACTAAAACCCACCCGTGTTCCTTCCGTTGTCTGTGTGCCGGGGCCGCGTTATCCCTTTCGGACAAACCCGCAACCCCAGCAGGCATTGGTCTTTCGACCCCGTCGGTTGGTGCTGACATCTCTTTGAGGCGCGCGTGGAACACAACGCGCCGTCGACACGGGCCTGGTCCTTATCGGACGGCGAGCTGCCCATTGCTCACCGTCCGCAAGCCCGCGCCTACGGTGGCCGGAAGTCGGCTCTGGACTCCCGACGCCCGGGGCGTCTCCTGCGGCGACTAGGGCCGCGAGGGCGTGCAGCGTGCATCTCCCTCGCGCGCTCCGCCTCCTCCTTCACGAGCATAACTGCTTCGCAGAAGGAGGTGACGGCCTCCCATGCACTCTCGCTCCGAACCATGGCCTGAACCAGGGCCGGACGCGAGAGATCGCCGCTGCCGATCGCCTCCGTGAGGACACGGCGGTGCTCCGCCCAAGCCGGGCAGACCTCCACCGTATGCTCCACCGTGTCCTCCGGGCGATCCACACAGTGGTGACACCCGGGCGTTTCCTCCCGCCTTACGCGGAACAGGAACCTCCCGAAACAACCGTGCCCGGTGAGGACCTGCGTCAGGCGGAAGGTGAGGACGCCATGGCGCCTCTCAAGCCACTCCTCAAAGAGGGGACTTATCGCCGCAATTGTGGCGTGCCCAGCGCTGGGTTGCGACAATCGCACACTCCATGCCGCCATGAGATCCCGCCGGAGCTCTGTCCGCTGTGCCGAGATTTCTCGCGGCAGCGGAGTTACACCCCGGCGTTTCGCCTCCTCGCGCAACTCCCACATGTGCGCGAGGACTTTCGCCTCCAGATCCCATGGCGGTAGTCCGGCAAGGAGGCTCGCCGCCTCACGGGAGACCGTGCGGTATCCCCGGACCAGTCTGATGGCCATGACCCTTTGGGACGCGTTCAACCGCCGGGCCGGTCGCAGCCTCAATGAACGCGCCCACACCGGTGCCCCGTAAAGGGCTATGGACCGCATGACCCCCGCGTAAAGCCTCCGGCAGGAGGCGTTTAGCCCCCCCAGGTTGGGCAGGAGCCGCTTCAAAGCAGCCCCAGCCCTATAGCCTGAGGGCGTCCTACCTTATGTTTACCGATTCCCAGTCTCCACTCAAGAACATGTCTACCCCAACGGTCATCGGTTCTATGACTAATATGCAAGCCCATTGCCACTTCAGCTTGCTTACTCTGTGAGCTATGTCGACAAATGCTGAGCAGCGCAGAGATTTTTCAAATATCTCGTTTCATTTCAGCGATTCTAATTGAAAAAACGCTTTATTAATTTTGAAGTAACCTATAATATAACTCTGCATTCCCCATTATTTATAACAAACGTAAATTGCTTTATTAAATTATTTTGTTTCGGAAGTAGAATGACATAAATTACCCTTAGTTGAACCGTTAGCGAGATCGTGTTCTATTTCAGACTAAAATTAGCATTTACAATTAGAAGTTCGGAAAGTGGAATTATTTCCTTTCCGTATTTGATAATTATTTTGTAATGAAGCAGTGAAATTTATAAAGTAAATGCTTCCGGATTGTATTAAGGGGAATTTAAATACATCCAACTTCATTTTAGCGACTAAATGAGTTATGAGATACACCCGTCGAAAATTATGCGACACAAATTCCGCGTGCTTATGAAAACTATGATAATCACGCGACGTAATTTCGGCTTGATGTGTCATAATTATGTCAGAGTCCAAAGGATTTATTTCAAATAGGCACATACGAGATTGCGCATGCACAATCACTTCTTCTACCCATCCTTGATTATGCTGATGCCAGCTATCTTGACCTTACTCAAGACCAACTCGATAAACTTGAGCGGCTTCAAAATGTTTGTATACGATTTATATTCGGTTTACGTAAATATGACCATGTTTCCGAATTTCGTGTGAAGCTCAAGTGGTTACCAATTCGCCTTCGCCGGAATGCTCATATTCTTTCCCTCTTGTATAACGTGCTATTCTCCCCTTCCGCCCCTCTCTATCTTAAGAAACGTTTCCAGTATCTTTGCGACTCCCATTCGAAATGTTTAAGGTCATCAGATAACCTGAAGCTTAAAATGCCAATGCATTCCACAACTTTCATCGACAAATCCTTTTCTGTCCAGGCCGCTCGTTTGTGGAATGCATTGCCAGCTCAAATAAAACGCGCGCAATCGTTACCAGTATTTAAGAGACTCATGAAGGAACATTACTTGTTGTTGTGATCTTGTTCTTGTAGCTGTAATAGTCTGTAGTCATCAATTATTTTCGTTGCTTATATAAATATTCTTATATATTTACTATGTATCTATTATATAGCATATATATATATATCTATCTATGTATCTATTATAATATATTGTATCTATATCATTATTATTTTGCACCAATGTCTACCCCATTTTTATGTCCACGCAATCACTGTCCATTCCAAGGTTGCCTGGAAGAGATCGCAGAAAGCGATAAGGCCGCCTATTGTATGTTTTGTAGTGTTAAATTTATGATTTACTATGTATTTTCTGGTGTACAATAAAGTATATATAAATAAATATAAATAAATAAAAGGCACTTTTGAACGTCAACATTTACAAGAAAGGAGATAGTTTTTTTTGTTCGGTGATTAGGCCCACCAAAAATTGTGGCGTGTATAAATGAAACGCATGTTAATTTGTTACTTTTGTTCTCTAAATTACAGTGGTAGTTATAATTATACTTCGTCTAACGGGAATACTGAGAAATACGATCATAACCTAAAAAATCACTAAGAGAGCTATTGTTTAGTGAGTTGGTTGACCTCGTCGGTATTATAATTATTATATATATAGAAGTAAAATAGTGCACTGTTCAGTAATAAATAGTAGGAATATAGGGTGCTTTGAACGGTTCATGGAATCTAAAATCACTGTAACAAAACATTTTTATTACTGTAATATATCAATTTCAACGTCAGACGACTTAGAAGTAGATAGTATTTCATCCAAAAATGATGCAGGTCGCTTCACCTGTCACCTTAATACTATGTCCAAGATACAATTACTTAGATACCGCACGCTCAACATAATATGTGCACAACAGCTGATAGCACCAAAGACTGCCCACTAAACAGTTGAAAGAAAGAAAGAAAAAGCATTTATTGAGACTCGCACAGGAAATCAAAAATTAAACTAAAAACACTAAACATAAATAATAAAAAACAATAAAAAAAATAAAAAAAACAAAATATACTTTAAAATTAATGCAGTCCTGTACGAGGCCAAAAGGCCCCTATCTCAGCATAAAGCTTCGACATTTAAAAAATAAATGTCGCAGCGCTGGTATTCTGATAGGGCCCACAGTGATGTCACGGAAAGATAGATACATAATTATTATATTAAATAAAATAAAAAATAAAGAAATTGGTGTGTGAAATATAATAAAAAGTAAAATATATGTAGTCCGCGTGTCTGTATCCGTTGCAACAGTATCCAGAAAGAGCAGCTCTAGTATTAGAAATTGATGCTCTAGTGTACCTAAATAATACACCTGAAAAAAATAGAAGATTTCTGTTAGAAGAAAATAAGAGTATTCTAACTAATGTTATTAATGTCCTCTTTGGTGTGCTTGAATCCACTGCAAAATAATGTTCTTTTCCGCGTAGTCAACTGGCACAGTTTGTTGTGCAGATCGACATGGAATGTAAATATTCCTGTTTCCAAATCTCCATAATGAATAAATATTTTCATTACTTTCTTGCATCATCAATACGCACTTTCCTGAAACTGCATCTAGATGGTTTGACGGCAAAAAAACCAAAAATCCATGCGTTCACAAGTTACCGCACATCTGCAGTCTCAGACAATGTATTCGCACATTGCGCTGAAATCTTTCTGAACAATTAACACAACATCCTTCTGGAGTAAATGCTATACTATCTTGAAGATTCCATATTCATTATAATCCTTCAATTACACCCAGAAAAACAGCAATATCAATTTCATGCAATTCGAAAGAAACGGAAAAAATATAATGATTGGAGAAATGTTGTCACGTGAAATTTGTCTTTCTGACAGTGTCAGTGATGCGGCTCGATTTTATAAAACTCGTTACCCGAGTAAATAAAATAAACGCCTGCGGCCAATTTTATCTTGAGGTGCCACTCGATGTAGTTGTGATTAGATAAGTTTCACCAACACTGCCACACTAATTAACTGTCATTTTTTGTTCTCTAATTCAATACGTAGGTAGATAATACCAGGGAACATTTAAATTTCATGTAATAAACCGTTAAAATACTGCGATGTACAGAGACACAGAGTTTTAATAGGAGTGTACATACCATGTTCAGTGGATTAGTGCTGTCAGTCGCTAACGTGTAATTTGTCATTAAAATCGTCATCGTATCGACATTGTTTATCAGATTGACAGTGGAATATGAGTAGGAGAAAACGCTCTTTACAAAGTCTAACAAAGCCGATCTTAGCCGAATGTCACTGACTTTTTTGGGGGCAATCTACTGAAAGAGAGACTGTTTTTAAAGCGCAAAAACGATATATGTCCTCGTGTGGCTTAAAAACTACCGAATCTTGTGCACCCCATTTTAAATCTTTAAAATTACTTACGATGCCAGCTATGTACATTTACGAGACTGTTTTGTTTGTTATAATGAATTTACACCTTTTTACAAAAATGTCCGATGTAAAAAAAACTGCAATGCGTTCTCAATATGTAAATCAAAATTCAAAATCAAAATCAAAGCCAAATTCAAAATTTAAGAAAGTTCTAACCTCTCTATTAATAGAAAAATGTTATTATACTGTACAGGATTTTTTAAACGATAATTTGTAATTTTAATTTTAATTTTTTTATTGTTTTGTTTTATTTAGTTTTTTTAAGTTTTAGTTTTTTTTTTTTAAATTACATTTTAATTAAAATTTTGTATGCCTTCGTGGCAAAACATAGCGCTCAAATATGTTAACACCAACACCATTATGTAAATACCTACCTATGTTTAACAAATAAAGATTCTGATTCTGATTCTGATTAATATTGAACGGTTGCTGTTTTGGATCTTGCTATGATTCTTTTCTTTAAGTATTTTTTTGTGTGCGTTTCAAAAGTACAAAGCTGCTGGGCACCTCCCTCCAGTAACTACCACAGATTTAACTTGCATTGAGCTTTAGAATTACATAATCGGGACAATCGAGTGCCTGACCGTTAATAACTGAGGAACATCAGTAGAGTCAAACTGACAAGCAACCAAAAAGTACAATCCGTTTCACGTTGATTTTTAAACCACTTTACGCGAGAGTGAGTAAACTTTCTTACTTAATTAAAACTGATTTAATAACCACCTTTTTTTTTCTGTTTTTTTTTTTTTTGAGGGTGGGAAATCATCAAATGACTTCTCCCGGTCTGGGCAGAGCGAGAGGATGTGTCAGACTTTTACCGACTAAAACCCACCCATGTTCCTTCCGTTGCCTGTGTGCCGGGGCTGCGATATCCCTTTCGGACAAACCCGCAACCCCAGCAGATTTAATAACCACCTCAAACTATTATTAGGTAATTTTTTTTTTTTCATATTGTCGTTAAAAACGCTTCAATACATGCATTTATGATGCTGACGACCATATCTGGAATTGAATCAATTGAGTGCACTATAAAAACATTTTCTTTATATTACGATTTCGTGATTCCGGTTAGACTTTAAAATCGACCATTTGAAATGATAAATTGATTACTTTTTTTTAGGTATAATGATTAATAGACGTTACAATAAGGGGGCCTAAAAAAACTATCTCCTTTTTAATATGTAAATATCATTGCTGGCTGGTATAAGCACGCTGAACATTCCGTCGCGTAATTTCGGCAGCTATAAGGCTACACTAGGCCCGTATTTTGAAATGATGCACAATTGATGACACGGTTGGCGCAGTGGCTGAGCGATCGACTGCTGCGCAATGTGTCGCGGGATCGATCCCCGCACGGATCAAATATTTGGATGATCTGCAAGTAGTTGTTCTGGGTCTGGGTGTTAGCGTATGTGAGTTTCTATGTTTGTAAACGCACCCACGATACAGGAAGAAATTCTTAGAGAGGGGCAACGTTTTAAAAAAGAAAAAAAAAACTCCGTCTTACAGAGAGGAGACCTGAATCCCACGAGAGGGAACAGTATAGTCTGATTATGCTACTCTAAAATAAATGTTGATAAACTTCATCATCAACATCATTAGCAGCCTTGTTCCACCCTCTACTGAGGCCTCCTCCCTTTTGTGCCATGCTTCCCTGGTCTTGCGAGTATTACCCAGGTCTTCCCTGTGATCTTCTGCAGGTCCACCCACAATTAACTTACCTTGGTATATTAAAGTCATAATATCCACATAATAGGTATAAATAACATCACTTTGATTTATAGGACTATCATCCTAAAAACTCTGTTCTATCTTTTGCATTCAATCTAACACTCAAATGATGGTCAGATACTAAAAGATTCTACAATTTCCTCAATCATAATCTTCCTCCCATGTTCCATGTTATACTTGGGGTCGGGGCAACACGTTTTCTTTTTCAAGTCTTCCCTGTCAACCGTTGTAAATGCACCCACGATACAGGAAGAAATTCTTAGAGTGGGGCAACGTTTAAAAAAAAAAAAATACAAAAAAAAAAAAAATGCAATTAACATAATATAATATAACGCCTGTAATCCCGGGTCAGGCAGAGTTATCTATAGTACACCCAACCCGGTAACAATTACGGTATCAATTTATTATTCTCAGATTTCATACAAATCTCTACTCAAATTTTCCTTACTTGAATACCGTCCTGGAATACGGGCTTTAGAATGATGTGTATAATTACAAAAAGACGTTACATTTGTCACTTTATAATGAACAGCTAACCTAATTTAATAAGTTCAGTCCAAATTAGAATCCAAGGAGGCACGATATCGATTCCTTAAAACCTTTTTGTCACAGACACCCATATTAAACAAGGATTAAACTTCCCTTCAGTTAGTAAGACTAATTGCAACAATTTAGCGAAAAAGACCCTTAAATAAAAAATAAAAGGAATTGATCTTCACAATGAGAACGCGAGAATTTTAATTGGATTTAGACAAAGGGCGGGTTTAATTAATCTTTGGGCTAATCTTAATATAAACAAGGTACCGGAATCTTTTTGATGTTGTTTTGCTAAAACTTGCTATTTGTTAAAGCGAAGTAAGGGATTTCATTAAATGTTACGCAATTTGTGATGACAGTGATCCATTTTGGTGAAAATAATTATTTTTGAAGTGAGAATTTCTTTAGGCACGTTGAGCGATTTTTGGTAGGGGAAAATGTTATGGGTTCGCGTCACCGACATGCTAATGTTAATGATGTATATGTAGCTTGCACTTGGCCAGCACAGTGAAAGCATATTATACCTATATTAATTTTATTTTTTTCTATAGAGACACGTCTGCCTAACCCTTCGGGGAAACAAGGCGTGATGTTATGTTATGTTATTAATAATTTTAATTTAGAAAAGATGAAAATTACATTTTTGATTCTACAAATATTTTGAAAATTCAAAGCAACTTCTGCTTTAAGAAGTTATTATTAAGAACTGGTTAATTTAATCATTTTTATCATCGATTTTTATATAGTTTGCCATACGCATAGATAATTCGATGATCTGTCAAAGAACTTAATTTAAAAAATAATCTTTTGTCACCATTAGCAGATCCAAATAACGTAATTCAATCATCTCCCATCGCTGCTTACCTTAGTTAAGAGTTAAAATCAAATTAGCTTCAAAGCGATTTATGCTGTAAAGGTAAATAATAAAATGGCCAAGAAAAAAATTCAAGTCTGTTATTTATTATGTAAATTTCAAGCACGTTAGTGACTAGGGTAAGAATTTGAAATATTATATTTCAAACTTTTACCCCGAACATTTTATTCTTTGAAAAACGCCGTGGTTTTTATACCGATATACCTAGTCATATTTTTTAATTTAAAACTAACTGCCGTTGTTCTGTCCCTATTTCAATAGTTCATAAAAAAATCCTATAGAAAAATGGTCATTCAGTTTTTCCGGATTTATATATTTTCCGGGAAACTTTTCCAATTTTTATTTATATATATATCTGTTTTTTTTTTTAATAGGCATTATTATAATATTTTTATAACAAAACCTTGTTTAACATTTAATATTGAGAAGAAAATTATTAAAAAGTTTACGTGAGATATTTTTCTTTGAATGTGAGAACCAACAGAAAGTTCCTACATTCGTAATTATAAATCCCGATAAAACTTTAGCACAAAGGAAGTCAAAACCAATTTAATTATGTTGGAATACAAGAGATTTCAATATACACGTATACATAAAACACGACTTTACATTTCGAATTTCGAGCTTCCTAAAAAAAAATACATACTTTAAAAAAAAAAATACGGAACTGTACTAAAATAAAGTTTTAAAAAATGCATTTCATACCATCGTCCAATCCGTACAAGCCGCTACCATTCGCTTTCACAATTATATTGTACGTTGAACTATCAGACAAAAACTTATCCACTTTTTACATAACAATATTACACACAATGAAAAACTGAACGCTTGCTATGTACACAAACATAATTCCTTACTATAATACTGTATGAAGAATTTACGAAAGTTGCTCGACTACGTAGGCGCGCTACGACAGGAGTCTACGAGCGAACTGCCGTAGCTTTCAGCCCGCTACGAAGCTACGACATCTTATATCACCCGTCCTGCTCACACGCTATTGTTTTTCTATCTCTGTCCTTGTCACTAAATACGGTATCTCAAATAAGAGTAGACTGTTTGGTGAAGGCTTGAACTAAAATCATTGTTGCCGTTTTAAACGGTAGGAATTTTTCTTTTTTATTTCAATGTGTGTGACTTTAGAGTTGATTCTTATATGTGGTAGGTGTGAAAAGGGTGTATGTAAATTGACAATGTAAGGGTTCGTTTGAGGGTATTTCGGTTTTAATACATGGTTTTATCGTGCGGTCGGATTAGTCTGAAATATTCAAAACAAAGGTGGATTTTAGATCTTTTAAGGGAATTATTTTCTGGTTGAACATTACCATATTTTATGATCTAAATATTCGTTACAATATTTCGATCTTTTATGAGGGTCATGTTGGGACGGCAGAATTATTTTTTATTGCTGCCAGCTTGCTGAAAATGTTGGTATAGGAATTGGTAATAGGGGTATAACTTTTAGGTTTTTCATTTGGACTAAAGTTTGAAGAAAAAGTTTCTTGCTTTTGTTGTGTTAAAGTAAGAGGTTTTTTTTAAGCACGAAACTCAGCTGTGGCTAGATAAATCAATGAGGGGACTTATGGCTATTTTATATTCGATATTGATTTACAGAACGGCGTATCGCTTGCAAAATAATTTGAACGTAGACTAACATTGTAAAAGGTAAATAATTTTCCGATAAATTAATAAATATATAGTATGCAAGCTGTTTATGTAGAAGTTGTCTGTGTGCATATGTCGTTCGCGCGGTAAACTAGTTGCGTGATGCAGGATTAGTGTGACGTCAACTTAACTCTTTTTGGGTATTGCGACAGTTGGGTAAAAAAAATATAATATGAAAACCATGGGTGTAACTTAGTTTCAATTTCATTGATTTATTTCAATACTGTTACTCTTACTGGTAAGCAGATAGCAGCTGGTAGCTGTTGGTGGAGCTCGTGGCTAAGTAATAACAGCCGCACGGGTCAATCCCTGAGGTTAAGCTACGCTTGCCGGGATTAATCCGTAGATGGGTGACCATCTTTACATACCGATACTCCTCCATGCCTCGGAAAGCACGTTACGCCGAAAGTCTGACAACCAGTCTTACCAAGGAGTATCGTAATACCCAGTTACTGGGTTACGGAGGTCAGATAGGCAGTCGCTCCATGTAAAATACTGATATTCAGCTGCACCCGGTTAGACTGGAAGCCGACCCTAACATAGTTGCGAAAAGGCTAGGCAAATTAATTTACTGTTCCTTGTAGCCTGCATCATCCCACTGCTGGGCAAAGGCCTCTCCCAATGACTTTCAGTTCAATTCAATATACCATTATTCATTTATTAGTGTCACGATACTTATAATAACTGCAATATCTTGCTGGATACCGCTAACTGAAATATTTTTTCCAATGTCCGTAGATAAAGTTGAAAACTCATCTGCCGGTAATTTCACCGGCTCTCATGTTCTATAGACCGGAGCACAGCAACGCTACTTGGTGGTACATGCTTTCACAGGGAATCCTACAACTTTTTTATTAGTTACCTACTAGCAATAACACGCGGTTTCACTCGTATTTCTTCCCCCCGCTTTTTAATTATGTGGAAAAAAATACAGGATTCCTGCATTTTTTCTGACATTGGTAACAGTGGACCTTTCCAAAACCTTTTCCAAATACTTTTTTTACATCTAAAACTAAATATTCGGTGCAAAACGATATTAATTAATGCTTTTCATCATCAATATTTTAGTTCACTAGTTAGCCATATTTCATATTTCCATACAGTGATATTGCCAAATTCATCAAAACAGCGAAATATTTGACATGTATTTGCGACGTAAATTTTGTGTGCTTAAAGTATTATATAAATAAAATATTTATTCAGTATATTTTTTATGTTATTTCGTTTCAAACAAGCAGACAACCTAATACTACCTATTGCAGCAATACGCTGCTTACTAATCCTCTTCGCATGGAAAAATGTCGAGCATGTTTTATTTGTAAAATATTGTCACAATTGACAGATTTTTGAATTTGGTAGCATATATAAAAAAGATTCGTGTTTGTTTGAAGTCAGTCGTCAGTCATCTTTGAACATTTGAGCATGAACAAACATTGTTTTTTTTTTTCTGTGTGTATTTTTTCGTGAACAAGCACGTTCCAGCTATCGCAGTATTAGTTAAGGCCCCTTTCTAGGGACCTACCCGTCATATTTTCCCTTAAAAGATATTCCTCGTATTCCAGTTGTTCGTGTGTAAAGTGTACTAATAATATTAGTATTAAATCAATTTACATAACATTACGTCACGCCTTGTTTCCCCGAAGGGTGGGCAGAGGTGTGCCTATAGTATACCCTTATTTCGCCAGTTATGTTTTAAAATCCATGTAATAGGGGGCGAGCCTATTGTCATCAACCGGCCACAAATACAGACTGCGGGCTGTTACTGGGAAATTCTTGTTGGAAAAACCCTAATAATCCTTTGCCCGACCTGGGAATCGAACCCGGGACCCCAGTCTCAGCAGTAGCACTTGCGACCACTAGATAGTTAAAAATAATCAATTCATATTATGGTATAAATGCTTAAGCCAGTGCACTAAAAAAAACGACTGCCTATCTGACCTCCACAACTAAGTAACTGGGTAACACGATACTCATTGAAAGAAAGAAAGACTGTTTGTCAAACTTTTGGGCTTCTGACCCGTAACGACTGTCAAAGACCTACGAATGACAGCTAAGACCAACGGCTTAACGTGCTTTCCGAGGCATGGAGGTGCCTCGATATGAAATGGATGGTCACCCATCCCCAAACCGACTACCTTCAATCGACCCGTGCTACTGATATCACCTAGCCAAGAACCCCTATAGTGTGTGATTACAACCGAGCATTCATAACATACATACATATTCTGCCCTTAATATTCCCACTGCTGGACACAGGCCTCCTCTCTGTGAGAGGAAGTGGGCCTAAATCCACCACCTAGGCCCAGTGCGGGTTAGTGGATGTCACATGCCTTCGAATTTTTGGTTCTAGGACATGCCAGTTTCCTCACGATGTTTTCCTTCACTGTTTTCAGAGCCGTTTTGACAACCGAGCATATCTGCAATTACAACACCGGAGGTGTGTTGCCATAACAGAGATACAGCTGGATTTTCTCATCTCCCTGAGATAATATGTTTTGTCAGATATAGAGTTTACCAGCACGAATAAATTTTCCGACAGTTATAAATAACTAATTATATTGTTGTTTTTAAAATTATTCATTTGTGGTTTGGTATTTAGAAACCAGAAGATTGATTGCCATATTTAGCCGTAGATCGACAGATGGAAGGAATACGTTTTATTATTATTTCCATTAATAAATGACAAACAGTAGCTGGGTTGTGGTGGTCAGATAGGCTGTCACTCCATGTGCAAACTACTGGTATTCACCTGCATCCGGTTAGGCTGGAAGCCGACCTAACGTAGTTGGGGAAAGGCTAGGCAGATTGATAGATAAATGACAGGCAGATAATAATAATATAGGTAACTGTAAATGGAATAGTAGTACCAGTTCTTCTTCTTCTTTTCGTGTGGTTAGAGACTAACCTGGTGTCAGAATTTTAAAACCATGGGCCTCTGGCTTGGCTTCACATGCCGTCGAGAAATATCTCTCAGGCATGCCAGTTTCCTCACGATGTTTTCCTTCACCGTTTTTGAAGCAAGATAGTTATACAGGGTGTCAGGGACATCGACGCGAAAACTATTACCATGGATTCAGTACATGATTCTGAAACTCCCTGTGTTGAAATTTTCGTCGGTTAATAAAAAAAAAATCTGCTGTTTCATAGAAAAGTGCAATACCTATGCGGTCAAATGTATGGAACAGCTGATTTATTATTAAATAACCGACGAAAAATTTCAACGCACGAGGGTTCAGAATCATATTATTATCACCCTTTATTTATCACGACATTGAGTTAATGATAGCAACAATAGCTTTAAAAACTTTTAATCGATTCGATTTTCATATCGACTATGTAACATAACTACTGTCATGCCTAGTAAAATAGTCATAAACTGTCCTCGTGCTAAAACAAGCCAACGATATGTGCAATCCGCTCGACCTCTGAAGGTTTTCATAAAAAAGTCAAAGTTAAAATCTTGACCGTGACACAGATACGTCACAAAGACGTAGTGTGTGCCATCGCGACGTAGCTTTGAAGATTTGGCACTGAAAGATAAAAACAAACATTGAATATGGTCAGTGAAAGGGTGCTCTTTAGTTTATATGTGAGGTATCTTGGCAACGTGAAATACATTTTGTATAGGATAATAATACTCACACACACATATAATTACATAGCATAATAAGTCTATAATGTTCCCACTCCTAGAACACAGGCGTTCTCTCTTCGCGAGGGAGTGGGCTGTAATCTACCACGCGGGCCCAGTGCGGGTAGATGTCACTTGTCTTCGAATTTTTGGTTCTAAGACATGCCGGTTTCCTCACGATGTTTTCCTTCACTGTTTTGTGTGAAGTGGTGATGAAATGATTTATAGTAAGTAAACCGTCCTTTCTGGGTTCGAACCCACGACCTCTTAAGTCGGGGCAGTTACCACTGGGCCACCACACTGCTCTACATACATACATACATAGTAGAAGGTAGTAAAGCCGCGAGGGAGGTCACCTATGAGGTGAACTGATCAAAATAAAGCCGCGGTTGGAGTTCTTGTTAATGAATGCGCCAGACTGTCATCTACCAGAACCAGATCACGATCAGACCACGACCGCTCTGTCAACAGCGAAACAAAGAAGAAGAGAAGACAGAATACTCACAAATACGTAAAGAGAAAGACATGTTTGAGAAACAATGCAGTGCGGCTTCTGTTTACCATGAATACTTATGCAAAATTAAATGAGGGCTGATTGTCTCTTTCATACACCCAAATTAAATAATTGGCATAGGTAATCTTTAAGGACGAATTCACCTATGAAACTGAACGTGATTAGTCCAAATCTAAACCGCGTTGTTGCGTGAGCTGCCAGTGTCTATATTCCACAATATTATCAATGTGGTCGATGATAGCAATTGACACTATTGACAGCTCACTTCACCTAAGTTGTCACGGTGAGATTTTTACGGAATAGATTGGCTGAACTTTGGAGCTTATACCTTTCAAGAGCTTCAGTGGTTGTAACGGGCTGTCAGTGTCCATATTCCACAACAGTGTGGTCACTGACAGTTCTTGAACGCGGTTTAGATATGCCGATAATCTTCAGTTTCGTTGGTGAAATTCTCCGTAAGAAGCACAAAGAGCCATGGTACATAGAAAAGCTTATTTTTTTGATAAAAACTCCCAAGAACAGGTATCGGTCTTCAAGAGTACTTCCTTTGTATCCAGTCCCTGGATCGATCAGACTTCTCAAGAATTATTTTAATTAAAAATTGCTGAAGAAAATAAAACTGGCTAAGTGCAAATTGAAGTGCTGTACGACTTTGTTAACAGGCTGTTCCCACGACATCACGTAAGTCTGTTTATTTCGTGATCTGATTTTATTTGCAAACACTGTTTAGTAAATGTTCCAGATTTTTCGGTATTTTTTTATGAAAATAATCTATTTATTTTTAATAAAATAACATTAAATGGTTTGTAAAATTAATCATTGAAATTAAGGATAGCTATAACATACGTTTAGGTACTGAACTTGTTTAAAAATAAATATCATGTAGCTATTTATTCCGTTTTGACTTAAGTTATTTTATTTATTAACTTTTGGGATGCATAAGGAAATATTTTTTACACACAAGTGCATAAAAGGGTGCTAATAATATTACACTAGTATTTTTAAAAGAAATGTAGGTACAAAAATTTCCTATCCAGATTATGCTTTTTAACACCAGGCAATTACAGAATTTTATAGCCAAAAAATTGAAGAAGGTTTTCCGTTCCTTCCAATCTAATCTAAATATCGTCTTTATATTTCTTTAAAGCCTAAGAACTGCTTAGTATTTCATACTTTTACCTACGTTTAGTAAAAATCTTTGGTTTTAATTGAATAAGAAATGAATAGTAGGTAGGCCTACTATTGAATTGATTGGCATTCATTTTCTAGTACCTATTTTTTCGTGCCAATCTAGCTTTTACCTCAAAACTTTTAATAACTCGTCTCGTAAATGGCGCATTTTTTTATTTTATATTTTTTTAATGTTAGTGATTCTTTATTCACTTAACAATCTAGCCTATTACCTATTATATAATTTAAATATAACTTAAGCTGCTAAGAAACTATAAAATTAAGAAATCGTCCAATAACGTCTTTCTTATTCACTTAATGATATGGGAAAGACACTTTATTCATGTATTCTTCAAAAAAGTCAGCACTTGCACTGCAAGTTTATGTACACATATTGTCTTTATCAAAGGGGGGAGGACATGTAGTGGTATGTAACCCACACATGCACACAAACCTGCGAACTCAAGTACTTAAGATGTCGCCCGTCTGTGAGCGGAGACAGTTCGAATAGACAGTTCCAATACGATACGTCACATAAGCAGTCAATAGCTGCGTTCCGCGTCATTCGCGTTATTTTATATTATCCTACCTAATCTTAGTTACTTGTTTATAAACCGTGTTTAGTTACACTACATAACTTCAAACCTATTAAATTCATTGTGTTATACTGAATGAATAATTTCATTTCGTCTACTATAGAACCTATATGTGTTAACCTATATGTGTGTGACCGTATATGTGTTATATAGATTATCCTCCATAGTAGATGCCAAAACACTTCTTACGGCTTACTACGGAATAGTTGAATCGCACTTGCGCTACGGTATCATTTTCCGAGGGAACTCAACTGATCGAGATATAGCTTTTAAGGCCCAGAAAAGATGTCTCCGATCATTGTTAAAACTTAAATCGACAGACAGTTGCGCACCGTATTTTACGTTACATAAAATCTTGACACTTCCCTGTATCTATATTTTCGAAGTAGCTATGTTTGTCAAGCAAAATCCATTTCGTTTTGAGCGCCTGGCTGTTGTATTCCCAAGGAATAGGCGTGACAACAGCAAATTATGTCAAGTATCATGTCGAACCACTTTAATGCGTAAGAGCGTTTCTTGCATGGCCCCAATTATTTACAATAAATTACCGAGTAGTTGGAAAGCTTTAAATACAGCACAATTTAAGAGTAGATTACGGAACTTTTTGGTAGATAAAACGTACTACAGTGTAGCTGAGTTCCTATCGGAGAAAAATATTTGTTATTTAGTGAAATCTTGATTGTTTTTTTTTTTTTAAAGTTTTGATGTATGACATTTTTGATTTTTGACATTTTGATTTCTGACATTTTTAAATGATGTAGTGATATTGGTATTGATATGATATTTGTAATAGTAATGACATGATATATAATCTAATGATACTAATTTATATTTTCCGTTTTATACAAACATATCATTTTAATTAAGTTAATGATTTAAAATGTTATAATAGTAATTTATAAATTGATCTAAATAAGTTTTATAATAGTGATATAAATAATTTCAAAGGTTTGCATGCCGATTGGTAAAATGTGGCTGAACTAAATGTAATCTTAAGAACTATTATGTACTACCCATATTTGCAAAATAAATTCTATTCTATTCTATTCTATAACACCCTAACAAAAGTTCTATAACTACACTAAACTAGTTCAAAAGATTTTACTCTTTGTTTTCGCATTAATTCAGTATTGTCAACGAGTTGGATCACCAAGACATTAACGTGATGATGAAGTCTTTGTTCATGAGCTTAATTAATATTACTATATTTACGACATCTATCTTGAGGTGCAGGTACATGAAAAACGTACAGGATGCATCAGGACAGATGGGCCAGGGTTGTCACGCAGTGCGTGCCGGAAAACGGGCGACGTCACCGAGGCAGGCCTAAGAAACGCTGGCACGTCGACCTTAGATTCTTTCTTGACTGACTGACCGGAAAAGACAGCAGGCAAAGATGAATGGCGAAGTATGGGGAGATCTTTGCCCAGCAGTGGGACAGTCAATCAATCTGCTTAGCCTTTTCCCAACTATGTTGGGGTCGGCTTCCAGCAGTGGGACAGTAAAGGTTAAAAAAAAAACTTGAGGTCGCGGTGGAGATCGCTGTTTCTAAAGTACCAGGGCTCGTTGACTATATCCCTTAGTAATTTGTTTTGAAAACGTTGTATCGAATGAAGTGCTACTAACCAAAACTGTATTTATGAAATACTAGTCAAATCAACAACAACAAATCAATCGGTGCTCACCACCTATTGCGTGTTTCCGATTTTTCAGATTTTCTACTTCTATGATGTCGAAGATTAATAAAATAAAATTTAGGTAATATATTCCTAAATATAATTTAGGAATATATTACCATTAATTGCACTCTTCTCATAGAGAGAAGGCAAGAGCGTGGATTACTACGCTTGCTCAATGCTAATTCACGATTTCAGATTAACGTTTATGTATTGTAAAACAATTTTCTTTGCCTGCTGTCTTTTCCGGTCAGTCAGACCGGAAAAGACAGCAGGCAAAGATGAATGGCGAAGTATGGGGAGATCTTTGCCCAGCAGTGGGACAGTCAATCAATCTGCCTAGCCTTTTCCCAACTATGTTGGGGTCGGCTTCCAGCAGTGGGACAGTAAAGGTTAAAAAAAAAACTTGAGGTCGCGGTGGAGATCGCTGTTTCTAAAGTACCAGGGCTCGTTGACTATATCCCTTAGTAATTTGTTTTGAAAACGTTGTATCGAATGAAGTCCTGCTAAACAAAACTGTATTTATGAAATACTAGTCAAATCAACAACAACAAATCAATCGGTGCTCACCACCTATTGCGTGTTTCCGATTTTTCAGATTTTCTACTTCTATGATGTCGAAGATTAATAAAATAAAATTTAGGTAATATATTCCTAAATATAATTTAGGAATATCGTATTACCATTAATTTCACTCTTCTCATAGAGAGAAGGCAAGAGCGTGAATTACTACGCTTGCTCAATGCTATTTCACGATTTCAGATTAACGTTTATGTATTGTAAAACAATTTTCTTCACGATGTTTTCCTTCGCTGTATGTCAGTGACGTTTAAGATGACATTAGATAGAAAGGATATCATTTGAATTTGTAAAACTTGCAATCTGTGTTCAAAAACCGAGTACACTGCTACAAGCAAGGATATTTGCCTCTCAAATGACGTGGACAGGGCGCTGATGGTAAACATTTGTGCAATTGTTTTCAAAATGTCACTTGAAATGTATTAAAAAAAACAAGATACTGGCGTTAGTTCTGATTTTGGCTACGTACGAAAGTAGCCTTATGGCGTTACACTTTAAATTCTACTCTGTAATTATCTGTTCCAAAATCATTTTTCTCTATCTTCATTTCCCTTTACCAAACCGGTATCAAGAAATAATAGATAAATAAAGCGTGTCGATATTTCATTATAATAAAATTCCCGTCTCACAATATAACATTTGACTTGAAGGAGTTAATATTATTCATGTCACTTGAGCTACCTCCACCGGAGACTCACGGGTTTATACGGTGCACAACAAAAAATATTTATTATCTTATCAAGCTGCACGCGGCTTCGCCCAGGTGGACGTTAGAAATTATCTTACCGGAAGGTACTATCGGGATAAAAAGTATCCTATGTTCTTACCCAGGTGCCAAATGTCATCAAGGCGTTAAGGTGTTAAAAGGTAACAGACAGACAAAATTACTTTTATATTTATAATATTAGGTATGGATTCACAGAATGTGAGTAAAAATGCGGCCCAGCAGGACATACACTGACCTCATTGGTGATGTCCTTCAAACGGTCAGGTGCGTAGTTCTCGCAACGAACAATACAATCGTAGCAGGTGTTGTTATTAATATATACTCAATTTGAAATAAGATAAGACATTTAACTAAACCTTTTTTACAGTTCGTTCAACCGATTTTGACTTCTAAATATTGCGTTGGTGTCATGACAAATGGCAGCTGCAGTAAACAGTTGGTATTGAAACAACTTTTTTGCTTTTAATGCCATCCTTATACCTACGGTATAGAAGTCAGAATCGGTTGAACGAACTGTAAAAAAGGTTTGTTTAAATGTCTAATCTTATTTGAAATGGAGTATAGATATAATTTATTATACACCAGAAAAATACATAACAACAAAAATAAATTTAACACAAACATACAATGGGCGACTTTATCGCTTTCTGCGATCTCTTCCGGGCATCCTTGGAATAGAAATAAATTAATTATTATTAATGAATACTCTCAATTACCAAATTTGATTCGATTTAGTACAATCACTTCAATCTAGAGAGGTTTACATGAATAAACTAGAGATTTAAAGAAAATAAATTTAATAATATAATTTCTAATCTACTGTTTTTCGTGGAATATTATATTGCGTTTAGATGAATCATTGGGAAGGCCTAGATCCAAAAAATGCACCTCTATAAATGGTTTACCTTGTATAGTTTCTGCCTACGCTCGCTGTCCCACTGCAGAGAAAATACCTGCGTTTCCTTTTACCACTTAACTCGTTTCGGACAGTTCTCTTTACCTAACTGATTTCCGAATCAAACAGAGCTCGTTTCAACGAGCTCATCCTGCAACGAGGTTGCTACTGGTCTTCGCTCATATATCAACTAATCCTATAACATTAATTAAAAAACCGGTCAAGTGCGAGTTGAACTCGCGTGGAGAGGGTTCCGTACAATGAATATGTTATATATATAAGTATTATTATGTTATACGTATATTACCATGTTTTCCCTTCTACCTTGCCACAACTACACATGCAGATCAGTAAACCCAATAAATACGAGGTCGCGCTCACACTTGCAATTTATAAATCAGAAAATACTACATAATTAATTATAAACCTTATCACATCAAACACAGGGTGCATGTTACCATGCACCGTACAACTCACACGAAAACATCGAACGCTATCGTTGTGCTGTGAAAAAGCCATTTATTTTACATTACGCTAGTGATTGATTAAATCGGAAAGATATCGATTCTCCCATTTATTATTGTAAGTATTAAAATTTTTGGGAGTTCCTAAAAAAATATTAATAAAAAACGATATACATGTAATAAGATTATATAAATAAACAATACGTGAGTCCTTTTGAGGTACGGAACCCTAAAAATAAAAACAAGAACACCTAATTCTGTTACCGTTGATTAAAAACCTTTCCAAACTGAACATGTAAACAAAACTTGGCCAACAACATCTAACGACCAGCCTCTGTCTACCTGGAACTAATAGACATACACATACTAATTAGTACTGGATTAATAATGTGCCGAGGCGCCAAATTCCCGATAACTCGTAATTGAAACTAATGTAATACGATCAACACTGTAATCGATCAATTAGAAAACGTGTTAGCTGTGCGGAAGCTTCATTGGGTGGAAGATTTGCTGGGGAGATCTATCTCTAAGTAATTATGTAGCTACAAGCTGTTGCCCGGTGGGATTTCTCGTCGGCATCTGCAATCGGCATTTGTTTTGTTTGTTGTCACTTGTCAGTGTCGCAACGCAAACAGTGTGTTCTGACCCGTAACGCGATTGGTAGAACTGAATTTTGCAAACAACACACGTTGAAACAAATTCGTCAAGTTATTGTTACCTTTCACGTTGCATTGCATAAATTAGGACGGCTAATTTGTGTTACATTGCATGTTACGTTTCACCAATCCGTACCGGCAGAATATTAGAACTTCATGAAATTTAACGTTTTTTTCTTCTTACGACCTTCGCAGAACTTCGTCTTCTATATCTCTGTTTCCATCCATCTTTCCACAGGCTTGCAAGAATTTAATGAATATTTTTAATTTTCACAAAGTTTTTACAATTTCGATTTTAGATGTGTAACATTTTTCCTCTCGTATTCCTGCAATCTGTGGGAGTGATTTCGTGAAAAGCAACGGAAGTGTGTAACAGGAAGCCGGAGAAGCGCGCGCCATTTGATTTGACCAAAGAGCTCGTGCGGTGCTAGAGATAGCCATCAGAAACGATGTTGCCAATTACGGAGGTGAGATTCAGATGTTACACATTATATGCGACTATTGGTAAGGCTCGCTCGTTGTATTGCAAAATGGGCCTGCTCTTGATCTCGTTCTCGACTAATGGAAAGTGAGATTTTACTCGCCATTGTACATTTATTTACACAAGGAATTATTCAGGCCAATATTGGGAGGCCAATTAGGAAGTATACAACCTTAAATTAAGATTATCTTTGTTACAAACCAAAATTTCCAGATATTTTTCTAAAAGTATATTATTCAGGCTTGGCAATTTTATCGGTGGATAAGATCAGCCTAATCTGCTCCTGTTTAATTCTTAAAAATGCGATCGCTTTTTATCGTGTTTATCATTAAATTTTCGCATACTTTGGGATACATCCCATTAGCAATGTCACAAATATTCTCCTTTTCGTTTTTAAGCTTGACCACGACAAGTCCCTTAAGAAACCCGGGTGAAAAAAGTCAGGACGTTTCTCGATATCCTCAGTGATAAAAATGGTATTCGTTACTCTTAATGAGTTGTTAGAAAAATTGGGTCATTTTTAAATTCCTATAAGGAATTCAGGATAAAATTACTGAAAGTATTGCGGTGGGCATGGCCTTATAGACTGTGCATAACACATTCGCCGTATTTCAACTAAATAATAGACACCAAACAACTGGAAAATTTGGCGTCAAATTAGAATGGAGGCTTAAAAACGTTATATATACTTCCTGATAGGCCACTCGCTATGTGAAAAAAAAACCGGCCAAGTGCGTGTGGGACAATGAAGGGTTCAGTAGTTGGGTTGAATTTATCCCAAAAAAAAACTTAACATTGTTTTTCAAAAAACATGTTCTCCCATACATTTCAAATGCATAATGTAAGTTTGACAATATTGAGAGATTACCATGTTATTTTAAGACCATAGACTTCTTATAGGTTTTCCTGTAATCTATGAGTAAACTGTTTTTTTTTTTTATTTTTGGCTCAGTAGTTTCGGAGATAAGGGGAGTGGTCAACTTTCGTTTTCTTAAATATCTTTAAAATTATTTATTTTAAAATTATAAAAAAGAAGTCTTGAGATCCTCGCAACAAGCCCTTTCATTTAATATGTCACACGGTACAGTGTGCAAAACTTTTTTGTCTTTTCTTATTTGCCCCAAAAGTGACCCCCATATTCAAAATTAATTTATTTACGTTACACGTCCGTATTATAGTCACAAAAATACATGTCGTGTGTACCAAATTTCAACTTAATCCGTCCATTACATTCAGTGCAAATTGGCTTTGACAGACGGACAGACAGACACACGAGTGATCCTATAGGGGCTCTGTTTTTTTTTTTGAGGTACGGAACTATAAAAAGTAAAACTACTCTTGTAAGTACTTGTCTCGTAGGATCCGAAAACATATAAAGAGGAATTCGCTTTAATTTTTTGGGTAAAACTCAAAGCCAGACTACACAAGTATACTCGTACATACACACAGACCACTCTGTAAAAGGGAAAGCCAACGTAGTGGTGTATAATTAACAAAACTGCAAAAATGAAAACTTTGAATAGTAACTCTGCCAGTACATAGGTCCTTCGTATTTCCATTTACTATTTTCCCGCATTCGGTATTCAAAAGCCTTTTTCAGACAAAACGATACCTAAACTTTGGTTTTTATTCAGCATCCATCGGGCCTCTATTCAGTCAAAAGTTTAATTCCTATTTGTATGAACAAATATTTCATTAACATTTGAGATAAAATCTAACATATTTTTGATATGAACGTCGGAACGTCGGATGGCAAAAACAAAGTTTGATGTAAATCGAAAGGATATTTTTAAGTTTACCTAAGATAAGCCTATATTAGAAAACAAGAAGGAAAAATGCAAAAAAGCGTTTATTGGCATTACAGCAGAAAAATACACCTTATAACTATAATAATAGAAAACAATGATTTTTTTATTATAATGCCAAAAGGGCCGCAGCTCAGCATAATGTTAGATGTCAACACAAAGTGTACCATCTGATGCTGATTTTCAGCTGCAACTCACGAGTGTCATACGCTAGAATAATAATCGCAGGGAAGTGTGCGTCCGTTTTAATAAATTCAGAAAAAATTAAAGGTTAGGTAAGGAATATTATTCTGGTTACTTGACCTTTTTCGATGTGTACTTATTACAGCCACGATGAAGACTGTCCTATTGAAGGGCAAAGGCTTCTACCATATTCCTGACCAATTTCGAACCCACAAATCGCCGCGTCATGTCCAAAAACTGTGCTCATATGCTCGGCTAAAAGCAATAACAAATCGTTATGCTTACCAATGGTAGCATTTTTTATTGCTAATCCGGGCATATAAATAGATTCGTAAGATAATTTACTCGTGATAGCTACTTTTATATGGAGGGTCTAGTATGCGAAGGTATGAGGGATTATTGATAAAGATACAAGTCTTAATTTTTATTTATAACGGTCCAAAAATTATAGGAATTAGCCATTAGTCATGATGAAAACATACCAAATATTAATCAGTTTTCCAAAAAATTATATGTTGGGGCTTTTTACTCCATAATTTAGGGTTTTTAAATTCTATTAAGTCCTTTGTCACATAAATCATTTTCAATTCAGTAACTACATACTTTGAAATTAAATTTATTAAGTGGAAAATTTAAATTATGATGACGTATATCATCATTGGTCCAAGAGGGGTTTACGAGTACCAAACCTACGAAGGTTCGATTACCGAAATATAAAAGTGGAACTCTGGTAATCATAACAATGTGCCTAGCCTTTTCCCACCTATATTGAGGTCGGCTTTCAGTCTAACCGGATGCAGCTGAATACCAGTATTTTACATGGAGCGATTGCCTATTTGAGCTCCACAACCCAGTAACTGGGTAATACGATACCCCTTGGTAAGACTGATTGTCAGAATTTCGGGCTTCTGACGACCCGCAACGACTGTCAAAGCTCCACGAATACAGCCGGGACCAACGGCTTAACGTGCTTTCCGAGTCACGGAGGAGTCTCGGTACCTATGTAAAATAGTCACCCATCAACGAATCAACCCTGGCAAGCGTAGCTTAACCTGATGAACCGTTTGTTAATACCTACATGAATGAATGGTGGTCAAAATCAAACGTCTGCGTTTTAGGGTTCCGTTGTTAAACTAAATGATTTCCTAACTTATAAAGTAACTAAGTGTACTGCCCATGGTTTGAGCTGCTTTATTGAAAATAATGTTCATTCTAATGCTCATTCCATTTACTTTTTCGATCATTCGAAGCGCGACTGAAAGTTGCCGAATGCGTATATACAACTTCGTTAACAAATGAATTAACTTTTCACTTTTGTGTTCAGACGTTTCACTTCAAGTGAAAAATGCAGAATAAACAACAAAAATTTAAGCGTCTGATATCTCTAGATATGTGAAGTTTCGTCAGTTAATTTGATTTGAGCCAACAAAATTGTTTGCTATCTTTCAAGTCCGTGTGTCTCTCCCTCCTCTCGTCCCACAGCTATGTCACTAAGATTTGCATTTTTTATTAAAACACTAAACTGTTTGATGGAGCATGCACTGCAGTGTTAACGAGTAATACCAAGAATTTGTATGTAAAATAACACCATCAGATTTTAAACATCGCCTATTATTTTTGATTATTCATTCCTTACTGAAAGATTTTCTTTGTGAATGAAATATGAGGAGATATTATTCTTTTGAGTTGGCGTTGTTTTTACGGTTCTGAACTTTAAAAGGGCAAAGGGAACCTTTATAAGGATGACTAACGTGTCTGTCCGTCCGTTCGCCTATCACAGAAGTGTTTCTCAGAAACTGTGTAACGCTGGAATTTGAATCTTGGGGTATATAATGGGTAATGTTAGTTAGGTCTTGATGACTCGCACATATCAACCATCGAAAATAATTAAAATGGAGGGTCGCTTCAAAAGAACAAAGTTCTTAGAAAAATATCGTGTGATTTACATTTTTTAAACAACAACCTATGTACTTCAAAGATTTCTATAGTATTCGACTCGCTCTTGACGATTTTTTTTTTTTTTTTTTAAGAAATTAGAAGTTTTTCGGGTGCTTATTTCTAAGTATTAGCATATTTTTTGAGTCTTCTGTATAAGTTTAACGAGTCTTCGTCCAAGAATAAGAATAAATAAGTATAATTTTGTTAAGAAAACACAAAATTCGTTGACTTTTTGCATGATTTGGTGTTTCAAGTTTTTATGACGCGACTGTTTTTTGTTTCTGTCCTTTACTTATGTGGGTGTCAGTTTTAACTTAAATAAATCATTAATAAATTTTTTTTAAACAAGCTTTTATTACTTGTTACTATAAAATAAATAAAAAGTTAAAAATAATTTTATTCCGATTGAAAATAAGCCGTTTTATATACTTCTTTAAAAGTTTAAACATTAATGAAGCTCCTTCATAAAAGTTATCCGATTTGGAAATTAATAACTTATTTTTCACACACGAGTTTTCACATAGTTTCTGTCAGTATATTTACATAAGCACGTTTTCGCTAGTACTTAAATAAAGATAATCTCGGTGAGAAATCTTCTCTAGAATTTGTTTTATTTAGTAAAACCATTGTTTTACTAATTAAAAAGATTCTAGAGAAGATTTAAAAAAAAGTTGAGACGTGTCACGGAACACCCGGTTGGAACGCAGTTCATTTCGCTGTATAGATGTATAACTAAATGACGATAACATTTTTACACTTTTTAACCGACTTCAAAAAGAGGAGATTCTGCTTACGTGTTTTTTTTTTTAAGTCCATGGCAAAAATCGAAAATGCAAATCCAGAGACGGACGGATGGACTTCCGAAATTAAACTTTTTTTTTTTCATTTTCTAGTGTTTTTTTAGGAAGCCGGTAATTTTTTTTTCGGTCTTGCTCTCATTCGCCAAGTATGCATAGTATAAAGAACGTTAAAAACTTCGATCCAAAAAAACAAAAGAATAAAGTGCTTAAATAGTGCTTGAAAAGTCGTGGTATGGACACCAAAACTCAAGATACGCAAGTCACTGTACCCCTATGCTTTAACGGCACATAATCTACCTACATGAAGCAAATAGCGAGTGACAGATGGACAGATGAATGATAAGGGTAGTACATTGTACGGTGCGGATTCCGCAGTGCTATACTGTAGGATATGTAGTAAGTACCATAGAGTAAGAAATTCATGTAGAAGCGACAATCATGCTCAGTGAAGAAATTTTTAGGTTACCATGTGTTTGTGAGCCATTTCACAAGAATGCCATAGAATGACAACAGTTTTTATTTGTTATGGATTTAGGTACTCTTTTAGTTGATAGTCAATTAGCTGCTTATAAGCCTTTAGAATCGAAATAATATCCTGTTCCCTGCCAAAAAATAATAACTATCGACTCTATGACGACAGTCACTCGCCCGCCAATATTGTAAAAGCTGATTTAAGAGAGATTAATGAAGCAGAAAACTTTGAAAAAGCTTACAAAATTGTCATATTCGCCTGTTTCCTATTGGTTTTATGAAATAGACCCCGGATAGTAGTACTACGGTCATAAGCTAGGTTCAGCCTATAGCAATAACCAAGGCTCAGCTTAGTTTATTTCGTGGATGTGCGCGGCACGACGGGACACGGCAGGGCAAAGCATTAACATTTTTGTGCTGAAACCTTCCGCGCTATACCACATCTTCTCGCGGTGTGCTCAAGTCCCTGTCAACTTGGTTGGTATCAACGAACTGTGAGTGCTGTAGGTATGAAACTAAGATTCAAAATCATTTCCGCAAAATCAATCCTCTGCCATGCCATTGCCGCGCCGTTCCGCCTGGTGAGCGTGAATGAAACTTACGCCCGAAAACAGTAGAACGCATTCGGAGTGAGACCTTTCGCCTCTATACATTTTTATTCTATGGTGGCAGTTTGAAGAGTTCGTCTGATTTATTGGAAATAAGGGTTGATGTGCGATGGGTGACGAGGAAGAGTAAAGGATAGGTTTATTGTCAAAGGATTTTAGCATATTGGGAATTGATGAAAGCATTGGTACGGTCGGTGGGACGGAATATCATGCTACCTATAATCAATTACCAGTAGGGAAGTGAATTGATATACGACCACAGAAGATCGAAGATAGGACCTGGATGAGACTTGCACAGACCAGGGAAGCATGGCATAAAAGGGAGGACACCTATACTCAACCATATAATCAACCGACGATCACAAAATCTTGATGACGTGAATAGCTTTATACTTCAGGTCCAAGATTGGTTTACGGTTAATAATTTGATAAGTAATTTTATACTATGTGCATCATCTTCACATATAAAATAACTAATGTACCTATACAAAATGATTGTAAAACATTTTAAAAGAGTAACGGTGGAGTTTCTTGCCTATAATTCTGCTCCATACGAAAACTATCTGGAAGAGGCGACTACGTAGAATCAATTATATTTTTTTTTAAATTTTTACGTTCAAAAGTGGGACAAGGTCCTATTTGAAATAAATGATTTGACTTTGACTTTGACAAAGCAATAGGTGGCACAAGGCTGCCAATGATAATGATGATGAAGTGAATTAATTAACGCAGAAGACGATAAAATCTGTCCAAGTGTCAGTACTTGTAAAAATTAAAAAAATATAATCCGTGCAATCCATGAAGAAAAAACCAGGAGGGTTATTCCGTAACAATGGCAATACCTTTAATTTTGACCTTTGGCGCTATTTACGTTGTTGAACAGGCGAATTTTTCAAACATAATTATGAAGCTACTAACTGCGCCCCGCGGTTTCATCCGCATAATTCTCGATCCCGTGGGAATACCGGGATAAAGGTATCATATATCCTTTTCCAGGTCATGGTCCACATATGTGCCAAATTTCATCCAAATCTGTTCTGCCGTTTTAGCGTGAAAACGTAACAAACAAACTCACTTTCGCATTTATAATATTAGTTTTTTTTTCCAAAATCGTTTGGATTGCGATTGAAAGTATGTTATGCAATTAGAGTATGTTATACAGGTAGGCGCTCGACCCCTGTAAAAATCAGTAGAACTTTAAAAACAAACGAATTGTTTGCTGTTACTGAAGTCAACTTATATGTTAATAGGCAGAGCACATTGCTCGCAGAACAGATGGCCGATGGGGCTGAAAGGTTCTGGAGTAGCGACCGCGTACCGGAAGACGTAGCATTGGAAGTCCTTCTACAAGATGGACCGATGACCTTTTGAACGCCGCAGGAATGCGCTGGGTGAGGGAAACACAGAACCGGTCGAAGTGGTGGTGCTTGGTGAGGCCTATGTCCAGCAGTGGACATCTTTCGGCTGAAATGATGACTAGGGTCAAAAGACAAAACCAAATATTTTAGATATTTTCTCTGGATCTCACCACTCATCCAGAGATAATATTTAAAATATGAAACTGAATTTCTGTCTAAAGTTACATAATAATAAAATTATACTGCTTGAACCCACGTTAAAACAAATGGAATCTGCCAAAAGCCCTAAGTCCATTTATTTGACGACGTCCAAAGTGAATTCAGCCGAATCCCTGTTTTATCTGCTTCAACTATTTTAAAACAAAAACCTTAAAACTTTTAGAATTTTAAAGCAATGATCATTCAATTAAAAAGTTATAGACTTACAAAACGTGTCTTTATTTAAGGCTCCGTGCTCGAAAAAAAACCCTTTTTCGTCAATTACTTGGCTAATTGTTAGAAAGCTTGGAATAATTGAAACAATTGTCTGTGTAAGTATAAAAGTACAGTTTTCGTGGTGCTAAAACATTCCTGTCAGTCACAGCACCGTGTTTGTATTAACGCGTGGAGATATCAAGTTGAAACTTATATCAAATCCGTAAGTTTACGGTCTCCTGGAGCTCTTAAAAGAATCAACGCAACAAAAAAATACAGCCATCCATGTAACATATTTTGCTACTCGCAAATAAATCAAAACCAGGGAACTTCCCGTTGACCTAGAATAATGAATATTGCCAAAAAATAAGGTCTAACAGGATATATAAAGGAAAGAGTCCGAAAATCGTTAATTTGTAGTTTAATTACAAACAATTTTTTTTTTTGCGATTGCAACTGACGTTTGCTGTTGGAGAATTGACCGTGACGTATATCGATGTATGAGAAAACATTTTTCAACTAGTAAGTGTGGTTCTTAGGATACATTCATCCCAACTACAGAACCCTTCATTGTGCGTGTTCCGATACGCACTTCGCCGGATTTTCAATAACAAATCGTTTTAATACCGGTTTTTTTTTAATAGTATATTTCAAAAAATCTTTGCTATAATGTCCAGAGAGAAATCAGAGGAATAAGTTAATATCGAATGAACTACGACGGCTTTTCCTCTTAATAAAATACTTCAAATACGCAAAAGCGCTTCGTCAGACATATTTAAAACTAGCTTTCACCTTAACTCTAAGGTTATATGCTATAAGTAAAAATGAAGTCGGTTAATAATACAAAAAGTCTTGTAACAAGTGTTCCAAAAATACATAGTTTCGAAAATAACATAACAATACTCCCGATCTCGATGTGTATTTATGTTTCATTGATAAGTACGAGTAAATCATTTTCATTCAAACCAATCATTTATATTTAAAGCTAAAAAAATGCGACGTTGTCATATTTTTTTTTGTGAAAGATTTTTGCATTTGAATACAATAAAATTGAAGCAAAAATTTACTAGCAATGTCTAAACATCGCATCGTTTAGACGTGCATTATTGCTTCAACATAAGGCATGCCATAGGTAATTAAATCGCACCATGTAAATCAGCTTTGCTGTTTTGCGGTTTTTCACTGTACTCTGCCTAGCGAATATTTTGTTCTGATGAAATGTTTGTTGTTCTGCCGATGTTCGCTCAAAATATAAAACATCTGTTTTCACTATAACTATACCGAGCGAATATTTTGTTCAGAGCAAATGTTTTCTGTTCTGCCGATGTTCACCATGACGTCGTTTTCACAGAAAGAATGAGTGAGCGAGCATTCGTACGCCGAGTCCAATCGATAATCACTGACAAACATGTTCGGTCGCAGTGTTCTCATTTACCGCGCGAACAAACGCTCGCTCAGAACCGTTCGAATGCTAAGTGTAAAGGCAGCTTTATACAACAATTGCTTCACCTTAACGGGTCGGATACCGATGACCTGACACACTGTATAAATACCTTCGTTGTATTTCGCTAAAATACACGTCAACGTACGATCACCTTATGAAAACATTGATCACTTTTGGATTTGGTCACATATAACTCGTTACAATTAGTGACATACGTCAAACTTTTGACGTCGCCATTAGCATCGTATAGAGGTTCTAGTATTGTTAAGGTTGTCGTAAGTCAATCGTAAATGGTCAACAATACATATATGTGTAGGTACGCTTACAGTATGAGCTACACTCTAATATGAGTCTTAACACGTGACCAATGTTAGATCCTTGTCTCCATGACGTCTTTGCTCATTGGTAGGTAAAGATCGTAACCTCTTTGGTTCTACCATGCAACCTTTTCGAGAAATTATAAGATAATGGCATTACAGTAAGAGATATACGCTATTACAAATTTAGAAGACAGAAAAAAACAATAAAGAATCAGCTAGAGAACCAACAATTCGAAGTCATGTGACATCTACCAGCCAGAACTGGACTCGAGTGATAAATTACAGCGCACTCTCTCTCGAAGAGAGGAATAAGGTCTGTGTTCTACCAGTGGGAACATTATAGACTGATGCTTATGCTAGAAGAGCTGACAAGTGTATGTCATGATGTAAAAACGTAAAACTATTCCGTGAATATTTATTCTTTTAATTCCAAAGATATCTTTAATTGAAGTACCTCTCCCACAGTACTTATTACTGCCTCCTATTAATACCCTAACTTTTTCCATTCAAATTAAAAACATAATCCTCCAAAGCGTCAGAGTCACTAGCCTTATTAAGGGGCTATAAATTCAAAACTTACAATTACTTAGAAATACGAATACATTACTCTTGACGTCTGCTAAGCTCTGAAAGTAAAGAATTTCGAAGAAAACTTTAGATTTACGAGTCGTTTCAAAATGAAAGCTGCAGCAAACTAGACGCCATTGTTTTCAGTTCACACCTTGCATTAGGATCTTGTCTCAATGTTGGTGGGTAGCGAGAAGCACCTCAACAATTTACCAAAATGAATTATGCATCCTGATCTGAATTTTTGATATCTTGAATCCCATTCATTAGCTTTTATATCGCCGGTTATTGTTCAATTTAATAATCACCAGGGGTTAATTGGGGTGCGTCTCATATCATATCAAGTTATTTGGTATATTTTCATTTCCATAACGTTCACAAGATGTAACAAACGTGTGATATACCAACTGTTGATATAATTTCTTTACATATAATATTTATATACTCTAAAACTTATTTCGTATAACGTTATTGGATATAACGTTTATTTGATCGAAAATCATTAGGTCTTTCGTTTAAAATATATATTGATACCATCATTATGGTTAACACCCCGATTCACAGCAATCCGACTCGGATAGGTTAGGTTAGAAGGCTAAGGCGGGAGCGGCCGCCGAGCGCCAGATTCTATTGTTGGTGAATCATTTGGGTTAGGTTAGGTTAGAACAGTGACCATTAACGCACCAGGGCGAGCGGGTGGTAGGTGGAGATCTTTTCTTTTTTTTTTTTTTGTTTTGGATGGGAAATCATCAAATGACTTCTCCCGCTCTGGGCAGAGCGAGAGGGTGTGTCAGACTTTTACTGACTAAAACCCACCCGTGTTCCTTCCGTTGCCTGTGTGCCGGGGCCGCGATATCCCTTTCAGACAAACCCGCAACCCCAGCAGGCATTGGTCTTTCGACCCCGTCGGTTGGTGCTGACATCTCTTTGAGGCGCGCGTGGAACACAACGCGCCGTCGACACGGGCCTGGTCCTGATCGGACGGCGAGCTGCCCATTGCTCACCGTCCGCAGGCCCGCGCCTACGGTGGCCGGAAGTCGGCTCTTGACTCCCGACGCCCGGGGCGTCTCCTGCGGCGACTAGGGCCGCGAGGGCGTGCAGCTTGCATCTCCCTCGCGCGCCCCGCCTCCTCCTTCGCGAGCATAACTGCTTCGCAGAAGGAGGTGACGGCCTCCCATGCACTCTCGCGCCGAACCATGGCCTGAACCAGGGCCGGACGCGAGAGATCGCCGCCGCCGATCGCCTCCGTGAGGACACGGCGGTGCTCCGCCCAAGCCGGGCAGACCTCCACCGTATGCTCCACCGTGTCCTCCAGGTAGGTGGAGATCTTGCCACGTGGTAATCAGTAACTAGGTATATCTACTCAGGTTACTAACTATGAAAGAAATTACAAAAAAAATATCATACATTTTTATCATATTAGACTAAATAGGTTTTATGTCTTTTGAGTCGTACATCAAACGATTTTATATTCAATGTATGTTATGCTTATAAAAATTAGTTAATTTAAATTCTCGGTGTTCAATTCTAGCAGGATCACATTGGTCACAGATAATAAAAACATAGACATTGCATCATTTATTAAATATAAACAATTCAGTTTTACGCCGTCACTAAGCTCCCTATATTTCACTTAAATATTTGTTGATAAATAATTTAAAGTTCCATATTTGATTGTACTCAAGTTTTTTTTTTGCGCTTAGGATCGTTTCGTTCGCTTTCATTCGCTTTTAATTTTAATTTCCGACAAATCTTGGTCTATGGTCTATTCAACTTAGCAAATGTCAAACTCGACGTTAGTTGTGTCAAAATCGTTTTTAAGATTAGTGACTCATTTGCAGAATAGCTTTTAAGATTCTCTTATTAACAAAAAATAATAATATTTAGTGATAGTTTAGTTTAGTTTGGTGTACAAGAGAATCGGCACCATTGATAATTAATTTAGAACCTTTCAGTTATAATAAAGGAAAACCGTCACCGGTGGTGAAAAATCTCGCATTTGTTATTAGATTTTGTCTCCATAAAACGGCATTTTAATCTCTCTCGCTTGCAGTAAGGCAAGTCTCTATTATGTTTATCAAAGCGGAGAAGTATAACTGTTTGCACATTGTCTGTTGGGCTTAGTTTACAGTTTCATTAAAGCATCACATACGGGCTTGCAAATTGTCAGATTGTCATTAACAGTCATTGAAACCCATTTTCGGTTGTTAAATGTTGTATAAAAATGATAAAATAGTTATTTATGCTATAAGTGCGGAAGGTAGGTGATTTCCGACGAGTGGACACGAGTGGATAAGTCGACACGAGTCGGAAATCATCTTACGCACGTATATCATACGACGTTTTACTATGCATTGTGCGAGGAAATTCGACTTCGACTTCGACTTCGACTTTGATTTTGACTTTGACTTTGACTTTGACTTTGACTTTGACTTTGACTTTGACTTTGACTTTGACTTTGACTTTGACTTTGACTTTGACTTTGACTTTGACTTTGACTTTGACTTTGACTTTGACTTTGACTTTGACTTTGACTTTGACTTTGACTTTGACTTTGACTTTGACTTTGACTTTGACTTTGACTTTGACTTTGACTTTGACTTTGACTTTGACTTTGACTTTGACTTTGACTTTGACTTTGACTTTGACTTTGACTTTGACTTTGACTTTGACTTTGACTTTGACTTTGACTTTGACTTTGACTTTGACTTTGACTTTGACTTTGACTTTGACTTTGACTTTGACTTCGACTTCGACTTCGACTTCGACTTCGACTTCGACTTCGACTTCGACTTCGACTTCGACTTTGACTTTGACTTTGACTTTGACTTTGACTTTGACTTTGACTTTGACTTTGACTTTGACTTCGACTTCGACTTCGATGATTTTGACCATTGTCATAATCATCGCCATCGTCATCATCATCATTCTGAAATAATAAAATCTCTGAGACGAGACGGGCTGACGACGGCCTCAAATTTAAAAAAAAAACAGAAAAGTAAAAAGCACTAGTGAAAAAAAGTGACACTTTCCGCACGAATTGACTGCTTGGAAAACGCTCTTTTCGAGCAAATGCATTGTAAACTTGTTTTTGATTTTACATTAGTCTGTGTTGAATTTTTAAAAGATCAAGACGTGTGCAAATAACATTTCTGTAAATCCTAACTATATATAATATTATAAATGCGAAAGTGAGTTTGTTTGTTACGCTTTCACGCTAAAACGGCAGAACAGATTTAGATGAAATTTGGCACAGACCATGATCTGGAAAAGTACTACTTTTTGTCCCGATAGTATGTCCCCGTGGGATAATTTCCGAACTCCATGCGGACGAAGCCGCGGGCAAAAGCTAGTTGGTTATAAAACACTTTTGCACATCAAAACAAATAAATATTGTAAAACTAGATGTGGTCGATGTTTCATAACCGACTTTCTCTGAGAAGACACACCCAAACAAACTCATAGGTCTCTTTTAAAGTCTAAACATTATCTGAATAGATCTAAATTCTAGCCGCTAACCGAGTACATGTTTAGTACAGCATTATAAACTTTAATTTCACTCCGTAAAGCACTAACTAGGCTAGCATGAAATGAAACAGATGAAATACAATGAGGCATCAAGTACTAGGAAAGCATAATATGAAACAGAATACACGGACTGTTGAATCACCTCATCACATTTATATTTGTTCATTGAACATTGTTAAATGTGATCCTTATGGCATTTAAAGCTACGAACATTCTAGATATTTGCGACTGTCTTGTTGAATGTTGCCGAATTTTCAGTATAAGTATAGTTTCATGAGCAAATTGAAATAGTAAGTACCTACGTCAATATGTTTGATAAAAAGTAATTTTCGATTGCAAATTCATATTCTGTCACTCAATGGTATGTACCAGGGGACCATGAAACTGTAGGACTTAACGACATTCTCTAACAATGCAGGCGCCCAAACGTTTGTTTGTCCTATATCACATTGCTTTAGGTGATCCGAGAACTTTGGTATCCGGGATCAGTACAAATGTATGTAAGATATAGAGGGCACATGTTTGTCTATTACGGCTGTAATAGGAGAGGTTGAATGCAATGTTTCAAGAGGAACAAAACAATTTACTGACGAAATACTATTATCAATTACAAATACACGATGCAAATATTTTGCCTTTGGTATATAGTAAAAAAAACAAATGACTTCCAAAAAAAACACTGCAACGTGGAAAACTGCTTTAATTTCGGTGTCTGTGTCTTTGATTTTATAATTTCGTTTTTCCGACCGACTTCTAAAATTAAAGTTAATTTTTACTTTGTAGTGCTTTTTTTCGAAGTCTGTTGTTTTTATTTTTTGTAAGAAGATTTTTAATTTTCTCTTTTTGGTTGTGGTACCTACCCCACACAAATTACCCCCCGACATATTATGTGATGTAGGACGTAGGTTCAAACCCAGCGTGGTACTTTACTTTGTGTAAATTATTTCATCAACACTGCTCCCAAACGGTGCAGGAAACCGGCGTTAACCAGAACCAAAAATTCGGAGACATGTGACATTCACCAACCAGCGTGAATTACGACTCATTCCCACTCACAGAGAGGAGGCCTGTGTCCCCGCAGTGGGAACGTTATAGACTGATAATCTTATATATAAAATTCTCGGGTAGGTAGGGTAGGTAGGGTAGGTAGGGTAGGTAAGGTAGGTAGGGTAGGTAGGGTAGGTAGGGTAGGTAGGGTAGGTAGGGTAGGTAGGGTAGGTAGGGTAGGTAGGGTAGGTAGGGTAGGTAGGGTAGGTAGGGTAGGTAGGGTAGGTAGGGTAGGTAGGGTAGGTAGGGTAGGTAGGGTAGGTAGGGTAGGTAGGGTAGGTAGGGTAGGTAGGGTAGGTAGGGTAGGTAGGGTAGGTAGGGTAGGTAGGGTAGGTAGGGTAGGTAGGGTAGGTAGGGTAGGTAGGGTAGGTAGGGTAGGTAGGGTAGGTAGGGTAGGTAGGGTAGGTAGGGTAGGTAGGGTAGGTAGGGTAGGTAGGGTAGGTAGGGTAGGTAGGGTAGGTAGGGTAGGTAGGGTAGGTAGGGTAGGTAGGGTAGGTAGGGTAGGTAGGGTAGGTAGGGTAGGTAGGGTAGGTAGGGTAGGTAGGGTAGGTAGGGTAGGTAGGGTAGGTAGGGTAGGTAGGGTAGGTAGGGTAGGTAGGGTAGGTAGGGTAGGTAGGGTAGGCAGGGTAGGCAGGGTAGGTAGGGTAGGTAGGGTAGGTAGGGTAGGTAGGGTAGGTAGGGTAGGTAGGGTAGGTAGGGTAGGTAGGGTAGGTAGGGTAGGTAGGGTAGGTAGGGTAGGTAGGGTAGGTAGGGTAGGTAGGGTAGGTAGGGTAGGTAGGGTAGGTAGGGTAGGTAGGGTAGGTAGGGTAGGTAGGGTAGGTAGGGTAGGTAGGGAAGGTAGGGTAGGTAGGGTAGGTAGATATGTAGGTAAGTGCGCCATTGATAAGTACTTAGTGCTACCCGTGCGAAGCTGGGGCGGGCAGCTAGTGATATTATAAAAAGTGCACTTGAAAACAAGTATGACAAAATTAAACTCTCATACCAGGAGAGCAAAGCATGTAACAGTCACAATGTACGATAACACACAATACGTGCTGTGGGTCGTTCAATACAGTTGCCTTTGTGCACATGAGCTTGTGATTGCACAGATGACAATGGACAAACTTGCACGCGTGTAAATTGTTGACCCATTCAAAGGAATGGCATTGGCAGTTCGTTAGAGAAGTACAATTCAATTTTTTTTTGTAACATTATTTTTATCGTTCTGCTTTTGAAGCGAAAATCCGTAGTCATGACATCAGCATTTCAAAAATATATTTTTTAATACGAAAAATAATATTGTGTATTGTAAAAGCAAATATTTCAAGTAATACATATAGTGAGCAGCATAATCATCCTATAACGTTCCCACTGCTGGGACGGAGGCCTCCTCTCAGTGAGAGGGAGAGGGCCGTAATAATCCACCACCAGGGCCCAGTGCGGGTTGGTAATGTCCTTTGAGCCGCTATGGCAACTAAATTTCGCAACTAGTTGTCAACAAAGCAAAAACATTCGTTCTATGCAGCCGGCTGCCAAAGAAGAACTTTATTTCTTGTGTGGTAAGTGGTTGCCTATTAAGAATTCCTCGAAAAGCGTGGTAGCGATAGAGGATTTTTCTTTCCTGGTTCACAACTTTGATTTTACTCTTGTCTTGTTTTAAGCTTATAAGGCCCTAGCTAAACTAGGTGAAAATGTGCTTAATAATACCTGTTTAGAATAAACGTACAGGTGAACAGTCGAATACAAAAGATGACTTCCGAAAAAAAACACAAAATAATGAAAAATAAACAAAAATAAGTCACCATTAATTTTTACATGAAACACCAACGTAGGTACTACTAAAATTTTTGATATTTTGCTGGGAAATATCTCAGGAGCTCAAAAAAAACCACAAGAAGTAGGATGTTATCTCATAAGATATAATGGACTCGGATAAAATTTGACTTGGATAAAATCGGCCAAGTGAGAGTCGTACTCGCCCACGAAAGGGTTCCGTACCACCGTACATTATTTAGCAAATAAATTAAAATACTAAACGAAGAATATTATTATTTTTCATCATAATGAAAATCGCAAAGATAAATTTGTATTTCATAATGATACTATGAATTACAATGTTATTTTTGCAGTTGCAGAAAATCACCCATATTTAAATAAATACCTTATGCATCGGTGTTTTTATTATTTATTGATTATATATAGTATATTATGGTTCATGATAAACAGAAGGTTCAAGTTCCTAACTTGTTTAGTTGTTGAGATAGAGCTCGTACAAAAATGGTCTAAAACTGACAACTTTTATGGACCCCTTTTCATCATTTTTGAAGATAAAAAAAAATATAAATTTTGTTTGTTCTTATTTCGATGAGCTAGACAATGATACCCCACATGCCAGGGTCAGTTTTTTTTTTCAATTCATATGTTAGTGTATCCCCTTACAAATAATATATATTCAATTTTTTTTTTTTTTATTATTTCTTGTTATAGCGGCAATAGAATGCATAATTTGTGAAATTTTCAACTGTCTACCTATTACGGTTCATGAGATACAGCTCGCTGACAGACAGACCGACGGCCAGCGGAGGCTTAGTAATAGGCTTAGTTCCGTTTGGCACCCTTCGTTATTTTTAAAGGACATATTTTAAGCAGGCAGCTTAAAATATGTCCTTTAAAAATAACGGCTGGGCTCAACGAAGGGAATTTAAAAATAAAACAGGGCAAGTGCGTGTTGGACCACGTACAAAGAAGGGTTCCGTAGTTGGGATGAATTTATCTCAAGAACAAACTTAGCATTGTAGTTGAAAAACATGTTCTCCCATACGGAATGTATGGGAGATCATGTTTTTCAAACTGCAAATTTAAGTTGGTTGATTATTATTCGTTAACCTGTACAGCCTAGTTAGCTCTCATAGTTTTCCTTTTAATTTCGTTATATATACTACTGCTGTGAATTTTTTCACAAGTCCAAGTACAACCATTTAGCTAGAAGGGGGGGGGGGACGAACACAAAAAAAATCAGTTAAAAGCATAATATTTCGCAAACGGATCCCTGAATCCAAAAATGGTTTTTGACAAACTCACAATGTTTTTGAAAGACCTTTCTAACGATACCCCACGACATGGGTTAGATGAGGAAAAAAAAACATCCCCACTTTACATGTAGGGGAGGTCTTATCTTTAAAATTGTAAGTAACAGATATGAAACGAATATGAATATTATTTGATTGTAACAGAAAAATAACAGAAAGGAATAATTAGGGCATGTTTAAATAGCACACGTTTTTTTAATAAATAATTAACGTTGCGCTACTTAGAACATCTGCAATAGTAGAATACCATCATCACTATCACTACCAATACATACCTATTACAGTTCATCTACTTAAATTAGGTATAACAGTGCTACTAGTTAAAATTCGGGGCGGGTCTCTAAGTACCTAGGTACATAATGAAACAACATTTTGGTGATCATATTTTAGTATAATTCTCGCTATTGCTTTCATCTTTTTGCTTTTTAAGCTAACACATTAAAAATGAATAAGTACAGTTGTGCCTCTAATGTATTCACAATTTTAATGTAAATGCGGCGGTACGGGGTTTTTTGATTTTTACATGTAGGGGAGATAATATTTTGCACACTGTATCATGTGACATATCAAATGAAAAGGCTTACTGTCAGAATTTCAAGTTAACATATTTTATAATTTTAAAATAAATTGTTAAACTCAAACTTAAAGCATTTTCATTTTACAATTAGACCATTTACAGGCACTTTTGAATTGTCAAATAGTCGGTCAGTTAGTCAGAAAGCTGAACCTAGTATTAAATAAACAGCTTAGCTAGTATTATGATATAGTTATTAAATATTAAAGGTATTATTATTTTCATTAATTCATACATGAGGCAATATGAATACAGCCTAATCATTCATATCTGTTACGTAACAGAAAAAAGTGACAGATAAAATAACTTATATGAATTAATTGCGTCTAACCTAAAAATCTATTTATTTCCACTCCAATTCACATGATATACGAATATGTTATATTTATAGCAAATATCGCAATACAAAGCCATTCCCTAGTGTGAGTAATAGAACAGTAAGGACTTACAGCTATTTTAAATGTCGCATATAACTTTTAGAAGTCAAATTTTCTTTACGCGAAACGATCCGAAAAACTGTATTGAACAAAATGGCTGAGCATTTATTTTTACGTCATGTAATATGACAGCTAATGAACTAATTTTGCCAGTATATCAAATTTATTTATTACCATGAAAATAATGTGAAAATAGCATAACAGAGAAGAATAACAGATATGTGTAAAATCAGGACACTCATTAATAAATTAAATTTTAAGAAAAATAAATTATTTTTTAGACTTTATTTAGTAGTAGTGATAAAGTTTAAACAATATTCTCTGAATATTTTTTTAAATTCTTTTGTGTAATTGGTTATAGTAAAATAGTTTTTTTTGCTGTTTGCTGTCTACGACGTGGACATTGAATACTTGTATGTAACGGAACCTACGCAATGTCTGGTTTGATTATTTTTTTATGAATTGTTTAGCTGTATCAAATGTTTCATTGTTTTTTATTAAGCTCAAATAAACATTTAATCTGTTTGCTTAGGATATTCTAGTCAGTTGTATCTCATTATAAAAATAATTGGGTTGGACATTAATACAGTAGTAAAAATACTATTATTTTGAATATGACCCTTATATGATCATATAAGTGTAATATGTAAAATTGAAGAACAGCATCATTGAACTATGATTATAGAATTTGACAGAAAAATCATATTTGTATGATTGGGGCGCAGCTAGTAAGTAATCAATAATCAGACTCATGTTTACGTCAGTTTTGACGTTTCTGTACCTATGTACCGTATTATCTTTATTAATTTGAAACTTAAGTAGAGTACCGCTTTTGTACATTACTTATTTGTACATTACTTATTTTTGATGTAGTTGCAATCTCATCGCAGAAAACGCCACGTTTTATCTTGTTTTTTTGGTAACTTTAATTTGACAGCTCTAAATTGACACCATCCTCCTTTTCTCTCGCTGTCTCTCAGTAAGAGATACCAAAACCTACTCTAATTTTAGTTTGGTTGGTGAACGTGATAAATCAGAAATGTATCAAACTCATTTCATTCAAATATAATTTCATATTTTGTCGTCGTTCAAGTAATTCTGGCTACTTTATACTACCAGTCCCGTATTTACTTTTAACACTAATGACATGTCAAAATGTCGAGAATTTTCGTTCATTCTTGAATGAACTTCAAACGCGATAACGCCTCATAAAGACGACGGAAATACGCATCGATTTCTTACAGAGAGTTTATGGATTCATTCCTCTTTTGACTTGAAAAGGAAATTGTTGCTTCTTCATGTATTTGTTGCCATTATTTGTGTAGATTTTTTGGCAGCCTTCACCAGGTCATTGGTCCACCTTGTTGGAGAGCCTACCCACGCTGTACCGAGACCTATTAACCCCTTGAATATCACGACTAACTTCTCAAGGCCGAGCTTAATATAAAACAAAATAATGGTTGATTTACACTGCTCCAGTATTTTAATCCAGCACTGGAATCTGGAATACAGTGACATTGGCACGGCAACGACACTGGATCAACGCCGTTTAGATTCTGACACTGGATTCCGGTTTAATAAATGATATTTTTTATTTGCTAAAAGACGGTTACTTTATGATAAGTAAATATTTGTGAGTAATATTTTTTTTGGATTTCATAGTCAATCTTGACGTTTATGGAGTAGTGCTTGTACTTACTCAACAGCACAGGCCCTGATGGGTTCCATTTATGGAGGATACAAAGAAAATGAGGCCAATGTTCTTCAGGCTGCTGGGTTACCCTACTGTCGAGAGACGTTGCGCTTGCGATGATGATTTAGCTGGTGTGACTCCATTTAACATCATCTTTCCTGCTAAAGTCTTTCCCAGTCGATGCGAATGTTATAATGTTGATATAAAGGTTTGTTGGTGAGATATTTCAGCCAAACTTTCACCTTTCCTTTGTGTCAAACCCGCTCAAGTACGCAGTTTTGTGAATGAGTGACCACGAAATATTATTATTTATCGCATAGTCGTCGACTAACTGACGGGGTAGGGTTTGCACCATATAGTATCTGCATGTACGGTGACCTTGGGGAAATGAGCTGCTCCTTGATATACCCTAGCTTTGGTAGATGGGTAGGGTAAGGAGGATACCTATATCCGTTGGTCCTGCTCATGGCTAGCATCCGTCGACGTTTACATGCATCTAAGCACTTGCGACAGAGTTTAAAGTTCGCTGTATTCTCTCCTAAACTCGTTTCCTCTAGAAATCGCAACACGGCTGCAATTGCTGATTTCAAATCATTCTTGAACCACAAACGGTCACAGCTATCACACTTAAACCATGTTCTCGATAGATACGGACTTGAACCTAGCTGTAGCCAAATGCTGTAACACGTTGACTTGGTTTTTAACGGCAGTTTTCACTTTACTCTTAATCTAGTTTATCTAAAAACTGTTTTAGAAGCATCTTTTAGAAAAAAAGACAGACTGCACAATCTACTCGTATACGTTTAATCATTCCGACTTCTAAAATTCCATTTATGTTCCTCTCGTGCCAAGAGAAATTAATAATAATATCCGAAGCTTGTACCTAAAAGAAAAAGAGAGTCAATGTGCCTAGCCTTTTCCCAGCCATAGTTGTCTCCCAGTCGTCGGTTGGCTCCCAGTCTAACAGGACATAGTTGAATACCAGTATTTTACATGCAGTCTTCTTTCTTTTCGTGTGATTAGTGAAAAACCTGGTGTCAGAGTTTAGAAGCCGCCATGGCCCTCTGACTTGGTTTCACATGCAATCGAGTAATATCTCTCAGATATGCCGGTTTCCTCACGATGTTTTTCTTCTCCGTTATTGAAGCAAATGATAATTATACAATACGCACATGAATCCGAAAAGTCAGAGGCGCGTGCCTTGGGTTCGAAACCGAGACCTATGACTTGGCAGTCTGACGGTCAGGCCGCGCGCGGCAGCCTCGCTTGATTGCCGCTTTATGTTTAGACACACCTAACATAACATCACACTTTGTTGCCACGAAGGGTATTGCAGAGGTGTACACTATTGTATACCGACATCTTGCCAGTTATGTTTAAGTCCCATGTAATACGGCGAGCCTATTGCCATAAACATGACACAAATCCAGAATCCGACTGAGAAATTCCTGGCGGAAAAACATTGACACTTTGCCGGAGCTGAGGATCCGAGATGAGGTCGATCCTTTAATCTACTGAATAAGCCTAATTTATCGGAATTTAGTTTGCTAAGTACTTAATACTAATTAACGGGGCAGAAGTTATTTATGGAATATGCCCATTTCTACCCCAATCAGTTTAGTTTCCGGATTAGTAGCTGTAGACAAAGGTTCAACTTTAAAGACGTGTCCGAACCAACGTGCTCGTTGCGCAGGGATGCGATCTTCACGTACATTTTATTCGGCGAAACCGATCGCGTGGTCGCGTCCACAGAGGGCACCTTCGGTTTTCCGACCAAATGAATGCCACAAAAGCGACGATCGAGTATTCACGCGAATGATCTTTTTGGTTGGAACGCGGGGTACGTCTTTGCTTACAAAATTCTTATTTTAATGCTAAGAATTTTTCTTGGCATATAAGGAAGACTTTCTGTGATATAATCATGTTTTTGGGTTATCTATGCTTCGAATTTCAATAACAATTAAAATAATGACTGACTCGTTTGTCTAGTTATGTGGTCCCAAGCGCTATTGCGACCACTTATAATGTTGCGTGTGGTGCCGGCAGAAAGAATTGTACCATCCCATTTCTTCCTGTGGGTGTCGTAAAAGGCGACTAAGGGACTCACTCACTAGAAAATGGGCAGCAGCGTTGTCTTTGTATTTTAACACCATACTGCGATCGCCAACCCGCCTGCCAAGCGTGGCGATTATGCAAACCCCCACCATTTGGCTATGTTCAACAGTGGACGTTTTTCGGCTGAAATAATGATGATGAAGCGCTATTGCTGAGCTTGAAGTCCTGGGTTCGATTCCCGGGTCCAGCAAAGTGTTATTGGGTTTTTGAATCTGGGATTTCTCAGTACCAGCCCGGAGTCTGGATTTGTGCTTGTTTGATGGCAGTAGGCTCTCCCCCCTAATACATGAGACTTTGGTGAAATGTGGATGTACTTGAAGTACACCTGTACCAACCCTTCAGGAGGAAGAAGGCGTGATTTTTATGTTAAAAATGGTGGAAAAGGATTATTTAAAAGCAGTTTGGTCCGAAAGTAATTTGTGCTAGTAGGTACCATACTTTAGAACATGAATCGACTATGTACCGTTTCTAAAACTTTGGTAACGTAAAATTGATACCTAGGCAAGCGTATCTTCTCTTCAAGTAAGATCGTTATTCTCGAAGCATTTTCCCAACTATCTCTAGAGCAGTTTCCACTTTCAACTGATGCGGCCGAATATCAATATTTTATATGAAGCGACTACCATCTCACCTTCGTTACGATATTAGTAAGGAAACGGATATTCTGAAGGTAAGGTAAGGTAAGATCGATTCTGTAAAATATACTTACATAAAATTATATGTACTCGGTTTACTCGGATTTCTATACGGGTGATGCCCGATATTCTCAAGTACCGAGTTCCTGAAAATTATTTTTCATACATTTGTTCCCAACGTCCCTAAAACATAAAATTTAAAAACAGCCGACTTCCAAAAAAAAAACACTTCTAAGTGAAAAATAACTTTAATTTCGGAAGTCGGTGTCTTTGGTTTTGAGTTTTCGTTTTTTGCCACCGACTTCCGAAATTAAAGTTATTTTTCTCTTTTTGAGGTTTTTTTTGGAAGTCGGTTGTCTTTTTTTTGTTCAAGTTTATTTTAACTTTTTAGTTGTAGTACCTACCCACTCCTCCGGACTCCTCCATGCCTCGGAAAGCACGTTAAGCCGTTGGTCCCGGTTGTCATTTGTGGATCTTTGACAGTCGTTACGGGTCGTCAGAAGCCCGAAAGTCTGACAACCAGTCTTACCAAGGGGTATCGTAGTACCCAGTTACTGGGTTGTGGAGGTCAGATAGGCAATCGCTCCATGTAAAATACTGGTATTCAGCTGCATCCGGTTAGACTGGAAGCTGACCCCAATATAGTTGGGAAAAGGCTAGGCAGTAGTAGTAGTTGTAGTACCTACCCCACACAAATTCAAATTCCACTACCTGCTATGTAAATAACAGTGACAGGAAGTTATCATATTCATATTCATGTCTTTATTTGCATTCCATAATGTAGGTATACAGGTGTTATAATGGCTTAGAGCTAAGGTACAATTACGGACCCTGTCGGGCACAGCAAAAAGTATAAAATAAATTCTTAATAAAAAATAAATAAAAAAATTGAAAGAAATAAAATTAAAAGTAATTAAATTAAAATAAAAATAAAATAAAATTCATGTTAACTTCAGTGCGAAAAATACCTATTATTGAAGCTAACTCAAAAACTATCCAAGCAAAGTTAATAAAATTTAAATGGGACCAACTTCAGAGCATACCCTTACATACAATTTCTTTTTTTTTTATCGGTCCACAATTGACGGAAAAATCGGTGGACATACATTAAAATTAAAACATACATACGCTACGAACATAGATGGTACTTTTTGGAAGTCGGTTAAAAACTAAACAATCCCATCAATCATAGTGCAGAGTCGAACGGTTATTTTTTTTTTTATTGCTTACGTAAATGCTAGTTTATTATAAAGTTCCCACTGCTGGGACACAGGCCTCCACTCTTCGAGTGGGAGTGGGCTGTAATCTAACACGCGAGCACAGTGCGGGTTGCTAATATGAGTATGTTAGTTAACATTACATAACACCAAGCTTGTTTTGTCAGATCTAGGCAGAGGTATACGTATAGTACAACCACATTTCTCCAGTTATGGTTAAGTCCCATTTAAGAGGACGCCAGTCATTTGCCATCAAAATTACTGATAGACAAAAACCCAATAACACTTTGCGAGACCTGGTAATGGAACCCAGGACGTCATGCTCAGCAGTAACGCTTCCGACCACTAGATAAACGGGCTTAGGAACATTATGAGTTTGGTATTTCTCTTTGAACATTCAGGTTTCGTTACCACCCATATACTGCGTTCACGATTTAGCTTCCAAACAATCAATTAAACCCTTTCTCAACTATGTTGGGGTCAGCCTCCAGTTCAACTAGATGCAGCTGAATACCAGTATTTTACATGGAGCGACTACTTAACTGATCTCCATGACCCAGTTACTGAGTAACACTATACCCACGTAAGACTGGTTGTCAGACTTTTGGGCTTCTGACTACCTGTAACGATTGCCAAAGATCTACGAATGACAGCTTAACGGGCTGTCCGAGACACGGAGGAGTCTCGATATGCAATGGATAGTCACTTATCCACGCACCAACCGCGGCAAGAATACCTTCGACAGACCCACGCGGCTGTTATTATTTAGCCACAACCGCCATTGATTCGTTTCCTAACCAGTAAACAAATATGCATGTGGACTATAGCGTAAACGACTTACATTAGGGTCGCATAAATAATATTTACACATGCTCCTTTAAGTGTATTTAATTCAGGGATTATTTGGAACGTTGTGCAATAGACCTTTCTGAACGTGATTTAAATTAATTTGACCCGCAAGCTGCTTAGTTATAAGGGTTCCATAAAGGTTTGCGCTTACCTGCACCAAATATTTTATATGTTAATCCTTAAATTAAATGTGCCGAGATTAGGATCCTGGATTGTCTTTATTTATATAAAAGGTCTATATTTGTTTGCTTTAATTCGCCCGCGAATTAGAGGTACGCAAATCAACCTTACTGCTAGAAAATAAGGATACCGTCAAGTCAAATTGTTATACAAACGGGTTTTGTATAGCATGACCACAATAGAAACGGGTTTTGTCGACGGAAGAATAGACAAAATGACAGATTGTGATTGCGAATCTACGCGTGCTCATGTTTGGTTAAATATACCTATTTTATAGCACTGACTTAATCAGAATTGTATGGTTTTGGCTGCCACAATAATAAATCAAGCCTGTTTAATTTATTGAGACTTCCTTTTGTTTGCGGCTCGTCAATGCCTTTACAGAGAGCGCTTACTGCGGTTACGACTTAAAATAAAGCGGTTTTGGTTGGAACAAACAACGGCATCTGCAGATTTTTTTTCTACTTACTGCTTTGTTAGTTGACATTGCGCATCACACAATGTTTTACTTGGTTATCATTTTTCAAAACCAATTTAAAAAAAAATGAATTAACTCACTAGGTATTAATAACAATAGACTAAAATAATACAAGAAGTGGAACGTTTTCAGTTCATCTTTCGTGAGTTTCACCATAACTTTTAATTGCCTGAACAGATTTGAATTAATGGGGTATCGTTAAAATCCTGACATCATCCCGAATGAAACTGGCTATAATTCAATTGGGCGGCAGTAGGTATGGCTCCATTTTCAAATGTGAATAAAAAACTTCGATTATTACAATTATTAATATGGATCCTTGATAATCGAGAATATTCCAAAACAAAATAATTTATTGGCATAAATTTTACATAGGTAGGGTATACATGTAAAAAAAAATACTTCAACTTTTGCCACAGACGATTTAATTAGACTTTAGCATCAATCTGCGTAGCTTTTTCCCAACTACGTTGGGGTCGGCTTCCTGTCTATCTGGATGCAGCTGAATACCAGTATTTTAAATGGAGCGACTGCCTACCTGACCTCCACAGCCCAGTAACTGGGTAATAAGATAGGTAAGACTGGTTGTCAGACTTTCGGGCTTCTGACTACCCGTAACGACTATCAAAGATTTACGAATGACAGCCGGGACCAACGGCTTAACGTGCTTTCCGAGACCCGGAGGAGTCTTGGTAAGTAAAGAAGGTCACTCATACACGGACCAACCCAGGCAAGCGTAGCTTAACCTGATCGATCGACCCGTGCGGATGTTATTACTTAGCCATGAGCTCCTATAGACTCCTTATCAGAGTTTAGTATAAGCCTGCGAATGTCTAAATGAGTGAATGGTTTCGTGGATGATTGAGTCATCATCACACGAGTAACATAGGCTATTAAATAAACACTAAAATGTATAACATTAAAATAAATTATTAAACAAAATTAAAAATACAACTGCCCCGGCACAAACGAACTAAAAAGTATATAAAATCAAGTTGTATTAGTTATTCCTCTTAGATTAAGAAGTGTACAAAACGGTCGCCCTCAGCAATGACGATTTTATTTATCTGTTAAGTCAGCGAGTAAATGTTAAGTTACCTTTCGTTTTTAGGGATCTGTCATAAACAAGGAACTGCTGTGAGGAAGTTTTATTCGTAGTAGTTTTGTAGTGAGGTGTTTTTCTGCTGAACAAGTGGTCCAGATAATTATAGATGTTAGGTTTTTATTGAATTAAATTTTCTTAGTGTGTTTTTTTTATTGCTTGTGAATTGATTTCTGACGTTGCTCTAATTAGTCTGTGGTCAGACGGGTAGTTGAGATTCATAGAGTCGATGTTTTGAAATATTTTTGGCTGGTTTCATTGGATATCGACGGGTCATACGTATACAAGTAAGGCCCCGCTGTCCCTCCGTCCGTCACAAGGTTGTATATTTTGAACCTTAATAGGAAGACACTTGAAATTTTCAGTGTGTGTACTATAACAACAAATAATAAAAAATTAAAGGGAGTCACCATCCAAGAAACGTGACTTTTTCGGCATTTTTTACTCAATCGAAAAATATTTAGTGTTAAAAATTGCACGGTGGTACGGAACCCTTCGCGTGTGAGTGCGACTCGCACTTGGCCGATTTTTTTATCATGTTAAAAGGTGTGGTAAAATGATTTCTCTAGTCTAGTCTGGATTTAACATTTCTATATTTTTAACACTGTGCTGTGCTCAAAGCGCATATTTTTTAAATATTCCTGCTGCATTTTTTAAATTTCATATTGCGATATTCAATTTGTTCAATATTTCCGTTTGTGCGGCGTTCGCTAAATAGTCAAATATTTTATTTCGTAGAAACCAGATTTGTTTCAGAAGTTCTGAAATTAGAACTAAACCGGTCTTGCCTCCAAGAAAAGAAAGTTTCCACATTGGTCTTCAAAAAGTGAATAAATGGTATATTCGATTTTCTATCAGCTGAAACGGTGCCTTCCATTATCTGTAGGTATCTATAGCAGTAGCCATTCAGCCTAGGCCACAGATGAATACAGATAGTTCACTCCACAAAATCATCTAAATAAAAAGCGATTCTTGCTATGACACAATAAAGTGCAATTCAGGTCGCACAGCGCTAATTACTTACAGTTATATTCACCTAGAAGTTGCCTCTCTTTCTATCGCGTAACTCTTATATCTCCTGACTACATTACACTCATTAAATTGGCCCGACAAGACGGGCCCACCGTGTAGTTATAGCTTCATTATGTAAAATGCGGAGTGCACATTTTTTGTTTTTTTTTGTTTGGGCATTTATCGAAAATCTTCTCCCGCTCTAGGCGGAGCGGGAGGGTGTGTCAGACTCTTACTGACTATAACCCACCCGTGTTCCTTCAGTTGCCTTTTCGTTGCCAGTATCCATGGTATCCCTTTCCCTCCCGCCTTATCCGGAACAGGAACCTCACCACATAAACGTGTCCAGTGAGGACCTGCGTCAGGCGGAAAGGGAGGACACCGTGGCGCCTCTCTAGCCACTCCTCAAAAAAGGGACTTATGACCGCTATTGTGACGTGCCCAGCACTGAGTTGCGACAATCGCACTCTCCATGACGCCATGAGATCCCGCCGGAGTTCTATTCGCTGTGCCGTGATTTCTCGCGGCAGTGGAGTTATGCCCCGGCGTTTCGCGCCCTCGCGCCACTCCTAAATGTGCGCGAGGACTACCTCTAGATCCCATGGCGGCAATCCGGCAAGGAGGCTCATCGCCTCGGAGTTAGCCATCTGTATTCATCTGTGTCTAGACTACAAGAAATAAAGCACCAGAATGCATTAGCTTTATTGCAGTCTGACTGAGGTTGGTAAGTAATACTTTTAATTTAAGTATTTCATTTAGAAATCTTGGTTACGCGTTCCTGCGGTTTTTTCTGTATTGAATGGAGGCTTCTATACATATTATTTTCTTGTCTTTCTGTGTGACCCCGTTGTTCTTATAAACTATATAACTGGTTTTGATAAGGTTTTCACGATCATTTAGAGAATGTATTCCGGAAGGTTGATGTGCATACTACGTCTTATATTAAACGAACATGATTATAATAATGAATCTCGATATTTTGGCAAGTCGCAAAAACTATGCGCAGCAGGGCTGCGTTGCTGCCGGGGTCGCGGGAAAGTCCAAAATGGATACTGTGGCCCCTGGTAACATACAGGCAACTGAAGGAACACGGGTGGGTTTTAGTCAGTAAGAGTCTGATACCAGAGCGGGAGAAGTTATTTGACAGATTCCCAACCAAAAAAAAGGTCTGCGTTACTAGTTAATAATCATACGAAGTAAAATTTTCCAAATAGGTTCACAATTGGTACAAAAATACATGTTATGCTTAAAAAAAAACTAACCGGCCAAGAGCGTGTCGGACTACGCACAATGAAGGGTTCCGTGTTTGGGATGAATTCATCCCAAGGACAAACTTAACATTTTAGTTGAAAAACATGTTCTCCCATACATTCCAACTGCAAATGTTACTTTGTACACACAATATTGGGAGATTTAGAGAACTTGTTATTTTAAGACCATAGACTTCTTATTTTTTTTCCTGTAATCTATACGTATAGAACTCTTTCTGTACTTTTTTCAAAATTTTAGGAACAGTCGTTTTGGAGATAAGACGAAAATTGACCATTGACCATTGACGGGTGTCAATGGTCAATGGTAAATTTTCGTCTATTTTCTTAAATACCTTTTAAAGGAAATGATAAAACAGAATAATATTTGAAATCCTCAAAACAAGCCCTTTCATTTGTTATGTCACACGGTACAGTTAGCAAAATATTTATTGTTTTTAATTTTTCAATTTGACCCCTATTTTCAAAATTCATTTATTTTTGTTACAGGTTCGTATTTGGGTCACAGAAACTGATATGTGTACCTTTCAACTTAATTGGTCCATTAGTTTCGGAGAAAATTGGCTGTGACAGATGGACAGACTGACGCACGAGTGATCCTATAAGGGATCCGTTTTCCCTTTTGAGGTACGGAACCCTAAAAAACAAAACATACAGACGAACATTTTGGCTCTTGTCATACAAGAACTCCTAGTACAAGAGGTAGGGCAACACAGATGTTTGTGTCTTAGAAGAGTAAATGAAAAAATATATATTAGCTAGTTCAATATAATTTATACCAGTTATTCTAAGTTAATCTGGATGTCTACGGGCGATATGGTCTGAGTAATTTAAACTTGACCAACATAACTTAACCATAGTACGTACAAAGTATTAATTTATTTCGTAGGTACTGCTATTTCGGTTAAATAATAGAACTTTCTCTCCATGAGACTGAAATAGCATGTCATGTAAGCACTCGTGTCGCCGCCGCCACCGCCTTGGGTAGCGAGACGGACTGGCGCCGGCAAGTCTTGCCAAGTCTCGAAGCTGTTATGAACCATGAACTTGAAGGTCTTGGCGCGAATCCTGACCTTGTAGTCTTGGCGTCTTACAAATAAGATGACAGCGAATCTATTCGATATATATTATTTGAAGTCGCTTTTCGTGTCTTTCTGTGTGACCGCTTTTTTCTTCTAACAGATGGATTTTAATGCGGATTTTTTTTTACAATTTCCTTCAACAGAGTTCAGTGGAAAACATCGTGAGGAAACCTGCTATCTAATTACACAACACATATTCGTAAACGATTACGACTAATCTGTTTCATTTTGACAGTTCAACATGAATGTACATTGAGTTATATGTATACGTTGTTGAGCAGAATTTTCTTAAATCGCCAACCCGTCTTGAGCAGTGTGGTGATCAACGCTCATACCTTCTCTGTTTAAGAAGAGACCTTGCAGTGATAGGCTGGTATTATTATTGTTAGAGAATTTATCCAAAAAGTTTATGTGTTTATACATTATTAGCTTCTTTTTGTGTGGTTAGTGACTAACCTGATGTCAGAGTTTTAAAGCCGCCTATGGGCCTCTAACTTGGCATCACATGCCGTCGAGAAATATCTCTCAGGCATGTGATGTTTCCTCACGATGTTTCCTTTCACCGTTTTTGAAGCAAGTGATAATTATACAATACGCGCCTTGGGTTCGAGCCCGAGACTTATGATTATTATAAAAACTACATTATAATAAAATCATTATCATCTCAATGTTTTGTCAAGTCGTAAAAACCAGGCGAAGCAGGGGCGGGCATCATAAAGAAGTTACGTGAACGGATAAGATTCATGTCGGTTATATTTTCAATGTTTAGGCGTTTTACAAAGCTGAAAAGACAAAACAAGTAGTTACAGTGTTCCTGTAGCAGGTAAGTACGCAGACACTGTGGTACTGGAGATTGTATGAAGATTCGAATGACGTTGTTTTGACGCACGCTGTTTTGAAACACTTTGCGAGTGGTACGCCAGTTCTGCTGCGGCCAAATTGTTGAACTACACTTCGCGCGCTCTCTGTTGCACAGCGACACGTCGTGCGGTGTGCGAGAAGTGTAGTACGCCTTATCGCGACAATGTAGCTGTGGCATTAAAATACATAAAAATATGACGTTATCGCGAACACGCTGATGCGAAAAACTTTTTGAATGTAGATTAAATAGTTAACTCAGAATAATACTTCTCACTGCTCTTGTTTTCTAAACCCAATCCAAAGACGAGGCTTGCTCTGACTCATCGGGGTCGTGAGTTCGATTCCTAGACGAATTAACGCAATAGTGGATTTCAATACTAGCGTAACATTCAAAAAGTTTTTCGAAACAGCGTGCTTCGAAACGATGTCATCCGAATCTTAATATCACTCCCGAGGTACTGTGTGTGTGGTACAGTGCCTTTTTAACCTCGGCTTCCTCATCCAACCTTCAAGAATATTTAAGAAGTTAATGCCATAGTGTGGAGATAAACATCATAACTACGCGTAATTAAATCATGAAGCAATCAAATGCACAATCAAAACAACATCGAACAAGAACGTTTCTCAATTCAAACCTTTACTGTAAAATACATAATTTAAATTGCGGGTATCCTAACTAATATTGAAAACCGAAAGTGAGTTCTTTTTTGCTTATTTGTTTGTTACGCTTTCACACTAAAACGGCTAAACGGATTTGGATGAAATTTGGCACGTGGGTAGACCATGACCTAGGTGAGAACACAGGATACTTTTTATCTCGACATTCCTACGGGATCGAGACTTATGAGGGTGAAACCGCGGGACGCATTTATTACTTTCATAATTTCACTCAGCGCATAACACTTCTGCACAACACCAATACACACATTTATAATCATAATTATACAATCAAACTACAACTCATTAAGTGCAGACATGTTTACTAAACCGGCCTTACGTCGCTGTTGACGGCGCTATGTCTTGGGTTTTATTTCGTCTAAGGTTTTCAACTACAATTAAACATCGTTGGGTTACCTGTGTTTAAAATTTCGATAACAATAAAAATGTATAATATAAAAATTTAAAGTCGACTGTCCTGTCAAGGTTAGGTTAGGTCATTTACTCGCTGATTAAACAGACAAATGAAATTGCTGTCGGGGGACCGTTGTGTCGTTGTGTGGAACACTTTTTAATCTAAGAGGTCCCCCAACTGCAATGACAATTTTATAATTTTACTGTACCGGTATGTACTACTAACACCGATTGTTAACACGATCGAGACATTTAGAAGACGCCTACGGCAGTATCTCATGGATGCCCAACGGAAGCTAGACATGATTAATTAAAAATGTTTCATTGCTGTGAATCCATGATTATATCTGTTATTTATTGACGACCTTCCATTATTTCTTGTGCAACCATATAATTTTATTTCATTCCTTATTAAAGCGCTATATAATTATTTATAATAATTTGTAAACAAATATCTAATATTTTATTTAAATATAAAACACATACACACTATAAAACAGATTTACATCCGTAAGACGTCCTCGTAATAGAGGCTTATTCCGATCGGATCCCACAAGCGGATCCCACATCGTGGGATCCGATAGAAACGAGAATAAAATGAATATTTTGTTCCGATCCGATCCCACATTGTTCGATTCGTTAGGAACGTGAAAAAGCTTACATTTTGTTCCGATCCGATCCCATTTGTGGGATTCGTTAGGAATGTGGATAAAATTAATATCCGAACGAAATGATCCTCTGCTTGAGTTAATAAATTAAAAATAAAGGGTACAGAATATCGAGATAAATAGTAAAGAAGGTATTAGTTATGGTAATAAATATTAAAATAAAAAGAAATGTTACTTCAACAATATTATTCTAAGACAGGCCCGCTAGTGTTGCTGGTGGATTGCGTCGCAGCAACTGAACGCACCGTGTGGCATACAATTATGTCACTGTGATTTACGCACCGGCCACGCATTCGCCGTTTTCACGTTGGACGATAACGACACAATATCGTCGGACTGGTAGTTTCATTGGAATCGCGTGGCGATGTAAGCTTTTGCTGGCGCAACACGACTATTCGAGGCTACTGGTGATTCTTGTAATCGCGAAAAAAAAATCTGCTGTTGCCTACATTTCAACGAGGTATGCGAACAGAAATTTTGGGAACAGCTGATTTTTTTTTCGCGATTTCAGCGTTGGTCCCATAGTGAAAGTTGTCCATAATGATGAGAACAATGACCCCTTAAGAGGTTGAGGGTAAACAAAAACTAAGGTTGTATATACTACTGCTGTGAATTTTTTCACAAATCCAAGTACAACCATTTAGCTGGCGGGGGGGGGGGGGGGGGGACACTTGACTGTAACATAAAAATTCAGTTAAAAGCTTAGTATTTCGCAAACGGATCCCTGAATCCAAAAATAGACTTCACAAACTCGCAATATTTTTGAACAACCTTTCTAATGATATCCCACAACATGAGGAAGATGAGAAAAAAAAATCCTCACTTTACGTGTAGGGGAGATACCCTAAAAATTTTTTTTTTCTTCATTTGGTTTTACCACTTTGTCGGCATGATTAATATGTATACATATGCCAAATTACAGCTTTCTGGTACTAACCGTCTCTGAGCTAAGCCGCGGACAGACAGACGGACATGGCGAAACTATAAGTGTTCCTTGTTTACTACGGAATCCTAAAAAGCGTTTCTTTATCCAAACGCGAGTTAACCACTTTTATTAAGTACATGACGAAACAGTGCTTAAAAATTTGGAATTCATTGATCTATGGTGTATAGCCGAAGAAAGACACCAAACAAAAAATCTAGTGGAATCACGACATAGCAAAAAAATTAAAGGGATACCTAATATCATGACAATTCTTAACGCCTTAAAGTTGGATGCGTCTTTAAGTAGCGCACAAGTTTTTCTAGACTACAAAAGTGCAAAAAGTTCCGTTGATAGAGATTTATGGATTGCTTATGTTATCAATCAACTAAAAGAACAGAAAATTACAGTCGGACACTGCATAGAATTGCTCAGATAAACGGTTGTTTTACATCTTACACGGCATTTTGAGAATTAGCCATTTATAGAATTAGTCATTATGAGAATTAGTCCATTAAAGATTCAGGTGCCATTTTGAGAATTGGGCATTCTACGCCTAAACCGTTCCTCTTTACGTCATGAACCTTGACGAAAAAACTTTAAACATTACCGGGAGTTATGTTTCGGCGATCGGGAATTTAGTTAAAAAAAACTTTATTTATTATAATTATTTTAATTACAGGAAAACAGTGTATTAAGCTGAAGGCTGATCTAATAACTAACTTCACAAACAATGATATGGAATAACATGTAATTGATCTTATTGCTAGGTTGCACTTTAATACGTAGGTTGGCGGTTGCGTACTCAGCGTAAACGGTTGTTACGATGAGTTAACTCCTCCCTCCATAAGATAGAAGCAACTCTTGCTTCTGGCGGCGTCCACGCTGCCTTTGGTTGCCTCGCTGCCTTTGATGTCCTCTAATATCTTAGTGATCTTCCGTTGGTACAACTTCCAGGATGCTGCTGCTATTAATATGATGTAGAGGAGTATCGTAGTCCAACTTGGTGTGGCCATGATCATTGGCCAATTGTTGTCATCTGGTAAGGAGAGGTCGCTTGCTTTGTTGATAAGTTCATGGATGCTGTCTAGTGAGATGTCTTCTAGTTGTAATTCATATTGAACAGTTTCTTCTAAGACTTGATGTTGTTCTGGTAAAGGTATGACTTCATTGATGACGATTGTGTCTGTATGTGCTCGTAGTGTTCTGTTCATGACGTTAATTTGACAATCTTCTGTTAGTGTGACGAGATAAATCCCGGTTAACTTTTTGTAGTCTGTCTTAGTTTTGCACTGTGTTTTGACAATTTCATCTTCGTTCAGGACAAGTAGCCAATTGTTATCTCCGATCTTTTGAATTTTTCCTCTTCTTAGGCTCATCTTAGCATGTGTACAGTTTGCTTGACGATGCTGGATGAGGGATGGGATGCAGTCTTTGGTGTCTTCAATTCTTCTAGTGTCCAGGGTCTTGCAAAGCTGGATGTCATCGGTCAGGGGTTTACAGTCTTCTTCTAGGTAGGCGTACTCATCGTTCCCAAGTGCAAGGTATTTAGATTTAGGGATAATAGTAAGGTTATTTTTATTGGGAATGGAGTAGAGATGAATTAGGTCATAGGTTTGTGGGGCTACTGATGGTATTTCTAGGATAAAGTTTATTGAGTGTACTGTACTATAGGCCTTAACTCTAATTGATTTTTCTATCCTATGAATATTACTAAGATTAATAATAGCTACTGGTCTAAACGAATAGGTGTTACCTAAGTTGATTAATTCCTCTATTAGATTTTGAGGACTTATAATACTAGGATGCATGGTGCCCAGTTGCGCGAACGTCATGGCATCTTCTAACAACATTAACTTATCTAAGATAATCTGTAAACTAAAATCTATCTGTACGTATATATCTAGAAAATGTATATGATTATTTACGTCGTTACTGTTACGTGTAATGTTTTTCAATAAGCTAGCCAAATTTTTCTGATTACTATTCAATTTACTTAATTGATTGGCAAACTCATTTATTGTATTTTGTGCTAGAACTAAGGACTTTCTTTGCATATTCTGAACATTATTAATACTATTCCTCATGTTTAATATGTCTTCTTCGAATTTTGCTGCATCATCATGATCAAGATTTCCAGTTATGGATTTAACGACAGTACCTAACCCATTAATCAAACCACGTCTTTTTCTAACTTGCGGGCTTAAAAACTTTATCTTTTTACCTATTTGGTCTAAGCTGTACTCTATTTGATTTCTATACGTTAAATGTAACTCTCCCGACATTACACTCTCAGCTGCTTTAGTGCTTGCATATAATGACATAAGTTGGATTGACGTAAAATGAAGGTTTGTTATATTGTACACGCAAGCGAGACTAAAGTAATTATCCTGTTTAAGGAGCTGTCCTTGTTTTAGAAGAAGGATGCCATTTTCATTATTAACGGGGTCAATAGTTACGGTTCCAGCTGCGTAGAGCACGATGGCTCCTGAGATGAGGGTCCTGTAACAAGATGAGGCCTCCGTAGTAGTTTAAAGTGTACTCTAATAGACTTAGAGTTTGGGTGGTTACCTATAATTTCCGCCACATTATTTGGATGAAGGTGGATGATCTTGTAGGGTCCTTTAAACACTGGCTTAGTTTTATCACTGCGTGCTGACTTTGCTACCTGTTTATAAACGGTCTCACCTACCTTAAACTTGATTTCTTCTGCTTCTTGATTTCGTTTAGAAATCACCTGCTCCTTATTTTTGGACATGAGTGCTGCGATACATTCTTGAACTGCCTCGGCGTTAGCACGGTGCTTAATAACGTAATCCTGATAAAATTCTTTTGGATAGTATAATTCTAGCGGATTTCTAGATGCCGTGTGTCCGAATAATAGCTCATGAGGTGTATAATCTGTTGCCGAATGAATAGAATTATTATAGGCAATAATGGAATACTTCATGATAAGCTGTATGGGATCTTCTTTATTAGTCATTCGTTGTATTCTAATTATTTCAGCTAATGTAGAATGTAAACGTTCGATGGGTGAATTAGAGTTAGGGTTATATGGTGTTGTGAAATGTATATGAATATTATGTAAGGCACAGATATCTTTTATGACGTCATTATCAAACTTTGTATCTGAGTCCGTGGTTATTTTATTCGGTAAACCTAACACCGAGAAAACGTCTAGCAATGCTTCCGCTACATGCACACTACTACATGCGTTTAAAGATATTGCCTGAGCGTATTTAGAGAAATTATCAATGATTGTGAGGAATGTTGCTCCGCCTGTTGAATAAAGGTCCATAAATATGTGTTCCATTGGCTTGCGCGGTGTATTAGTAATAGCTAGAGGTGGTCTTAGAGGATTGCGCTCATATTTAGACTGCAAACAAATCTCGCACTGATTAACAAATCTCTGAATGGTAAGTAACATGTTAGGCCAGTGATAATTTCTATGCAATTGCTTATACGTCTCTTGAATACCGCGATGTACTGTCTTTCCTTCGTGATATTTCTTAATTAACTCTTGTTGTTCAATTTTATTCTCTACTAGGGTCACTCGCGTAGTGCATTTAAGTAACTTTGGACCACGTTCATTAAATATAGTAGTATATACTCTGGAGAAGGCATGATACAGTTCTTCACTATGGAAATAACAATGAAACACTCGGTCGGCAATTGTGTGTTCCTTTAAAAATCTAACTATCTCTGATTCTGTATTATTAATTGGAATAAAAACATCTTTAATGACAACCTTTGAGTTAGTGGATCTGTTATCTACTCTATAACTTGAGCCGGGTGTTGATCTAATGTGAAATTGTTTCAGCTGCCTATCTATCGCGTCTGATATTATAGGTATGCCCTTATTTTCATTGTCTGGTTGTGTATGCCGTGTGGAGACTAATTCAGGCTCGGCTGACACTATGCTCATACTATCTGATTCTGTTCCTATATGAGATTGGGGAACGCTAGGGTTTATTGATTGAATATTGTCATTATCTTGGGGCACGGCTGCCTCCGTTTCATTTTCAACATCTCTACGTGCGTTCTCAAATATTCTATTAATTATTTCATCATCCTCATTATCATCTAAATTTACGGCTAATGAATCCATACTACCGTGAAATATTTTAACACGAGATAAGGCATCTGCGTTAGTATTCTGACGACCCTTCTTATAAACTACTTTATAGTCGTATTCTGCAAGCTTTAAACGCCATCTAGTTAATTTAGAGTTAGGATCTTTCAGTGACATTAACCAAGTAAGGGGCCTGTGGTCTGTGTAAATAACGAACTTTCTACCATAAAGGTAAGGACGAAAATATTTGATAGCCCATACTATTGCTAGTAACTCTTTCTCTATTGTAGAATACCGAGATTCGGTGTCTGATAGTGTTCTTGATGCGTAAGCTATCGGTTTATCGGAACCTACAATACCTTGTGATAATACCGCACCTAATGCAACATCTGATGCATCGGTGGTGAGCACGAAAGGTTCATCAAAATTAGGATATTGCAGTATTGGGGCATTTGTTATAATTTGCTTGCACTTATTAAAGGCTTCTAAAAAGTCTGGGGAATGGACAACTTTACTATTTTTCTTTAGACATAAGGTCATAGGTTTAGTTAACTTTGCGAAGTCTTTAATAAATTTCCTGTAGTACCCTACTAGGCCTAAGAAAGCTTTTATCTCCTTCTGAGTCTTAGGCAAAGGGAAATTCAATACTGCCTTAATTTTGTCTTTATTAGGTTTCAATCCCTCATTTGTGAGTTCGTGTCCTAAGAAATTAACCTGCTTTTGTAAAAATTCCGATTTATCTAATTGAATTTTTAAATTGTGAGTTTTAAACCGATCAAATACTTGCTTTAATTTTTCCATGTGTTGTTGTAAAGATGTTGATACAATGATTACGTCATCTAAATACGTATAAACGTTATCTATTCCTCTTAAAATGTGATCCATTAAACGTTGAAATGTACTTGGCGCATTTTTTAGGCCAAAGGGCATTCTTAAGAACTCGTAATGTCCTCGTTCTGTTGTAAATGCTGTCTTTTCAATATCATTGGGATGCATCTCAACTTGGTGGTAGCCGCTGGCGAGATCTAGGGTCGTAAAATACTGGGCACGCCCCAATCTATCTAAGATGTCATGAATGTTGGGTAAAGGATACTTGTCTTCAATTATACGATCATTCAGTCGTCTATAGTCGATCACAAGTCTCCATTTTACTATTCCTGATGCATCAGGTTTTTTAGGGACAATATGCACGGGACATGACCAAGGAGATATACTCTCTCTAACGATTCCCTGATGTAAAAGTTTATCTACTTGCTTACGAATCTCATCGCGTTGTTGGGGGGCTTGTCTGTAGCTACGTACAAAAACCGGTGTATCATCGCTTAGTCTAAGTTCATGTTTGACTGCGTGTGTAAAGGTCAGTGGGATATCTTCTGAATAGAATAGTTCCCTATACTGATAGCATAGCCTAGTAACTTCACGCTTTTCTTCCTCATTCATAATTATGACCTGTACGAATTTTCTTTAGGTTTTCATTTAATATGCTATCAATGTCTGATTGCACTTGTACGGTATTAATGCTATGACTGGGAATATTATTATCCTCACTATACAATTCTAATTCCATTGAACTCTTATCTGGAATATATTTCTTAACATAACTAAAATTAATAACTGAAGTTTTAAAACAACCATTAGTAACGTTAATTATAGCTGCCGGTGATTTCAAGTTATCTGACCAATAAAAATCATCGTGTAAGTACTGTCCATCCACGTAGTTAGTTTTAACAGTAACTATCTTTTCACACTTAGGATCGATTTTTATCTTTTGGGGTGGAGAGCTAAAGTGAATAGGTATTTGTGCTGTTGATGTTCGTAACACGTTATTGTTCAAATCAATATTACTTTTCAGTTTCTTTAAAAGATCGAATCCTATTAGACCCTTGTATTTCGTATCAAAATCGAATATTAAAAATTTATGGGTTATATCGCTATTAAACTCAGGGGGTAAGGGCAGGTATACTACTTTATCATGAACTGATGAACTATGTGCTGTAACTATTTGATATGGCTCTGTTTCTACACAGTATTCAAAAATAGTACCAATAATCTCATCTGATGCAATAACAGAATGACTGGCTCCTGTATCTATTAAAAACTTACCGTTGAATTCTGGCAACTCAATATATGGTAAAAATTGTTTAGTTTGGAGGTTGATGGATACTATGTCCGGTTGTCTTGATCGGGGTTTAATATAAAATCCTGTTCTTGACTTACCTCTTGTTCCTCTATACATATGTTAGGCTCGGAATCGTCGTTACTAATATCTATGAATTGGCCGCAATACTCACTACCAATGGGTATTGGTTGCACCTGACCTTCCATTTGACTCGGGATATAGAATAACTGCCCCGGTGCGAACTGTGGTTTTTCTGGCTTACCTGCCGTACGCATAGTGACGTCCGATGATAACTCAGGAGGATTAACCTGCTGTTTTGGAACGTTAGGTTGGTTCTTAAAGTTTCCACTTCTAAAATTACCTGAGCCACCTGGTCTGAAGTTACCTGATGCTGGTCGGTTTTTCCAGGGTAACATAGACTGTATCCATTGTTGACGCTGTTCTGGGTTCATGTTATTCTGTTGGAGCCTATATGGCGACATTGTTGGATTTACTAGGTTAGGATGAAAAGGACTATTGTTAGGTTGCTGCCTAGGCAATTCCTTTGGTTTCGCTTGGGATGTTGATGGGCTATTAAAATTATTAGACCTATTATATGCAAGCCTAGCCTCTTCTTGCCTAGCGGCAATAATAGCTTCTTCAAATGTTTCTGGTTTCACAATTCTAACACCTAATGACACGTGAAAATCTAACTGGTTCACGTACTGTTCAATGACCATCTTTTCATAATAAGATTTGTTACCATGTTCGCCTACAGAGTATAATGTGTCTAATAATTCACGGAGTCGTTTGCCAAAGGTTTCCGCATCCTCGTTCTTTGACTTACGTACCCGTGTGAGCTCCTGCATAACTTGTATCTCATTGCGTGGTTCTCCAAGACGCCTAATCAAAGCTATTTTAACTGACTCCCAGGAACTAAGATATTCTTCGTATGCTATGGCATCAATAGCTGGACCACTTAGCCTACTCTTAATCAGGCATATAAATGCCGGATGCGAACGATCTGCTTCACTAGTTAAAGTTAATAAACTTTCTACCTCTCTAATATAATATCTAAGCAATTTAGGATTGCCATCATATCTTGGCATCAAATCTGCAATAAGTTTGTATGGTTTATAGTTAGCATCATAATCTCTGAGCGACATTGTTCTACTGTAAGTTACCTGTCTAGTGGCACACAAACAGAACAATAGAGGTGTAGTATTTCGCGTGGAATTTCACGGAATATCTTAACGCTATAATATGTGGGTGCCTAACGCGATTGTAGCTTATAGACAGACACACATAAACTTAAAATAAAATACAAAAATTATAGTAAGGCAGGAAATAGAGCAAGGACACTTGGTTATACGAGAGCACTTACCAAAGCAGCCACTGCATCTCCTGTCGAGTCTTGTCTCTGCCAACAGCTTCCTCCAATTCTCCGGAGAAACACGTTCCTGCTTCTATACAGGTGTCCGACCGCAAGTAAGGTTCTTTGCGGATCGCGAAGGAACGATTTGAGAACCGTCACTCTTATGCCGAAGAGTTGTATTCGAACTTAGAGCGTCGCGATCCTACCGACTGCGCCAGTTATGTTTCGGCGATCGGGAATTTAGTTAAAAAAAACTTTATTTATTATAATTATTTTAATTACAGGAAAACAGTGTATTAAGCTGAAGGCTGATCTAATAACTAACTTCACAAACAATGATATGGAATAACATGTAATTGATCTTATTGCTAGGTTGCACTTTAATACGTAGGTTGGCGGTTGCGTACTCAGCGTAAACGGTTGTTACGATGAGTTAACTCGGGTGTTCCGTTTTTTTTTTCTTATACGATATTTTTTGTTTATTATGTACATATTTCAAAAACCTTAGTTAATTATTTTTTTAATATTAAAGTAATAACCATAATATTTTTTTTTTCATTATTCTGTAAACTAGTACACCTTATTTTCAATTTATCAACTTATCATTGCGTTCGGATATTAATTTTATTCACATTCCTAACGAATCCCACAAATGGGATCGGATCGGAACAAAATGTCAACTTTTTTCACGTTCATAACGAATCTCATAATGTGGGATCGGATCGGAACAAAATATTCATTTTATCCGCGTTCCTAACGAATCCCACAATGTGGGATCCGATTGGAATAAGCCGTAACAGAAGGTCCAGTTGAAAACCAGCGTCAGACACTAGTTGTCTAGCATTTATGCTGAACTGGGCCTATTTGGCGCAGCCGTGAGGCACACAATATTATTCTAAGTTATCTTTACTTTTTCTGTATTTTTTTTTTGTTTTTGTGTGAATATTGTGTGCCTTAACCTGAGTCAAATAAATTTATTTTCTTTCTTTCTTTCTTTTCTTTACTACTAACAGTTTGAACGAATCTTTTTTTTTTCAATTAATATTTAATTTAATTTACAACTAACTAGTATATATATTATCTACGAGAAAAGAATAAGAAAATAAAATAAAGGGCTCATTGGGCATCAAAAAATTCGTCGGCATCGCTGTCAGCGGGAAAAGTGCCCATCTTTACTTGGTGTCGAACGAGATTACTAGAATATTCACGGACCGGCCGAGAAGGTCGGGCAAACTAGTATCAAAGTGACATTTACATACGTAGTCGTTCCAAATATCCGGTGAATTTTCTAGTAAGATACTTCAGTAAATAAATAAGTATTCACATAGCCCTACCCACAGTATAATAGTATTATGTATCGGTAGTGACCTTGAAATAATTACGTACAGGCGTTCGGTAGATAAACCTTCCGCGTCCGTGTGTAACTGCCATGTACTCGATACTGTTGCGTACTGATATACACTGAGATTTCGTTACGGCCGTTTTATATGACGACATAATACTGATATTTATTTATACTTTGCTACATTATGCATCGAGTGGAAGTGACGAGGGTGCCATCAACAGAAATGTAAAATAATGGATCTGCCTACTACTAAAGCAACATGCACAAAAGTGGAAAAAGTATCGCCAACCCACATTTTTTAAAGTGACAACTTCTTAACGGCGCGTTGAGGGATTTTTGGTAAGAGGTAAACTTAAGGATTTGCGTAGTGCTTTACTATGGAATATAGATGGCGCTAATTCCAGTTTTAATTTTGCACTTCTGTTTGCAGCCCATGACTGCCTATTTTTTATTGTTCTATTGAGACGCACGTCGTCACCGAGGCAAGCCCTAAGGCCGTATTCTCGGCGGCAACGGGCAGCGGGGCGGTGGCGGCTACGGCGCAAGAGCGGCGCGTTCAAATGCATAGTTTTATATAGAACTCTTCCATATCAAACTAAGCATTTGAACGCGCCGCTTTTGCGCTGATGCCGCCGCTGCCTCCCTGCCCGCTGCCGCCGAAAATACAGCTTTGGAAACGCTGGCATGTAGATTTATTGGACTCCATCTTGAACGATTGGCCTGAGAAGGCACAACATAAAGAACATTGGAAACGTATGGGGAGACCTTTTCCTTTGGGACACTAGAGGTAGATGTAGAAAGAAACTATCTTGCAAAATATAGAGAGATAAGTGCAGAATGTGAATGATGCAATTGGGGTCTTGGGAGGTAATGTATGGGTAACCCCTCCGTGCCTTGCAAAATCACATCAAACCGTTGGTTCCGGCTGTCATTAGTAGATCATTGACAGTCGTCAGAAGCCCAAAACCCTGGCAACTAGTCTTAAGAAGAGGCATGGTGTTACCCGATAACCGATTTGTAGAGGTCAGGCACATCCCACAGACAGTCGCTCCATGTAAAATACTGGTTTCAGCTGCATCAAGTTAGACTGGAAATCGACCCCAACATAGTTGGAAAAAATGCTTGGCAGATTGATTTGATTGTGATAAACTTGTAGGCTATCAACTTCTTTTAAAGTTTTATCAATATAGCAGCTTGCTTGCTATGGTGTTACTAAGGGAACGTAGATGTAAACTGCAAACTTACAAAATATTTCTCCAACCCTCCAAATCGATCCCAAAATGAACACACAGATATTTGCAAAACAATAAAAACTTTTAGCGAAAACTAATTTTCTAACTGGCCGAATCCTGATTACGTGAGTGCCGAAGTAAATTAACTGGAAGGCGAAAGGTAGAAGATTTTCTTACTGGGAACTGTTTACGGGTTTAGTAAGTATCCAGGGGTAAACTATTTACCTTGTGTATGATGTTTTTAGGGTTCCGTACCTCAAAAGAAAAAAAAACGGAACCCTTATAGGATTTTAGACGCATGAGGAACAGGATGTAAAGTTCACTCATCCTTAGAAAAGGGAGGATCCTCTGACCAAACGGGTGCCGTGTCTGGAGGGCAACTGCTCAACGATTGATGTCGGAAAGTTATGTTGATCGCACTGTAAACTCTGTTAGCGCGATGCAGGATTTGTGTGACGTCAGCTCTTTGATGCGTAGTTCGCATGTGGCGATGCAGATGCTGCCACAGGATCAATTAGCTGTCCGTCTGTCTGTCTGTTAGTTAGTCAATACCCTATTTCTCAGAAACGCGTAAAGGTATCAAGTTAAAATGTATAACAAAATACGTAACTCTACCGTCTCTTGTAGCTCTATAAAATCAAGCTTCTAAGTCAACGCAATGAAAAATACGGCAATTTATGCGATATATTTTGATATTCGCAAATAAATCAAAAACTATACCCATTGACCTAGAATCATGAAACTTGGCAAGAAGCAAGGTCTCACAGCACAAGTATAAGAAAATTCCGAAAATCGTTAATTTGTAGTTTTATCACATAAAAAAAAATATTTTTGCGTTAAATAACTTACATTTGCAGTTGGAGAATTGACCGTGGCGTATATCGATGTAAGTGAGAACATGTTTTTCAACTACAATGTTGTTTATTTTTGGAATAAATTTATCCCAACTACGGCATCCTTCATTGTGCGCGGTCCGACACGCACATGTTTTTTTTAAAGTGAAACTTCTTATGGGGCGTTTCGATAATTGGACGAGAATTGAGAGTGAAATTTCAAGGATGCGTCACGTTAGGCACATTTTGTTACATGAGCGAAAAGAAAGATATACTCTGTCTCTCACACAAAAGCTCTCTTATTTTTCGTTTTGACATGAAAACGTTTTTTCGCTCGGTGTACTGGTGGTAAGTTCAATAATTCTGACCAACAACAACATGTAAGATTGTACCCGCTAATAACTACGAGACTTTGCAATGGGCCTACTAAATCTAGTGTTGAGCAAATACAATGGCTACGCCAGTACCGGCACGTAGACTGTAAATCTGCTCGCAATTGTAAAAAACGACAATCGAAGAAAGTTTACATAAAAAAGAACACAATAAGCCTAAAAGTGTAGTTATGAGCGAATACAAAAGTAAGGGCAGCATCGGAAAACTAAAAATATCATTCAAAATCGTCATGTTATCAATCGGTGGCGCCAAGTCATCGTGTAAGTAATACGTGAGCATTTCGAGAACGTAAGGTGGTTTCAACGGCATTAGACTAAGTAAGCCCCTATATGGGGTGTCAGGGACATCGACACGAACCCCACTGCGTTCAACGTAGGGGGGGTTCAGAATCATGTACTGAATCCATGGTAACCAGCTTCGCGTCGATGTCCCTGCCACCCTGTATATGGTGAGGGTTTTATACGAACTGTAACAGCCACGCTCGATCTGAGTAAGCAACACAAGCATACCACGGCAGTTACTGCTAATAGGGTAGCCCCGATTAGCCAGAGATTACTACAGCTCGGTGGCATCTTCTTCGGTAAGGCAGGTTAGGTTAGAACTGTGAATTCTTTTTACGAGCCAAGGGAGTGGAGCGCGTTTACTCAATAGATGAGCAAGCGAAGCGGATCCATTCTTGACACGAATGAGTAGGGCGAGTTTATTCTCAAGATGAGCCCAGACTACTCTAAGGACTAGCGAGCGAAGCGAGTCCACCTTCGACACCAGTGAGCCAAGCACGTTTACAAATTACAAGAACAAGCAAAGCGAGCCATTCGCTCAATTTCTTGCCGAGCGCACAAAGCGAGCCCTATGATGCCAAGACTGAGCAGAGGGTGCTTACTTAAGCAATGAGCGAGCGAAGCGATTGGATTGAGTCGAGCGTGCTTGCATATGACACGAGAGAGCGAGGCGAACCCAATACGGTCACGACTGAGGAGAGCACGCTAACTTAAGCACTGAGCGAGCGAAGCAAGTACCCCTAAAAGTCCAGCGCGTGCAGCAAGTTTATTATCAAAACGAGTGAGCTCAACTACCCCACGAGTGGGTGGAACCCGCATTCACATGTGAAGAACGAACGAGAACGAGCGAGTCTCCCGTACAAGAAAAGAGAAATGCGACTTTAGCGAGCGTTTGCGGAGGAAAATTACTCTCGAGACGAGCGAGTGAAGCGAGTCCACCTTCGCTACCAATGAGCAGAGCGCGATTAATAACGAGCGGAGTTAGCTTGCTCATGAGCATAGTAGGTAGCGTTCACTAGTTTCGAAAAAGGGCTTTCTTCGTTCGCTCGTCGTTTAAGTAGATTGTCGCGAACGAAATTTACTCTTGTTGACTTCATAACATGTTTAGATTCAATAATCTGATATCTTTACACTACTGCAAGTTGAACTGATCAGCCCCCACAAGGGGTCAAAAGTGGCTCCAAATGGTTCATGTACACACGGCTGCTGCATCACCAGTTCCTTTTTCTTGGCTTGAACTTGGTTTGACACGCTGCCGCGTGTCTTCTTCTTTAAAAGATGAAATAAAATTTCAAGTTTTACTTTAATGTGTTTCAATATTTTCTTCAAGGTTTGGTCGCTTTCAGCAACCTATTTTATTTTTATTTTATAACTTTAAAAATAGATTTACTGCTATAAATAAATATTATATGTAAACATCCGGTCAATCCTATACATAAACATGTCGGTCACTGGTTTACCAGCATCCTAGCGGAACTGCGTCACACCAATCCCACTCAGGAATACCTACTACATCAACTAGTACCGGCGTCCGCTCACAGATGGCATACATAAAAAGGAACTAAACCGCTCGTACATAGATGGTGCTGTAGCAAAAATATCTTAGTCCTCTATCTCCGACATGAAATGCTCATGTTTCATTTTATAATTATTTTATAACATGGGTTAAAAGGGACGTAAACCTTTTTGGTGCATTTATTTATTTTTCAAACACTTATTTTACTCCAAATAAAACAGAAAGGGCAAACATATTTAAAATCACTGCATATCCTGTGCAATTTTATAGATACCTCGTTGGAATACGGCCCCGTACTGTACTGGACAGTATTGTATGAGTGACGTTCCAGCGCCAGGTGCCTAATTAACTCGATGGGGTTGCACAATAAGCGGTCTTATCGCACAAGGCTGTGGCGGCATCTACATCGCCAAAATCCTGACGTCACATTAATCGGTCGTGTGGTCCGTTTGTGGTTGCGGTTGCCTTCGGAAGAGCTCCGAAGGCGACCGCAACAACAAACTGCAAGCTACAATTTCGCCCAACCGCAACGACAGGACGCAGCGACACGGCTGGTTTCTATGTGAGTCCATGAAAACGCTTCCGTAGATGGCGACGTTGCCGCCTGACGCTACGTTTGAGCTTCGACCGCAGATCGTACAGTAAGGGATTTAGTTTTTTGTTACTAATCGCTAAACTGAAACGCCGCCGGCGCCGTTGCCCATCGAAGTTGTGCCCCCGCGTTAGAAATTAAAACCGCAGCGACGTATCGAGTCGCTGCGGTCTGTCATTGTGATTGTATGACGCTCCCGTTTGCGGTTGCGGTCACCTTCAGAAGAGCACCTTTACATATACCTTTGGATGGACTGAAAAGAAAAGAGAGACATTTTGGGGTGTCAGTGTACAAAAATAGCTCGCGACAATACGTACATGCCGCGATATTTTTGTATGAACGTTTACGTAAGAAATCACAAAATCGAACTCATAATCTTAATTAATTACTACGCTAACCATACACCATAACAACGAAAATCATTCGTCAGCACCAACTTTCACTTTACATCGGAAAAATGCACTCAAAAACACAAATTAATTGTTGATTAATATTCCGACAGGCCGTTATTAGAATGTCATGTCTTTGGGTTCGTTGATGTTGTCACCGTTTTAAAAGCCGCTATTGGACAGAATAAAATTGATGTTCTGAAAAATTGATTCTTTTACAAACTACATTTAGAAAAGAGAGATACGTTTAATAACTGTATTATGAAATGTTAAAACATATAAAAATAAAATATGATGATATATTTTTAGCTTTATTTCGATAATTGATACAAATTTAGTGAATTTTTTTACCCGATGATGATGATGACGTGTAATAAAAAGATATGCCTCGAGCATCAGTTTAAAGCAATGTACATAAATTGTTGATTACAAACTCTAAGTATGATTAATCGATATGTCTCGAGAATCGGTTTTTAAAGCAACCGATTTTTTTTTCCCATCACTACACAAATTATTTTGATAGATGTCAAATCGGGCTTCTTAGATTGTCGCGAGAGGTACATAAGTTTATATTATTACTAGCTTATACCGTTGCAATGCCCCTTTTTTTGTAAACTTCTCTGGCGCGCACGGAACAACTTACCAAAGTTTCATCACAATCAGTCGAGCTATTTTCGAGTTTTTGGGAGAATAACGCACAGTAATTGATTTTTATATATACAACGTGTCCCAAAATTCAACGATAAGCGGGCACCAGACGGTGGACCTGCTCATCACTACCCGAGAATTCTTTTTTTTTTTGGAAATTACAAACAATACATTGAAATGCTTCGGAAATTGAAGAATTTAAGATATTTTTACCACAATTTTTCTAACATTCCTGTTTTTTTTTTAAATCGGCAACCTAAGTAGCACTGCTATCTACCACAACCCTTTAAAATCCCAGAATGCCTGTAGGTTTTACACAAAAATCAATCAAAATTATTTTTTTCCTTAAAATTTTCAAAGATTTTTTTACTTTCAGTCAACTTTCAGTCATCGTGTAAAGAGGCGAAAGAAAATTAACCATAATTATTCACTAAGCACAATCATATTTCAAAATTTGTTTCAATAGGTACATGAACTATTCTAAATAGTAGACTCGGTTAACAGCCTCCCTGAAGTGTTAACGTATCCTGATTTTGGTATGTATCTAATTTACAACATTAAGTAAGTAGATAGATGTGCATTTGATTCTATATCCAGAAAAAACTCAAATTTTGTCTATTCTGGATTCGCGGGATTCTTAAGATCGATACAAAACTTCATTCCATATTACCCCACACCTCAACGACGACGTAAGTTATAAGAGTACATTATGATACGAGTGTGCTGTATTGGTCATTACCCACAAGGCGGCATAGGCGCGCGAGCCACACGCGAGCGCGATAATTTATCCGAGTGGGTAATGAGCAATGCAAACGCGTTTCAATCGGCGTTTTTCATCAAACTTGCGAGAAAAAAAACAGACTTGTTGTAAGAACTTACGCTGGAATAACGTAACTATAGAGATGATAAGATTTATAAAGTTCAACTGACCTTTGTTGCCAGGTACTGTCAATCGGAGCTTCTTTTAAAAACTTTTATACGTCGGTTGGTGACAATACTTTAGATTTCGTATTTTTTATTATAACAAAACAAAAACAATAACAAATATTTACGGAAAATGGCGCGCTAGTTTTATTTTTTCTGCTAGCGATGCGTGCGCAGTTGTAAATAAAGGCACAGGCAAAACCGCTGAACAGCCTACATAAAATATGATAAACACAAAATAGTAATTTGAATAGGCAAATCTTAATATTAATATGCAGTGAAAAATATATAATTTGATGAAATATTATGTTAATGTATCATATTTTATTTATTTACACAGTAGGCATAAAAAAAGGCAAGAAGTACCCACGCACAATGGTCCACCTGAAGGACTAAGTGTGGAAACCAAACCCCATAACATAAAACATAGAAGGCAAGAAGTCTCTTTGATAAGATTAAAAAAACCACAATTCTCTGCTCGGGTTGAAATAGAGAATGCTCATTTAATAGTGTAGTTCATACTAGTTTCATGTATTCAAAGTCAATTTCTTTATACAATTTCCATGCTGCCATAATAGTACTTACTAATTCCATTCTGCCATGTCGCGTTTCAAAGTTTGCCAAACAACAATGGCCGCTAGAAATTGTCTATGGTTTTAGTGATGTGAAAAGAAAGAAAAGAAAGAAAAATTGTTTATTCTGCACAAACAAAACGCACATATAAAGATAAAAACACATAAAATTCACATTTACAAAAGTAGCCAAAAGCCTCGTGTTCATCCAATAAATAAAAATATAAAAAGTAAAACAATATTTTTCATTGGTTGCTGTCATGGCCACGTCATGTGGTAATATGATCTTAAAATTTTGGTACTTTCGATGTTTCGATTTTTATTGTAGGTAGTGTTTCATGAGTATTTTTTATACTTTCACATAAAAAACAAATCCATTGAAATATGTTGTTAAGTTAAACCGTGAAAACGAACAAGATAGCACGGGTATTACTTACGTATGTTTGATAAGTCAAAGATTTAAAAAAAATACTTATGCTAACCAAATACCTATCTGACAAATAATACGAGACGAGCTTACAGATGGTGTAGCTCAGGAGTCACCAAATAGCGGACCGCCGACCTATTTTGTACGGTCTTTAAGTAAACAGTTAAATTTATAACAACAACCTAATCAAAAAAAAAATAGTAATTGAACACGCTTTATATTTTGTGCCATTGACATGACAGCGGACGACGTGAGAAGCAAGCCACATGAAGCTGCAAATGTTTTCGGGAGTAATAGAGCTAACTAGGTGAGGGTCCTATACAAATCAAAATGATCGATTTCCAAAAAACACAAAAATATGCTAGGTCCTTGAACATCTTTTAATCTTGGTTGCTAGTAAGTAACGTCTTCCAAACGGACCGCGAGTCATATTATTTTTTTATATAGACCCTAAATAAAACTGATTGGTGATCCCTGGGGTAGCTCATATTCTCTGCTCGTACTTCCGCCGGATATTTTGAATGTCTAAGACAAAAACATTTTATAATATTTCTAACAGTAACGATATATTGTATTCGTCTAGTTAGCTCGGAGGAGTGATCCTCCGAGCTAACTAGAAGGGGATATGATTGGAGTTTCAATTCCCAGAAACAGTTCAATCCTTTTTGACATTTGGTATTGAATGGCGGGCAATACTCCGCCAACCCGTGCTCTTATTGAAAGTATTCGTCATGATTCGTAACAAATTCAGTGTTAAAGCAGTATAATATTCTAAAACTTGAGGGGTCCCCCATATTACATATAGACCTACGACATTATTTAATAAGGAAATAGGACCGCATCTTTAAACGCGGGCTAGCTCCAACAACATTATGAAAATCCTAGCCGAAAAACAGGATTGTTGTCAGTATAATACTTATAAATACATTAAATAGTTTTTTTTTTCAATAAAGGAGTAAAAAAATACTCCTTGAACAAATAGTCGATTATTTATTGTGTCAATCACTAACTTTTCACTGACAAGAAAAATTTAGACCAGTTAAAAAGGATGTCGGTTGCCTATGGTCGGTTGTTTGACGTTTGTAAAAATTCAAAATTTATTCCAGTTTTCTCTTTTATTGTTAATTAGTATAATTAAAAGATAAGAAACACGCATAGGATGTTAAAGTGGGGGGGGGGGTTAATACGTATATCCTATTTAGCGCGTATTTAATCAGTGACACGTAGATATCGCGTTCAATTCCCAGGAAAATCCAATGTTATTGTTTTTAGCGAGTCGCAACCGAATCCTGATTAGTTATCTATGGCATTACAGCACTAGTCCGATAATATAAAGTAAAAAACACGCGTTTTTAATACACTGAATTATGAACCTAAAAACGGTTCGATAAGAGCTACTTTACGAGCAAGTGTGTTGAAAATATACTTTTGATTTTATAATCAAAACACATCCGGAAATCGCGGGATTGTTTCGATACAAAACTGCATTCCTAATAGCTAACACCCACCTTTGGGTATGTTATGTTCTATGTTTTGGTTTCCGCACTTAGTCCGTCAGGTGGACCATTGTTCGGGCGGAGCACCGCCGTGTCCTCACGGAGGCGATCGGCGGCGGCGATCTCTCGCGTCCGGCCCTGGTTCAGGCCATGGTTCGGAGCGAGAGTGCATGGGAGGCCGTCTCCTCCTTCTGCGAAGCAGTTATGTTCGCGAAGGAGGAGGCGGAGCGCGCGAGGGAGATGCAAGCTGCACGCCCTCGCGGCCCTAGTCGCCGCAGGAGACGCCCCGGGCGTCGGGAGTCGAGAGCCGACTTCCGGCCACCGTAGGCGCGGGCTTGCGGACGGTGAGCAATGGGCAGCTCGCCGTCCGATAAGGACCAGGCCCGTGTCGACGGCGCGTTGTGTTCCACGCGCGCCTCAAAGAGATGTCAGCACCAACCGACGGGGTCGAAAGACCAATGCCTGCTGGGGTTGCGGGTTTGTCCGAAAGGGATAACGCGGCCCCGGCACACAGGCAATGGAAGGAACACGGGTGGGTTTTAGTCAGTAAAAGTCTGACACACCCTCTCGCTCTGCCCAGAGCCGGAGAAGTCATTTGTAGATTTCCCATCCAAAAAAAAAAAAAAAGGTGGACCATTGTGCCTAGGCCATGGCGGCCGTTTGATTCCAACCAGCCCACCTCCCTCCAGAAGCTAATTAAAGCTCCTGGTTTGTTTTGAACGTCTGTGAAAGATCTGGGTGACTCGAGGGTTTCAGTTCTACTCTGGGTGACGCATGTGCATTCAAAGACCACGTGCGCGACGGTTTCTTCTGCCTCCATACACGCCCTGCACAGAGGACTGTCCGTTATGCCTATTGTGTGGAAGTGTTTGTTTAGAGAGCAGTGTGATGGGCCCCGTAACCAGGCGCAGGCCGTTCCTGTCCAGGCGTAATAAACGCCTGGCCAGCCCGCTATCTAAGGATGGCATAGCTTCCTTGGACTGCTTGCAGCCCGGTGTCGAGGTCCACCAGATCCCCGCTTGTGAGTGGGTGAACTCCTGTAGCCAACTGCGTATTTGGTTGAAGGGGATGGGTACGACAGGCTCGGGTCCACAGACTGCCGCGTTGGACCCTCGTCTGCGTCGTTGCCTAACGACGCAGCTGACGCGCCTTTGATTAAATATGCATCCGATTATCCGATCTCGATTATGAAATATTCCTTTATCTACTCTCATATCGTAATATTCGAATTATAAACTTCAAAACGAGTTTATATTGACATAGTTTATAAACATAATACCGAAATTTAAAAATTTGTCATATTATAACACTTTTTCTCTAACAAAAAAATGCTATAAAACAAATTTTTTCTATTACGATACAGGGCAAATCCAAGAAGTTAATATAAAAAAGGAGTTTCTATCAATGTTTGTAATGGAACGTTAGCGGGAGACAACAGCACCGCTATAGCGCATGTGCGGTGATGTGCTCGGTGCAGGCGCCATTCATACGTTTTCTTGTACTGAATTTTGTGGGAATTTTTATTCTTGATCTTTAACTTTTGTCTTTTATTTAGTAGGTTCAATGCACATAACTAGGTATTAAAACACTCGTGTGATACTATTAAAAACCTCTCTTACGGCTCGGTTTTTAAACTCACACTCGTATTTTAATACCCCTCATTATGCACCAGTTTCATAAACTACTATTTTGTTACTATTATTGTATATTGTTATTTTATCGTGGTATGTATGTATATACATAAATCTGTCGTTGGATTTGCTTATTTGGTGTAATCTGAGAAAAACGTTTCCGCTTACATCAAAAGCAGTGTCACATTTGGTTAATATTTACAACAACGATTAATAACTCAGCTTTATTTACAAATACATTCAGTCCATTTATAAGAGCGTATTAAACTCTTCCGATCATTGTCAATTTTTTACCGGCTTCCAAAAGGAGGAGTTAATTTTTTTATAGTTGCTCAATTAAACGATTCAGTTCTTATAGTTAGTTAAAACACAGACTCAATGAATTTTGTGTTGCGTTCTTGTGTATTATACCTTCTCTTGGCCGTTGTATCAGGCTTTTGGGATGAAGCAACTTCAACGATACCGTACATCAGGACTGATACCACACCCAGGCAAAGCTTCTTCAGATGGCAAGAAACCCGATCTGATTGGTTAGGATTATTTTTTCCATGGTGGGATTGGTGGACAATGTATTACAATAGAAGAACTAGTGTCGTTGTTGGATTATCTATTGGTGAGCATAAATTTGTTATTCTAAAGGTGTGTCCAAACATTGACCGGCCATCGTGCGCGGCTGCCGCGCTGTGTTTGGACAACTCCCGCGCGCGAACGCTTCTGTATACCTGCCGCGCACAAACATTATTAGGAAACATTCGTCTCTAGTTAGGACGTATTTTTGCGGTCGTATTCAAGGCTATGCAGATTGATATTGCCAACAGAAGTGCTCGGCGTGTCTCGGATGTGAATGGGGTCCGTAAAAGTTGACAGTATTAGACCATTTTTGTACGAGCTCTATCGCAACAACTAAACAAGTTAGGAATTAAAAATTTCTATAATGTACCTTAAACTGTATTTAATTAGTAATAAAAAACGCCGCTTCATAATGTATTTTTTATATAAATAGGGGCAATTTTCTGCAACTGCCTAAAATCATTTTGTAATTCTCATACAAAGTTTTTCCATTTTTTTTTAATTTAAGTGGAAAAAATTAAAAAAATCTTCGTTTATTACTTTAATTTATTTGATTTGTACGGTGTTTTGAAATAAACGTTCAAAAATAATTGTTTCAAATTTTTATTTACTATTTGTTTCAAAATGAAATGAAATGAAATTATTTATTCTGTAAATAGGATATCGGAATCACTTTTACACGTCATATAAAAAATATTTAAAAAAATAAGCTAGATGAGGTCGGTGTTTCCTATCTGACTACTCTGAGAAGAAAGGCCGAAACAAACTCAGAGGTCGCAGTCTCTTTTAAAGTCCAGACATAATCTTGGTCAAGCCATGTGAGGACCATGTAGATTAGTGTCTGAAATGGTCTTTTGAGGAAAGAACCACACGGATTTGAGTGGACCTGACCAGTCAGTGCAAGCATTTGTCAGTAATCGTGGAGCTCAACTCAGAACTTAAGGAGCTCAACTCGACGAACAATACCAAAGACAGGATATTTGGGTAGGCCGCATCAACTACTCAAACTGCCAGACCATCATTAAAACTAACTGAGAAAGAAAAAATAAATGAAAACGAAAAAAAGAAATTAAAAAAAATATCAACTTAGTCCTCACATTCACAATAATTAAAATAATATAATACTTTACAAAGTAATCGTGTCATTTTGAATATAAATTTCAACAATGTCAATGTGTATATAAAACTGGTTTATTGTGATGAATAATTAAAATGTCACATTTTATGGTTTTCACAAGGCTTAGTAGAGCGAGCAGCTCAATTCCAAGCTTTTCTATCTTCTAAATAATCAGAAATTTTATAGTACCCTTTTTTACAAAGCTTGGTTTTAATACAGCTTTTAAATCGTTTAATGGGTAAGTTTCGAATGTCAATGGGAAGTTTGTTGTAAAAGCGTATACATTGACCCATGAACGAGTTGCTTACTCTTTCTGGAAGGAATTGGGTTGTAAATCACAAATTGTAAAGTTTAATTAATACACGATTTGTTATATAAAATAGAATCTTAGTAAATATAACTAAAGTAAACCTTTAAAATACGAGTAAAAGGGTGTTTTTTTGTGTTGTTTGTAAAGAGATTTGGAAAAGGGGTGGGGAGTGAGGGTTTACAAAATATTTGTTTGTGAAAACAAGTAGCACCTAGTGCAGTTTACCTTTGTTATCAAAAGAAAGATAACTGAAGGTTGGTTTTACATAGCCGCACAGAGTCGAGATGACGAAAAGAGTAAATAAATATGAAAATATATGCTGCGTAAATTGGTTATAAAACGGTTTTCCAAAAGTGTGGTGTGTATTTGGGGCAAAACATCATACAAAGTATTTTTCATGTAATAATGGTAAACCTACACAAATTCTGAGGTTTCAACCCTAGTGGGGCAGAATCCAACAAGATTCCACTGCAAAATTTTAGGCATTCCACTTTGCCCCACTAATGCGGTGGCTCGGTGGGGCAAAGTGGAATGATTCGATTTTTTGCTACTTATGTTTGTTGGGGCGCGGGCGTGCAATTTTTGATATGAATTTCCATTATTTTTCATTTCGAGTCTCGGTGGCAGGCGACAATTGAACCTTCACAAACAAAAGTAGTACCTGTAGCATTTCACGCGCATGTCTTACTTAACTGCGTTACACATGGTACAAAAGTATTACTTGAAGACATGTCGAAGAAATTGTTATAAATTCAGAACGCGTTTTTTTCTGATTTAAGCCTCGAGCAGACTGGCGCGACTACAGCGAAACAATTTCTAAGAAAACTTCACGGTAGAACAATTACCGGTGTCGCGTCGCATCAGTCTGCACCAGGTTTTAAACATTAAATAAGTCAGAATCTGCGTTAAAATTATTGCAAATTCGTGGAATTGTGAAATAATTAAAAATTGTTTTTTTAAAGGTAAATATGAAAAAATAACAGACAAACGAAATAGCAAAATTACCCGGGATAAGGCAAGGAACAAATTTAATGCATAACGTGTCCATAGGCATCACTTAAAAGCGAAAGAATAAAACTAATAAAACCGTCCGGTGGAGCAATGTGAGCCCCTAAAGTACTGGGCCGATCCTCAGCAGTCTACGTCGCTACAAGTGACAAGCAATTTTGTAAATTGTTTAATAAAACGACAACTAAGCCCCGAGGCAACTGCCACATTATGCGCGGACAAATGTGGCCGGGCCCTAACGTGGGAAATCCTTCCATGTTCATCCCACCTAGTCGTAACAGTGAATGACTTCTTCGCAAATGTTTTAACTACGTTTGAATTTTTCAGATTTCATTTGTCTTACTACTGGTTCGCTACTAAATAGAAGAACCGTGCTCACTGCTGCCAATGTAATGGATCCCTGGTTTAATAGGCAAAGGGACCTACGTGTTTGGGCATTAGGCAATCGCGGAGGTAATAAAACTCCCTATAGATACCGAGTTTGGAGAACCACAAGATTGTTTCCGAAAAGTTTGAATCCTGAGCATTGGCACGGACCTAGAGGAATTCATTCACCGAGACACGACATATGCATAGTCCATACCTTGGATATGATATTTATGATTAATCATCTATCAAAAAGAGGCATGTATCCCAATCGAAGTTACTTAGCTTGGCGACATTTACCTCTGATTACTGATTGGGAGAGTTTGTGGTTTACGGGTTCCGGTTATGAATATCCCCTGCACATCAAAGAAAATTATAAAATATTTTACACACACGCAAAAGTAGAAAATGTTGTAGACTGTTCGAAGTACTTGCCTAAATGGTGGGGCAAATTTATATGTTTAAAAAATGTTCACAATTGGGCCGGAGTACAGAATGGCGGGGGATTACATTGCGCATCTGGGAGGCATGATTATACATTTGGGATAGCCAGTTTTGAAATTCGTTATAACGAAGACAGGATTCTTGCGTTTACTGACATACGTTATTACGTAGATTGGATATATCTATACGGAAAGACGTACCCTGGTGAGTATTACGAATATGCTTATCCTCAATGGGGTGTCGCTTACGGTTATATGTGGAATAGCGTTTATGCAAACGATCCTAGGAACCCCTACCATCAGAAACAGAGAGACTGGTGGCCGTTAGGCAAAAAATAGATACAATCAATCTGCCTAGCCTTTTCCCAACTATGTTGGGGTCGGCTTCCAGTCTAACCGGATGCAGCTGAATACCAGTATTTTACATGGAGCGACTGCCTATGTGACCTCCAGAACCCAGTAACTGGGTAATACGATACCCCTTGGTAAGACTAGTGTCAGACTTTCGGGCTTCTGACGACTCGTAACGACTGTCAAAGATCCAAGAATGACAGCCGGGACCAACGGCTTAACGTGCTTTCCGAGGCACGGAGGATTCTCGGTATTTTTAAAGATGGTCACCCATCCATGACCAACCCCGGCAAGCGAAGCTTCACCTGATGGATCGACCAGTGCGGCGGTTGCTACTTAGCCACGAGCTCCTCATACATACATATCAAAAAAATTGATACACACAATAGTAATAATAATATCCAAACTTTCTTTACCGTGAAAATATATTATTATAGTTATTTGATAGAAGCAATAAGAATAATGTACCCAGGATTTAGTAATTTTCTATATTAAAAAGTGTGTCCTTGGAGTTTCTTGCCCGTTCTTCTCCATGAAGATCTACGTTTTCTAATGAGCAACTAGCTTCAACTTTCTGACTTACTGACCGACTATTTGACAATAAGGATGATGACTAAAAAATTTGTTTTAGTCCGTCTTTGAGATTATAAAAAAATATTGGACACGTATTTTTTCTTTTTTTACATAATCTAAAGATTATGGCGGTACATTGAGGTAAAATGTGCCATGACGTCACGAGTATGTAGATTTTATACGTACTAGTGACGTATCGATCCCCACTCCCCAACTTAAAATGCGTTTTATCTAAGTAATTTTTTATTAATATGATAGAGCAAAAAATACGTGTCTAACATTTTTTATTATCTAACTGACGGACTAATTAAAATTTCATTTTTTTTAACCAGGCATCATCCCTATTCAAAAGTGCCTGTAAATGGTTATATTGAAATAAATGCTTTGAGTTTAAGTTTAGTTGAGTTTGAGTAAGTGGAATAGAACCATAAATTAAACATTTATTTGCCTATGGCTTCTACTCCGTTCCCTATTACATCCTATTTTCCTGAAGCCTACCGATAGGTACTCACCGCTACTACTAGCTATACGCCACGCCCTAACCGTAATCGTCGCGTTTATAATTATGTCAGTTTTTGTTCGGAAAACCGGAAGGCGCCCGCTATCGCGGCGCAACTATGCGTTCGGGTTCGCCGAACGTAATGAACACGACGCGCGACGGTCGCGTGTTCGTGAAATTGAATAAATCCCAATCGAAGAAAGCTTGCATCATAAGGAATGCAATAAGTTTAAAAAATCTAGTGCCGAGGAAATACAATAGCAACCGCAGTATCAGAAACCATAAGAAAATTTGGTACGAATTTAAGATGTCGTCTCATATTGATTAGAGAAACTTATATATGATTCTCTACTCTATTATCTAGTACCTAAATGTAGAATTTTGTATTCTTTGCCTCAGATCAATAATAGGTCTTTAAGAGAGATTATCTATTACTCTAAATAATGATTCTTGAGTTTCATTACTCAACTCTATTACCTAGTAATTCTTGAATATTGTATTCTTTATCTCAGACTAATAATTCGGTCAGACTGACATGAACACGTGTCTTACAGACATTCTTGTTGTGCAAAGAGTGTCCTTCCAGGGGTTTGGGTGACCACATCTATCTTATATTCAGTCCAAAGACTGATAGGGACCATGTTTCCTTAGGAGCATGATGCCGACGCAACGCTGAAACTAGCCGCTCCGTTACTCGTATTAGGACTGTCGCACGGAGGCCGTAGGGGAAGCCGCTTCGTCACGTTTATCAGTTCGAAAGAACTGCTAGGGACCACGTCTCCAAAAGAGCGTGATGCCGCCGCAATGCGTCACTTATGGAAGTATTTCTCCGAGCACTCCGAGTGCAGATGTGAGGTATCGAGTGAGCAATGACTGACCAAATACCTGTTACACTAACGTAAGGATTACTCACAGGTTTATATAATAATATACTTTGCATCCCTCAATTATTTATTAAATTTCTAAAACCACATCCAATGTGATTACATAACTATGAATTCTTAAGTCTTATTTACAATCTCAAAAGGGGAAATAGTACAGACGCATCAACACTATTCATACTACAAAAACGACTGATTAGAATACTAGTTAACATAGATAACACAGACAGCTGCAAACCCCATTTCCAAGAACATAAACTTCTAACCCTACCTTGCATATATATCTTGGAAATGTGCAAATTTGTTAGAAATAATCAAAAACTCTTTACTACACGCGAAAACATACAGACTCGCTACACACTACGACACAAAAACAGACTAAACCAACCAGGTTCAAAGCTAAAAATTCACTCCACAAGCACTTTAGTAATGTCAGTTAAAATATATAATAAACTACCTGATGAAATTAAAAATGAACAAAAATTTAATATCTTTATAAATAAATTAAAACAATTTCTAATCTGTAAATGTTATTATAATGTACATGAATATTTAAATGATAAATTTAATAAATAAACAATAATAATAAAAAAAAAAAAAAAAAAAAAAAAAGCAATAATAATTTATTTATAATTACCAATGATAATAATAATATATGTATAATTTAAATAAATATTAATGTTTAAATCCAATATATTTAGTGGTAAAAATTATATGTACACAATTAGTTATCAGCCTACCTACCTACACAAAACGAAAGAGTAGATTAATATTAAAATTGTTAACAAATATCTGTAATAGCCCTCCTCCTAATTTTTATGTTGTTATGCCCGACAGGGCCCACAATGCTCCAAAACTAATGTATGTCTTTATGTACCTACCACCTAAGTTCACATTGTGGAATGCAATAAACGTATTGAGTATTGAGTATTGAGTATCTCATTCAATCCTTTCCTTGCCTTATTAATGGAACAAGGTATCGGACTTCATCTTATGGGAATTCATTTATTTCTTACAACGGTGGGAGAGTGACCAGTCCGAAGACGAGCTCTACAGGGCCGTACGGGGTAGACTGCGGCCCTTTCCCCTTAGGGGGAACCGACTTAAACACAATTGTTAACATAATTAGGAAAAAGGAAAATTTTATCAGCCTAGGGTAATTCAGGTACCTACTGTCACATTTGTTGCCGTGACCAGGATTCTCGTCATTAAATGTACTGGTTCACTTCAGTGCAACGAGAAAGAACAACATATGGGTTACTACAAAAATAACACAACTTAATTTTATGGTTCTATATTTTTTTGAGACGACAATTGCTACAACGGCTATAATAACTTAGGTTTATATTAGGTAACGGTTTGATTATGGAAGTTGAATTTCTCAACTGCTGGTATTGGGTTCAATTCCCGAATGATTTATTGATTGATGTGCTTAGATTCCACTGTAAATGAATCTTGGGTTCGATCCCCGGCTGATGTATTGGTTTATAAGTGCTTGTATTCCTGTGTCACGGCTTGTGGGTTCAATCCCCGCATGAATGGGTCATTGTAGGACTTTGGTTCCTATGCTACTGATAGGGATTGCCACATGCGCGAATATAAGTTTAAGTGTGTTATGGAATGATTATTGTTTGGGTTCCTGTGCGAATGTAATAACGGGTTCGACTCCCTGAAAAATTTAGTTGTATCAGTTAGTTAGTGAATATGAAATGTGTTGGAAATTTATATGTGTGACTGTGAGTTAAGCTTAGGTATAAGACACACCATTAATATGGGTAAACCTAATATTATTAGTTACAAAGACCTACAAAGCGTAAATGTTATAAGATGACAATTAATTTACCAAGACTGCAGTGTTTACTGCTAACAATTACAAAAAACACGTGGATCACGTGACTTACGTTTAAGTTTGTAAAGTAAATGTGAAAGACGTTATTGGACGATTTCTCAATTTTATAGTTTAACTTAAACTAATAGGCCATATTGTATGTGAATAAAGTATCACCAACTGTGATATTTTATAAAAAGGAAAAGAAATGAACGAGAAGTTTCATTAACTATCATCAGAAATAAACATAAATCTTTCTAACTCTGCAACCAGCAACCTATGCCATATACTTGAACGGATACTCTTGTGGACTTATTTCAAATTCCAGGATGTTTCAGTCTTCGCTAAGCTTCGACTACGCTATTGCTAAATCATTGGTTTGTGAGAGCGCTTGGTTTAAAGTTTCGTCAAAATCGGCTGAGATCGGCTGACTGCTACAGCTGCAGCAGTAACGTGACCCCTGTGACGAAGCTAAGTTTCAATTCTGTTTGTACATTGGGGTTACCCGTTACTAAGCGGTATGATTTTTGTTATCTCACCTAATATTATTAATGTCTTGAGGTAAGACACTATAGTTATCACTTCAGATATGCTAGAGCATTTTATTGTCAATATTATTTTATAAATGAAGGGAGGAATTGACAATCTTTTGTAATACTAAAACAATTCTTGTTTGCTCAGTCGAGGATACCTATATTTTCTAATCAGTAGGTATAACTTCTTAACTCTTATTGAATTCCAAGAGTGCTCTAACCTTTTAGAATCAGAGGGGGGCGTCCAGTTGCAACACAACCTGATATGTTCACGAGAATGTTCTTGTCAACATGTTTATAATCTGAGGGGATAGTAAACAGCATTGTGTAATAATAAACCAACAATTGTTTGGACAATCTAGGAATATTTTCTAATCAGTATAATTTCCAAACGAAGTATAAATCCAAACTCTTATTGGATTTCAAAACTGCTCTAATCTCTTAGAAATAGAACTAACTAACTAGAATACAATCTAACATGTTCATGTGCGGACTATTTCAGCTACTCCTGAATACGACTGCGGGCAGCTAACTAAGCTGACTCAGCATTGAGGTGCATAAGGATAAAACGATTTGGAAGACATCTGTCACAAATTTGATTATCAAACACTTGAATTGAATAAAATTTATGTTGATTACCATATTATAGTTTTATTGGGAAACCAAATTCAAAGTCCTTAACAAAAAAAAGTTTTACAATATTTACGAGAATAAGACGATATTATAGTCTTATCATCATCACTTGCACCCTAAAAATCTGTAGAATAAAATTATAAGTAAAGAGTACAATATTAGTTTCTGGTCAGGCTGATACGGAGAATAAAATAATAATCGACATAACGCAACTTAGACGATGATTGATTTTGATTAACTTCTTATTTTTTGAATAATATCTATATTTTGATACTTAGGCTTGTTTCACTAAAACATTGCGAACATACAAAAAATAACTTGTTTTCAAAGCTGACAATCATCTTTCTATGTCCATTATTTATGAGCAATCGACAAAAACATGTTTTTTAGTTTTCCTGAAAAGTTGCATTTTTGTAGTTATCATTTTATTCTCCGGGGACGGCGATTTATATACGTCAGTATATAAATTATACATCTTCCAAGCCGGCTGGTCACCGTGGAAGATCACGACCAAAACCCTAAAGAGAAAATTAAAACAAATTGTACAAAAAACAGTCACCAGAACACTCTATATATAACAACATACAATGTTAAAACTCTGTCGACATATTCACGACTATTGGAATTAACAGAGTGCTTGTAAAATATAAACTTCGATATTATTGGTCTCTCTGAAATAAGAAAACTAAGAATATTGAGGAGCATGATAAGTTTATTCTCTACTACATTGCATGCATACTACATTGCATTCTCTATTACATGCATCTAAAAATAAAAAAATAAATTACTATACCACAATACGTAAAAATAATTTTAAAAAGAAAGCAATAACAGATAAATTAATTACTTATGTGATAGATACATGGGTTTCACATATTTACAAACATTGTAAAAGTAGACGATTTTCCAAAAAAGTTACAATTAATAAGTCAGTGTGTGAGGAAGTAATCACAGAATGTAAAATCAATGTCATTATAATAATTTTGTAACTTAAATTAGCAACCAGTTTGATTTTGTCTAGATTATCCTATGGAGCTGGACCAGCATGTTTCCAAGCATTCTTATCTTGGATATAATCCTCTAATTTGTAATATGCTTGTTTACAAAGTGTACTTTTAATTTGAGTTTTACATTTTCTTTCATTTAATTGTAAACTATTACAAGGTATTTTGTTGTAACATTTAACCCCATAAAAGATGTATGTACTTTAGATAATCTGAAAAATGGTTGATCGATTTTATCTTTATTTCTAGTATTAAAATTATGTCTATCACTTATTTTATTAAAAATATGTAGATTTTTTATTACATACATAGGGGAAGGTTGCTATGAATGGACCACTTAACTTTACGACTTCATATGTCAAACAGTGTTAGTATTAAAATGAAAGCAGTTCATTATTTTTATTCCGTAGAACCTTTATTTATAATAATCAAACGCACTAACAATTCAGGCTTATACTTTTTAATTTATACGAAGAAAACAAAATCTTGGGCTGTCGCCTTCTTTGGACCATAGGCACTTTCAATGGACCACCAGGTTGCCACCATTGGACTTCGAGAAATTTGTTCTAAAGGTCCAATCGAGGCAACTTATTATAATTAACAATATTACACAACTATGACAACCGAAAAGAGACAAACAATACTCATACACATACGACAAACAAACAAACTACAGTCTTATAATACTTAATTAGTAATTAAATTTTAACTTTGGCACATAATGAGATCAACGCGTCATCAAAATTAAGAAACAATCTAAATAAAAGTAACATTAAGAGTGAATAAATCATATTTTCTGCTTAATATTAATTTAACAAATATAAAAATCAACTTATTAAAAATCTAAGGTCACTTGTAGTATATAAGTAATAGCAAGTTAACAAGTATTAAAAATTAAATCTTATAAAAAAAGAAAATGAAATCAACAAAACTTTTATAAAGATCTAGATAAAGTCTTAAATTTGTAGCTACTGCTAACTCTTTGAGGTAATATAGTCACTTACGTCACATAAAACAAGATCAACAGGTTATAAAAATCACATTTTATAAAGGCACAATAGATTTCAATCATTATTGTAAGTGATGTCTATGATGTGCAATGAGGGCACAGATACTTTTTTATATGTTTCTTAACACAAGCACAATCAACATGTACCCAGGCTTTACAGATCATACATTGAATCATGTCTTCTATTTCACATTTTAAGCAGATTTTGCAAAACCATTTTTCTATATTCTCGTTAGCTTGCTTACTGGTTGATGGTTGAGGTTCTTTTGTGGACAGTTTTGGCTTCTTCTGCTTTGGAACCTTTGCAGTCTCATCTAGGGCAGTTTTGTACGGCGACGAAGTCAATTCTATGCTACTTTGGGCTTTTCGACTTCTTTTTCGTAATTCCTGTGCTATCTTCTTGGCTCCAGGAGATATTTGTGGAATGTGGAATTCAAAGTTGGTAGAATTACTCTCCACTATAGGCGTTTGGACATTGTCACTTCGCCTTATTTGAATTGGTGCTGAAGCTGGAGATCCAACATTTACGTTGCTCACCTCTGCATCTCTAGGTGAGTAATCAGTCGATTTTGTAGGTAGCGGCTCTGCATGGGGCATTGGTTCTTCTATGATTGGGACTATAGATTCTTCTTGTGATGATGCATTTACAGACAATGGGTCTATCGGATCTTGGACATGCAACACCGTTCCAAAATAATCTTCTGCGTTTTCTTGTTCGGCTGCTTCTATAAATTCATAGTCTGCAAACACATCTTTGTTGAGAGGGTAAATGCCTGTTTTCAGAAATCCATTCGCAGCCGTGCCTACGGAAGCAGCTCGAAAATAGGCCTTTCCGAAGAGCATAGACACTTGGAAGACAGTCACAGTTCTTCCAGGATTTAGCCGGAGCCATTTTTCAGTTTCGTCTATGTAATAAAGACTCAACGGTTTGAAGAATGACACATCAAGGGGTTGCAGCCGGTGCGTTGTGTGTGCTGGAAACGAAAACATAACTACGCCATGTCTTCTTGCATAATTTATAGCCTCTAGGTTTTTAGTATGGCTAGCGTGGCCATCCATCAGAAGCAAAACCTTTTTTTCTGGTGTTGGCTTCACAGTCTCAACAAAATGTTGCAACCACAGATTAAAAATCTCTTTGTTTATATATCCACTGTCTGGATTGAAAGCAAATATGGTGCCAGGTGGTGCCCCATCCCTCAGTTCGTCTTTAGCGCGTTTGCGTTTGAAAATTATGAGTGGCGGTACGAAATTTCCAGCAGCATTAGCGCAACATACGGCTGTTGTTGTTACACCACGTTCTCCACTAGTAATGGCTCCAACTTGGCGTTTACCTTTTAACGCCAGTACTTTTCTAGTCTTTTTCTGCACAGTTGACAAGCCTGTCTCATCCATATTATATATCCGCTGCGCATCTTTTATGTCATGTTTGTCTAAGACTGCTTCTAATTTGTTAAAAAAATCATCAACAGCTGGCTTATTGAATCTTGTAGCCCTGCTCATGGATGTTGCTCTTGGTTGTCGTAAACTTAAATTGGGATGTCGCTTCATAAACGCGTAGTACCATTTTTTTCCCGCAGATTGTTTATTTTTGTTAAAACGATGCTTTATTTTATTTTTCTCCGCTAACTCAAATGCCAGTCGTCTAATATCTGTAGGAGTAATGCCATACAAGCAACCTTCCATCTCAAGCACGTGTTTACACAGCTCATCTTCTAATTCTGGAGGGAGGTCACTTTCGGAACCTGGTATTTGGACGTGTTCTTTGGCCTTTTGGTTTACACCATCTAACCTCCGTTTCAGAGTCGCTTTCGGGACTCCGTATATTCTGCTTGCTTCATTTAAGCCCACTCGTTGTTTCCTTACTGATTCTAAGGCAAGGTTCATACTCGTTTCATTCCATGCGAAGTACTTCCTTTTGTTTAGCGACATTCTGGAATTTCAAATTTACAGTGATTTTTCTATGATTTATTTCCAGAAAGTTAAATAATCGAAATCTATTCCCATAATTATGACCAGAAAATAACAGTAAAAAAGTTGCTATGATTGGACCGGTCCAATGGTGGATCTCTCTTGGAGTCCAATGATGGCAACAAGGTACTCGTTAAGAAAAAACTAACTAAAATATACATGATCACGATAAAACAAAATTGAATAACACTCTTGGAATCACAATTAAATTCTCTAATATGTCATAACATTGCCTGAAGATAAATATGGATGCAATTATACTTACGTCAAATTATCCTGAGTGAAATTATTAGATTTTGACCGCCGCAAACACAACAACGCGCGTCCTTCCTCGCCACGTGCCGCAGCGTCACTGAGGTAAGAGGGGGGTGCAACTGAGCCGCTAAGGACTCGTTTCGACTAGTTTAGGTACAGGTATCATGCACAGTTTTGGAAATACGTTGGTGGTCCAATGAAAGAGCTGGTTCAATGATCGCAACCTTCCCCTAATGTTTTCTTATATGAATTGGCAAGCTACCGTCATAATATTAATCTATCCAAATAGTTCCCTGAGAGATTCGCGACGATGTAGATCATAAATGGCTCTGACAGCTCTGTTTTGTAAGATAAACATGGATTCAATGTCAGCAGCCCGACCCGACAGTAAAATGCCATACGACATAATACTGTAGAAGTAGCTAAAAAAAAATAAAAAAAAATTCAACTTCATCCCCTTTTTAACCCTTCGGGGGTGGAATTATCAAAAACCCTGAGACATGTATAAATTAATTTTCAATCGTCATCCTAAACACAAAGTTTTAAGATCCTAACTTCAAAACTGACGGACTTTCATATAAACTTCCATCCCCTATTTTACCCCTTTAGGGGTGGAATTCCCAAAAATCCTTACTTAGTGGTTACTTATTCTTCACAAAAAACACACCCTCCAAGTTTCATGTCTCTAGGAACAGCGGTTTGGGCTGTGTGTTGATATATCACCCAGTCAGTCAGTTTACCATTTTATAAATATAGATAGATAAAAACAACATTCATATGTCAGATATTACACATCATAGGCGACTATCGTAAGGTTCGCTCGTTTTTTTTATGTCCTTGCACAATGCATAGTAAAACGTTGTATGATACACGTGCGTAAGATGATTTCCGACTCGTGCCGACTTATACACTCGCTCGCTTCGATCGCTCGTGAATAAAAATGCCACTCGTCGGAAATCAACTGCCTTCCGCACTTGTAGAATAAATAACTATAGTATGTCATGTACATTTTGTTTTTGTGATATCGAACGACTTTACAATAAGTTTTTAAAAGTAAATAGCACTAAAAATGTTCGGTGTCATTCATAAAAAGTTATCGAAAATGTAAGCTTGCTAAAATCTGGTTGTCAAAAACTGTTATTCATAAACACATTTTAATACCCAAACGTTCTATAAACTTACTATAAAGTTATACAAGCCAGAACCCAACTATAACAGCACTATAAGGAAAAAATGGCCGACTTTCTACAGCAGCTGATTAATAAGAAAATGACATTTGACGTATAAATCTAACATGTGTGTCTACTGGCTACAAAATGTCAGTTTCGTAAACAATCGTACATGTTTAATTTATTTTGCACTTCTGTTTAACTAATTTAGGTTATTATTGTTATTATACAATGCAAGCTTTACAAAGCTTGGATACTATTGAAAGAATTGTACGTCTTGAGAACCGTCGCCGTCGGCTTCGAAGAAAGGTTTACAGAAATAGAAGTGATCCATTTTCTTTGGACGGCGAAGGCTTTCGAAAGTATTGTCCTTTATTAAATCTACAGTGACCTTCATAATTAACCTTGTTCGTGACGACTTATGTTGGAGACATATCTCTTCACAACTATTTTACGCCTCAAAATAGAAGCGAGAAAAAAATTACGAAGCACTGCAACAAGAAATACTGTGGAACGCTGCTTTATTGTGTGGAAACAACGCTTTCGATGCCTTTTACATGGCATGACCTGCAAACTTGAAAATGTGAAAACAACCATAGTGGCAGTGCTTCACAACATTGCAGTTGACCATGAAGACGTGCAGTTAGATGGTAGTAATATCAATGAATATCATACAAGTGAAGTAACTCAAGAAGTTGCAAGGGGAAATGCAAATGCTAATGCTATCTTACAAACTTTTATATGAAGACATTTTAGCGAGTAGTTCATTAATAAAAAACTTGTTTATTATATCAGTTTAATTTATTTTTATAATACTCTAATTTGGCTTTTAGAACTTGTTCTTAGGAAAAAAAAAATTTTTTTTCGTTTGATCTCTGTGCCTCATGCACCTAATTCTTTTCTGCAGGTTTCTGCTATTTGTAGTCGAGCGTCATCATTACTAGTCCTACTAACCTGAAATACAAAACTAATGTAATAATTTGTTTGCAAATTATAGTTATACCAAATTAATGAAATCAGTAGCGGCGTAAGAGTAGGTAATACTACGAGACATTATTAGATATTCTTATGGCTGCGATTTTTTTTTTTTACTATGAGTTTTGTACAGACAATCAAAATTCTTGAGATGCCTACTTAAGAACTTTGTAACGTAAAAGTAAATTGTTTAGGTACCTAATTCGTAAATCATGCCAGGCCGCCACTTTTTTTGCGTTGGTGTTTGGTGTTTGCGTCCATAATTTTATTTTCTATTAAGGAGACCCTTCTTCCTGACCAATTCTTTCAAAACAATCTAAGGAATAGAAGCAAAAACAAGCTTGTATGAAAAATTGAGAATGTTTACGAAATAGCACTTACTTTGAATTTATTCTAGCTGTAACAGTACAAACCTTATCCTCCTCCAACCAATTTTCACTTCTTTGCCTTTTATTGGAACTAGTCTCCGGCATTGATTCCATTTTTTGTTTTATTTTATTTAACTATTCAAAAGTTTTCGTCGCTTCAATACCAAATTATTTGACAAATTCGAAAGTCGCGCCGCGTCGTATGTGTCAAAACTGTAGACATTAAAATAGTTACGTAGTACGTATGTGTATGGTCTCAATTATTAGGTGCGTAGACAGACATTCTCGTTTGATGATTCGATTAAGCTTATTCTAATTGGATTCGGACGATGCTAGTACTGAAGTGGCAAATATTAATTATCTTTATGATTACAATTCTATCGATTGCTAAACGTGGGTGCGGCACCAGCAGATTTGGAAGTAGGTGAGCGTTCGACGACGCGAGGGCCGCGTGTATTGTAATTTTATGTGGAAACATCCGATTGATGTAATTCGGTTATCATTACGCTATTCGGCTGATTTGGTATGAGAGCAAGTAACGGGCTGCATCACAAGTGTGTAATTATTATTAATCGGATAGTTTAAAGCTACAGGCTCAGCTTCAGTGCAAGTTGGTGCTTCATCGGGCAAGGATAGTAGCTGCACCACGCGGCTCCTCATATAACCTTCCATCGGTTGACAGCTGATCACCCGATTTCTTTAAGATGTCACCTCGCCTTCCGTTACCAGCAATATCAATTCTTTCGAGTGACAGCGTACGGTGAATAGTGAAGCGAATCGAAGACATGTCTTTGGCATATTAGACCGTCCCACTGACATGTGGCACAGCTGTGTAGGTAGACCTCTTCAGTAAATTGTATCGCAAATGGCTTACATTACCACTCGTTACCCGTGGTCCCAGTGAGTCGACCCATTACTGGGCACTGTTTTATTTACATTAAAAGTTATACACAGTTGTTTGATTTTGTTATTAATTATAGTAGTGATATATTTGACCGTTATATTTACAAAAACAATAAATAATTCAGATTTATTTATAAATACATTCAGTCTGTGTACATATAAGAGCACATTGAAGTCTTCCGATCATTGTAATTTTTTCAGTTGCTCAAATAAACGAAGCAGTTTTTTTATAGTTGGTTGGACACAGCTTAGACATCATCAATGAAATTTATGTTGCTTTCCTGTGCGTTATACCTTCTCTTAACTGTTGTATCAGGCTTTTGGGATACCGGAACTACAACCTTGGAATACATCAGGACTGATGTCACACCACGACAAAGCTTCTTCAGATGGCAGGAAACTCAGCCTGAATGGAGATCTTGGTTTTTTTGGAGTTGGGATTGGGCATGGCTTAGATACAATAGAAGACTTTGTACCGTTGCCGGAATATCTCATGGTGAATTAATCTTAAAGTCTATTAGTATTGTGTATTGTCTAATTAAGTACCTCAATTAACAGACTTATTTACAAATGGTTGAACTGTGTTTGAATTTTCCAGGGTTCATAAATATTGGTACGGCTACGATAATGAATAGAAGAACCCTCCTCACTGCATGCAATTTAATTGACGAATATTATAACGTGCAAAGGGAACTACGTATTTGGGCATTAGGCTCTCGGGGCGAATTTAATACTCCCTACAGGTACAGAGTTTGGAGATTTACAAGAGTGTTTCCGAAAAGTTTAAATCCAGAACATTGGCATGGAATTAGAGGTGCCTTCGTGCCGAGGCACGACGTGTGTATCATCCATACCTTGGACCAGATGATGCTTACATATTATGTCAGCACTAGGGGCCACTATCCACACAGAAGTTACATGATTTGGCCACGTTACGTGCTTTCAACTGACCTTTGGTTTACGGGATCTGGTTATGAATATCCCCTACACATCAAAGAAAATTTTAAAATATTTATCACTAAAGCGTCGAAGGAAAATCTTGTGGACTGTTCGAAATATTTGCCCAAATGGTGGGGAAAATTTATATGCATGAAAAATGTTTATGGCTTTCCCGGACTACAGAATGGTGGGGGATTACATTGCGTCGATTGGCCAAACAATAGTGATTATATATGTGGGATAGGTTGTTTTGAAATTCGGTATAACCAAGATAGGATTTTTGTGTTTACTGATCTTCGTTATTATGTTCCAGTGATATATGAACTGGCTCACATATATCCTGGTGAGTATTATGAATATGCTTATCCTCAGTGGGGTATGAGTTTTGGCTACCTTTTTAATAGTATTTATGGGAACTCACCTAATAACCCTCACTGGCAGAAGCAGGAAGATATCTATCCGCTGGGGAGAAAGTAGGTATGCTCGTGAACTGCGCTTGAGTTGTTCACGACATGCCTAGCGTAGTGTGCACGGGTTGAGCGCCTGCGCAGCACGTGTGGATCTATCTCAAAAACGTAGATCGGTTTTTAAGACGGATCCACGTACTCCGCACCTCGAATGTACGTATAGACTCGACACACCGCGCGCGCGCACTTGTCACGAACAGCTTACGCGAAATTCACTGGCATTGATTTGAGTGTGCTCCATTGAATATGCTCACTCATGTAAGTACGATCATACTATGGATGCTTTTGCGAACACTTTGCGAAACCACGTATAGGTATGTGGACGTCACTAACCACTCGCTAACATGACCAAACGTGTCCATACTATGTTCATGAGATACATGCGGACCACACTGTTCGTTCATGTGCACACAGGTATAGTAGTATACGCCGTCATTTTATGGAAACTCAAAGTCACTCTGGCCAACTTTCATTGGTGGCTTTTGAGGCCATGATATCCATTCAGATTTGTTGTAATGAAAGTTATGTCATTTGGTTAAAACGGTTTTTTTCTTCTTCTGTTAAGGCTTGTGCAGACCAGCGCGACTTGTCGCGCGAAATTGTATTATTCGTGTCGCGTCACGCGACAAGTCGCGCTGGTCAGCACAAGCCTTTATAGTTTCGCCATGTCCGTCTGTCTGTCTGTATGTCTGTGTGTCTGTCTGTCCGTCTGTCTGTCCGTGGCTTAGCTCAGAGACGGCTAGTACTAGAAAGCTGTAAATTGGCATATGTATACATATTAATCATGCCGACAAAGTGGTAAAATAAAATCATGTTTTTTTTTTTTAGGGTACACGTAAATTGGGGATTTTTTTTTCTCGTCTACCCCATGTTTTGGGGTATCGTTAGAAAGGTCGTTTAAAAATATTGTAAGTTTGTGAAAACCATTTTTGGATTCAGGAATCCGTTTGCGAAATATTAAGCTTTTAACTGATGTTTTTTGTTAGAGTCAAGTGTCCCCCCTGCCAGCTAAATGGTTGTACTTGGATTTGTGAAAAAATTCACAGCAGTAGGTAGTATATATAACGAAATTAAAAGGAAAACTTTCAGAGCTAAGTAGCCTGTACAGGTTAACGAGTAATAATCAACCAACTTAAATTTGCGGTTTGAAAAACATGACCTCCTATACATTCCGTATGGGAGAACATGTTTTTCAACTACAATGTTAAGTTTGTTCTTGGGATAAATTCATCCCAACTACGGAACCCTGCATTGGGCGTGGTCCGACACACACTTGGCCGGTTTTTACTTTTATTATATTATTGTCGGCCTTGCTGCATTAGCTGCTTCGATTTGTTGACCATTTTCTATTTTGGTACTTGTTAACAGACCTACACTGTCCTCTCATGCCTATTTACAGTGAAATTTGAAAACATTTTATAAGGCAATTGTTTTTAAAAGAGTAACCGGCTTGAAGTTTCTTTTCGGCTCTTCTCCATAGGAAATGACGAATTGGAACCGTGCACCTAGCTTTTGACGATTCAGTGCCATTAAAATATATTGAACTAGGTTATGCTCCGCGACAACGTCCGCGTGAAATTTTTTGTTACATCCTATGATACTCGCCAATACTGTAGCAACCCAATAGGGAATTCATTTTCGGAATCAGATTAGTAGTTTCGAAGATTACCCCCTACAAACAAACCCACAAATTTTACCTCTTTATAACATTATAAGTGTTCTGCCTGCGACTTTGTCCGCGTTTTTGTTTTTTAATGCCTATAAGGCTGACACTGAAAGTTCTTAGAAAATCAAAAACTGAACAAACTAGCAAGTTATTAGTATCGTTTCAAAATAGTGTCCATTTACATCAATACATCGCTGCATCCGATGGAACCACTGAGAAAAGCACTTTGCCCACTCGTCCTTAGGGGCCTATAAAACGTTTTCCTCGATTTTTTTCTTTTATTTTCGTAAATATATAAAAATCGCAAAGTGCGAGGTCAGGGCTTTAGGGCGGGTGACCCAGTAATTCCACGTCTGACGTCGCCAAGTAGTCGATTGTTTGCTTCGTGGTGTGCGACGAGGCGTTGTCGTGGTGAAGGAGGATCCTACTGCGAGGGCGGTTCTCCCGAACTTAAGTGGCAAACAATTGTTAGTGTACCACTCTGCAGTAACTGTTTTTCGATCCTCTAAAACAATTGTTGCGTAATGACCTGTCCTTCCGAAGAACGAGGCCACCATTTTTTTTCCCACGCTTCGACCTCTCTTCACTTTAGTTGGCAACTCCTCGGAAGGAAACACCCAGACAGCAGACTGTCTCTTAGTTTCAGGATCATAACAATAAATCTAGTTTTCATCATCCGTAAGCATGCCGAACACAGCATTTGAGTCACCTCCGTTAAATCTTTGAACCATTTCACGACACCAATCAACACGGCGGACTTTTTGGGCCTCTGTCAAATTATGAGGTATCCACCGGGCACAAAGCTTCCTGACCGCTAAATTTTCATGGAGGATTTTGTGCACTCGACTCATACCGATGCCTAAGCTTATCCGAATCTGCTGATAAGTCACTCTTTTTATGAAAATAACATCAGTGTTGTGCGGCGTATGATAGACGACTGAAGAGTCGTCGCCGTAGAAGGCTGTCCCTCACGTAGATCATCGGTGAGATTAGTGCGAACACGTTCAAACTCATTAAATCAGTTGTAAACAGTGGCACGAGTCAGCTTCATCTTGATAGGCCAATCGAAGTCGATCATAACTTTCTTGTTGACTTAAGTGACATCAAAAGTCATAAAAAATCATTGTACGAAAATTTTCTCGCGTTAAATTCATGCTGACGTGACACAGACAATTTTCAGTTTGCTGCCAAATCGTAAACATATGACAAATTAATAAAATAAATACACAATAATATTGGCAAAGAGTTCCAATTCCAAAATTTGAACTTATATTTTTATTATATCGTTTACAAGTGGCCAGTTCTAAAAACTTTCAGTGTCGCCCTCGTATAATCTGTGTGCAAGTGATAGCAATAAGTTGACAACGTTTTATTGCAATCGGATTGATGGTATGGCAGCCCATACCCATAATCCGTACCCTAATTGCGTAATACACGATCAATCAGAATCTGAATCGTTTTGAAACAGATTGCTAATCCATTGCTGCGAACGTTGTTGAACTGTCCAAATTAAAGAAATTAGTCATAATCGTTTACGAAAATGTGTTGCGTAATTAGATAGCAGATTGTGATAAAATTTTAAACATAAAATACGAACAAATGAACATTGATTTTTATATTTTAGATTTTAATTTGAGCAAAGCCACACGATGTGGTGGGCTGCGGGTGACTTAGGTCACGCGTTAGTTTTGTATCTAATTTGTGATTTATGTATTATCGTTTATTCATATTCTATCTTATCTAATTACATGTTTAAATATTTCTTAAAAAAAAATATAACAAGCTTTAAAAAAATATAAAAAATTAGGTCCACTGGTGTCGGGAGCGGGATCCAAGAGCCGGATCGAGGAGTACTGCCTTCTGAATCAGGCCCTTGATCCATCCGCCTAACGAGGGCCTCGAGAGATGTTGATCGAGGCTTTCGGCCACCAGGCCATTGGCCTTTACGACAATCGGTAATATGACAGCCGAGCACACATTCCACATGTCAAAGTATTATTATACGTAGTATTAAGCATTATTATTATTTTAATTGTTTTATTTAATGTAATTTACTATGGCCCGACATTTTATTGTTTTTCAATAAATTTATTTGTATTTAGTACCAACCTAAAAAAATCTTGATTATGTGTATAAATAATAAACTAACGCTTAGTTTGTGTACCAAAATTAGTACCAATATCTTCCTGGCCCTAGTAAAATTTTAATTTATAGGTACATTGTTATTTCAATAAAACCTAATTGATAGCGTTGAAAAGAATATCGTATTTGTGTTTTATTTAAGTGTTAATCATCAAATATTTTGACATACAAAACCATCACCACCTTACGAACACGTTGATCACTTTTGAACCATACCTAAAGATCTTTATGGCGCTGAGAAATTCATGGACAATTTGTACACGGCGATACACTATACGAAAATCCTGGCAGTCTATTTGTCCTTCGTATCCATTATTGCATAGATTTCCTTTCGTTCTATCGTCGCTATCGTCTACTTAGCGCATAATAGTCTAGATTCTAGTTACCGTATCACGTTGACCACCACGTATCTGACGTAGATGAATAGGGATGATGCCTGGCTAAAAAAAATGAAATTCTAATAAGTCCGTCAGTCAGTTAATATAAAAATATTTGAAACGTATTTTTTCCTTTATCATTAAAAAAAAAAAACTTAGTTATAACGCATATTAAGTTGGGGAGTGGGGGTCGCTACGTTAGTGACGTAGCGACCCCCACTCCCCAACTAACTAAACCCTTATAGGATCACTTTGTTGTCCGTCTGTCTGTCTGTCTGTCAGTCAGTCAGTCTGACAGCACAAGTAAAGGAAAAGTCCGAAAATCATTAATTTGTAGTTAGTACACATTTAAAAAAAAAATGCGACTACCAACTTACATTTGTAGTTGTAGAATTGACCGTGGCGTATATCGTTGTATGGAAGAACATGTTTTGTAACTACAATGCTATGTTTGTTTTTGGCATAAACTCAAAACTCAAACTGAAACTCATAGCATTTGTTTCAAATAAACCAATTTGGAATTGTCAAGGGGTCGGTCAGTCAGAAAGATAAAGTTAGTTGCCCATTCCAAACCGTAGTAGGTACCTACGGAGAAGAACGGGCAAGAAGGTTGGACTGTTCCAAAATATTGATTACATCATTCATGTTGAAATTATACATGTTTGAACGACGCAGAACGTCAAAAGCATCCGCAATAAAAAAAACAATTTAAAATTATAAGTAAATTTAATTAAAAGAAGCCGTGGCAGCTATGAAATGACTAGTCTCTACTGACGGCGCCCGTTCATGACGCATGGATTAGCACCATTCAGGTCAACCATTTTGAAGGGAGCTAAATGATCCAACACACGCGCCACCATCAGCGATACATGACATGCTATACTCCCAGCTGCCAGAGCACATTCAAGTTATTAAACGACATACCTACTAAATGGTAGTTTTAGGTAGTGATACTCATTACTCACACATGTACTATGCAATTATACAACACTAAGAGATTGTTGTTTTTTTTTTTTTATTACAACGAAAAGATTGTTTTTTTAATCTTCAGCAGCTCCAACAGAATTTTCAAATGCTAATCAATTAGTTTATGCGCTCTTGTGTTATGGAGCAGAACCAGTGATTAGACAAGCATTTTTATCAGCGATGTAATCTTCCAACAACTTCCTATTAGATTTTGTTGTAATTACTCAGAAAGGTGGATTGTAACTTGGAAATTTAATGAATTTAATTATTAAAAAGTCGAGTTTTACGATGCGTAATACGATTTATCATTACTAAACGATAATAAAATGGTGAAAAAACAACTCGAACCATAACTATTACTGAAAATAATTGTATTGTGTCCGCTCTTCTTGATATTGAATGCAGTGCCATCTAGCAAAATGTGTAAGAATTCTTACCAGCAACTGTTACCAGTTTATCAGTTAGATTAAAGATAAGTGCTAGCTCAAAAATATAGCTACAACAGTTTTGTTTAAAAATGCACTAGGTTATAAAGTAAAGTTTTGATGTAAATAAAGTGAAACGTAGTTCTTTTTAATTAAACAAATATAATAAATGGGGCTGATATATTTTAGCTTACCTATTACAAACTTGAAGGCAACTGAACTGGACGTTAGTACCACGGAAACACCCTAGATGACGCTATTAAAAAAAAACAGATAACACGTTATTCATTTTATACTAAGCACAGGGCGAAAAATTGATAGCTGAGTAGGTGGTAGGTGCGGCATGATGTGCAAACATGTTTGAAAATATTCAGATATGAGCCCCGTGGTCAGGTGTCCACTTTAAAATTTCGAAAATAAGCAAAAAATATCGTGGTCTTCAGAGCCGTTGATTTTTAGATCGTGTGCAGCCTAACCCATGACTCAAATAGGCAAATCTGACGAGGAAATTGTGAACCTTACTTAAATCTGACGACTTTGAAAATTCACATTTGTACAAATTTAAAATGATATTCAGGGCGAATTCACGAACGTGTTAAAGGAGCCTCAGCACTTCTGCCACAGATAGCCTTCTGCTTAGGTCGCTAGCTGCAAGTTAAGTTAAGAAAGATCATAAACTACCCGATTTTTGATAGATGGTAGGGGCCGATTTTGATAGCAACTAAAACTGAATCATTAGATTTTGAACTACCAATTCCTGTGGATAGCAATCGAGATTTGATTTGAAAAAAAAACACCCCGATAATGTCGCTATAAGTTTCAAATTCTAGGAAGAAATGACACATGGCAAAGTAAAGGAATGTGTTAATTTTAGTTTATTTTAGGCGATGTTCTGCTCGGAGACAGCTAAAACTATAATTTTGGGGGCGTTTTGGGGGACTGTCTTATGTAATTTTTAACGTTCGAAAAGTGCTGATTCTCAACCTAGTTTGAATAAATGACTTTTGAATTTTAAACTTTTTATGAGAATGCCCAAGGTTTGAAATGGTGTATCTCGGGTTCTATTAAACAGAGCAACGGTTGCTGCTCAAATTATAGAAAAATTTATATACTTTCTTTAAAATGTATAGAATGACTTTTCCGTAGAATGCACCTTTTAAAAGTTTCAAGCCAAAAACTGAAATAAGTCCGAAAATGATGAGGTTTTTCGAGCACTAGCAGTTCGCACAGATCTTTTGAAGCTGCAAACTTGGTTTTACAAGACTGGTATCTATCCAAAAAAGATCCCAAAAAAATCAGTAGGTACTAGTGTATTTTGCGACCCGATGCGATTGTGTATTTACGGTGACTGGGCTATGTTAAGAAGAAAGAAAGAAAGAAAATACATTTATTTGCGGTACATATGACGCAAGATAAGAACAAAACACGAAAATAAACAATTTGGGGGAAAATATTCGTCATATCCACGCAAAACGGCCATCGCTCAGCATAATGCTGCAACCCTATGCGAGACAGAGCTGCTGGTTCTTGCTGGAGCGACAGCCGGATAAAAAACAGCAGAACTAAAAATACCTTCTTAACAGTTTGAGGCAGATGGACACAATTTTTTGAAAGAAGTTAACTGCTTTATGGGATCCTAAAAAACTCTTCAAAATACTAAAAGGCTGAATGAATGTGATCGAAAAGAGGAACCTCATTTTTGTTGCTTAAAAGGGAAAAAAGTTATTTATATAAGATGGGGTTGAAACTACCCCTAAAAGTATGCGTCTGCTGAGATTAGAGCAAGTGCTGACGTTTCACCGATCTGAATTTTTGCATAAGAGACCGTACGAACTAAAGATTTTGCTACACGAATGATAAATTGTTATAATCGCTAATTTCCGTAACATCATCAGATGCCTACTGATGGTCATAGGACTCGTCCAAGCGATGTATCGAACATCGATCGGTTCTATGCTACTCGCATTCAGTCAAAGTCAAAGTCAAACAATTTATTTCAATTAGGCACATAAAAGGCACTTATGAACGTCAAGTTTACAAAAAATAGAATTGATTCTAGTCGCCCCTTCCAAAAGGTAGTTTTCGTATGGAGAAGAATGGGCAAGAAACTCCACCGTTACTCTTTTAAAATGTTTTTACAATATTTTGCATACATTAATTATATAATTATATGTGAAGACGATGCATCTAGAATAAGATTACTATACCGCGATAGGTAAAAAAGAATGAAAAATAAAGCAATTACAGATAAATTAAATATGTGACAGATACATGGTGCTCACATATTTACAAACATTGTAAAATTATACGATATTCCTAACATTTTAACAAGTAATACTAATAAGTCAGTGTGTGAGTTCAAGAAATCACAGAATGTAAAATCAGTGTTATAAAAAAATAACAAATACATAATTAAATAAGCAACCAGTTTGATTTTGTCTAGACTCTAAATTGTCCTATGGAGCAGGATCAGCATGTTTCCAAGCATTCTTATCTTGGATATAATCCTCTAATTTGTAATATGCTTGTTTACAGAGTGTTCTTTTAATATGAGTTTTAAATTTTCTTTCATTTAATTGTATTATATCACAAGGTATTTTATTGTAACATTTAACACCCACCACCCCACCCCATAAAAGATGTATATATATATATATATATATGTATATATATATATATATATATATATATATATACTTTAGATAATCTGAAAAATGGTTGATCTATTTTATATTATTTCTAGTATTAAAATTATGTCTATCACTTATTTTATTAAAGATATGTAGATTTTTTCTTACATACATAATATTTTCATAAATGAATTGGCAAGGTACCGTCATAATATTAATCTTTTTAATAGTTCCCTGAGAGATTCGCGACGATGTAGATTATAAATGGCTCTGACAGCTCTCTTTTGTAAAATAAAGATGGATTCAATGTCAGCAGCTCGACCCCACAGTAAAATGCCATACGACATAATACTGTGGAAGTAGCTAAAATAGACCAGACGCGCGGTTTCTACATCTGTCAACTGTCGTATCTTTCTAACAGCATAAGCGGCCGAGCTTAGCCGCCCCGCAAGAATTGTTATATGAGGTCCCCATTGTAATTTCTCGTCTAGCGTGATTCCTAGGAAAACGGTTTGATTAATAAATTCTAGTTTTTCTCCATTCAATATGATGTCACATTCGCTACTTCTAACATTAGGTAATTTAAATCTAATGCATTTGGTTTTTTTTTTATTTAGTACCAAATTATTTACCGTAAACCAATCTTGGACTTGAAGAATAGAGCTGTTAACGTCGTCAAGATTTTGTGACCGTCGGTTTATTTTAAATATCAACGATGTGTCATCTGCAAATAACACCATCTTAGGTTGATTTTGAAGTAATTGTGGTAAATCATTAATATAAACTAAAAAGAGGAATGGACCCAATATCGAACCCTGAGGAACGCCCATTGCCATTTCAGACCCCAATGAGTTTACGCCGTTTACTTGAATTTTAACTTTTCTATCTTTCAGGTATGATCTTAGTAAATCAAGAGCTGTATTCCTAATCCCATAGTGCTCAAGTTTCAGCAGAAGTGTTTCATGGTCTACGCAATCGAACGCCTTCGAGAGGTCGCAAAAGATTCCAATGGCATCGTGTGCTTCTTCCCAGGCGTTAAAAATGTTCTTTATGAGGGTGACACCAGCGTCAGTGGTACAACGCCCTTTGGTGAAACCGTACTGTTGTTCATGAAAGATGGAATTCTTATTAAAGTGACGTAACATTTGATTGAGCATCAACCTTTCAAACACCTTGCTGAGAACTGGCAGAATTGACACAGGCCTATAATTGTTGGGTTCCTTACTATCACCGGATTTGAACAAAGGAATTACTTTACTGTGTTTCATGAGATCCGGAAAGACTCCTTGGTCTACACTGGTGTTAAATATGAAAGCTAAATAAGGCGCAATGGTTTCGATGATAGATCTACAGACTTTTACAGACATTCCCCATAGATCTTCTCTTGATTTAATTTTAAGATCTTTAAAAGCTTTTATAACAGCCTGGGGGTTTGTATGCTGAAACCTCAGCTCCAAAGGGCATGACTTTACATTTTTCCTAAGTAAGGCAGCAGAAAGCGTGGGTGAGGAATTTAAAGTTTCCGTAGTTTTAAGGGGAATATTAGCAAAAAAGTTTTCAAATTCCTGAGCTATTTCTACATCTGAGTTGATAGGGCCATGTGTAGTCTGTAAGTTAAATTCAGTATTACGCTGTTTTTTCCTACCGGTTTCATTATTTATTATTTGCCAGGTAGTTTTTATTTTATCATCAGCTGATTTTATTTTATTGCTAATGTAAAGAGCTTTAGCCATTTTGCACACACTTTTAAAAGTTTTTGAATATTTTGCAACATGTTGATGAAAGCTTGTATTATTAATATGTTGCTTTAGGCCATAAAGTTCAAAAAGCTTTTCCCTACTTTTACGAATACCTGGAGTCGCCCAATCACTAAATAAGAACTTTGTGTAAATAGTTTTAGTCTTTAGTGGAAAAGTGTCAATAAATTGCTCATTTAATAGTGAAAAGAACTCGGCGTAGAACTCATTTGGGTCACATATATTATTAAAATTCTGAACACATAATTTACTTGCCAAAGAATTATTTAATTTATCTAAATTTTTACATGTAATTGGCCTAAACCTTATTTGTATTTCACTGTATTGCACAGCCTACTAACTGCGTAACGCATTTTGAAACAAAATTCGAGGATTTGGAAGCAAAGTCCTTGTGGTATTTCCTAATCCATTGCTTCATAGGATTGGAAAATTGAACGTGGTTAAACTGTCAAAATGAAAGGCATTGCGATTGATTGCAATTTTATGAGTGTTACGCATTTACCCCGCAGATCATCGGTCAACCTTTCCGTTGCCTGTGTGCCGGGGCCGCGTTATCCCTTTCGGACAAACCCGCAACCCCAGCAGGATCGGTTAACCTTGCCATGCATTCTCTCAATAGGTACTTGTCAATAGGGATCCATTAGACGATAGGTTTTGCCGTTAGTTTTACCATAATCACTGATAGAGCACTGTTAGAATTGACCGATAACCTACCGTATAATGTGATGATATTGATGTATGCATTTACAACGGTACAAGGATCTTTTGGCGCGTCGCAAAATCGGAAAAAACACCGCCGTCTTGTTTTTTCAATGCAACTTCTGTGACAATTTCACAAATGTTTACCAACAACGCTAGGGTAGCGTTGTTGGTAAACTTTTTGAACTTTATGGCCTAAAGCAACATATTAATAATACAAGACAAATGTTTACCAACAACGCTACCCTTTTTTTTTGAGGTTAGGAAATTATCAAATAATTTCTCCCGCTCTGGGCGACCCCATCAGGCATCGGTCCTAGCGGACCCCGTCAGTTGTGCTGACATCTCTTTGAGGCGCGCGTGGAACACAACGTGCCGTTGACTGCGAGCTACCCATTGCTCACCGTCCGCAAGCCCGCGCCTACGCTGGCCGGGAATCGGCCTGTGATTCCCGACGCCCAGGGCGTCTCCCGCGGCGGCTAGGAGCGTAAGGGCGCGACATTTGCCTCTCCCTCACGCACTCCGTGTCCTCCTTCGCGAGCATTACTGCGTCGCAGAAGGAAGTGACAGCTTCCAACGCCCTCTCGGTCCGTACCATGGCCTGGACCAGGGCCAGACGCGAGAGATCAGGGCGATCGCCTCCACCCAAGCGGGCCGACCCCCACCATGTCCTCCGGGCGATCCACACGGTGGTGACACCCGGGCGTTTCCTCCCGTTTCAATACAACTTCTGTGACAATTTCACAAATGTTTACCAACAACGCTACCCTCTCAATGTCATTCAGGCGCCAGAAGATCCTTGTTGCACTTTAACTATCATTATTTCAGTCATCATAATTAAGTAGACATCTAGTTCATGATTGATGAATGAATAAGCAAGAAAGAAAGAATAATATTTTATTTGGGACACGCACAGGAAATACAAACAAAAAATACCGCAGGTATTGTGATAGGACCCACTTTGATGCCACGGACACACCTACGGACTTAAATAAATCCCATTAGGGGATTAAAAAATAAATAACACAATAAAAATAATAATATAAGCGTGTATTTTACTTACGCTTATGGGTTGATTGTACCAAAACCAGAACCGCGTAACACACTTTTAATCAAAATCTGAATGATTTTGAAGGAAATTGCTAATCCTTTGTGTTCTGTTGGTATACAGCCCATGATTTGACGGATTGAATGGTTAATTTCTGTGTACGCTCGCTATAGGCTGTGACGTACTCACACCATGACGCAGACCACTGCGACAACGCGACAAGAGCGCCATTTATGTGGGACTTTGCACACACGCAGAACTAAACAGTCTTTCTACCATTGTTTGCTCATATACGATCAAATTGTTGACTCCGTGGTTGAAAATTTATAAAAACCAAGGACAAATTGTGCATTATCGTGTTTTGTTACTAGCGCCTGTCTCCGGGATCGACGGTCCACTCAAAAGACCGTTTAGAACCTTGGTAAGTAGCGACAACAGAAAAAATTGTGAGTCGTACTTAAGATTTTTCTCTGTTGATATTGTTTCTTGATTGGGTGAACAGACTCCGTTCGTACAAAACTACCTATCTCCATTCTGTAACCAGCGTAATCATACAGTCCACTCCACTATCCCCCAGATTGCTTCATTAGGTTCGAAAAAATTGTCTCCTGAACAACGTAAATGACGCAATGAATGTTGTTGAACTGTCAAAATGAAAGCCATTGCTACAACCATTACTGAAGTATTTTTTTTTTTTTACAGTTTTTCAATATTGCTGCTGTTGCCTTTGCATACACACACATATATCATCTCGCCTTTTTCCCAGAGGGTTAAGCTGAGGTGTACCCCGATAGTACACTCACATTTTGCCAGTTATATTTAAGGCCCATGTAACAGGGGCGAGCCTATTGCCATCAACCGAGTAAAAATCCAGACTCCGAGCTGCTACTGAAAAATTCTAGATAGAAAAACGCAATAAGACTTTGCCCGAACCGGGAATGGAACCCAGGACCTCATGCTCAGCAGTAGCGCTTGCGAGCACTAGACCAACGATGATATTTTTAATACCTACAAAAAACTGAAAATTGTATGTATAACAGATAAAAGATGTCCGACGTTTAAAAAATCGGCCCCACAGCCTTAGCGTGCGCCTCCTCTTATATCCGATGCTCATATTTTTATTGAAGCATAAGTTAATGTCTTGGAATAAAGATAAGTCTTACCAAAGTAAGGAGACAGCGCAAAATATATAATTTGTGAGGATTGGGTGTGTATGAGCTGATTGTGTACCGTCATAAATTATGCTTTGCCTTTTCCCACCTATGTTGAGGTCGGCTTCCAGTCTAACCGGATGCACTTGAATACCAGTATGTTACATAGAGCAACTACCTATTTGACTTCCACACACCAGTTACTAGGTAACACGATACCCCTTGGTAAGACTGATTGTCAGATTTTCGAACTTCTGACTACTCGCAATGACAGACAAAGATCTACAAATGATTGCCGAGACCAACGTCTTAACGTATGTAGTGAATGATCACCCATTTATGCGTGCGGCTGTTATTATTTAACCACGACCCCTCCGCTGATTGATTGATTTCCTCCCCTGATACCACATAAGGGATAATCACAAGATCGTATTATTTGCAGATGACACTTCCCTTAGTTTTAAAATCAAACGATAGTTAGTCAACATTGAACAAGTTAACGAGGCACTCTCTAAAGTGCATTGGTTTAATGTAAATAATCTTCTCCTGAATGAAAAAGAAACTCATTAAATTTTCAACGCTTATTATATGTAGTATAGATTTATCTTAACTCTCCTATAAATATGTCTTCCTTGAGTTCGGTAATCTTCTCGTGGGTCCGGAGTGTACGCGTGTTATAGTATGTTGCCAACCCTAGTTTTCGGTGATTGTGTTAGCCCGATCTCTTCCGAAGATTCTTCGCACCCCTTGCCTGACCATATCGCGTTGACCGCTACAGTAGGAAGCCAAAGGCCGGGTACTAGGGGCCGTTTTTTTATAGTCCTTGTTATTTTTGGAGGGGGAGGGGTTGCCATAATCACCACGCTTGGCCGCCTCGCTCGCTATAGGCAAGCATGTATTTAATTGGACCTCTAATAATTCCCATGTTGCGCTCCTAAAAATATGATTGGGCCCCTATTTGTGAACCTCAAATAATGATGATCTTATGGTCCTTAAAATACTAAATAGCCAAGTATAGCTTGTACACTTTGCACACGTAATATGACCATTTGTAGTCCGTTTGGAAGTCTTGAATACCAAACTGAATTTCGACAAACCGTAATACGACAAGATTTTATTTCGACATTATGGAACTCGGACACATCTTCATTTCGACAATACTTTCGTTCGAATTACCTTAAGTCCGACACTACTGTACTCCGACAAAGCGTTTCTAGGAAATGATGCGCCTTAGACGACATACTTGTTCGACAATAATGCTAGTCCGACAGGAGTCAATTTCGACGTAGTCTAGAGACATGATGCTACTTCAAAATTATTCTGCGAGATTGGGAAACAACTGAACTTGTGTATTTACTCGTAGGTAGTATTGTTATTTTGTTTCTGCCATCATGCGGGAGCAGGCCATACACGTTTATGGAAACAAGGTAATCATTTCGTAGTGTTGGATGTTATGATGTAATCGTATACACACATACAGCATAGAAATGACTTACGAGTATTTTGACTTGTGAGCCAGGGCAATTTAATCTAAATTTTTATTTTAATTTTATTCATTTAAATATACTTCATTGTACACCAGAAAATACATAGTAAATAATAAATTTAACACTACAAAACATACAATGGGCGGCCTTATCGCTTTCTGCGATCTCTTCCAGGCAACCAATTTTCATTTTCATTTTAAATATTTTACACAAAGCGTCTGCTTGGGTTCGAACCTACGACCTACAACTTGTAAGTCGCGACCGTTACCACTGGGCCACAAGGCTATTCAAATTATATTTTTTATAATCCGCGTGTTTGTACAAATTCTTTGCCAAATGTGAGCCTCACAAAAAGTTAGTACAAAGATGTATCCAGTGTAATGGAAGAGATAAATCACTAGGATGTTCTCATTAATAATTGTGATAGCATTTATTGATTGTAAATATTGACAAGGATCTTGATTTATAGAAGTGTCATGTTTATTGGGAATTGAGAAGCAACACTTTCTAAACTAAGATTATAAAGAAAAAAACTAATATTAATGGGTAAGTGAGTTTGTATGTAGGGGTAATCTTCGGGGGTAAACTACCATTTTTATATTTCTATGGGAACGATCTGATCCCATTCCAAAATCTGTTTTATTAATGGGAAGCTACAGTATTGCCGAGTGTCATAGGATATATTTTATGTTAAAACAAGAAATTTCACTAACACTAACTAACACCCATCTCAGTACTAGTTCTCGTGACAGAAAAAAAAAGTTTCTACACAGATCCTACAAAATTCCCACAGAAAATACGCTTTGAGTTTTCCAGAATTTTTTAATTTTCCCGGCAACTTTTCAAGTTTTTCATTCCGTAAGAACCTGAATCGAACCATTACAAAAATTCTAAAATAAAAAATTGCTAAATCGGTCCAGCCGTTCTGAAGTGATGCGCTTACCAACGAACAGCACTTCATTTTTAGGATTCCGTTCCCGAAGGGTGCCAAACGGAACCCTATTATTAAGCTTCCGTTGCCCGTCCATCTGTCTGTCAGCGGGCTGTATCTCATGAAGTAGAGAATGAGGTAGACACTTCAAATTTTCACAGATTATGTATTGCCGCTATAACAATAAATTATAAAAAATAAATAAAGTTAATATTTAAAGTGAACCATTAAAAAAACGTGTTTTTTCGGCGTTTTTTGCTCCATCTTAATACGGTACAAAACCCTTCGTGTGTGAGTCGAACTCGCACTTGGGCGGTTTTTTTTTAATTATACCTATGTGTAACTGTACCCCTATCACAGACTACCTACAGTATTCTCTCTCCTTTTTCCTTTAAATCCATCCAAAAGTTGTCTTTAGAAGATCGCCTTTCACCCTATGTATTTTTTTTACATTTATTTTATGTAATTTTATTCACATGGTGTACTTAATAAAGAGTATTCTATTCTATTCTTTGGCAACTGAAAATTTGGCCCTTTAAGAAGATCACAATTAAATAGTACTCGTATGCTTGAAAGTATTAAGGAAGTTTAATATCACAGCGCCTGCAGCATTTCGCTGCCAGTCACATCTAGCATTATTTTTTAAGTCCCGTGTATTTGCCGGTAGGCAAAAGAAACGCTGGAACAGTCATTTATTATTTTCTTTGTGGCGTTCGTTTCGAGATAATCTTATCATGGCGTGTAGTGAGATTTGGGGGAAAATGGAGGCATTTTGGTTCAATACATTTTTGTTTAATCCTCTACTAGTAGAGGTCTACGTAGAAAAAAAAATTGCGCCACAAAAAAAACAGCCTGGCAATGGCGCCCTGTTTACTCAAATGAAACTAGGTCTAGCTATAAAAGATGTGATTTTCTATCATCATTCACACAAACACAGGATAAGAATCTTCTTAGTTATCCCCACAGAGTATCTAGTAATTATTATAATTTACATTCACAATATCAAGTCCAAATGATTTCTTCTCGTGAACCATAGACTAACTGCACTAGATCAAATAGGGTTGTCAGTTTATATCTAACAGTGGGAACTATAGCCACTACAAAATATTATGCGAAGTGTCGCTTTGCGGGATGTTTGTATATTTTAATACGGTCAGTAACAAAAGTCGACTAACACTGCTTCTCACATGCACAATCATCTAAATTGATACAAAATTATTCGATACATCGTATTTCAGCTTTTACGTACTAAGAATTTATATACTATAAATTTTTCATCTATTCCGATTTTAATATTTAGCGCAATAATTAAATTAAAATAACCTAGATCTGCTGTCATGTATGGATCAGAATGTTGGGCCAGAAAGCAAGAATTGCATGCAGCTGAGATGAGAATGCTAAGAGGGCTGTTGGTGGTGTAACGCAAATTAATATAATAAGAAATGAGTATTTGAGGAAGTCTGAAAGTGACACCGGTGAAAAGTTGTGTGGAAAAAGCTTGTCATGGTATGGGCATGTGATGCGGAGGAATGAGGGAAATATCATCAGGAATGTTTTGAATATGGATGTGAATGGCCATACGAGTTGGGGAAGATCAAAGAAACGATGGATGGGCAGTGTGGAAGATGATATGGCTTGAAAGGGAGTGACTATCGAAATGACGACTAGTAGAAGAGTATGGAGGATAATGATGATTAATTAAATTAAATTATATGAAGTGTTAATAAAGATTTGTCACTGACTATATCTTAAGTTTATCCTAGTTTAAGATTTCTTTGATATTTACGCTTATGAGTGCTTGTAATTGAATCTTTGTCCTATTATTTTGTCGTCATATTATAAAAATTATAAACTCTTTCAAACTGAGATGATGTAGGAACTTCATAATTAGCCCTTAAAGTTCCCACTCCTGGGACACAGGTCTCCTCATTGTGAGAGAGAGTGGGTCATAACTCACCACACAGGCCCAGTGCGGGTTGGCGGATGTCACATGTCTTCGAATTTTGGTTCTAGGACATGCCAGTTTCCTCACGATGTTTTCCTTCACCGTTGTGTTCTAAATAAACATATTGTTACACCATTGTAAACTTGGCTATCCAGGATTTGATGATCCTGAAACTTTGCGTTACACAAACTTTTATTTGAACTGACATCGTTTTTTAGGGTTCCGTAATAAACAACGAACCCTTATAGTTTCGCCATGTCCATCTGTCTGTCTGTTTGTCCGCGGCTTAGCTCAGAGACGGTTAGTACTAGAAAGCTGTAATTTGGCATGGGTATACATATTAATCACGCCGACAAAGTGAGTTTTTTTTTGGGTACCTCCCCTACATGTAAAGTGGGGTTGTTTTTTTTTTTCTCGTCTATCCCATGGTGTAGAGTGCCGTTAGAGAGGTCGTTCGAAAAATATTGTGAGTTAATCAAAACTATTTTTGGATTCAGGAATCCTTATGTGAAATATAAGGCTTTAAGTGCAAATTTTTGCTAGTCAAGTGTCCCCCCTGCCAGCTAAATGGTTGTACTTAGATTTGTGAAAAAATCACAGCAGTAGTATACAGGCCGTCCCACGGATATGCCACATGGAGGGAAAGTACCTTGAATATTGTAGATGGAACATTTTACTGAAAGAAGACATTATTTGAATTTAAAAAGCAATTTAAACTGCATTCATAGATATTTAAATAATTACATGGTTGAACCGGGAATCGAACCCGTTACATGAGAAAAATAACCAGCCTGTAGCTTTATCATACCGATCGAAAGGCATCATAAGGATTATTTTTTTACTAAATAACATAATGTCACAAATCAAAGGAAGACGATTAATTTTTACACATTCACATTACACACATACAGTCGAATTAGGTGATCGCGGGAAAAAGACTTATGCAGACTGGCGCGACGCGACCCCGGTAATTGATCTACCGTGAAATTTTCTTGGAAATTGTTTTGATAGAGTCACGTCGAGCCAATCTGCACGAGGCTTAAAACGACCTGACATAAAACAGGACGCACATACCTAAACTTAACTATCTACGCAACCACAAACGCAATTAGCTTAACTTATTTTTCATTCTTTCTTTCTTTCAATAATCCTGTACTCACCAGCTGTGCTTTTGTAACATAAAACTATGCCCAAACAATCCGAGTTACATTACTACATATTATGAAACAAAGTCCCCCCGCCGCGTCTGTCCGTCTGAACGCGTCTGTCTTCTTTAGTAGTAGATAGTAAGTACCATTATCAGGGATCAGCAACTAGTTTCATTGGGGGTCTGTTTTCCAATACATATTATGACTGTCGCAGTCCCCTTGGTAAACGATTACCACATGTAAACAAGACTTACAAAAAAAATATTGGTAAAACGGAAATAAACCTAAAATATTTTTTATCCTTAGATATTATAAAGCAAAGTCCCCCCGCGTCTGTCTGTCCGTCTGTCTGACCGCGATATACTCAAAATCTACCGAACGGATTTTCATACGGTTTTCACCAATGGACGGAGTGATTCATGAGGAAGGTTTATGTGTATAATTCATTAAAGTTTTTTGTAAATTGGCTGAAATATGACAACTATTGTCGAAGATGTCGGAAAAAATCATGCCGACTTGGGAGGTTTACCGGCGTGCGCCGCGTAAACCAGTAGAGCTATAAATTTATGAAATCAAATATAATTATTATGGAATAAACTTAGTAGCACAGATTAATTTAAAGCTCCTTTCGGAACAGATAAAAGAAAGGAAAATATAGATACCTAACGCTATAACTCCCTACATAAATATTACAGGTGTCGTTCCGTGCGCGCTAAAATGTACATCACGCGGACACCCGAGAGTACCGACTGGATTTTGTACGCCCGGGTGACTGCGAGCCGTAGGTACGGTAGTCTTGACGTCGAATGACTGACGGAGGCCTGTTAGTAGTACGTTTCCGTGGAATAAAATCCAATCTGCACGCGGGTGAAGCCGCGGGAGCTTATCGACGACCGTGTAAACTGCGGGTTATTTTCATGCTCCGTTTGGTCGCCATGCGAATAGTTTGACATGTTACTGTCATTGTTAGCTGAGCATTTTGTTTATGTGGTTTACTCTGCTATCCGTCAAACTAGTTTGCTTGTTAACAATTCTGCGGTAGGTATAGTTGGTACGGTCAAGCAGCAAAAACGTAAGCAATTTTCAAACACATTCCTTTCCCACATTGTTGGCGCACGATACGTTTTCGAACTGTCATTTACATTCAAAATGTTGGCGACACGTACATAATTGTGTTGTATGTTGCGAAAAATAATAAGCGCAAAAATTAACTATAAGAAATGAGTACATAAGAGGAAGTCTGAAAGTGACACCGGTGACTAAAAAGTTGCGTGGAATAAGGTCCTGAACATTTTCACCTCTGAGTGCATAGATTTCGATCGACTTATCCTTCTATAGCGAGGTGTGAAGTAGGAACACCAGTTTCTAGGTGAAACTGTTTACCGCTACATCGGAGGATATCATCAAGATTCAGAATTGGAAAGGCCTTGAAATCAGCTTAAACGGTAAGTAGGCGCTCGCCTTTCCTTATCTCTAGATTTCGATGATTATTTTGTTGGTATATTGGCGTGTGCTAGCTGGCATATAGCAAATAATTTAATTTAATGTTTTGCGTTGCATAATGTACATTATTTTGCATAACTACTATTGTTTATAATCAAGTTTTCTAACTGAACAGACAGCTGTGCTGCTGGGGAGTTTGTTGCGCCACTTCTTCTTCCCAGCTAGGAAGTGGTGAAGGGTGGCCGTTTTTGGGAGACTGTCTTATGTAATTTTGACGTTTGAAAAGTGCTGATTCTCAGCCTATTTTGAATAAATGACTTTTGATTTTGAATTTGAATTTACCTTAATAATTTATTAATATACAACAGGTACAAGCATACTTTCACTAACTGTCAACTATCTGTATCCTAGCTGTAAGTTCTCATAAGAAAAAAAAAGAAAAAAAAAACTTTTTCGTTCAAACTAAGCACTATTTATTTACCAAAGGGATATAAACATTAACCCAATGATATATTGCCAGTTAATATTCGTAATTTACATAATATGTTCACAATATCCGTTTAAACTGTAATTTACTTAACTTTTTGATTTGTAACATCTGTCCTGTCGCTCTCCTGCAATCAAAATCTAAATAATCAAATCTGTGGGAGTGATAACGTCAAAAGGGACGGAAGTGTGTAACAGGAAGCCGGGGAAGCCCGCGCTATTTGACTTGACCAACGTGGGCGGGGCGGTGCTTGAGTTCGCCGTCAGGTGGTACCCAACCACTATTTCAACTCATTCCACAACCCATTTCCCGAAAGGTTTTACACAGGTGATGATGATGATGATGGCGATGACATTGACGATGACAATGACTGTAACGGTAATGGTGATGGTGATGAATATTGTTTATATCATATATACGTCAGTCAAGATGTCAGATGTTACACATCACATACGACTACTGTAAAGCTCAGTCGTTTTTTTTTTCTCAGTTAGTTTTAATCACGGCAGTTTGAGTTATTTATGCGGCCTACCCAAATCTCCTTTCTTTGATATTGTTCATCAAATCGTTGTTCTCCTTAAGTTCCGAGTCAGAAAGCTACACGATTACTGACAAATGCGTGTAGCAGTTTGAGTAGTTGATGCGGCCTACACAAAAGTCAAAGACATTAAAAATTCAAAAAATGAAATTATAAACCAAATCTTAAAAAATCATCCATAAACCATAAAACAGTTTAACGACCAACCATCGACTCGACCTAACGTTAAGCTATAACCTTTCCTCTTGGTTAGTGGCCTCTTTAGATAAAAGCCTCAATTCTGGCCCAAACAGGCCCAAACACAACCCAAATATGGCGTGAGTTAACGAACGGGGTCTTAAGTAGGCACTCAAAATGCTCTAGTGGACCTCCTTAGGATAAAACCCTTAATGCTTGAGGGTCATTTAATCAATTTTTTCGGCAGTAAATTGCTTTTTTATGCGTTAAGGAAGGAGATTTATTGGAACTTAGTAGTCAGTCTTTAGATTTATTTTTTATTTGGTGCCGATAAGTCAAAATGAAAATCAATAAAATAAAAGCAAAACGGAAATTTTTTACAGGCTCACAGCCAGAGATCGCATAAGGTTAGGGGTTCGGAAGGAAAAAGGGGAGGCCCTTGCCCAGCAGTGGGACACAAGAATATAGGCTAAGAAAAAAAAACAAAATAGAATTCATTACCGCCTAGGAATCGAACTTAGGCTTGCATTCGCGGCTGTAAATACTAGGCAAAAGAAAACTTTTTACTCCACGAAGTGAAAAATAACTTTAATTTAGGAAGTAGGTGAGGTTTTGAATTTTCGTTTTTTGCTACCGACTTCTAAAATTAAAGTATTTTTCTACTTAACCGTGTTCTTTTTTGGAAGTCGGATGTATTAATTTTTTTGTATAAAATTATTATTTAAATTTTTTGTTGTGTTTCCTACGCCACACAAATTCGAACCACCGGTGCCACTTTCAGACTTCCTCTTATGTACTCATTTCTTAATATATCCATTCGTGTAACACCACACACCCTCTTAACATTCTCATCTCAGCTGCATGCAATAGGGATGATGACTGGGTCAAAAAAAAGAAATTCTATTTAGTCCGTCAGTCAGTTTATATTTTTTTTATTATTAGATAACACGCTTAAAAGTTGGGTAATGAGGGTCGATAAGTCACAAGTAAGTATAATATCTACATACTCGTGACGTGATGGCACATTTTAACTCAATGTATCGCCGTAATCTTTTCATAACATAAAAAATAAAAAATTCGTGTCCAATATTTTTTTATAATCTACCTGACGGAAAAAAAGTTGATTATTTGCCAGGGGAGCAAACAACTATTTCAAAGCCGAGAGTGTTTCTTTGAATCCCGAGCGTAGCAAGGGATTCTAAAGTTGAATCCAGTGCGGAGCGAAGGATTTTAGAGTAGAATCCCGAGCGTAGTAACGGATTCTAAAGTAGAATCCTGAGCGATTTTTTTTTTGCCATCCTCCCTATTGTCTTTGGGATTACTGTACGATAATAATAAAAAACACAGCAATGGTTCACACATAATCTGGTTAATATTATGTCTGGACTTTAAAAGAGACTGTGACCCCTGAGTTTGTTTCGGCTTTTCTTCTCAGAATAGTCGGGTATGAAACACCGACCTCTTAAAATATACAGTTAGTGTACAAAACTACTTACAGGAATAAAATCATTTTATCCCTCATCTTAAATTTAGGGAGACCGCTATATAAATCTAGAGGTAGAACGTTGTTCAAGCATTCAAAGAAAATGTGATCCAGAGTGCTTGACACCGTACGTCAAATTGCTGTGTTATTGCCATTCCATACAACTGTCACAGAATGACAGCTGTGATCAGTTGTGGTCGGCTAGTTGGCCGTGTGACCAAGTGCGCGATGCGTGTCGGATTCTATAGTTTACCTGGTCGCTGCGACCACTGGTCGTAGTCGTGGTCGTCTAGTGCGTGAGATCCCTTATACGGATAATTTTAAGGTTGTAGTGAATTTGCTTAAGAGCGTGCATTCTGAAAGTGGGCAATGTCGCAAATAGATGTCAAATACTTCACTGTTTTAATTAATTTGACAATATCACCTACTGTATGGAAATAAGAAATGTGTGAAAGTTCGCTACTTAGCCACATTTCTTATTTCCACACAGTAATATTGCCAAATTAATAAAAACAGGTAATTTATTGACAGATTTTTGCGATGTTGCTAACTTTTAGGATAAACGCTCTTAACAATTTATATCTCTGACCTTCATTTGAGCTGTCGAAGCCAACAAACCTAAAAATCTCAGCTAATGACTGTAACTGAAAATCACAGAAGGGTTTGCAAAGGCGAGGCTCAAACAGTCAGGGGTTTACAATAGCTGAGCAAATAGACCCGGGAGTCGCAATGAAGATGGCTAGGCAAACAGCTGGCGCAAACAGGATCGCAAATACTACAGGACTGGTTACTACTAGAGGTTTTCAGAGGTTTTCAGGTACTCGCAATAAAGTCACGCTACACCAAAATGGTGTAACGTGACTTTACTGCGAGTTATATTACTAATATAGTAAGGGAATATATTTAACTGATCCTCAAAAAAACTTATAGACCTTCTAATGATGCACACTTTTTAAATAATTGAGCCAATTTTTAACTTTTCTTTCTTTCTCATAGTTGGTCGCAGTAACTGTGCTAGGTTACCCCGACCAACCGGGTTAGGTTAGGTTGGAACTGTGATCAACCACGCACGAACCGAATTGGTTGCAGTAACTATGACCAACCGCGTTTCACGCATCTACATCCAAACTGGTCGCAGTTACTTGGCTATGTTTTAGGACCCCAAAATAGAAATTATTTGAGGTTCACAAAAAGAGGCGCATTCATCATATTAGAGGGATCAATAATATTTTTAGGAGCGCAAAATTTGAATTATTAGTGGTTCGGTTAAATACATACCCTTAATAAAATGGGCAGTTTTTTATAACCACATTTTTTGCCGTCAAATCCTGGCTAGTTTCTAGGATCTGTTTTGTTGCGTTAAGGTACACTTCCGTAGCAGACCGCAGGTGGCAACTGCAGGCAACGTGTCGCCACGACACGACTGGTTTCTATGTATTCTGATTATTTCTATGAAAACGATGTGTCGCTAGCTTCGGAAGGTATTTCATAGAAATTCATGTGTCGTGTCGCTACGACATGACACCTACAGTTGCCGCCTGCGCGCGGTTGGCTACGGAATGGTACCAGTAGCTACCGTAAAGTATCATAATAAGCTTGGCAGTAGGTAAAAGTGTTCATGATAAACTAATTAACAGAAAACTCACGAACTAATGATTCGAACCTATTGAACACTGAAACAACGAAAAATAATTTTTGTTTTTAGTTGTAAAAACTCTGTTCTTGTAGTTTCTTTAAAAGAATGTGTTTTGAAGTTTTTTTTAAAGTCAAGTTAATAAGTTTTGAACAATTCTAAGACGAAATAATTTCAAAGATGCTGAAGTTTCTGACTACCTCCGTAATTTTACGATATACCTAAAGCACTAGGAACATTATCCTCATAACGATAGACATAAAGCTTTTATTCTTTCAGGTAAGATTAGAAGCAATTATGTTGAGAAATGAGATCCAAGTCTAGTTAATAACAGTAATGCCTGTTTTCAGTAACAGTAAGCGACACCTAGACTGCTTAAACAACAGCGTACTGTTAGATTTTCAACGCTCGGTTTAGCGCCGAATGCTCGAATTCAACTGCGTTCTTTTATTTAGGAATTAATTTAGGTTTCGTCTGCTGTTAGTGAAAATTGTCAATAATGACTGTCATACGTCACAGTAACAATGCCTTATTTTAGTTGATTTCTTTTCTGGAACTTTCCTAATATTTTGATGATAATTTTAGGCTTAACTGCTCCGATATGTCCCCACTATTATTAATCAAAGGAGTATCATCATCAGAGTCGAGTTTTTCCAATTATATTCAGGTCGGCGATCAGTCTAACCGGATCCAGCTGAATGCCGCGGAGGATTTGAATTTCCATAAAACTGGTGCACAATAAAATTACCGAACTGGACGGAAATTGCTTATTCTTGAAGCCTCGTGATTAGTTGTGAAGAGTCAAATAAAAGGTTTTGGTTAAAGATACTGCATACATTATTATATTTTTACAAACTTTCATTTAACTCGTCTTGTTCGTTAGTTGGTTTGTTAGTCAGTATGTATGGGTCAAATCTTGCAATCGAATTTTAAAACAGTTATCCCCAACCGATTGAGCTGACATTTTGCATACAGGTTTAGTTTGGATAACAATGCCATAATGGATTTTGGATGATGTCACTTACATCATTCTAAATCTAATATGGTGGACTCCCAAAGATGGCGAACCAAAAAATGTTATGCACTCCCATTATTAATGGGTGTCAAATGAAAAGGGTTTTCTGAGATGCATACGAAAAAGATTGTTTTATAAAAAAAGTTTTTTTTAAAATTAATAGGTAATTTTATTTACATTGGGCACAAAAGTACTTGTATCATGGCAGAGCGTAACCAACAAAAGAGGAAAACTAGGCGGAAGTTATGTACATCAGAATCTGTATGAAAGCAGCACATACAGAAATAAACTATTTAAGACAAGCGACATCTATTGTAATAGTAAAGTTAAGAGCCCGACCAAAGCCCGTGGGCGCTAATTTGTATGAAAATTTATATATATATATATATACTTTATTTACACGGATCACATTTGGCCGTCAAAATCAACCGGAGATACCGACCACATCAAGACCAGGTCGCAGCTACAACGCAACCACCAGTGAGACCACACATTAGCGGCTGGCCACATAGCGACCCCGACGATCTGTCTGTCTGCAAACATAACCCACAATGTAATCACATTGCAACTCCAAGAAGCTGCAGCGACACTACTCACACGTAACCACTACTTGCCCACATTTTGTCGCTGCGATGTGGTGTGTGTGTGGTTGTAGTAAGTGTGAACGGGCCGTTAATGTAAAAAATGACAAAAAATCATATAGAAATTGTTTATTTTGCACAAACAAAACGAATTTTATTTAAAAAAAAAACATAAAATACACACATACAAAGAAGCAAAAGCCTCGTATCCAAGTATTTTAGTAGAAGATTGACAAGACGTCAAAACCAAACTTAGTACACAAAGAAAGATGATAGATGGCACTTTGTCTACCGAACTATCCAGTTTTCACTCCATCCTATCGCGAACCAACGTTAGTATCTCGATTAAAGTTCTCAACAGGACCGAAAGCTTTCACGTTTATTAAATAGACCAATGCATTAGACAAACTAACTTTTCTGCCATCAATAAAATTAGTTTTGATTAAAATTTTGGTATCGATCCATTATTGGTATCTGGATTGGAATATCAATGATTTTGGCGTCATTTTTCATTTTGATGGACATTTATCGATGTTCATCAAATCAGTGAAAGTAATGGATTATTCCACTTTGCCCCACCAAAATGTCCCACTAGTGTGACAGTAAGGAAAGTTCACAATTTTGTTGTCCACTGTGTCTAGTGTTGCCAACTCTTTTATTAATTATAGAGTGTAAAAATTACAAAATACCATTAAGTCAGCTTTTATTAGATTTTAATGGAACTGGCCATATTGCGATCATTTTTCCATTTTGTATTGAGATAAAAATATAGTAGTTTCGTCTACTATATTTCTTTAGTAATATAGTATTTAGGCCTCTAATATAGTTGGATACTATATTATATAGTAAGGTTGGCAACCCTAACGGTGTCCCACTAATTGTTTATGGCAAATTACACTCATTTTCTACCTAGGGCTAAATTATAATAATAAAATATATATTATTGTGAAACAATAAAAACAGACAGATTTGTGGATCAAAGTGGAATAATCCAAAGTACTGTATAAAACTGTAGCAATTGAAAACTCGGGATTAAATGATAGTGCATTCATCATAATTATGACAAGCCCTTTCCTGTCTATGCTGAGGTCGGCTTCCAGTCTAACCGGTTACAGCTGAATACCAGTATTAAAGCCTATTTAGGTATAACCTATTGAGATATAGCTCGGTAGCAGAAGGCCCAACGAAAACTTACTCGCTACCTATATAAAAAAATATGGGTATTATCCCTATTTGTAAGCTAACCGGAAAACCGGCTTTGCGGAAATTGCGGAGTTATTTTCAAAATAAATAGAGTAGAGTCATCTCAACACCTCTCTCCCTTGAATTCGTATATATGTATATATATATAATATAGGTATATATTATAGTAAATATGTATGTATGTGTATGTAGTTTGTACTGTTGTACCAATTTTAGTTATAATGCATTAGAATACTTTTTTTAAATTTATCTTTGTTCCTATCATATAGAGCACCTGCCATCTAATCTCCTCACCACCCTTGGTTGACTGGTAGAGAATGCCTAAGGCATTAAGTCCGCCTTTGTACTTTTTTGAGTGTGAAAAGTTTAAATAAATAAATGAATAAATAACCTAAAACTGAAATACAATTTGCACAAAAATTGAATTTCACGGGCTCTTTTAGCGCATCCCCCTTAAAGTTCATGAAAAAAAAATTGTTTAGTTTGTCTTCAAATGTTCATATTCAAATCACTAAAGATAACTTACGTTCTCATTAAAACAGTAGCCCGCTTTGTCATGAATAAACTCGTTACGTATGGTCAACATTTTGCATAGAATTTCCGTGTGGAATCCTTAATGCTAGAAAAACATTGAATGTTCTAGCTGCTTATGTTGCCAACTGTATTGTAATAGAGTTGAAAATTGCACAGAATTTAACAGTCAGCTTTGTATTTTCGCATAGTTATACTGACATTCAGATTCATAATGTTGTTAGATAAAGTAGTGGTCGCCCAGAGGTCGAAATTCGACCATAATTCATTTAAATGTCATTATTCTAAGGTCATCTTGTGTCAAACGCATGGTAGTGTGTGTAATGTTTTCTTTTTTCTAATGTATATTATTTAAAAATATTAGCTTTCTGCACTCCTTCTCCATATAAACTTTAGCTGTGCCAAATTTCATACTCCTCCGTTCACGTAATTTTCGTAAAAAGGGGTACATAGTTCACGTATTAATATATAGTAATAAGTTATGATCGCGGATCAGTCCAAGTACACGTTTTGTTATGAAAGGACCACCTACATTCCTGTTATCCTGTACAATTTTAACTTAACAAACTATGTATTTGTATCATTATTCTAAACACTCATAGGATTAAAAAAAATGAAAGTTACAAAAACTAAAACTCAACTACGACAAAAAATTCAGCTAAAAAGGCGTCACAGACAGACACATAAAAATCCAGAGTGACACAGTGACAGTGTTCCTATATATGTTCCTATAACCAACGGATGATCAAGACGCTTCCAACGATACCTCATTTGTCAAATTATGACGAGTAGTTTAGAAGTAATGACCTAACAGAAATGAACATACATACATACATACCGGTCAATCATAACTCTCCGTTTTCCTTCGCCGTAGTCGGGTAATTAACAACTTATTTGGCTTTCATTTTCATGACGATGATAACCACTTTAGTCCTTTATAAACTCGGAAATAACAAAGGTGCTGGGCACGCCACAATTGCGGCGATAACTCCCCTCTTTGAGGAGTGGCTTTAGAGGCGCCATGGCGTCCTCACCTTCCGCCTGACGCAGGTCCTCACCGGACACGGTTGTTTCGGGAGGTTCCTGTTCCGCGTAAGGCGGGAGGAAACGCCCGGGTGTCACCACTGTGTGGATCGTCCGGAGGACACGGTGGAGCATACGGTGGAGGTCTGCCCGGCTTGGGCGGAGCACCGCCGTGTCCTCACGGAGGCGATCGGCGGCGGCGATCTCTCGCGTCCGGCCCTGGTTCAGGCCATAGTTCGGAGCGAGAGTGCATGGGAGGCCGTCACCTCCTTCTGCGAAGCAGTTATGTTCGCGAAGGAGGAGGCGGGGCGCGCGAGGGAGATGCAAGCTGCACGCCCTCGCGGCCCTAGTCGCCGCAGGAGACGCCCCGGGCGTCGGGAGTGAAGAGCCGACTTCCGGCCACACACAGGCGCGGGCCTGCGGACGGTGAGCAATGGGCAGCTCGCCGTCCGATAAGGACCAGGCCCGTGTCGACGGCGCGTTGTGTTCCACGCGTGCCTCAAAGAGATGTCAGCACCAACCGACGGGGTCGAAAGACCAATGCCTGCTGGGGTTGCGGGTTTGTCCGAAAGGGATATCGCGGCCCCGGCACACAGGCAACGGAAGGAACACGGGTGGGTTTTAGTCAGTAAAAGTCTGACACACCCTCTCGCTCTGCCCAGAGCGGGAGAAGTCATTTGATGATTTCCCATCCTGAAAAAAACAAAAAAAAATAACAAAGGTGTTACCTATTGAAATAATACAAAGAATTGCACCAAATACTTATTTGCTTTCATACAATATTGTAAAAGATAATATCCAAGGCCAAAATCCCTATTTTACGCAGAATTAAAGGTAACTGATATTTAAAAAAAAAGAACAAACTCTCATCCGGGCATTTAATTATAAATAAATAATGTTATTTTTTCTCTTTCCAACCGAAGCGAAGAGTTGGCTGAATAAAAACTGTTCCCAACCGTGTGTTTATCACATTTGCGTAAATAAGCAGCATTTTTAGGGTTAACCATTTTACAGGAATTAGTTTGGCAAGGTACCTTTATGCAACATTTACGTAATTGGAAAGCAAATAAGCAGAGAGGTTCGTGGTTTAATGGTTACAATAGCACGGGCCTATCTAAAGTTAAGCTACGCTAGCTGCGGTCGGTACGTGGTTGGGTGGCATCTTTACATACCGAGAGTCCTCCGTGCCACGCACTTTAAGCTGTTGGTCCCGGCTGTCTTTCGTGGATCTTTGACAGTCGTTACGGGTCATCAGAAGCCCGAAAGTCTGACAACCAGTTTTACCAAGGGGTATCCTATTACTCAGTTACTGAGTTGTGAAGGTTAGATAGGCAGTCGAACAGCTGCATTCGATTAGACTAGAAACCGACCCGGCATGGTTAGGAAAAGGCTAGTAATTGGATAGCAAATAAGGAGACGTTCATACGTTCAACCTAATTACTAATTTGTGACCTAATGCCAGGTAGTTCTAACCACCCATGGACATCTGCTTTATCCGGGTTTTGCAGATGTCCATCCATAGGCGGTGAGGCGTTGTCAACCCAGAGACAAATAATGAAAAAGAAAGAAAATATTGTATTCGGGACACGCACAGGAAGTACAAACAGTAAAAAATTAAAAGAAAATAAAAATAATCTATAGAATTTTAGTATTGCAGGGACAAAACAATGATCTGAAAATATGGTGTAACTTTTTTGTTTGCCTGCGATACCAAAATTTTATAGATTTATTAATTGTTTTATTTCTTTTTTCATCAGTTATGTGTTTTTGCATTTGGTTTTTTAGGTTTGCGTTTATTAGTAATTTTATTTTCAGCTTTTTAGTTTTTTATAATTTTCTCATTCAAAATTACATTTAAATAATTTATAAATGTATTTTTGTAATCAACTTTCAAAACCCTTCATTTTGATACCCCACTCGATAGGGTAGGGACTTTTTTTTACATACATTTTGATGCCAAAAATCCGCCATTTTGATTTAAATTTTAATATACCCAGTCATTCGCACAAGAAAGACGAATCTAACGATATATCTTTCCACAAAATCGGTTCAATAGGGAACATAGAGACGGACATATATGTATACAGGTCAAACACATATCCCTCCTTTTTTGGCTTCGCCGCAGTCAGGTAAAAAAGGAGCATTTGCAAAGCTAAATTTCTCAATAATTATGCTCGTAGGTACAGCGGCTATACCTTCAAACTGGGATACAGTACAATAAGGTTGGTGGCAGAAATACAATTATACAGTACCACTCCGCTTGAGCAGTTTCACAAAGTTTGCAACTAATCGAGACATTGTATTAACCAGCACTCAAACACTTTGGCCAGTATGCCAACACATACATATATAAACGCCTTCTTCCCATGGGACTAGGCAGAATCTATAGAGCCAGGTCCGATCCTTACATTCGCATATCAGTTGCGAGTACTACGAACTTGACCTTTCTGAAGAAAATCTCCAATAAGGTACCTATTTGTATCCTCCAAGGACGTCCTGGCGTTTTCACTCAAATCTGCCTTGTAAATACCTTTTGTTAGTTGCCTTTCATTCATCCTCTCAACATGACCAAATCAACTAAGCATACTCTTTTCAAATGTTGGCAGTACATCTTCTTTTACATTGCACCGTTGCCTTATTACATGCCAACACAATACAATAATATCATACATAAACTTAGATTGTAAACCTTTCTCTTTAATCTCATTAATTCCCCATTGCAAATAACTTCACCCTCCTAATTTACGATGGCATCCAATTCAAAAGATAGCTTGATAAGAAACAAAAGTATTGGAAAAAAGATTACGGGGATAAGGAATGGGAGGAATAAAAACTTCTGTGCGAAGGAAAGTTCAAAAGAATTCAATTGAGTTACTTGAGTGTTGAGGCGGGTTATATTAAATTATACAGAATAAATGGTACCTAAACCTCATACTGAAAAACTGTAAGCACCTTGCCTTACGTTTTCTGAAGTTATTTTTAGGATTGGACATAAGTTTTTATGAAACACTAGCTGTTACCCGCATCTTCGTCCGCGTGGAATTCTATACTTCAATTTTATTTATTTGTATAGCTGCCACTGAATGTCCCGTCCAAATTGGTCCAGCCGTTTTGAAGATTAGCCGGAACAAACAGACAGATAGACATGCATGCATTTTTGCATGTATGGTCGCTATACTATTGCGGGTTAACAGGGACGCCCTCTGTTAGTTAACATAATGTGTATTTAAATTAGCAGACGTATGTGCAGTTTTCTACCGACTGTACTTTGACTGACGATCTTCATTCCGCCTAGCCTAAAGGCAATTTAGGCTATTCTTTTGGAACCATAGGCATACATCAGACTACCTTTTTAAAACGAAGTTTTTTAACGCGGCTTGCGGTTGGAGTTGACTAGTAGAAAAATCACGAAACGAAAAAGCGCTATGCCAATTTCAAGGTCTCAAGTTTCAAGTGTGAAAAGTATTCGTGAGAAGGAACTTTGTTCCTGCAGGGCTCGGAAACGTTATTTAAAATAACGTTTTAAAACGTTTCTAACAGTTCTTTGTACAACATTTTGATCGGAACGAACACGAAATGAGAACGTTTATTCCGCAAAACAAAAACCATTTTATTAAGCACGGGGCGTGCGCCCACAAGCATGAACTTGTTTAGTTAAATTGTACCTTATCTTCACTGCTGCGAGTATCCTATCGATCAACCCAAAAATGGAAAAAAAAATCTGTTAAAAACTTTTTATTAACCGAGAACGATTTAAATTTAGTTCTTCAAAAACGTTTTTATAACGTTCCGATCAAACATAACTGAAAAAAATCGTTTCTTAGGTTTATAAGACGAAACCGTTTCGAAAAATATACTGCTATCCGAGCCCTTCGTTCCTGACGACTTCGACCGCACAAGTTTTATTTTTTTAACCTGGCGGCTTTTATAGTCAAAATAGGTGTCTCGAAGTTATGCGTTACGTAACTGATGACTGCTCGGCTGCTTCGCTTGGCAGGTTGGCTGTTAAGGCTTGTGCAGACCAGCGCGACGCTACACCGGGTATTGTTATACTCGTACTGTGAAGTTTTCTCAGAAATTGTATGGTTCGTGTCGCGTCGCGCGGCAAGTCGCGCTGGTCTGCACAAGCCTTTACCGTCCACTCCACCTAGCCTGAGAGCATTTTAGGGTATTTTTTTGGATAGATAGTGTATGCATCAGGCTAACATTTTTTTCAACCCGTACGCTGCTACAATAGGCATTGAGAAAGTTGTCCGTTACGTTTTCAAGTGTTCGAAGTCTCTTTGATTTGGTACTTTGCTACCCTTGTATACTTTATACCTGTCCATCTACACGGTAAAATTCTCACCGTGAAAACTGATGCAAAGTGAGCTTGAAGTGAGCTGACAATATTGTCAATCTCTAACATCAGTTGGAATGGCAGCTCACTTCACATTGCCATTTTAAATATTATATTCATTTAAACATTTATTACAATAAAGATTTGTGTACCGTAAAATCGGCCATCATTGCCCATAGCGGATATCTTTGCCCGAACACGAAAACTAACTAAAATCTTGAATTGTTAATTTTATTTACAAGTCAAGATTTGTTTTTGAGAATAACTCAAATGGACAGTAAGTTAAAAAAAAATACAATTCAATATTTTAGTTATTTTTCCTGTTCGGGCAAAGATATCCGCAAAAAAAAACAGAAAAACACACACACAAAAAATTACACGGTGGAAACTTCCACCGTGTAATTTTTACATAATTGGTCGACTGAAGTATCATAAATTTGTGGATTTTACTTTCATTTACTAACTAAGGAAAACGTTAAACGAATTTTAGAGTTACCCCTGTGTAATACAGACAGAAATAATCGAGTTAAGCCTCGTGCAGACTGGTGCGATGCGACGGCGCGAAGCGATACCGGTAATTGTTCGACCGTGAAGTTTTTTTTAGAAATTGTTTTATTAGAGTCGCTTCACGCTGTCGCACCGCGCCAGTATGTACAAGGCTTTACCATTTCTTTCTTTCTAATTTTCAACATTTCTTGTCAGATAATAAAAAATATCGTATAATCTAACAAAGGGTGTTTTATTTTCAGTTATTTTCTAAGGAATATAACACGTACAAAATATGGGAATTATTATGTTTAGGGTCGGCTCTGGGTAGCGCGTAATTTTAGCCTACTAAGACCTTGGTGTGTTGACAAGATTTGCGAGAGCGGACGGTAAACCGATTATGTGGGTTAAAATTAAAAGTATAATTAATACGGTGTTTCACTTTTAATTTTAACTCAAACTCAAACTTAAAGCATTTATTTCAAATAAACCACTTACAGGCACTTTTGAATTGTCAAGGGGTCGGTTAGTCAGAAATATGAAACTAGTTGCCCATTCCAACGCGTAGTAGGTTCCTATGGAGAAGAACGGGCAAGAAACTCCACGGACACTCTTTTAAATCAGAATATTGTTACAAAATATTGGTTACATCATTCATGTTGTAATATACATGTGAGAACAATGTAGAGAGACGTGCACGTTAAAAGCGTCCGTAATAAAGCAAAAACAATTAAAAAAAAAAATAACTTCAAAATAAGCCTTGGCAACTAAGAGATGACCAGTCCCAACTGACGGCGCCCGTTCACGAACATGACGCATGGATCAGCACCATTTAGCTCAACCATTTTGAAGGGAACTTAATGATCCAACACACACGCCACCACCAGCGAGACAGATGAGTGAGCATGACATACTCTCAGCCGCAAGGGCATATTCAAGTCAATGAAAAACGTACCCAGTAAATGGTAGCTTTAAAGTAGGTACATAGTGCTCACATATGTGCTATGCAATTATATAATACTATAAGATTGAATTTATACAATCAAAAGATAGTCTTACAATCTTCAGCAGTTCCAACAATATTTTTGAATGCCAATCAAGTAGTTTATGCGCCCTTGTGGAGCTGGACCAGCGTTGAGTTTTTGTCAACGATGTAATCCCCCAACTTATAATATGCTTGGCAGCATAGTGTGCGTTTTATACAAGATTTAAAATTCGTTTCATTCAGTTGGAGTATGTGGGGAGGTATTTTATTGTAACATTTTAAACAGTACCCCATGAAGGTTGAGTCTACTTTAGCCAGTCTGAAACCCGGTTGAACTAATTGGTCCACATTTCTTGTGCTATAATTGTGTCTATCACCTCTTTTACTGAAGACTTACATTTTTCCTAACGTACATGATATTTTCATAGATATATTGACAAGGTACCGTCATGATGTTAAACTCTTTAAAACAGTTCCCTTAGAGAATCGCGTCTGCGGAGACCATATATTGTTCTGATGGTTCTTTTCTGCAGAATAAAAATAGACTCGATATCTGCAGCCCGTCCCCGTGTATAGGTAAGGTAGGACATTCACGATCGAGGTAAAACAATTAGTAAGTCTTTGCAGTGTAACCCATATCTCGTATAGTTACAACTGCCAGAAAGCTTTTATTTTACAGAAACGTGCCATTAGGACCATAGTAAGGATCTCACAAATAAATTCATGCAGAGAGCACTTTAAAGAATTAGACATTTTAACAGTACCAAGTTTATATATATTAGTTATCCTAAATCACTTTGCTAAGTATATTCATGAGTATGAATCACAAGAGGAACGTAACATAAGAGAAAGCACAAGAAGAAAGGAATTTAAACACAAAATGGCACCAAATTTAAACATAGCTAAGCATTGTTCCAGATACCAAGCAGTGGAGTTATTTAATAGGTTACCGACTGATTTAAAATTATTAATTTATAGCTCTCACTCATTTAAAATTAAATGAAAAGCCTTCTTGTTAGGAAAATGTTCATATTCGGTATCAGAATTTATGTCAAATAATAATAAAAATAGTAACATAAAATTATAGCAGTGGACAAGCTTAAATTAAATTATCTTTTGACTTGAACACTACGCTCCTAATTTGACATTATACCTGTTGTTAATTTTACATTGTATTTATTTGTTGACATATTTGAAATTTATTGAAATTAATTAGCCTTTTAAATGTATTGTTTCTGCATGTGATAATTGTATTTAATATGTAATGTTCAACACAATGTTATTTGTTAATTAATAAATAAATGAAAAATAGTAAATAATCGCCGTAATGATTGCCGAGAATTTTATCAAACTTACGGAAATCATTCTAATTTATACTTTTTTACAATGATATAAGAGTTACATTGCAATGACTTACTAATGGTTTTACGTCATTTAAAGAAAAATGGTGTCGCTTAATTTCAGAGGCGTTCGTGAATGGAAGTATGTACATTATATAGAACAATTACAGGGTTTTATTTATCATTATCTTTTGTTTAAACGGCACAAAGAAAAAAAGTAGAAACTCTGTAAAAAGATATCACTTTTACACGTCATATTAAAAAAATATATAAGCCGGATGGAGTCGACATTTCCTATCTGACTACATCTGCACGCGTAGCATGACAACAATAGAAACAGGTTTTCTACGGGTTTTGTCTACGGAAGAATAGACAAAATAACAGATTGTGATTGTTTATCTGTCATTTTGTCTATTCTTCCGTCGACGAAACCCGTTTCTATTGTGGTCATGCCAAGCGTGCTGAGAAGAAATGAATGGAGAAAGAAACTCAGGGGTCTCTTTTCATATAATCTATCTAGGCTGATCATGTGAGTACGATGTAGATAAGATTATAAAGAAGTCTGAACCCGATAAAAATACAAAAACTGAACCGCTCCCGCGTCCGCTACCTCTATCACCCGTCAACATAACCCCACCTTAAAACTTTCAAATAAAAAATCCTTCGCAACAATAAAAAATAATTACCACTTGTTTAGTTGGAGCTTGCCTTGGTAACGAAAATTTTATTACTAGATTTTTACTTTTACTTTTACCCGTTGTATTTTTACTCTTACTTCAGTAATCCGCTGTATTACGAGAAAGCAGGCAACAGAGTTAAGGCTTGTGCAGACCAGCGCGACTTGTCGCGCGACGCGACACGAACAATACAATTTCTAAGAAAACTGTACGGTATAACAATAACCGGTGTCGCATCGCGCGACAAGTTGCGCTGGTCTGCACAAGCCTTTAGTATCGATCGAGCTTTCAAGTTTATTCCTCCTTTGTACTCAGTGTCTGTATTTATTTTTTGAAACGTTATTTCTTACCGAAATTTATACTCTGCACACTTGGTAATTATGAGAGCTAGACCGAAAAAAGGGTAACATTTTTACCGTCACGACACTTTTGTTAAATATTTTTTTACAAGCGTATGTCTATGTAAAGGTCTGTGGCTTACTGTGGTCAAATCAATATGCCTAGCTTTTTCCCAACTATGTTGGGGTCGACTTCCAGTCTCACCGGATGCAGCTTTTACATGAAGAGACTACCTATTTGACCTCCACTACTCAGTAACTGGGTAAAGCTTCGTGCAAACTAGCGCAAAGCGACAGCGCGACGTGGACACCGGTTATTGTTATACCTTGATTTTTTCTTAGAAACTGTATTGTTCGAGTGGCGTTACGCCATCGAGTCACGGTTGTCTTCACGAACCTTGATACGATACCCCTTGGTAAGATTGGTTGTCAGATTTTCGGGCCTCTGACGACTCGTAACGACTTTCTAAGATCCACGAATAACAGCCAGGACTAATGACTTGAAATGCTTTCCGAGGCACGGAGGAGTCTCGGTATGTAAAAACTGTCACTCATCCACGGACCAACTCCGGCAAGCGTAGCTTAAGCTGATGGATCGACCCGTGCAGCTGTTATTACTTAGCCACTGCGTATTATCTGTGCTGTCATTGTGCTTTTCTAGTGTGCGTGCATTTTAGCGGCCAGCAGTTGGACGCTATTTCTTTCGACAAGTTCACAGCTATATCTGACTATCTAGACATATTTATATCTTTGTCATCGACTTTTATTCAGTAATAAACACAAAAGCAAATTCCAGAATTTTTCAAACACATTCAACCCTGTAAAAATACCTATAATAAAATCGGCCGAAGCAAATCGGCCACAGCGCTCCCAATTCGCCAATACGATCTTTTTCGACCGTACACTATACAAAGGGAATTCCCGAACTATATGAATGGTACAAGTAGATTTATCAGGCCTCGTGAACTTGTCGAATCGGGGCCCGAGGTTTAAAGTGAAAATATTAGATCTCGCGATACTGCGAGGCTTGAAAAATAGGACAGGAATGCGATGAAATTATTATGTTGGAGGTGGCATTTACAAAACAAAATATTATGTGTACCCAAAATTGGTTGTTGGCGTTTTTCTGATCGTTGTTGATTGATTTTTAAGTGAGGCTGTAATCTAATGTCGTCTGTATGTATTTTATATTTATTTATATTCATCGGTTTCGTCAATTGATGAGCAATTAAAAAAAAAAAACCCATTTGGAGAAATAACTTGCGCGGTGGGCCGATATACATTTTATATACTTTGCTTAGGTAGTTTTGGAGTTAGCTTCGATAATAAAATATGTATTCAATCCACACTGAGCATCTTGATGATGTTATATTCATTCCTATCACTGTTCTTTACATAGCAAGTAGTGGTATACGAATAGGTGGGGGGTAAGTACCATAACTAAAACGTGAAATATAAAAAACTTTTTTACAAAAAAAAAAAACAACTGACGGCCAAAAAAAAAACACTACAAAATGAAACATCACTTTAATTTCGAAAGTCAAATAATTCAAATACAGATCCAAAGACACAGATTCATTACGTCGAGAATATTATGGAAACTTATATGATGCAGGCAACTTTATTTGTTGTATGTTCTTAATTTGCCGTGTATTCTTACAATAGTTAATTGATTCAGGTGTGACCTTGCGGAAATCCATTATAAAATACAATAAACGTAGATATACAATGTTGCAATGGGCATGTGGCCCACCCGTATTTTTCTGAATATTCACGATTTTTTTTCGAAAATTAACTTTAAAAGAGGGGTCTGTCTATCTTTAATATTTTTCATGTTATTCAATTTTTTATTTTTGTTGTAGAGTTTGCCATATCTCCTATGTTATTGGCTCGATTTGGATTCTTTTTATTATTTCTAAAAGCTTATCAGTTATTTTATCGGATAAACTAATATTTTTTACTAAAATTTGTTGACTATGAAAAAATTTTTTCTAAAAAAAATATATATTAAAAACGTATTTATTTTAAAAAACACAAGTGTTAGTCCATAAAATCATAGCGGGATATTGAAAAAATTTAAGAGAGATCCCCCCATTTTAAGTTTATTTTCGATAATTTCTCATAAATATTCAGAAAAATACACGCGAGCACATGCCCATTGGCGACATTGTATTTAGTAACCTATTCCGCTTATTCATCCTAAAGAGCTGAGCCGATGCAGAGTGCGGTCTGTGCATCCAGCGCTCGGCGTGGCAATACGCGGTGTTCGGGTTCCCGTCAAGTCAATCGTCATCCTGAGGATGCCTTGTTGAGAGGTGAAACACGTGTTGATTTCTTAAAGGGTTTTTTATGACTCTTTAGCAATAGTTAAGCGGAATAGGTTACTAAATATATGTACGTTAGTTTTACAATGTTTTTTTTAATGTCTAGCAATTTACTTATTTATTCATATAACGGCTTGCAAACTAAGCTTAAAAACATATGCAGCATTAAACTCACAATCTTCGAAAACAAATAAACAGACCAAAACGAGCAAACTTGAAACCGAATATCTAGCTCAATCCTAATACGATATTTGGATCAACCTAGATAAACAACAGATTTTTGTGCTCAATTAATTGGTGTATTAATAATTTAAGTTAGCGTTACAAATAATGGCTCATCCGATTCAACAGCTTTGTTCCCGCATCCGTTGAGTTTATCTTATAAACTACGTATAAAATAGGAAGGGCTATGAAGCCCGACAATTTCGCCGCCTCTATCTCCGGAAAGAAAGGCACAGTATATTATATTTAACCTTGATTTTATAAGTTTAGCGCCAGTGGATTAATGAAATTCTCAGTACCCAGTACCGTCTCTTGATGAAATACAAATCGTAGCTAAATATGTACTAAATAAAAATCTTAAATTCATTAGTTCACTCACTCATTGATAGACAAAGCACAGCCCAAACCGCTGGATCTAGAAACATAAAAATTTACTCAAGAGTTCTTTTTACATGTCGCCGTATAATTATGAACTTTGGTAGTTTATAATCTATCCACGGGAAACAAATAAATAGTGAACTGGTATCAATCTTGCCTGCAACGTTACGCAGCTTCCGCTAATACTAAATAGCCTGCCTAGCTGCGAGCAACTTGGAAGTAGCACTCGCCGGCCGCTACCGTGGCATCGTTTGCTTTGCTCGCTCGGCTTGGGCGCAGGTGGTCACAGTTCTAACCTAACCTAACCAATTTCACCCAGTTCTCAAAATTTTTCGACAGTTTATAATGTAACGGAAGTAATACCTATATATTTTAAGCTAACGGTTCTCACATTCTTACCGTGACATCTACATATTATACATAATTATGATAAAATCATAGCGAAGTCAAAACTGTACACAGAATATTTAAAAAAAAAGTAATTGCTACGAAGTCTCTAATGCCGAAAATATAGCTTTTTAAAATGTTTACCTGTTTGTCTGTATGTATGCTTCAGCATCACGTAGACTAGCGGCGTTAGCCTAGTGGTGTGACCGTCAGACTACCAAGTCATAGGTCTCGAGTTCAAACCCAAGGCACGCACCTCTGACTTTTCGGATTCATGTGCGCATTGTATAATTATCACTTGCTTCAAAAACGGTGAAGGAAAACATCGTGAGGAAACCGGCATGCCTGAGAGATATTTCTCGACGGCATGTGAAGCCAAGTCAGAGGCTCATGTGCGGCATTAAAACTCTGACACCAGGTTAATCACTAACCACACGAAAAGAAGAGAAGCATCACGTAAATTCTACCGGCTAGACACTGTCAAAATTTTGCATAAATATTTCCTCTAGGTCTGGTCAAACTGTAGGGTATAAACTATCACGCTATTCGCTATGGATGAGCAATATTACATTATGTCAATAAGTAAATAATAATAATCATATACCTAATAGGAATAGGTAGACCAATCATATTTTGGTATACATTTTGATACAGACTGCATGTTTTGCTCGATACCTACCCCACGAACGATCGTAATGAATAACCAGAAGCCCGAAAGTCTGATAATCAATCTTACCAAGGGGTATCGTGTTATCCAGTAACTGGGTTGTGGAGGTCATACAAACAAGACGCATAGCCGTACATTTACCAAATATTTAAATGACATAATCCTGGATTAATGGTACACTACTAAGGCTTAGTTCAATATCGGCTTTAGAAACTGATATTTCTGATATAATTATTTTCTATTGAAGTGCCTTTGGCACCAAATAATTGGTATAAGAGGATTATGTATCTACATGACGTTAATTAAACCGCTGTTTGTAAAGATACGGACAGAAGTGAATTTGGTATTAATATTACTGTTAGGAGCAGGGGTGGCCCAGTTGCAACGGCCGCGAGACTTACAAGTTGAGGTCATAGGTTCAAACCCTGACAGACGCTTTACTTTGTGTACATCATTTCATCACTACTGCTCTCAAAACGGTGATGAAAAACATCGTGAGGAAACCGGCATGTCATAGAACCAAAACTTCGAAGACATGTGACATCTACCAACCTGCACTGGGCCTGCGTGGTAGATTACGGCCCGCTCCGTCGCATAGAGAGGAGGCCTGTATCCCAGCAGTGGGAATATTATTACCTGATTGAGCTATGTTACTGGTCGGGTCGGCTTATGAAAGCTTTGACCATACTTAGAACCTTGTCACCATGGTTACTTTATTTGGTTTTCAATTTTATGATACTTTTGTCGTATCATATTTAAAACAGCTCATAAATACTTGGTAATTATTGAAATAGTAAAATGTTTTGTAATCTAATATAATATTAAAAAGTGTAAAGATTTGATTTTTGTATGTTTGTTTGCTTTTTTTGGATTGAATATACACAAAAATGGCTGAAGTGATTTAAAAATGAATCCCCAGAAGAATGCTATTTTATCAGTATCACTGAGTAACTGAGCGTGTATATCTATATAGTTTATAGCCTATCTAGGCTATAAGATATCACGCGAGTGAAGCCGCTGGCGGAGGCTATATTGATATGGTAACGCAAGTATTGCTTAACGTTGAAGATCGACCCATGAGGCTGTTATTATTAAGCCACGAGCTGTTCCATAATAATTTCACAATTATCAATAAAGTTACCAAAAGATGTGAGTGTTTATGTTGTAATAATGTTAACAATTGCAAGAGGAGTTTCGGCCCGCAGTGAAAATTGTGAGAACTTTGCTTCTCGTCATCCACAGCTTTCTATCGACTTACCTCAAGTTGAACCACAATATTTGATCAACTGAATTTGATTGATTTGGGGACTTTTAAAAGCGTCTGGGCTGATTTTTTATCTTCCTACCTAGAGATCAAGTTCCGAACTGTCTAACCTCTTTAATCCTATTAAGTGCCTCCGGCGTGAAAGTTAATCGCACTTCACTCCCGTCTCCTTAAAATAAACGTTTTCTTTATTTCTTTCTTTCGAGAGTAAGTATTTTAGTCGATCTACCTAAAGTTTTCACTAAAGGCATCATAGTCATGTATAATCACTTTATTCTCACAATGTTCTTTTCTTCTCGTTATTGGTGGTTGGTTGGTTGTCATTCGTGGATCTTTGACAGTCGTTACGGGTCGTCAGAAGCCCGAAAGTCTGACAACCAGTCTTACTAAGGGGTATTGTGTTACCCAGGTACTTGGTTGTGGAGGTCAGATAGGCAGTCGCTCCATGTAAAATACTGGTACTCAGCTGCATCCAGTTAGACTGGAAGCCGACCCCAACATAGTTGGGAAAAGGCTAGGTAGATTGAATGTTCTCTTCTTTTATTCACGCCTGTTAACTTTCACGTGATCCTAATCATTCACTTCTTTTTCATTTATAACATCTTTTACATAATCCATCCATCTTTTTTGTCGGTCCCCCTCTTCCCCACCATCCATCAACATTTATATGTATAACTCTCTTATACCCATTCGTGCCTCGGAAAGTATGTTAAGCCGTTGGTCCCGGCTGTCATTCGTGGATCTTTGACAGTCGTTACGGGTCGTCAGAAGCCCAAAAGTCTGACAACCAGTCTTACCAAGGGGTATCGTATTACCCAGTTACTGTGTTGTAGAGGTCAGATAGGCAGTTGCTCCATGTAAAATACTGGTATTCAAATGTGGTTTGACTGGAAGCCGACCCCAACATAATTGGGAAAAGGCTGGGCAGATTTTTTGGCTCTCTTTTAACTGACATGTCGTAAATCATATACGTTGCATCCTTCGTCATTACATGCCCATGGACCAAGATAAACGGTTTCATAGGAGGTAAACTACTTTCTTTTTGCAAGGTCAAGGTTAAGAGATTTGTGTCAAACCGCTTAGGTTTCCAATAAAATTTAACATGCTCTAGAATGGCAGGAAAATGAGAGACTTAGCTCATAAAATTACCAGTCGTATCTTTCAAGAACATTCACTATTATTACCTTCTTTGTAAGTGCACCTAGAAGTTACATAAGTGGTTTGACCACGTATGATGTTAGTTAGAACCAAAGAGATTTAAGATACTACCAACTGCGCCCCGTGGTTTCACCCGCATAAGTCTTGATCCCGGAGGTATATAGGGATAAAAAGTATCCTATGTCCTAATCCAGGTTATGGTCTACCTTAGTGCCAAATTATACCCAAATCTGTTCAGTCATTTTAGCGTGGAAGCGTATCAAATAAACAAACAAACAAACTCACTTTCACATTTATAATATTACTAGCTTTTGCCCGCAACTTCGTCCGCGTAGAAGTCGAAAATGGTTCTAATAGGATTTTTTATTGGTTTTTTACGTTATTAATTTTGTTATAACAATATTATTAAATTAACGTTAAAATGTTTGAATAATTGTACAATATAACAATCTTTATTATAGTGTAGGGATATAAAGATTAAATAAACCTGAAAAAAAAAAATATGAACACGAAGTTCGGCCTTTGATTTGGCGAAAGTTACACGGGTGTATTATCTTTTTACAACGAAATGGAAATACTACACCTACCGCAGTATTTCTTTGTAAACAATATTTTTTGCCTTTCTTTCGGGTGCTAGAATCACCAGGCTACTCTGTGCGCTTACTCTGGAGCATGCCACATACAAATGGCCGTGGGAGAAGCAGCTTTCCCTCAAGTCTACTCCCGATACCTTAAGAGTTTGACCTTGAGCTTTGTGTATAGTCATTGCGAGGCATACTTTGATGGGAATCTGCACTCTCTTGAATTCGAAGGGGTAATTTGATGGTGTTAGGGGAATCTAGGAATAAATACAGGCCTCTGTACAGTTTAGAAACCTTCAAATGCGGTACTAATATATATGTATAGTACGGTGACTTTCGAGACATTCCTATTTTAAAGAGTATTTGCATTGCATGCACCAAGCCTTTATGTGAGTTCAACATTTTTTTAATAAAATCGGATTGACTTTTCAAACATGTGTCAAAATAAAATGTAATTTAAATCAAAAGCACTAAGGAGTATTGATATCAACTTCGAAGCAAATCACTCCCAAAATAACTATCTACCCCTATTTAACCCCGTTAGGGGATGAATTTCAATAAAATATGAAACAGGTCTTCCATTAATTCTGTTAAAAAATGTTTTTGCAAAATTTTAAGTAGATTGGACCAAGGAATCACGTTGTCCCATACAAACTTTTCCCGCCTTTTTCACCCCCTTAGGGGTAGAATTTTGATTAATCCTTTCGTATCGGATGCCTTCGTCATACAATGAACACACCCACCAAGTTTCAGGTCTCTACGATCAACGGTTTAGGCTGTGCGTTGATCCGTGAGTCAGTCATTCAGGACAAAGCATTTTATATGTATAGATTAGGAAGTTAGGATAGAATGGCGAAAAGAAGTAATGTCAAAGAAATCAAGTGACGCTATCTAGGATATTATATCAAAATTTACAGACACCAATCTCTAATAACCAATCGTCAGATAGTTTGATACTTCTAAGAACGTTACTTAATTTATCGAAATACTCGGTTCTAAAATACTAATGAAAATAAATCGTAGAGCCATTTTATCATTACCAAGTTTGCAATACCACAATGTACTATTCGGCACTTCTTCGAATATACTTTTCATTTGCACACAAAGCAACTTACCATGTGGGGCGTATGACACGAGATCTAAACTGGGCAAGGTCTTTATGTCTACGCATCACCTGTAAGTAGATTTTGATGTTGTTCATTTAGTCTCGTCTATTGTAAGTACGAGTAAGTATATTTAAATGCCTTTGGATAAAACAAGCAATTTTACTCGCATTCCAGACCTGAACTGTTGCTGATGACCTTATGTTTTTACCGGGAGCTATTCTTAAGAGCCCATAGTACCTCAGTTCAAATTCACTTTTTATCTTGCTCGCACCATACTGCTCGTGGACTTAGTGAGAGCGAGGATGAGTGAGGAGTTTGCGGCGCCAAGACACCAATAGTTTAGGTAATTTCTTTTTACTGTGAAAACTATGGTAATTAAAAAAACAAAAAACATAGTATCTGCTTTATAGTTAGTTCAGGTATTATCCAAAGTTGCATTATCTAATTTGATGTATTATTTGAATACTAGCGGTTCATTGTTCGAATTGGAGGTAACTTTGTTTTTTTTTTCTATCGAGCAAATTTTATGGAATCATGTTTTCGTCAAACATCCTCAACTTTAACATATATTTATTTCAAAATTAATTCTGCAGTATTTTCGATATAACGGAGGATCATGCTAAGCAATTTGAGGTAGTTTAGGCCCTTAAATAATTCGTCCAGATAATCAAGAAAATAAAATAAACATTGTTTGACTCAATAAGACCCAATCATCAATAAGGACATGATTTGGTAATATGATAAGAATTCTACTCACATCATATAAGAAAAAAGACTCGTACTTCAACAATATCGAAACTGCATTATCAGCACAGCTCAACATAACACGACAGTAACGAAACGCATATCCATTCTATCACGCAAATACGTTTTGTTAGCTCAAATTAAGTGAATGAAATGAATGTATATTTTTCGCGTTAGAGGTCTTTCGTCGGATTTTTCTCAATAGTATCTGAACACAATTTGAATAATGCCTTTATACCTTAGATGGAGTACATTAAAAAATACCTCCTATTTGAAACGAAAAACTTTACAGCGATGTTTAATTAAATAAAACATTACAAAACAAGTACCGAAAAGTAACGAATCAACACAATTAATTCTTACAATAACGAATTAATACGCGAAGAGGCGCGTTTGTAATATTTCAATGGGGTTTTAATTTCGCCTCTTGTGCGTCCCATTCAACCCTCATGACCATTGTTCCGTTCTTGCCATTTCAACCCCCGAACGGTCCAATTTCATTGTTCCGGCAGGTATATTAGAGTTTAAAATAAGTGCGAATTTTATGTAATTTTTGGTATTATTTAAAATAAGGTTAAGAGGAGCTCGTGGCTAAGTAATTACAGCCTATTTTTGGTATTATTAATAGGGCAACGAGGTGCTCGTGGCGAAGTAATTACAGCCACACAGGTCGATCCATCAGGTTAAGCTACGATTGCCGGGGTTGGTCCGTGGATGGGTGACCATCTTTACATACCAAGACTCCTCCGTGCCTCGGAAAGCACGTTAAGCCGTTGGTCCCGGCTGCCATTCGTGGATCTTTGACAGTCGTTACAGGTCGTCAGAAGCCAGAAAGTCAGACAACCAGTCTCACCAAGGGGTATCGTATTGGATAACCCAGTTAATGGGTTGTGGCGGTCAGATAGGCAGTCGCTCCATGTAAAATACTGGTATTCAGCTGCATTTGGTAAGACTGAAGGCCGATCCCAACATAGTTGGGAAAAGGCTAGGCAGGTGGATTTAAAATAGGGTAGGTAACCACTTATTCCCATTAGACGTTTTTATATTGTTGATAAGTGTTATTTTCTTAAATGTTCAAATCAGGGAAATTAATTGTTACAAAATTGTCTACCAACTGAAAATGTTTGTATAGTCGAATCACAAAAGCTGTCATTCTTTGACAAGTTGACCATTACAAACAACTCTATGAAATGGATATAAACGTAACATCACGCCAGTATACGCCGAAAGGCTAAGTAGATGTATCTTTAGTACACCCACATTTCGCCAGTTATGTTTAAGTCCCATGTAATAGGGTGCGAGCCTATTGCCATCAACCGGGCACAAATCCAGTCTCCGGAGTGCTACTGAGAAATTCTAGATGGTAAAACCCAATAACACTTTAACCGACCCGGGAATTGAACCCAGTACACCCAGGAAAATCGCTATAACACTGCAAATTGACGCAGGGAGTAAATTTACTTGACTATGATTTTCCTTGACTATACAATATTATTATTGGGAAACAAAAAGCACTAGAATTTATGTTGAAGGTAGGTGGGTAGGTAACACCTCACCGTGAAACAAAGTGTTGTATGTCTTAACACTGTCCCTGTATATTTTTCTTTGTCTAGAAATAATCCGTCACAATGTATGAAGAAGCAAATAATATTTCATTCCCTTTTCTTGTAGGAGGTACAAATTCGTGAAATCATATTATTTTGGTTTTATATTCATGTACGAATTATAGGTTATTATGTGCCAACTGAAAAATGTTTTTTTTTTGTGATTTTTGTATGGTAACTAGGTACATATCTAAGTGTTAAAGTTAATAATAATAACATTTATTTGGACTCAATAAAATATAGTCTACGCGCGACGCGACACGAACAATACAATTTCTAAGAAAACTTCACAGTATAACAATAACCGGTGTCGCGTCGCTGCACAAGCCTTAATACAATTTTGGAATGTTCTCTTATTGCACTCGTTATCGCGTTCTACCGTTTTGAATTTTGAATATCCATTTTAAGCCGTGTCTCCTGCGCGTGTTTTTTTCGAAACATTACACAAAAACATGAAACAAAGAGGCGTGGCCATATACATTTGTGTATGCAAACACGATGTTTTTGTTTTCCGAGTTGCATGGAAAACATTCCCCGCGCGGGCGAAGAGGTGAAGGGTTTGTTTAATTTTCAACTGCCGCGCGCACCTCTGTCACTGTCAGTCAACACAGGTTTTGAGGTTATATTGTCCTGTAAATAGTTGTGAACAAGTTGTGATAAATTGACGATGGATTTGAATAGAGATACTATTCGACACTTTTTAAGGAAATCTTCCTCAGCAAAACTCATTACTACATCTACACAAAATGCGTTATTAATAAAATTAAAAAAATATACTTGCGCAGGAGACAGCGTGTGTATGAAAGCAAATGTTTATGTGTAGGGTTTTTTGTGTAATGTTTCGAAAAAACACGCGCAGGAGACACGGCTTTACTGTTTTACTGTTTATTTTTTTTAATTTGAATCTTAATGTTTTAATTTTAATTTTGATTCTAATGATAATTTTGGTTTTTATTTTTGATAATTTTTTACTTTTGTTTTTACTTAATTTTGTGCATTGTTTCTAACTAACTTTTCTATCCTCACTACGAGCAAAAAAGCTTGAAGAAGCTATTTTTAATGTAAGTGCTGTGTATACCTGTGACTAATTCACCATAAGTCAATACTTATGTTATTTTTTATTATGTTAATGTTTCTAGTGAATAGGTCGTTGGTGTTCCTTTCAAATAAAATAAAATATTCCTAAGAACTAAGATACAAATAATGTAAGCGAGTAGACTTAAGCTAGTTAAACTCCTATGTCTAATGTTACCATTTTAAATATTATATTATATTATATATAAACATTTATGATTAAGTATTGTATTTATTCATTAAATTTTTTACTTTTTTGTTATTTCACTATATGCTGCACCGGTTGACGTCATCACGTCAACGCCGGCTGCAGCGCTGGGGCTCTGTCTTGCATAGGATCACAGCATTATGCTGAGCGATGGCCGTTTTGCGTGGATGTGACGCATATTTTCCCCCAATTTGCTTATTTTCGTGTTTTATTCTTTCCTTGCGTCATGTGTACCGCAAATAAACGTATTTTCCTTCTTTTTTTTTTTCCTGAATTCCAAACAACGAAAAAACCTGTATCTTAGAAATCAGCAGTGCTCTTCCGTGGTGGTAGGTGTTAAAACTTTTAGTTCTTTGCCTGGAAACCACATCTTTTCCATAACGTCTCTGTCAAAAATAGTTCACTCAAGACGCAAGCAAAGTAAAAAGTAGATACCAAATTAAAGAAAGAAATAAAGAAAAGTATTTATTGGGACTCGCCAAGAAGATCACAAACTAAACTAAACAAAATCATTAAAAAAAGACAAAACAAATATGATATTCATTAGGCAATTACCTACAATGCCCAATAAATATCATAACATTATTTTATTATTTTACTGGTATTGTAGCTTGCAAGAACTTTATTACATACCGTCCGGTGACCAATTCAGATACTAAGACGAATCTCTAGTCCTTACAAAAATAGGTATAAAATCTTTTCTATTACTAACATTTCATCAAATTCGGTAAAAAAATCGATCCCAAATACCTACCAACATTTTTCAAATACTCGAAAAGCAAGTAATTCCCTCGACTCGCTTAAAAGGTAAGTATCGTTTGACAGAAGACGCGAGTGATCGGGTGAAAACAAATGTTTTCAAGTAGGTACACTTTGTGGAACTCGAAGCGACCTAGCTATTCTTTAAATGTATGTAAAACGATACAGGTTTGATATTCATTGCTATAAACAGGTTTTATTAAGGGATCGGAACATAATCTAGCTTGCACATACATTTATAGCATGTTGGGCTTGATTAATCTCGTATAACAAGTTGTGTGCCCAATGGGATTTCCAATCGACAAAAAAAACAACCCATTTCCAAAAACAAATCTATATATATACCTACAGGGACAAATAACGTTAATTTCGGAAGTCGTGTCTATGGTTTTTAATTAAAAAAAAAAGATCATTTAATTCATATGGAACCACCGCGCAAGCTTTCTCTAACAAATGAAAAAAGAAATGTCAAAATCGGTCCACAATTGACTAAAATATCGACAGATATACAAAAAAAAAACAAACAGACGAACATGGAACCTCGTCCTTTTTGGAAGTCAGTTAAAAATGACGAACTTCCATACAAACTTTTATCCCCCTTCCATCTTTACTGCCTTCTTTAAGGCGCTTCTCTGAGCAAATAATCTTGAGCATTCGTTCCCTCTTTGCCGCACCACACCACGTGCTTGAGTTACAGTAGTGAATACGAACAGATTTTAGAATGATTTCTTTATAAAATAAAATTTTGGTCTTTTGCAAAAATTATATTGCGCAAAATGTTCATAATTAAATTGTCTTTCCATTAGTGACAGTTGCAAAATTAAAATACTTCACGAGAAGATGCATGTTATCAACCATTATTTCTTATTTCTGTGGTTTCGTTGGAAGGAGGATTCAAACATTTACTCGTTTCAAAAATAAAATACTTGTTAATTTTTATTAATTTCTCAATATTTACATTAACTAGAAACATTTTAAAACTAACAGACTTAAAATAATAATAATAATATGTACAAGTATATAAGAAAGGGGTGGGGGGAACAATCATAGGGCATCAAAAATCTCGTCCGCATAGGTGTCAACAGGAAAAGTGCCCAAAAGGCTGGCAGCATTGCCACGTTGTATGGCAATGCTGATTCTCTGGCCGAAGAATAAGCCAGCCTACTGGTCACATGAAGAGTCGACCAACCGCTTTGACATGTCTTGAAAGACTAAGTGGGCACTCGGACCCCATGGTTTATCCTGCAGTAAGAGCGCAGGCCGGAGAGTACGGCACGCCAGCATTAATGACATCATCCGTCGTGCTCTTGTCACCGCCGGGGTGCCAGCTGTTCTAGAACCCAACGTCTTGGCACGCGACGATGGGAAGATACCAGATGGGATGACCATAATGCCTTGGAAGGTAGGTAGGCCTTTAGTGTGGGATGCAACGTGTGTCGACACCCTTGCGCCATCCCATCTTCCTAGCACGGTGAGCTGTGCTGGGGCTGCTGCTGCAGGTGCGGAAAACCTCAAACGGCGCAAATACTCCAATCTTATTGGGACTTATATATTTGAGCCGTTTGGGGGGGTCCGAGTGCCCACTTAGTCTTTCAAAATAAAATTGAATCAACCAGGAATCAAAATTAGGTAGAAATTTAATGTATTATTTATTTATAACATTTAGATTGCTCCAAAATACTGCGCAAAAAATAGCTAGCACATTCGTTTTGCTCGGTGACGCGCCTTAACTCTTGTGCAAAATTTCAAGCTTCTAGACCTGTGTGTTGCCTGTCAGAGAATTAATGAATGAGATTTGCTTCATTGTTCGTAACAACATTAGCATAAAGCCGCATACAGAAATCACGAGGTCTTTGCGGCGAATGGTTTGTTACGCATGCTCAATCAAAAAAAATGGATCAATGGACCACTACATCGCCAATCAAATTCGCCAGTTAGTTATTTTACCATTGATTTTGCATCACTGTCGAAGTCACAGTGATCTTTATTCTTAATGTAATAAGGTTGCTGCTCTCAGAGGTAAAATAACTTTGAAAGGATTATAGGTACGGGGCAAACCGTTTGAAACCATTTGCGCTGCATGTCTCCCGATGTCTTGTAACAGAAAATGCAGAATCTTACAACAAAATCGTATGTTCGACGTTTAAAAATATTTTTGTTTTCAGGGTTTTCTTTTTTACTTTAAGAAAACAACCGAATTCCAAAGAAAAACAATTCAAAGTGAAAAGTAATAATAACATTTTATTTTTCACTTTTTTGTTGTAGTCCCTGCCCCACACAAATTCGAATACCACTACCTAAGAACTTAATATTATAAAATCATCCTTATAAACTAAGTGGAAAAAATACGTATTATTGAAGCTAACTCAAAAACTAACCTCTGAATGACCTACCAAACGAAAAAGAATCATGAAAATCAATTCATAAGTCGAATTGAGAACCTCCTCCTTTTTTAAGTCGGCTATTAAATATATTAATAAAAAACAATTTCTACGCGCTGGTCTTATAAAATTTAATATTTTCATAAGTGCTTTTACCCTCTGAGCAGTGAAGTATTTCACCTTTTTGGTCACACCTTTATTCCTCAAAGTATAATAATTAATAATGGACTTTACATTTCCAAAAATATATAAAAAATTAATGTCAACGTGAGATTCCTTTTAATAAAATCTGGGAGAACTCTATTATAACATTAGCACACTTGGGCGACACTTTGTGCTAAGTAAATGAAATTCCCTCTTATTTTGTTATTAAGAGGGTTCTCATTTTTCCTCCCTCACTGATTGCTTGAGCTTGAACTAGATTATTTTATGGACGTTGCATTAAAAATTATATTTTTACTGTTGCTATTTTCTTAAACCCTATGTGATCATATTGCAAGGTTTTGATGCGAATAGTAACCAATATTATTAATGCAATCTCTGGACTGAACGCGGTTTTGCAATGGATAATATTTATGCGATTTCATATGGGGTCACGTCTTTTAGGGTTACGTACCCCTAGCATGAAAACGGGACCCTTTCACTATTAAATGTATACTTCTGACCTTCCGTCCGTCTGCCACAGGGCTGTCTCTCGCCCGCATTCTGTAGAACAGTGGTACACTTTTGAAAAAAACATCTATTGTTGCAAATATCTAACTGTGACATTGGTCTTGAAAACAAAAACAGAAGTGCAACAAATGACATTCAACCCTAGAGAGGTAAAGCAATTACGAGTTCACTATTATTTTCTAAATTAATTAAATGAAAATGAAATGCTGTTCGTTGGTAAGCGCATCACTTGAGAACTGCTGGACCGATTTAGCAATTTTGCTTTTTTAAATATCCGTTATAGACCGAATTAGATTTTTATAGAAAGAAAGATTGTAAAAGTTTTCCCGAAAAATTTTCAAATTCGGGAAAAATTCAACGTCTTTTTTTCTATGGGATTTTGCATGAACTCAAGAATTATAAATTATACATAATTCACGTCTGTCGTGTCAGCTAGTACTTACATAGGTATAATTATAGATATATAAGACGCGTAGTATAGAATACACAAAGAAGAGTTTTCTTATGTAATTTTTAGTTTTTTTTGTTCATTAAATTAATTTTGCCCTGACTACAGTTGCGTTTGCCATCAGTTGGTCATCTAAGAAATAATCTGTGGGGAAAATGAGGTGGGTAGTATATTTGTTAAATTATTTCTTTTAATATACTACTGTTTGTTTTCCCTTACAAAATAAAATAAAATATCAGTCTAATTTAAAATGTTCGTATAATGACTTATTCCTCTTTCGATACGATTCTTTTTACCATTCAGTAGTCACAACGTCTCATTTGCTCAATGCTTTGACCAGTGGACAAAAGCAGAGAGTTTCTTTGTATCGATGCCTCGGTTTCTTTTCTATGGGTTTCTGTTACAAAAAGAATTTAATTCCACTTCCATTAGTACTTGATTTTATTATTTGGTCATCCAAATGTTTGGTTAATGGATTAATGGATATGGTGGCGTTGTGTCGCGTTCAAGATCGATATAAAAAATCGCCGGGATGTATGAACGTAAACCAAGCAAAAGGAATATGTAAGGATCGTAACAGATGGCGTTCTGTAGTTTCTGCCTACCTCCATGGCAAGAAGACGTGAAACTATGTTTGTATTAAAAAAAACACAGACACACAACAGCAATGTTCCATAAAATGTCTAAATGTCTTACTCAAATTGAATTAATTTTTTTTATATTGTAATATTAATTTAATTTTAATTTTGACTTTGTATTTTTTATTTTATTTTAATTTTGACATTGTATTTTTTATTTTATTTTAATTTTGACATTGTATTTTTTATTTTATTGTAATTTTTTAATTTTGTACGCCATAAATGGCAAAACATGTAGCCACCACATATTAATTATAAGACCTTCATACTGTACTACAAAACATTACTGTACTGCATGTTTTACAAAATAAATATTATCATATCATAACTAAAAGAAAAAGAAAATTTCCATAAATTAATCGGTATTAATTTATGTCCTAGAGCGTGCATTAGTAACAATATACTTATGTGCTGCTCATCTCTCACTCTCTTCTAGTCTCTCTTTTCTCTAGTCTCTCTATTGTACCACCTCCGGCAGTACATTGTGCGTTTCGTTATCAAACTTAGATAAACTTTCGTCATTGTATATACAAATCATGATCCGGTGGGCACTGGAGTACTGACTCTGCCGAAATAGGTTCGCTTTGTGGAATACTGATGCTAAATGTATTTGGTTGCTAAGACAGGAGAGTAAAGCGATTTTCAAAACCGAAAGCTAAAGCCAATTTAAAAAAAAATGTCAACTACTAGCTGCACCCGCGGTTTCACCTGCATACGTCTAGATCCCGTGGGAATATCGGTTTAAAAAGTATTCTAAGTCCTTTATCAGGTCATTGTCTACCCATGTCTCAAATTTCATCCAATTTAGTTCTGCCGTTTTAGCGTGAAAGCTTATCAAACAAATAAACAAACAAAGTCACTTTCGCATTTATATTTTTATTTAAATTGTTTTAATTTCAAAATCTGATCATGCTCCTCTGAACCACTAAAACTTTAATAACTTTAATTCAGAATCTTAGATGTACTCGTAGATATATTAAGTTTAGGAATCATAATCTCAATGTGATAATGATAAAGTTCAAATTCCACTGCAACCATTTTTTTGGTCCTTGATTTAGAAGTACATAGATACAGTTGAGCGGCAATGGAATTCCAATGTCTTCCCTTAAGGTACAGTTGCATAAATACCTTACGCGTGAAATAAAGATTACAAAATTTGTGAAAAGACCTTCTTCATTAGTATCGTTTCATTAGTACTATGTTCGTAACACCGTAAAAAAAAAAAAAAAAAATCAATCAATCAAGGAGAAAATCAGTTTTGAATCTTGCGTAAGTGTAAAAGGTCATGGCTGAATGAATATTGATTAACCACCAAAGTTGGAGACTTTGGTGTCAGTGAGCATAATCAGCAGTAATGTTCCCACTGTTGGGCCACAGGCCCGCTCTCTATGTGCCACTCCCTTTTGTTGTGAGAGGGAGTGGGCCGTAATCCACGCGGGCCAAGTGCGGGTTTGTAGATGTCACATGTCTTCGAATTTTTGACTCTGGGACATGCCGATTTCCTCACGATGTTTTCCTTCACCGTTTTGAAGGCAGTGGATTTTTAGAAGGACCGACTGAAGTCTTTAATTATCTGCAAAAAAATGTGTTGCTTAAAGGTAATTCAATTTTTTCCAGCTGGAACTCATCTCGCTTCATCTTTATATCTTGTGCCATGCGTCAAGGATTAGTATACACATTACGTATTTAAAGTTAAACATCAATTTCTATTCAATTCGGGCTCCATCGGTTGTTATGAGTACATATGAATATACATAAATTGACAAACTTTAATGGAGTTCTATGATTAAAGGATGCTAGTTAATTATTATAGTTTGTGATGTAGGTTGGAGGTTTAGCCTGAGGCTAAGATTTGGGATATCTAACTAACTTTATCCTATGTCTGTTTTATACGTCGTCCGTTCTATCTATGAGTCTATTATGTAGATTTATTTATTTATTTGATTTATACGGCTTATGAAACCAATTACATAAGTCAAAGTATATAATAAGTACAAACATAACACATAAACGAATAACAACAATTAAATACTATTATTCTCACAAAAATTTAGGCACATAACCATTAAATTGGCGATTTTGTTATCGAACAGATCGCAGTCCGGGTTGGCCTCCACGAGCTTATTTAGTGCGGTCAACATGCACGGTGGGGAGACGTGGCACGGGCTGCTATCCGACACAAAGGCACGCCTAGCAGTCGATGTTTTCTGCCACGGAGATAATTATTCGGTGTGTAAAGTCGAATCAGCTCATTATGGATGTCAGGCGCATCCGTCATACCCTTCCACACTTTGAGCATAACTTCTACCTGGCCACATCCCCTTCTGGTCTCCAGCGTATGATATCCCAGACACCCTAAGAGGAACTTAGTAGGATAGAGGTAGGGATAGTAACCGAGAGCTTTTCTGTAAAGAAAACGCAGGAATGCTTTTTGCACTTTTTCTAGAAGAAGTGAATACTTTGCTTTGTGCGGATCCCATACAGAAGAACTAGCTTCTAGCTTGGTTTGGACAAAACAAATCTTCACAAATTGAATTTTTTATTGAAAAACTTCGTGAGGAAACCGGCATGCCTGACATATATCTTTAGATGACATGTGAAGCTAAAGTCAGAGGCCCATGGGCGGCATAAAAGCTTACACGAGGTAAGTCACTAACCGCACGAAAAAAAAAAATTCTATTATTATATTAGACCAATAAAAACAGTCAACAGTCTATCCACACAGTGGATGCCTGAGGATGAACGGCGCCATCAACACCGGCCCAGGAAGTGGTGGTAAAACGACCTAGATACGTACCGCAAGGGTTGGATCGAGGTGGCTCTGGCAAAGGATGCCTAGAAGGATTTGGGTGAGGCTTTTGGCAGTGGTAGGCTAATTAATAAAGAACTGTAATAGGTTGCTGAAATCCACGGAATGAGAAAAGTACAGAACCGTTCGTTATGGCGACGCTTGGCCTAATGTACACTAGTGGACGTGTTGAGTGGACAAAATGAAAAGCATGTTGATGTTTGCCTTATGATCTCTAGATTAAACAGGTAATAATAATTTAATTCATCTAACAGAAATACTGAGAAATACGACCATAACCTAAAAAATCACTAAATGAGCTATTTAAGCTGTTTTAGTTTGTTGAATGAGTAAGTTGGCCTCATCGGTATTATAATTTAGTAAAATAGTGCACTGTTCAGTAATAAATAGTAGGAATATAGGGTATTTAGAAAGAGTCATGAAATAAAAAATCACATTGGTATATTATCAAAGCATTTTTATTATTGTAACTATATCAATATCAACGTCAGACGACTTAGAAGAAGATCTCTCATCTTGATACCGTGTCCAAGATAAAAATACTTTTTAATATCGCACGTTTATATTACATCTGCACAACAGCCAACAGTACCAACGTCGGCCCACCAAACAGTTGCAACAGTATCCAGCAAGAGCAGCTCTAGTGTTAGAAATTGATGTTCTAGATAGGTAGGTACTTATATATAGCACCTGAAAAAAAGATTTGTGTGAAAATATCATATTCTAACTAATTATTCATTTAAGTTAAATAGGTACTTATAAATTACATTTTAAAATACTAGAATATAAAAATATACCCGTGAGAACCTGTAATTGGCTGTATGTTTCACATCCAACTGTTATCCATTTGTTATAGCTGTTGGTTCTCCAATAAATAAATAAATAAATAAATAAATAAATAAATAAATATTAAAACTTTTAAAATTAAAAAGAATAGTAGCCCACCGGTATCGGGAACAAGGTCCAAGCTACCGGCGGTCAGGGCTCCAGAGAGAGAAACCAGGAATACCGCTCTCTGAATCAAGCCCTTGGTACAGCTGCCCTACGAGAGCCTCCTTAGGTGTTGGTCGAGACTCTTGGCAATTAAGCCATTGGCTGATATGACTATCGGCACAATGATCGCTGAGTTCACATCCCACATGTCGACAACCTCGCAAGCCAAGTCAAAATACTACATTTGTTTATCTTTCTCGGCTTTCACGAGGTTCCCGCCATCCGGGACCGTTATGTCAATAATCATTGTGCGCCGCTCTACCCGATCCACCACCACTATATCAGGTTTATTGGCAACAACTTCTAACTAATATTATTATTGTTCTCTTTGGTGTGCTGGAATCCACTGCATTTTTCTGCAGAGTCACGAGGCACGTATGCATTTGTTATGCACATCGACATGAAACGTAAATATTCCTGTATCCAAATCTTCATGAAAAATAAACAGCTTCAATACTTTCTTATGTACATCATCAATACGCACTTTGTGTTAGATACCGCACATCTGCAGAATTCTCAGACAATGTCTTCGCACATTGCGTTGAAATCTTACTGACATAACATCCTTCTGAAGTAAATGCTGTATCGTCTTGAAGATTTCATATTCAATATAATCCCTCAAATTTACAAAAGAAAACAGAAATATCAATTTCATGAAACTCGAAAGAAACTGAAAAAAAAAATTAAGTTGTTGTGACTTGACAGTAATTGTCTTTCTGACAGTGTCAGATAGTGATGTGACTTGATTTTAATTAACTCGTTACTCAAGTAAAATAAAATAAAGACTCGAGAGAAAATCTCTCAAGGTGCCACTCGATGTAGTCGCGATTAGATTAATATCACCAACACTGCCACTAATTCAATAGGTAAAATATATTTTCTGTGGGTTAGTGCTGTCAGTTGATGACGTGTAATTTTTTAATTAAAATCGTCACCGTATTGTCATTGATTATCTGATTAACAGTGGAATGTGTGTTAGGTGAAAACGCTCTTTACAAAGTCGAACAAAGCCGATCTTAGCCGAATGTCACTGACTAAAACCCCAATGTACCAATATTGACGGTTGCTATATTTTGGATCTTGCTATGATGCTTTTCTTTAAAAGTTTTTTGTATGCGTTTCAAACGTACGAAGCTGCTGGGAACTTCTCTTTAGCACCTACCTTAGATTGAACTTGAACAAAATGTTCGAATTACATCGGGACCATCGAGTACCTGTGCGTTAATGACTGACTAACATCACTAGAGTCAAACTGACAAGCAACCAAAAACTGCAATCCGTTTCACGTTCATTTTTAAACCGCTGCACGCGAGAGTAAACAAACTTAAAAATGAGATTAAAAACAGGAGGACCTGCAGCAGCGTCAATGGTACATTTTCTTACTTAATAAAAACAGATTTGGTGACAACAACGAACTGTAATTAGGTATATAATTTGTTTTTTATCGCATAAAATCGTTAAAAATGCTTCAATACATCCATTTATGACATTTACGACTATAAATATGTGGAATTTAATCAATTGAGTGCATTTACAAAATATTAATTACTCTGAGATATTATCTTTTTGTTACAATTTCGTGATCCCGGTTAGACTTTATAAAAAAATCAACCATTTTAAATGATTAATCGGTTACTTTTTTAGCATACTACGATTAATAGACGTATCAATACAGTGGGCCCAAAAAAAAAACTATCTCCTTTGAGACACTTGGATTAAAACTTTTGATACTTTTTATCTCAGTAGTACGTTCCCGTGCAATAACTTCCAACATCTACGCTGGCAAAAGCTAAAACCTAACGTAAACATTGGTGGTACTGTAGCGGCATCCACTTCGCTACATGTGAACTTCGCATCACACTGAAGTCACGCGAAATCCTGCAGTGTGCAAGCAGGGTTTACTGCGCGATCAGCGTATGTACAACTTCCCGACATCAATCGTCGGGCAGTTGTCCATCAGATAGGACACCCGTCTGGTCGGAGAATCCTCCCCTTTTCTATAGAGGATGAGAGTGAACTTTACACCCTGTTCATCATGCCTCTATAGTACTTTTAATAAAGCCAATTCAATCTATCTTTTTTATATTTTAAAGATTTTTCCCTGTGAATAAAAATCCAAAATTTTAAACGAAAATAACAATATCCCACTTACCTTCCCAATTATAGCAATAATTTCGTTAGCCTTAAAAATCTAATCAAAGCAACAAGTTAGGGCAAGTCGCTCAAGGGTTCGATAAAGAGAATTTGTTGGACGCTTTAATCCTTCGATACTTCAGTTAAGTTTGACCGCGCCTCCCCCTCCATCCGTTAATTAACGAAGTTTTCGACGATAACGGTTTATTTTCTAAATGGATGGTTGTTTTCTTGAATAAATTATTTTAGACTTCGAGAGAGATTTAGTTAATTATTTATCGTGGTTATTGGCTGAGATTGTTTTACTAAGGCACCAAGTCCCAATATACTTATCACAAATACTTCGATAGATCTCTGCAAAACATTATAACCGATGCGCAAAAGGACCTTGACCTGCTCAGTGAATGGTTAAAATATATTTAACTTACTCACATTTAACACCTCGAAAACATCATTAATGATTTTCGCCGCGAAAAATAAACCATCATCTGAGTTCCCACCTCTTACGATCCACGGAGAAACAGTCAAGCGATCTAATCACGAAAAATATCTCGGACTGTGGGTAGATGACAAACTTACTTGGAAACTGCACATCGATCATATCAAAACGAAATTAATATCGCTATTAGGAGCGTTATGAAAAGTTACAAAATGTATCCCGAAAAAAGTACGACTAACTATGTATAACTCTCTAGTAAAATCAAACCTTGAATACCTAATCGAAGTGTGGGGATCAGCCGCTAAATCTAATCTAAACTCACTACAAAGAATACAAAACAAAATCATCAAAGTATTATTTCACTACCACTATCTATATCCAATAATAAAATTGTACGAAAAAACAAAACTACTAAATATCAAACAAATTTACACATAATACAGCTGCATTCTCATAAAAAAATCGCCACGAATTCCGTACAATCAAACATACAACTCCATAAAAAAGCAGTAACCTACAACACAAGAAGTAAAAACAAATTCCAACTAATAACTGTACGAGCACGGATTAATTACGGTAAAAAAAACAATATTAGTGGAGGGAACACAACTGTTCAATGATTTACCGGAAGATATAAAGAGATGTGATAGTATTAATATATTTAAGAGCAAACTCAAGAAACATGTACCCTATAACGCCACCAACGCCCCAGAGGCAAATATTATATATTATTATTTAGAAGTAACTCTGTATCTCATTATAAGTGAACTGTTATTATAGTTCTTATGGGAAATAAATATCTTTAAACCTAAACCAAATACATACAATTCATTCAACTCATTACAACATTAAAATAAAATATGCATATTAAAATTCAAATTTATAATTCCATTCAATCACAAAATACACTACAAAATACAATACATTAAAACTAATATCACTAACAACAACAAAAAAATAACACAATCTTTATCGTCGGTTGGCACTCCGATTTTATCAATAAGAAATGATTATATTATGAAAGGTCGAAGGTGGAACGGATAGCAAATTATTATTGTGATGCTTAGAGGACTTACCAGTCACTACACTCCAGTCAGTCAATCTATACAGGCCCACTCGTACATCCGTCTTAATATTTCCCGATTCATCATCATTGAGGTTCAATGTCAACTAGAGTAGACACCCTGAACAAATTTTTTGCGCAATATTTTGTTGTCCGGGACAACAAACATCTTAATATACTAGGTACAGTACGACAAAACTTAGATGTCAATGTTTATTACTGCTTTAGGTGAAAATGATCTTTACGCAAACGCAATAACTTGTGAAGTCATATAACCAAATACATTCGTAAAATTTTAATGAATGAATGAAAATTTTCAAATTTATGCTACTTTTAAGTTGTATCGTATTATACCTGAATCGCGCATACATTGTCATATTTGACATCCGCGGGGACACAATCTTTTGTTTGTAATAGCTTCTGTAGTTTACATTGAACCTCAATGTTTATCATCAACCTATCCATACCCTACCCTAACTAAGTTGGAGTAGGCTTCCGTTCTAACAGGGTGCAGGTGACTACCAAAAATATACTTAGAGCGACCGGCTGTTAACTCATATTGTTACTGGTACATTCGTGATTAATTATGAAAATAAAGAATTCAATCGTCCTTCATATTTCTATAAAACTTATTACACATGGGAGTTTAACATGCTAGCAAAAATGTGGGCATACCACACCGCTACTTAGCCCTGCCGAACCCTTTGGAGAACACAGTCGTTATTGTATGTTGAAACCTCCCTCAAAGTCTTTCAATGTAAATTCCATTACGACATTGTACAAAACAGCACAAACGCTATATAGCCGCAAGTTCGGAACTGCAACACGCTGCAGAACAAAGTTAGTCACAAAGCGTGCACAAGACACAGTTTAAATGTGTTTGTGTGACGTCAAAGATTGGCTATTAGTTGTTTGTATAGATCGATGTTTTCGTATCATATGGGAATGAGAGAATCTAACGTAACATAAAATCACGCCTGTATTCCACGAGTTCGGCAGAGATGCACCTGTGGTGGCATCTACATCGGCACATGTGAACTACGCATTACTCTGACGTCACGCCAAAAAATTATGCATCGCGCAAGCAGAGTGTACCGCGCAACTAGCATATATACTATGTCCCGACATCAATCGTCGGGCAGTAGCCCTCCAGACACAACACCAGTCTGGTCAGAAGATGCTCCCTTTTCTATGGAGGATGAGTGAACTTTACACCCTGTTCCTCATGCCTCTCATACACCTAATAGTACACCCACATTTCGCCAGTTATGTTTAAGTCCCATGTAACAGGAGGCGATTCTATTGCCATCAACCGGGCACAAATCCACACTCCGGGCTGGTACTGAGAAATTCCTGATGGAAAAACCCCATAATATTTTGCCCGACCCGGGAATTGAAGCCAGGACTTCATTCGGCCAAACATTATTAAAACTTATTATTATAAAATCATTGCAATTTTTTGTTAATAAAGATTATTTCTGTCTATCTATCTATCTACAATTATTGCATCATGAATATTTACATAAGCTCGTGGCTAAGTAATAACAGCCGCACGGGTCAATCCATCAGGTTAAGCTACGCTTGCCGGGTTGGTTCGTAGATGGGTGACCACCTTAACATACTGAGACTCCTCCGTGCCTCAAAAAGCACGTTAAGCCGTTGGCCCCTGCGGTCATTCGTGGATCTTTGACAGTCGCTACGGGTCGTCAGAAGCCCGCAAGTCTGACAACCAGTCTTACCAACCGGTATCGTATTACCTAGTTACTGGGTTGTGGAGGTCAGATAGGCAGTCGCTCCATGTAAAATACTGGTATACAGCTGTATCCGGTTAGACTGGAAGCCGACCCCAACATAGTTGGGAAAAGGCTAGGCAGATTGATTGCATATTTACATGAGCATAGTAACTGACGGATCTGTGCTTAATAGGTACTTGTCACCCTGAAAACATACTCACACAGTTTTGGTATTAGTGAAACCGCCAGTGCCAGGCAACCTATAATAAAAGTCGGTCCTTTAATTTACCAAGCGACAAGCCACAGTGACAAGCTCGTGTAATGTCAAAGCTAAGGATCTACTTAAAAATTCAATCGCTCGACAAGTCCCGAGCTTAGCCGAACTCAGCCGAACGTTAGACTAACGAGGACAAACCGGCAAACGCGTTACCCACACTGTGTATCTTCCTATGTATGCTGTGAAGCGCAGTTGAGGAAACATTGAATTTGGCAAACGATGTTACGTATTAGTTTGTAGGTACACAGACAGATGCGTCTTGTGACGTTATCAAGTTCTGTACCGCTGAAGCGAAGTTTCTGTGATGAGCTTTGATAATAATGTTAGCAATTCTATTGAATCTATTCTATAATATGGGATTCGCAGTAGGTAAGAAGAAAAAATCGAATGACCGACATATTGGTAACGAGGTCCATGTATGGTGCCACTAGCACGAACAGTGCCTAAACAGATCATTAAAGGTTTTGAAGAATTACTTGAAATTACATTTTTTGTTAGTTAAATCATGATATCGAACGTCATAAAAAGTGTAGATTAAAGGAAATTTGATTAAGTCGTTTTATAATCACCGAGGAAAGTAATTGTACGCTTATTTGCATATTCGAAAACGCAGCTCTGATGCAATCAAATGTTAAGGTTTACTAAAAGCATTGATAAAATATCAATTGATAAAATATTAGTCGATAAAATATCAATTGATAAAATATCAATTGTTACAGTATGAGAAAACAATGTTACTTTACTGATTATGCTGTAAACATTCACAAGACAGTTAAACTTTATCATGCCCTCGGCCTATGTGCAACGACGATCTTTACAGCGTGACCAGCAATGATGAAAGAGAGCCGAGAATCGAGCTCCGTCAAATGGCGTGCAATTTGTGAATCGTGTTTAGTGGCCAGCAATTTACAGAGGCCAGAAGAAAACTGTTATAGGGTGATGTTGAAAGCGCTATTATACTAAACACGTGATTTGTTCGTCGAGTCGTTGAGCTCCATAAGTTCTGAGTTGAGCTACACAATCCTAATCATAACTGTATTAATATAATGTAATATAATATAATATAGTATAATATAGTATAATATAATCCTAACTAACAGTCTTCTTCATTCAATATAAATCCAAAAGTTACTTTGTTTGTTTTCTTGTTACGCTTTCACACTAAAACGGCTGAACAGATTTGGATGAAATTTGGCAAATGGGTAGACCATGATTTGGGTTAGGACATGACATACTTTTTATCTCGATGTTCCCACAGTATCGAGACTTATGCGGGTGAAACCGCCGGGCGCAGCTAGTTACTAATAGATGCGTAGATTTATGTAGATATGAAATGACGACTCCAGCTTATCATTTATTTATTTTAATACGACGTGTAAATGTGATGCCGATATCCTATTGACAAGATATTTATTATATTGATATTTCATTTCATTTCCACTTTAATCAGTGGGTTCTTTCCTCAAGAGATCATCTCGGAAATTTATTTGCATGGTCCTCACATGATCTGAACAAGATAATGTCTTGACTTTGTTTCTGTATTTCTTGTTAGAGTAGTCAAATAGGACACACTGACATAGTCTAGTTTAAAAAATAATTGCATGTAAGTGCTCAAACACACGAGCGGTACGCGTCAACGGCAGCCATCGACGACGCTTGGACGGCTGCAGTTGCCTCTGCCGTTGACGCGTGCCGCTCGTGTGTATGAGCACTAAATGTGTTTGTTAAAACTAATTTACTGAATAAACATAATTTATCTCAATTGATTTAAAAGAGACACTCCTGATATTAAAAACTCAATCCAGTAAAGTACGAGTACTACACGTGATACCTAACTACATATATTTAAAATAAAGTTAGTCCAACAACTTGTACGGGGAACGTGCTCTATGTAAATAGTAGGCACAAAGTTTATAGAATAACTATAATGTGGCGGTCCGCGGTATCATAGAACAAGAACAATTTGTTAAATTAGTTTCATGTTTAACTTAGACTAACTCAGACAACTCATTTTGCTAGATTACGGTTCACCGTTTAAGGTGATAGGAACCTACATTTTGTAATAAACAAATAAATTTACTTCATTTGTTTCTGCAGCTCTAAGTGTTCTAAAACCAAACATTTTAAGACATGTGACATCTACCAACTCGCACTGAGCCGGCGTGGTGGATTTTAGCCTACTCTCTCACAGAGAGGAAGCCTGGGTCCCAGCAGTGGGAACTTTATAGGTTGATTGTGCTTTCGCGACATAAACAAAATTGTGTTGAAAGTAAATACGATTCGTCGACGCATTATGACCAAAGCATAAAACGTTTGCCTGGCTCTAGCCTAATTATCTAGTACTAACTGTAACTGCGGTTTGAATCGCATAAGTCTTGATCCCGTGGGGATATCGGGATAAAAAGTATTCTATGTCTACCAGTGTGCCAAATTTCATTCAAATCTGTTTAGCGACTGGGTGACCACTGAAAATCAGTACTGTGCTGTGGGTCTCCATGGCACAGCAGCATGCTGAGTGCAAGCCTTCTTGTCACAGTCATGACGTGCCAGCAGCTGCTGACTATTTCTGTTTTGTGCTCGTTATTGTATTGTTATCTACTCGAGTTTTATATATTTTTTTGATGCACGTGTTTCTGTGACAAATAAACTTATTTTTCTTTCTTTCTTTCTAGCCGTTTTAGCGTGAAAGTGTAACAAACAACCAAATAAACAAACTCACTTTCGCATTTTTAATATTAGTTAGGATGTAAATTGCATTAAATAGTTTGTCATCGCGTATCAAAGCGAGTACAGCCACGAGCATCAATATGTATACACTTAGCAACTTTAAAAATTGATTTTCTCCTACTGTGGTGATTGTAATTTTATGTTGTTACGAACATAGTATTTTAAAACCCACACTAATATGAAATAGGTCTTATATCAAAGTTGCAGTCGTTATTCCATGTGAAAATCGCTTTTGAATTTTGCACAAAGTTTGATTGCAAACAACGTTTCATGGCGATATCCATACAGTGAACTAAGTGGAAAGCTTTGGTACGCTTTGATACTGGTAGTGACACAAGTGCTATGTTTTAAATTAAGAGGTTTGTTTGATTGCGTATTTTGATTATCTGCGCGCTTCCACCAAATGTGTTAGGTATTGTGAGAAATGGTAAAAGTAAGGTAATTCTTAATGGGAAATATTTTACTGATCCTCTAAAAATTTATTAAACTTCTAAAGAGGCATATTTTTAAAATAAATGATGTTATTATGGATTGCATATTTAAACGCGGACACTATCACTATTTGGTACAAAACTAGCCGATTTTGTAGGCCCGATCTTGGAATTTGTAGTCAAAACCCTTAAAAAGTTACAATGCATGTAGCGCGGTTGGTCACATTTCTAACCTAGCCTTAACCAATTGGTCAGGGTGCTCTAAATTCGTTACTGCAACCGATTCGGCATTAAAAGCCTCACCAGACCTTTATTGTGACTGCAGATGCCATTCTGCATTACGTCTAAAGGTGGGTAGCAGTTTTGTTAACGTAACGCTATGACAATCCAGGTGAACATCGTCGTTCAGCTGTTTTATATAACGAAGCTGTTTTGTAAAACAGCTAGCGGTTATGTAAAACAGCGGATGCTACAATCCATTTGCGACATATAGATCACCCAATTTTTCCATACACAAAACCCTTAAACAAAAAGTGAATTCCGGTACAGACAAGGGTTATTTTAACCGTAGGTAGAACCTTCATAAGCTAGAAAACATAACCCCAAAATCCCTTGATTTATAATACGACCAGTGAATACTGCTGAGACACTTTATATCTGCTATTAACAGGACAGAAAAGCCACATTAGTTATTTATAGGGCTTTTATATGCGTGTTATTATGCCTCTGGTTCTTTAAAGATTTGGCGTTGGATGGAAAACAGGAAAAGTGAAACTGAAGTGTTGACAGATGCGGCTAAATATCAATATGGGACAAAAAATATTATTTTAACTTTTCTAATGTGATTTCTTCCGATTACATTCTATTGAGTTTAGTCGTATTTATTTCATTGTTTTCCTTTACAAACAGTAAAATTAGTTTTTTGGAACGAAGTTCATTAACGCGGCTTCCAGTTAAACTGGAACTGGTTGTGAACTGATAGAAATCACGTTTCGAAAAAGTTTTTGTCATGCCCGAAAAAATCAGTTTCTACTGTCAAAAGTTTTTGTTTTTTATAACAGCGACCATCTAGTATAAGTTTTTAGTAAGCTAAAAACACATTTTAAGTAGACCATACTAGATGGTTCATCTATTATATTTATATATGTTAAAGTCGCTTTTCATGTTTGTCTGTTTGTCCGCGTTATTCTTCTAAACCACGCAACAGATTTTAATGAGATTTTCACCATCGTTTAGAGAATTTATTCCGGAAGGTGCATGTGTATAATATGTTAATATTAAAATTACATAAAACTAAGAAATCTCGATGTCTTGTAAAATCGTAAAAAGCGTGCGAAGCAGGAGCGCGTCGCTAGTTCTACCGCTAGTTACGAGTATAATACATCGACACCTGCTAAGAAAAACATTGTAACTCATTTTGTAATGTATTCTAACTATACCATAAATGCATTAATTGAAAAAAAAAGATATCTTTCAGTCCGGGAGCCGTATTCCTACGGCCATTAGAACGATTTCTGAATGGCATAAAAAAACATTGTAATTCAAAATAAATCGGTTGTGGTCGGTGTCATTAAAACATTTTTTCAACAATATTTTCAAATAACAAAATTATTTTTACCTTCATAATCGTTTCAGTAACAATGTAAAAATAAATACCATGTTATTGACTTAACGACTTGAAAACCATGAAAACGATACCATGATGAAAAATGTGAAAATTTTCGCATCTTGGATTTTCATTTTGACCAAATTCACAGTTTCTCTTTCTGTTGCCAGCCTTTTACTTGTTCATATACTGCCGTCCTTTAACTAGAAAGCCGTTAACCCTGAATTGGTAGATTTTTACTTTTTAACACAAAGTGATAGAGTTCAAAATTCTCTATCTTTTTGTCTAAGAAACATTTTTACAACATAAATAGTTCCAGAGATATGAAAATTTCGTAGGCCGTTAAGTAACATAATTTATGATGATTCCATCACTTGAAAGCGTCTAACCCACACTTCTTCGCTTAATGTACGTTAAAATACCATAACTGCCCGATGTGACGATTATTTTCTGGTCTTTTACTTAACTACAAGTACGTTATCTAATTATTCTTGACTATAGAGACGCAAAAGGACTATAACTACGTTATAGTTAAGCATTTATATAACAGTTTAAGTAAAAAACTTAACTTATTCGCAGTTATCCGCCCTTAACGCTATTTTAGTTAAGCATTTAATTCTGTAAATTTCTCACAATACTTTGCTTGTAAATAATTCTTGTCTGTTTGATGAAAATGGTGAAAAAATAAATAAATGATGCTAAGCTACAAAGCAGCTAAGCCACATTACTTAGCTAAAAGGCAGTTTGCCGACTCTCGCGCTGCGTTTACTTTCCCGCCCACGCCATGCCGCCATGCCGTCGCACTCAATCTTTCCACCACTTTCCACCCGCAGCGTCGACTGCCACGGTAGTGTACAACGTCGCTCCGGTTCCCGTCAAAATTTCGATAGTATGTCACGGCGCGACTTGACAAAGTAAGTTTAGAACTTAATAAATAAAGTAGTACCAAATAGTAAACATGAATAGATTAAATAATTTCGAAATAGTACGACACAAAGACACTAATCGCGTCGTCTGTTTGTTCGCTAAGTTCTTTTGCATTTTGTTTGATCAAAACTGAAGATTTTGGCAATGATGCTATAATTAAAATAAATATTAGGTGTACCTATTTGCGGGAGATTTCGCTATGATTTTTATTTATTAAATTCCGTCTGCTAGGGATTGTATAGTTATGTACATACATACATAACCCGACGCCTACAATCCACGAAGGGGTAAGCAGACTGGAGTGTTCTCCGAGTCTGTGTTTCCACATTTCACCTTCGTTATTAAGTTCAATGTAAATAAATATGTGGCGAGCCTATTGCCATTTTTCGGGCACAATTTTCGTACCACGTTCAACGCCTCTTACGATTCGCTTACCTGGCGAAGGAGAGGAAAGTATTAAGTAAGTAAGTAGTAAGTGTAAGTAGTTTTTAATCCACGGATATGAACATAGATACAATATGTAAGGATTGATGTTTTCGAGAATTCATACAATTTATTCACTTACATAGTTTAATAATTTTATTTCAGGCGATCCGGCATTTCATAAAGGATCAATAATATAATGTAATTAGCGAATCTTGAAAACCTTGACTAGCAATTAGATAATCAAAATACAAACAGGCGCAAGACTGGCCGTACAGGTATTATAAAAAGTTCACACCTCGAAAAATACTGATCATCTGCAGGTATGATATCTACATAAAAAATTGGCAAAGAAAACTTACTCCTTTGTAAATAGTCTCTACGTTACAGACTATTCTATGACGTCCGAATTTTTCCAATACTTTTGAGTAAAATATCATTTTAATAACTTATGTAATATAAATGATACTTTGAAAGGATCATGTTTTACGCATATAATGTTTCACAACCTGTAATGGCAGAAGCTCAACAAGAGGCAGATTTGTTTTGTGCAGAATCGCAAATTGATAGTCCTGCACTCGATACCCAACCTCTTGAGAGAGAATCTCAGCATGAGATGAGAATATTGTTTTGCAAAGAATCTGTTTCAATAGATAGTCCCGTGCAAAATTCTAATAATGGTGATTATGATTCTGATGACTCTGTCAAAGATAAAGACTACGAACCCATTGACGATGATCGAAGAAGTGACGATACAGACGAAGACACTGTCACTGAAAAACCCAATACTGCAAGAAAACGTTCCAAAAAAATAAATGCTTCAAAATTCATTGCTAGGAAGACAAAACCTCTTATTTATTTAAATTTCTTGCACACAATAAGGTACAAAGGCGGACTTAATGCCTTAGACATTCTCTACCAGTCAACCAAGGGTGGTGAAGAGAAGATGGCAGGTGCTCCGATTTAGAGGAGATAATATTAGGTGGGACCTATGAAATCAGCGTTTTGTATGGAGAATTTGAAAGAAATTGCATTTTTCATACTAAAATTTTCTTAATTTATATAACAACCATGAACACGAATGTTTTAAAACTAAGTTAACGTAATATGCCACTTAGATTTAGCGACAAAAATAAGTTTTGGCTAAGTTAAAACAAATAGTGGTAATTTCTGCTACCAAAATGAAGAGTAATTTTTAAGGTATTTTTTATGTATATAAAACTATAAGTAATAAGGTTTTTTTACTATTAGTAGTTGTCTATGATGGTCATTATTCGATATAATACCAAGCAATTGATGAATATTTTAAATCATAGAAGTGACGAGGTTCTCTATTTATGAAAAAAAAACGCCAATTTCATAGGTGGACCCAATAATAATAAAAAAGATTTAAAAAGACAACAATATTAATGAAATTAAGAACATAGATTAAGTGAATCCATGCCAAATTAGTGAGCTCATGATCTGCAAGATCTTAATTAGTTATTTATTGATTATTGCCTAATAAAATTATATTTATGTTACCTTTCAAAATTCAAAATTCATAAGTCATTTATTCAAACTAGGATGAGAATCAGCACTTTTCGAACGTCAAAATTAGATAAGACAGTCCCCCAAAACGCCCACCCTTCACCACTTCCTAGTGCATTAGCTGGGAAGAAGAAGTGGCGCAACAAACTCCCCAGCAGCACAGCTGTCTGTTCAGTTAGAAGAACAAAAAAAATAAGATTCTATATAATAGTATTCAAAATAATTTAGATAATTTAGATTACGCAACACAAAACATAATTTAAATTATTAGCCATATGTTCGCTAGCACACGCCAATATACCATACAACATCATCGAGAACTATACTCAGGCAGAAATAAAAACTAAACGTAAACAGAACTTATCTAAATAAAAGCCTCCAGGCATAAAGGGCGTGCCCGCTTACATATAGTTGTAACTGGAAGTTATAAATGATAAACTAGGACCATCGAGATAAAATAAATAAAACAAACAGTTAATTACTAATAACAATAACTAATATGATCAATTGTCGAGGTCACTAGCTAACCACATATTGCAATACAACTCATTAGAAAAAACATTGTAATGAGTAGATTATGTCAACAATAAATTGAAATAAAATTAAAAATAGCTTGACTTATAAAGTCAAATAAAAAATAAAAAAATACAATTATATAAACTCATATAACTTGTCAGTAGGTAATCTGGAGAAAGAACATAAACATTGTCTTGAGTTAATCACAGCGACCAACTATTTTTTTATTATTTGATTTACCAACCCTTTTTAATTTTAAAATATACTTTTGATTTTTAAAAGAACGTCTTTAATTTCTCACATATTCCCATAAGAATGCTAAACTATAAAGAAGTTAATCACAAGCGAAATGTTTTTAGCCACCTTTTAGTTAAGTAAAACGGTTAACATTTTACAAAAGTTCCATATCACATTGGCAATAATTAGCTTAAGAGCATCTAAAGTCCCGTAGCCGCTCATTAGGAAAGTTATTGAAATTTAAATCTAAGTGAATGTCATGGCTATAAAGCAGTTATGTCACTTAACAACTTTTTAGTTAAGTATTTCTGATCAAAATTTAACAAACATTATGAAGGTTAAAATTTCAAATAAATTACTTCTCTAAAAAGCCGTTACGGTATGGTTAACGGCCTTTTAGTACAGTAATAAGATGCGATATCTAGGTTACATGCTTAACAAAATAAGAAAAATGAATTTTAAAACTAATTAATATGAGTTTCTGGACATAAAAGATTCTTTAGGATAAATAGAAAGAAATATCAATTGATGTGTCCAACAATCATTAACCAAAGTATCATAGTTTTTAAGAAATAACGATTCCCACGTTTTTTGCTATTTTCTCGGAAACAACTTTTTGGGCTTAACGGCCTTCTAGTTAAAGGACGGCAGTATAAAGTTCGTGATTGATCTCTTTGGTGATTGGAACCTTTACTAACAATATCGACATTCCAAATTTAAATCACTTTTAGTCCCTAGGGATTAAAAACCTATTTTATTCCCTGTTTACGAAAAATAAACTAGCTCTTTTTGAAAATATTAAAAAAATGTACTCACACGACCATATTATACAATGTTTTTGTTTCAAAAAAAAAAAAAACCTCAAACATTGTAACTTGACTAAAAACAGGTTTCTCTTTGATGTGCGTAAACATGCTTTTTTTTTTTTTTAAGAACGCAAAAAAATATGTATAAAACGTCTACTTTAATACATTATAGTGACATACTCGTAGTGTCGTGTAATTCGCTCTCCTGTAAACCTAGAAAAAATAGATACAATGTTGTCTTATTACGTGTCGACATAATATACAGCGAAAGGAACTTCGTTTTAACCAGGTTTTTTATTCTTCATTGATGAATATTGGTCAATGCCTGCTGTTAGACGGTTATCATCACCTATTGACAAATGCCAATTATTATGACACCGTACAATATCTAACACAACCTTATTTACTTAAGTAAAAAAAAACACGTTTCTTATAGAGGGACCCCCCATTTAATTTTTACCCGACTACGGCAAAGTGAAAAGCGTTATGATTTAGACCCGTATGTATGTATGTATGTATGATCATCTGTTAACTCATAGCTTCTAAACTACTGATCATAATTTGACAAATGAGGTATCGTTGGAAGTGTCTTGGTCGTCCGCTGGTTTATAGGCTATGTGACTTCACATAAATATAGCGCCGTCTGGAGGACATAAAGTCATGACGTTAACAAAAAAAAAATTTTATGATGCCATGTTGGGTAGCAATTAGCACATTTCAAAAAAAAAATATTGTGACCCCAAAATAATTTAAATAAAAACAAATTACATATCCGAAGTCACACGTTATTGGTTTGATTTAAGTTGGCCACGTGTGAGTCTGAATTTTTAATTTGTCTGTTTGTTAAGTCTTGTTAAACCTTTTTAGTTGATTTTTTTGTTGTAGGTAGCTTTAAACTTTATTTTTATTATTTCTTGTTATAGTACCGGTACAGGTACCTAATTGAAATACACAATCTGTGAAAATTTCAACTGTCTACCCATTAAGGTTCATGAGATACAGCCCGCTGACAGACAGACAGGCGGACGGACGGGCAGCCGAGGTTTAGTAAGAGGGTTCCGTTCGGCATCCTTCGGATACGGAACCCTAATAAGTAAGTTCAAAAACAACACTGAGAAATCTATAATGGTAATACCCACGTATCATAATAATAAGAAGACATTTTTTATTCCGACCGGGACGTTCCTGAGTGAACCCTTAGAGAGGAGCTTCATAGTATTTAAATATCCATTTTATTGAAATATTCAATCCACTGTTCCTTTGTCAGAAATATTCAATATGTCGTCAGACAAAAGGTCAATATGTAATATTAACAACGCTTTCGAAATTTCAATATTGTATGAACACGGAAAATGGAATGTTGCAATTGAATACTTTCAATCTTTATGATGAAATTATTATTGTTTGTTTCATAATAAACATTATTTTTCGTTTATTGAGTGTTTCTTACACTTCCCACTCCCCTTTTAATAGTATTTTTTTTAAGAGTTCCCATATGCTAATATGATCTTTGCTAAGACTTGCTCCGTTCCTTCACAACGCTGATCACGTAGTTAGGAAAGCGTTCGCGGCGAGACACAGTTCGGGCTTAAAGAAGATATTCTTTAATGTTATTGCGGAGACAAGTTTTTTGAAGGTGCAAGCTGAAATATTGGTAAAATTGCTGATACTAATTGAACCTTTTCTAACTTTGCTTGACTCAGGTAAGGATACTAGGTAGGGTAGATAGGTGACTTGTCGCTGCCAGCCCTAGTGAATGCGATGGTAGGCAGCGGCGACTACTGGGATGCGGTGGTTTCCTACTGCGAGACAGTCGTCTCGCAGAAGGAGGCTGCAGAAAGGTAGAGGGAGATCTCGTCCACTCACCCGGCCCGCAGCAGGCGCACCGGGCGTCGGCGGAGGGCGGACAACGCCCTCTTCCATCTCCCCTAAATGGGTCCAAGGGCGATAGACATCCGCCCCAGGGCGGAGGACATCCATTAGGATATTCCACCACGAAAAAAAAAAAAGGTAAGGATACGACAGTCAACTTCAAGGCAGGTCGCTTTGAAGTTGGTTGGTTGTTGGTTGGTTGGTTGTTGGTTGGACGGTTGTTGGTTGGTTGGTTGATTGGTTGACTGTTTTTGACTGGTTGGTTTGTTAAATCTGAGAAAGAAAGGTTCAATCAAAGATTTTATTAACAACTGAAAATGCCGGCAATCTGTTTTGTAAAAATCTCACTGTGGTAACTTAAGTCAAGTGAGTTTAAAGTACACTGTCAGTCCACCTAAGGCTTGACACTATTGATATTTAACTTCAGCGGTGAGTTATTTACAGAATAGAGCGGTAGACCTCTTTTAGTGATGAGTAAAGTCCAGCATGGCGACGTCACCGGCTACGTATCCAAACAATTTGTATTGAAATGTATGAGAGCAGTGGTGGCCCAGTGGTAATGGCCGCGACTTACGAGTCGTAGGTTCGAACCCAGGCAGGAGCTTTACTTTGTGTAAATTATTTCATCACCACTGCTCTCAAAGCGGTGTAGGAAAATATTGTGAGGAAACCGGCATGTCTTAGAACCAAAGATTCGAAGACATGTGTGACATGTACGAACCCCCACTGGGCCCACGTGATGGATTACGGCCCACTCCCTCTCACTGAGAAGAGGCCTGTTTCCCAGCAGTGGGAATATTACAGGCTGATTAGGCAACTCACTTGGCTACGGTCTGGTGACGTCACCAATTTGGAAGCTTAGCCACGACCGACCAGCCCCTACGTGGAGGCTGAATACTCTGGCAACCTGGCGACGCGTAGCAAAGTCGCCAGCTGTATACAAGTAAGTTACGCCTCCCTTACTCAGTAGCCAACTGATTGCCAGGACGGACGCCCGCGTATAGGTAGCCAGAGGTAGCCACCAGCGACGTCGCCATAGCGTCCTAGTGTGTAAGCGCTCTATAGTAAAGGGAGATAGGTTGGTGCAAAATATAGACTCGCATTACAGAATAACAAAACCTTGCCCGATTGCCCAAAACATGAAGTCTGAAAATCATCATCATCTGCTAGGCCTTTTTCAAACTATTTATTCCATTCTAACCGGATGCAGCTGAATACCAGTATTTTTTATGGAGCGACTGCCTATCTGACCTCCACAACCCAGATATTGGGTAATACGATACCCTTTGGTAAGACTGGTTTTAAGACTTTCGGGCTTCTGAAGACCCGTAACGAGTGTCAAAGATCGAAGAATGACAGCCGAGACCAACGAATTAACGTGCTTTCTAAGGCAAGGGGGTCTCGGTATATAAAGATCACCACAAAATTAAATAGTCACCCATCCACGGCAAGCGTAGCTGATTACCTGATCGATTGACCCGTGCGGTTGTACCTAGCCATTAGCCAACACAGCACATGAAGTCTGAAAATATGAAAACAAACTGTGGACGAGTCCCGTATTTTTGATAACGTTCGCATTTTAATCTTAGTCTCAATCTGTCAAAAATAAAATACCTTTAATTTGACATGTTTTTGATATTGATTGTCGCTAAGACGTAAGTGAATCGCAATTTGTTTTTTATATGACGGAAATGTGATTGCATTACAGCATTGATGTACAGTATCAGAAATAAAGGTTATTTGAATTTGAAACGAAATTGCGATCAGATTTTGAACGTTTTAAAATACGGGATTGACTTTATTTTTTTGGGACTTGCAACCTTTTATAGATTATTTTAGTCCCTAAGTTTCAGCTTATTAACAACGCTAGCTTTGCTTTATATTTCAGACGAATATTACATTTGTATGAAAATTAGAATGACTAACAATAAACGGAACATTTTATGAGACTTTATCATATACTCGTATATTCTAAATACAGAACAAATTCGCCATGCTTTGTGAGCAATGTCGTGTTATTTACGCGTTTTAATTTATACATCACGACCAAAACTACCCGGGGGCACGAATGTATTATGAAACTCATTCGAAGCAATTACTATAGAATATTCTTTTGCATTCAATTGCTCGTTTTGTTCAATGCGACACTTCGATTCGGATGTACAAACTTCGCAATGGATGTCAAACGATGAAAAGTTGACGTTTTATATTTCCTTTAAATACTTAAATTCGGTGGCTGTGGACCAGACAGTATCGTGTTATGTGGTCGTTTGGCAAACATAAAATTGTTTTATTCTCTGCATATTGCGGTAGTGAGACTTTATATAGATTGTGGTCACCTTTCTGTCTGTGGTTCTATAAATAACAGGGAAATGAAAATACAGTAATGACATAATGCGTAAAACATTAGGTACTACGTCAATTTTGTGGCTAAGAATATCAATGGCTTGTTACAGACGTTTGAGAACGTTCTAGTGGGACAAAACCTAAGAGATATTGATATTATAGGCAAATATTTCTGCCAAGGAGGGTATCCCTATAAATTGCCCCATGGTAGAAAGGTAACCGACACATAGAATTGTCAAACTTAAGTGGCAGTGGGCTGGGCACAACAGATGGCCAATGGGGCCGAAAGGTTCCGGAGTGGCGACCGCGTACCGGAAGACGTACCGTTGGAAGGTGTCATCGGTCCACAAGGAGGAGCGATGATCTGGTGAAGGGCGCAGGAATCCCCTGGATGCGAGAAGCACAGAACCAGTCGAAATGGCGGTGCTTGGTCGCAGGCCTATATCTACAGTGGACGCCTTTCGGCTGAAATGATGATTATGATGAATCTATGTAATAATAATGAAATGTTCCTTGGTAAGCATCTGTCTTCTCTTATGGTCGTATCTTGGTAAGTCCATGGGAATTAGGTATGAATCATTGAATTTTTTACAGGACAACGTCTGTTTGGGCTGACCCAATAGACGTAGTCCTGTAAAAATATAGTACTACATAAATTATGATTGGTGTTTAAAACTGAAACTGACAAAAAACAGCTCATAGCATGTTGGAAAGGTCATTTTTTCAACCAGTTTTATTTCGAACTTATTTTAAAAACTTTATGAGTCTCACATTTCTTTAAAATAAAAAGTTAATACTTCTGCTAACTCAGAAATGGCAAAGTATTATTTTATGCTGAAAACTTTATTTTGACTAATCAAAAGGACTCTTAGTGAAAAGTTCCAGTTCACTTTGATACATAATTCACGTGATACACAAATGTTAAAGTACTCCGAGTAAATTACTGGGTTTTGAGTCGATCAACATATTTGCTGTAAGATTATTGGGTTTTGTTTTTTGAAATTTTCTCCCTCTGGACTTACATTCCGCCTTTTACCAGATTTACATTCTTTAAGATGTCAATCAAATTTTACTTACCTAGATGATTTTGTTTTTGTGATGGACGGTACATGTTTCTTCATAACAAGCTTTATTTCATTATCAGTTCTGCATAGCTACAACGTGACTTCTTTTGAGAATAGAACACACGCCTTGATTGAGAAGACCATGCGAAAAATAAGTAAAATATTGTACTTACCCATAATGTAGGTCGGGGAGATGGTTATGTAAGGTATACAAAAATGTACTAGGCATGGAATTATAAATTTAAAGGTTAATCCAGATTCGTTTGAAGCTACACCCATTATGTTAACACATTACAAACAGACATTTGAAACATCAAAAATCTAGCAAATCCTTTCAGCTTTACCTGAGATTATCTCGAACAAAAAAAAAGAAACGTTTTCCCGACAAAAGCGAGTATGTACAAGATTTACGGCATGAATATTTTCTAGAGCACACAAAGCCCTTCACATATTCGGGTGCAAAAAAAATACTTCTCTACTTAACAATTCAGGCGAAGAAAGATATTTGGGAACTTTATCTTGGAACATTTGGGATGTACGAATCTGTTGAAATTGTAGTCAAATAGATTTGCGTTAAAAAGTTTTTTTTTTGTGTTTCGGTAAAAATGATTCATAATTCTTGCCTTATTTTGGAGGGAACCGACAAATTCATAACACCCAATTTTTTCCCTTATTGACGGCTTTATCTCCATAAGTCATGTAGCTTAATGTTTCATTATTTTGATAAAATAAAAATAATGTTTCATAATCTTAGGGAAAACAATAATTATAATACCTAGTGCGATGCGATATTAGTGTCACACACAAAAAGTAGATATGACATCGGTTCTACTTTGCTTCGTAATGAAGTCAAATAATAAAACTATAACATTTACAGGCACTCACGAACTGTGGACAGAAAGATAAAACTGGTGCCCATTCCAAAGCGTATAAGGTTTCCATGATTTAGGACAAAATGAAAATAAAAAATTAATCAAATGATGCAGTACTTTGGTGCCTCTTTTTTTGCGCATCTATCTATCATTAACATCTACTACAGATGCAGTAATATATAATAGGTACACTCATCTTATTATTGCAAAAAGATCTTACCAAATCTGCATTTATGCTACCTTTAAAACACGGCGCTCACTATGCTACATGCGACAGGCTGCGACTGACGATTTTCATATATTTTGTTCAAAGCTTGGCGTCGAGTTGCAGAGTCACAACGACAGGCTATGGACTGGCTCGCTTCTTTTCGTAGTGACTAGATGCACGGTCACACCTGCCGACAGTCGCATGAGACAAGTCAGCGTCAGTTTTGCTGTGAGTGTAAGAAGGTGCACGTGTGTTTGTATTGTGAATCTCAACATGGATTTTGTTTTTTTTTATCGGAAATCGAAGCGTGTCGAATCCTCAAAGAAATTTATCGCTGTCTGCACGATGACTGTCGTAACGAGTAGTCGCAGACAAGACGCTGATGCCAACGACAACGCTGCATCTTGTTGTAGCGACTAGACGCAACGACAAGACGCACAGTTTGCTCTGCCACTTATACTTACGGTTCCGTGCACGAAAATAACCCTCTTTTGTCAATTACATAATGTAATTGTGAGAAAGCTTAAAAATACCTAATTGAAACATTAAGTCTGTGTGATTATAAAAGTACAGTTTTCGTGATGCTAAACCATTCGTGTCAGTCACAGCACCTGATAGTAGTTGCATCATTTTTGCGCTCTCGAAAATATGGTTTATTTCGCCTTTGATAAACTTAATGAAAATATTTTATAATCATAAAATATATTTTTTATTTCATCTTAAGGTTTTAAAATATCTTTATATGGTTTGCTACATAATAGGAAGAAATACGTTACTGATTGGGTTTTAAAAATAATAGGTTTTTCCAAGATGACTTTTCTGCTATATTTTGCATCGAATTTGAAAAAACTGTTTCAGTTACATGCAAGTAGACCGTAAAATGATGTTGATAATATTTTTTTATGTTCAGAATCAAAAGTGGATTCTTGTAAATAAAATTTCTAACGTCAGTCTCGCGTCATTGTTCTGAAAACTTGTTGCTAACATTAGTGATTATCCACGAATGCAAAAAAAATAATAAAATATCCTTTCAGCCACATGCAAAACAAAGGAATCGACTTTTCAAATCATAAATAATTTTGTAAAAATTAATTTTCCATTTCTCACAAACAATGAACAAAATTGATGAAGTCAGTCGATTTCGTGCACGGCCCCTTACCAACGTCTCAATTCTGCCCCTTTGTGACGGACACTTTCACCCCTAAAATAAAATTTTCCGTATACAGCTATACTTTGCTTTCATGTACAAAAGTTTCGTGTAAGCTCTTTGTCTTATGACAAGGGATTGTTGTTGAGTCGTACAAAGCGGGACCTGATAGGAACTTAGTAACTTTGTTGGCAGTAACTTACTTACGTAATCTAATGAGAGCAATAATTATTTTATGAAATACTTGATTGTAGGGTACGTTATTTTTGCGTTTATAGGATCTTACGTACCTATCTTAGTTCTAGATTTTTTATTCTGTTTCTGTGGCTCATTTTGTTCCATGCTCTAATAATACTGCCATCTTTTGTATTTTAGTGCTGACCAGACCAATGCGCTGTTTTTACAAACCGCATCTATGGTGTAAAAATAACGATGACATTTTTTTCAGCCGTGCCAATGGCAATTTTTCCGCGGGAGAATAGGGTTTTAACTTAGTACCTACTATTAGACAGAAGGGATGATAATATTATGACAGCTGTAATTTAATAAATGAAAGCTAACGTCGTAGATAGTAGTTGCTTTAGCCCGCGGCTTTAGCCCGCGGCTTCGCCCGCATGGATGTCGGAAATTATCCAACGGGAACATACTACTGGAATAAAAAGTATCCTATATGTTAATCCCGGTGATCAACTATCTGTGTGTCAAATTTCATCCAAATCCGTTCAGCCGTTATTGCGTGATTGAGTAACACACATACAAACTTTCACATTTATAATATTAGTAGGATAAGTAGGATAGTAGGATTAGTAGTAAATAAGGCATCAGTCCCACTGCCGGTCGACGAGGAAGCGACTACCTATCATCGATTTTCTCGCTCAAGGAACGTATAAAAGATTTTCGGCGTCGTGTAAAAGTAAAAGACATACATATATGAACAGTTCATTACTGACTGTTTACACTGCCAGCGAGTAGGTTCTCATTTGTTGCAACGACATGAGCTATCAAAAAGAATGCTCGCTTAACGACGCTCGCTTGGCGAGTAGAAGAGTCGTTGGGAGATTCACACTTCGTAAATACGCATACCAGAGAGTAATAGCTCGTCGCCGTCGCGCACTTGCTGCTCGGTGCTCGCCAACTAGTTATTAGTTGCTAGCTCTACTCGCGGTAATCGTGGTAGTACTGGTGCCTAAAGTAGTTTCTAAACCACTACCACGTAAAAGTAGGGATGAAAGTCATATCATTCAAACTGGAAACCTACATAGCAGCAGTACTCAACAGTACAAACACACAGACTATCAATAGCAGATGTATTCACAAAACTTTTGTTTCGTAGCTCGCCCGCCACGACGGATTTGAATTTTTATTTATCCAAACCGTTTTTAAAATAGGGTGGAATATTTGAATTAGAAAACGCACTCGCTTATCAAAACTTTGGGAGCTTAGCAGACTAGACAGGACAATGGCTATTAATCTAGTATTAAGTTGTCACCAGAACGGTTTAAATTCAGATTTAAGAATACTTTTTTCAGTAATTGCAGAGAGGATTTTATGGGTAGCGAACTTGACGGGGCTCAAAATAGATTTTTCACTAGTAATTGAGATATTTGTGCATGCATGGGTTGCCTGTTAGTCTTAAATAATACCTTTATTGATCTGTTATAAGGTAATAATGATACATGTCTGTTTGAATGTTACACATAATTTTATCAAAGGCACTGTTTGGAGTCCATAATTATGATCTATCTTCTTATGTGACGACATGACATTTCTTGATACCTACATAATCGTCTTGTTGGTTTTGCGGTCGATAGCGCGACTGAGCTTACAACCTTGTAGGTAGGAAAAAGTTATATTGGCATTTCCCATTAGTAATTTTTCAGTCGCAGAACAGCTTGGTGTTAGGATTCGTGCCCGGTTTAAGACAGTAGGCTTATTAAATTGGACTGAAACATGACTAATGTAGGTAAATCTACTAACAATCTTGACATTAATTCGATCAATGAGTACCTAAGTATAAGTAATCCTACAATGTTTCTCAGAATTTTACTATATTCATTACTAGCTTCTGCCCGCAACTTCGTCCGCGAGTTTATAACCTTCCTCAAAAATCGGGACAATGCAAAAAGATTTTTTTAATTCCGACTACTTACAAAATTACTTTATATTATTATAAGTATAGTTAAACAATGTGTAACTGAGTGCACACTATGAAATTCGTTTGTTCAGAATCGATTTCTGTAATTTTCAATTTAAGTTTTTTTTTCTAATTATATACATTATTAAATCATATTAATAACTATTTACACTAGATACTAAATATAACTAACTATACAAATAGATACAAAAAAAAAAAAAAAAGTCACTTAGGCGTCGAAGTATTCGTCCGCATCGCTGTCATCTGGAAACGTACCCAGAAGACTGGCAGCATTGCCACGTTGAATAGCAATGCTAATTCTTTGGCCAAAGAACGAGCCAGCCCTCTGGTCACGTGAAGTGTCGACCAGTCGGCGAGATTTTTTTTTAGTTTTTTTTTCTCAACATTAATTGAAACTACTTAGGTATGTATATTGTCACACTTACACTGTACATTCAATACAAACCAAAACGGACGACGTTCCTGCTACGCTAGAAACGTATGCAACTGTGTGTGTGCGTAGATTTGTAACGTCACCACAATTTTCTCCTACAATCAGTATAACTAATTTAATAAATTAAACAATGTTTTGTACATAATAATACAAATTCAGTGTATGTATTATACTACTGTTCTACTGTTTACATGTGCAGCCTGTAGGCTAGATAAACGCAAAGATCGTGCAGCGCTTTCCGCGTTCAATATAACAATGCGTTTAGGATGCTGGTCGGGCTGCCCCGTTTCTGCCATGTAGTGCGTCAGTGATGTTCGCAGATGCGCATGTAGATTACTTTTACGCAACAACGCGTAAAAGATACGCTTCCCTGGTGCGCAGGGTGTGGGGCGGCTCCAACATTATCTTAAGCATGGTTGCGCCTGGACAGTGTATACATGGAACACTATTGTGCCGTCTCTCATTATGGGATGTCGCAACGGTGACCAACCTTTATTTCTTGTATTGATTTTGTTTAGTGTCTGTGCTTACTACCATAGTCGTAAGTTTTACTAGCAATCTTGTCGAGTCTTGGTGACTCTTATAAAGAAAAAATTATATTCTATTATATTCTAATTGGGAGTTTTGTGTGTCTTAATTCCGGGACTTGTTGTTGTTCTCATGCGGATTTCGGCTACGGTGACTATTTCTGTTTTCGACGGCTATGGGTTACGAGCGTGTGTTCATAATTGGCTAATGTAGCCTTTCTTGGCTGTGAAGTGCGGCCACTTTAGAATACCATTTTTTTTTTTAAACGTTGGTAAAGATATTGTATGTTAGAGGGTGGCTTACTGCTATTCTTCCGCTGGTCTTCAAATGTAGAAGCGTTTCACCTTATCAAACTCCTCCGAACAGATCTATCTTTCTTACATATAGAGTAAACACCACGAAAGCAGCATTGGCATGCCAAATTCAAATGCTAGTCGAGTCAAGTCTATAGATACATTGGAACGATCAAAATTTGCACAGCACTAAACCTCTTGAACAAACAACGATAAAATTTGGTTAACGGCAGTCTCGCAGTGCTTGAGTGTCTCTGATTATCTTGTATTTGGTTATTTGTTTGTGAAAATATACGGAAAGGAAGATGCAGCTTGAAAGTGACGATTATTATTTCTATTTTCTTTTTCAATTTTTGTTTCCTGTCTGCTTCGACTTCTTTTATTGAAAACTTAGATTTTCAAATCTGTGGGCTGAGCTACAGATTTAACATTAATTAAATTCTATTTAATATAACTTTGCGGAATTATGAAAAAATTGTGTATTGTATGGCTAGGTAAAGCAATAAGGACTAGAAAAAATTTACTACAGCTTACACTAAAACTACTTTTTACTGCCATTTCTGCCAGATTCTAGATTTTTCATGAGGTGATCAGCTGATTAAATGAAAATTCAAGCGTGTTCTTGCCTTTCTCAAACCTACCAAATGTTTCCATAGTTTTAAACCGAGATAATTTGCATCCTAACGCTTCAACAATCTCATTTTGGTGCGAATAATTCGAATAAAACTGACATTCCATTACCGCTCCCACTTTTCACGAATAAAAATGTAAATAGAAAATGTACGGAACCTACAGAACCGTTCGCCTTATGAATTATTAAAGCCACAGAATAAAATTAAGGTTTTACTTGGGTATCGTGAAATTTACACTTTATTTTAAGCTAACCTCTACCTGTTCTAATCATATTTATAAGCTATTTATATGGATTGAATTTGAGAGAGGTTTATTGGAAAAAATACTCAAATTACTTGTTAAATAAGCAAGAAAATTGTCTGTAACATTACAGCTGTCTTTATAGAAAGAACACAGAATTATTTCGTAATACGAAATCTGCTTACAAATGCTTACTGTTCCATTTTTGCTGTGTTACCTACTTTTCTTTGGATGAAACGAATGAAGTAATATTTTTATTTCATTTTTAGACAGTAATTTTTTTGATGTGTAACATCTTTACTCTCGCTTTCGTGTAAAGTGTGGGAGTGTTTTCGTGAAAAGGGACGGAAGTGTGTAACAGGAAACCGGGGAAGCGTGCGCTATTTGATTTGATCAATGAGTGCGCGTGATGCTAGAGTTGGCCGTCAGATGGTTCAAACCCGTTTTCAGATACGTTGGTACTGTCAGCCAAGATGTCAGATATTACACAAAGGCTCGCTCGATTTTTATTATTTTATGAAAAACTGTTACTGACTCTGGCGTTGTTTGTGTCAAAAGGTATTGCTTGCTGGGGTTGCGGGTTTGTCCGAAAGGGATATCGCGGCCCCGGCACACAGGCAATGGAAGGAACACGGGTTGGTTTTACTCAGGAAAAGTCTGACACACCCTCTCACTCTGCCCAGAGCGGGAGAAGTCATTTGATGATTTCCCATACACAAAAAAAAAAAAAACATATTTTTTCCATATTTATTTTCCGAAATATTTTTATCGTTGATGCAAAGTTCTTATTTTAATTATTAATGGGATCGCTCTTAACTTCGATCTCGCCTTGTGCAAAACGAAGGATGGTCAACGATTTAATAAAGAAAATCTGCTCTTACTCTCAATGTTGACGGCTTTTAGATAGAATATAAAACAGGCACTATGCAGAAACGAAATACAAATCCCAAAAATCTTACGTTTAAATATACCGAGTCAAATAAATAATGTATAGATGACAACCAGTCTTACGAAGGTGTACCCAGTCATTGGGTTGCGAAGGTCAGAGGCAGTCGCTCCATGTAAATTACAGATGTTCAGCTGCGTCCGGTTAGCTGGAAACCCCAACATAGTTGGGAACAAGGTAGGCAGATCATGGAGGCAAATGCGTGACATTTACTACGCTATTGAAGGCTCTAACAGCCAGTCTGTATGCATAGTGTATGCCTTTGACCTAGAGTGGGGAGGTTACCCATGAATATATTCAACGGCGGATTTAAAGTTGAGCTAGGTAGGTGAGAGGTGTGAAAGCTAAGCAAAGTACGAATAATGCTCTACTTAGTACTAGACAAAATTATGTTTTTATGGTGTTGGTGCAAACAGCATTATAAGTCAGAGAACCTAAAACACTTGAAAGAAAAAGTGGACGAAAAAACAATGTGTGTTACTGTCATCTCAATTTTTTAATTTTTTTATGCGTAACGTCTTTTCTCTCGCTTTCCTGTAATCTGTGGGAGTGTTTTCTCGAAAAGGGACGGAAGTGTGTAACAGGTAGCCGGGGAAGCGCGCGCTATTTGATTTGACCAATGAGCGCTCGTGGTGCTAGATTTGACCGTCCCCCAATTTCTCGCTATTTTACTATGAACCCCATATAAAACTGATAACAGTTTGTAACTATTTACACTACAAATAAATACAAAAACAAAACACATAGACACACACACACACACACACACTCTTAAATAAATATCCCGCATTATTACTATAGATTTATTTATTATTGTAAGCGTTTGTGAGATTTACACGCGGTTTCTGACACGAAAATCAACACAAAAATTGATTGACTAAATTATCAACAGCCGATCCGATCACTTTTCATGAGTTTAATTTGGACACGTCATTGATTTTCGTTCCAGAAACCTGAATTGCGTAACACTTTCAATAACAATTTGTATGATCTTGAAGGATATTGCTAATCCATTGTTTCCTATGTGCGCAAAATTTGCTTGCTCAACAACATAACGCAATGAATACTGTTGAACAGTCAAAATGAAACCCATACCCCGCAGCTGTTTGTTTTTAAACGCATCCACTATTACACTTTATCTAAAGTAGAACATATTTCAAGCCGTAACAACTACAGCTCTGTCTATCTGCAGCAATAGACTGGGGCCGCGGGCGCTACAGATTCACCGAGAATATTGCTCGCACAGATAAAATATATACGTATTTTTTTAAAGCTGGTAATTATTCCGCAGCACAACAGCCTCTGTGCCATCCATCATGTAAGGGAAAAATATAGTTGAGTAGTATTTAGTCTGAAATTATAATTGTGGGTGTAAAATATTATCGTCATACATGGTGTAATTTTAGTAAAGAGTAATGTGCCACTTTGTTATCAGCGTTATTATGTTTCGGAAATCTAATCCTAGTAATGATAACATGACACTTATATAATTCATTGTAACAGCTAATCAATTTTTTCACGCCTCCCGCTCTTGAGACCTAGGCGTAATATTGTTCGATATACGGACAGCTCATGACCTAAAGAGGTGGCATAAAAAATATGAACAAAAAATCTAAAAAAATATCTGCGAAATTTATTGGGTATTCTGGTACATAACATCACGCCTGTAATCCCCGATGGGTTAGGCAGAGGTGTACCTATACATTGAAAACTCACATTTCGCCAGTTATGTCTAAGTCCCATTAACATGGTGTGAGCCTATAGCCATCAACCGGACTCAAATCCAGACTCCGGGCTGCTACTGAGAAATTCCTGAGGGAAAAACTCAATAATACTTTTTTCGACCTGGGAGTTGAACCCAGGACATTCATGCTCAGCAGTAGCGCTTGCGACTACTAGACCTACAAAGCAGTTGACATAATAATGATATAAATTTCAATTATGTATAATTATGTAAATATTATTACTTGACCGGTTTTGTGCTGTACATAATAAAGACTATTCTATATATCTAACTATTAGTATCACCCGTAAATGAATAAATTCTTAAAACTAAGTTTATATTATGTGCAAAACGAGTATTTTCAATTATAAAATATACGTTCGAATTAACGTTTACATTTACGTTTACTCCGCGCGTTTCTGCTAGGAAACGAAACAAGAACTGAATAAACCTTACCGTGGAGTAAGGTTTCTTCACTTCTTGTTTTTCCACTGACGCACGTCGTGTAGTTGATTGTACACGTGTAGAAAATATCAGTATTCTCCTCAAAGTTTCGATACTCACATATAATGTACCTTGTTTATAACAACTCTTAGAGATAACATACCTTAAAGGTAAACGTCCACTAGTCCGCATCGGCCACAACACACGCACAGCACGCAACGTATTGAACAGATTTGCCGATGGCATGCGTCCACTGTATCCGTATATTATCTCTTCTTTGCAAATTTGAATATTGTCGATGTTTCAGATTATACAATTTTTCATATCTTTCTACAAATAGAATTAAAATTAAAGAGTCGTCCATTTTATAATATTTTTGGCGGTTCTCACCTCAATTATACACGAAACAAGGTGCGCACCGGCACGAAAAGCATTTTTTGTTTATATTTATGCTATATGAATTCATACAAAGCATACTAAAATCCATTGCGTGCGAAGCGTGTGTGTGTCAGTCGACGTGCACCTTTATAGTATACTTCTTATAATTCACCTGAAGGTAACAACTTTCTTTATGGTGCCCGTGACTGGGAACTTATAGTAACAAGTTACTTCTGTTATGTTTATGAGAATGTGTGTAGGAAACTTATGATGGACCCTTTTTTCCTTATGAAGCGAGAATGTAGGTATTATTCTCTCACCTTTGTTTTCTTCATCACAACTACAAGGTCATATTAAATTAGCTAGCAAAACTCCTTATGAGTGATAGTTATCGATATCAAAAGACGATAAAACAAAAATAAAAATTGGTCGAAACTCATAATTTTTAGGAACTACACCATTGCACGTTGTACCCCTGTGGTTACATGAAATTTAAGAGTTAAGATTTTGTTTTGTTTATCAACACATACAATGTCGCCCATGGGCATGTGACCGCCCGTATTTTTCTGAATATTCATGACAAATTATCGATAATAAACTTAAAAAGGGGGGTCTATCTTTAATTGTTTTTTTTTTTCATTTCACCTCCGTCCGTTGCCTAACTGGAAATCTTCAGGGCCGGACGGGCTGCACAACTTCTGGATCAAATGGTTTACAAGATCGCACGCTCGCTTGGCGGCTCAGTACCAGACTGCTTTGGAGTCTGGTTCGCTACCCCAGTTTCTAACGACAGGAGTTACCCACCTGCTCCATAAATCTGGTAGCACCGCGGAACCCAAAAATTATAGGCCGATCACATGTTTACCGACGGTCTATAAAATTCTTACATCCATTTTGAGAGCTAAAATTAACAAACATATAGACACCAACTCCATCATGTCTACCTCTCAAAATGGATGTAGGAACGGGTCCCGCGGTACTAAGGAGCTACTACTCCTCATTGATATGGCCATTAGCCAACAGGTTCGCCGTTCCCGAAAGGATCTGTCGACATGCTGGATAGATTATAAGAAGGCCTATGACTCGGTGCCACATACATGGCTCATGAAAGTAACTGAAACTTTCAGTAGCGCCATCAGGATGGAATTTGGTGTGGACAAATGTGCGGTCATGCATGTAAAGCGAGGGGAGATTATGGAATCCGTGGGAACACAGCTCGCGGATTCCATAAACCTTAGAGACCTCTCCGCATCCGAAACCTATAAGTATTTGGGTATGTCGGAAGCGTTGGGCATCAATGTTACTGACATGAAGCAATCATTGAAGGAGCGCTTCTTTGGCCGCCTGAAGAAAGTATTTAATAGTTCTCTATCAGGCGGAAATAAGGTGCGCGCCTTCAATGGTTGGGTCATGCCGGTTTTGATGTACTCTTTCGGCATACTCAAATGGACTCAGACCGAACTCGACGCTCTGGATAGGAGGGTCCGTACGCTGCTGACTGCATATCGAATGCACCACCCACGGTCATCGGTAATGAGACTGTATATCCCGCGAAAGTGTGGAGGTCTAGGTTTTTTAAACGCTAAGACCCTCCACAATCGCGAGATATACAGTCTCAGGGAATATTTCCTAGAAGCCGACGTGGGGATGCATCGAGATGTGGTCGCTGTGGACAAGGGCCTCACCCCGCTCTCCTTGGCTAAAGAGAACTGGCGCAAGCCTGTAGTGCTTGACACTAACGATCGCAAGGAGGTATGGCAGAGTAAGGAGCTTCACGGACGCTTTTTCCGGGCCCTACATGGACCCGATGCAGATTTTCTAGCGTCCGTAGCCTGGCTGCGTTTTGGTGACCTCTTTGGGGAAACCGAAGGTTTTGTCTGTGCAATTATGGACGAAGTTATCATGACGAACGATTACCGTAGATTTATTGTGAAAGACGGCACGGTTGACATCTGTCGGGCATGCCACCGTCCGGGAGAATCAATCCGACACATTATCTCCGGTTGTTCTCGTCTAGCTAACGAAGAGTACTTGCATAGACACAACCTTGTAGCCAGGATTATCCATCAGCAACTTGCTCTGAAATACAATCTTGTGGAATCGGAAGTGCCGTACTACAGGTATGTGCCCGACCCAGTTCTCGAAAATGGAAATATCACATTGTACTGGGATCGATCCATCATCACTGACAGGACTATTGTTGCCAATAAACCTGACATAGTGGTGGTGGATCGAGTAGAGCGGCGCACAATGATTATTGACATAGCGGTCCCGCATGACGGGAACCTCGTGAAAGCTGAGAAAGATAAACAAATCAAGTATCTTGACTTGGCTCACGAGGTTGTCGACATGTGGGATGTGGACTCAGCGATCATTGTGCCGATAGTCGTGACAGCCAATGGCCTAATAGCCAAGAGCCTCGACCAACACCTGAGGAGGCTATCGTTGGGCAGCTGGATCAAGGGCTTGATTCAGAAAGCGGTACTTCTGGACACGGCTCGCATTGTTAGGAGGTTCCTCTCTCTGGAGCCCTGACCGCCGGTAGCTTGGACCCTGTTCCCGATACCGGTGGGCTACTATTTTTTATATTTTTAAATGTTTTAATTTTTTATATTCTAATATTTAAAAATGTAATTTATAAGTATTTAAAATGTAATAAAGGAAATAAATAAATCATTTGACAGTAGACACATCACCAGTCATCATTCATTTTGAACGCACTTGCGTCGTGTTCGTTATTTATTCCGCAGTACATCAAACGATTTTCAAATTCCCCTACACGTGAGTACTTGCCTACCTACCTAGTGCCTATATCGCTGGGACGATAGTCGTGAGCGAGCTACACATGCCTCCATGAGATCACATCAAATATTGGAAAAACCATGAGTGTATCACAAATGCCATACATGGAACGTAGCTTCTATTTCAAATATTCGACGCAAATAAGGTGTCTCGATGCTTTGCATACGTCGTGGTTTTGAAGATCCTATTCTACAAATATAATGATGTGAAACTTTCAGTATTTGTGTTTCTTACTTCAGTAAGGAACTTTTGACATACTTGGGTAAAGAGTAATGTGAGCTGTTATGTCAAAACAAATCAAATAAAAGTAATTTATTCAAATAAGGCTGAGAATCAGCACTTTTCGAATGTCAAATTAATTCATTAGTAGTACACTTACATCTTTATACATAATAAGTTGGTGCAAACATAAACTCATTAGAGTTTTACCGTGCATCAAAATCATCGGCCAGATAATTTAGACAATTAAAACAAACTTAAGTTCTTAATTATGAAATGAAACAATATAAAACACAACAATGAGGTAATAACGCGAAATATTTATCTGTTAATAACGAGCTCACATGGATTACCAATCTGACCGTCCTTTAAACAAGTGGTGGAGGAATGTGATTTAAAAGTTGCTCCTAAAAGCATGTAATCCTTACATAATTATTTTAAAAACAGTCCCCCGCCGCGTCTGCCTGTCTGAACGCGATAAACTCAAAAACTACTGAACGGATTTTCAAACAGTTCACCAATAGAGTGATTCATGCGGAAGTTTTTGGTGTGTAATTCATTAAGGTATTGTGTAAATTGGCTGAAATATGACGATTATTGTCGAAGATGTCGGAAAAAATCATGCCGACTGGGAGCTTTACTGCTGTGCACCGCGTAAGCCGTAAGAGATTTGAAGATCTTAAAAAGTTCAACAAAAAAGTCCGCAATAGCATATGTCTATCTTCTAAGGATGAGTCACAGTAACCATTATTCTTTTTCAGAATTTGATAAAAAAATAATTTTTATTTCCGACGCTATTTTGACCGGCAGCATATTAATTCTTATCCAATAAAATATGTTATTTAAATTGGGCATTTAATTTAGAATAATATATACCTTGACATCATTTCATTTAATTAAATGAATAGTTCAAAAGATATCACAGATTCAAAATTACGCGTAACAAAATAATTATGGTTGACGGCAACGCGGGCGCAATAATGGTAGGAGTCAATGACCTTTTCCTCGACTTTTATGTATGTAACCTCAGTAGTATGTTCCCGTGGGATATTTTCCGACATCTACGTGGGCGAAGCCGCGGACAAAAGCTAGTTAGTAATAGTAAATTAAATTACGTAGGACAGCCCCGTAAAACTCCCGCCCTTCACCACTTCTTAGTGCTTTCGAGCTTAGCTTCGAAAAAAAATAGAGCAACAAACTCCCCAGTAGCAAATCAGTCTGTTATGTATTCAGTCATGCACCATGTTGTTTCTTCAAAATATCCGATAATCATCCTCATTTATTCATTCATTAGAGCGAATGCTCCAATATAGCCCCGCAAATAATATACCACATATTTCACGGGATACCTTAGAACGTTCCCTTTAAATATAAGTGCAGATGAACTTACCTCTAATTAAACAGTTTATCAGTTGCCATATATCACGAACTCCTAAACTCACGTCTCACGGTAACCGCCCTTAATCTATGTCAATATACATACCCAGTATTTCTTGACACTTAATTCAGGCGCTGCTTTTAGAGTAAAATGCCACCAATAAGCTAAATTCGAAACATTTGAATTTAGTTCTATATTTGGCCACAGACCAAGGCAATCTGGGCACTATCTACATGTTTGTAATTTGTTAATAAGTACGTGTTTGTAACTCACCCCATTGCGAATAATTATTTGGTTTAGTTTTGCGATTTGTCGACAAGTCGTGTTTGCTTTAGGCTGTAAAGTAATTACTTTCAGTACTCGGAATAGTTCAAAATTAAACGTGCGTGTTAAGTAGGTAATATCACACTGAGTTTATCACATACAAGAATTTAATAGCTCTAAGTTTACATAATTTCTTAGTAACTTGCTTTATGTGAATAAAAAACGGGTTAAAAAAAACGCTTAGGGTAATTACATGCTGAAGATGCTTTACTGCGATACCTCGCGATCACAGTTTAGCTTGCTACCTCGATATCACATCCATGTAAAAATGCTTGCTAATAGACAAGCACGCACATGCCGAAGAATACCTCACTGCGATACATAGCGGGTCTTTTGGAGGTTTACCTAGTTGCCTAAGTGATAAGAAAATATTTTATTTTTACATCGCGGTCGATGGCAAGCATCGATATGATCTGGCCCATGATTCGTCAAATCGGTTGTCCTCAGATTGCCGCATCAGCTTCACTCTCGTGCCACTTCCGTTATGAATACAGAGGTGCTAATTAATTTGATTTTTAATATTCCTGGGTTGTGGGATAAGCGGGAGGAAAACCACCAAAACAGATAGGATAAGCCAGAAAATGGAAGCAAGTTACTTCGGTATCGTTCCGTGAATTCATCCTCTGTTCGGTGTTTTCTCCGAATACCTTAGTTAGCAATATCGGCGTGACACGTTGATCTAATTTTATATTACTTATTATGTTATACTAGCTGTTCCCCGCGACTTCGTCTGTAATCTAGGATGAAAAGTAGCCTATGTCCTTTTCCAGATCAAGGTCTACCCCTGTGCTTAATTTCATTCAAATCCGTTCTGCTGTTTTAGCGTGAAAGCGTAACAAACAAACTCACTTTCGCATTTATATTATTAGTTAGGATTAGATTCAGTGAAAGAAAGAAAGAAAAATGCGTTTATTGGCATTACAGCAGAAAAATACAACATATAACTAAAAAAAAAAAAAAAAAAACAATGATTATAATGCCAATAGGGCCTTAGCTCAGCATAAATGTCAGATGGCAACACAAAGTGTACCACCTGACGCTGATTTTCAGCTGCAACCCACGAGTGCCATACGCTAGAATAATAAAAACAGGACAAGTGTGTGTCCGTTTTAATAAATTAACAGAATAAATTAAAGGTAAGTAGTAAAAGATAGGATAACATGAAAAGCTCACAAAATCAAATAAAATGTTGTGACATACATCAGTGTGTGTGTTCAGTGCACTTTTATCTACCGGGGTATATTCAAACACTTCATCAACATTTCATTAACATTGAAAACAGTTTGAGATCGAGTCAATATAATAACAGTGTTCAACATAAACATTGTTTCTCCTCAAAAACGCCGACACCTTGCTACGTACCCCGACATCGTCACTGTCAATATCAAGAGACAACATGTCTTCTGGAGTTGGTTGTACAGCATAAACACTCGACTCAGCAACTGAGCTTTCAGGAGCGACAGAACCGACTTGTTCGTACCGCTATCCATGTAGAAATAGCGAGTATCAACAACGAGGTATCGAGACAGCGATCGTGATTGCGAGCATCTTCGGCATGTAATTAGGTACCCTTATCGAAGCTGAGAGTCACCTATTCTTCCCGTTATTATGATATTTTTTTGTACTGGTCTATACCTGGGAACCTTCTGGTTACGGAAATATTGAAGGTCCAACGTTTTTATGTTTATTTACGAAAAACAATTTTTTACACTTTAAATACTCCCACAATCTCTGTACCGTTGCATGCACACATATGCACAATGCTTTGTGTATATTATGTTGCGCGTTACTGTAAACAGTGACTTTTCACACCAAAAATAAAAGTCGTTTCCTAGCTATTCGTTTTGCGCAAAGTTACAAAATACGTAGATGATGGCTTCGTGAAAGATCTTGTTACACCTTGCATTAGAAATTTAAGTTTTCCTCCACACTGCGCTCGGCGCTTGACGTGGCACCACGTCGTGTCCGGGTTCGCAACAAGTCAATCGTCATCTTAAGGATGCTTCGTTGAAAGGTGAAACACGGGTCGATATCTAACTTCCTAACGATTAAGAACAGTTAAGCGGATTAGGTTACTAAATATACGTCGTGTATTGTATTTTATAATGGATTTCCGCAAAGTCACGCCTAAGTCAACAAAATTTCTCTTCATTCGTTTAAATAACCCGATATGACAATGATGAAACTAAAGCAAGTAACAAATAAGTTAGGAACCTAAACAATGTAGCCCAGCAATATACAATACATGGTCAAAATGGGACCAATATTCTTCACTTTGGACTTTCCGGAAGCTTAATAAGTACGGTTCTTCGATACAACAAGAATGGGCGCCAAAACACTTTTCCGATAAACAGAACTCTTGATTAACCCATAAGAAAATACAGCTGACATACCGACTCCTAAATAAGGAAATATAAGAGCAACCCTAATAAAAAGTCTCACCAAACTTTTCCTTGGAGAACGCTATAAATCAGCTTTTGTTTATACGGGCGTCCTTTGTTTTCTACAAACTACCATTGTGATGCAAGATGAAAATGTAGCGGATATATACACGTAGGTAGGTAGGGTGCTCCTAGGATCTGTGTGAAGTAATTTCTACTTGGAGACAAAGTTGCAGGCCAGGGAGGAACATTGAAGAACTTAGATACAAATTAAGCCTTTATTAAATAATTATATTTATGTTGTAACACCTGAGTGGAAAATAACAAGCCAACATGGTTGTACTAAGGTGTAATTGTAATAACTTAAACCTTGAAACCTTATAAGTACCTAGATATTTTACTCATCACTACAACAATGCTGAAATACCCAAAAAAAACGAGCCAGCCCTACAGTAGTCCCATATGATGTGTAACTTCTGACATCTCACCTAGGTAAAAAGCAACATTAGGGGCAGGGCCTCGTCAAGGTCGTTTCAGACGGCCAACTCTAGAACCCACACGCGCTCATTGCTCATATCAATAGCGCACGCTTCCCCGGTTTCCTGTTACATACTTCCGTCGTTTTCCACGAAATCACTCCTACAGATTGCAGGAAAGCGAGAGGAAAGACAAACGGCTGTTTCTGACATTTAAGAGTATGTTAGCGTCTTCAGAGTTGGCTCAGAGGTTTCAGTTATGTCAATTATACCTTGTACAGTCCGATGATCCAATGTATCCGATTCAGGAGCACCTCGGGATGGCGCAAATTCTGTAGCAGCATTGAATCTTGTCAACACGCTAACAGGGTAAGGAAAGTCCTCGCGCAACAGAATACACCGGGGCCCGCCACCCTCCGCAAACTGATAACACACTCACGTCATCCCCTGAAGAAGCAAGACGCGTCCTAATCGAAACCCACTTCCCTGGATGTATCTTCGCGCAGGTAGTAGACTGGCAAGATGAAACCCAAACACCATCAGACAATGATTGGAGTTACGCACGCAGGGTGATCACGTTGGAGAAACTCCAATGGGCCATCCGGAGCTTCCATCCATTTAAGGCAGCTGGTCCTGATGGAGTATTCCCCACCTTACTACACTGGGGGGGCGCCTCTGTCGCTATAAGATTGGTGCCTTTAATGAGAGCGTGCTTGGCCTTTCGTTACGTTCCTAAAGGGTGGAGGGAAGTGAAAGTAATATTCATTCCCAAGCCAGGTAAGGATGACTACACTAACGCCAAATCCCACAGACCAATCAGCCTGACTTCCTTCCTCCTAAAAACTCTGGAGATGCTATGTGATAGGGAGCTGAGGGATGGCGCTCTAAAAACAATACCGCTACATGGTAATCAGCACAATACAGCTCAGGCAAGTCGACCGAATCTGCTCTTCATCTAGTAGTCAGTCAGATAGAGGACGCGATTCATCAAAAAGACACCTGCCTGGGCATTTTTATAGACATCGAAGGAGCCTTCGACAGAACCAATTTCTCCAGCATCAGCAGCGCCCTCTCAGACATGGAGTAGAACAGGTACTAACGGTCTGGATTACAAACATGTTAAGCAAACGAGTGGTTCGCCTTGAGGATGAGCGGCAGTTGGCCATGATAGCCAGAGGCTGCCCTCAGGGAGGAGTTCTATCACCCCTTTTGTGGAATCTGGTAATTAATGGCCTCATCACTAAACTCAACGCCAACCGCTATTACACGATAGGTTATGCAGATGACCTCGCAATCCTTGTATCAGAGAAGGTGACGGGAACGATCTGTAGCCTCACGCAGCAAGCACTTCGTATTGTAGAAAGTTGGTGCAGGGAATTTGAACTATCAGTGAACCCCACTAAAATTGAACTAGTCATGTCATCAAATTTATTATTAGGAGCATTAGGCCCCTTCCGCCTACCCAAACTGTTCAATACAGAACTTCAGTCGGCCAACGAGGTCAAGTACCTTGGGGTCATTCTAGACGTTGAACTGGAGCATTCATGTTGACAACAAGCTAAACAGGGCCTGCATCACCTTCTGGCAGTGCAGGAAAAAAATGATAGGTAAGAAGTGGGGTTTATCCCCCAAAATCATACTGTGGCTGTACACAGCTGTGATCTGCCCCATGATCGCTTACGGGGCCGTGGTCTGGTGGCCCCGCACGATGCTGGTTACAACTTCCAAAAAACTACAACGCCTGCAGAGACTGACCTGCGTTGCGACAACTGGCTGCATGAGGACTACTCCGACTGCAGCAATTGAAACCATGCTGGGTCTAACCCCACTCCACCTGTTTATACAGCAGGAAGCGACTATGGCGGCGGTGCGTCTTAATGCAATTAATCTCTAGGGTAAGAGAGACACACAACACACCGCGCTGTTTGAGGGACTCAATACTGAGTTCCCTATTACGAAAGCCATAAATGACCGGGTACCCAAACAATTTATCTTCGATAAAAAATACTGGATCCAACTTCACGAGGATCGCCGATGCGAGGGTTTGCGCCCCGCAGAACTACGAATCTGCACGGATGGATCCAAAACAGGTAGTGGCACAGGTACTGGAATCTTCTCAGAAGACTTCAACATACACATAGCCACACCATTAGGAGTCCATAACACAGTGTTCCAGGCCGAATACATGGGTATATCTCTTGCCGCTTTAGCCATCATGGCCAGGGAAGTTAAGGACTACTCGATACGTATACTCTCAGACAGCATGGCTGTTCTGCTAACGCCAATAAGCCACACTTTTGACTCTGGGCTGATATACGAGTGCCACCAGCGCCTTAACTAGGTGGGTAGCCTCAATAGTATTACCATTCAATGGATCAAAGGACACAGCGGTTCGCGAGGCAATGACGCAGCTGACGAACTTGCCAGAAGGGGGTCGAGCATGGCACCAGTGGGTCCCGAACCCATTGCGCCACTCCCCTTCGGGTACCTACACACTCTGGTAAAGAAACGAACCAGGGACCAACATCACAAACTATGGTTGGACCACCGTGAGTGCAGGCAGGCTAAGGAGGCACTCCCTACAATTGATGGCCACCTCACGAAAAAAGTTCTCCGACTAACGAAACAACAGCTGCGTATAGTCATAGCAGCTGTAACAGGCCATGGGTCATTTAATAAACACCTCTTTGTCATAGGAGTCACAGACAGTCCGCTGTGCAGAGCCTGCATGGAGGACGACGAGACAGCAGCTCATGTGCTGTTATACTGCCCGGCGGTCACCGCATACAGGGCAAAGTACTTCGGTAACCCAGGTACCCTACGTGACATTGTCAGTGACACCAAGGCGTTGCTGGCCTTCTTTGAGGAGCTGGGGTGGATCGAATAACCGATTTTCCCACCCTTACGCAAAATACGTGCTAAGATGTGGTGTTGCGGATACCAGCCCGTATTATCTACCTTACCTACAGTCCAATGCAAACTTTATGACGGCTCTGAACACGAGGCGAGTATCAGCGCAGTAACAAATTCATGTGACCGCGGGTTGAGGGGTGGGGTGCTGCGCAGCGAGTAGCATGGGTGCGTCTCATATCATATAAAGTTATTTGGTATATTTTCATTTCAATAACGTTCACAAGATGTAACAAACGTGTGATATACCAACTGTTGATATAATTTCTTTAAATATAACATTTATATACTCTAAAACTTATTTCGTATAACGTTATTGGATATAGCGTTTATTTGATCGAAAATCATTAGGTATTTCGTTTAAAATATATATTGATACCATCATTATGGTTAACACCCCGATTCACATCAATCCGACTCGGATAGGTTAGGTTAGAAGGCTAAGGCGGGAGCGGCCGACGAGCGCCAGATCCCCTCTATTGTTGATGAAACATTTGGGTTAGGTTAGGTTAGAACAGTGAACATTAACGCATGAAGGGGAGCGAGCGCAGTGAGCGTGCCGCGGTAGCGGCCGCCGAGCGCCAGATCCCCTCTATAGTTGGTAAATCATATGGGTTAGATTAGGTTAGGTTAGACTCTAGACGTGGATCCGTGGGGGCGCCCTTATCGCGCGGTCCGAGGGAAACTTCGAGCCGCGGCGCCTCCACTTACGGAGAGTCTCCAACCCGAGCTGCTGGAGGAAGTGGTCGCAGCCCTCTTCCCGGCAAGAGCGGAGCATACTCCGCCGCCGATGGCTTTGCCCACAGCCGCAGAGTCTACGGAGGACGAGACCGCCATCAGCGTCCCAGAGGTGACACAGGCAGAGATGAGGGCAGCCGTGATGCGGCTCCGGGCCAAGAACGTGGCTCCGGGGCCCGACGGGATCCACGGCTGCGTGTTAGCCCTCGCTCTGAAGGAGCTTGAGCCCCAACTGAGAGGACTCTACACAGCGTGCCTTGAGCGGGGCCAGTTTCCCACTTTGTGGAAATCTGGTCGTCTGGTCCTGCTCAGGAAGGCGGGGCGCCCTGCGGACTCGCCGTCCGCGTACCGGCCCATAGTGCTGCTTGACGAGGTGGGCAAGCTGTTTGAGCGTATCATCGCAGCCCGCCTCGTCGGCCACTTGTGCAGAGAGGGGCCGGACCTGGACGACAGTCAGTTCGGGTTTCGGCATGGGCGCTCCACGATCCACGCTGTGTCGCGGGTTAGGGTCCTGGCGGAGGAAGCGGTGTCCCGGGGCGGGGTGATGTTGGCGGTGTCCTTGGACATCTCCAACGCCTTCAACACCCTGCCCTGGAGTTGTATTCGGGAGGCACTGCGCTATCATGGGGTGCCTCCCTACCTCCGCCACATCGTTGGGGCTTATCTGTCGGAGAGGTGCGTCACCTACATGGGACGTGATGGCGGAAACCAGCGCCACATGTCGTGCGGTGTTCCACAGGGCTCGGTTTTAGGACCGCTCCTGTGGAACATCGGGTACGGCTGAGGGGCGAGCTCGGTGCCGGGGTGGACCTGACGTGTTATGCGGATGACACGCTGGTCACTGCCCGGGGGAGCTCGCACAGGGAGGCAGCGTTGTTGGCGACGGCTGCGGTCTCACAGGTGGTGGGCCGCATACGTCGCCTAGGCCTGGAGGTGGCCCTCAGCAAGTCGGAGGCCATGGTGTTTCATGGCCCCCGGCGGGCGCCGTCACCCGGCTCACACATCGTGGTCGGGGGGGCTCGGATCGCTGTCGAGTCTACCATGAAGTACCTAGGATTGGTGCTCGATAGCCGGTGGGACTTCGGGCCCCACTTCCGACGGCTGGCGCCCAAGTTGCTGGGCGCTGCTGGGGCGCTGTCAACGCTGCTTCCCAATCTGGGGGGCCCGAGCGCCGCTTGTAGGCGGCTCTACGTGGGGATCGTGCGATCGATGGCCCTTTACGGGGCCCCGATCTGGGCGGCTGACCTGACGGCCGGTAGCATTGCGGTTCTGCGCAAGCCGCAGAGGGCTATGGCCGTCAGAGTCATCAGGGGTTATCGCACGATCTCCTACGAGGCGGCTTGTGCACTGGCCGGATCCCCGCCCTGGGACCTGGAGGCGAAAGTACTCGCGTCATCATATCGGTGGCGCGAGGAAGCGAGGGCGCGGGGCGAGCGACCGATGCAGCGACACATGGAGCTGCTTCGGTCTCAGCTTCGCGAGGTCCTGGTGGCGGAATGGCGGGACAGGCTTTCACGCCCTACCGCCGGCCTCGACATCATCGAGGCGGTCCGGCCGTTGCTCGAGCGCTGGCTCGGGAGGAGGCACGGCTCCCTGTCGTTTCGGGTGACGCAGGTGCTCTCGGGGCATGGTTGCTTCGGGAAGTACCTGTGTCGCATAAACAGGGAGCCGGACGCCCGGTGTCACCACTGCGTCGACTGCCGGGAGGACACGGCGCGGCATACGCTGGCAGAGTGTGCCGCTTGGGAGGAGCCACGCCGTGCCCTCTTCTCAGAAGTAGGCAGTGACTTGTCGCTGCCGGCCCTAGTGAATGCGATGGTCGGCAGCGGCGAGTCCTGGGACGCGGTGGTTTCCTACTGCGAGACGGTCGTCTCGCAGAAGGAGGCTGCGGAAAGGGAGAGGGAGATCTCGTCCACTCACCCGGCCCGCAGCAGGCGCACCGGGCGTCGGCGGAGGGCGGACAACGCCCTCTTCCAGCCCCCCTAAATGGGTCCAGGGGCGACGGACTAGGGGACGTCCGTCGCCCCCCACACATCAGGACCCGAGGTGGCGGCGCGTAGTGTTCCACGCGCGCCCCTCTTAGACGTCGCGGGGGGAGTCAAACACCTCACTCCCCCCCCTGACCCGAGGAGGCCCGCGGTGGCGGGCCGGCACCAGCCGGGGGTTGCGGAAGATTTCAAGTTCCCGCGACCCCCGGCGTAGGTGTGAGTTGGAACACCGGGGTGGTTTTTAGTCAGTAAGAGTCTGACAGACCCCTCCGCCCGCCCCAGGGCGGGGGACATCCATGAGGATTTTCCACCCCGGAACAAAAAAAAAAAAAAAAAGGTTAGGTTAGAACAGTGACCATTAACGCGTGAAGGCGAGCGTGCCGCGGCAGCGGCCGCCGAGCGCCAGATCCTCTCTATTGTTGATGAATCATTTGGCTGAGGTTAGGTTAGAATAGTGACCATTAACGCACCAAGGCGAGCGGGTGGTAGGTGGAGATCTTGACACTTGGTTATCAGTTACAAATGTATATCTACTCAGGTTACTAACTATGAAAGAAATTACAAAAAAAATATGATTAATTTTTATCTTATTAGACTAAATAGGTTTTATATCTTTTGAGTGATATATCAAACGATTTTATATTCAATGTGTATTATGCTTACAAAAATTCGTTATTTTAAAATTATATCAATCGTTTATTATATTAACTGATCATTATATTAAATAAAATTATAAATGCAATTATAAAATTGGGTAAACATAAATGACGTGACTTTATGTATGAATGTGTATGTCTAAAGTATGAAATTGTGGTATACCTATTATTCATATTCTTTCAGAAATGTACAAATTAAATAATATGAATATCTCATTCACGCATGGCGACAACTCCAAATCCCAACTGCTAAAGCATCCGAATAAGCTTGCGGGGCAACTTAATATCCCAGAAAGCATCCGCCGATGAAAAATGGCGCCACATTTTCGATAAGAATACACAGTTCGAAGAATGACTTAAAAAATATAGGGCAAACTCCACTGGGAGTAGCGCCCCACATGCTAACAGAACTATCTCATCTGGTCATGTCTAAACTCTAAAAGACTGATTGCTTGATAAAAGCCGACCGAAAAAAACTCATTTCATCGTTACAAGAATAAAATATTATCTTGTGAGCGATGGACTTAAGAGCGTTCATCCAAAAAGTTGGTAACATCGCAAATAATTATTTGGCAATATTACTGTATGGAAATAAGAAATATGGCTTACTAGTGAACTAGAATATTAATAATGAATTGCAATTCTATCACCGAATTTGCTGGTGTAATCGTTTTAGGTGTAAAAAAGGCATTAGGAAAATTTCCGAATATTTTTTTTATATCTAAAATTAAATATTCGGTGTTATGATATTAATTATTACATTTCATAATCAATATTTTTCTTTCTTCTTTTTTTATTTTGTTCACTAGTTAGCCATATTTCTTATTTCCATACAGTAATATTGCCAAACTAATCAAAATAGCGAATTATGTCACAGCTATTTGCAACGATGCCCACTTTCTGTATAAACGCTCTTAACTATGTTTAAGTATTAAAGTATCTCGAAGGGTCTATTATTTTAATGCATCTCTTTGTTTGAAAGCCATCAGCTGTAGTCGTCCAGTATTCGTATAATTGTCTTAGCTATTAGATTCTATCTAAGACTGCCTACAAACCCATTACTATTTCCATTTAAAAAACACGATACAAACAGCAGCTGGTGCATCTTTACATGGAAAGGAGATACACTAATCTCTTGGCTCTCCAGTTCTATTGCTCTATAGTGATCGCATTTTAAGGTGGTTTACAAACGAATGTTTTACTTAACATTTTGGAACGTGGTTGGTCTACTTTTTGAGCCGGAAAAGATGGATAGTGAGTTTTGCTTATAACTGAAGGACATAGTGGACGTCTAGTTAGGGGTTCATATAAAGTCATACACATGACGTTTTTCAAAGACGTATAGTATTTTTCTGAATATTTCTGAAAAATTATCGAGAATATACTTTAAAAGGGGGGATCAATCTTTATTTTATTTTTTTCAATATCCCGATTTGATGGACTAACATTTGTGTTTTTTAAAATCTGTTTTTTTTAGAAAAGAATGTCTTCAACTCCGTTTTTTTTTTCATAGTCGCCAAATTTCATTTAAAATATTAATTAATCCGATAAAATAACTCATAAGCTTTTAGAAATAATAAATAGAAAACACGAAAAATATTAAAAAACCTTTTTAAGTTAATTTTCGATAAATTTTCGGAAGATACGTTCAAATTCAAATTCAAAAGTCATTTATTCAAAATAGGCTGAGAATCAGCACTTTTCAAACATCTAAATTACATAAGACAGTCCCCCAAAATCGCCCACCCTTCACCACTTCCCAGTGCTTCGCTGGGAAGAAGAATTGGCGCAACAAACTCCCCAGCAGCACAGCTGTCTGTTCAGCAATAGTAGTTATGCAAAATAATTTACATTATGCAACGTAAAACATTACAACTCATTAAAAAATAACTGTAATGAGTAGATTATGTCAATAATAGGTAAAAAAAAAAATTGACTTATACAGTCAAATAAAATGTACTAAGTAATTATATGAACTCATATAGTGTCATCTAGTCGTTGATTTTATAACAATTGTTTGTTGCTTGGGGGGGGGGGGTACATTGGAGCAGCTTAATTATTCCTAAGCCTTTTTGTCGTCTAATTAATCTTTAACTTTATAGAAACCTTTTTGACATAGTTTCTGTTTAATAAATGATTTAAATTTATTGAAGCTCAGTTCTTTAACATGGCTTGGGAGTTTGTTGTAAAAACGTATACTTTGGCACTTAAATGAATTACAAATTTTTTGGAGCCGAGTCCTGGGCACAATAAATAAATCTTTGTGTCTATTATTTATGCTATGAATTTCGCTATGTTTAGAATATAGATTAATATTCTTTATTACATAAATCAGGTTCTCATAAAACATATTGAGATGCATGTCAATGCATGTCATGTATGTATGTCTGGGTCTATGGTTATTTTTTCCACGCCTTAGTAATGAGATTATGACCGAATAAAAATGTAAAGATACTAAATTCAGATCTTTAAAAACCTCATCACTCTATAAAACACTGTATTATTTAATTCTTGCGGTTTTAATCCATCGCAACGAACGTGCCTCTAACAGAAACACGAGATTTAAGTATTCACAACGCTTTCAATCCTATTTACTTTGTAAAGGGAAACATAGGAGGATGAGCGTAACTATGCATCAGAATATTATATGTGAGCAAAATACGCCCGGTGGGTGTATGAAAATCTTCGAGCTCGCATCATGTTTAACACAAATACATACCAAATTGGATGGCACCAAGGGACTTGTATAGGAATTTGTGCAAGACACCTCTATGTATGTGTTATGTATGAAGTTGATACGATTTGATAGTAAATTAGACGGCTATGGGCTGCTAGCGCTCCCTTCATAGAACAAAGCGAGGATTTTGTTTTGTATTCTCTGGTTTTTTGCCAAGTCTTGTAGTTTCTTTAGATGGTTTTTTCAAGGAAGAATTTTACGTAAAATAAATTTGAATAAACTGGAGCTGCGTCTAGTGCTTTTAAAGAAAATATTTTTTTATGTAATATTCTGGGAAAGCTAATAGATAAAATAAATGAATACCTACTTACTGTTATCCACTTGCTAAATCATTAGGTTTTTTTACAGGGTTATTAACTAACTTTAGGTTTCATTAATAATCCTCTTGTGATTGGTAGACTGAGACAATGGTCTTTCCAAGTGTTAGATAATCGAAGACAAGACAAATAAATAGTTTATTTCCCCAGTATCCATTTCATAGAACAATTCCACACAACTGTCAAAGAATAACAAGGGATATAAAACTTTCATCGTGAAAACTTAAACCACATTCGAAATTTATTTGCCAAACATCTAAACAAACACGAGTTTTAGGAAGAACAACTTTAATGCCTACATATAAGGTTCAGTTTGCGCTATAACTTCATATTTTTTTATGACTTTTTCAACTGTATTATGCATTCTAAAATCAACTTTATTTACACTTCCATAAAGTTGATGTTTGTTTAAGTTGAAATAACATCAATTGGAAAAAGGTTATAAATAGACCTTAGGGGAAGGGTGGGAAGGAGTAATATTGACAGCTCATTATATCTAAATTTTTGCGGTAAGATTTTTACAGAATAGATGTTATTGAACAGATAGTTGTGATTTGAACATTTGGACAATATATTATGGGCCTATGTCGCCTGAAAATAAATAAACTATTATATTTTTTTACGTCTTTGACATTTCTCGGGATTCTGGGATCCCGTACCTTTGGAAGCCGTACGAGGAGTTCGAAGGCCCGTTCGACTTTTTTAAATAAATGGGGCACCAACCGAAGATTATCCCTGTATGCACTGTGCAAGTGCACCCAAGGACAACCCCCGGTCGGTGTAGGACTATTGCAGGTGGAAACAAAACATATTGGGCGATGGGTTTGGGTGGCTATAGTGAATTGTTTACTTTGAACTATGGAAAAACTATGTCCCCTGCCTGAGCAATGTTAATAATACGGATAAAATGGCAGGGGGTGACTTGTACATTCAATAATGGACCCCCGGAAACTGTCGCTAGTACATAGTGACGTTGCGACAAGGGGGTAACATGTCCTGAGGTCCTTGATGAGTGGAGAGGTATTCCACAGTTATCAGGACAATCCCAGAGCCTGAAAGATGGTCAAGATCCCTACCAGCATCTTATTGGAATACGGAGCCCTGTTCTGGAATTATTATTATAAGGTATTATGATTTAATTAATTAGCTAAACAATAATTTTGTTTGCCTTTAAATTTTTATTTGAATCAAAAACGCTGCGTTTAAACCGTAAGTTTGCAGGATAACAAGATATCGCGAGTGTATTTAGACGATACAGAAACTCGGTAAATACTCGCACAACTACAATGAAATGCAAAGAATAATATTGTTAAGAGAAAGTTGTTTCAGACTTAGTTTTGTATTATAAAACTGTTTGTTTGTCTTTTTTATTGCTTCATTTTAAAGTTGTTTCTTTAACAAGGTTTTAATTTAAAGAGTATTTGGCATCTGTCCTACCGCGGCACCGCCGGGGATTAACAAGAAGAGAGTGCAGCTAGCAACTAAAAACGAGTTGGCGACAGCGACAAGCGATTACTGTCTTTTATACATTTATGTACTAAGCGTGAGTCTCAGAGAGTGTTCTCCCCGCTAAGCAACCGTCGCTGGATTAACAAGAAGGGAGTACAGCTAGCAACTAAAAACGAGTTGGCGACAGCGACAAGCGATTGATCGCTGAGCGAGTATAGTTCTTGTCGCAGCAGCAAACGTGTAGTAGCCGGCGCACGGCACTTTTCACCACTTACTCGTTGGCGGTGGGTGGTGCCTTTAAGACGCCATGAAATTGGTTTTTCTTCGCATTAAAATTGTAGGTATAAGTTTAAATTGGATTAGGAAGGTATCAAATAGACCATGACCTCTGTTTGTTTCGGAATTTCTTCTCAGAGATCAGTCAGCACGGAAATCTGGGTTCCATAGATGTATTAATGTATATTATATCTATGGTGGGTGCCATTTAGTTTTAAAACATTGACATGCTAAAGTGTTTTTTTTTTTCTGAATTTCTATTTGCAATCGGTGGTCAGAACATAAGCGAATTCGTTCCATGTCAAATGGCGTTGTGGTGGAGCAGCCAGTGCTACGCCTCCCACTTATAGGAGGTGGTTCCTCTTCGTCCTTTTTACCACCGCTGTCGGGTTTAACAGTTCCGTAACTAGTGGGTTTGGATGTATGGTTAGGCATGCCTTGTATGGTTTTTAGTATCGCTCGATTTCAGAGTTTACTGATGGCATTTGTAGATAGTCGTGAATTTCGTCGTTCCTAGCAAACCAAGGTGGATTTGCTAGACTCTGCAGGCAGAGTATGTTGGTTTTGCTGGCAACGACCCATAATTGGATCCCGTAGGTCCATATTGGGTTGTAGATGAGGAGTTTGTTTTCTACAGAGAGCACAAAGTTTCTTCCCATGAGCCAATACAGGTTGCCGCAGAAATAAATAGCATTTCAATTTATTACTTCGCTTTGTGAATTAAATAAATTCCTCTTCCGCCAAAATACCCATTATGTTCTAAGCAGACAACAGACATGTGTATAAAATACTTTACATGCAAAATTCTCGCTTAAATGTACTGTGCAGATACGCTCATATCATAAACACTTACTCCGCAAAACGTAATGAGTGTAATGACACTTACTCACCTACCTGTGTGAAGGTATTTTACTTATCACATTTTCGCCTTCCCCTCACCCTCTCATCTTCGTTATAGGCTTTTCCTGAAACGATTTACCACCTTTTTCGTACTCGAAATCAATGTGAAGTAATGCATGCTAAGCCACGATTTCACATGCGTCTTTATAGAAACAATATAAAGGTTTTAACAGTCTTATACAAAAAATAAATTAAACAACATTTAAACACGTGTTTAGTTAAACAATGTCTAAAGGATATACACTGCTTAAACAAGTGTTTAAAATTCGTTACCACAAATACATGTTTAACGTCTATTTAGCAAAACACTGTTTAAAATGGCATATCCTTGTTTTATCTTGGCAACCCTAAGAAACATTTCGTTTGAAGCAGATTGCATTTGTTGAGCCTTTCTCTTTCCTATTGAAATTTATTTGTTTCAGTTGTTTTTACGGAATAACTAAATTGGAAAATTTAAAATAAGTACTATTTAATTAAATAAGTCACCATACGGCTGGTGTAGACATAAATGTTAAAAGTGCTTTGTACATTAACAACGCAACGGTACGAAACAGAACATACAAAAAGGCACACAGCTGTACAATGACAACCGGTATTGACGACAAAAACTAAAGACAATAACGAAAGGGCGCTTACCTGATGGCGGGCCCAGTTTCGTAAGGCACAGGCAACTTGAATTTGAGGATATAAGCATCTACCGCGAGAATAATGTGGAATATCATTTTTTATTAGGTCAAGATTTTTTTTTCCAAAAGCTTTGTGAACTAATACAGTTTTCCAAAGTTATATTAACTGTAATGTTCGAAATGATTCACTCGCAGTCGGTACATTTGATCACGACAGTTATCCATAAATTATATGTCGTTCAAATCATTATTAATCAGCATAATCAAAGATATCAATTGCAATTTATGTACTGACACAAAGCAATATGGCGACTGGCGAGGTGACGTGTTAAACAGGTTCGTTCGTTTTTGTTTAAATTTAAACAACGTCTAAAGCATGTCTAACCCTAAACAACGGCTAAACATGGTTGGTATCACTCTTGCTAAACAACTGCTAAACACGTGTCTAAGCCGCGTCTATGTTTTTTGTGGTAAGACCGTATGTGTTTAGTACGTTTTTTATTCAATTATATACAAGCCCTCGGGTTGCATGCGTACAAGCACTCGGACTCCACGGGATTTTCTTGGGTACATTACCATTCGACAGCGATGCGGAGGTATTTTTCGACGCCATATTTTAGTTTTTTAGTAGTTTTAGTTAGATTAGGATATTATATTTTTATTTTAATAATTTGAAAAGTAGTTTCTAAGAATGTTACTCAAATAATTATTCCAACCCTGTAATTATTATTGTAAATCCATAGAAATGACATAGGTACGCCTTCTTCCCATAGGGGTAATCACAAACCTCTGTAGTTTCTGAAAACCCCCGGCTACGAACCTGACATACTCCTTTTCCCTGGTATACGTTCATACATCTGGTCTTATACGCACGCCGGTTGAAAGAACTACACATCTGACCTTTCTGAAGAACATCACTAATAATAAAATTTGATTCAATTCTGAGGTCCTATTGAACCTAGGACGAACTACAAAAAAGTAAGTTTGTGTTTCAATGTTATCGTGAAGTCATTGAGAAACGGATAGAAATTTTAATAGCCGCAATTCGAACTGAAAAGTAACGATAAATCAATGTGATAAGATAATAAAATTATTCCTCTCTGCAGTAGACACTTTTAGCTGGTAATTTAGCTGGTAATTTAGCTGGTAATTTAAATAAAACTATTGTCTTCGTCGTAATGATGTAACGAAGGTTCTTACCAAAAGTTTGAATAATATCACCAAAAACGATAGAACACAATAAAAAGAATAGAAGAACACTAAATAAAAATTGAGTAGTTTTTTTAGTTTTTAGCGTGCAGAGTGACAGTTTTTTACGCATGTATACTGATTTACACAAAGCGGGGAACATAATATTACACAAGGTTTCAACAAATGTTTCGAATTAGTTGGACGTACCTTCTTTTTGATGCCCGGGGCAGTTAGCAAGGTTAGTAGTGAAGCTGACTGTCCAAAGGTTGCTGGTCGTGTGTAGGTACTTATGTACTGTCCCATGTGAAGGCTCTTTTACTGCAGCAGAATTTGGTAATGGATATCTGCTACACAAAGTGGGGTAGGTACTTAATTAGACATTTGCTTCAGCACCTATTTACTTTGATGTTGGAATATGTTGTGCTATGTATGGTCTAAGTTATAAACGCTGATCTTTACCAAGTTATATCTCAACAGTTAGTCTTCAAGATCCCGTTACCCCAGCCTCCCCAAAGGGCCATTTCATGGTTAGTGGTTGCCGCTGCCGATGGCCTACCAGAGGCAGGATGTATTGCTATCCCAGACACAAAACTGCAATATCTCATGTGCGCGTAATTACTACGATATCGGCAGAAATTGGTACTTATAATGACGTTAGACAGAATTAATGAATGTGTGTGTGAGTGCGTGTGTTTCTGTGTGTGTGTGATGTTAATTTTGAAACGTGCATTTTATTTGTACGGAATAAACTATTTTTGAAGTGAAAAGTTCTTTAAGCGCGATGACCGATTTTTGGTAGGGGATAAACTTATGGATTCGCGTCACCGACATGCTCGCGCCGTAGTGTTGTACTCTAGAATACAGATGGCGCTAATACCAGTTAAAGTTTTCACTTCTGTCGGCAGTCCCCATGACTGCCTATTTTTATTTCTTTTTCTTTCTAAATTAACGATTTAAATAAACCGGGCGCTAGAACTAGGGTATGGTGCAACCCTAGTTCTAGTATGAATTTAAAATTTCACAAAACCGGTTTTAACTCGTCACTTAGTCCATAACCCTTCGCTTAACGGCCGAAACACATGCTGGTGGTCAACCAACATTCTCTTTGTCGTAACTTCACTGAAATTGGGGCATTCAGTGTACTACTGTGTAGGTATGTAGGTACGTGCAAAATAGTTGGTGAGTGGCGACGCTTGACTTGCCCTCTAGAGTGAAGTGCCCGTGGTGCAGTCCGTGTGGAAAGGCTCTTAGGTTTTTTACGATACCCTGTATTGGCAGAGGAAAGTATGTGTACCTATTTTAGCCCGACAAAACAAAATGCTAGGATAACTTTTCGGTCAAACCTTTTAACACTGTTCCTCATGTTTTTCATTTTCTTTCGTGCTCGAGCACACCGTATCCTGAATTTAAATGATATTTGTAACTGCAACTTTAAAAACACGTTTCCATATCAATGTTTTGTGTATTTTTTAAATTTTATGGTGGCGGCAATCTACCTGACGATTTCTGAGAAGAAACGTCGACTATTACTTTTACATAATATTTTATGTTCCACTTTTTTTAAGCTCCGACAGTACCATAGAACTTCAGGCAGTTTTAATGTAACTTACACAACTTTGATACATAAAAATGATTATCCAAATTCTTGTAAACCTTTTACCAACCCAGTTATTGCAAGAGCAATTCACCAATCTGTAAAACTACTCAGACGAAATATAACTTAATTTGCAACAAATAACACCATTTCCATACTACCTTGCTGACGCCCTAAAAACAACGTAAAGGTAACTAATATCAGTAAGAACGCGTAATTAAAGTGAGCGGTGACACAGAAAATTAATTCTGAAGACACTTCCCTCTGGCTTGGGGGAAGTAGGCGACCATCCATTTGGAAGAAATGTTAATTTGGGTAATTTCGAAATGAGCTTTTCGGTACTGAAGTTATTTTGGAAATGACGTATCCTATTCTATTTATAAACCAATTCAAAAGAGGAAGAGGTTTTGCATTATTCATTTTGGAAGCCCGTTTGGACTTAATTTTGGTCGAGTAGTTTTTTAATTTGTTTTCTTTCAATTTAATCCTCTTTGGCTATTTTGGCTATGTTCTTATGAACAATTTTATGACTATGTTATCGACTGGTAATGGAAACTTGTAAAATACTGGCATTCAGCTGCCAGACGGTTAGACTGGTAGCCGATCCCAACATAGTTGGGAAAAAGCAGGCAGATTGGTTATTGACAAAAAATCATAATTCCAACTATCGTAACTGAAATCGAAAATCTGTATCGAAATGCGAAATTGAGTTTGTTACGCTTTCGCGGTAAAACGGCTGTACCCATTTGGATGAAATTCGGCACAAGCGTAGAGCCTGACCAGGAAAAGGACAAAGGACACTTTTGATCCTGATATTCCCATGGAATCTGGACTTAAGGGGATAAAACAGCGGGGTGCAGTTAGTGATATTATAAATACGAAAATGAGTTTGTTTGGTACGCTTTCACGCTAAAACGTTTGAACGGATATGGATGAAATTCGGCACATGGTTAGATCATGACCTGAGTTAACACATAGGATACATATCCGAGTAGTACGTTTCCGTGGGCGAAGCCCCAGGCAAAAGTTAGTTATAAAAAAAAAATACATATTCGTAGGTATATACCTACCTAAGTACAGAAACCCAGCAACTCTGAGACTATTAGTAAATTTTAAGCCCAATGTATATCGATATATTGACCTTAAAATATATAGGTACCTACTAGTAACCTCTATTGCTCAGGCTGTTTGATCTAAGTGGTGAGGTTACCTAATTGTAGGCAGGTAGGTAGGTAGGTACATTTATTTAGAGTAGGGGAGGCTTTCATTCCAAATTACAAGATATAAAAGGTTGTGAGCATTAGTTTCTGCTGTATCTAAATAAATTCTTTTGTGAGCATTATTTCACTATACAAAAAATTCAATTTACTTAATGTTCAATCTTTATTTTACTGACAAAACCGCGCTAAAATTCCTCCAAAAAAATATAACCGCAAATCTAAGAATAAATTAATTCGCGCCTGGAATATATTTCATAGCAATAACACTCACGGATGCGCGCTAACCGTCGCTCAAGGCGCTTTCTAACAACCGTTTACTTTATAATTTATGGTATATTTTAATTTTAATTAACAGGATTCCCGCTCTGACACCAAAACGACCAGTTACTGAAGGTTTTCCATTGTAAACGTTGCCAGCGCAAATTATTTCGTGAATTTTGTGATTTATTTAAGGCTTCACGTTAATTTGAGAGCCTTTTTTTGGCATTTGTTGGCTTTTGGCCGGAAAAAACGCCTAGTTTGCGTTCAAAGATAAAATTTTGAATTTTATGGCGGCGAACCTTCTTTTATGATGTCTGGGATGGATATTTTTTACAAACTTTTAGAGTATTGGTAGATGCACTGAAGAATTAGGTAATAATTACTCAGACTTACTTTCTTATACTCGTAGCTATGAAATGCTCTGAAATGACGCGCCCCACGACCGCGCCGCACCATGGTAATGCAGTAATGACTTAGTGGGGAGGGTCATTTCAAAGTGGACAAGCTGTAAACACAGTTATTTAACGGACATCTTTGAATAAAAATAGGGAGGTAGGTACTGTAGTGGAGAAACGAATGGAAAAGCATCACTCAAAGGATACTATTTTTGTACGCTGATATTAATGCTGTTTTAGTAGCTTTAAGTTGATAGACCAAAATATTTAAAAAAAAAATTATTATAACGTATGTCGTTACCCATTTCAAGGTTTCATCGACAATTTTATATAGATACCTACAGCGTGGATTCCAAAATAGAGTTAAAAAAAAACTATTTAAACAAAACTCATTTCTAGGTTATCTCGATCACAAATGCAGATGTTCTTCAACAAGATTCTCTATAAATTACTCATCAATTTGGCACTTAAATGTACTCACACGCATAACACTTGTTGTGTGGCTAATATTATAATGACGGGATTCACGTGCAGCATTATTTATAACCATTTCTGTGGAACTTCACGCGATTACAAAATTATTATTGGAATAGTACTGTATTTTCGTCTTTTGGGATTGATAAAATTAATTTACATTATTTTACTTTGAGTATTGTGATGTACATCAAACTCAAACCATTTATATAAATTAAACCATTTACAGGCACTTTTGAATCGTCAAGGAGTCGGTCAGTCAGAAATATGAAGCTAGTTGCCCATTCCAAAGCGTAGTAGGTACCTATAGAGAAGAACGGGCAAGAAACTTTTTTAAATCATTCTAAATAATTAGAGTTCTATGTTCAGCAGTAGAATGTCATATGCTTTTTTTTTTGAGGGTGGGAAATTTTCAAATAACTTCTTCCGCCCTGGACGGAGCGGGAGGGCGTGTCAGACTTTTACTGACTAAAACCCACCCGTGTTCATTCCGTTGCCTGTGTGCCGGGGCCGCGATATCCCTTTCAGACAAACTAGCAACCCTGGCAGGCATTGGCCCTAACGGACCCCGTCAGTTGGTGCTGACATCTCTTTGAGCCGCGCGTGGAACACAACGCGCCGTCGACCCGGGCCTGGTCCTTATCGGACGGCGAGCTACCCATTGGTCACCGTCCGCAAGCCCGGGCCTATGGTGGCCGGAAGTTGGCCTGCGACTGCCGACGCCCGGGGCGTCTCCTGCTGCGACTAGGGGCAGGTGGGCGTACTTTTTTTACATCTAAAACTAAATATGCTGTGACTGCTATCATCTTCACATATTATTAAAATTAATGTACCTTTATATTGTAAAACATTTTAAAAGAGTAACTATGAAGTTTCTTGCCCATTCTTCTCCACACGAAACTACCTTCTGGAAGTGGCGACTTAGAATCAATTCTAATATCTTGTAAATTTGCGGTTAAACTGCCCTCTAATGGCCTATTATATTGGCTTTGACTCTGATAGAACTAGCTATAAAAGAGAATGACTGGTCTATGTTCGAAGAACGGGAAGCGTGCTTTCAAGCAATAAGAGATAGCTCCAAAGAAGTAACGAATATGAAACAATAATAAATAGTGAACTAATTCAAAGGCAGACTTACAAAACTATATGATAAAGATCGATTTTTACCGACTTCAAAAAGGACGAGGTAAGCGATCGGACAATTTTTTTTTTTTTTTTTTGTATGATTGTTACGCTATTACACCGCCAATAAATTATGAATTGATTTTGATGGTTCTTTTTTTGTTTGGTATGTCATACTTCAGAGGCGATCCCTTATATATGTTAATAACTTTGCTTGGGAAATTTTTGAGTTAGCTTCAATATTACAATTTTTTTCCCACTGAGATGGTGTTATAGTTCCTGTCACTGCTGTTTACATAAAGCAGGAAGTGGTGTTCGAATTTGTGTGGGGTAACAACTAAAAAGTGAAAAATAATAACTTTAAAAAAACAACAGACTTAAAAAGACACTAAAAAGTTAAAAATAACTTTATTTCGAAATCGGTGGAAAAGAAGGAAAATACCTGTAAAGACACCGACTTTGCTATTGGTGTGTGACATAGACTTTTGAACTCGGTTGTTTGTTTTTGTAAAAAGTTTTTTTATTGCAACACTTTAGGGACATAGGGTGTGGAAGGTATTGTACCTGTCTCTTCCTGCGCCTATTAGCGGTGAAGTAGCGATCGAAGAGCGGACGTGAAACTCCAACTTGCAGTTAATATGATATTCATATTCATATTCATATTCATTTATTGCATTTCATGTTGTTTACAGGTTGTTACATTATGATAGTTCCAAACAATTAACCCTGCTAGGGCACAGCAATGTATAGGCGACAGGTTTACATTATGTCATTCTTACAAACTAAATAAATAAATTATCATTTTCTGACTGATGTCTTATAGAGTACCTAGTTATGTATGTGTAATGTGTTCGAGTCGATAGTAATTTATTTATTTCTCAGTTAAAAATTATTTTAGGCTATAATATGATTTTAAGTTTAAGTAGTTTTGTAGGTCATTTTTGAATTTGTTGTCATACTCTGTATCCTTAACTGAATTCGGGAGTTTATTATAGATTTTAACGCACATATAATAATGTTACACACGGCACACGTATTGTAGTTTAAAGTTAGGTACACCATAAGGATATATAATTAATAGGGATGCTGACTGGGGAAAAAAAATAACAATTTCCATCAGTCAGATAATAAAAAAAAAATTACACACGTATTTTTTGCTTTAATTTTTTGGTCAAACGTTGACAAGCAAAAGAGGAACGCTACTTAAAAGCAACGCTATGGATAGCGCCCCGGATCGTAGCTTTGTGTTGCCACTTAACAAGAGTGCATTCCTGACTAACTTATAAATACTTATTTAAATTTAATACAGGCGACGCCACGTATAATTCAAAGGGGTATTTACAAATTCACACAACGTGACGCCACACAATTTAATGTAAGATGATACTGGAGGTTATTCGTATATGTAAAAAAAAGGATGAAAATGGACAAGGATTCTAATCTCATCAACAGGCAAACAAAATAATCTCACTCAGTAGAAATTACATTGAACGCATCTTCATAATCCTTTCCTCATTACCAAAATAACGAACAAAGGCAACAAATTCCGTGAATCAAAAACATACAACAAGCCAAATAAGAACAATATTCGTAATATACATTACAACATAATAAGTTGATCTTTCATCTTCTAAACAACGCAGTATAAGTTCAAAGCTAACAAACAAACTCCTAAGTTAATCACAAAGACGTGAGAACTTCCAATGTCATTTGTTAACGTCTTGTTAACTAGAATTAAGTCACTGAAGATCTTGTAACTGTTTTTACTCCCTTTGACAGAATCAAAAACGGCCAATTAGGTAAAATTAGCAAGAACTTTGAAAGGGTAAAGCAATTAGCGTCTAAGAAAGGGTTTTTAAACAACTGTGGTGAGACGGACTGGGTAGAAGAAAGTTTGTTACGTAAAGGTGAGTTTAGTCTGTGAAGTCTTAGTTTAGGACGTCAGCAGACGTGCTGCTTTTAGCGTCGGCAAATGCTACATTGCGTTTTGGTGAATCTCTGCATTTAGGGCTTTAGCACACCTCCGCCGCGAAACCATAGCAGCGCAACCGCTTGTTGTGTTGCTTGAATGTTTCGCTACTCGAATCGGTCACGCATATTTTAGCGATTGCTTTGATGGTTTGCGTTTGTCTTCGGTATCAATATCACTATTTTGTCAGTCGCTGATTCGAAATTCTGAAAAGTTACAAAATTATGGATTCATCTCCTGCCCCTATCCCAATTTATTCGTGGTCGGCTTTTTCTTCCATACTTCTCTATTAGTCGTCATCTCGGTATTCACTCCCTTTCTAGTCTAAATTACTGATTACCGATGCCTCAATCTCGTATTCTTTACGAGGTTTAGGCCGGCTTGCACCTCAAATCGATATATATATTTTAAACATCACTGTCTCCGTCATCTTCTTGTCAGAAGCAGAGCCATGTTTTATATTATTACTGACTTGATGCTTTAAGAATACGAAGTTAAGCCTCACTTGCACTACAAATCATTGATATTTCGCGCTAAACATAAAACATCATTCAATAGCCGAAAATCGACTGAGTCGCGGGTCTGCTGCTAAAAGTAATATGTCTGCTAAGGTCAGATGTTAAATGGATAAACGAAACAAATGAATATCCAGAGGTGAGCTCAAGCCACAAGACTCCAAATGAAAAGAACAAACTTTAAAACCGAGGTTTAAAACAAATGAAGTTAGTGTGAACACGAGTTCTGCCCCGTTCTTGCTTTTTAGTTGTGGTTTGCACAATTTGGGAAAGTTCTGAAGAATGTAATTAAATACTTCTTGTCCCATTTTTTTTTTGCTCTAAGTCAAAGTCAAAGAGCGGGACCCTTTTACCCTTAACTGGACTGGAGGAAAATGTTCCCCGCATTAATTTTAAGAGCTATGCAAAGATTTTAAGAGCTATGAAAAGATGCTTGACATAAAAACTTGATCAAGTTTATAAATGTACACATTGCCGCAAAAAAAAAAAAAATGGGCTCTGTTTTCACGGGAAGATTATTTAAAGATGTGAAGGTGACGACATTAAGTCAAATATATCGGTCAAATGATCACCTTCTGAGTTGATTGTCATTTCTGTTCATGTTACGGCATTTTGTTTACGGCAAATAATTTATTGGCATCCGCCTCGGACTTATTTGCTATTACTGAGTCTGGCTGCAGTGAATCCATACAAGATGCGGAAATTGTTCCACCCGGATATAATATATTACGATGTGATCGAGCGGATGGTCGAAAGCAAGGCGGCGCGCTTCTCGTGGCCACACACCGGTTCGAGCTGCGACAACTACCTATCTTGGACGCGTCGATAGACACTTGCGTGTTCGAAATGGTTTGTGCAACGGTACATTTAAATAAACGTTTTTTGTTTGTGTGTTGTGTTGTCTACATTCCGCCAGGTAGTTCGGAAAATGATTACATGTTGTTATTTAGAATAATAGAAAAATTGTGTGATAGTTATGGAGAAGTTATTGTAATTGGTGATTTTAATTTGTATTCTTGTCCTGCTAATATTAGTAATTATTTCGAATGTTTTCTATCATATTGCGAGTTCACTCAAAGTAACACAGTACCCAACCATTTAGGTCGTCAGTTGGATTTGGTTCTGAGTGCGGGCATTAGCGGAGGGGTGACGGTGGTAGCGGCGGATGAGGCGCTGGTGCCGGTCGACGCGCACCACCCGCCGCTAGCGGTTAGCGTGCGCCCCGCCTCCGCCCCGCCGACGTCCCCCGCCGTCGCCCGCGATTCTAGTGCACACCATATTAGACCACAGTGGAATTGGAATAGGGCTGATTTTCAACTGTTATATTCTAGGATTCTTTCCATTGACTGGAGTATGATGTGCGGAATGCATGATTTAGAAGAAATGTTGAACTTCTTTTATGATAATATTAATTGTACTATTGATGGGTGCGTACCCCGGAACAAGCTTGGTAGTGGAAATTCGCGGTATGTATACCCAGTATGGTACACGAGAGATATAATAACAAATATACAAATTAAAGCCAGACTTCACAAAAAATTCAAAAAAACTAAGTTGGATAATGATTATCACAAATTTGCGGAATGTAGAACTCGTATAAAAAAGTTAATAGAAACTGCGCATATACAACATAAAAATAAAATTCAGTATCAGTTTGTAAAGGATCCGAAATCGTTTTGGCAGTATATAAGATCGAAAAGGAAAACACTAAATAAGCAGAGTATCATAAAAGAAGGTCAACATCTAACAGATGATGAGTGTGCTGTGCAGTTCGCTGACTTTTTTGAGTCTGTGTACAGCAAGGAGCCGCCCAAACTGGACGCGTGCGCGGCGGCGGCGGAGGTCGGCGCGACCAGTGCACGGGTACACATTGAGACGCTGAGCCTCGCGGAAGTTCAGCAGGTGCTTGGGAGTCTCAAGCCAAAACGTTCGTCTGGCCCAGACGGGATACCAGCGTTTCTGTTCCGAGACTGCGGGAGGGTACTGGCGGAGCCATTACTTCACATTTTTAATGCATGTTTAGAACAAGCCACGTTCCCTCAAAGGTGGAAGATCACGCGCGTTGTTCCGGTTCCTAAAGGAAAACCAAGTTCAGATACCTGTAATTATAGACCGGTGGCTGTACTCTCCACGCCTGCTAAAGTACTCGAGTCGGCTATTCAGCGCTCCGTTCAGGAACAAATGCGTGCGCGTCTGTCAGATGCGCAACATGGGTTCCGACCTGGACGCAGCACTGCTACAAACCTTATTAACTTTATGGTACAGGTGGTGCCGGCAGTAGATGCGGGGGTACAGGTAGATGCTGCGTACTTCGATTTTAAAAAAGCGTTCGATACGGTGGATAATGACATCTTGTTAAGGAAGCTCGCGAAAATTGGATGTACACTACCTCTGCTACAGTTCTTCGCTAGCTATATGAAGGATCGCCAGCAATATGTCGACTACAATGGCTGTGTGTCTCAACCGTATTACACGAGATCGGGCGTGAGCCAGGGCAGCAATGTAGGGCCTCTCGAGTTTATTGTAATGATAAATGACTTGCCGGAAGTCGTCAGACATGGGACTTGTTTATTGTTTGCGGATGACCTGAAATTGCTGCTCGAGGTTCGGGATCACTCGGATTGTGAACGCCTACAGGAAGACATTGACAGAGTGGTCGAATGGAGCAATGACAACAAACTGCATTTTAATGTTGCTAAATGTTCGGTGATGTCGTTCACTCGCGCGCGAACTCCCTTGAGTTATCAGTACAAGGTGGAGGAGGTGCCGATGCAACGAGTGTCTCAGGTACGAGACTTAGGGGTAGTCTTCTCTCAGGAACTAACCTTCCGTGAGCATATCAATAAGATATGTAAGAAGGCATACAGAAACCTAGGTTTCGTACTGAGGCAGTCCCAAGGATTCACCAACATCACGACACTAAGGGTACTATATGACGCATTAGTCAGAAGTCACCTCGAACATAGCGCATTCATTTGGGCTCCTCATGAGGCGAAATATAGCGTTATGTTGGAACGTATCCAAAATAAGTTCACGAGACACTTGTATTACAAGCTGTATGGGGTATATCCATTATACCCATTGATGTACCCTACACTATTTGTTCTGGGTATGGTAGGGTATAACACTCTAAGAGTACGACGGGAGTTTTCGCTCGTAGCGTATGTAGTGAAACTACTACGTGGCGTGGCGCATAACCCGGGAGTGCTGCGACACCTACAGCTGTACGTTCCCGACCGGTACGTGTGGAGGCGGCAACGCCCGCCCCTGCTCGCTGTGCCTGCAGCCAGGACCAACCTACTGGCGAGAACTCCTCTCACTAGAGCCATACGCGTGGTGAATGAGGTTTACGGGAGGGTTGATGTATTGTGGTGCAACTTGAGTGAATTCGCAAAAGTTACACTATATGTTATATGTTATTTAGATTAAGATATTTTTTAACTAGGTATAAGGTGTAGATTTAGGATTTAGTTAGTAAGGCCAATCTGTCGCATTGGATCATAGATCTGTAATGATAGTGTAGGTAAAAAATAAATAAATAAATTTTGAATTAACCTGGCTTAATTTTTGGTGGTTTCTTGTTCAATGTTGGCTTTCAAGACTTGCAAGGGTGTGGTTTATGTTGTTACACGCGAGATTTCCAAAATCCCCAAAGGAAGAAGTCTGGCACCGTCAGAACTGTCGATCTGGCCACCCAGATCAAATTATACGGCCAAGAAATTGATGTTTCAAAATCTCCATCATTGCTGGAGACTCCTGAGCTGTGTGTATACCTCCATTGCATTGTAAACAAATTCTCCATCTGTCTATTATCTAAATGTCAAAAGCACATTTTGATACCATTTGCAAAAAGTATGGCACATTCACATAGTGACAATACTTTTACCCCACCTTGTATTCATTCCTTGCCTTGTCTTCATTCAAATAGTAGCAACAATAAATATAGATTAAAAAAAAAAAAAATTGCATACTACCTACCATCTACCTATTCATCTTATTCGTTAGAACTTATTATCTGACACTGTAGTGTCTTACCTAACTCTTAATATTTTTTAACACTCGACGCAGACATTTTCACTTTTAATCTTAGCTTAAAAATGAAAATTGCAAGAAAGGGCTTACATATTTTCTTTAATATTATAGTTGTCTGAGGGGGAGTAATAGACAACTTGTTTAAATTTTTTAGTGTAGATAAAAATTTCATAAGTATTACAGACAGTTGATTTTGCGTCGCACTATGAAACATCAAGATATTATAATGCAAAATGGTTTTCAACATAAATCTAAATATAATAATCAAAAATCTAGGCGAAATCTGGAGCTTTAGGTCCGAGTCACACCGGAATGGCAGCGGCCGGCAGCAGCCAGCAGCGGCCGGCAGCGGCTGCCGGCGGCCCCCGGCGGCCTCGCACAACCTCTAGGTCCCACGCGCCTAGTTTTTTCTTTCTTTACTAGTTTAGTTTCTACATTACATACGCGCGGCCGAACCACCGACAAGATGCGCGTGGCGCACCGCCACTTGCGTCACCGCGGGCGGCTTCACGACCTTTTCAAGGTTTTCAAGGGATACTGGTTTTTTAAGTATGTAGATAAAGTTTAAAATTATTTCACACTGAAAGTGGTCGCCGCATCGCTGCCGGCCGTTGCCATTCCGGTGTGACCCGACGCTTAGGAGAAAAATGGCAAACTTCTTTATAGTAACAAAACAAACCTTTTGCATTTAAAATATTTAAAGATTCAATCAATTTGCCGCGCCTTTTCTACGGCAGGCGGGACGGCAGAAACCCTCGCGTCACCCAGATGTTCTGAAAGCACGAGCTAAGATTAAATAATAGAATCTTTAAATATTTTAGCTAATAATAATAATAGGTTCCATTTTCAATACCATTATAAAAGTAAACATAAAAAATAAAAAAAAACTACTAATGCCGCTTCATCAAACATAAAATGATATTCCCTAGATTGTTCTCTTCACAACCTCCATTTCTAAAGCTTTCAACAGAAACAATATACCAAAGCAACTGTTCCAAATACACGCTACGAGCATTCATTATTCTCAGCATTCATTAACGCTATCATTTGTATATCTGCCTTGAATAAGCAATCTAGTAAATAAACTAATCCGCTAGAGGGCGTTACGCGTCGTCACTTCATTAAACAGTGACAATAATGCAATTGTGTTCATCGTACAGTTGTAGGAGATAAGAGAATTCTCCTTGAGGCTTGGGGAACACCCCTGATTGGTACAAAGCAGCTGTGTTAGTATGACAAACATGGGTCCTACCATTGGATACGAAGTCGGGGTTTTGTCAGATACCTAGTACGTGAATTTGCTTCAATCTGGTATTGTGAGCATAGGTGATTTTATTGAAGGGGACACAAAAGCATGTAATGGTATTAATTGACGTGCAATTTTAAATTTTGGTAAAGGTAATTTAGATAGTTTGATAGACATATTTAAACTTTATGATGTGAGTATTCGGAATGAAAGTAAAATTGAAGCTGATCGTGAAATTAATATTTAGGTACTAATAGAAGGGATAAACTTTGATCGCTGTGACGACTAAAACTTGAATTCGTTTTAGTAACATTTTTACATTTATAATGACGTTTCCAGAAAAACTTTATGGACTTTTGCACTTGAGCTGGGTTAATTCATGATAGTACAATCAGGAATGCAGGCGAATACAGCATAACACACAGAAGAATACAAGCGTGATGTTATGTTATGTTAAGAATAAACTCATAAACCAACGCAATTACAGCATCTTGAGTATCAACAGGGGTAAGGTATGCGTTAAAATCCATATAAAAAAAAAACTTATTTCTTGAGAAACCACAGAAATTAAGTCCCCAATGTCAACAACATATTTCTTCTCTCCAGTTTGTAAAATAAAACATCAGTCTAAATTACTTTTAAAAGCACCATTTTGTGAAATTCTATATTTTAGACTAATGGTCCTATTTTTAAATGTCCTAGATTGTTCGTAAATTAACTTTAAAAAATATTTTGTACTGAGGAGAAAAAATATTATTTTACCTACAATCTAAGAAAAACAGTGCGTAGCCGTGAGCGAAATAAAGGTCTTATTCCCTTTTTATAGCATAATTTTTCCCGAGTGGTGTGCATAGTTATAAAAAACAAATGTAGTAGGGTAGGGTGGGGCTTAAAGGTCCGCGGGTAAAAAGGTCCACTATGCCTATCTCCGAAATTAAAAGGGCGCGAGCGAAACGAATGACAGGCGTATGAAGAGGACACGGGAGGGGTATCCACGTAGCCCCGCGCAGTGAGCTTGCGAGCGCCGGTGAGAGTGTACGCAGTCGCGGTGCAAAAAATTCACGTAAGTAAATTTTTTCACGTCTCTTATTTTTAGTCTGTCTGTTGTGTTTATAACAATACAAAACTGAACTTTTATTAAATGTGCAGCTAGTGGTATAAAGTTTAACGTAGAGCCAGTTTTTTTTTAATACCCTGTTTAGATTTTTCTCTATAACCCCAAACTTCAATCAACATACGACTGGGGTATAAAGGTCCACTCTGGACCTTTATGCCCCACGGTGGACCTTTTAACCCTATACAAAATATGTCATGTTATGGTATTCTTTTCAGAATGCGGAATTACAAGAGAACCACAGAGAGAGGTACAAAGTCTGTCGAGATCATGCAACGTGCGGCTGAGCTAGTCAGTAACGAAAATAAATCCCTACGTCAAGTTTGTCGTGACTACGAAATTAGTAAAACTTCTCTAATAAGATTTATCGCACGCCTAAAAGAAAATCCAGCATCGCCACGATTTGGTTACGGGACTCCCAGACTAGTATTTAGCACAGAACAGGAATCTTCTCTCAGTGAGTATCTACTTACACTTGCGCAAATCTTTCATGGTTTAGGACCCAAAGATGTTCGTCGCTTAGCATATGAATGTGCCGAGAAATATAATCTTCAGATGCCATATACATGGCATTCAAATAAAATGGCTGGCAAAGACTGGTTATCAGGTTTATTGTCAAGAAACGACCGTCTTTCCATAAGGAAACCAGAGGCTACCAGTTTGAGTAGGGCAACTTCCTTTAACCGACCGAGTGTTGCTGAATATTTCGATAAATTGGCACAGGTTATGGATCGTCACAAATTTAGAGGGTCTCAAATATGGAATGCTGATGAAACGGGTGTATCAACTGTCTCCAAACCCTCCAAAATCATTGCGGCTAAAGGGAAACGAAACGTTGGATCAGTCACATCAGGTGAAAGAGGAACCAACGTTACATTACTGGTTGCCGTTTCAGCAACTGGTGGTTCTGTGTCACCATTATTTGTGTTTCCAAGAAAGAAATATCAAGATAATTTTGTACGAGATGGGCCTGCAGAATGCATAGGTGCAGGAAATGCAAGCGGAGTTCTTACAATTTATGAAACATTTCATTAGCGTTTTATTTTAGCTATGTAAAACCAACTAAAGATTCCCCTGTATTGCTTCTGGTGGATAATCACTGTTCTCACCTCTCCTTGCCTGTATTGGATCTAGCCAAAGATAATGGAGTAGTAATGCTTTCATATCCACCCCACTGTTCGCACAAGCTACAGCCCTTAGATGTGTCAGTATTCGGTCCACTTAAAAAGTATTTATCATCAGCACAAGATGCATGGATGCGTAATAATCCTGGCAAAACAATGACAATTTATGACCTCCCAGGTATAGTTCGAACTGCGTTACCACTGGCGCTAACTCCCAACAATATTTCAAATGGGTTTCAAAAAACGGGTGCGTATCCATTCAATCGAGAGGTTTTTAATGATTTGGACTTCGCTCCAAGTTATGTGACGGATCGACCAAACCCTAATAATCAACAGGCATCATCTTCTGCATCTACTGAGCCGTATATGATCACAAATTCTGAGTTGCCTGCAGCTATTGAAAGTTATCCACCTGTTTCATCCACATCACCAAGATTGTTAACACCTAGCGACCCAGCAGCAGTTGATTTATCTACCGCTTAGTTCTTATTGTCATCAAGTGCTCCATTACTTTCTGTTAGCACTGTCGGTGTGATAGAGCAAGAGCCATCAACTTCTCACGCTGTTCTATCCTTTTTCAATGACCCTCAGCCATCAACATCTACGAGTAACGTGTTTTCTCTGGAAGCGATTAGACCTTACCCTAAGGCTGGAGCTCGCAAGGGAACAGGAGGAAGAAAGCGACGCAAGACAGCTATTTTAACAGACACACAGGAAAAGGAGTCACTGCTTTTAGAGCAACAAAATAAGCACAAGAAGAAGAAAGCAATTTCTCGAAAAAAAGCTATTAATCAGAAAAATAAGCAAGTGAAAAAAATCATTTTAACTGATTAAAAGGAGGACAGTTCTAGTTCAGAAGAGGAATGTTTTTGCTTGGTGTGCTGTGAATCATACCTGGAGAGCATTCCTGGAGAAGGCTGGATGCAATGTTCTAATTGTAAAGGTTGGTCCCACGAGAAGTGTGTGAATCCTTCACTGTCATCTTTGACATATATGTGTATTAATTGCGATTCAGATGACGAGTAATTGTTAAAAAGTTATGTTGTTTTAATGTTTCAATATAGGTTTCGGACCAAAAAGCTCAAGTTATAGACTAATTAAGACTGAAATGCTGTGCCATAAATTTGATATAAGTAACGTTGTTTAGATTTTTAATTAAAATAAAGACTAGTTGATTTAAATAGTTTCAATTTATTTACATGCTTTAATTAACCTAAAAAATATATTTATTTACACTGGTTCTTTTTACCCCAGCAGCGGTCCTTTTTACCCCACCCTTGGGGCAAAAGGGACCATTCGACTCAACATTCAAAAAAGCAAATATCTGGGTAATAGATAAACACTACTTATGTTCATTTGTTCTTTCTTGTAAATGAAGGATAGCGGTATCCATTGCTAAAACAGTTATTTTTATGAACCTTATAACTAAATAGTTACAAGGCAATAAACGCAAAATGGACCTATTTGCCCCACCCTACCCTACTTACAGAATGAAGAAAGAAAAGCTTTTTTTCTTTATGGCTACTTTTATACCGTCTTCTGACGTCATTGCTAGAGGACAGACGGTATGAATTTGGCATTCATCTACCATAAGGCGAGTTAATAGACACCAAATGCATAAAAAACTATCAAGCCGTAAGGTTTCGTGTACATGATGGCACCGAAGCCGCATCGGCACCGGATCGCATGGAGCTGTGGTCGTTGCTTTACTATTTAACTCGGCATCAATGCCAGTTTACAAGCGGTTTCGGTGCGGCGCATGTTCTATTAGGCATTCGTCTACATAAACTTACGGTCTTGTGTCGGTGCGGCTCCGGCCTTATGTACAGGAAGCCTAATGCTTCGAGGGTAGAAATAATCCCAATTCTCAATACAAGACACTTAGATACGCGAGAAAAAATGTAACTCTAAATAAAAGTAAATGATGCAGATACAGGGTTATACTTTTTAAGCGCTTTAGGGTGCATAAGCTTCCCAAATGAAAATATATAAGATCAAAAAGATGACTCAATTATACCCTAAAGAGTCATTTTATACTTCACTCCATATTCATTAGACCGAAAACATGACACGGCCGAAAAGTTTCGAGTTGTTCAAACCAGTGGTAGGCAACATTTGAAATGTGCCTTTCCTGGCTAAAGTAAACGTTTATTTTACCTACAGCTTTGTGTCAAAGACATAAATGAAATGTAAATTGCTTATACAAGGATCTGGCGTATGATTTCCCATGTTGGAGTTCAGATCTAGACGAAACACTATGTTTTGTTCAAGGGAGGTTTTACACTGAACATCGTTGTGGAAGGAGATTTTCTTTGAGCATTGTGTTATTCAGCTAAATCTTCGGTTTTCTAAGAAACTGGTGAACGGTCACACAGTAACGGTTGTTCAAATAGAGAGCGTTTAGACCTTAATGTCAAATACTGGTGAAGATGACAGATTTTCAAGACAGCCGTTATAATATGACGGAATCGATGTCCTAGGAAACCAAAGCGTCACTGATTTAGCGCTATAAGGTAATTTTGGCCCGTGGCCAAAATTGGAACTAATCCCGCCGCAAAATCGGAACTTATCCCGCCATCTTGTTTTTTTAAATACATTTCAAGTGACATTTTCACAAAAGAATTGCACAAATATTTACGAACTGCGCCCTTCTGTAAACGTCATCCTTGTACCAGTTTATTAACCTGCGGGGTAATTGCGTACAGGTCGACATAAAAGAGTCTGGCTTGGTGATATTTGGTACTAAATATTTTACTTACGTAATGCAGACCTACGATGCTGGCACTACTTTGCCGACAAGTGCTAGTAGATTTTGAGTCAAATTGTTAAAAACACTTCTTGTACACGCAGTGTTTTTAACTATTTGTATAATTTATTTGCTCATTTCCCATTCGAAGTGACCTAAGTGCGATAGTGGCGCCCTCGTTTTATTTTAACTCTTTTTTGCCCAGCTTAAACTCACTTACAATTGCAATGCCTTTCATTTACGTTGTCGACCAGTCGAATTTTTCAAATATATTATAATGATGAAGCAAAGGATAAAGAATAACTTTCGTATTGTGAAAGAAAATGTGTTACGCAATTGAGGTTCCGCTTCCCGTAATACGATTGAGTTACCATGATGCGTCATTACAAATAGCAGGCTGATGATGGAGATAAAATGTCAGAAAGATCAATTTAATAAAACTTAAAAAAAATAAATAAAAATAATTAAGATCCATCCAATACTCAGCTAAATCTGTATTTTTGTTTTTTTTTTGTATTGTCGTCTCGTAGTTGACCTCGGTGAATCATAACTACTTAACCGGGCTGTCCTGTGGCTTCCTTAAAGTATTAACTTAAAGCCACGTGGCCAGCCGAGGCGTAAAATAACTTATATACTAGGCGAACGCTCGCTAAGGGCGCCCCCTGTAGGGTACGAACCTCGACTAAGGGCGTCACTGGGGGGAAGACAACAAGTTGGGACACGCTGGTTCACAAGTGGATAATTATTATTAATCGGGGGGTTTAAAACTACAGGCTCAGCTTTGCGCGGAATGGCGCTTCATCTATCAAAAGTCGGAGGGAAGCTAATTCTGATCGTGATAGAATAAGTTTAATATACGTAAATTGCCTCTCACTCTACTTACGTAAATCTTATACACGTTAAAATCTTTGGCACTCTATTCTTTGTATTCCCGATTAATTACAATTAAACTGATTAATAGCACTAATTACTCATCATCAAGGCCACGGTCATTTCCTCCGTCCACGGTTTGGCAAATATCCCGACAATTATATATTGAAAACACACATAATAAATATTATCTTTATTTAGTCCCTCTTTTTCTTCACTCCAAGTGTAGTTACTACAGCAAAATTGGCGGTTACCGAAAAAAAGGCGGCCATGACAGATTACTGTTTTCCTCTCGAAGAGAATGATGCCATGTGCCTAATGCCACGGTCATTTGTTTGGTCCAAGTCCTATTTATATACACTGCGGTCACTGGCCGAGATATACGCTATGTACCTACATTTGTCTTATTTAAGAAAGTAAGAGATTTTCGTCTGTTTAAATTTACGAAATCAATTAGGGAAATGCGGATTATTGTATTTTATGTTCATTAGCCATAAAATTAAATGTCGTCAGCCCCTTATCGTTGATCTATTGCACAACATTACATACAGTTCATCCAATTTTCCAACTTAATTCTGTTGATTGGTTTTTGAAATTATGTAATTTACTTTTAAGAAAGTAATAGTCAACATATATTAACATCAAACTAATTTAACTGCGCGTTACTTTAATATGATACAATTGACTTCCATTTGAAAAATATGATCCTCCACCAACTTTGGTAACTTTCAATTCACTTCCGAAGTACTTAACTTACTTAATTAAAATGTTTATATTCATTTAATTCCACCCATTCACCGCACTATAGTAAATATTTAATGAACTGAACACTAATGAGTTTCAAGTTCAAAATTGTTTTAAACACTTAGGCCTATCTTCCACGACGCTACACAAAAGTAAAGTGTTACAAACTCAAATCATCAACGATTAGCCAGAATTAATTAACTCAGCATATCGTAGTCCACTGCTGTCCTAGCCGCCTTTGTAAGGTCGTCGGTCCATGTAGCTGGGGGATGTTCCACACTACACTTGCCGATACACGGTCTCTATTACAGGACTAATCTGCTGCACCGGCCATCGGCCCTTCGACAATCATGGCTAACTCACCTCCGGTTCTCTGCTAGTTCTAGAACGTATATATACGTATAGCACTAATATTTCAATGGTATTGAGTACACGACGCAACTTACTAACGCGTTCTTAAGTAATTTGTAATTCCTCGCGCACATGTGGGAGTTGCGCGAGGAGGCGAAACGCCGGGGTGTAACTCCGCTGCCGCGAGAAATCACGGCACAGCGGACAGAGCTCCGGCGGGATCTCATGGCGGCATGGAGTGTGCGATTGTCGCAACCCAGCGCTGGGCACGCCACAATTGCGGCGATAAGTCCCCTCTTTGAGGAGTGGCTTGAGAGGCGCCATGGCGTCCTCACCTTCCGCCTGACGCAGGTCCTCACCGGACACGGTTGTTTCGGGAGGTTCCTGTTCCGCGTAGGGCGGGAGGAAACGCCCGGGTGTCACCACTGTGTGGATCGCCCGGAGGACACGGTGGAGCATACGGTGGAGGTCTGCCCGGCTTGGGCGGAGCACCGCCGTGTCCTCACGGAGGCGATCGGCGGCGGCGATCTCTCGCGTCCGGCCCTGGTTCAGGCCATGGTTCGGAGCGAGAGTGCATGGGAGGCCGTCACCTCCTTCTGCGAAGCAGTTATGCTCGCGAAGGAGGAGGCGGAGCGCGCGAGGGAGATGCAAGCTGCACGCCCTCGCGGCCCTAGTCGCCGCAGGAGACGCCCCGGGCGTCGGGAGTCCAGAGCCGACTTCCGGCCACCGTAGGCGCGGGCTTGCGGACGGTGAGCAATGGGCAGCTCGCCGTCCGATAAGGACCAGGCCCGTGTCGACGGCGCGTTGTGTTCCACGCGCGCCTCAAAGAGATGTCAGCACCAACCGACGGGGTCGAAAGACCAATGCCTGCTGGGGTTGCGGGTTTGTCCGAAAGGGATAACGCGGCCCCGGCACACAGGCAACGGAAGGAACACGGGTGGGTTTTAGTCAGTAAAAGTCTGACACACCCTCTCGCTCTGCCCAGAGCGGGAGTAGTCATTTGATGATTTCCCACCCTCAAAAAAAAAAAAAAAAAAGTAATTTGTAATTGGTTGCGTTGTGTACACAGCTGTGAGATGTGACATTCTGGCTACATATTGGTGATTTGAGTTTGTAAAGCCGAAGGACATCACGAGTTGCGATGGACCGCGCCGCAACGCAATAATTATTTCAAACAGATTCAAAATTCAAATTTGAATTTTATCCAGTTCAGTGCAATGAGGCTGTGCTCATTTGGGCGGACCGCACTGTAACGTAACGCAATGCTAAAAACCTCCTTCATAATTTTCATACCTTTTGTATATTTGTATCTCCCTTGTTTCATCGAAAAGAAATTGCCAAATTATCACTTCCCAAATAATTTTCCGCATCATTTCATTTGCCAAATTATTACTTAGCAAAAAATCTCTTCACAAATAATTGTAACGCAAACCTAATGTTTTGCAAGTGAACGTTTAAACAATAACTTGTTTACCAACTAGTACTTTTACCAATTTTTATGTAGTCAAATATTTCAGTTGGAATAACTCATTTTACGCAAAATAAAGACATTTTATTATAAGGGTGTTTTTTCCACTTGGGACTAATTCTAAACAGGTAATAATAATATTACCTGAATTGGTTTTTTATTTTTTTTTAGTTAGTAGTATTTTTTTAAATAATTAATCTCGTCTAACTAGTTCAGTTTCGGGTAGCCTGTTTTTTTTCCATATTTTTTGTCTATATAATCTAGTCGTTTCTGGCACTCGCCGGCCGCTGCCGCGGCACCACTCGCTTCGCTCGCTCGGCTCGTGCGTCGGTCACGGTTTTAACCTAACCTAACCTAACCATTTTTTTTAAATAATTAACCTACTCTAACTATTTCCATAACTAACTGACCAAACGTTTATTGTCTAAAGATTGTTTGATGTAATAAATCATTTGATTAAAGACCAAATGGCTAAATGACATTATCTTTAATAAAATTCTGCCAAGTAAAAATTTGACCAAATGAAAATGTGCGTACTAAAATCATTCCAAACATTGCATTGGTATAAAAAAAGGTTGCTAAAATTTGTTTGGCTAGTGAAATTTTGGCAAAATCTTTTCGGTAAAACGGCAGGATCCCCTTTTGTATTAACCATCGCACACTACAGACGGGCCGCATCGCAATACATAACAACGGTCGCAAAAATACGCCTGGCAAGCGATCCGCCAGTGCGATACGCTGCGGCACAGTGCGGCCCGCTTGCTGTGAGCGATGGTTCATACAAAATGTGCGAAAGTGATCTGGAAGGATTTTTGCGTTGCGTTGCGGTGCGGCCTACCCTTATCTGCGCTAGCCTTAACAGGTTACTATTGTGTAGCATCGTGGACGATAGGCCTATTGTGAGGGTTCTCTTACCCAGAGCAAAATGTTATTGCTTATGTAATAAGGTAGGTACCTAGGTAATTGACACATTAAGTCGAAGCTAACGACTGAATTTAAATAAGACCTTTGTAAGCTTTTACATTTTATTAACATAATTATATTGTTTGAGCTCGTGTTTATAAACGTTTTGATTTAAAAAAAACACGTTGTTTTGGATAATTTGTTTTTAGGTATTTCATCTGGCTGATGGATTGCGCAACGCACTGGCGGATCGCTTGCCAGACGTATTTTTGCGGCCGCTGTTATGCGTTGCGATGCGGCCCGCCTGTAGTGTGCGATGGTTAATGCAAAAAGGGACGTGATGATGTATCGTGTCATGTATCGTAAATATTATGGCACACGCGCATTTTTTCGCACCAGCAGTTTTCCGTCGCCTTGCGCAAATTATAGTGTATCGCAACAGTACACAAGCAAAGTTCATAGTCAGCTGTACTCATTCACACAACATTCATTTATAGCATTAGTTACGTGGTAATTAAAACAATAAATCACTATCCGTGATAGCTAATTATTTCAAGCTAACATCGAAAGTGTGTGCAACCCATATTCCTTCTTATACCTATGGTGCGACCCATTCAGCAGCGCAATCGATCATTTATAAGCATTATTTATAGTATTATTTTCTATAAGCTAATTTTCAATGCTAGTTAATTCATCCCCCATTGCATTTTAAGGTTCGAGCCTCTAAAATAATTACTGATCCGTAGGTGCCATTTGTGGAATTAAATCTAAATAACAAATTATTCCACTAATGGCACCTGTGAAAAAATCGATAGGTGCCGTATGTGGAATACCTCAGGTGCCATTTGCGTGGAATGCGTCCACAGACGGACATAAAAAGCGCCTGTTAATTTATATTAAATGTATAGTTATAAAAGATGCTCGAACAACTGAATAAATATGGTTCCGAAAATGATTATTGAAAATTGAGTTAAAGCAGCTGATGGCACATTTTTAGTCCATTGAACAATAAAGAAATCGTCTTGCAAATCCGATTGTATAAAAAATAATATCTTAGTCAAGTCAAGTCGATATGAAAAACCAACATTTTCATCCCGAGAAATCTGCTAGCCACAGACCAAAAATGAAGCAAAAAAACTGTGAACGTCGTCGGAGTCAACGCAATCTTCAGTGGAAATCAAAATGTAATTTATTCAACAAATACGCTTCAATTGGATACAAAAACATTTTTTTTAGGAAATGAACCGAATTGAATATTTTAATAATAATGTCTTTTTCTTTTGATGGTATGATTTGATATATACAGCTTAAAGAGAATTTTTGTGTCGGTGGCGGGATATGATAAATTAAATGATCGAGCTTTTACTTTGGACTTTATTTCTTGCCGGAACCACAGATTAGAACAGATAGTTCACTCCGCGAAATCATTTAAATAAAAAGCGACTCTTGCTATGACACAATAAAGTTCAATCAGGTCGCACACCGCGATTTACCGTAGTTATAATTATTCACTTAGAAGTTGCCTCTCCGTCTATCGCGTAACTCTTATAACTTCTGACTTCGTTACGCTCACTGAATTGGCCCGACAAGACGAACCCTCCGCATATACCTAAAATGCGGAGTGCGCCTTCTTTACTATTCTGTGCCGAAACTTAGCGTTTTTATTTGTTTGTCCAAGGGTGAATTTCAACATTGAAACTGAACGTGATTAGCACATCACCGTATTTAAGAGCTGCCAGTGTCATAATTGTTGTGCAATATGGAAATATTAGTGCTGACATCTGCGGGGTATTTGCGTAACACACTTACAGCAGCAATGGCATTCATTTTGACAGTTCAACAACATTCATTGCGTTATTTACGTGGTTGACCAGACAAAGTTTTCGAACTTATGACGCAATGTTTTAGCAATGTCCGTCAAAATCATTTAGATTGTCATTAAAAATGTGATTATTTTCTCCTACAGTGGTGATTGTAATTTTATGTTGTTACGTACATAGTATTTTGGAACCCATATTAATATGAAATATGCCTTATCTCAAAGTTGAAGTCAATAATTCACGAGAAAAACGCTTTTCAATACATTTAAGCGCACGTGACTGTACATTTTGGCTCATGGTTTAATGGTTCACGTCAAACTACTCTAATTTACTCCGGCATCAATTAGAAATTGTCAGTAATTATCACTGAAATAAAATAGTGCATTAAAATAGTAATTATTACCATTGATTTACACTAGACATGCGCAATAAAGGCTCGCCCCCTATTACAGGGGACTCGAACATAACTGGCGAAATGTGAGTGTTACTGTAAGTATACCTCTGCCTAGCCTTTCGGGAATTACAGGCGTGATAATATGTTATGTTATTCGCAACAACAGCAAATATTTGTTACTACAACGAGTTCAAAGTAGGTCAACCAAGGTCAACAGTCGGCTTTTACTTTCATTTTTTTTACTTTGTTTTTTATTTTATTTATGTTTAGTTATTACTTTTTCTTTTTTTTTTTTCAAATACACAAAAAACACGGTGAATTTCAAGGAATAACTAATTACACGACTGCCGCAAAAGAGGAGTGTAATATTTTCAGGGTTCATGTATGTATGTGAGTTTCTTTATTCCATCGTAACTTTTAAATGCCTGAACAGATTTGGATGTATGGGGTATCGTTAGAATCCTTCCATCATCTTGAGTGATACGGGAAGAATGAAATTAGTCAGCGAATGAATGAGTAACATTTCGCTTTGTATGTACAAACTAATAAAATTTGTATTTTTTTTTCTTTTTTAATCGTTTTTTGATCCCTTTTTTTTGTTATTTGAGGATGGTAAATCATCAAATGACTTCTCCCGCTCTGGGCAGAGCGAGAGGGTGTGTCAGACTTTTACTGACTAAAACCCACCCGTGTTCCTTCTGTTGCCTGTGTGCCGGGGCTGCGATATCCCTTTCGGACAAACCCGCAACCCCGCCAGTTGGTGCTGACATCTCTTTGAGGCGCGCGTGGAACACAACGCGCCGTCGACACGGGCCTGGTCCTTGTCGGACGGCGAGCTGCCCATTGCTCACCGTCCGCAAGCCCGCGCCTACGGTGGCCGGAAGTTGGCTCTCGACTCCCGATGCCCGGGCGTCTCCTGCGGCGACTAGGGCCGCGAGGGCGTGCAGCTTGCATCTCCCTCGCGCACTCCGCCTCCTCCTTCGCGAACATAACTGCTTCGCAGAAGGAGGTGACGGCCTCCCATGCACTCTCGCTCCGAACCATGGCCTGAACCAGGGCCGGACGCGAGAGATCGCCGCCGCCGATCGCCTCCGTGAGGACACGGCGGTGCTCCGCCCAAGCCGGGCAGACCTCCACCGTATGCTCCACCGTGTCCTCCGGGCGATCCACACAGTGGTGACACCCGGGCGTTTCCTCCCGCCTTACGCGGAACAGGAACCTCCCGAAACAACCGTGTCCGGTGAGGACCTGCGTCAGGCAGAAGGTGAGGACGCCATGGCGCCTCTAAAGCCACTCCTCAAAGAGGGGACTTATCGCCGCAATTGTGGCGTGCCCAGCGCTTGGTTGCGACAATCGCACACTCCATGCCGCCATGAGATCCCGCCGGAGCTCTGTCCGCTGTGCCGTGATTTCTCGCGGCAGCGGAGTTACACCCCGACGTTTCGCCTCCTCGCGCAACTTCTACATGTGCGCGAGGACTTTCGCCTCTAGATCCCATGGCGGTAGTCCGGCAAGGAGGCTTACCGCCTCACGGGAGACCGTGCGGTATCCCCGGACCAGCCTGATGGCCATGACCCTTTGGGACGCGTTCAACCGCTGGGCCGGTCGCAGCCTCAATGAACGCGCCCATTTGAGATCCCTAAGGTGGCTACACCCTATAAGTTTGCGCAATATGTATATTGCTCAATATGAATCAGCCAACAATACATTATTGGCGGATTCAGTAGATTCAGTCTTAGCCAGTACATACCACGCACAATGGTTCACCTGACGGACTAAGTACGGAAACCAAACCCTATAACATAGAACATATGAATCAGCCCTTGCAATTAAATAATCCATTATTTTCACGCAATAAAATTGACGGCCCATAAGCTGCAATGTTTTCGCGTGAGTAACACCTTCATAATAAAATTTAAAAAATCTAAATTCAAAAGTCATTTATTCAAACTAGGCTGAGAATCAGCACTTTTCGAACGTCAATTACATATGACAGTCCCCCAAAACGCCCACCCTTCACCACTTCCTAGTGCATTAGCTGGGGAGAAGAAGTGGCGCAACAAACTCCCCAGCAGCACAGCTGGCTGTTCAGTTAGAAGAACAAATAAAAAAAGATTCTACATAATAGTATTCAAAATAATTTACATTACGCAACACAAAACATCATTTAAATTACTAGCCATATGTTAGCTAGCACACGCCAATATACCAGACAAAATCATCGAGAACAGCTACGCTCAGGCAGAAATAAAAAAATAAACGTAAACAGAACTTAATTTCTAAATAAAACTCCCCAGGCATAAAGGGCGTGCCCACTTACATATAGTTGTAACTGGAAGTTATAAATGATAAACTAGGACCATCGAGGTAAAATAAATAAACAAAACAGCTAATTACTAATAACAATAAATAATATGATCAATTGTCGAGGTCACTAGCTAACCACATAATGGAATACAACTCTTTAAAAAAAAAACATTGTAATGGGTAGATAATGTCAACGATAAATTAAATTTAAATAAGTTGACTTATAAAGTCAAATAAAACAATTCAAATAATAAAACAATTATATAAACTCATATAACTTGTCAGTAGGTAAGCTGGAGAAAGAACATAAACATTGTCTTGAGTTAATCACAGTGACCAACATTCTTATCATTTAAGCAATCGTTGATAGAATAGTATGCCTTTGAACAAAGCTTGGATTTTACTTTCGTTTTAAACACATTAAAAGGCAAATCTACCAAAGAAGAGGGTAGCTTGTTATAAAAAGTTATACCAAGCCCATCAAATGAGTTATGAACCTTATGAAGCCGGTGAAAGGGAGCTCGTAGTTTGTCCTAATACTAATCCTACTCGATGCAATTAAAATATGGTGGAATAAAAATTAAACTCGCTCAAACTTTTGTTCAATTGTGGCGGCATCTACAACGCCACATGCGAACTACGCATCAAAGATCTGACGTCACACAAATCCTGCATCGCGCAAGCATCGTTTACCGCGCGATCAGCATTTAAGTAACTTTCCAACATTTGCCCACCAGACACGACACCCGTCTTGTTGAAGGACCCTCCCTTTTCTATGGAGGATGAGTGAACTTTACACTGTCCCTCATGCCTCTATACTGGTGACCTGATCACGCAATCTCAATATTAACCCTAAACGGTCAAAAACATTGCGCAATTCCTGATATTATGCCATATAATTGATCGTTTAGGGCCCTAACTTAGTTTTTATCTGTCACGGTCCTTTTCTTGAGCTGTCTGTCAGTAAGAGATGTCAATCATTCTCTCAGTTTAGTTTGTGAATAAGGAAATCGGCGCCATTGTATCCTAACTAATATTATAAATGCGAAAGTGATTTCTTTGTTTGTTTGTTACGCTTTCACGCTAAAACAGCTGACTAGATTTGTGTTAAATTTGGCACATGGGTAGACCATGACCTGGGTTAGGGCGTAAAATACTTTTTAACCCGATATTTTCAGGGGATCGAGACTTAAGCAGGCGAAACCACGGGGCGCAGCTAGTAATATATTCAATCTCCTTCATGACATCACATTTTTGTTTTGGCACTTCCAATTTTCCGCTTCCTTTGTGACAAAGTATATAAAAAGTTGGATCCAATATTTGCATAGTGTATCTAGTCCAACCAACCAACACCAATGTTCCTCCCATGGCCAGACAAATTACCTCAATAAATAATAATTTTATCTTTCCTAGACAGTCCCCGAAAATCGATTCTTTCAATCGAATTGTTACTTCACTAAATCGAGTTATTACAAAAATATATTTGCGTTCACTTAAATCCTTATTTCTTTTGCAATAAAGACTGAAGTTTTCTGTATATTGCTGAATTTTTATTTATGTTTTTGATTGACTTCCTGGCGTTTAGCCAATGGATGTGTCCATCATTTATTAGCCCTCCCTATTGGATAGTTGTCAGTAAAACTATGTTTTATTTTCCAGTTGTTTTGGAAGGGGCTCATGGCTAAATAATAACAGCAGCACGGGTCAGTCGAAGGTTAAGCCACGCTTGCTGCGGTTGATTCGTGGATGGACCATCCATTACACATTAAGACCCCTCCGTGCCTCGGAAAGCACGTTAAGCCGTTGGTCCCGGCTGTCATTCGTAGATCTTTGATAGTCGTAACGGGTAGTCAGAAGCCCAAAAGTCTGACAACCAGTCTTACCAAGGGGCACCATGTTACCCAGTAACTGGGTGGTGGACGTCAGATAGGCAGTCGCTCCATGTAAAATACCAGTATCCAGCTGCATCTGGTTAGACTGGAAGCCGACCCCAACATAGGTGGGAAAACAGTTTGTTTTAATTTGGCGTCTAATTGATTTTTAAACTATTTTGCAAATCTAATAGCTGATTTTAATTTAATAACATTTCTTCAATGTAACTATTATCCTGACAATTAATTTCAGTAGGTAAGTAATCATGAGTAGCTCAAGGCGATGTTTTGATGAAGATTATGATATTACTTCCCTAATTCGAAATATTTCATTATATTGGAATTCATTAAAATATTTGTAGTATAATTTTGAAACGATAATATTACTTACACATTTTTTTGTAGATTTTAAAAGATTTAATTGAAAGGCTGATTTGATTTGATTTCATTAGTTTTGTATTGCTTTAATCAGAGACTACTTACTCAACCGGGGCGACAGATTAATATAGATGGGACACTGCAAAATCATTTAAATAAAAAGCGACTCTTGCCACGACACAATAAAGTGCAATTCAGGTCGCACAGCGATAATCACCTACAGTTATATGCACCTAAAAGTTGAATCTCTTTCTATGGCGTAAATCTTATATCTTCTGAATTGGCCCAGCAAGACGGGCCCGCCGCGTACTTGTAGCTTTATGCCTAAACTGCGGAGAATCCCATCTGTGCTGGGGCGTGCGTGTCTGAGCGTGAGTTTATGTATGTAATTATTAAAGGGCTTGACAGATAAGGAACCTACAGTTATTGCTCCTCAAGGTAGGTAAAAGTCAGATTTACCTTTATTGCAAAAGTTCAAGTATTGTAAACCCGTTTTGTCAAGCAATTAAATAACAAGCGTTTATTCTGAAAGTGGGCAACGTCGCAAACAGATTTCAAATATTTCGCGGATTTGATTAATATGGCAATATTACTGTATGGAAATAAGAAATGTGGCTAACCAGCGAACTAGAATATTGATTATGAAATGCAATAATAAATATCGTAACACCGATTATTTAGTTTTAGATGTAAAAAAAATATTTGGAAACCTTCCAAATGCCTTTTTTACACCTAAAACGGGTAAAACATAAAATTCAATGTTATTATTGCAATTAATTATTAATATTCTAGTTCGCTAGTTAGCCGCAACATTTCTTATTTCCTTATAGTAATATTTCCAAATTAATCAAAATAGGTAAATTCTAGACAGCTATTTGCGACGTTGCCAACTTTAGGATAAACGCGTTTAGTACCTACTTAGGTCTTCTAGCATAAAAACCAGAGTACCCAACAAAGTTTGACAGATTATTACAAACTACCCTCTACTGTCTACGTTATTACTGCCATACTGCACTTTAAACGCGACAATAACAATATGTAACCCCAAACTAAGTGGCAATTAAGGTAACGTTAAATGCCGACTAAGAGAGCAGTTAAACAGTGCAAAGTGGAGTATTAAAGTGGAGTTATGAGTTCGTGGGACGTCTTGTGTAACACGTTTTTAAAAGTGGCAAAAGCGAGTCGGGCTTCCACGCTAAAGGTGCCATAACAATGAAAGTGTTCTTGTTTACCTTATTTTAATTATTGGCCATGATGGAGGTCTTAGTAATATGTATAAAGATACATATATTTACTCACGTCTTCTTCCCATGGGGAAACTACATTACATACTGCTTATATTTAGTTAAAGTTCCAGGTCATACACGCACGCCGCCGGTCCGGTTGCTAGTTATACTATGCACCACGCATATTACTACTATAGTTTGACCGATACGGCGGAGCAGTGCAGGCTGCTCATTCGTCAACGCGCACGGCGTCACGTCCCCTACCTGCCCGCGCATTCCTAAGGCACGGTACAGCGGTTTCGGTCAAATTATAGTAGGTAACATGTATTATGGGAAAATGTCAACTGGCTAACTGTTATGGTAAAAAAGGTACAGCCTTGTGACTATATCAACTTAACTAGCATCACCTGATCGTTGACAAATAATGTTACTAGAATACGGCGTGGATCAAAATCAAAAACTTCCTTCTCAAAAGTTCAATAATATTAATTCAAATAATAACTTTCTTATCTCTTTTTGGCACACTTAATTCGGATATACGCTGGTACAGATAACATCGAAAAAATTCGTTTACCAATATCTAGGTATACGAGGTAATATAGGCTGCGGTAAGAGGAACAGAACCAAATATAATGCATATAACTCATAGATATAAGAATGAAGGAGATATGCCCGGTAGTTGAAAACGTATCGAAACCCAATGTCTTCATGTATCCCTACTACCAAGCCTACAACTACACATGCGATCAGTAAACCCAATAAATACGAGGTCCCGCTCACACTTGCAATTTACAAATCAGAACGTACTACACAATCAATTATAAATCTTATCCCATCAAACACAGCGTGCATTTGCCATGCACCGTACAACTCACTCACACGAAAACATTGATCGCTATCGTTGTTCTGTGCAAAATCCATTTATTTTACATATACGCTAGTGATTGACTAAATCGGAAAGTTATCGATTCTCCATTTTATTATTTTATTAAATTTTTTGGGAGTTCTGGAAAAAATAATAAATAAAAACGATATACATATATAATAAAATTATATAAATACACAATAAGTAAGTAAAAAAAAGCAATATTAAGTAAATCAAAAAAAATCAACATTATAAGAAAATCTAAATGAGTATAAAACAAGATTATAACTGTTGACAAATTGAAGAATAAACTTTAATAGTAATATAAATTCATACGACAATCGACATTATTGTCGATAGCCTACGTTAGTGGATCTGCACAAACACATCACTAACCCGTCGCAAGACACTGCGGCCGTACTAATGATGTAACCGCTTAAAGAAAATATCGTTTTGTGATATTTACATTGCTTGTCCAGTTACTTAGCGACATACTTTGGTAGTGGTAAAAAAAACAATGTATTTACTACAATAATAGTACAGTCGCTGTGATATAGGAAAACAAAAATAACGTAGTAAAGGTAAGAAATATTTTAAGATTTGTTGTTTTTGTATTTGTTTCTATAATTTATAAAGTTTCTAATTTTGGTTCGATTTTTACAAGAAACCACTGAACAACACGGTATTCTTAAATGTTATCACGATCGCGTTCGAAAGCGCACTAGTTACCGGAGACGGCCATTTGCCTGAGGCATGATCATTGTGATCAGGACGCGCGGACACAGACATGCGCCCATGCCACTTCTCCTGTTATTTATATTTCTATGGTATAACTCGTCAGCCATCAAAGAAAGAGTGAACAGCAATCTTCTAGGCTTGCTCCTTTCAACATAGACGGAGATCCTCCGCTTTTCACTAGGCGAAATCGAGGTTAAAAGCTATCCCATTTGGCAATGAAAAAATATATTTTAAAATTTATCTATTGTAAATCAATACAAAATAAAAATTTAAGTCGCTTTTCGTATCTATCTGTTTGACTGTGTTGTTCTTCTAAACTTTATAACGGATGTTGAGGCGTAAGAAAAAACATAGTAGATTGTCACAAAAATAGTTTTTTGTGAAAACTGCCGATTTTCTCGCTGACTGTATATTTTTTTCAAAATCTATGAATGTAGAATAAAACATCTCAAAAAGTTATGGACAGTTTCCTCAGACCGTTTTCTTGAAGCGACAACGGTTAAGGTACTTAAACGGCTCTAACGATATCGATAAAAGTTCCAATATAGGGGTTTATGGGGGCGAAAAATCGTTCTAGGTCTCATATCTGGGAAAATTCGTTTTCTTCGTATTTTCACCCGACCAGAGCTCGGTCGCCCAAAGTTTAGAACAAGATGGCTACCTTATAATAATGACACACGGCTGCATGGAATTAGTATGAACTATCCTATATTATTAATGAGCATTCTCTGTTTTCACCAGAGCAGAGCTCGGTCGCCCTATATAATACTTTAATATTAATTTTAAAAATAATAAAGAAATCTCAAAGTTTGTTGAGTCGTAAAAACCATGCGAAGCAGGGATGGGTTTCTAATAAACTCATAAAACATAAAATAACATCTTTAAATAAAAATCTTATCTTCTCGTCTTTCTGTCTGTCCTTCAAAGGTCATTCTACAAAGTTAAATATCTTCCTTAATTATTCCATACGTCTATATAGCATCTGTCTCACTTACACCTTGGCAGTCAGCTCTTTCACACAGTCATACATTCATGAACATTCCATTCATAATATTGATAGCCTGATATACTAATGTCATAATCTGCTTTGCCATTTCCAAATCATTTTTCTTTTTTATTACGTCCCCAAAAAGTCCAATCGCATTGCGAAAGTGCATTAGTTTTATGAATGCGCGTTTTCCAATGATTTGTTTACGAATCGTCAAAATCACGGTTGGACGAAAATCAATCTGCCTAGACTTTTCCCAACTATATTGGGGTCGGTATCCAGTCTTACCAGATGCAGCTGAACATCAGTATTATACATGGAGCGACTGCCTATCTGACCTCCACAACGCAGTAACTGGGTAACACGATACACCCTTAGTGAGACTGGTATGATATACAATATAACAAGAGGAAAATAGGTGGCTTATTTATACATAGCTTGATACCCATATAACCAAAGGGGCCCATAATATCTTTTAAATAAATTTTCACCGATTGGTCTCCATTCACGCAAATTCTATTCAGATTTTTGGATATTAGGCAAATCGGAAAATCGTCCACGCGTAAAATTGAACTGTCTTCGGTGTTCTAACATTACGGACACATTTTTCAGTTGAAAGGTATTGAGAAAAATATCTTACAATTCATGGTAAATTTATTGATAGCAAAAATAAACAATTCCTATGTTGACACAAACGACGACGACGTCGTTGTTACTATTGTTATCGTTGTGTTATAGATTTATTACCTTAAAATATCAACCTTTCGAAATGTAAACGGACAGCACGGCAGCTTAGCGGACAGCACTGACAGACAATTGACACTTCCAAAATTTTACGAAATAGCCCCTGAAATCAAAATTATTGATAAAAGCTCTCTTCGTCTCTTTGGGTCTCTAATCTTCGAGAATTCCTTTCCCGTTTTTATTGAGGAAAAAATACAAAATTTCAACGACGTTTCGGAAAGATTGTAACAAATTAATATGCATTCGGCCATCACCCCAATTCTTTACTGCTGTTTCGGCCCTAAATTAACATATTTTCTTCGCGCTTCCCTTTTAGAAAAAATGGACCAAATTATCCGACACACATTAACTTTAATTTTAAATGTGGCCATGGACGACCGAGCTTGGACGCAAGCTACTCTTCCCATTCGTATGGGAGGCCTCGGCGTCCGCAAAATGTCTAGTATTAGTTTACCGGCTTTTATATCCTCTGTCCACGGCACTGAGAAATTAATCAGGAAAATTCTAGCCTCCACACTGATTAATTTTGATGTTTGCTTCACCGAGGCTATGGATGCCTGGAAACTCGCTTGCCCGAACTCGGCTCTATCCGATTAGCGATCTTCCCAATGAAGGTGGGATGAGCCGCTCTGCAGGGTAGTACAGAACAATTTACTTAACACGTCTGCTACCCCTGCGGAGCGTGCGCGCCTGCTGGCTGTGGGTAAGTGGGAATCGGGTCGGTGGCTTCATGCACTACCGTCGTCAAACATAGGTACCTTGTTCAACGACACTACATTCCGCCTCGCTGCTTCCCTACGACTAGGAGCTCCATGCTGTTCTCCTCATCGCTGTCACTGTGGCAAAGCTGTCAATAGTCTCGGACATCACGGCCTGTCTTGCAGCCGAAGTGCGGGTCGCTTAGCGCGGCACGCGAACATTAACGACATCATCCGACGAGCTCTTGTCACCGCCGGCGTTCCAGCTGTATTAGAACCCAATGGCTTGGCACGCGACGATGGCAAGAGACCGGACGACATGTCTTTATTTCCATGGAAGGTGGGTAGGCCTTTAGTGTGGGATGCAACCTGTGTCGACACTCTTGCGCCATCCCATCTTCCTGGCTCAGCGTGCTGTGCTGGTGCTGCCGCTGCGGCTGCAGAAAACCTCAAGCGGCGTAAGTATAATAACCTTGTTGGTAATTATATTTTCGAGCCGTTTGGGGTTGAAACCCTCGGGCCGTGGGGTCCGAGTGCTCACGGCCTCTTTAAAGAAATATCCAAACGGTTATTTGACACTTCCCGTGACCCAAGGGCTGGTTTTTACCTTGGGCAGAGGCTAAGCATTGCCATACAACGTGGCAATGCATGCACAAAAATACAACACAACATACAGAAATAAGTCGAATTTGTAAATTAAATAAAACCGTTATAAAATACATATCAAAAGAACGAAAAATATCTTATGGAGTGCCCCAAGGCAGTGAGCTGGGGCCTTTATTGTTTCTTATATATATAAATGACTTTCCCCAGAATATACCCTATCCTATGATATTGTTTGCCGACGACAGTACCATAATCGTTAAACTTGACAAAAATAATAAAGACTATGAAGCCGACATAGTCAATGCATTACAACAAGCCGTTAACTGGCTAGAACACAACAACTTAATTATAAATTCAAAGAAAACAAAAATTATGAATTTTCGTCAAAGAGTACCTAATTCGGAAATAAATGTAAGTTTTTATAGTGAAAAAATTGAAGAAGTTGCAAATACAAATTTTTTTGGGTTAACAATCGACAATCAACTTAATTGGAAGCAACATACTTCAATATTAATTTAAAAACATTGTAAGTTTGCTTTTGCTTTGTATAAACTAAAGAAAGTAGTCAATCAAGCGGCGGCAGTCACTGCATACTATGGATATGTCGATTCTATACTACATTCATGTTTTGGGGTAACTCCTGCAATAAGGACATGGTGTTCAAATCGCAAAAAAGATGCATTAGAGCTATTACCGGTATAAATACAACTGATAGCTGCAAACCTTATTTTGTATTGCTAAAAATAATGTCTTTACCTTGCTTGTACATATTTGAGACTGCTTTATTTGTTAAGAAGAACATGCATCTATTCAGAAAAGCATCTGAACATCGCTATAAAATTATTAGACAAGTATATAGACATGAATTATGCGTTCGATCATCAAAGACTGCATTGATGCATAAAAGCATACTGTGCATGGCCCCAAAAATATTTAATAAATTACCGAATGGAATTAAGGACTTGTATATTATTCAATTTTAAAAAAAATTAAGACATCTATTATTGGAAAAATGTTATTATACTATTGACGAATTCCTTAATGATAAATTGTAAGTTATTTGACATTGATATTTTATGTATACTCAATGGATAAGGTTTGGTTGCATTTTTTTTTTATATATATATTTTTTTTTCTTCTGTCTTTCTGTCTTAAGTTATGTTGTGTTTCTTTGTAATTATTTTATCTTAGTGTTGATTATTCTTTTTTTTTTAATAATAATTACCAATTAGGTGAAAGAGTGTACACCTTGAAGGTAGTTTTTTGAGGAACGAATTATTTATTATTAAGATCTCATGTAAAAATGTACCAAAAATCACACCAATAAATGAATTTTGAATTTTGAATGCGGCCAGTCTCTTGGGTACACTACCAGTCGACAGTGATGCGGATGAATTTTTCGATGCTATATTTTAGTTTGTAAATAGTTTTAGTTAATTTAGTATATAATTTTGCTACTATTATTAATTAATTAGCTATAAATTGTTTGTACCAATTTAAATAAATTACAAACTAATAATGTTCGTTCAAAAAAAAAAACAAAAAACTTAATATTAAATAAATAAACTTCATGAATAACTTGGAAAGCCAGATTATAGACAGAGAAAAATATAACCCCAGCGAAACATTATTTTGAACGAAAATAATTCGTTAAACATTAATTTAAGAATACCTAGGGGTTTCACTAGAAACAATAAACAAAATTGTTTGAAAACAACCTCGTTCTAAAATAAAATATATTCTGCATCTCTTTTACAAACTTTTACTTTACTTTACCTCCAACACAAGATTGTTCCTGCTTGATTTAAAATGAGCTCGCGCAAGGAAGCTACATAAAGTTTTTCTTTAATTTCCCGGCTACCTACTGAAAAAGAAAAACGAACTAGTGGAACTAATCCTACTGAAGCTCGATATGTCTAGTTACGGTCTGTGCACACACACACGACAATTTTATCCGTTTTAAGTTAATTTAATAAGATTCGTCAAACCGTACTTTACCAACTCGTGGGAAAATAAATGCGCATTCACAAAACTGATGCATTTTGACAATGTGATTCGACTTTATTGGGACGTATTCGTAATTCTTAGGAGCTCGTATCTAAGTTATAACAGGCGCATTGGTCGATTGAAGACTTAAGTTACGCTTGCCAAGGTTAGTCCGTGGATCGATTATAGCTACCGAGACTCCTCTGTGCCTCGGAAAGCACGTAAAACTGTCCATCCCAGCTGTCATTCATAGATCTTTGACGGTCGTTACTGGTAGTCAGTAACCCAAGTCTGATAACCAGTCTTACCAAGATATCGTGTTACTCAGTGACTGGGTTGTGGAGGTCAGATAGGCAGTCACTCCATGTAAAATACCAGTATCCAGCTGCATCCGGTTAGACTGGAAGCCGACCCCAACATAGTTGGGAAGACAGTTTGTTTTAATTTGACGTCTAATTGATTTTTAAATTATTTTGCAAATTTAATAGCTGATTTTAATTTAATAACATTTCTTCAATGTAACTACGAGTATTATCCTGACAATTAACTTCAGTAGGTAAGTAATCATGAGTAGCTCAAGGCGATGTTTTGATAAAGATTATGATATTACTTCCCTAATACGAATTATTATTATTCTTATTTCAGGCAGTCTCTCCGTGTAAAAAACTGGTCAAATTAAAGTCCGGGTAAAATTTTGGCTGCATCCGTTTAGACTGGAAGCCGACCCCAACATAGTTTGGAAAAGTCTGGGCAGATTAATTTTCGTTAAACCGCGATATTGATGATTCGCAAAATGCGCATTCATCAAACTGGTGCACTTTCACAATGCGATTCGAGTTTTTGGGGACGTATTTGTAATTTTTCACTATTTGTTAGCTTGTGAATACGGTCATCAGAGTGAAAGAATCACTAAAATAATAAATAAACTGTCGACAAGGGTCGTGGGACAGTTGGTTGGAGTGAAGTCTTTTCACCTTTGCATACTTGACGTATGAGAACAAGACAGAACAAGACAGAAAAAAAGTGTTGGCTGACGACACCTTTGTCACATAAACGTTCATTTATTTGAGAGATTACCACAGACTACAGAGTTTTTAATAGAGTTACTAGTGAAGTACGTTTAGTAATATTCTCTGGTAGTGATGTAACAATTGATAAAGAAGAAAGGTCTTAAGTTATAACTTCAACAAAAAGTGTATAAAGTAAAAAAAGTGGCGTGTCGGTCAAAATGTTACATTTTTTTCGATCAAGCTCTCATTTGTCAAGTGTGCAGAGTATAACGTGCTATAAGGAACTTCATTCCAAAACGATTCGTAAAATATATATGATGAATAAACATGGTGAATGTGTCCATGATGTGAATTGGCTTTTACAAAGTTTTCTAAGAATGGATTCACTTAGCTTCTAACTGGAAAGAGTTTTAAGAAAATGATGGTAGGTAATGATTTCGGTGAAAGTAGTTTGGTATTAACTAGTAGTATTTTGTTTGGAATGCCGTATTTTCCAGTACATAGTTACGAAGTTGGCTACAGTAAGCTTAGTATACAAGGTCAAATAAATTTTTCTAGCGAAACTTCACAGACGTGTGGGTATCGATATGATTATAAACACGACAAAACTAAAAAAAAAATATTTGAAGTAATTTTTTTGGAGTCATTAACTGCCGGTAGTGTACTAACTTGAAGTATGAGTTGAGTTTTGTAAAATGTGGACGTTCAAAAGTTCATAACAAGGGCCTCTTTGAAATAAATGAATTGACTTTGACTTTTTTTTAAATTGTGTTATGTTATTGATATCTATAATTATTATGTATCCATCATGTCTGTGAAGTTTACCTACACAAAAAAAAACTGATTTATAAACTGATATTTTAATTACTATACTAACTACGGACGTTGACTCAAAAAAAAACGGAGGAGTGGGGGTTACCATACAAAGATAATGTGTAAGATAAACTAAATAAGACTTTTAACTATGTATATTTATGACTTATTATGGTATAGTTATAATACGACTTTTTACTAAGGTAGAACTCTTAGAAATATCTTCAAAGAAAATATTTAACTACTAAATGTTGGAACGAAAAATAAAACCAGATAAATACAATTTAATATTTAATTTATTAAGTTTTATAAAAGTACAGAAGAACGGAATGATCCGACACCTTCAGATGATTTTGTACAGTGTATTATATTAATTCACCTATTTAGATGTTCACAATGTAACCATCTCATCTTTATCGCTAAACGCTTTACAGCGATACCAGGGGCGGCAGTCTCAACATATACATATAGCGATTGCTATACGACCGAATTCGGTCGCAAAGTCCTAATGGCTTTCCTTAACGGTCAAAAGAGCTTGACACGCACGAAAAAATCACGTGCTTGTTAAGCACGTCGCGTGCGTCTAGGTATGCCATTAGGACTTTGCGACCAAATTCGGTCGTATAGCGATCGCTATCTATGTCGAGACTGCAGGGCCTTTTTTTTTTTTTTTGAGGGTATTATATCATCAAATGACTTATCCCGCTCTGGGCGGAGCGAGAGGGTGTGTCAGACTTTTACTGACTAATACCCACCCATGTTCATTCCGTTGCCTGTGTGCCGGGGCCGCGATATCCCTTTCGGACAAACCCGCAACCCCAGTAGGCATTGGTCTTTCGACCCCGTCAGTTGGTGCTGACATCTCTTTGAGGCGCGCGTGGAACACAACGCGCCGTCGACACGGGCCTGGTCCTTACCGGACGGCGAGCTGCCCATTGCTCACCGAGACTGCAGGGCCTGAGCTTTATAATGCGTGCTGAAAAATGTACGCACCATAGAAATATGCTACTTACCGACCCGAAGCCGCCATTTTGGGAGAAATATTTCAAAAACATTGCCGTCAATCGAACCCTACACCAATATCGTACAACACAATTCAAGAAAAAATACTTAAAACGTAAGTACTTACAACGTAAATTCTTCATCACACTTTCCATAAGAATTGGCGAGAAAATGTGACACATGATTTACTCGCAAACCTTTTGTTTTAGGGTGGGAAATTATCAAATAACTTCTCCCGTTCCTTCAGTTGCCTGTACATTGCCAGGGGCCACGGTATCAGTTTTGGACTTCCCCGCGACCCCGGCAGGCATCGGTCCTAGCGGACCCCGTCAGTTGTGCTGACATCTCTTTGAGGCGAACGCGGAACACAACGCGCCGTCGACCCGGGCTGGTCCTTATCGGACGGCGAACTACCCATTGTTCACCGTCCGCTAGCCCGCGCCTAACGGTGGCCGGGAGTCGGCCTGCTTACTCGCAAATCTGACGAGTCACTGGAGCGGGCGGGAGGGAAAACACAGCAGTACCGTGTTGCGATCGTTAGACAAGTATAGACCTAATTTCTCACCATTCGGTGTATGTCAAATACAATTTACGGTATCTTATATCTATCTCTCATTGTTTTTTAGTTTTATCATGTTTAGATTTCGATACCTATCAAGCTTGCGGAGTTTGGCTAGCTAATTTAATTAAGCCCATTAAATACCGCGTTTTTTTTTAAATCTCTAGTATTTTACTGGCCCGCAGCGACCAGTCTATCCAATATACAAAAAAACTGTGTTGGACTACGCACAATGAAGGGTTCTGTAGCTGGGTTGAATTTATTCCAAGAACAAACTGTTGTTGAAAAACATGTTCTCCATTTGCCATTCCAACTGCAAATGTAAGTTTGTACCTACGATATTGAGAGATTTACCATGTTATTTTAAGACCATAGGTTTTTCTGTAATCTATCAGTAAAGAACCATTCTCTGTATTTTTTTCAAAATTGTAGACTGAGTTGTTTCGGAGATATGGGGCCGGAATGGTCGATTTTCATCTACATATTTTCATAAATATCTTTAAAAGTATTTATTTTAAAATTATTAAAAAAAAACTTGAGATTCTCGCAACAAGCCCTTTCATTTGATATGTCACACGGTACAGTATGCAAAACTGTTTTTTCTTAATTATTTGCCCCCCAAAAGTGACTCCCATATTCAAAATTAATTAATTTAAGTTACACGCCTTTTTTTTTTTTTTTTTTTTTTTTTTTTGAGGGTGGGAAATCATCAAATGACTTCTCCCGCTCTGGGCAGAGCGAGAGGGTGTGTCAGACTTTTACTGACTAAAACCCACCCGTGTTCCTTCCGTTGCCTGTGTGCCGGGGCCGCGTTATCCCTTTCGGACAAACCCGCAACCCCAGCAGGCATTGGTCTTTCGACCCCGTCGGTTGGTGCTGACATCTCTTTGAGGCGCGCGTGGAACACAACGCGCCGTCGACACGGGCCTGGTCCTTATCGGACGGCGAGCTGCCCATTGCTCACCGTCCGCAAGCCCGCGCCTACGGTGGCCGGAAGTCGGCTCTGGACTCCCGACGCCCGGGGCGTCTCCTGCGGCGACTAGGGCCTCCTTCGCGAGCATAACTGCTTCGCAAAAGGAGGTGACGGCCTCCCATGCACTCTCGCTCCGAACCATGGCCTGAACCAGGGCCGGACGCGAGAGATCGCCGCCGCCGATCGCCTCCGTGAGGACACGGCGGTGCTCCGCCCAAGCTGGGCAGACCTCCACCGTATGCTCCACCGTGTCCTCCGGGCGATCCACACAGTGGTGACACCCGGGCGAAGTTACACGCCTGTGTTTGGGTTACAGAAAAACATATGTGTACTAGATTTCTTAATCGGTTCATTAGATTCGGATTCGAATCGGAGCAAATTGGTTGTGACAGATGGATAGACAGACAGACAGACAGACGAGTGATCCCATATTATTATTATTCATTTATTAAACAAGTTACAATGACTCATAGATGACATTCAATACATTACACATACAACAAACATTACTTACATTAACATAAAAATACAATACACAAAGCCCGAATGGTTGATTTTTATTATATTTTAGTGATACAATTACACAAACACACACAACAAAATAATCACTACTACAGCATTTCAGCAGAGATACTGGAGCAACGACTCACAATACAGCAGTCCAGCCTGTCAGCAACAACTCCCAGGATGCTATTGGAACTGGCTCGCACCCTGCGCACCAAGGACGCACATCTTTTACGCATTAATGCATAAAAGCAATCAACACGCAAATCCGGAAACATCCCTGATGCGCTACAGAAGCGAGGCAGCCCCATCAACACCCTGAAAGCATTATTGTACTGCACGCGAAGGGCACTGTACGACCTTTGCGTAAAATGTACCCACAGGCCACAGGATGCTTTATGGATTCCGTTTTTTCCTTTTGAGGTACTAAAAAGTATTCTTATGCTATTTTAGTATTTGGGTTACTTACTATAATATCTTTAGTACCTTCTTTTATACAAAAAACTAATTGAATTCTTGAAAGGAGCGTATAAGTGATCACATAATTTTTTACCAGAACCTTAACGTTATTCACTTGAAAAAAACAAAGCCGAGAAACCGTAAAGCACACATAATAAAAGTTATTAGTTATATATTGCAATGTATTTATTTTTTGATACAGAAAGTTATAAAAATGTAAATCTCTGAATAGATTTTCTAGAAATGAATGGAGACATGCCTACCCGCCTGGTGTGGCCAGTGAAACTGCGTTGGAAAATCTTAGGAGCGAGGGAATTATAAGATATACTCAAACATTTTTTAATCGAATGTAACAATTGCGAATTCAATGCTTTGATTTGCTAAGACAAGCTTCTTGCTCGTTTCTGTTATTCGAAAAACTGTAGATCGTTATGTCACAATGTGAAAATCTTCCTTATGCAGTGCTACACGTACTATAACACTTTATGAAACGTTCAAGTTTGGTAATACAAGTTAAAGAGTCTTTAGTTTTATTGTGACTTTCAACCAAGCGTCAATGTAGTAATTTAATGGCGTCAGAAGTTTACAAGTTTTGTAATGACAAAACTTGTAAACTTCTGTCGAAAAATGTGGCAAAATAATGCTTTTTCCACATTTTTCCTCACACCAAACTGTCGGTTAAGCATTCTTCGTCTCTCTTTCTCTACTTGGCCTGTGTTTATTTCATATTCAGATACTTTCAACGCTTATAAAAAAGTCTCCATTTAGTTTTTCTTTGTAATAATAAAATCGCTTATCTCAAGGCTCATCGATACCGACTCGGTTCACTAACAAGAAAAAGTACTTTCGAAATTGGGTATCAAAAGTTTTCTTACGTTGCCTTTGATGGGTTCGCTGTTAACATTTGCTTTTCTATAGAAATGTTATTGATGCAATCCTTTTCTAGGAATAGTACTTCAATTTTAAAGTATACACTTTCGAAGTTATTGAAAAGGAAAACTCTAAAGTATAAGTTCTGAATGGATTCAGTATTATACGATACAAACTGAAGTGTTCGTAGTATATAATTTTTAGATTTGAGGCATCAAATGTTAAGCGAGAAATGGGTGTTGCCAAAACATAATTTAAACTTTTATAGCCTCAAGGATAGGCCGTACATGCCTGAATATTCGTGGAAATTCGACTCTTATCTGGATTGAAGTTATTAAGTCTCATAAACGTCAGAACGTAAGTCGTGGGACGTAGTATCTTGTTCTACTCGTTAAATTTATGTCTTAACTTTGTGTAGGTAGATTTTGATTCATTTTGCAAGGGTGGGTTATAGGTAGAGGTAGTAAAAATGACTTTAAGAATTTTGATTATGTTTAAAAAAGCGTTCTTGATGGGGCAGCTTGTTGTCTTCTTCTTCTTCGTAGCACTCTTGACAGAGCATTCGTGGTCTTCATGTAGTTTCTTGTCCAGGGGCTGATGTGATTCGCTTCACGATTTCTCGCCATCTACTCCGATTTTTGGTGTTTTTAGTGTACTCTTACACGGGTTCGCCCACTGCGGATTTAATTTTGGTTGGTTTTCAGCTTGTTGTAAGCCATACCATATTATATGCAGATGATAAATATTATATGTCTAAATCCTGTACTATTAAATGAACAATATTTGTATTTTATATATATTTGTAATCACGATCTCAAAAACGGCTCTAACGATTTCGATGAAAGTTGCAAAATAGGGGTTTACGGGGGCGAAACATCGCTCTAGCTAGGTCTCATATCTGGGAAAAATTGTTTTCTCCGTATTTTCACCCGAACAGAGCTCGGTCGCCCAAAGTTTAGAACAAGATGACTATTACCTACCTCAGAATAATGACATGTCAGCATGGCATTGGTAAGTACCTACTATCATGGCTGCATGGAATTAGTATGTTCTATAAATGTAATGAGTATGAACTATCCTATACTATTAAATGGGCATTCTCCATTTTCACCAGAGCAGAGCTCGGTCGCCCAGATGCTTATATTTAAGGACACAATTTATTTTGTAACTTTGCAAAAAAATTGTTTACTACGTCTATGTAGATGATATTCTTTTTGTAGCTCCAAACTTAAGAAATTAGTGAAGTTCTAAAACGGACTTCTCTATGTCAACATATTTAACACCTTTGACATACATAAGTTTGAGTTGTTAAACTTCAGTAAACACAATTTTTAGTGTAAGTACTTTTTGTGAAAATAATTTTATGATACCTACGATTTATAGCACTAGTTCCGAAGTTCCTAATTTATTGCTTTAGGCGCGATAATAGGCTAATCTTTAGGTATGGAACAAGGTGAAGCGACAGTAGTTCATCGCGGTATGATTCAATACGGTTGTAAACGGCGATACGTTTAATTTTGTTTGAATCTCGATGTCTGCCAATAAAATGAAAGATATTTCACAGTTTTGCGTTAATTTAAAAAAAATACACCAATAAGTTAAAATATGTTTACGTATTTCTTTCCTTTTTTATAGTTACAAAAAAATTAATAGTTGTCGCTCAAAATATTGAGCATTTCGAGACGAAAAAGTATTTTCGGGGTCTTTTTTGCGTTTTTTTTTTCAAGCTGCTAGTATGTTTCTATTATATATCTTTATATAAGTATTTGTTATATACCCTTAACTATAAACTGATTTTTTTTGGGCTTGTAATATGTAGCATTACGGCTAACAGTGCGACGACGAAGTGGACTTTTTACGGTGTCTCCGCTTGGGTAGCGCCTTATGCCATAAGTTGCTATAAGTAAAGTATTGCTATATCTTGAGCTTACTTACGGTACGTAAGTTAGCTCAAGATATAGCAATACTTTAATTTATGTTTTATCCCAATTTACTAACTACAACAGAATAAAATTCCTTCAGTATAAAGTTATGAAGGCATCCAACTTACCTAAAGTAAGATGGCTCTAATCCCGGTCCAGTATCTAAAACCACAATTTTTACTTCATAATAAGAAACCTTTTGATATTGTTGTCGGATCTAAATATTTAAAACTTTAAGGTAGCGGCACTTGTAGATTAGGATAAAAGATTGCTGAACATTAAGTAAAAAGGCTGGTATTAGGTGCGGGGCTGGTATTAGGGGCATCTACTTTATTCGAGATTTGCTTTTAGCTGATTGTGGGCATAATAGATTGTGATTTATAGTCCTCTCACTTATACGATGACCAGATCTTAATGTGATAACTTACTCAACTTGTAGAGGGTATTTTTGTTTACTGAAATCCGATTTGTCAGTAACATACATAAAGTTTCAGTACCTAGTAAAAAGAGTGAAAATACAACCTTCTAATTGTTTTTTAACCGACTTCCAAAAAGGAGGAGGTTATATGTTCGTATGTTTAAAAAAAAAATATCATGTCCACCGATTTCTCCGTTAATTGTGGACCTATTTAAAAAAAAAAAATTGGTATGAAAGGGTATGCTCCCAAATTGGTCCCATATAAATTTTAATACCTTTGCTTCGATAGTTTTTGAGTAAGCTTTAATAATACGTATGTTTCCCACTTAGTATGCACACATAGCAGGTAGTGGTATTAAAATTTGTGTGGGGTAGGTACCACAAATAAAAAGTGAAAAATAAAACCTTTTTACACAAAAAACAACAACCGACTTTTTTGTAAAAAGGTTTGTTTCATCGTATTTAAATTATCATGTACTTATGCTTTAACTATAGCCCAGTCAATACCAACATCAAACATCGCAAACGCGCATGTAACTACGATTGTCTTATATGTTGCTAGGTCGCCTGAGAGCAGTTTACACCCAAATTTGCAACCCTGAAAACCTTGTGCTACTCCCATGGTGCTCAATAAACAGCGAAATTCTGGCACTTGTTTCATTTTTTTTTTAAATTAAGGACGCGTTTTTACGCGTGAAAACGCGTAAAAACGTTTGTTAAAAACATTTGTTAAAAACGTTTGTTAAAAACGTTTGTTAAAAACGTTTGTTAAAAACTTTTGTTTTTTACATTTGTAAAAAAATCTAAATTTGATTGATATAACCTGGCCCAACCCAAGCACACTTGGTCTATTGCTTGTGATGATACAGCTAGTCAAAGATGGGCATTTTTGTCCAAAAAGTGTGTTTTTTTCGATTTAGGGTCATTTGTCAAGCCACGTACCAGCTGAACTAATGGTCCTAGAGAAAATGTTGTAGTTCTTGTAGTGCTGTAGTTGAGTAGAAGGAAGATTTCGTGCCCTTCCGCATTCCTTCTTCAGTGAACAAGGACAAGGGATACGGTGCTGGCTCGTACGCAAAATGCTGCTTCAATTGTTCATCTCATTGTTTTGTTGTCACACAAATCCCCTGGAATATGGTAAGGGGATCAACATCAACTCTCTTGTTAAGCACTTTCTCTAAAAAGACGGACGTGGCACGTTCAGCTGGTACGTGTCTTGGCAAATGACCCGAAATCGATAATTTTTCACTTTATAGAAAAACAATGCTCATCTTTGACTAGCTGTATTTTCGCAACCAATAGACCTAATCTGCGTTCGCAATTCATTTGCCAATTACATGTAAACAAACACTAGTTTTAGGATAAACAACTGTAATGCCTACTCATATGGTTCAGTTTGCGCTATAACTTCATATTTTTTATGACTTTTTCAACAGTACTAGTTGGTCTCAAATCGACTTTATTTACAATTCATAACGTTCCTGTTTGTCTAAGCGGAAAATTCGTGTTTGTTTACATTTTTTGTAAATAAATTGCGAATGCAGATTAGATTGCTTGGGTTAGAGAATAACAAAGATACCTAAATATCCATAAGCTATTATATATTTATAGCTATATTTTTCGAAATAACTGAATCAAGTACCAGAATTTCTCAGTTTATACGGTACCATGGGACTAGCACAAGGTGTTCAGGGGTATAAACTAACAGGAGACCTAACAACATATAAAAAATCATAGTTACATGCGCGTTTACGACGTTTGCATTTTTGTGTGACGATATTGACTGGTCTATAAGCTTGTAGAATGCTTTAGTCTGGCGGCTCACGTAAAAAATAATATGATTGTATTTCCTTGAATATCTTATTGAAACCGCTTTACACCGTAGACAGTTGTTTAATTTCAGTCACATTAAAATATTACGTACAAACTGCATAATTACAAGTTTGCATAATAAATGTTCATGAAACCGCAACTGACAACTCTCAAGAGAATAGACAAAGGATTTGTCAGTATTTAAAATTAACATCATTTCTGCACTGAAACGTTTATACTTAGAACTCTGCTTACCTCTGGGAGAAATAACCAGTACTGCAGATATAACAGTACGTTACGGAATAATTAAGAGCTCAAAGTAGGTAACGGAGCGTTTAATTTCGGCTCCTGTCTTACATTGTCATGTAGGAGAAATTGGATTAAGGCCAGGAAATTCGAGCATTATGCCAAAAAAGATAATGGGAAAAGGTATGTGAAAGTATTCTTATTAGGAGTTGTTATTCTTTTTTTTTTAATAAAGCAATTGACGTAAATCCAGACAAAACGGAAAGCTACTTAGAAGTTCGAAAGTCTGACAACCAGTCTTACCAAGGTATCGTGTTACCCAGGACCCGGGTTGACGAGGTCAGAATATAGGCAGTCGCGCCATGTTAAATATTCAATTTCACCGGTTAAGGCCAGTGGCCTTGATTTGCGTGTTCTGTGCTGAGCTCACGCAACGTGTCGTACGTCCAGCCAGCAATAGGACTCGCCCATCAAGGAGCGCTGTCCCAAATTAGACGCATTATTAATTTATTATACATAAATCAAAAGTTATTTAATAAAACACGTATATTAAAATATTAATAATTAAATTATCTTTAAAATGGTGAAATTTTCAGGAGAATACGCTTTATAGTTTTTGCGTGATTCTCAGTTTTTTTATCCGCGTTAGACATAATTTTACAAATTAATTACACTATGTAATATAAACATAATCTAAAATATTTACAGACTGAGTTATTAAGAAAATACTCTTATTTAACATACGAGTATATTTTTTCCAAATTATTAACACTACTCGTTTAGACGTGATCTTCAGTATAAAATCATTAAAAGTCGCTTAGTGTCACCTCAATAAGCAAAACACCAGAACTCAATATAGTTGGAAAAAAGAGAGGCAGATGATTAAAACGAAGATCCAGAAATTATTGTGAAAAAAATTAACATAAATAAGTTTTTAGGTTTGACATAATACCAGCCTATTACTGTCCCACTGCAGGGCAAAGGCCTCTTCTCATACAGTGAAGGTATGAGAAATTGGCCACCACTTGCTTAAGGCGGGTTGGCGATTTCAGACTAAGATATACGTTATTTTTGACAAGCTGGTTCCATAATTATTATTTATATCCAAAAAATAACATCTTATAAACGGACTAGCTGTGCCACGCCGTTTCACCAGCCGTTGAATTAAAAGAATTCGGATTATTTATAAATAATTTAGAGTATTTCGTCATAGACCGCCTACGCTATTAAGTACTTTGTTTTCGTTTAGCGTTCTTTATGACTTTTTTCATCTTTTTTTTTGCTCAGCTCCTAAGGGTCGTAGGGTGATGTTAGATAAAACCTTCCTCAAGAATAGGGCTATCAAATACAAAAAAAAAATCAAATCCGACTAGTAGTTCCAGAGATTAGGGCGTTCAAACAAAAAAAAACCGATCAAGGGTTCCGTAGTTGGGATGAATTTATCCCAAGAACAAACTTAACATTGTAGTTTAAAAACATGTTCTTATATTCCAACTGCAAATGTAAGTTTGTATGCACAATATTGAGAGATGTACCATGTTATTTTAAGACTTCTTTTAGGTTTTCCTGTAATGTATGAGTAAAGAACCATAATATGTATTTTTTATCCAAATTTTAGGGCTCCGTAGTTTCGGGAATAAGAGGGAGAAGGGTAAATTTTCATCTATTTTTTTTAATATATTTAAAAGTATTTTATCTAAAATTATTAAAAAAAAAATTGATTGAAAATATTGCTCACAACAAGCCTCTCAGCAATTTGATATGTCACAAGGTACAGTATGCAATACTTTTTTTTTAATTTTCCTATTTGGCCCCGAAAAGTGACCCCCATATTTGTTCCGTGCGGGGGATCGAACCCGCGACACGTTGCGCAGCAGTCGATCGCTCAGCCACTGCGCCAACCGTCTCGTTTGGGTCATAGAAATTCATATGTGTACCAAATTCAACTAAATTGATCCAGTAAATTCGGAGCATAGGAGAAACCCAAACTCCATAGAAACTTGGGCCTGGCGTTACAGGGCTGGAATTTGGCCATAAATTAGACCATTTAGGAAGGATTCATGACCTCAATTTTCACGTCTCTCAGCAATGGCCAAAACGGTAAAATCAGACAATGTTTACTTTTTAGGTTATTTTATTATTTGAGTTATTTCAATAAAAAGTGGTACTTTTAGGCTTTTTTTCCTACGTAAATCGGGAACGCACGTGCACTGTACTTCTTACAGCGCCTGCAGCCTATCACGATGAGGTTTTAGGTAGGTACACACGGCTACACATCCAGCTATAGTTTTCCAGTCTAAGCTGATCTCGCATTGTATAGGATTTCCGTGCAATGCGAGGTCAGCTTAAGCTGGAAAGTATAGCCAGGTACATAAAAAACGCTTAGTGTGTGACTTCTGATTTAGTATCCGATTGATCTTACTGAAAACCTCAGCTGAAAACGATGTTTACTTAACAAATGCAAGCCACTAGTGTTGTTATTGGGTTATAACACTACTGGCTTGCATTTGTTAATATTGTATCTACTAGGGGATTAGGTGCTATCTCAGATTACAGTCATCTGAGATTGCAAAGATATATGTATTAAAATAAAAAACACATGATTGTGATAAATGTTTTTCTTAATCACTTTCTATTTTTGGATTATCATAATATAATAAAACAGAAAATCCAAAAATAGAGAGTAAGAGAGAGAGAGAAAGAGAGAGAGAGAAAGAAAGAGAAAGAGAGAGAGAGAGAGAGAGAGAGAGTGAGAGTATCCAGAAATTGTGCAGGAGGTAATTGACCACCCTGGTGCCATGCCCAACCACGATACCATAATTATGCTCATGGTGTGGGCACAGCAAACAACCATTCTTTTGCCAACGATACAGGTGCAATCATATTGGAGTATAGCATCATCGCACTTAGAGAGCTGTGGACTAATATAAGTCTGGATTTTATTCATCCTCTCAACATCCAGGTTGAGTCTGATGTTGACAGCTCTTGCTGTAGGTGGTTCTGGTGGTCACCGTCCACCTCTCTACACACTTTTATTCGTCGGTGTCCTATAGGCGTTTGTTCACTCTCTTCTAGTCTATAATCATGGAGAGATACAGCATTGGCATTATTTCAGCAAGCTTGGCAGGTAAAGTCTTTTTCATTTAAGTACCTGAAACAAACATTTATCATTTGACTATTAGGTCTAGAACTAGCATTTAGCAATAAACATCTGAGTTGCACATTTGGGTAAACATAAGCCTTATTATATTTCCACTGTAGGGGCACAGGCCTCCTCTCTGAGAGAGGGAAGCCGACCCACTGATCGGAATAGGCTGTAATTAACCATGCAAGTTCAGTCCGGATTGGTGATGTCACATGTCTTCGAATATGAATTTGTTGCACATTTTGGTCATTACGTAGTACAAAAATGTTACAATACAGAAATATCGGATACTAACCGTTTCAGGCGCGACCCATTCCTGTACAATTGAAAGAATCATTTCAACTTCTAATCTCCGCCTTCCTATTGTATTGCAGCGGTCTGGTGCGGGAGCGGGTCTGGTTATTGTATCCGTTGCTATTCCGCAATTAATGCATAGGCTCATGATGTCGTTATATCCAGTCGTCAAAAGAGCATTATACAGATCCAGTTTTCCAGCAAAGGTCAGCAGGATTGGCAGGGTACGGTGTCCAATGTTCAAGAGAGGGCAGCCAGAAGGAAACCAATTTCGGAGTCCAGTATTCGAGCAGAGGTCAAATAATTAAATCCGGAGAAATACGGAAAAACAATAATAAACTAAGCAAAAATACGACAAGCGAATGACAAGATAACATCAACAATGACATGACGTGACAATTGACAGACGTTGACATTGACATTTGCCGTTTACTAGTGCAATCCATGGTGCAATCGATTATAACGATTATTTGTATCTTTTAATGGTGTTTACGTTAAAAATCAATTAGATCCAGTTTTATTTTATTTTACATTGATATTATATAATATAGTACCTAAAAAAACAATTATATTTAAACAATGGAGTATTATTTAATTATTTGTGACAGTATCGATTTCCATTAAATCGATCACATTGTTTGGGTACGCTCTATTGATATAATGCCAGCGTTTGTGAAGTTAGAGATGTACGTATGATGAAATAAGTGTTGTAACGGTTTACAAAGGTTGTTTAAAAAAATAAAATTTAAATCTACCTATTTTTTACACTTGGCCATTGCTATTAGGCTAAGATTTAAATGGCAAGCAATTAAGCAAAATAGACAATATTTTTGGTACATATCTGATTCGTGTAACGGTTAGGCCCAGAACCGGGTTTCTCCTTTGAGCCTTTGAGCTTGGAGCCTTTTGGGATACGGAAACCTAAAAACAAACAAACTCTTCAGTTTTATTATAATAATTAATTATATTATATTTTTAATAAGATAAATCAAAACAGCAAGAGGATAAACGATTTTACCCTTGGGTTGTTGCAAAAGGTTAACTATATTACACCCCCCTTAACGGTACAACTTACGCCCTGAGATAGTTTCCCTAAAAGGGATAATTTACACTTACGTGTCGCTGTTACGTGCCGGGATACTGACAATATATTATGGAATTAACCTTCGAGCATGTTCCTTCACTTTATGTTATATTTTATAGCACTAGACTTAGATTTTCTTGTAACTTTGCATGTAAGTAGAGCCTTTTTAAATTTATTATTTCATTAACAATTTGTACATTGTATCGAAATATATTAATTATAACCTAACACAACATGACGACATAAACAAAAAAAATACATATAAATTATTCAAAATTGCAAATTGTTTTTTCAGCATTGTTTTGTTCAGCAGTTTTTATTAAAACTAGTGGTCGCCCAGAGGTCTAAATTCGACCATAATTCATTTAAAGTCATGATTGTAAGTTAGCTATCTTGTGTCAAACGCATGGTAGTGTGTGTAATGTTTTTTTACTAATTTAATTTATTTCTTATGTACTCGTACATTATATAAAAATATTAGCTTTCTGCACTCCTTCTTCATATAAACTTTAACTGTGCCAAATTTCAAACTCCTTCGTCCGCGTAATTTTCGTTAAAAGGGGTACAAAGTTTTTGCTTTACTTATTATGTAATAATAAAACAAAATTCAATAAAAATTTAGGTAGGTAGTTCACACCGAAAATTTCAAAAAAAGAAAAACTTTCATTAAATTTGGGTACATTAACACCGATACAAATGTCAAAAAAAAAACATAAATAACTTCAAAAGCAGCGGCTGCTGAGACCCTTAAGCGGCGCAAATACTGTAACCTCATGGGTAACTACAGTTTTGAGCCGTTTGGGGTCGAAACGCTCGGGTCATGGGGTCCGAGTGCGCGTGTCCTTTTTAAGGAAATTTCTCGCCGACTGGTCGACACTTCACGCGACCAGAGGGCGGGCTTGTTCTTTGGCCAAAGAATTAGCATTGCCATTCAACGTGGCAATGTTGCCAGTCTTCTGGGCACGTTTCCGGATGACAGCGATGCGGACGAATACTTCGACGCCTAAGTGTCCTTTTGTTTTTTGTATCTATTCGTGAAGTTAGTTATTGTATTTCGTACCTAGTGTTAATAGTTTGTAAATAATTTTCAATTTTATTTTAATTACGTCAAAATAAAAATGTTTACAGTCATGACAGTTCCCCAGACACAGTCCCCTACACAAGTTTTATAGTTAGTATTAACAAATTTTTCTTGATGGGTTTCCTTGGAAGGTTTTACAGCTACATAAAATTTGATTTCATCAAGAAGCTTCCTCCGTAATCATTAGGTATATTAATATCTCAGAATTTAGTTGTGTAGCAACGTTGGAACTCTTTTCGTATGCGGCTGGCGCAATTTAATTGTTTCTTCTTTTTTAAATTTCTTGTACATTTCACTTTTCATTGTATTCTTTCTTGTAATTCATGCAAAAATAAAATTATTACATATTTTCTTAAAAGTTTTCTTAAGTTATAATAAAAACCCCTAAAGCTATTTTCAAAAAGACCAAAAACAAGTGATAACATTTTGTTTTTACGAAGATATTTATTTCACTTAAGCTATTACATTACGCATTATTATCTTTGTGAATACACGATTTGAAATAAAAAAACATTATTGTAGCATTAACATTGTCGTGGTGATAATTTCTTCAAAGCAATGTTACATTGGATTTAAGTGATTGGATCAAGACATTCATGAGCTACTCAGCAGTAGCATATTTATCACAGCTAAGTATTCCTTTTTCTTTCTTTGTCTGTCACAAGAAGCGGCTAAAGTTAGATGGATGAGTTTGCATCTACTTACAATACGCATCTATAAAAACACACTGTGTGAATCTAATTACTTAACATTGTTGACAGTGCGACTTAGAACAATATACACAATGGTAACAATAGCTATACATCACTAAAGACTAGACGTAATCTCATTAGAGCTAACAACTAGCGTAGGTCGACGAAATACTGGAAATTCAATTTCAGCTCACTCTTCAAAAGTCACAGAAATACAGAGAACGTTATTGTTAATTTTGATACACTCAAAAGATCTGAAGATACAATAATATGAATGAAAATATGATAGAAGTAGCCAGACCACTCTGAAGAAATAAAAGACCTATTACAGGTAGTGCCTTTTCGAAGAAGCGCCCCTCTTCCTAATCACTTACAGTACAAGTGTGCAACATACTGCTAGTGTTTTAGTGTTGTCGTGTACGCACTCATAGAAAGAAGAAAGAAAGAAAGAAAATACATTTATTTAGCACAGACACGCACACAAAAGGCACACAACACAACATATTATACTATAAACAAAAATCAAATTAAAAAAGAATGAAAACAAATAAAGTGTAAATTGCGTTATATGATACTAGCAGGAAAGTGTGCCTTGCGGCTGCGCCAAATAGGCCTAGTTCAGCAAAAATGCCAGACAACTAGTGCCTGACGCTGGTTTTCAACTAGACCCGAAGTGTGAGGTGACGGATGTAAATCAGTTACATACTGCAATGTGTATATACTTAAATATAATAAATTTGTGTAAGATAATAATTGTTGCTTGCATGTATCGAACGAACATTTTGAGTGACCAAAAGATTTATAACCTACCCTCGAAACATTTTAGATAATCGAGGTCTAAACTTTGTAATTGCATAGGTAATTAGTGTGTATTGATAATACTAAAACACTAGCGGAATGTTGCACTCTAGTACTGTAAGCGTTTAGGAAGAAGAGTGAGGCGCGTCTCATCTTCGTGGATGGCACTATCTGTACTTGTTATTCCTCTAACATTTTTCCTATTACACAGGTGTTAGAGTTCTTACCAATGTTGCCAACACATATTTTGAAGGACTGTGGTTGATGTTTTCTATAATTGTAGTAATTAATAATTCGTACATTTGAGACGATGAGGATAAAGTTGATTTTAGGGCAAAGAGAACAAATACTGGAGTCGAATCAAATAACCAATCACAATATCACGAACATTGTATTTTAATTGCAACGCGAAAAAACTGTGAATACATAGAATTACGAGAAAATACATACAGATGGCAGCGTTAGTCCTCAGGGTCAGGATTGTCAAGTGAGTTATGACGGCGTCAGAGTCACACGCGCTTGGATTTAATTGGGGCCCATATCAACGTCACCCCGTACCGGATGGGTGTTGAAAATATATTGGACTCCTCCAAAAAGGTTTCCTACCTTATGTCCGTCTAGAATATGTTTTGATTTCGGAGGGAAAAGTCGCGTACAACTTATATTTAGTTTCCTTATTTTTTATATTAGAAAAACTGTATCTAGAGGCATTTTCTTTGCGATTTGCATTTTGTACCTACATTCACAGACGCGTTAAAAAATGGCTGAGGTCAACAATGATCGAATCCAGGTTAAATGGGCTTGGCTTTGTCAGTCTTTGGCTAGTGTCAGGTTGTAATTTGATTAAAATATGATTCGCGACCATAACAAATATGTATTTACAGAATTGTAATCACTAGACTCATTAATACATCTCTCTCAGTTAAATTTGTTCCTTTTAGTAACTAATTTTTTTTTTATCGTACATTTTAGAAATTTCACCTTAAGACATTTCTGATGTGCCCCCCCTAGGCTGGGTATGCCTATGAATACAAGCCTCTTCTCTGTGAGAGGGAGCAGGCCGTAATCCACCACGCGGGCACTGTGCGGGTTGGTAGATCTCATGACGGACAATCTTCTGCGCGGCGGGCGACGGGCAAATTTCGATAAGAGAACGAGGCTGATGAGTATATAGAATCTTCCAGCTATTGTTGCAATAACTTCCTGCAATGTTCATTAAACCTAGAATATTATTCTCACCGCATTAGAACGACATTGCTCTATAGCGCTGCGATATTGGACATAATCCAAATACATTAGAGTTTCCAGTTGCCACTGTATTTTAATAGAGATATAAATAGTTTATCATGAAGTCTATATATTTTGTGGCTAGACATGATGTGTGGATTTACTTGACGTAATAATTATTTTTGTCGTACTCATTATAAGTGAAGGACGGACAGATAATTCATGTTTTATATTTTTATTTTGTATGGATAAAATTTCGGCGGACTCTCAATCATAAATGATGGTAGCAAACTGCAAATTAAACATTTGTTTTAAACATTGTAAGAGGATTTTTAAATTGTAGACTATGCTCAAGAATTCTATATCTTCACAGAATAAAACAAATGCGTGCAATGACTCGAAAGGTCCACTCAAATCTTTGTCATTATTTCCTCAAAAAAGCATCTCAGACATTTTTCTGCATGGTCCTCATATATAGCCAGACCAAGACAATGTATGTTTAAAAAAAAACTAACTAACTAAAAAACGAACTGAAAGATCACTCTTTCAGTTCGTTTCGGTCTTTCTTCGAGTAGTTGGATAGGAAACGCTAAACTCTTCTAGTTTTAAAACATTCATTATTTTTGCCGTGTAAAAGTGTTTCCTTGAACCAATTTACGGAAAAAAATATCATTTATCTTCAATCTATGATCGTGCAGCTATCGTCTTTCTTGTCGCAATGAAGAGCGGTCGCCATTATGTCAACCTATAAGTGGATCAGCACCCAAATTACGTTTCACTTTTCCCCACCTTTGAATGACTATCCGAATGATTTTGAAGGAAACTGCTAAATCCATTGCTTCATTTGATTAGTTCCTTTTGCTCGACAACGTAATTAACGCAATGAATGTTGTTGACCCGTCATAATAAAAGTCATAATATGGCTGTGGGTTAGTGTGTTAATCTATGGTTTCCTAGATGCGCGGTGGCCGCCACAAAGCGTCTGCAATTTACCGACGAATGCCATCACTAGAGTCCGCGCCACCACTGAAGTCCATTTGGCGCGGCGCTAGTGTTTATGTAATTGCATCACATTACATTTAAAAAAATGTAGTTCCACAATTTTCCGTGGGCTTTCTTTCGTGTCGTGCAGTCTAAAACGTTTTTTTATGAAAGTGATTTTGTGTGTTTTCCTAGAGCGTTTTTTCACACCGTAAAGTCAAACCCTGCTGCCATCATTTTCATGACAGCTTCATTAGCAGCATCCTTTTCTGTGGTCGTTATATGGCGGCCAACGTTCTCCTAGGAAACTGTAGCTACACAATTACCCGACAGGTTTTGTTTACTTTTTAAGAAAATTCTGCAGTGTTACGCTTCAATATTTAAATGTAAATAATTGTACATTATGATACTCAGGGGAAGAATCGATTTGGCAGTTTTAATTAACTATTTGTACCTACTTGACGGAGCGCATCGGTGTTTACTGTAGTGGATGAATGCGCGTGCAAGCGTGCAAAATAACCTTATTTTTATCATGATTAAAATACGTGGATTATTATGTATTTGGAGACGTTATATCAAACGACTGTTAATACTGAACTAATTTCCCTCGACTGCCTGCCTTGATGGTCAAGTGGTTACAAGTGCTACTGCTGTGCATGAGATCTTGGATTCGATTCTCAGGTCGGGCAAAGTGTTATAAGTTATTTCCATCTGGAATTTTTCAGTAGCTGTCCGGAGACTGGATTTGTTCCCGTTTGATGGCAACAGGCTCGCCCCCTATAACATGGGAAATGTAGGTTTACTAAAATTCAAAATTCATTCATTCAAACTGGGCTGAGAATCAGCACTTTTCGAACGTCAAAATAACATAAGACAGCCCCCCAAAACGCCCACCCTTCATCGCTTCCTAGTGCTTTAGTTGGGAAGAAGTGACGCAACAAACTCCCCAAGCAGCACTGCTGTCTGTTCAGTTAGAGAAAAAAAAAAGAAACTTGATTCTATACAATAGTAAGCAAAATTATTTACATTACTCAACACAAAACAGTTAATAAATTTATTTGCCACAATGGCAGCTGGCACACGCCAATATACCAACAAAACAATAAAAAAAGTATACTCGAGCGAAAACAAAACTCAAAACATAAACAGAACTTAATACCGGAATAAAAGCTTCCAGGCATAAAGGGCGTGCCCTCTTACATATAGCCAATATAAAACTGTAACTCGAAGTCACCTAAGATAAAATAGGACCAGCGAAGTAAAAATAAATAAAGAGTAAGGTAAGAATAATGATCAATAGGGATGATGCCTGGGTAAAAAAAAAAAAATCTAATTAGTCCGTCAGTCAGATAATAAAAAAATATTAGATACGTATTTTTTGCTTTATCATATTAATAAAAAAATACTTAGATAAAACGCATTTTAAGTTGGGCAGTGGGGGTCGATACGTCACTAGTATGTAGAAAATCTCCATACTCGTGACGTCATGGCACATTTTACCTCAATGTATCGCCGTAATCTGTAGATTACGTAAAAAAAGAAAAAATACGTGTCCAATATTTTTTTTATAATCTCAAAGCTATAAACTCAAAAAAGTTTTTAGTCATCATCCCCACTGTCGGGGTCGCTAGCTAACCATATATTGCAATACAACTCATAAAAAAATAATTGAAACGAGTAGATTATATCTATAACAAATGAAAATAAAATAAATTGAATTATATAGTCAAATAAAATAAAAAAATCATATAACTCATATAGTCATGTCTGTCAGTAGGTAAGCTAATTCTGGAGAAAGAACATGAACATTGTCTTGAATTAATCACAGCGACCAACTATTCTATTCACTCTAAAAGTACACTTCTGCCTAGCCTTTCGGGGAATAGGGGATGTTGTTATGTTATGTCAAGATTCTCTTCGTAATTTCATCTCTCAATCCAATACTAAAAGTAGCTTCCTATCTAATTGCTGTTTACAAACAGAAAACAAACTGGCTATTTATATATTGATGACGTCATTGCCTTATTTACGTGACCGAGGGGCTTCTGTCTACTTTGATTTTGGTAATGGACGGAAATTCAGTCCAGAGTGTACTTTACTAATGCTATTTGGGAGCAGTATCTAAACGTTATGGTTTTGGTACCTGTGTTTGTGGATAGATACTTCCTGGTTCGATAAAGCAAGGTTAGGTTTATTTAAAATTTTGGTAAGATAGTAAATCAATCTGCCCAGTCTTTTCACAACTATGTTGGGGTCAGCTTCCAGTTTAACCCGATGCAGCTGAATACAAAAATTTTACATAGAGCGACTGCCTATCTGACCTCCACAACCCAGTTACTGGGTAACACGATACTTTTTGGTAAGACGGGTGGTCAGACTTTTGGGAATCAGACGACCCGTAACGACTGTCAAAGACCCATGAATGACAGCTGGGACTGGGACACAGTATTTTAAGATAGTCGAGATCACCTATCTACGAACTGACGACGGCAAGCGTAGTTAACCTGTTCGATCAACCCGTGCGGCTATTATTACTTAACCATGAGCCCCTCAAATTTTGGTAAGATAGTAATTAGCTTTAAATTTATTTATTTTTTTACTTGTAAGTACTTGGCTTGTGGCTAAATACTTACAAGCAACAGCCGCACGGGTCGATCGAAAGTTAAGCTACACTTGCCATGGCCGGATCGTGGACCATCCATTACATATATTTACTTTACGAAAAAATATAAGAGGATGTTTAGTACTTTTACATTATACTTGTGTATTGCATTAAAACCTAATCGAACTCTGACAAGTGATAAAATATGTCCAGAAGACCCCCAGTCTTGTAAAAACGTTGGGTAAGATTTGCAATTGGAAATTTCCATTCTAGCCTTTAATACATTTTTAATAATGTTCATATCAGTTCCCGAAGAAAATTTAGGGAAGACAGTTTTAAAGATTTATGACTTTCAGAAATTTATGTCGATGGGATGGACAATTCTTTTCGTGTTGCTATTCCACATAGCAAAAGCGATTGATTTATTAAGAATTTTAAGTAGTACGATATAATTTGAAACAAGAAATGGAATTTTTCGTCTGATGATGACTTTATTTTGCTGTTTTCAAGGCTTTTCTAAAAATTTTGGATATATGCTTAGGCTTCGCAATAGAGAATCAATCAATCTGCTTAGCCTTTTCCCAACAGTATTGGGGTCGGCTTCCAGTCTAACCGGATGCAGCTGAATACCAGTATTTTACATGGATCGACTGCCTATCTGACCTCCATAACCTAGTAACTGGGTAATACGATACCCCTTGGTAAGACTCGGCCTCAGACTTTCGGGCTTCTGACGACCCGTAACGACTGTCAAACATCCACGAATGACAGCCGGGACCAACGGCTTAACGTGCTTTCCGAACCACGCAGGAGTCTCGGTATGTAAACATGGTCACCCATCCATAGACCAAACCCGGCAAGCGTAGCTTAACCTGATGGATCGACCCGTGCGATTGTTATTACTATACGCTACGAACTCCTTCAATAGAGAATGTGAGATTAAAAAGGCTATGTTCGGTAAGCTATGAATTTAAAAATGTATATGAAACTATGACCCATATTTTAATGTTTTTTTAATAATAAAATTCTATCTATTGTAAAACCGAACAGGGAATAGACGACTAATAATAATATAATAACAGCCTGTTACTGTCCCACTGCAGGGCAAAGGCCTATTCTCATACAGAGAAGGCACGAGCATTGATCACCACGCTTGCTCAAGACGTGTTGGTGATTTCAGACTTATATTAACTATATAAGTCCAGGTTTCCTCACGATGTTTTTCTTTCACCGGTGTCAGTAATGTCCAAGATTAACTCAGGAAGTACATATGAATTGAAAAAGTCACATTGGTTCTTGCCCGGATTTGAACCCACAACCTCGTGCATGAGACGCGAGGCCTTAACCACTGGGCCATCACGACATATGACTAAAATATTTTTAATACCTGGCTGAACACATGCTTCAAATTATATTTTCAAAATCTTTATCCGAAAATTCCTTCCAAAGAATGCCACAAGGAGACATTCTAGGTCCCTCGCCTTTGTCCATTCAAATTTTACCAAATTAAAAAGATTCGTCGCATATATAACAATATCTATTTGGATACCTCTCACGTCCTCAAATAGATATTTTTTCACATATTGTCCTTTCGCCAACCCTTTTGAAATATAAATGGCGTTTATAATATTTTAAGTGGGGTTGAAAGCGCGGTTTTATATACTTTTTTAAAAGATTCTAAAATTTTATTGAGGGCGTTTATTTTTAAGCGAATGTTTTATGACCGTCTATTATTTTAATAGGAAAAACCCAGAAAGAGTAACCTTTATATGATTTATTTAGGGATTTTTTTTAACAGGGGTTTTATTTGAATAGTTGTTTTTTTTTATGTCAAAGCTTTTGATAAGTTGACGCACTTCCGCATGCATGCAGTCCACGAGAACGTACTTCCGGGATTACATACCTCATAGCCGAAGAAAAGGTCATTGACTCCTACCGCTGCGCCCGCGTAGGCATCAACCATAATTATTTTGTCACGTGTAATTTTGAATCTGTGATATCTTTTAAACTATTTATTTAAACGATATGATGTCAAAGCATATATTAATTTAAATTAAATGCCTAATTTAAATTAACTTAATTATTTTATTGGATAAGGATTAATAAAATATCGGTCAAAATTGCTTCGGAAATAACCATGAAATGTTTATCAAATTCTGAAAGATAATAATGGTTACTATGGGTCATCCTTAGAAGATAGACATATGTCTATCTTAAAAATCTATATATGATTAAAAAAAATCTACAAAGCATATGCTTTGTAGATTTTTTTGTTGAACTTTTAAAGATAAACCATTCTGTAAAACATAATTTTGATGTATCTTTTACGGTTTACGCGGCGCACGCCAGTAAAGCTCCCAGTCGGCATGATTTTTTCCGACATCTTCAACAATAACCGTTATATTTCAGCCAATTCACACAAAACGTTAATGAATTATATACTTAAACCTTTCGCATGAATTACTGCGTCCATTGATGAAAACCGTTTCAAAATCCGTTTGGTAGTTTTTGAGTTTATCGCGTTCAGACAGACAGACGCGGCGGGGGGACTTTGTTTTATAATAATGTAAAATCTAGTAAGGATGAAAATCTAATACACATTAACCTCCTATGACAACTGAAAACTTTAAGTATATTGAATTTATAACCAAATATTTTATTTCCGAACGATTAGTTTTAATCGGATTCAGTCTAATGAGCATGAGGTCCTGGGTCCGATTGCCAGGTCGGGTAAAGTGTTATTGGGTTTTTCCATTAGGAATTTCTCAGTAGCAGCCCGGAGTCTAGGTTCCTGCCCGGTTGATGGCAATAACCTCGCCCCCTATTACATAGGTACATTGTGGTATATACTTACACTGCTGCCTAACACTTCGGGAATTACAGGCGTGATATATGTAACGTCTAGTTATATGTATTTCTTCCACCATACATTAAACTATTCTAACATCACCATTAGTGATTTCGAAACTGCATTACAAACCGTAATGCGGTTTCACGCGTTAATGCATTGTCGGTCATAAACAGCTCAATGTTCTGTATTAAATTTAGTTTCATTACTACATATTCAGTATAGGGCGTAACAGCTTGTATTGTTGACAACAGTAGGTATTACTGAAATATTTGGGAATTCATTTGTATCATTGTTTAGCGTTAGTTTACTTACAATTTTCTTTTAGGACGTTTAGAGGTACAATGATCATGTCGGGGTAACCCGTTTAGAAGTATGATGATCACGTTGGGCTCACCAATTTTAGAGGTATGATGATCACGTCGGGGTCACCAGTATAAAGGTATGAGAAACACGTAAACTTCACTCATCCTCTAAAGAAAAGGGAGGATCTTGCGACCAGACGGGTGTCGTGTCTGGTGGGCAATTGCCCGACGATTCATGCCGTGAAGTTATATAAATGTGGATCGCAAGGTAAACTCTGCTTGCGCAATGCAGAATTTGTGTGACGTTAGGTCTTTGATGCGGCTTTGTAGATGCCGCTGACAGATTTGTTAAAATTGAGCTCTAAGTTCGCAATGGAAACATCAATTAATTTCAATAAATCTATACCAGTAGGCATAGATTAATTTCTGGAAACTATCGTTTCTTCTTCTTTTCGTTTTTTTTTCAGTCGTTTTTAGCATTCCGTAGTAAACAAGGAAACTTTATAGTTTCGCCATGTCCGTCTGTCTGTCCGCGATTTAGCTTAGAGACTGTTAGTACTAGAAAGCTGTAATTTGGCATGGGTATACATATTAATCACGCCGAAAAAGTGGTTAAATAAAAACAGGGAAACATTTTTTTTAGGGTACCTACCTCCCCTACACGTAAAGTGGGGATGTTTTAATTTTTTCACGTCTATCCTATGGTGTGGGGTGTCGTTGGAAAGGTCGTTCAAAAATATTGTGAGTGTATAAAAGCAAACATTTTTTCAATTTACGTACCCGTTTGCGAAATATTAAGCTTTAAAGTGCTAATTTTTGTTAGAGTATAGTGTCCCCCCTCCCGGCATTCACAGCAATAGTATATAAAACGAAGTTAAAAGGAAAACTATCACAGCTAAGTAGGCTTTACAGGTTAACGAGTAATCGACCAACTTAAATTTGCAGTTTGAAAAACATGCTCTCCCATACATTCCGTATGAGAGAACATATTATTCAACTACAATGTTAAGTTTCTTCTTGGGACAAATTTATCCCAACTACGGAACCCTTCATTGTGAGTGGTTCGACACGCACTTAGCCGGTTTTTGAATTTTTTATTAATCATAGTTTGGTCAGGATTTTTTTTGCCAACCCACTCACGAAAAATTTTTTAACTTACCAAATTTGATACAAGATACTTTTCATTCATTAAACATATGGGTGATGGTCGTTTCTCTGCGGATCTTAGACCGCTAGTGAATCTATAAAACATAAAGTACAGCGAATTGCTCTTGGGAAGGGAATAATGAAAGTCCATAACAATGGTCCTTACTAAACAAAAAATATAGTTTTAAATAAACTATGGGACTTAAATTACGTACACCGGAGTGCGTGTATGAACAAATTTTTGAACGTAAGCGAAATAAAAGGAGCATTTAAGGAGTGCAGCAGGTGGCGTCCTGTAGTTTCTTCCAATATACATACATGTATGTACGGCACTTACTTCCAGAGAACTTAATTTTACCAGTTCTATACCTACCTATAAATAAACTAAGACAAAAACATACACGAGAATAATAAACAACAAAGGCATAGAAAGAACAGTTCAAAGCTTATGTCAAAACAGATAGAACAGTTTTGGACATGAGTTATGCAGCTATAAACGACGAAAAAGTAGGCATAGAAGGTCTGGTTCATACAACGAACGAAAATTCACGCACATATAGACACTCCACGTACAGCGACTACAAGCACACTCGCCGCTGGTATTAGTTCGAGATCGCCGTATGAATGCGTCTATGTGTGCGTTGATGATGCACACATAGACGCTTTTCGCTCATCGTATGGAGCCGTCCTGTACCTATCTAGGTTGTGTATTTTAACTGTTCAAGTTTTGAAGGCTAGGCTTGGAATTAGATCCTAAATCCAGATTATCTAGAAAAGTTCGTCTGCTTTAGTGGATTTCATTGGGCTGTATGTGTCTTGAAGATGTATTGTCAAGATGTTTGTGATTTTGGGTTGATTTGAACTCCATTATGGGTAAAAGTAGATATTAAACAAAATTGCCATGGGGACCGCCGACAGAAGTGAAAACTTAAAACTGGTATTAGCGCCATCTATATTGTATTGTACAAAAATCAACTCAACGCGCCAAAAGAAGTTTTCACTTAAAAATAATGTAAATAAATCATTTTAAAATAATACGAAATATGTGTAAATATGCCACTGATTTCAAGATGTTACATTCACTGCGGATCTCACAAAATCGGCCCGATGCGGTGCTTACCGCTGGTGCGCACCATGAAAACTATATATAGTTCTCGCTGGTGCGGAACGTGCGGATTATCTTCGGTTTTTTTAGGAGTTCGACAGAGAGAAATACAGATTTCGGTTCGTGGTTACAAATGTAGTTATTTGGCATTAAAACATCACTGCGAGCCCTTTTCGTTCACCATCGCACTGACGGTGAAAAACACCCGCTCCCTGCGGTAGCGGGCCAATTGTGCTATATGACCATTGCCGACCTGATGCCGCACGGAGCGCGAGCGCAAGGATCGAGCCGCTAGTCTCTCATGTTGTGCTCTCTACATGCTAGCACGTGGGCGTGTCGTTATTTTATCGAAAGGTATTTAATTAAGGCGCAACGTAAATGTAAAAGGAAAATAACGCCGAACAGTGATAATGAAGACGGTTTGGATAAAAATGCACAAACATTTCCACCTGTAAAAACAACACAAATGCCGTCTACCGGCATGCTAAATACACACTTTTTTATTTATTTTATAATAATTCTGTTTTATTTTTAATAACCCTTTATATTTGTCTGTCCCATCACTATAAATACTTTCTAGTGCGGTATTGGTCGTTATCAGCCTGACACTTTGTTTGGTTGATTTCTCATTTCTTGTTTGGCAGATTTAGGGGCGAAACGAACGTAAAGAAATTTGATTTAGAATGATCTTAACAGTATAAAAATAAACTGTGGACACCATGTATTCACAAAGTTATAGCGCTTTAATCTATCCCAGTGGTGTCAGGTCAAAAAGGACCGATACGCACTAACTTAAAGGTCGATGGATGCGAATTTCGGCCGCCACCGCACCATATTAAAGATTCAGATTTTTTTTCCGCAGCTAATATGTTAAAAGCTTACTCAAACTTTTGATAATATAGGACTTACCTCAGACCTAGACCGTCAGCATCATCAAAACAACCATTTACTGCCACACACGAAACATTATATTCTTCGATGGACGTCATCCGTTTGCACTGGAGAAATAACTCATCTTGTTTTCTCACGTAGCGGCAGTAATGTGGCCCAAGCTCTTACCGCAATTTTTTTAAGAAGCTTAGCCTACTCAATGGGAATTTGCTTTTTAACAGAAGAACTGTACTATTACAGTCTACAACACTTTAATAGTAACAATTATTACCAAATAATTGCTACGGAATATTACGGGCCGTTTTCGTATTGACTTCTTTATCAACACATAAAATAATACTAACTGTAACTGACATAGCCCGAAGTATTGCTAAACTTATGTGGCAGGGTACATTGCTCGCAGAACAGATGGTCGATGGGACCAAAACGTTCTGTTGTGGCGACCGCGTACCGGAAGATGTAGCGATGGAAGGCCTCCCACAACGGTTACTAATCCACTGGATTCGGGATGCACAGAAGCGGTCGAAGTAGCGGTTCTTGGCCCATGGCCAGCAGTGGACCTCTTTCGGCTGAATGATGATGATGATGGTGAATCCCCCAAGGATTAGACAGAGGTACCTACACTCACATTTCGCTACATATGTTTAAGTTCTATGTAATAGAGGCAACCCATGAGGCAACCCTATTGCCATCAACTGAGCACAAATCCAGACTCCGGGCTGCTACTGAGAATTTCAATGAAAGCAGTTGACAAAGAAGGTTTTAGCTTCTTAATGATCACATTCTCAAAACCATAGCCACAAAGCATACTCACTCAGACACTGATACTGGTCGTATTTTCAAATAAAAAATTCCAAGACTATACTAGTTAAGAGCTTTGCGCAGTATTCAAGCTTTCTATAATAGTTCAAAGTTAAATATGTAGCGAATAAATGGGTTGACTACATAACTTCAAAGGGTTTAATAGGAACTAATGACTTTTTGATCGAAAATCGACATCGTAGCAAATGGAGTATTTATTTATTTATTTATTTATAGAAAGCTATTAAACTGTATCTTCATTGAGTTCAGATTTGTTTTTCTTTTCTACTTAGTTTCCAGGAAAAAATAATCTCTTTATATTTATTCACACTTGCTCAAGTTAATAATCTTGAACAAATGGTAGGTAATAAACATTTAGGAAAGTAATTAAATTAGTGTGATAGTCACAAAATGTTAAGGTATGTACGCACGAACGAGCAAGAACATGGTGAACACGAACATCGAACACTTTGTTCGCATGTACGTACCACTAACGAACATCAAACACTGTGATCGTCAAAAATATTGGTGGCGATCCACTTTCGAATCCATGGGTACTAAAGAGAGCGGGGTGGTTGAGCGCTAACACAAGTTGAACTGTGTTCGTATGGTGTTCGTGTTCGCTTTGCTAATTTACGTCCACATGTACCAACCAAATGTTCCGTGCTCAATGTTCGTGTCCACCATGTTTATACTAGGGATGTTGCTCAAATAAAAACGGCAGAATATTATATACGAAACAATTTTCGTTTATTTTTGCAAAAAGCATTTGATTACACGCACATATTAGGTAAATACCTAAAGGTTAAAGTCGCACCACGCATCATTATTTTTTAAATAATTTAAACAATTTTATAATAGCAATAATAATACATTAATTAATTTAATTATATATTTTTCTATATATTATCACGTATGGCAATAAACAGAATATTTACAACTTTACATAAAATAAATTAATAATATACTTTTAGTAAAATCTCAATAAAACTAGATTAAACGTATATCAAAATAATAGGAGTTGTGATGTAACATTTATAAAAAATCACGAACGATGATTTACTATCACAGTATCATAGGATACAACAGACAAATCATTAAAACGAGTTTAAAACTTCAATAAATTCAGCAAAAAACTTAAAAAAATATTTCGCTAACATGCCACCATTTGCATCGAAAATCCATTAAATTATATTGATGAGATGCAAAGGTATGTTGAAGAAACTATTCTAAACACAGAGCTACTTATTATTATACGTTATGGTTTCTTTAAATTACATAATATTGCTGTTTTTTATCTAGTTCACTGTAACTTCTAGTGGATTTTACCTATTTCGTAAAATAAATACTAATATACTTCTTTATTATCTACACTTTTAAAACTGACAAACATTGAATTTTATGTACATATTCTCAGAAATTCCACATTGATATTCACCTACAAATCTCTAACACATATTAGTTTCCGAAATCACAACAAGCTAACAGGCTTTAACTAGTGGAAAACAGATCACAACGAAATAAAAAAAATGGACGGATTTCAAAAGAAAAATAGATGTAGAAAATTCGAAACTTAACAGACATGAAAAGGTATTCAGGTTAGGTATTAATACATGGTTTCACCAAAATATGTACAGTAGAAATTACAGTTTTAGGAAAGCATTGGGTTTTTTTTTTTGAAAAAATAACTTTTATTCAAATATGATTAATATTGTTAGAAAGTTAGTTGTAATATCTATAGAAGTCACAACCATTTATTATTACTTTTTTTACAATTACAGCCCGTATGTGCTCTTTTACAATTTTACACATACTATACATACTAAAATTGGCTATAATATAGTATTATGGTTTACTAAAATGTATACACGCTAGTCATCTAGTATTTTTACATATACTTTGAGCCTATGTTACTTATTCAAAAGGAAGACACATTGAATTTACAATAGCAAATATTTAAATTGTTGTTTGAATAAAATAAAGCAACTATGAGTTTAATTTGAGTTTTTGTCTTCTCTGTAATTTAGAATGTAAACAAAACAAACTTTAACAAACAAAAATAATATACGTAAAAATATTTGTATGCAGATGCTTTAGACAGTTTTTTTTTAATAACTTTTCTATATAATCTAATTAATAATGAGAATTCATCTTCAATTTATATTTTTCAAACAACAATTCCCCGACTTTTTATGAGAACGCGAAAATACAAGCGAATGTGGTTATTATGGACATTGACACGACAGAAATGAATATTAGATATCCTTGGACGCAAGAGGAAATAATAAGTGACCAGTACAGACTTTATCGAAACTTTTGGAAGTTTTTTTTTTCTATTTTTCTTGAGTCAAAACAAAAACAAAATGTTTTGATACTTAATATTAATTGGTTAATTCAACGTTTGAGAAAAATAACCGTGGATACGATAAGTTTTTTTTTTGTGTTACCAAAATCTTTGATAAAGTCTTAAGTACTGAAAAGCGGACAGTGCCATTATTAGTCAAGTTAGTAATTCCATACAACTATAAATATTTAAAACGATGAGTTTTGACACAACACTGACACATCAAATCTAACAGGTTTGTTATTTACCGTAGCACATCAATAATAATTATTTTAAAAATTGTTTTTTTTTTTCTATTGAAGCGTTATTTGTCCCCATTATAGTATCTTCCTATTTTAATTTAAATAAAATCGTAATTATTAATACTAAGTGACTGATATACCTATTTTAAAACTAAACTAACTACAAGACTGACTATTATTTAAATTGTATTTACAAAAAAGTCTAGTTATAGTTTTATTACAAAATTAAATTACGTATGTCTCTAGTAGTTAAATTCTTTAAAATTAAACTTATTTTTTATGTTTTTTTTACGTATATAGAACCAAATTATAATGTTATCGAATAAAAAATGAGGTTGAAACACCTAGTTATTGACTTTATAATAGTCTTAAACTACTTAAATTTACTTGCGTACTTTATAACCTCATTTGTTCAAAAAAATGAGATTATTATTTTTATAAAATTTAATTACACTACGATGTACGTTTTACAATACTTTTATCAAAGTCAATAATTAGCTGTTTGATTTTATTATTAACTATTATTAACACTTTTATAATAACTTATTTATATTAACTACTGACTACATATTTAAAACTAACAATAATTTAGTTCATATTATAGACTACTTGCTAAATATTTACAACACTTTGGCCTCATTTAATTAGTAAAATCTTATACTTAGGCCCGTAAATATAAAACAGCCTACGTTATGTAATTTATCAGAAAATGACTTTAAAATGTTCTATTATGGAATGATTCTATTATACAATATTTTTTGGATACTTTGTAGTATATGAAAAAAAAGACGGGTAAAAATGTTTATGGAAAATAAAATGTCACAACGAAATTAGATTCTAAATAAAATTACTGCATAGTAAAAAAATATTCCAGATAAGCTGGTAATATAAATTATTGTAATAAAATTCAGAGATATTATAATTTATTATATTTATTTTTATTTTATTACGTTATACATAAAAACTTTGTAATTCGTCGTTTGAATGTGTTTTTATGAGTTAAATAAATATTTACAACTTGATCCTATCGATATTTTATATGAAGGACTATTTGCAATAATAATTTTCGTTTTACGACTCAATTTAAGATAAAATAAAGCCTCAGACATTAAAAGCTCATCTGTAACGGATACTATATTTATTACGTGCTCGATACGTAAGGCTTTTATTCCTTTATATATTGTTGAATGAATTCCAGATACATACCTTGAAAAAACCAAACCTTGCAAAACTTGATGAATAATGAGAAATATGTTATTTATGCATTCAAACAAAATGAAAAGGAAACTTATCCGTTTGTGCTAGAAAAAGACTGCTCCTAAACCAGAGACATTTTCAAAAGTAGAAAAATAAACTTCTTTGGTTTAGAATTGATAATTATAATTATCAAAATTATTTAATTACAATATCTACCTAGCTAATTTTTGCAATAATGAATCTTAAAACCGCTTTTGATGTGTATTATTTCTAAAACTCTAAAGTACTACTCGTATCAATTGTTTGATTCATTTTTGCAAAAAAATATTATATATAAATTATTTATACTATAAATTTATTTCTAAATACGACACGTACGTATATTTTCTATACAAATTATTTGTAACACGACGATTCTAAATAAATCACATCAACTTTGGGAATAAGTACACGTATGTCCTTAAATATTTCGTTGAGACATCACTAGGCCTCTCAAACCGCTGTCACTTCGCACTTTGGCGATATTCAAAGCGATGCTAAGTCTGAAGTTCTTCTAGAAGGGACTGGTACCCTCAGTTGAGCTGAACCTCGTCTATCTAACCGCTCCAGAGCATCCAGGTCTGAAGCACTTCTTCTGCAGAAACTACAGAACGCACACGCAAGAGTGTTTTTGAACGCATTACGAAAGTCTCTATTGAAATATGCGTATATAATAGGGTTTAACGCCGAGTTGAAGTAACCAGTCCAGAACATGATCACTGTTACAACTTCGGGGCACGTGCACGAGTCACACAATGATGTAGACACATAGAAGAGGAAGAATGGAAGCCAGCACAGGATAAAGGCACCCATGATGATGCCGAGAGTTCTGGCTGCTTTGTGCTCCCTCTTCATCTTGAGGATATTTCTATCCTTGGTTGGCGTCGTCGCGTTTATGTGTAGAGCGCCATTTTTATCGCCCACGTCGCGAGAATGCCTGTGCATAAGCATGGCGTTGCCAGCTCGAGCATGCAGATTCTTCTCTTGTCGATTCGCTTCTCTGAATATAGCGTAGTACGTGAACAACATTATGGTGCATGGTATCCAGAATGAGATAGAACTGGATATTACTGCGTATGGCTTGTTGACTATAAACTCACACTCGGTTTCTATCACCTTTTTCAAGTGGTCACTGGTTGTGTACCAGCCCATGAATATTGGTACGTATGATATTGTGATTGGACTTAACCATGTTGCTGCTAACATGACGTATGCCATCTGAAAAGAAGAAAATAATTATAACTTATGTATATCATGATTATGCCGCATGTCGGAAGCATTGTGGGCTAAGACCATTACAACATGGGTTTCTGAAAACTTCCAACGATATCGCGGAAGATCCAGGCGTAGATGCAGGGACGAAGTTGGCGCTTATAGCAGGGATTGGTCCATATTGGCTCAGGATAGAGTTGAGTGGAAAAACGGAAAGGGAGGCCTTTGCTTTGCATTGGGACAACTTATTATTATTTTCCTTTATTTCATCTATGTACATTTAATTTACATTTTTAAATATTTTCATAAAGTCAGACAAAAAAAATACATTTTTAAATATAAAAAATAGTAGGCCACTAGTATCGGGAACATGGTGCAAACTACCGGTGGTTAAGCCTCCTGCAAGAGGAACATCCTAACGATTATTATTATTATCATTAGTATATCATTATCAAAGGATGGTGTAGGAATCTAGAGTTTTTAAGAAATTTAATTAAATTTTTCCAAACTCTACACCTTTGGTCGGGACCGATATAAAACAATAAAACTATGCTTCTGAATTACTAATGTTGGCGCTATTAAAATTGTGCCCAAACCCCTAGCTTTAATAAAACGAACAGTCAAGGAATAATTTGGCCAAATAATTGTTATCTCAATATTTTCCTGATGTGAGTTTTCAATCGTTATCAAAATTATCGATAATAACTGTCCCGTAAAATGAAGAGCTCATTAATTTAATAATTACCGATAATTATAAATTCATATTTGCGGACTGATTCTTCATTAGTCAGGTATTAAATATTCGTCTGCATTATTATTATTAATTTATAGCTGTACTCATGACATGGATGCTTTAAGCTTAATATCTCATTGGCCCGTCAAGATGCACAGTTCACTGTCCTATTAATTGATCTTTGTTCTATGTATTATTAAAAAAGTCGTTGCAATAATATTGTGGTCAATTAAAAGATGGTCCAAATGAAATTGCAGATAAGGCTTTTGATCTAAGAGATAAAAGTCTAGACTAAGTTTAGATGCATCTAGATCGCGAGCATTTGTACAGAAATATTAAGTACCTACTAGTTTGTGCCCGCGACTTCGTTCGCGTGAAATTTCTTGTTACTTAAAATATATCCTATGATACTCGGCAATACTCCAGCTTCCCATTAATGGAATACTTTTTGGAATCGAATTAGTAGTTCCGAAAGTTACCCCCTACATACAAAGTCACTACCTCTTCATACGACATCGGTCAAGCCCCACTGTCGCCACGGCGACGGTGACTCACGCGGCTTAGATCTGTGTTTTTACTGTTAAATGAGAACTAATATAGTCTGTGTGCAGTTTCACTTTATGGAATGACGGATTGTCGTCAAATAAGTCGTTTAAAACCAAAAATATCAAACCGGTTAAAGTATATTAAGGCGTTTCAACAGGGGTCGTTAAAAATCACTATCATTTGCGTGCGATTGGGATGGATTTTTATGAAAAAAGTTATCTGGGATTCTAAACTTGAGAAAGCAGCGCTAAAACGACAACTTGCAGCGCCTTCATGAAAAGGTAAGGAAAACAAATGAAAACCAAAACCCACCTTCTTCGTCATCTTTATAGGATACTTCAGCGGCTTCACAATAGCATAATATCTGTCGACCGATATGCAACAGAGATGTAAAATTGACGTCGAAGTGAAGTAGACATCTGAGGAGTTCCAGAGGTCACAGATGGTGGGTCCGAAAAGCCAGCTGTTGTAGAATTGGACGCTGAAGTTGAACGGCATGACCACCATGGCGACGAGGATGTCGGCGAACGCGAGGGAGACCACGAAGTAGTTTGTTATAACTCGGAGTTTCCTGTAGATGAGAAAGTAAGAAATATTAATTTTATGAAACGAAATGATTGCAGTATCGTTTGAAACTGAGGTAACAGACCAAAGTACTTAATAATGAGTATACATGCTATTTTACTTTTTGGTATTTAAAAAAGAAGAATAAACGAGATTTATGTAGACATAGAATAGTTTAGTGTAGTAGTATTTTGTATCTTCTATGTACTTATTATATTGTATCCTCACAATTACAATAAATATCTTTGAAGAATAAAACCAAACGCATCTAATTTTATATTAATATAATATTTTACAAAAAGTTTGCAACACAACAACGTATCCAGAACCATATTCCAAACAATTTAATTTTAAACATATAAACGCCTTTAAAAATAATCAGATAATTACTTTGCGGCCCTAAATAAGACTCTAATCATATTTTAAGCTTTAAACGCAATAGCTTTGAAAAGTCCGGTTTAAGATCATTTATTCTCATAAGAATAACACTATTCACTTACATGAGAATATTAAAGTTAAACACTTAAAAATTGCATAAAGTTGGGGGTATTATAAAGTTTAGACCTCGATTATCTAAAATGTTTCGAGGGTAGGTTATAAATCTTTTGGTCACTCAAAATGTTCGTTCGATACATGCAAACAAGTATCCGTGTAACACTCAATAAACGCCAACTGGATGTGGCTCGACACTATAGTAGGGAATGTGATTTTTTTTCTATAAAATGTTTAAGTAGCTTTTTAAAAGTTGTTTTCGATTTAGATTCCTTGATGTCTCTAGGTAATTTATTAAATATTTTAGATCCTTCGTACACGATAGTTTTTCTTCCGTAGTTTGTGCGGGTTGGGTGTAGTTTTAAAAAGTCTTGTTCACGTCTCAGTTTCATTTTGTGTTTTTTAATATTTTTTGTGAAGGTTATATTTGTGTGTATATTTTTATTTAGTATTTTTCGAATTAGTATGCATGTGTTATATATGTATGTTTGTGTTATATTCATTACTTTAATTTTTTTGTAAAGAGTTTCTGTTGGAGTTAGATAGTCATAGTTAAATCACGTTTTTTGTAGTTTATTTTGAGCAGTTTGTAGTAGGTTCGTATGTGATTTAGCAGCGGTACCCATATTTCCACTAGGTAGTCGATATGTGGCTTAACAAGGGAGAAGTAGATTAAATAGCGAACTGGGCGGTGTAAGCAACGAACGATACTTCGTAGGGCACCCATGAGTGATTGTATTTTTGAGTAAAAGTAGTGATTATAATCTCATTATTCTATCGTGTCGGGAGATTTTATCAGTTTTATCCGTTTTCTCAAATTGCACAAGATCGAAATACGTTTTTGCGTTAGTAAGGGGGCGAAATAATATTTTTTTAATAATAGCTGTGATAGCCTAGTGGTGTGACCGTCGGACTGCCAAGTCATAGGTCTCGAGTTCGAACCCAAGGCACGCACCGCTGACTTTTCAGATTTATGTGCGTATTGTATAATTATCACTTGCTTCAAAAACGGTGAAGGAAAACATCGTGAGGAAACTGGCATACCTGAGAGATATTTCTTGACGGCATGTGAAGACAAGTCAGAGGCCCATGGGCGGCTTTAAAACTCTGACACCAGTTTAGTTACTAACCACACGAAAAGAAGAAAAAAGGGACAAAATGTGGATGTATTTAGTTATTTATACCTCTGCCTAACTTTTCGGAAAAAAAGACGTGATTTTTTTATACAAATTCTAGTACAATTTTGTATGTTGTTCTTTTGAATGTTGAAATTGCGCCCCCACTTTAAGACACCCACGGGAGAAAATGGAATGGCCGTCTCATCTAAACTCATGAGGGTCATGAGGGAGAAGCAAATAAAGGTAATACACCTGCTGCCTATTCATGTGGCATAATCCCTTCTTATGAGACCCATGAGAAGATACGTTAAGGCAACGCATTCTTTATTGTGGCCCACAAAATAAACGATATTTCTTAAATAAAAGAGCGTTGCAACAAAAAAAAAAGTGTGTGTGAGTCAGCTCCGACGTACGACTAGAGTTTACTTCTTAATACGATTGTCTTTGAATATGCAATGGGCAAAGACGGTAAATAAACGCCTTTCTTTAAAAAAAAAACTACCCCTCCCACATATACATGTGTAGCGCTTGTAAGGTGTTCAAGTAAAACTCCAGATGATAGTTTACTGTATCTCTTGATAAAATACGTCTAGACTTAAAGCTAAAATTATACATGGAAAGCGTATGTTGCAAACATAACTTAAATAAACTAACCAATAGGAAACCAGTAATAAATATTAAATATAGTTATTACCAGTGATCGGAGTAGGTAGATTGATTTTTAGTACTTGTATCATAAATGCACACAGAAAGAATAACATGGATAAGCCATTTTTCCGGAAAGTAATTCCGGTATTTCCGGATTCAATTAAATATTGTTAATGTTGGTAGTGATATTATTACTACTCAATTCAAAATTTAAAGGAAGGTATCAAAACTAAATTAATTCATTATTTATCTGTTGAATAATAAAAAAAATAAAGAATAAAATTGCTCATTTTATTACAATTCCTACCTTTTTTTTGAGGATGGCAAATCATCAAATGACTCCTTCCACTCTGGCGGAATACAATTCCTACATAAGTTCCGGTTTTTTTTTAATAATCCACCAATTCCGGAGGAATGTCCATAGTACCTAATATATACGTTTCGGATCAATGACCCCAGTTCAATCTACCTACTCCGATCACTGGTTATTACACATCGTTAGTACATCATCAATCCGTGTGGTGTCGCATGGACGCAGTGCCCGCGCGCCATGTCACTCATATATATATATCTCGAGGCTCCACCAACGGATTCTCCCCGACCCTTGCTCGCAGATGCGCCAGCCCGCGTTGACGCTGAGCCTGTAGTCTTAAATTCCCCTATTAATAATAATTTATCATTGATCCAGCCTGTCCCTTCTTGCTGTCCTCCCACCAGCGACGCCCTAAGCCGAGGTCCGTACCCCACAGGGGGTGCCCTTAGCGAGCGTTCGCTTAGTATTAATTTAGTATAGTTTATGCCCCTGGCTGGAGGCTTTAAGTGTAGAAGCTTAAGGCAGCCACAGGACAGCCTGGTTAAGCAGCTACGACCCCTTAGGTGGTCACCTGCGAGATCCCCTAGTTAAAAAAAAAAAAAAACACCAACGGTCAGTCAGTGAAGCGTTCGCTGTGTTGGCGGACGGGTGTGTTGATTGATGTCTTGCAGCTAGCAGCTACACATGATTATAAAGTGGAATGTGCGTAAGGTAAAAACATAACTTTACTAAATAATACTAAATAAATAAATTTACTAGGTACCTAAGGTGTTATGGTGTATACCCATTTTATCCATTGATGTATCCAACTTTGTTTGTTATAGGCATGGTGGGATACAATAAATTGGAAACAAGGAGGGACATAGCTCTTGCTACCTATATTTTTAAATTATTGCGTGGCAAGACTTCAAACTCAGGTATATTGAAAGAAATAAACCTGTGTGTGCCCGACAATTATGTATTGCGAAGGCGACGGCCACGTCTATTGGCGGTGCCCAGTAGTAGGACCAATCTGCTGAGTAAAGCCCCTATAACGCGTACCTTGCGTGTGCTTAATGACGTAGCAGACATCATAGATATTTTTACTTGTTCTCTGAGAGAGTTCACAAAAACCACAATGTATGTAATATGTTATAGTAAATTATAAAATTGTAATTATGGCCACACTATTGAATTAGGAAATCCCTGTAATGATAGTGATGATAAGTTAATAAATAAATAAATAAATAAATAAATAACGCTTTTGAATTAAAGCTTGTATAAATTTCACTCCTTATAACATACCGGGGGCGATTCTTAAGGAGTAATCTCCAAAAGTCTTGATTTTATCAACAACAAACTTTTTGCTAAAGATTTTTGGGGTTGACGAGATATAAATAGAAAAAATAACCCAAATACTAAAAGATATCTTACTTCGAAAGCCTTGGGTCAAATGTCCGATGGTAATAAAGTCATTTGTCCAACAGTTCCAGCGAATAGTACTTTATCAGAATAAACTGATGTTAAGAAAAAAAAAGGCAAAGGAACTTTTGATTGCTTGGACGAAAGTTGTAACAGGCGGCCCTTTTCACACTAGCGGCGTGGGAGGCATTTTAAGGGTTATATTATGTCGGTAGTAAGTTTTATTGAAATACAAGCTCCAGAAAGTAGATATACAAAGAAAGAAAATATGTTTATTTGCGATAAATAGAACGCAAAGAAAAACACAAAATAAAAATAAACAAGTTGAGGGGAAATATGCGTCACTTCCATGCAAAACGGCCATCGCTCGGCTTAATGCTGCTTATGTGAGACAAAGCCCCAGCGCTGGTTTTCAGCGACAGCCGGCGTTGACGTTATGGCGTAGACCGGTGTAGCATACAATGAGATATAATTATGATATAAAATTAAATTAATATGCAATAATTATTTCTACATATGTGTAAATAAATTATAAAATGGCAACATTCCTTTCAGTCGCCATCGACTCGTGCGCTGCCAACCTAATAAGCCAAGTAATATGTATTTTACGATAGCTGAGTTTGGGAATTCTTTTTTCTTCTTTGGGCAAAGACTTCCCTCAACTTATGCTACTTCTCGAAGGCCATCACTTAAATTTTACGATTTAGACGAATACATCCAAAGTTGTTCAAAACTTACAAAAATAACATTTTGTGTCCATGCTGTTGTGCATCCATGATTTTATAAAAAAGGTTAACTATTTCAGTTCTCAGAGATTCATCAAAAAGGACTTCACTCTCAAAAAGTTTCAATTTTACTGAAGTTCCAAAAACTAATAACAGTTTTCTAAAGCTGACACCAACATCGCAAGTTCTTCCATCGTTTAGTAATACAGATTTTCTAAACGATCTCTTAGAATCTAATATAACTATTACTCATTGTCTGCAAAACCAAATTTAGTGGTACTTTTTCTGTGCATTGGTAGGTAATTTAAGTTTTCTATGATAATAGACTTATTGGATGTTTGGCCCATCTTCAACATGGTTTTATTGTTAACATTTTTTCTGCTTCTTCGCTTCCTTCTTGATACAGCGGTCGTAGTCGCGATGAATTTTGTCCAATCGCAGGTGTAGTCGTTGCTCACCTCACGATCTCTCTCCACCTGGTTCTGTTAGATAATGGTCTGGCGCATTCATTAACAGGGCCTCCAACTGCGGATTTAATTTGATCGATCCACGTCATCAGTGACCCCCCGCGTGGTCTATTATCTTCCACTCTGCTTTGCACCACTAGGCGCTCTATTGACTCATTACTGCGCCTCGAGACATGACGAAAGAACTTCAGTATTAACTTTAGTTGCTTTAAAATTTACTATGTGAAAGAATGTTCGAGCGAATTCAACATTCATCAAATGTATCTTCATTACAACTTATTAAATTAACTTCAAAAATTTGTAATAATTTTCATTTTCGAGTCACGTTACCAGTGTGAGATGACCCCACTTTGTTAAAGACTTTAGCAGTAACTTAATTATATTTTGATGGTAAAATTAGAATGCCTTCCAGGCAGTTATCCTTAATTAATCTCGTTAACTTAATTTGTAAAACTTTCGTTTAATAAAGGTCTGTTAAAAGATTCGTTTAATAATGATGGAATTAAGCTGACTGTCTTAATTTTTTAGGTCAATGGTTGGCAATATCTTGAAAAAAGCGCGTGGTTGTTTTTTTTTTTTTTTGACTATTATAAAAGGAGTCGGGTTGTATAAATAAATGATTTTAGAACATGGAGTGGTTGAGATGAAATATTTTTTATTTCGCGAACCGTGTTTTGATCGAGTAGTTTTAAATATGACGAATATTTGATTAAAAATATTAATTTAAATAACATAACATCACGCCTGTGTTCCCCAAGGGGTTAGGCAGAGGTATCCCTATAGTACACCCACATTTCGCCAGTTATGTTTAAGTCCCATGTAATAGGGGGCGAACCTATTGCCATCAACCGGGCACAAATCCACACTCCGGGCTGCTACTGAGAAATTCCAGATGGAAAAACCCAATAACACTGCTCGGCCTGGGAATTGAACCCAGGACCTCATACTCACCAGTAGCGCCTGCGACGACTAGATCAACGAGGCAGCCAAATAATTAAAATAAATTTATTTAATATTCAAATTTGATTTTCAATTACGTCCCTCGGACACATATATAAGAACTATTTTGTAATAGCCAGTAAAATTAAGTTTAGCAAACATTTTAATGAAAACCACGTATTCATTAATTGCGTAATCAATATCAAAACTGTTATATTTAATAACAATATTTTTCGTTAATACCAGACCAGGCGCACTACGTATTTTATTTATTTAACACAACACTAAGCACACAAATGTACAGAGGCGAGATGCCATAGGCATTTTCTACCAGTCAGCCTTTGGGTGATGCAGAGACAAACAGTGGTAGGTGCAATTGTTTGGTGCAAACGCAATTTACACTTTATTTGTTTTCATTCTTTTTTAATTTGATTTTTGTTTATAGTATAATATGTTGTGTTGTGTGCCTTTTGCGTGCGTGTCTGTGCTAAATAAATGTATTTTCTTTCTTTCTTCTTTTCTTTCAATATCGAAAATTGTGGAATAAATATTTAGGTATGAATCTACAAGTACGCGGCGGGCTCAACTTGTCGGGCCAATTCAGTGGGCGTAAAGCAGTCAGACGATACAAGAGTTACGCAATATAGAGGCAACTTCTAGGTGAATATAACTGTAGGTACCTAATTAGCGCTGTGCGACCTGAATAGGGATGATGCCTAGGTAAAAAAAATGAAATTCTAATTAGTCCGTCAGTGAGATAATAAAAAAATATTAGACACATATTTTTTGCTTTATCATATTAGTAAAAAATTACTTAGATAAAACGCATTTTAAGTTGGGGAGTGGGGGTCGCTACGTCAAAAAAAATAAAAAAAATAAAAAATATACACACTCGTGACGTCATGGCATATTTTACCTCAATGTATCGCCGTAATCTTTAGATTACGTAAAAAAAGAAAAATACGTGTCCAATATATTTTTATAATCTCAAAGACGGACTAATAAAAAAAAAATTGTCTTCATTCCTATTGCACTTTATTGTGTCGTAGCAAGAGTCGCTATTTATTTAAATTATTTTGCGGAGTGAATCTTCTGTACATGTACCATTACGTGTTATATGTGTGAATACTTAAGTTTTATTCCGTAAAGGGTATTCATAGCTTATAAATATTGACTCTCAACAATCGTTAAGTGAATTTTAAGTACCGCTATCGATGTCGAAGTTAAAGCTCATGAAATATCTTTTATGTTATACTTGTCTGGATCAATCTTATTTCTTTTTGTTTACTAGTATAAAAACAATGTATTCTTATTTATGTTACCTTTTAGAGCACTTAAACTTAGATACTTTAGCGCTGTATAAAAAAGGTTATATTAGTATGGATTTTATTACTCAACATTTTATTTGAACATATCATTACGCCTTGTTTTCCCGAGGGGTTAGGCAGTGGTATATACTGGCAGGGACATAGACGCGAAAACTTTGCCATGGATTTTTCGTCGGTTATTAAAAAAAGAATCTGCTGTGTCATAGAAAAGTGCAATACCTACGTGGTCAAAATGTATGGAACAAACGATTTTTTTTTAAATAACCGGCGAAAAATGTCTACTCAGGGGGAGTTGAAAATCATGTACTGAATCCATGGTAAAAGTTTTCTCGTCGATGTCCCTGCCATCCTGTATATACACTTCTGCCTAATCCCCCAATCATGTAAGTAATAATAACAAAGACAGTAATAATCACTTTGATCATTTGAATCTATATTAAAATCCACCATTAAGAAAAGAGCTTGACGCTCCAGCAGACATGTGCGATGCGACATGGTTAGAACAATTTAAGAATTGTTCCACCGGAGTCGCGACGTCGCGCCGTCGCGTCTTGTCGCGCCTGTCTGCCGGAGCCTTTATACATTTTCTTTTCTTTGTTTGTACACGGGGTCTACATCTGTTTATGTACCAACTCTTCTTTTTACTTTTCTGTTCCTTCTTGGAGTCTATTTTGTTCATTGTTAAGCAACTGGACTACCAATTTAAATTGACCATATATTCAAATCACAAATTTCATTCTTTGACAGATTTTTGAAATTACTATAACGGCAAATTGACTTAGGATGTGAATTTGGTTAACAACTTATTTCCCTGAATGTGAACCGCGGACCATGGATGTTGACCATTTCTCAACCTTATTACTAAACCTGGTAAGGGAGAAAAGTGGTCAATGCAATTGACTGAACAAATAAATAAATAAACAACAAACCTGTGCCTCATTAGTATAACACTAACGATGACAAGTATATACCCGAGCATCGTCATGATCACGATGAACAGAAATACTGACATCCTCAGCTTGAAGAATATGCTTTATGTCAGCGAGGTAATTGCGTAACACACATTAAATGGCTATCGATAGCAATGCAAGCATTTCGACAGTTCAGCCACGTTCGTTGAGTTATTTACTTTGTTGAGCAGACGAATCATACCTCACAGAACATACCTAGGAAGCGAGGGATGTCAAAATGAAAGGCATTGCGATCGATTGCTATTTTATGTGTTACGCAATTATGCCACTGGTCAAGATCCTTAGTCCCCGAGACAGTGACATTAACAGTCACGCGACCAACTTTTAATAGTTGCGTTTGCGACTACGGAACCACTGCGGAGGTCAAATGGTTAAATCAATAAATCACGTACCTGTGCCTTGAAGCACTGACGATGGTGTCTTTGACAGTCACGCGACCAACGCAGCAGTCAAATAGCTAAATAAATAAATGACGTACCAGTGGCCCCAAAACATTGATAATAACCATCATAATTATGATCGAGCAACGCCATGATCACGATGAGCAACAGCAACAACATCTTCAGCTCGAAGAATGGTCCCCGTGATTGTGCTCTTGGCAGTCGCGTTGCTGCCACGCTCTATAGTCGCTCTTGCAACCGCGAGACCAACAAGGCGGTCAAAAAGTTAAATAAAAATATTACATACCTGTGCCTCATAACACTGACGATGACGAGCATATTGCCGAGCACCGCCATGATCACGATGAGCAGCAGCACCGACATCCTCAGCTTGAAGAATATGCTCTGTGTCAGGTCGTCATGTTCGGTCCCCGCGACTGTGCCGTTGCCAGTCGCGTTGACCGTCGCGTTCAGTTCCGCGTGGTGGGTTAAATTTTCGCGCTCCATATGGGGTGGCCTGGGGAACAACATTTATTTATTATTATTTATTTGTCACCAGTCAGATATCAGATAGAAAGAATCATAGAGTTGGTCCCACTTAATGCTTAGCAACAACACGGAATACCAAGGCGTCTTCGCCTTGGTATTCCGTGTTGTTGTGTTGGAGGGACGAGCTTGACTGCTACCATAAGAACTGGCCCGTATTAGCAGAAGACAGAATTGTGTGGAAAAGGAAGCACAAAGGCCTCCCTTCTTTGTCCTACAGTGGGAAAATGCAGGCTAGTAGGTAAGATTTAGATAATTTTATGATAAAATAAAAATTATAATAATAAGATTCACCAAAATCAAACTCAACCCATTTATTTTAAATAAACTATTTACAGGCACTTTTGAGCTGTCAAGGATTCGGTCAGATAGAAATAAGAAGCTAATTGCCCATTCTAAGGCGTAGTAGGCACCTATGGAGAAAAACGGGCAAGAAACTCCATGGACCTGATGTTAAGAGGCGACCGCCCCTGGACATTGCAATACTACGCTGTCTTACTGCTGACCAACGGCCTTCCCTCAGTGAGAGTGAGTAGTTAGTATCCACCACGAAGGACGGTCGTGGAATAAAGTTAACTTAGAAAATAAAAAAGAAAGCAATGTGAACCTAATAGTCATCATTATCCATGATCTTTTTTGGCCGAAGCAATTTCGCCATATTTAGGGCTTCAATTTCACGTAAAAAGTCTATTTTCACAACATGCAAGGTGTTCTTTTGATATTCCATAACACTAGGGTATTAATCTGAACATGTCAAAGAATCTGTCGAAAGTGGAGCTTCTTGCCGGCTCTTCTCCATTGGAAACGACCAATTGGAACCGTGTACCTAGCTTCTGACGTTTCATAAGTACCCATGTAGATTTATGTGTTTTTTTTATTTTTGTTATCAACTGTCATAAATTATTTTTCAATTTTTTTTTTTTTTAGTTATATCTTTTTTAACATTGATAGTAATTCGACAAAGTCAAGATTATTCATGTAAAGGACCCAGTGAAATATAAAAAAAAAATAATAATAATTCAGACTATTTTTGTTCATAAAAATATAAATATGACAACGTCGCATTTTCTTAGCTTTAAATATGAATGATTGGTTTGAATGAAAATGATTTACTCGTACTTATCCATAAAACTTAGATACACATATCGAGAGTCTAAAGTTATGGTGTCTGAAAAAAAAAAAAAACTTAGATGCCAGTTTATTCTTTGTCATGGTCTCATTAATACCCTAGAGTTATGGGTTATCTAAAGAAACACCTTGTATAGAAAAGTAACAATCTTAATTAGTTTGATTAAACGAACAGTTTTGGCTTTATTAAAACGCTTACCGAAACAACTTCGTTGATTGTGCAAGTTACGAAACATTGTTGAATGCTTTTGAATAACGTTCCATTCAATTGAAAGTTATAAAGAATTTATTCGATGAAACGTGAATGGGAACGGTGGAAAAGTCTTTTGTGATTAAATATTGAGTCATTCTGAAATTGTAAATGGTTGTCGAATGGTAAATACAACCCGCATTCTGACAAGTGCAGTAGTGGCCTAGTGGTAAACGTCCCGACTTACGAGTTAAGGTCGTAGATTCGAACCCAGACAGGCACTTTATTTTGTGTAAATTATTTCATCACCACTGCTCTCAAAACGATGAACGAAAACATTGTGAGTCATCCGGCATGTCTTAGAAGACATGTGACATCTACCAACCCGCACTGGGCCCGCGGGGTGAATTACTTCACGCTCCCCTCTCAGAAGAAGCCTCCCAACAGTGGGAACATTATAGGGTGATTATGATTCCGGGGATGAAAATTCTTCCTGATATGCAGCTTAAATAAAAGGACGAGTGAAAATGCTCAGAATATTATTCAATCTTGACCAATAAGATCAGAAGAAGATAATAAACAGACGAAAATACACCCTACGTCAATTTGCCTGGTTACCGCCATTTGAAAGAAAGAAAGAAAAAGTATTTATTGAGACTCGAAATCACAAATTAAACTAAAAACACACTAAACATAAATAATAAAAAAAACAATAAAAAAATATCCAGTCCTGTACGAGGCCAAAAGGCTCCTATCTCAGCATAATGCTCAGACATTTAAAAAATAAATGTCGCAGCGCTGGTATTCTGATAGGGGCCCATTTCATACAACTGTCAAACAATGACAGTTGTAGTTTGAATAAACGGACAGTTTACAAGGAATAAAAGAAAAGAAAAATTAAAGGGGCAATAAAGGCAACTCAAAGAATGAACACTAGATAGTATAAGCAACTTAAGTTCTGGATGGACCAATGAAAGTTGAACATGACAATGAAGTCTAAGAACGACTTACGCAAAACATTAACATAACACCATAACATCACACATGTATAGGACTATTGAAGGGTTACACAGAGGTGTACCTAGTTCACCCACATTTTTACAGTTATGTGTAACAGGGGGTGAGCCATTGCCATCAACCGGGCACAAATCCAGACTCCGGGCTGCTACTGAGAAATTCCAGATGGAAAACCCCAATAACAGTTTGCCCGACCCGGGAATCGAACCCAGGACCTCATGCTCTGCAGTAGCACTTGCGACCACTAGACCAACGTGGCTTAACCTAACAAAGAGTTACCAGTTAGTAAATATTAAAACAAAATATGTTCAGATTTACATAATCCACACACACGTGTTATCCGACAAATTGAAATCTTCTTTTCCATCCAAATATATTTCTATTGTAAACTCACTCCTACGTTTCAGAGCTAAGATTTCCTTTGATCTCAAAATTTATGACTGTAGGCAGACTCATAAATTCTAGGATCGATATGCGAGCTGAATTATTTCAGCCTAGTTTTTGTAAGACGGTAAGAGAATCTACTATTTCTAGACCATTTTTTTTTGGCTTACATCTTCGCTGGCCTAGTAATCGGTTTTCTTAGAAAAACGGCAAAAAAAAAAATCGTTTTAAGATGACTAGATTATGGCAGAGTTCTTGTTAATAGAGGATCTAAACATAAACCGATATGGACCTATTAATTAGAAATTAATAGTAAAGCCAACGGAAAAGGCTACGAAAAGTAAAAGTAAAAAGTAAAGTCTAAGATACAGAAGGAGCTATCTGCGCAATAGAAAATATGTTCCAAATAAAAAAGCTTGGAGCAATACTATATTATTTAGATTGAATACGCTAAATCCCGTTCCTCATAAAGTAAAAAGCAACGAGGAAGATAAGTAGGCAAAATACGAACAAACCGAGAAATTAAAAACGTCGACGAAATAAAAAGTGAATATTTGCGTGACTGCCCATAATTCTCTCGTAAAGTCTTCGCTTCTCTTAGACAAAACTGCGGAATTATGAGATTTTCTTTAGTCGAAAAGCGAAAGGCTAGATTATATATAAATAAAAGAAACCGGTGATTTCTGAAATGTTAGTTTGAATGTTAATTTGTACCAATTCTTTTTCTATCTAAATCCTGGAATCCTCTGTTGCTATAACTTTTGGATAATATTATAATAAATTCGGCCCCTGGGCGAAAGTCATCTTTGAGGACACAGAATTAAAATAGAAGTCTCTTAGGTTTATTACTATGATTTAGTGTCTATTCCAGGACCCTATGTGTGAGGCGAAACGCCGGGGCGTAACTCCGCTGCCACGAGAAATCACGGCACAGCGGACAGAGCTTCGACGGGATCTCATGGCGTCATGGAGAGTGCGATTGTCGCAACACCGTGCTGAGCACGCAACAATTGCGGTGATAAGTCCCCTCTTTGAGGAGTGGCTTGAGAGGCGCCACGGAGTCCTCACCTTCGCCTGATGCAGGTCCTCACCGGACACAGTTGTTTCGGGAGGTTCCTGTTCCGCATAAGGCGGGAGGAAACGCCCGGGTGTCACCACTGTGTGGATCACCCAGAGGACAATGTGGAGCATACGGTGCAGGTCTGCCCGGCTTGGGCGGAGCACCACCGTGTCCTCACAGAGGCGATCTGCGGCAGTGATCCCTCACGTCCGGCCCTGGTCCAGGCCATGGTATGGAGTGAGAGGGCGTGGGAAGCCGTCACCTCCTTCTGCGAAGCAGTAATGCTCGCGAAGGAGGAGACGGAGCGCGTGAGGGAGAGGCAAATGTCGCGCCCTCACGCCCCTAGCCACCGCAGGAGACGGGAATCACAGGCCGATTCCGGGCCACCGTAGGCGCGGGCTTGCGGACGGTGAGCAATGGGTAGCTCGCCGTCCGATAAGGACCAGGCCCGGGTCGACGGCGCGTTGTGTTCCACGCGCGCCTCAATGAGATGTCAGCACAACGGAAGGGGTCCGCTAGGACCGATGCCTACTGGGGCCACGGGAAACTCCGAAAGGAATACCGTGGCCCCTGGCAACGTACAGGCAACTGAAGGAACACGGATGGGTTTTAGTCAGTAAGAGTCTGACACGCCCTCCCGCTCCGCGTGGAGCGGGAGAAGTTATTTTGATAATTTCCCACCCTCTATAGTAAACTAAAACTAACGTGGCTAAGTAACAACAGCCGCACTGGTCGATCCATCAGGTTAAGCTACGCTTCCCGGGGTTGGTCAGTGGATGGGTGACCATCTTTACATACCGAGAATCCTCCGTGCCTCGGAAAGCACGTTAAGCCGTTGGTCCCGGCTGTCATTCGTGGATCTTTGACAGTCGTTACGAGCCCGAAAGTCTGACACCAGTCTTACCAAGGGGTATCGTATTACCCAGTTACTGGGTTGTGGAGGTCAGATAGGCAGTCGCTCCATGTAAAATACTGGTATTCAGCTGCATCCGGTTAGACTGGAAGCCGACCCCAACATAGTTGGGAAAAGGCTAGGCAGATTGAGGCAGATTTTATAGTTAAAAAAAAGACCCTATGTGTATGTTGCCATGCTCACTAAATTAAATGTTAGTCTACACATTGAAGCTGTAACTTTAAAATAATACACATTCAGGGGTGACGTGTGAAAACAGCAGTGATAACCTAGTGGTGGTACCGACAGACTGCCAAGTCATAGGTCTTGATTTCGAACCCAAAGCCGGACCTCTGACTTTTCGGATTCATGTGCATATTGTATAATTATCACTTGCTTCAAAACGGTGAAGGAAAAACATCGTGCGGAAACCGGCTTGCCTGGGAGATATTTCTCGACGGCATGTGAAGCCAAGTCAGAGGCCTATGGGCGGCTATAAAACTCTGTCACCAGGTTAGTCACTAACCACACGAAAAGACTAAAAACGAGTGAAGTCAGAAAAAAAAAAGTGTGCCATTGCTCAGCATTCAAGCTGAGTGGAAGCCTTCTTGGCAAAGTCAAGACGTGCAGCTGCCGACTGTTTCTGTTTTTTGCTTTATTTATTATTAGTGTTATTTTTCTTTTTGTATGAACGTGTTTCTGTGACAAAAAAATCTACTTTTCTTTCTTTCTTTCTATAAAATCTACCATAACAGGACCATTTGTCATCCTTACCTTTATCTCTCTCGTTTTATCTCCGTTTCACTGACAATCCGGCCGCGTACCTTACACGCGGTATATTCCACAGCTTCTTTATCTTCGCACATTATTACAACTCCTTTATAAACTTTCTAATATAACACATTTCAGTGAAATGTTCTCGTTCATTTTCTTCCTCACCGTCTCGTCTCTAAACTTTTGAAGCGAGATTTCATTACGCATCTTCGATTGTTCTCACTTCTTCATTTTCTAAAAGGGTTTCGTTCCGTTCAGGTCATCGTTGCTCTGAAACAAAAGAGAGGTGTTTTAATAAAATTATATGTTGCAATGAAATTAAAAGACTCAGTGGATCGTCTACCTTTTTGAAAAGTATGTGAATTGTTACTCAAGTATATTCGATAGAAAAAGTCTATACAAGTGTAAGTAGTCGAAGAGCTACCTCTTGGACTACTTACACTTCTATAAACTTTTTCGTCGAGAGGTAGGTTGAAGAGGAGCTCGTGACTAAATGAAAACTGCCGCACGGGTCGATCGAAAGTTAAGCTACGCTTGCCGCGGTCAGTTCATGGATGGGTGACCAATGACCATCCATTACATCCATTATATATCGAGACACCTCTGTCCCTCGGAAAGCACGTGAAGCCGTTGGTCCCGGCTGTCATTCGAAGATATTTGGCAGTCGTTACGGGTAGTTAGAAGCCCAAAAGTCTGACAACCAGTCTTACCAAGGAGTATCGTTAGTAACTGGGTTGTAGAGGTCAAATAGGCAGTCGCTCTATGTAAAATGCTGCATTCGGTTAGACTGGAAGATGACCCTAAAATAGTTTGGAAAAGGCTAGGCAGATTGTTAAGTTTTCTGTTATAAATAAAATATTCCTCGAAATCGTTCAACTGATTTAATTTTTGTTACTCAATTTTTAAGTTACTTCAAGAAATCTGCTTTTATTTTTCGATTACGCAAAGCTTTACTGTTTTTCCCGAGAGGAGCAGGAAACCGTTGGTATTTTTTTATACTGGGGTTTCCGCGTCAGGTCTTCGTCTTTCCACCGTCGTTGTTTGAAATTAGACAAAAGGCTGGCGTCAAATGATCTTTTTCATAATAGTGGGCTTCTTTTTCACAATGTTTTACTTAGCGATTAGAAGTATTGGCGTGTCAAAGACACTGAAAATCTGCGTGCGTCGCTGGGGTCGCGGCGTTGTGCTTCCTCCTGACCCGCCAGGTGCATCCCGCACATTGATTGGTTTGATTTATTACAAGTAGATGGCGTTGTGGTCGTTAACAAGTGCTGTTTCATAATATTGGAAATATTTTACACCTCGTTGAACTGTTTTTCGTCACACATCATTTGAATTTCATTTCAAACAAAGAAAACAACGAATCAAAACTATAAAAAAAATTAGAACAATATCATTAAAATTGTACCATTGTTATTCTTTAAATTTACACGATCCATCTAGATCGTGTAAATTTAAAGAATAACAATGGTACAATTTTAATGATATTGTTCTAATTTTTTTTATAGTTTAATTATAGGTTTTATTTTTTCATTCATTCATACCTAAGATATTTGCTAAGAGGTCAGAAAATTTGCAGTTGATATTTAAGACAAATATAAAGTATCAATCGAAAATATCACTTAAATCATAGATCAATAGGTACAGATTTCCAGAACAAAACCAGGAGGCCGATTAGTAGACATTTTGAACAAAGCAAGTGCTACATAAAACTATTTAAACTACTAGAAGATACACTATATTTCCACAATATTATACTCTCGTATATATTCTGCACCAAATGTTTCCTAGCACCCATTAATTTTATATTTTACTAGCAACGCTCCCGGTTCGTACAGGGGCTTGAACGAAACTATATTGCCCGTTTAGCGTAGCACAATATCATCAAATTCGAGTAGAATATGGCCAATTTCTGGAGCAGCTGGCGTTTAAATTTTGGATGGAAGAGGGTAAGAAGTAGCATTTGGCGTTTTTACTGATTTAGTGCTTACTGCGATCATCAACCTTGGCTTTCCTAGTGATTTAGCACCTACTGCGATCATCAACCTTGGCTTTCTAGTGATTTAGCACATACTGCGATCATCAACCTTGACTTTCCTAGTGATTTAGCACCTACTGCGACCATCAACCTGTTTGTCTAGTACTGATTTAAGTATTATTTGTTCTCAATCATTCATCTTGTTTTGATTATCAACATCGTGTTGTTGAATTGCTGTGAAGAAGTTTTCTCTTACTCGTACTTCTTCTTCTTTTTCATGTGGTTAGTGACTAACCTGGTGTCAGAATTTTTATGCCGCCCATGGGCCTGACTTGGCTTCACATGCCATCGAGAAATATCTCCCAGGCAAGCCGGTTTCCGCACGATGTTTTTCCTTCACCATTTTTGAAGCAAGTGATAATTACACAATACGCACATGAATCCGAAAAGTCAGAGGTACGGCCTTGGGTCGAAATCAAGACCTATAACTTGCCAGTCCGAAGGTCACATCACTAGGCTATCACTACATTTGTTCTAATCCTATTGTGATTTTATGAGTGTATTTTGTTTTCAGTTGCTTTCTCTGTTGTATTATTTTGATTGTAAACCTTATGCGCAATAGTAATGAAAGTAGTACCTATTTATTGTTAGTGGAAATGAGGTTTCTAAAATACAAGGCTTGTTTTCAACTCACAGTAATTCGAATATGAAAAAGTCTGGCCTAAATTATACTTAAAACTTAAATCATAACAAAGAATAACCTAGAGAACTTAATAAGACTCATCATTACTGCTCGCCCCAAAAATTCAATACCGTCAGACAAAAAATATCTAAGTATTTAACTTATCTAAGCCGATCCATTAAGCCATGTGATTTATAACTTAATCTCCTGATGGTACACGATACTGCGCTAGACGTTTGTATTTTATAGGCTAATTTAGCCGAAAAAACTCGAATAAAACCGTTTAATAGAGAACGATAAATTGCTAAGGTTTTGTACTTTTATTGGGTGAATTGGCGTGGGGTACAATGGTTTTGGATTGTAGATTTGATTCTTTATAAAACATTGGATATCTAAGATTTAATATGAGGTCCCTAAGAATCGCTTAAATGATTAGTCAAAGCAGAAACTGTCATTTGGTGTGGTCAAAGTATATTACATCTATCTATATAATAAAAAAAAAATTGCTGTTCGTTAGTCTCGCATAAACTCGAGAACGGATGGCCCGATTTGGCTAATTTTGGTTTTAAAATATTTGTGGAAGTCCAGGGTAGGTTTAAACGGTGAGAAAATATGAAAAAACTGCGAAGAAAATAGTAAAAACAACAATTTTATTTTCCCATACAAACTGTTCCTAGCTGTGCCATAAAGCCTAACTATCAAAAAGTACTAGGCTTGCATGAATTCACGATTGTATCTATTTCAATAGGTAGGTAGGTATATACGTAGGTAGGGTAGGGAGGATAGTTAGGTAGCTACGCCGTAGATAAGTACTCAGTGCTACCCGTGCGAAGCCGGGCCGGTGGAGCTAGTTACAAACAAAATGTGGGTACATACATTCAATAACCACGAACTCGCACTGGACCCTGATGGATTTTACCCAATTACTGTCACGGAAAGCAGGCCTGTGCCTCAGCAGCAGGAACTTGATATGATTTTGCTACATTTAATCATAATTTGCAAAGGTAGCTTACTGCAGGGTAAAATTTGTCTGATCAAAATAACTAGGCCAATATTAAAACATGAATTTGACAGTCTCTTCCTTAAAAAGTCCCAGATTCAGTAATATTCAGTTCGTATATCAAAGAAGATTAATAAATAAAGAATTTCCTTTTTAAATGTCAGAGACACATTTTGTGATTTTTGTATATTTAGTAGACAGATACAAAAACCCTGTCTGATTCGAAAAGGGCACAAAGGTATTGCAATAACATTACCAAAAAGTAATAAAAAACTTATTATTATAGAAAATAAAAAAGTTGTTGCTATTTAAAATTCACGTTTTTGTACCAAAATTATACTAATTCCATAAAAAAAAAAAAAAAAAAAATTGACAATTGATGAATATGAATATGACTTTAACAGGAGTCATAAGTTATTACTTGCAGACACGCTAAACGGTATATAAATGGATACCAGTAAATTTCCCTTTGAAAAAAAATGCGGCGATTTCTTTCTTTTTCTTTCCTGAGAATTACCACATACATAGACATTCAGTACGTTTCATAACAACACCCTCACGGCCGATCCGGGAGGGTGTTGTTCTTAAGAACAGGGTTTTTGTTACAAGTTGAATTCAAAAGTCATTTATTCAAATTAGGCTAAGAATCAGCAGTTTTCGAACGTCAAAACTACATAAGATAGTCCTCCAAAAACGCCCACCCTACACCACTTCCTAGTGCTTTAGGGAAGAAGAAGTGGCGTAAATATTTATTTTTGTCACTAATTAATTGGATAACATTCTTTATCATCCCATCATCTTTAATCCTATCGAATGAATAAAGCTGTGGAAAAGCTAGTAAGCAATAATCAGCAGGGAGTTGAAAACATCAACATAATATTATCTCCCAGATATGCAAGTTACAAGACAAACAAAAAGCCACATCAACGAAACTCAACAACAATATAACAGCAATTTATTAAACGACAGTCCACTACAGAAACAAGAAAACAAACTTCTGTAATAATCTACAGAGAATAATTGAACTTCTCAACAACAACTTTCGGGGCGAAATTTCATAACTTGCGATAAACTGCTAAAGAGCAAATTCCCGTGAAAAGGTTAGACACGTATGCCATTTTGGGAAACCACTCCCTCGGGGACGATAATAAATAGCTTGTCTGCTAAACGTCTATTTTAGTTCAAGGACGGGCCAATTACCTATTATGGAAAATAAACGTGCATCCTCTTTATCAGATTTATTTTTGGATACATTAAATGTATAAAGGTTTCAGATTTGTGTTGACCATAAAGTTACAGGCTAATTACATTTTGAATTGTCAAGTTCAATCAAGGAATGTCCAATATTATGTAAAATAATTTGGTTTCTGGGTAATGTCATCATTACCATTATCATTTCAGCCGAAAGACGTCCACTGCTGGACATAGGTCTCCCCCAAGCACCACCACTTCGATCGGTACTGAACTTCTCGCATCCAGCGGATACCTGCGGCCTTCACCAGCTCATCGGTCCACCTTGTGGGGGGCCTTCCAAAGCTACGTCTTCCGGTTCGCGGTGACCGCGGTACGCTGGCTAATGTGTTAATATATTGTTGTACTTAAGAAAGATACATACATCATTAAAGTTTTTTGGGAACAATAATAACACCATCATTGTAATTCCACCCTTATAACAATTTTGGTTCGGAATATATTTCTTTTAGTCGTCATTTTAGTATTCAAACCTTTTCTAGCCAACGGCATGTGTCTCTCATCTAATCTTTTACTCACAGTGCATCTAGTCTTTTTGGTCTTCCCCTCCTCTAATAATCCTTAATAAATAAAAACCAGAAGATCAAAAAAAACGTTGGAAGTTTCGAGAAGGATAGGAATCAAAACTTTCCTCATGACATATTTTATGTCCTTCATTTCTTTACATCACAAGCCCAATATACTATTCAGATAACTGCAAAAATAATAATAATCAATAGGTAATCAATATTAAAATAACAAAGCACATGAAAACACAAAAAAATAGACGTTTTCAGGCAAACAAGCCAAGTAAATGGTAACAACATAAAAACATGTTGACATGACATGACAGGTAGGACAAATGGGCCCTAAATGTCAACACATGAGTATGTAACTGATTGAACACAATTTTTTGCGAAAACAATTTTATCGATAGGTGAAAAGTTGATGGTATATTGCTGTCAATTTTGCCTAATTATTAGGCACTATCCCACCACCCGGCGGTTAACGAGAAGTTGGCGAGCAACGTGCGTGACGTCGACGAGCAATTACTTGCTGGTATGTACCCAGCGTGAATCTCTTGACGAGTGGTCTGGCCGCCTGGCGAGTGTCGCTGAGCGAATACTCTCTTTGCTCTTTTCGCTGCGACAAACGACTATTCGCCGGTGGTATGAACAGTCAGTGATCAACTATTAATATATTATTATGTATTTCTTTTACTTACACGGGACCTACAATCTTTTGTACGTTTTTCAAGAATCGTTGATTGAGTCAGTCGCTTTAGGAGAGTAAGCAACCATATAATTTTAGTGTTCAAGTTCATCATTCAGCCGTAAGACGTCCACTGCTGGACATAGGCCTCCCCCAAGCAGCGCCACTTCGACCGGTTCCGTGCTTCCCACATCCAGCGGATTCCTGCGGCCTTCACAAGGTCATCGGCCCTCCTTGTGGGAGACCTTCCAACACTACGTCTTCCGGTACGAATTTAGCCAATTTAAAATTTTGTTAGACGCCACGTACAAACATAGTCAGACGAAACAAAACTCCAGCAAGCGTATGGTGGGTCTTGACGTAAAACGTCACTCTCGCAAAATGTTATCGCGAAATTTTTTGTCACTTTCAATGACCACGTCTTCTATCTCTACTTTACGAAGAACAGACAAATCTCATTCTATACAAAATAACATTTTTTTTTCATCATTCACACGTTCTATACTTCTACGGTGATCATGCTAAGTGTGCTGTTCCTGCCTATAAATTCTAACTCGATTTGACGAAAGATTTTACTATTCAGATATCGACATACCGAATTTTATATCACTCATGTGTTTCCAAGAGAACAGTAATTTCCATTCATATATAAGCTAAATACAGTACCTAATACTGTATTTAGCTCAGATAATACAAGCGTTACGTGGGTGCCAACAAGTATAGGAACTGTACAATATAGAACAAAACATTACTGACAGGAAAAGCCTATTTAAACTTGTGCCGTAGGTCACCAACTGTTCCGAAATAGGCTGCTACTGGAAGTGATGTCCTTGTTGTGCTCTTGATTTTGGAATCTGTGTTCTTTGTAGCAAGTTATGATTTGAAGGTCAACCAAATAAACTAGGTTTCTTAACTTGATTTGGTCTTTATTAATGATGTGGTTTTGAAAGTTTTTTGGTGATATTCGATTCCCCTTCATTGGCAAATATGTAGTGAATTGCATAATTGGTTTATTGTAAATAATTTGGTTTTAAATGAGAAGAAAACAAAATGCATAAGATTCGCGTTACCAAATCATAGAAGTAGTGAATGTCATATTGTACTGAATGGAGAAAACACTAGAATTCGTCGAAAAAACGGTTTTCCTGGGGATCACGCTTGACTCAAAACTACAGTGGGGTCCTCACTTAACGTCACTTGCAGGGCGGCTAAGTTCACAGCCGCTTACGCTGTTTGGAAAATCCGCCAACTAACAGACGTGGATACCGCGAGACTGGTCTATTTTAGTTACTTTCATAGCATCATGTCTTACGGTATTTTGCTGTGGGGACGGGCTGCAGATATTAATTCTATCTTTATTCTGCAAAAGAGGGCTGTCAGAGCCATATATAACCTCCGCAGACGCGAATCTCTAAGGGAACTGTTTAAGAAAATTAACATCATGACGGTACCTTGTCAGTATATAAATATATGAAAACATTATGTATGTTCGGAAAAATCTACATGTTTTTAGTAAGATAAGTGACAGGTATAATTTTAACACTAGAAATAGGAACAAATTAGATCAACCACGTTTCAGATTGTCTAAAGTGCACACTTCTTTTATGGGGTACTGTGTAAAATGTTATAATAAAATACCACTCGATATTCTTGAACTGAATGAGAAGAAATTTAAAACATGCATTAAACGCACACTATATAGACAAGCATATTATAAGTTGGATGATTATATCATAGATAAAAATGCTTGGCTTAAATGCTGGTCCTGCTCCACAGCCACTTGGGCTCACTAGTTAAAAAATTTAATGTTTGGAAGAGTTGCTTCCCCTTTTAATTTTTTCTGACATTACAAACTTAATGTTTATTTTTTATTTAAACAAGTTTTAATTGTTGAATACTCCAATGGATAATGATTTTCTTTCTTTTTGGTAGTAACATTCTATTAATCTCTCAAATACATTGCAAATTAGTTTTGTATAATTTAGAAGCATTTTTTAAATTTTTGTAAATGTGAGCACCATGGAGCCGTTTGTATTTTTTATTTTATTTATTAAGATGTATGTTGACTTGAAAGACCATGGTAGCTGAGAGTATGTCATGCTCACTTAAATGTCTCGCTGATGGTGGCGAGTGTGATGGATCATTCGGTTCCCTACAAAATGGTTGAGCTGAATGGTGCTGATCCACGCGTCATGTTCGTGAACGGGCGCCGTCAGTTGTGACTGGTCATCTCTAATCTGCCATGGCTTATTTTTAATCTTATATTTTGAATTGTTTTGATTATTCTTTTTGTACATTGTTCTCACATATAGAAGCAACAAAAATAATGTACCCAGGATTTTGTAATTTTCTATACTTAAAAGAGTGTCTTTGAAGTTTCTTGCCCGTTCTTCTCCATAAAGATCTACGTTTTGGAATGGGCAACTAGCTTCAACTTTCTGACTAACTGACGCGACTATTTGACAATTCAAAAGTGCCTGTAAATGGTTTAATTGAAATAAATGTTTTGAGTTTGAGTTTGTGTGTTAAATTACGAAGGTTATTGAACTCTGCAACTACACAACTCAACTGAACTATACATATCCAACAAATATTTTTAGACCCTTTCCCACGATACACTTTTTTGATGGATTTAAAATAAAAGTACCAACCTACATAAAATTTCAAAGTGATCGGAGTGACGACACGGTTGGCGCAGTGGCTGAGCGATCGACTACTGCGCAACGTGTCGCGGGTTCGATCCCCGCACGGAACAAATATTTGTATGATCTGCAAGTAGTTGTTCCGGGTCTGGGTGTTAGTGTATGTGAGTTTCCATGTTTGTAAACGCACCCACGATAGATACAAGAAGAAATTCTATATGTGGGGCAACGTTTTTCTTAAAAAAAAAAACAGTACCTCCCACGATACAAATAATTAAAAAATGAATAGCCACATCTAGCAACTTTAGTTCGGTCACAATGCCCGCGCGCCGCGCGCCGGACACAGCGTAATATTTAATTTCCTTTGATATTTCGGCCAATCGAAACTTATTGTTAAATGGCGGGAAAACTATAAAAATGCGGCCATTTTGAGTGGTATGTGTGTTATTATAATGATTTATGGTCACCGTAAAATATTGTGGGTTGATAAATGACCCAGATTAGAGACTATTAATATTGTGTCGTCAAAATATTAAGCGCCTTTGAAGTTAATTCGGGATATATTTTATAGCCGGTAACGTTGTTGTTCCGGACTAGAAATCTAGATACTATAAATATAGCATAGGTTTAAATATCGATTGGTAATAAGTATTTATTATATCACATAGGTATTATAATTTACCTCCACCTTCCCAAAGACAGAGAGACAATTGAAGAGACCATGTTTGCACCTGCTGTAAAAATAGTCCACCGGTATCGGGAACAGGGTCCAAGCTATTCGGCGGCGGTCAGGGCGCTAGAGCGAGAAACCTCCTAACAATACGAGTCGGATCCAGAAATACCGCTTTTTGAATCAAGCCCTTGATACACCTGCCTAAAGAGAGCCTCCTCAGGTGTTGGTCGAGGCTGTTGGCTATTAAGCCATTGGCTGTCACGACTATCGGCAGAATGATCGCTGACTCCACATTCCACGTATCGAGAGCCTCGCGATCCAAGTCAAGATAGTTTTATTATTAAGAACTCTTTCATAATTAAATTCCAAATATCTATTACCTACCATAAAAAAATTAAGTTCATCCAATTTCCTCCAGAGGAATATTGAATCTAGATACAACGTAAAAAGTGAGGTTTTTCAATTTTACTTCACATTATCCATGTCGGACACCGGAGTTTCAAACTGAGCGCATACAACATTTTAAACTAGCAGTGAAAAATAATTTAACTTGTTCTACTACTGTACGAGTATAAGCGTTTTGTAGAGAATTCAGCTTTTTGCTTTTATATAAAGTTGTACAGTTCTGTCTCCGAATGGGTGTAGTTCGAAGCTGGTAAAGGATTATTTATGGGTAAAGTGGGGTATCTACTTTTGAATAGAAAAACATTTCGACTTCGTCGTCACAGAACCTAAATGTTGTTTGGTAATAATTCCGTAGCACCGATATAAAACAGTGCCCAGCTGTAAGTAATAAAACAGTCAGTCCATGTGCCACATATGGCTAATTAGCACAAGCATAGCATAATCAGCCAGGGAACATTATGTTCCCACTGCTGGGACACCGACCTCTCAGTGAGAGGGAGTGGGCCGTAATCCACCACGCGTTCCTAGTGCAGGTTGGTAGATGTCACATGTGTTTGAATTTTAGGTTTTAAGACGTTATCTCATGATGTTTTCTTTCGCAGTGTTCAAAATAAAATAAACTGAATATGAGCTATGATCACATATACGATGGTAAATACAAAAATATTTAATAAAAAAGGCTGGAAAGTCAATTGTAAGTACGTATACACAATGTGTCATATTTGAAATTAATTCTGTTCATTACAGATGTCTACTCGTATACATATGAAGAGGCACATGTTCAAACGACATCTACGAAATAATAAGATAATGATGATGCTGTGCCCTCTATCTGAGACCGGCTTGTAATATAAAATAATGTAATATAACCTAATGGACAGTATATATTAAATTAATCCATAAGGCATGCATCACTTAAACCTTTCAGCCAACAATTTGTCAAAGGGTCAAACCAATAAGGGTCAATACAGCATAAACTTTTTAGTCTTCTATAATATGAGTCGTAACTCTGTTGCTACGGCCGGCGATTTTGTTATAGTTTATTAGGAGAGTGTCGGCGATATTATTTATAGGAGTAATATACAATGTAGGGACGTAATACCACAATAAATTAAAACACTGGCAATACTAATTCAAAGTAATATTTCGGAAGTATCAAATTAATCCTACTAACACCGAAATATCAAAATTGATTTATTCAAGACGTACTAAATATGCTCCATTTTCTATAGGTACAAAGTTACAAACGACACGAACGTCATTTAACTAAAGATAATGATGTAAGCGATCTCTGATAGACTGATGATAAGTAGATTAATGACAATGTCATTAATTTAGCAATCAAAAGCGACACCATGGGAACTGCCGATTATCATTTTGATGATTATAAATGTAAGGCATTGAACGAAAGTAATTACGATTTAGAAAATTAATACAGAATTAGTCAACATCCATTTTAAAATTAGCATCTATAAAGAAGGAGCATCACAATGTCACAAATGTCACAAATTATAGTGTGAACACGTACGTTATGGTCACTGGCATAGCAGCGACGCAACAAATTGGCTAAATTATGAAATATTGCCAGTTTATTATATTGAACATTATTGTTTTAATTAAACACGATACACAATACTGGTGCTACGTGTTTTGTATAGTAAATAGTAATTAAAGTTAATGAATTCTATGATACGGGAGTATTCTGTTTCTTATTGTTTACAAAGATCGTGCTGTGTTTTGGAATTGGTCACTGTTGTAATTTGGTAAATATTATAAATTAACAATTTTTTTTCTTCTTACTTCTTAAAATAAACTATACCATATCTAGCAGATTATTTTTATATATTTGGTGATCTCATTAATTCATTTCAATTAATTCTCAGTGAACTAAGCTTCAATGAATACCTAAATAAAATATAATATTAGTTACCTACACATTTCCGTAAGTAGATCTTTGGAAACAGTGGACGTCTTTCGGCTGAAATGATAATGATATGATTTATTTATTATTTATTTAGATTGAACGTCCGAAGCCAATTATACTACGAGTATTTAAAAATATATTTATTTAACACGGTGATGCATTCTTCTCACAAAAATTCAAACATTCTGACAGAAGATAATCTTTGGGACAGTTATCAATTTTTTTTACTAGATGGCGCTGGCATTTCTTTCCTAACGATCTCTGACAAGAAATGCCGAAATAAATCACAACAGAATCACAAGTCACCAATCCTACTTAATGCTTTTATCTTATAAGCAAACAATGATAATTACATTTTACAGCTGTGGCAGTTTATCTAATTAAAATGATTAATTCATTTGAAGGTTTATGCAGTAACTCTCAGTAAATGGATAATAACGTGTGAAATCCCAGTCATTTTATGAGGAATTTTGTTCTAGGGTTTTGGGTACAAGTAACGGTCCGTAATAATTTTGAAACAGGGGAAATGGCTGTTTAAAACAACCCTGTATTACATGTATGTATACCGTGGAGATATGGTGCACTTTTCTCCCTTAACATATATGAGCATAGAATAAAATTCAAGGTCAAAGTCGAATAATGAGCCAAAATAATGAACTCATGAATTTTCTTTTTATTAACTCGAAGTCTCATTATAGCTATTATATTCATATAATATCATCACGCCATTTCATTCACTAAAAAACTGACAATGAATACAAAAGATTCATACAAACAAAACCCAAGAGAACTATCATTTCGACCTTAATAAAAATATACGAAGTGGTCCATTTAAGCCGACCTTCCCCTCAAGGGCGGAATGTTCCTATTGTTATGTGGGGAGTGGGGATTTATGAGATATGCCAACGGTCTGGAAGGGTAGAATGGGGACACTACGGGAGCGAGGATTGATTGCTGACCCGCTTTTGAAAGATTACGAATGTTTTTTGTCACCGAAACATGAATAAATCACTGCTTTAGTCCCGATTTGTGTTCCGTTCCGGAATCGGACCAACGAAAAACTGTCAGCGACAGCTATGGTCAGAGTTTTCTCGAAGGCTTTCAACTTGACTTTCAAGGTAAACAGACAATTGTTATAGTTTTGATATCGATTCTAGAGATGTTTTGCTGATAGAAAAAGTCAGTACTATACAAATAGGTATTAGAAGGACATATAGTGGTCTTATGGGTGATGTTCTTCAAAAAGGTCAGGTGCGCAGTGCTCAAAATCACAAAGGGCGTGCGAGTATGACCAGATGTATGAACCTAAACGAATCAAAAGGAGTTAGTAAGGATTTTAACAGATGACGGTCTGTAGTTTCGTATGTATGAAGGCGTGAATTTATGTATGTAGGTCAATAATTAAGGGTACTAGAATTGAGGGTTCTCAATTCGGGCTTGTTATTTATGTATGATGTGTATATCAGTATATCAGACAGGTATATCTGAATTACAATTATATCAGATAGGTACTCAATTCGGGCTTGTGGCTAAGTAATAACAGCAGCACAGGTCGATCGATCAGGTTAAGCTACGCTTGCCGCGGTTGGTCCGTGGATGGGTGACCATCTTTACATACCAAGACCGATCCGTGCCTCAGAAAGCATGTTAATCCGTTGGTCCTGGCTGTCATTTGTAGATCTTTGACAGTCGTTACTGGTAGTTAAAAGCCCAAAAGTCAGACAACCAGTCTTACCAAGGAGTATCGTGTTACCCAATAACTGGGTTGTGGAGGTCAGAGAGGCAGTCGCTTCATGTAAAATACTGGTATTCAGCTGCATCCGGTTAGATTAGAAGCCGATCACATCTTAGTTGGGAAAAGGATCGACAGATGATGTCAGGTACTCAATTCGGCACATTAGACACTGGGCGAACGCACACAAATAACATTATTCTATTAGAAAGGAATTTAATAGGATTAAAAGAGGACATACTGTCTTAATAGACAATGGGAGTAAATCTGCTCTGCTCATCCGTAGTCGGGTTTTGACCCAACTGACAATTTTGGGAGCAAAGTTGAGTAAAGACTTAGATTGGAGGAGATTCGTGCCTGAAAGTCTAGAACTGAATTCATTTAGACGGTTCAAAGTAGATTTCATCATAGTTTTAGAAGAGATAGCGCCAGGTTCGACCTGGATAGTTAGAACGAACTAGATACGTAGTGTTTAAAAAATAACATTTTAGAGTAGAGTATATAGCTACCAGTATGTATGTTCTATGCCTAGGTTCAAACATGTCTGCGAAGTTTAACGACGGGAGCACGTAATGCGGGCTTGATTTAGGATCCAGTGGAAAATTCGAGACTCGCAAGAGGCTTTTCGATAACTTTAGTTGTAATAACTTTATAATAGCTTTGTTTCTGTAAAGATTACTAAACTTCTGCCGTCTGAGCAGAACTTGAGAATTAGATAGATGCGTCAAATGTAAATGCCGAGAAGAACAGGTAGGATGTAGAAGGAATTACTCGTAAGCTCAGTACGGAAATGAACAGCAGGTAATTGCGTACAGTACGACAAAACTTAGATGTAGCATCGGCAAAATTCGTAAAACCGATCACCATCCGAACTGAGTGCGTCTTCAAAATCACCAAACTTTATTACTGCTTTAGGTGAAAATAATCTTTACAAAAACGCAATAACTTATAAAGTCATGTAACCAAATACATTCGTAAAATTGAAATGAATGAATGCAAATTTTCAAATGTATGCTACGCACATCTAAGTTGTGTCGTACTGTAACACATTAGCAATTGCAATACCTTTAATTTTGACATTTCGACATTAGCAACATTCATTGCGTTATTTATTGTCATTGTCGAGCCGGTAGATTTTTCAAACATATGCAGCAATGAATTAAGAATTTCTTTAAAAATCCTTCGGATTGAGCACGAAAGTGTGTTACGCCATTGGGTGCTGGTAGCGTAGAGACTAGTCCATATGATTTCCATGAAGTGACTCAAGTTATATACGCCCATTGTTATTTATTGATCGTCACCAGGGTTGCTATCTTTTGCTGAACTTTTCCATTATGTGATACTTACTTGGCTAACTAAATGTACTTCAAAATCAATTATATTATTAAGTCATTACTAGCTTTAGAATTATACAGTATTTCGATTAACGAAAAGCGTTCCCATTAACTCGCTGTAGTATAGCGTTCATATATGCAAAAAAAAAAAACATAAATTACCAAATAAAATAATGCTGTTTTGTTATAATAAAATATTAAATTTATATGTAAAAGAAACACGCAACAAAAATATGATATTTTTAATAACAAAAAAATATTCGCAAAAAATATTACATTTATACGTAAGAGAAGTGCGCGTGTACAACGTGTTTCTTTTAAGTATCATTATTTAAAATAAAAACATTTATTTGTAAAAAAAAACATGTATGTATGCTCTATTCTATTGCGTGTTAGCGGGAATGCCATTCGTTAATTAACATACAATATCATGGAGGTTCATATTACAACAATATAATATCTGAATCACTGTAAGCATCAATGTTTAACTTGAAACAGGGACATGTTCTATAGCGAATAAATAATGTAACATTATAACTCCTATTAATAACACTGAAGTGGATCTACAAACGGTAATAGATTTCTAACAAGTGTATTAGTATAACCATTAATTGTAACAAGTTAATTAAGTAAGGGCTGTTACCAATTATGTAGCTGATGTATTGAGTCGTGAAACATCTAAGTTGTATACCGTATGTGGGATATTTTCGGAGAAATGTAGGTTAGTTAAGCTTTGTATTGAGAAAGGAATAAAAACATTAATAAAATAATTTCGACCAATAATATCTTTACTAAGAACCATCTTAGTAAAAATAATATTGGGCGAAATATTTTGATAAATGCTAAATAACCCACTTAGTACATTACATGGATTATTGGGCTTTAGAATTATGGAAAATTAATCAGAATAATTGCAAAGTACTCTTTGAAACCTCGTTAGTGCAAAAGTTCTAATGGAAACTGTATTACATTAATGACTTGTTCATTAAAATAATTTTTGAATCCTAAGCTTGACACGGTTGTTTTTAATCGTGTCCGTCTGGATTGAGGAGCCATGTCTCATATTTGAACGAGGGTACTACCAATATTTAGTAGTAAATTAGCCGATTTTGTAGGCCGAATGCTGGAATTTGTAGTAAAACCCTTAAAAAGTTATATGACATTAAAGGTGGCTCCTCAATCTAGACGTCTGAATTGAGGAGCCACCTTAGAACTCGAAAACTACCCAACGGATATTTTTGAAAATTATGTAGGATTTAGTAGTACTTATGCGTAGCCTGTACAAAAAAAACGGATTTTGTAGGGCTGAATTTGAGATAGCTACAATGCTTTGATTTTTCATAAAAATCCATAAAGTTCACCGCGCTGTTTCTCGGAAAGTAATCAACCAATTACAACAGATTCTTAGTATAATTTAGTAGCAAATGTGACTTAATTTTTACTGTTAAAATTAAATGGAAAAACTATATAATTTCGCTGATATAACACATTTTATGTGGCTCCTCGTATATGTACGTAGCTATTAAACTAGTTGATCAAATCGGACAACAATAGCATCAATATTTAGTAGAAATTTCTACTAAATATTGGCATAATCCAACATCCTTCACGTTCAGTATTTCCAAAGAAATTAATAAAAAAAACATTCCTTAACAATTTAGTGTGGTACGAGAGCCCACGACCAAAACCATATCACATCGTTTTACGGCCAAAACCATATAAAATCGTTAGTTTAGATGATTCTCAACCCGACTCAGTGGGAACTACCGGTCAGAAACGTCCCAACTATAAAGCTGGGACGTCCGAATTCTGTTTATTATTTCCAAAAGCTTATGAGTTATTTTATCGGATTAACTTACAGTTTTTACTAAAAAATTTCAACTATGAAACAAAAAACGGAGGTGAAGAATTTTTTTTCTAAAAAAAACAGTATATATTTAAAAAACACGAGACCACGAGTCCATGAAATCATAGGGGAATGTTAAAAAAAATAATTAAAGATACCTCAGAGACCCTTCTTTTAAAGCTAATTTTCGATAATTTGTGATGAATATTCAGAAATGGCAGCAGAAATGGGCTCCCGTAAAGCTGGGACGTTTCTGACCTCTGTTCCTACTGAGGCGGGTTGAGAATCATCTAAACTAACGATTTTATATGGTTTTGGCCGTAAAACGATGTGATATGGTTTTGGTCGTGGGCTCTCGTACCACACTAAATTGTTAAGGAATGTTTTTTTTATTAATTTCTTTGGAAATACTGAATGTGAAGGATGTTGGATTATGCCAATATTTAGTAGAAATTTCTACTAAATATTGATGCTATTGTTGTCCGATTTGATCAACTAGTTCAGTAGCTACGTACATATACGAGGAGCCACATAAAATGTGTTATATCAGCGAAATTATATAGTTTTTCCATTTAATTTTTACAGTAAAAATTAAGTCACATTTGCTACTAAATTATACAAAAAATCTGTTGTAATTGGTTGATTACTTTCCGAGAAACAGCGCGGTGAACTTTATGGATTTTTATGAAAAATCAAAGCATTGTAGCTATCTCAAATTCAGCCCTACAAAACCCGTTTTTTTTTTGTACAGGCTACGCATAAGTACTACTAAATCCTACATAATTTTCAAAAATATCCGTTGGCTAGTTTTCGAGTTCTAAGGTGACTCCTCAATTCAGACGTCTGGATTGAGGAGCCACTTTTAATGTCGTATAACTTTTTAAGGGTTTTACTACAAATTCCAGGATTCGGCCTACAAAATCGGCTAATTTACTACTAAATATTGGTAGTACCCTCGTTCAAATATGAGACATGGCTCCTCAATCCAGACGGACACTTTTAATCAACGTTAGAAAAATAGTTTGTGAACCTTTTAAAGTAGCGTGATTTTTTAATTCAACGACCCATGTTGTAAAGGAAAGGATTACAAAGTTAAAACCCAATGAAATGTATAAATACGAGCAAGCCTTACAGTAGTCCTAAAGGATATGTAACATCTGACATTTCGGCTGACAGTACCAACCTCTCGGAATATGGGTTGGTACCATCTGGCGACCAATTTTAGCACCGCGCGCTCATTAGTCAAACCAAGTAGCGCGCGCTTCCCCGGCTACCTTTTACATAGTTCCGTCCTTTTTCTTTTCACGAAATCACTCCTACAGATTGCCGGAAAGCGAGAGGAAAGATATTACACCTCAAAAACCGCCCAGAGACACATAATGTGTCTATTTTGACTCCTCAACATGCAAACAAACTTAAATACAAAAATCCCGCAAAGCTTGGAGAGTAAGAAAAAAAGGAAATCAGTCTAAATGAAAACTCTCTGAGTTAATAAAAGGAGGTAGGCAGGGAGGTATTTGATGAAATGAACAATAATAAATGAGAGACGGACGACAAAATTGTGCGGAATTCCACTTGCCAACGGAATTTTGAGGAGTTTTACCTTTTTAATCCATTAGGACCGCTTGGGAGGCGAAAATATTTTAAATTAGGACATTAGGCCTGATAAGTGAGTTTTCAGTAAAAAATATATCGTTTGGAAAACGTTGGCTCTTACTTTTAAGGGGTATCTCCGCTGCTTTAGATAAATGCGTTCTTTTTTGTTAAATAAATGAAGCTAAATTGTTCAACAGCATCATCATTTATTTTCTTTATGTCAAATTATTACTGTTTACTTAAAGAGATACGTAACATGCTTAATTAAATTAGAGTGCTTTATCAAGTTTCTTATCAAGTATTTCTATAGGGTTACTAGTTAATCTAAGATCAAAATTATATGAACCTTTACTATTTGAATAGATTTTTTATTTTGTTTTATGAATTTGGTTTTCTCTTCTACTCTTACACAGGTTATTTACATCTCTTTACTTACTTTCTTATCGCAGGTATGCTAGAAGAAATTTCTTTAGAAGTAAGCATCACCTTTGTATGTATTTTTCTGTTCCTTTCTTCTTGTCTGTTTATATATAAATAAATAAATGAACTGTCAAATGAACAATATCATTAACAACACAATCAAGTACAGTCGTCATCAGCCATTGGATATAATGAAATTCATTTCCTCATTATTCCAACAAATCGATCACGTCTCCCCCTTTCCAACATCTATATGCATCAAGAAAACAATAGTAAACTTGCAAAAGTCATTAACACCGACATAAAACAGTGTTCAAGAGCCAAGATCTGACACCACAGTTTAGCCTTGACCGACGATTTGGTCGTCCGGCATACATTATTATGTAGTAGTTTATGAGCGAGGAGTAATGGTGATATAACTAACGTGAAGGTAGTTTATTTTAGGTGCACATGATTATGAAAAGTACATGTTGCTTAGTGGTACGGAATAACATGTGTTTGTTTAGTTGAGTCAAGCGTGACTTTGCGGAAATCCATTATAAAATACAATAGACGACGTATATTTAGTAACCTAATCCGCTTAACTATTCTTAAAGAGTCATAAAGAACCCTGTAAGAAATTGACACGTGTTTCATCTCTCAACGAGGCTTCCTCAGGATGACGATTGAATTGTTGGGAACCCGGACACGACGTGTTGCCACGTCAAACGTCGAGCGCAGTGTTAGCCACATCGCCCGACAACCCCATTTATATAGGATTAATGCTTGTTCCACCTCGGCTAGGATCGTTATCAGCGCGTTAATGGGCTGCGAACAATCGCAACAAAGGTGAAATTGGAATACTCGTATTTAATTCTTTTAATACAAGGAACGTTACACTGTTGAACGAATTAAATACGAGAATTAGATACTCTATAAGACCAGTTAAGCGGATTAGGTTAATATATATACGTCGTCTATTGTATTTTATGTGTTTGTATGTTAACATTATATAAGTCCGTTTGTCTTCATTGGTGATCTTGGAGCTAAGAATGGCCATCACAAGCAGTTGCGGCAATATTATAACCGCCATCAAGAAAATCTGTAATTTACACCAGTATTTTATATTCAGGTGTCTGTAGCGTATCTGTCACCTTATAATTATGAACTTCGTTAGTTTGTAATCTATCCGTATTATTTCCATTAGATTATTATACTGCCGAAAAATTGTGAACTGCAACAAACCATTAACAATTTATCCATGGGAAATCGAAAAATTGCGAACTTTTATCGAACTTGCTTGCGACGGAACGCACCTTGCGCTTATACTAAATAGCCTGCCTAGCTGCGAGCGACTTGGTAGTAGCGCTTGGTCACAGTTCTAACGTAACCTAACCCATATCACCCAGTTCACAATTTTTCGACAGTTTATAATCTAATGAAAATAATACCAATAAATTATAAACGAACGGTATTCACAATCTTACACTGTCTCATTCGCACAAGTAATGAGGCAACTACTGTCACTAATGTCATAATTATGTACATTCATTACAAATGACAGAAAAAAAGACACGGCTGCCCTGAAAAAAAACCGTTTTATTAGTTAATCTGCAAAACAAAGCAAAATGTCACTCATTTACTACTCGCTGACTAAACACATAAATAAAATTGTCATCGCGGTCGGGGGGCCTCTCAGACTCAAAACTGTCCCACACAACGACACAACGGTCTCCCGATAGCAGTGACAATTTTATTTATCTGTTTAGTCAGCAAGTAGTAAATGAGTGACCTTTCGCTTTGTTATACAGATTAACTAATAAAAAGGGCTTTTTACTTTTTAGTTCGTTTTTTGGCAGGGCAGCCGTGGTGGTTAATTTTTTTAATTATTTGTACATTTTAGTGACCTATGTAAAATGTATACCAATAAATTATATAGTTTTGGAATGTGCTCATCAAGCCCTACAATCGGATATTATAATATTGTAATAATTGTTTTAATTATTTTTTTCACAATTGAAAATGAATCCATATTCACCATAATTATATTTTTTTAAATAAAATTTAGCCTATGCCACTCAGGATGATGTAAGGATTCTAACGATATCCCATACATCCAAATCTGTTCAGGCATTTAAAAGTTATGGTGGAACAAAGAAACTCACATACATGAACCCTGAAAACATTACACTCCTTTTTGGGCAGTCGTTTATTAATAATAAATAATAATAAAAAGGTTCTAAGTGCCCTACCTGCACGAGCGGCTTGGTAGGACAGTAATCCAATGAGTGATATAATCAACTTAAACACAGAATCAACGGGATACTACAGTGTTAACAAGAAACGCTCTATATTTGGACACCCGTTATTGTGTGATCGTTCACTGTTTTCTTAGGAAACCATCGCTGTAATGATAACTGTATCGTTCTAGCTGCATAATAGAAGACAACGTGTCTTCTGGCACACACGAGAGATGAGCGGACGAAACGGGATGAGCTTTCCTTGTCAGTTCTTCGGTACTTTAATAAAGATATTTCAAAAGTAACCGATTTTAGTTATGCCTCTTCTGTCAAAGTTACGAACCCTTTTGTAGACAAATATCTGCAATTTATATTACCACAGTAAACAAAGGACATCTTTCAGTTCACAAGGGTATGTCAACACCATCAGTTTTTCAATCTCTTCTAGGAATTTCAAACATTTGTACCTCTTTGTCAAAACATTGGCTATTCAAGACCAGATTTATTTAAACAGGGATTCTTGTATTTGTAAAGGCCTTTTTTCTTTCGCCATTATTATCTACTTCTGTCCTAGAATCTCTTATTTCTATTGACATGGTTATTGACTAGGAATTGAATTCGAATCTCTTTAATTCTGGACTACGAGTATCGAATTAAATTTGTTGATTAACAACTCGAGGAACGAAATGATTTTCCAATGAGATATTATCCACGCCTCGAAGTGTAATCACTGGGTTTAGTTGAAATTATTACGGGTTTTAAGATTTGTACCTCTTTGTCAAAACATTGGCTATTCAAGACCAGATTTATTTAAACATTGATTCTTGTATTTGTAAGGGCCTCTTTTCTTTCGCCATTATTATCTACTTCTGTCCTAGAATCTCTTATTTCCATTGCCCTGGTTACAGGAGTGAATAGGAATTGGATTCGAATCTCTTTAATTCTGGACTACGAGTATCGAATTCAATTTGTTGATTAACAACTCGAGGAACGAAATGATTTTCCGATGAGATATTTTCCACGCCGCGAAGTGTAATCACTGGGTTGCGTTAAAAGTATTACGGGTTTTAAGATAATGGTGCTCATAGTGCACGATAAACTGTATGAAAATGATGAGGTGACTTTTTCTAAAGTAAAAATACCTAAGGTCTACTTAAATCCTTGTTTCCAATTGATGTTATTTCCACTTAAGGGGCATGCGCTAAGGTAGCCCGCAAAATTCAAATTTTCTTTAATTTTTTACATTTTGCAGGTCAATGTGAGGTTTTATGTTGATTAAAATATAATTCGCGACCGTAACCAATATGGCTTTACATAATTATAATCATTACAATCAGCAATACAACTCCATAAGTAAGCACAATCGCCAAATGTCATGATTTCATCAAATAGTCATTCAATGCGATTATATGAACTTAGAGAGTTGTATTAATCGTGTTTATGATTATAATTCTATAAATAAACATTTGATACGGCCGGAAATCATATTTAAATCAACATACAACATGATACTGACCTGCAAATTGCAAAAAACGTAAAAAAAATTGAATTTCGCGGGCTACCTTGACACTTTTGCCTTAAAAAAACATCAACCTTATACGAGTGTAAATAAAGTTGATTTTAGGCTGACTAGTACTGTTGAAAAACTCATTAAAAATATGAAGTTGTATCGCAAACTGAACCTTATGTGTAGGCATTACAGTTGTTTGTCCTAAAAATCGTGTTTGTTTACATGTTTGGCAAATAAATTGCGAACGCAGCATAGGTGAGTAATGTTAAATGCTATCGCTAATTGAGGCGAGCCCTACCGCAATGCAACGCACTGATTTTTGTAATGCGGTGCGGCGTGGCCCGCCCATAATGTACTCAGCCTCATTGCACTGGACTGGATATAGTTCAAATTCTAATTGGAAATTGGAATCTGTCTGAAACAACTGTGTTGCGGTGCGACTCCTATAACTGTGCTTTGGCTCAATTCTGCAATTTGACGAAACTAGTCTCTTCGAAGGCGTCACCCGTTTTGAAAACACGTGATTTTAGCAAATAGTTATTTTTTTCAAATTCTATTCGGTGATTCAACACGGTGATTCTATCGAAGTATGACAGTTATTTGCAAAATGAAAATATAAATGATTAGCTACGTAATATTTTACATATTACAAGCTTTGAGTTTTTGTAACGAATGAGTTTTGTAGCAACTTATGCAGTTACATCATTATCGTAATACAAATAAACTTCCTGACTGAATAAATCGAAATGTGAATAGTTACAAAACAACGTCTCGAAACTAGCTATTCGGCTACATGCCCTGTAGCCAGTTATTGTAACTAGTGACGTGAAATAAAGCCCATACCTTCAAAGAGGCGCGATGCCCGTCCGCCGCGGCTACAATGTACGCTTATTTTTAAAAAATTACTTAAGCCATGACACAATGTGTGAGGTGCCCTAAAGTTTTATCAAGTGATCTGTACAGTGATAGTCAAAATACACCCGCGTGTGTTAGTTCAGGCAAAAGTAGTTACTGTTGACTCCCAACTCAAATTAGCCGTATATTCAAATCACAACTGTCATTCCTTGACAGTTGTATGAAACGGCTATAACACGGCAAATAGACGCAGGGTGTCAATTTGCTTGACAGTTAATTTCTTTGCCTCTACTAAGGATTTTGATCAATTTTTGGATCATTTTATGAAGATTTCTTATCTATATTACTGTACTAAAAAAAAAGTATTTCTCACCATTGAAGAAAAAATCTACTGAATAAAATAAAAGAAACCTTATGCGTAAAAAAACCTCTTTATTAATTTAACATATTTAAAAAACTGCCTTTCATTAATAACCTCCACAAAAGAAAATATGAAGGTCTGAAAGTTAGACTTACGAAAACAACATCATACATAAAAGGATCTGTTTACAAAATGTTCATTCGGAAAGGGTCCAATAAATAAGAACTGTTTCATGTTACAGTAAAAGCTTGTAGTTTTCTCATATATATAAAGTTGGACAAACAGAACTCTTTCACGCTAGGAATGGCCTATGATGAGAAGGGCTAAGGCACTTCTCTCACCATCGGTGAGGCGACAATAGCTGTCTTGTAATGATTTTATACTGAAGATCACGTATAAACGAGTAGAGTTAATTATTTGGAAAAAAATTATGTTAAATAAGAGGTTTCTTTAATAACTAAATCTGTGAATATTTTAGATTATGTTTATATAACATAGTGTAATTAATTTGTGAAGTTATGTCTAACGCGGATAAAAAAACTGAGAATCACGTAAAAACTATAAAGCGTATTTTTCTGAAACTTTCACCATCTTAAAGATAATTTAATTATTTTTCTTTCTCTTTTCATGTTTTTCAATACCTTTTGTTTTATGTATCATAAATTAATAATGCGTCTAATTAGGGACAGCGCTTCTTAATGTGCGAGGCCTATTACTGACTGGACGTACGACGCGTTGCGTGAGCTCAGCACAGAACACGCAAGCTAACCACTCGTGGCATTTAGTCGTATCTTAGCGAGAAGTGAGTAGAGCTAGAAACTAAACAGTAGTTGGTGAGCAACGAGCGGCGAGTGCGAGACGGCGACGAGCGATGGCTGGTTTATGTATGTTCTAAGCGTGAGTCATTCAGCGAGTGTTTTGCCCGCCAAGCAAGCGTCGTTGCGTGATAAGTCTCTTTGGTAGCCCTTGTCGCTGCGACAAACGAGCACTCGCCGGCGGCGGCGGTGAGAACAGTCAGTGATCAACTATTAATTTCCGTACTTCTTTTACTTATACAGTACCTAAAATCTTTTTTACATTTCTTGAACGAGATAACCGATTTATAGTTAGTCGTTTCCTCGTCGGTGGTGGGATAGTTGCTTAAGCGACAGTAGCTATGTAAATATCGAGTCCTTTTATATGTTAGTTTGTTTATTTCATGTTTATCTAGGCTTGAGACTTGCAATTTGAAAACTGAGTTTTAAATGTCACCCAAAATGCACAAATCTTTTATACATTTGGTGTAGTGATTTATTAATTTCTCCCTACCCCTTGAGATTTAGATTGACTATGAATGGAAACCATACACAAAACTTTTCCTCTAATATTTTATTGTCAATCTGATCTTCCGTTTTTCCAAAGAAATCTTCGGATCCATCCATTATCGAGGTCACTGTCCTTCCATCCCTTTCGATAAGGAAATCCCAATAAAAACTCTTGGAACGAATAAACATAGATATTTATCAAAGTGTAAAGGGGTATTTTAATTTGAAACATAGCTCGGATTTATTTTTAGGAATACCTCCAGTAACATAGATATAAGAAAGAAGGAGATATGCCCGGTAGTTGAAAATGTATTGAAACCCAATGTCTTCACTAGATCCCCTCTACCTTGCCACAGTTGCTACAACTACATATGCAGATCAGTAAACCCAATAAATACAAGGTCGCGCTCACACTTGCAATTTATAAATCAGAACGTACTTTACAATCAATTATAAACCTTATCCCATCAAACACAGCGTGCATTTACCATGCACTGTTCAACTCACTCACACGAAAACATCAATCGCTATCGTTGTGCTGTGCAAAAGCCATTTATTTTACATATACGCTAGTGATTGACTAAATCGGAAAGTTATCGATGCTCCCTTTTATTATTTTATTAAAAATTTTGAGAGTTCCTGAAAAAATTCTAAATTGAAACGATATACATATACTAAGATGATATAAATAAACAATAAGTAAGTAAAAAAAATAAATATTAAGTAAATCTAACTCATTCAACATCATGAGAAAATCTAAATAAGTATAAAACAAGATTTCACATCGGTCTTCCAATCAGGCTATAACTGTTGACAAATTGAAGAATAAACTTTAATAGTAATATGAATTCATTCAACAATCGACATTATGGTCGATAGCCTAAGTTAGTGGATTTTCACAACCACATCACTAACCCGTGGCAAGACGCTGCGGCCGTACTGACGATGCAACCGCTTAAAGAAAATATCGTTTTGCGATTTTTACATTGCTTGTCCAGTCACTTAGTAACATACTTAGGTAGCGGTAAAGAAGCTATGTATTTACTGCAGTAATAATACAGCCGCTGTGGTTAATGAAAACTAAAATAACGTAGTAAAGGCAAAAAATATTTTACGATTTGTTGTTTTGCATGATTTTCAACACAAATATAGGAAAATACTTGTGCTGATAGATAATAAGTGGTTCTATGATTTATAAGGTTTCTAGGTTGGCTTCGATTCTTACAAGAAACCACTGAGCAACACGGTATTCTTAAATGTTATCACGATCGCGTTCGAAAGCGCACTAGTTACCGGAGACGGCCATTTGCCTGAGGCATGATCATTGTGATCAGGACGCGCGGACACAGACACGCCCCCATGCCACTTCTCCTGTTATTTATATTTCTATGCCCAGTAAAGATGAAATTAGAAGTATCCCTAACTTTCCATCTATACTATAATATATTTATTATTATTATTATAAAGAAATAAAATTTGTTTGTTTGTAAGTTTGTATGTAGTGGATAATCTCCGGAACTACCAGTCGGATTTGAAAAAATATTTTTGCATTGTATAGCCCAATTCTTGAGGAAGATTATAGGCTCGCGGACGAAGTGACGGGCAGAAGCTAGTGTGGAATAAGTATCAGCGGCTAGATATGTCAGTAATGGCTTTTTAGGGAAGGGTTTTGTAAATTTTGTTCTAGCTTTTACTTGCACAAATCTTAAACAAATCGTCCCATGCATACCTAACGAAACTTATGCAGCTAAAAGAAGAAAAAGTTTATAATAAATGGAACTAACTCAACAAAAAACTCCGACAAATTTGGAGTTGGATTGGTTTTTGAGCAATTAAAAAAAAAAATGTAACCAATAATCACATACTGAACACACACGCCGATGATCAACGTAACATTAAACAAATCACTATATAAGCCAACAATAACACCAATACGATTATTAAACACCATTTGAACCATATAAACGTCGAATAACGTTGCGCCACAGAAAACTACAGAAGGTTTGGCTGCATACAAGAAGCAAAAACAGGCACACGCACGCATATAGACACTTAGGTACCGATCTCAACCGAGTGCACGTCACGAGTGCGCTGCAATTGCTGCACGTGTAGCGTATCTATGTGTGCGTTGATCGTTGGTTAGGCTACGGTTTCCGAGCACGGTCCGTGGTTGGGAAACTATTCATAATTTATCGAGATTTCCGTGCCTCGGAAAGCACGTTAGGTTGTTGGTCCAGACCGTCATTTGGAAACCTTTGGCAGTCGTTAACGGTAGTGAGACCGAAAGTCTGACAACCAGTCTTACCAAGGGTTATCGAGTAACCCAGTAACTCGGTTGTGGAATTCAGATCAGTCGCTCCATGTAGAATACTGGAATTCAGCTGCACCCGGTTAGACTGGAAGCCGACCCCTACATAGTTGGGAAAACGCTAGGCAGATGATGGATCAAACCTTCTGTAATATTATTATTCTGTGGTAAAGTTGTGGCAGCGTGCGATGCAAATGTACCCAGTCACGCATATAATTATAGGTTTTCATCCACTTTTACTCCGCAGCAAATTAGGTTCGTGATTAATTTTAGGATAATGTTTGTGAGTGCGCTGTGAACGGAACGATATGGTGTATTAATATAATGGGAATAGGATTGTGTAGAAAAAGGAGTCGATTATTCGTTTATTGTCATATCAATATTCATGACGTTTTAAAAGCTTCTCACGTGTTACTCAGGTTACATACAATTTATGTCATGCTTATTAGATTTTTGGATAAAAGCTATTAAATTTGGAATGAATCTTCTTATCAGAAACTCTCTCTTTGTTACTCTTATTTGCATATTCTATCTATCTAATATTATGAGTTAGTGTTATCCTTTAAGTGATTTCACTCATCGTAAGATGACGCAAATCATGAATGCAATTGACGGCTCAACAAGTACCAGAATAATTGGGAACAAATTGGAAACCATTAATTTTATTAAAAATAGAATCTAGACCATATTTGAAATTATAAGATTTGATTCATCATCATGATTTCAGCCGAAAGACGTCTACTGCTGGACATAGGCCTCCCCCAAATGAGGGGGTTTGCCATAATCGCCACGCTTGGCAGGCGGGTTGGCGATCGCAGTATGGTGTTAAAAATGCATAGAGAATGCTGCTGCCCATTCTCTAGTGAGTCCCTTAGTCGCCTTTTACGACATCCACGAGAAGATTTGATTACCCAAATCTCCAAATCTGAAATATTTAATAAAATCTATAATTACGTTAAAAACCCTAGTTTTGACAATAGTAAATACGGCAGTAACAAGAACCCAAGATACTTTACAAATAATGAAACCTATATGAACAGAGGGATTATGAAAAGAAAAATACCTACACGTGAGAAGACAACCATTCTGACAACAGGTGATAATAACACCTTACACAAACTATAAAGCGCTTCTCCACAGCAGCCCACGGCTAAGCTACGCACGTGTACTCAGCTTCGCTTTATATGTAAATGTTAGCGGAATCATCCACTACTACCCACGGCCACGTTACGCACGTACGCGTATCTGGCAAAAAAAAAATAACCACGCAGCTAATGTGGCAAACCTCTGCGTGCACATCCTACGTAGCTCTGGACAGTTGACTTATGTAGAAGTCGCGTGAAGTATTTATTACGTGTTACAGCAATCGTTTATTATTTATGGACACTTAACATATCGTTATTGCAACATGCAACTATTAATAGTGCATTGGAACGATAGGAACTATGCATGCAGATACCTAATTTGGACCCAATATGCAGTGAGCGCACGTGGCTAATGACTGCAACGCAGATTCTTCCTATGAGTTTGATAAGTGGTCAAGGTTGTAATGGGCTATTGTTTTCTTAGGATTGACACCTAAGGGAATTCATTGACAGGATGGCATACAATGCAACGGCCTGTCTGATGTTAAGACGCAGATTTATGCCAGTGGCCTTGAGTGGTTAGCTTGCGTGTTTCGTACTGAGCTCACACAACGCGTCGTACGTCCAGCCAGTTAAAGGACTCGCACATCAAGGAACGCTGTCCCAAATAAGACGCATTACTAATTTAGTTTATATATTATATTTATTATTATACTTAAAGATAAATAATTAAATTATCTTTAAAATGGTGAAGGTTTCAGAAAAATGCGCTTGTTAGTTTTGCGTGATTCTCAGTTTTTATTCCGCATTAGTCATAGCTTTACAAATTAATTACATTATGTTCACATTCACAGATTAAGTCACTAAGAAAATGCTCTAATATAACATATATTTTTTCCATATCATTAACCCTACGCGTTTAGACGTAATCTTCAGTATAAAATCATTAAAGGCCGTTAGTGTCGCCTTAAACGTGCGACAATCTAAGAAGCCCGATGTGACACCTATCAAAATATGTTGTGTAGTGACGGGAAAAAAAAATCGGTTGCTTAAATAACCGATTCCTGAGACATATCGGAATATTAATCAATGATTAATTCGTGTTTTTGACTGCGTTTTTCCAGTATAAAGTGAAACTTGCTGCTTACGAATGATACTCATTGTTATAGTGTATGGATAACATAGTGATTCATTAGGATAATGAATTTGATATTTCGATTTCTTACGTAGACGTTCATACAAAGTTATCGCGGCATGTATAATGAGAAACGTCAAATCGGGCTTCTTAGATTGTCGTCGGTATAAGTAATTTCCACCAGCAATGGACATAATTATGCAATGCGACAGCCATCGCAGAGAAAAAGCAGAAATATATTCAATTATATCCATGCCCTTGAAACTAAAATACAGCAAAGCTACTTGGCCACAGAATAAGGGGATGGTGGTAGTACTTCCTCAGACCAATTCCTTCACAAATACTTCTACTAGTATCTATTCAAACGAGGTCGTCACAAAGATTTGGCACAAAGAAAAGTGGACTTCTAGAAACCTGTACCTCTGCTAGTTGGTTTATTCGAGACATAGATCAATCGATTTCAGTGTCATCTGGCAAAGTTATTGGTAGCATTCATCATTTACGAGGAAACACTAATCGCTTGAGTTTGAAGATCTAACTTCGCCCGTTTCGGTATTGATGTGGCGTTAGTCGTTTTAAGTAAGTCGAACGGGTAAGAGAACCATAATAGCTGAGTATTGTGCAAATATCAGTCAGTTATCAATAAATCGGCTAGTGCGACTCTCGCACTAAGGGTACCAACAAATCTTTTGTAGACTAAAATATTTTTATGTTGGCCACGACAGAGGCTTTCATCATCATCATTGGCAGCCTTGTTCCACCCACTGCTGAGTATTTACCTCCTCCCTTTTGTGTCATGCTTCCCTGGTCTGTGATAGGTACACGCATTCTCAGAAAATAGCAACTGGCTAAAAAGATACAGCCCTGCGACAGACAAATGGACAGACAGACTATGTAAGCTAAGTAATAGGATGCCCCTTGGATAAGGAACCCTAAAAATAGAACGTTTAAGTAAACAACATCACTTTGTGTGCCATTAGAAAATTAATCTCTCAACGTTAATTCAGTTTGTATACTGGAAGAAAAATAAATAAGAGCTAAGAGCACGCCTTTCCCTGAAGAGTTGGCTATAAGTGTACCTAAGTACACCCACATTGCGCCAATTATGTTTAAGTCCCATGTAATAGGAAGCGAGCAGTGTCCAGATAGAAAAACCCAATAACACTTTACCCGACCTGGGAATGGACCCCAAGACCTCATGCTCAGCAGTTGGAACCACTAGAACTAGACCAATAAGACAGTCAAAGTCACGTTTTACATCTACAATTTGAAACAATTGCAGTTAGTTTTAGAGGTCTTGAATAAAACATTAGACTGATTGAATACAGTGTCAGTGTGAGTCTTTTATCTGAAAAAACAACAGAACGTAAAAATTTTACTGATTAAATTAGTTTGTTCCTTTAAAATGCACAAAGTTGAATTTTTGATACGGAAACGAATAAAAATACAGAGAATAGTCTTCCGTGATTTTTTTGCTTGGCAGAATTGTAATTACTTAGTTTTTTACGCATTCTGTCTTTTTTTGCAGGTTAATTTGAATACAGACAGTGTTCTTTCTTTTTTCGAAGTTAGTCAGTATTATGAACAGTTTTATTCATTGTGGTGTTGGTACGTTATGGAAATGCCCGATTAGTTATAAACTCTAACAGAACTCCAACCATTAATTACCGATTACTGAGACTAAAACCCACACTAATACACTCATGGACAAATTTCGAGGAACGCAAAAAAAAGTTTGAGTAAGACAAAATAACATGGATATTTGTGACAATTTAGTTTATTAATTTGTATTTTGCTTACTATTCGTTAATTTAAAATTGCAAACGTCAAAAACAAACTATCAAATGTCAAAAATTAACCAATTCAGGGAAAAAGGAACAATTTTACAGGAAAGATTTTTTTTTGTACTTAACAATTTAACAATTTATTTTATTTTATACTTAGGAAAGGCTATAACGTGGGCTATTATCAGTATTTAGTGTTGCCCCCTCTAGCTCTTCGAAATGCTTCCAGTCTGCTTGGCATACTCCTAATCAAATTATCGATAAATTCTTGATAGATTGCGTTTCATTCTTCCTGTAATGCGTTTTTAAGATCTCTCAAATTAGTGGGGGCAGGATTTATTTTCTTAATTTGTCTTATCCCATACATGCTCTATTGGGTTTAAGTCAGTTGAGCGCGCTGGCCACCCCATAACATTGATTTCAACATCTCGAAGGTATTCGACAACTACAGTCGCAGTATGGGGGCGTGCATTATCATGCATAAAAACAAATCTATCTCCTATAAAAGGGGCAAATGGCACTGCAATTTCGTCCAAAATTTCAGTAACATATCGCGCCGCTGTTAGTAACCCATTCTGAATGACCTGGAGTTCCGTACGTGCCCCCATACAAATACCCCTCATATCATAACTGACCCTCCGCCATATGCCTCTTTTCCAATGATATTGCACTGAGCGTACCTCTCTCCTGGGCATCTCCACACTTTTATCCTTCCATCATCTGGCTTCAGGCAAAATCTGGACTCGTCTGTGAATAGAACTTGAATCCTAGCTTCGTCATTCCAATTTTCGTGAATGCGAGCAAAATTAACTCGGGCTACTCGATGGAATGTGGCAAGAAGGGAGCCTCTGACAGGCAAGTGTGAATTTATTTCGGCCTATTTCAGTCTTCTTCTCACAGTTTTTGTGCTAACTGTAACCCGTCGAACTTCTTGGAGCTTCGTTCTTACCTCAGAAGAATATAAAGTCCAGTTTCTAAGCACGCTAGTAACACTGTACCGGTCATCTCTGGCCACAGTTTTCCATTTACGTCCCTTTTTTTTGATGGTGGGAAATCATCAAATGACTTCTGACTTCTCCCGCTCTGGGCAGAGCGAGAGGGTTACTGACTAAAACCCACCCATGTTCCTTCCGTTGCCTGTGTGCCGGGGCCGCGATATCCCTTTCGGGCAAACCCGCAACCCCAGCAGGTCCATTTATATCCCTGTCTGCGATTCATGTATACTGTCTGGTCTGCCGATACCTCTTGACAACTCGGTGTACCACAGATTTTGATATTCGTAATGTTTGGGACACATGTTTGTAGGTGTGCCCTGTTTCAATTAAAGTAACAGCCCTAGCAACTTGAGTGGCGTTTAGATCTGGCATTCCCAGTTTATTTGAAGTAACAATTCACACTTAACACGATAAACAAGGCAGTCAAACATTTATTTGAACAAAACCTAAATTTTACCTCAAATTGAAAAGTTGGCAAATGTTTTCGTAGTAAGAAAGAATGCAATATTACGCAATAATTACATGAAAACAAATGAAATTCGAAAAAAGAACATTCCAAAACTTGCTTTTTTTTAAAGCATTAAGTAATGTTTTAATGTTTTAATTACAACAAATTAAAGTCTTTTTTTGCGTTCCTCTAAATTTGTCCATGATATTATAAATGCGAATGTTACTCTGTTTGTCTGTTAGCTTTTCACGCCTAAAACACTAAACCGATTGCTATAATTGATAGGAGAAAGACATAGCCTACTTTTCATTCTGGATTGCAGATGAAGTCGAGGGTAACAACTTATTTATTTATTACAAGACAACTACAACAGGTAACAATCACAGTATATCATTCACTTTATAGGTTTCGACCTGATTATCACCCAAAGCGTAATCGCACAACATGACTAGCAACAATAATAATAAAGAAGACAACTGCAGTAAAAAACTTAGTTCAAAATTACAGCTGCAAGGTCCGTGCGCCTGCCCTCCAACACACTTCTACTTAAGCAGGGAATGTATAGGAGACCAAACACGCCAGGTTTTAGTACATACATAATTGACACAAAGTTACATTATATAAAGAAAACAGTATTTAAAATGTTACAAGAATTAAAAATTACAAGATTAAAAAGAAAGAGCACATACATGTCTTTTGAAAGCAGCGGCACGAGAATCGAAGATGTCAATACTGTTATTGTCCTTTGAAATTTCATTGTAAAGTTGACACATTCTAACGATAGGGTTGTAATATGAGGTGTTATTTGTAAAGACCAGAAGTGCAAAAGTTTTCAACTAGTAAACTACGTAGGTATAGATTTATAAAAACCTGCAATTTAAAAGATGCACTGACTTACTTCAACAAAGTTGTCATTAAACCTCACCACCTGACAAAAAAACCGCTTTAATTTAATCTTATAACATTATAATGTATGAACTCGCTAATTAACAAACCCTACATTAGCATTTTGTGGGAAAAAGATTAGATTTAAATATAAGCGACCATACAAAATTTTATAAGCGAATCGCTCAACCCGGTTTGATAAATGAGATATTGAGTGGGTCATATCAATCATATGGGGACGGACGGGTAGATTCGAAAACAATTTTGCTTGTAATCCTATTTGACCCTGTTCCAGTGAGGCAGATGTAAATTTTAATTGAATATTTTAGCACAAAGTTGTATTTTTTAGAGGATTTTTAGTTAAGCTATTGGAAAACGATTACTTTGGCGTAAAAAATTTAGTACCTCGCGTTGAGGCGTACCTGGATTAAGTTGGTTTATGGATGGGAAATTCGTTAGTTATGAAACTGGAAGGTCTAAAACCGAAAAACAATACCTTCATTATTATACCTCAAACAAAACTGGATGATCTCATATGAAAAATATGAAACGAAAATAAAAATGAATTTACCCTAACGTTAATAAAGATCTGTGATGAAAAACTCATTTCTTCAAAATTAAGATTAAATAAATATTGATGAAAATTACGTAATGTAATAACATTTAATATCAATATCGCGTTACTCGATACGCATTGCATTATGAAATCATCTAAAAGTCATTACATGGGTAAATGATCAGATATATATTTTACCAATAAAAATATTGAAATTGCTCTGACTCCGGGTTATTATCAAGTACTCATTGTTCATAATCTCACTAGGTATGTGAATTAATAACTTGCCAATATTTAAAAACAGACTCCTGTGAGATATACTCGTATTTGGGCATCAAAAATTGTATTCTTTTAAAAAGTTTGATCCTATGGATTGTCTTGTTTATTTAGATGATATTTTACTTGAAAAGAACCTAAGTTGTGACAGTCAATATTGTACTCTCGTAAAAGTTCTGCGCACTTTATTCGTGGTCTATTTCAATGCCACTTACTTTGTAATTGTCTTCAGAAATATTCTCATTTGCTCGCCTAATACATTGTTAAAGCAAAACAGCACTAATTGCAGCTATCTGCACCCCAGTGGGTACTTTATTAAATTACTACCTACACAACAGCGAACTTCCTTCTGTCGAGACTTTCAAACAAAGCGGGATAAAAACCTGTTATTAACTGTAATCAACACCCCACGGTTTTTATTCAATTCTCTAATTAGCACAGATTCTTTTTTTTATTTTATTTTTTTCTCGCTTTTACTGTATTTTATTTATCTTATGCATTCTTTACACTTTAAACTTATCGTCCGCTTACTCCTTTTAGGTTTACTGTTCGTCGTCTACAAAAGAATCAGAAGTAGTTAAATACCTTTATGAAAATATTACAAATAATGCTCCAAAAAGTAAATCTAGAAACATAGCAACGTTGCTTTAACTTTTCAAGCAAATCCTAAGTCAAATACCGCATTCAACAGGGGAAAAGTCTTTTCATACAATCTTGAGTTACAATAAAACTTTTAAAAGACCATTCGTTGTCTGTGGCGAGTTGAAAGCCTTTTCAGAAAATACTTGTCCATGAATACCGCTGTCTTTCTCCACTAAGCCTTTGACTTTAAAACATACAATTTTTTTATTTTCTTTGGTGCTATCTTTGTGAATTTTCTTTTAATTATCTGCGTCTTAACCTTTGTTATTCTTAAGCTGTTGTTGATTGAGGCTACGTTTTAGATAAGGAATACCAGTATCTATACCTTATCGTTGCAATAGGCTAGACTGGGGGAGAAAAAACCTATTTAGTCCGTCAGTGAAATAATAAAAAAATATTAGACACAAGACATATTTTTTGCTTTATCATATTAATAAAAAATGGTTTAGATAAAACGCATTAAAATTGGGAAGTGAGGGCTCGCTACGTCACGAGTCAGTATAAAATCTACCGGGGAGTAAAAACATTTTTTTAAACTTTTAACTACATAAGGAAATCTAGCAGACGTGTGCATTGAGCATCCTACCATTTTAAAAACCGGCCAAGTGCGTGTCGGACCACGCACAATGAAGGGTTCCGTAGTTGGGATGAATTTATCCCAAGAACAAACTTAACATTGTAGTTGAAAAACGTGTTCTCCCATACGGAATGTATGGGAGATCATGTTTTTCAAATTGCAAATTTAAGTTGGTTGATTATTTCTCGTTAACCTGTACAGCCTACTTATCTCTCATAGTTTTCCTTTTAATTTCGTTATATATACTACTGCTGTGAAATTTTTCACAAGTCCAAGTACAACCATTTAGCTAGAAGGGGGGGGACACTTGACTCTAACAAAAAATTTCAGTTAAATGCAAACATCCCCACTTTACGTGTAGGGGAGGTACCCTAAAAAAATATATTTTTCTTGATTTTATTTTACCACTTTGTTGGCATGATTAATATGTATCCATATACCAAATTACAGCTTTCTAGTACTAACCGTCTCTGAGCTAAGCCGCGAACAGACAGACGGACAGACAGACGGACAAACAAGCAGACAGACAAACAGACAGACGGACATGGCGAAACTATAAGGTTCCTTGTTTACTACGGAACCCTAAAAAGGGTAACCATGGAGTTTTGTATCGGTTCTTTTCCATATGAAACGACCAATTACAACCATGCACCTAGCTTCCGACGTTTCATAAGTGCTCATGTAGGTTTATGTGTAATAAAATATTTAGAATGGTTTACTCAACATTGTATCTAATTACACACTCATCCATCTATTAGTTCGGTAACAGTTATTTATCATCACCCCCTTGTATATATATATACTCTTGTATTATAATATACTCTTTGCTAAGAGTAGCAGTAGTAATATAAACTTCATCATAATTATAAAAATATCTTAAGACAAAGGCTGTAGTGGCTCCGCATAAACACAGTTTTACCGTTGTTGTGTATTTTCATAAGTAAATTGAAAAACTATGGATTTTAACAGACTCTCATTCAAAGAAGAAGGGTTACAGAGGCTTGCAGTTAATTAGCATTACAAGCGACTTCCATGATATCTAGGCCATCTGCGCTATCTTTGCTTTATAGGGCAAGCTCTTCAAGTGGAACAAGAACGAGTTTGTTATTGTTACTCGTCATAGTTCCATTTGAGATTTTATTTTGTTGAATGAGGTTATATTTTGTAGGGTTTTATCACTAGATGTAAATATTTATTCAGTGGCGTAGCTAGTCCTAAAGTCATTTGTGTCAAAATTTGTTGGGGGCCTTTTTTATCCGACTCCAGTGATGCTCAAAATGAAAGTATAATTTGTTTTAACAAAATAAATAAGATAGCATCCTGACTAGGGACTTTAACAGAAAGTATTAAAGAGCTGACAATGTGGTATAAAAATAATTGTAATTACTATTTCCCTGGTAACGAATGAGATGTAAATGTAGACAGATTGTATGCTGTATAGACAAATTGAGAAACAGTAGGAAGCTATACAGTCGTCTATAGCGGATAGTGTGGTTTTCATTTCCGCACAAGAAACAATATTTACTTTGGCTCTGGGTGCTGTATGTGTAATATAATGTCGTGCAATGGATGTAAAAATCATACTTACTTATGTATGAATAATATTAAACATAGATGACAGTTTAAGCATAACCAAAAAGTGTTTTAATACTTAAAGCAAGATATTAAAGATTTCTTGTCTTCTGATTGCTGATTTTTCCAACACAGATAAACCCGAGAAGCAATTTTAAATTTGTGACTTGATTTGTTTATCCATACGAAAACTGTCGAACGTCAATTTTATTCCATGAATGTCTGTTTAGTAGTAGGTTACTATTACCTAACCTCATCCCTAAATATTTTAGTAAGGTGTATAATGTGCGGAAACACCTAGGTATACATAGTGAAGCATTTAGTCTAGACAGCATCGTATAAGTGCTTTTAATAGTGTAGCCTACTCATAATTCATTTAAGAGCTATATCAGCTATAGGTATAGCTCTTACCGATTGGCTTCTAATTTTTGGTTCCGTGTCGTGTCAGATTTTTGATTGAACATATTGGTGTTAATTCGAGTTAATTTACACTCAATATAATTTATTTATTTATTTATCATAAACACAACTATCATTACAGGCAATAATCTTAATGCGGTAGCGTGGTCTTTAGTTACATTCTAAATTACAATTAAAGCTACTAGTTATATATTAGCATAACATAATACAAACAATGTTACCTTTGTGAATTCATTCAGAGAGCTATTAAATAAATCTAGGATAGATTTATTATTATATATATCAGCAGTGTCATTCAGTGTATGCAAGGCTCGCGTCAGGGGCGCTTAGTAATACAATAATACTACTAATACAGTACAATAATAATACAAATAATTAAAAAACAATTTTTTTTTTTTAATTTATAATACTTTTACAAATAGGTACAGTTAGAATCATTAATCTTTTGAGAAGTTATGATGATGCTGGTAGAATTAGCTGTTAAGTAGTTTATAATTTAACAATAAAAGAGAGCATTAAATAAATTAGTGGATTAATAATGGAAGTTTATGAAAGAGGGGAGAAATGAAACAAAGTGGAGTAATTAATTTAATAGGAAATAATAAGCAATTCAATAAGCATACTGCCATGATAATCAGTAGTTATTTTACTGTAGAGGTTAACAAAAATCAATTAGCTGGTGAAATTTGACAGAATTCAGTAGGTACTTTTTAGTAAAACATAATGTTATTTTAGTAACAAATAGAAGCCATATTTACATGAAAATAAATTTCTATGTGGGAAACATTCTATCAGCAGTAAAGAGCAATTAGTTACTTGAAATAAATAACGAGCAAACGGACCGAGCAGACTTTAATTTTGCTCCCGAAATTAATAACTTAACGTCTTTTACAAGGTTTTTAATTAACGTTTTACTCGAAAATTTATAAATGAGTCACATGATATTGAAAATGAACATTTTCGTAGCATACATTTTCGTAGCATACATTTTCGTAGCATACATTTTTCAAAATCGTGACGGGTTCCTAACTAATTTGTTTACTTTTCTGATAATTGATTTGCGTTCTTTATTTTGGTTTTTGGACACACTTGGTATGCTGTCTATAAACTATTCGAGTATAGTACTCGTACTACTCGTATAAGTCAGTCTGCCCAGTGGATCTAGTGGTCGCCAGCGCTACTGCTGAGCATTAGGTACTGAGTTCGATTCCCAGTTCGGGTAAAGTGTTATTGGGTTATCCCATCAGAAATTCCTCAGTAGCAGTCCGGTGTCTGGATGGAGAGCGCGGTTGATGGCAATAGGCTCGCCCCTTATTACATAGGACTTAAACACAACTGGTGAAATGTGGTTGTACTCATAGGTACGCCTCTGTCTATCCCTTCGAGGATTACAGGCGGGTAATTGTTTTCCGTTCTTTATTTTGGTTTTTAGACACAATTTCATTATCATCATCAGCCTATAGCAGTCCACTGCTGGACATAGGCTTCTCCAAATGCACGCCATTCAGCTCGATTCTCGACAACTCTCATCCAGCAGCTACCTGCCACCTTACGTAGATCGTCGCTCCACCTAACCTGAGGGCGTTCCATCTTATGCTTACCGATTTGCGGTCTCCACTCAAGAACACGTCTACCCCAGCGATCATCGGTTCTACGGCTACTATGGCCGGCCCACTGCCACTTCAGCTTGCTTATTCTGTGAGCTATGTCGATAACTTTGGATCTCTGCCGGATCACCTCATTCCGGATTCGATCCCTCAGAGAGACACCAAGTATAGCCCGCTCCATAGCTCGCTGAGCGACCTTGAATTTATGGACCAGCCATACCGTGAGTGTCCATGTTTCGGCTCCGTAAGTCATAACAGGCAGGACACAATTTGTTTGTCTTAAATTACTATTCAAGTAGACGATTAGTCAGTCCGAAAGTTGGTGGCTCACATCCGCTGATGCGGATGCAGATATGAATCTCAAGTTTTTTAAGGGATCCGTCAAGGCGGCCAGGCGAAACAAAATTTTTCAGATTTTTTGCAAATTGCAGAACTGTTTCGTTGTATGTTGATCATAATTAAATTAAATTCAGATGTAGATGCGGATCTGCCTGCCTAGCCTTTTCACAAATATGTTGGGGTCATCCTACAGTCTCACTGGAGGCAGCTGAACACCAGTATTTTACATGGAGCGACTGCCTATCTGATCTCCAAAACCCAACTGGTTGTGGAAGCTGAGGCTAGACCAGTCTTACCAAGAGGTATCCTGTTACCCAGTTGTCAGACTTTCGGGCTTCTGACGACCCGTAACTACTTTCAAAGATCCACGAATGACAGCCTGGACCAACGGCTTAACGTGCTATCCGAGGCATGGAGGAGTCTCGGTATGTATACATGGTCACCCATCCACGGACCAACCCCGGCAAGCGTAGCTTAACCTGATGGATCGACCCATGCGGTTGGTATTACTTAGCCATGAGCTCCTCATGAGATGCAGAAGCGGATGCGGAGGTCTAAATAAATGTGGAAACTCCGCAATTGTGGATGCGGATGCGAATATCCGCAACATCCCTGATTTATACACAAACTTACACCTTTTTTCCACGAGGATAGGCGGAAACTACGTAAAGCCACCTACTACGAACCGTAGATACTCCTTAGATTCTTAAACTTATAGAAGAAAAGGCAAGACAGTGCTAGAAGGTTAAAAACTGCGTTATGTATTTCATATTAAGAGACTCTTTGCTGATTGCCATACTGCTTTGCTAAGCCGAAAGGCACTACCTCTGAGATACGCACTTTTTGTCTTTTTTATACTATTCAATAGCTATAATAATTTCGCGTCTAATGGTATAAGCCAAATACCGCTAACTAACTTAAAACATTTTTAAAAAACCATTCAGAAGTTTTTTACATCCTTGTTTCCTTAAATTACAATGTCAAAAAGTAAATTTTCTAAAAACTCCGATTGAAATAGCGCGTTTCGGCTTAGCAGGGAAGCATATAAAGATGACAATTTCCAAATCTGTTCTTGAATTAGCGCTGTCAGTCAGGAGGACTGACAGCGCAAATTCAAGCACATATTTTTAACAGAAAATTCGCTTTTACAAAACCAGGACGTTTTGTATAAAGTTTCCTCGAGCTACAACATTTTGAACGCGCACTAATTCTCATCACGCTTGCGCCATTCAAAAGACAACCCTTCCCTTTACAATTTCGTGAGTACTCGTAAACAAGAGACATCTTTGCTTCATTTAGGATAAAGCAGTAAACTTTAAGCTCTAGACATTATTATGGAAGAGTTAGTAGGTCGTAATTTGTACGGGTTATAAGGCTTTTATTTCCGGTTTTTACGATTCAATAATCATTTTAGTAGCTATAGTTTTTATGTGATTATATTGGAAAATAAAGAAATAATATCATGCTTAAAACACTTCCTCTCTCCATAAACATCATCATTACATATAGTTCCTTGATCTTGTTTCATGTTTATTATTGTATATATATATAAGTATATGCTTTATGAATGTATATATTTATTGCGTATGTAAATGGTACACCACTGACTACCTGCAGTATTGTCTCTGCTTCTTACATTAATCCATCCAAAGGTTGTCTGCAAAAGATCGCTTTTAGCGATAAGACCGCCCATTGCGTCACCCTATGTAAAATGTCTAAATTTATATCTGTAATTTTTATGGTGTACATAATAAAGAATATTCTATTCTATTCTATTCTAATGCCTACAATACCTCACGTCACGATATTTAAAAAAAGTGGCCAAATCATTTAGGGGTTTATTTAAAAACACTGCTTTAAGTTAAGTAATGACGTTTGAACGTCACTTAAATTTAAGCAACGTTTATAAACAAACCCCTAATTGTCCAATAGCTTGTCATCTGACAAGATTTCACGATTTAAGGACAATGTTGAAGCAGGATTGACCCTATTTATTACGAAAAGTCAAATAAAATCTGTTTTCCCAACCATGTTAAAATATGTTCCCAATATCAATATTTTACATGGAGCGACATGGAGCGGTTCCGTGTGGTGCCGAACGTAAAGAATAGTACCATCCCATTTCTTCCCGAGGGTGTCGAAAGGCGACTACGGAACTTACTACAGAATGGGCAGCAGCGTTCTCTATGCATTTTAACACTAACACCATATTGCGATCGCCAACCTGCCTGCCAAACGTGGCAATTATGGCAAACCCCCCATCTGGGGGAGGCCTATGTCCAGCAGTGGACGTCTTTCGGCTGAAATGATGAATGGTGACATGGAGCGACTGCCTATCCGACCTCCATAACCCAGGTAATGGGTAGCATGATAGGCCTCGGTAAGACTGGTTGTCAGACTTGGGCTTCTGACTTCTCGTAACGACTGTCAAAGATTTACGAATGACAGCCGGGACCAACGGATTCTTGATATTATGTAGTAGATGGTCACCCTTCCACGAACCGACTGCGACCAGAATCCCTTTATAACAAAATCGAATTAGAACAATGAAACACACTTCACCAATCACCAAGAAAAAAACCTCCAAAATCAAAAAGCTCACTATAACTTAAGAGTGTTTATTATCTTTAAGAGTACTTCACAAAATACTGATATAAAATTCGTTCCCAAACAAACAGGAAAATAAAATGAACAAAATACTTTGAAAAGGACAAGTGACAGGCCTTTATGAGCGTTTAGATCTGAAGCCAGAATGTTTTTATAGAGGCAAGCCTTAAGGCCGTGCTATACAGATAGCGGGTTGGGAGTGTTATGGGTATCACGGCGACTATTGTAATACTGTATCTATACCCTTTACATGGATGTATGCGTGTGTCTCGCTAGCTTTCGTGCAACTTAATGTGGCATACGGTAAAGAAAAAGTACCATTGGATTTCATCAATTACACAATTTCCGTCAATATTTGTCAGCTTCTTTTGGTATTCAATAAAGAAAAATATAACATTAGCAAAGTTGACATTTAGCCCTCTTCCTCTCTCCTAATTTTGCTGTGCCCGACAGGGTCGATATTGGTCTTTTACTTTGTTATACCATCTATGTAATACATATTATTATAGTTATTGCATTCCATATGGGAATGCAATAACTAATTGAGTATTGAGTATCTGTGGTATTGGTATTCAATGACGTAACAAGGAACCATACCTGGAATACCTTGCAAAGGATGCAGGAATCCGCTGGATGCGAGAAGCACAGAACTGGTTGAAGTGGCGGTGCTTGGGGAAGGCTTATGTCTAGTAATTGACGTCTTTCGATTGGAATGATCATGATGATAATGTTTGAACAAGGAAATTGGTGAAGGCGAAACATATGGATCCCACTCGTCGTATACAACTTGGTCTCTAAAACGTTGCTCATACTGTCTTATCCGTATCGTTCACTCGCCCCGCATCCGCTTATGTTTCCCGCTTTCTGTATAGCGGAGCTTTTATTTACACAAATAAAACTTTTCTCACAAATACGGCGAATAAAAACCGCGGTAAAATAATATAGCGTTTCCAAATTTTTGTGGAAAAAGAAGCTATGGCGGGAATGTCAGATTGCCGGCCTTAGAAACGATGGCTTAGTATTAAATTGCAAATTGTTTTCTTGCTAAACCTGTGAGAAAAGTCTTTGAAATATTACATTATAATATATAATTCGTACTTCCACGAATACCAGACCACTTTGTTTGTTTCTTGTATTCGTCTTTATTCGATACAATATTGTTATTAAAATGTCCATCCATCTTCTCATAGGTAATTATTATTTTATATCTCATTATATGCTGCACCGGTCGACGCCGGCTGTCGCTGAAAATCAGCCACTCTGAAATGACGCGGCCCACTACCGCATTTAATTAATGCGGATTTCAATGGGTAATTTGGTAGTCGGGCGCGTCATTTCAGAGTGAATAAGCTATACCAGGGCCGATGTGTTGCTGGCTTTAAACAAGCAACAGAAATTTCTCAACGCAAAAGTAAGAATGGTGAAAGAGTGAAAGGGAACCCTACTAATACTAATCCAAAAAACCCATCCAATTAATATACCAACCCAAAATAATACAATTCCGGTCCACCAAAATCATTCATCATAACTATCCATCTTCGAATCCTCATGAATATATAAGAACACACACAGAAAAACGAAAACATTCGACTACAAGACTGAGTGAATCCAATATAATTATATCCTCCTGACCGAATTAAGGTCACAGCGGCTACTCTCAACAGAGACTAGCCAATGATACATAATTATTATAGTGCACAAAGTTTGTGCGCAGTCACAGTTGCAAAGGGAGTGCACCTCTGTCTGCCCACAATGTTTGACGTCCCATTGGACTATGAGAATGAGGGAAGAGCGCTTCCCTCCTTTTCATAGTCCAATGGGACGGCAATCCGACACTACCAGGGAGAGGTCAGGCGCATTGCGGACGGCTTTACGTGCTCCCTAAGACATGGGCTGACCCATCCAAGGACTGACCTCAGCAAGCGCAATTAACCTAGCAGATCTATCGATTCGCACTGCTGTTACTTAGCCACGAGCGATGAATCCAATATGGAGTATGTCAATACCTGTTACTACTAAATAGAAGGGAGGCTATGTATGTTGGAGCGAAACTTTTTTAATTTGGACCTCTGCCAATGCTTTCGGTGTTCTATTTTGGATGACAAGTAGATGAGTTTGGATATTCGGTGGAGATTAACTGGTTGAATCATTTATGAGGGACAAGTTGCTTCGTAGTTTTATGAAGAGCCGGTGGTTCTTGGTAAATACATAGATAGAATACCCTTTTTTGCACATCAAGTAATGAGGAATAACTAAATGGATTCTAGAAAAAGGGTGAAACGATGGGCGGTCTTACCTATTGCAATGAACGATTTCTATTAGATAACCTTAATTAAATAATATTTAATAACGAATGGCTTTACGAATACAGTCAATCGTATTAACCCATACTTTAAGAGTGTTTTAGCTATGTGTTTTTCTTTTTAACTGGTCGTTATTTCTATATTACTTGATTAGTAGCAACTGTTGCACTTTTAACATGTCTCAACTTTTATCTTCCTGTTTTATCAGTCCTTGTAACTTTCATGTTGTTCTGCCTCGTTTTCATCTGTCCTCAATTTGCCTTTTTTGGGATGAAGTATCAAATCGTCTTATCTAATCAACAGTCTAATAATTCAAAGTTGTATTAGAAATTCTCAGAATAAATATATTACTTGAAAGGTCACTCTACCCTATGATTGACAGCTCATCAATACTCACTGAACCTTTGGCTGAGTTCTTCTTAGCATGAATAAACGATGCTTGCAGCCATGACATTTTAAACTTGACTGCAACACGCAAATAGACTAATCAATCGATCACCTTGTGTTCTGACTCCCACACTTAGTAGGCATTCTCAGGGTTGTATAGAGCCTATAATATATAGTTTGCAAATTAAGACCTATTTGGTTTTAATATAGAAAGTGTAGTAAAGTGGTGAAACACTCGTTGATTTGTGTCTCACTAACAATCCATTGATTATTCATTGCGATTAGTAACCGCCGCGACTTACGAGTTTGTAGGTCGTAGGTTCGAACCCTGACAGGTGCTTTACTTTGGGTAAATTATTTCATCACCACTGCTCTAAAAACGCTGAAGGAAAAAAAATATCGTGATGAAACCATGTCCTAGAACCAAAAATTCGAAAACATGTGACATATACCAACCTGCACTGGGACAGCGTTGTTGATTCTGGTCCACTCCCTCTCACCGAGAGCAGGCCTAAATCCTAGGAGTGGGAACATTATAGTCTGATTTCTAAATCGCGGTATCTGGAAAAGTGTTCTAGTGTATATAACAGCTGTCGAGCATCATTTCATCTGTTGGGTTTTGATCAAACAGCAGCCAAATTAAGAACGTACGTCTTTCAAAATCGGTTAATTCTTGCGTGGCCAGTAAGTACACAAATCTGTAGTACGGTAGGCCGTACCAATGATGTACCTAAGGGTTTCAAAATCAGGTCATTCTTGAGTGGCCATTACACAAGTGTGGTAACAAAACTGGTATAAGCGGGCCTCTTACGTACATAAATACATAAACTCATGCCTTCTTCCCATGGAGGTAGGAAGAAACTAAAGAACATACATAAATACTCCTTTCCCTCGTTTATGTTCATTCGTCAGGTCATAAATCCACACCGGTTGCGAGTAGCCAGCTCAAGGTCAAAGTATTACCACTGACGTGAAATGGTCGGCTGAGTAATACAAAAGGCAGTGGCGATGCCTAGCTAGAGTAATGCGCTCTAGTGTACTGGGTAGAAATCTCTAGGAAAGATTATTAAGTATACTGTCATATATGGATTTATACACATGATTTTGTTGAAGAACAAATAATAATGATTATTTCTATAAACACAGTTATTCTAAATCTAAAACAACCAAAAGCAGTCATTAAACATAACTTAACCGTAATGCGATTCGTGACAAATTGTCAGAAAAGTTTGGTTCAACTTTAACTACGGCGGCGATTAAAATGCGATCAGTGCTGACAAATTTAACCTAATGTGTATTTTTAAGTTGATTTTAAATTATTGGATATTAGCTTTAATGTATAGAAAAAGTATTGCTAGTGCTTTGTCATTTACCTATATACTCGTACTTTTAATAATAATTGGTGGAGGTCATTTTAGAGTCTGTTGGTAACACTTAAATTATGTGTATTAGGCTTTTAGGTTTAAAACAACGATGAAAAATTCCCTTTCTTCTTTTTTTTCGTGTGGTTAGTGATTAACCTGGTATCAGAATGTTTATGCCGCCCATGGTCCTCTGACTTGGCTTCAGATGCCATTGAGAAATATCTCTCAGACATGCCGGTTTCCTCACGATTTCGTTGATCGTTTTTGAAGCAAGTGATAATTATACAATACGCACCTGATTCCGAAAAAGCAGAGATGCGTGTCTTAGGTTCGAACTCGAGATCTATGATTTGGCAGTCTGACAGTCACACCAACTAGGCTATCACTGCTCATTCCCCTAATTAAAATAGACTTCATCATCCTTGTAACTGAAATAGCCCGTATACTTCCAGTGCTGAACATGATATGCAAAAATGCTATACTATGATAAGTGCTGTAATTCGTATGGTTTATATCATGAAGAGTATTCTATTCCATTATATGGCTTCTTAATATCCTCCCGATCGAATTTCAGTTACGGCGGCCGTTCTCAACGGAGACTAGCCAACTACGCAGGAGATATGATCTCATATCTCCTGCACGCGTAGCATGAGCATCGTTTTGTCGACGGAAGAGTAGACAAAAATTACGTTCCGTGTAGACAGTACGACGGCAGCAAAGTAGAAAGAGTCAACTGCACTTTTTACGAAATTCACTCTGACATAATTCGACTCAGAATTCTTTGTTTTGTCATAAGAGTTTTTCTGTTTGATTCTCTATTTTTATTTATATAAAGACAACTACAACAATAATTATTCTTAAAATGACGAAGTTCCGTGTTTTGGAACAAAAAATATTACAGTAATATTGGCCTTAACCATTTCCTTGGTAATGCCCTATTAACTAAATGATGTAAAATAGGAGAAGATATCTTTGTTCTTCTATTAATTATTACAATTTTGCATTCAAAACGTTCTTCTGTAAAATCATGATTTTAAGATTTTGTAGATAACCGTATATACTCGTACTTTGCGGCCGTCGAGTAGAAAATCAAATTGTCTTCACTACTTTAGACAACTGTCAGTTCTCAGTGTGATTTTGACAGTTTGGGATAGAAAACTTTCTTTTGAAATAATAGTCTACGTATAAAAGGACCTAGACAAAGATTGTTAGAAATGTAAGACAAAATGACAGTTTGTAGAAAGATTTCTATGGTGCAATGTCAAAAATGGAGAAACGAAATGTCACTTTGTATAGAGAGAGCTATGTCTATTCTTCGTAGAAATAGAAAGTGTCATGCTACGCGTGCTGCACAAGTGTGTTCACAGACACAGGTCCACTCACTGTTTCTTTACTTGATAATGAATGGTCAAAGAAGAAACTTCTGTCACTTGAGTTACCGATTAGTGGTCGTAGTTTCTTATTTAAAAGAAAGGAGTTAGTACGAGAGAGAGTACGAGTTACAAATACCTACTTATAAAATGAAAGTATTTCAAACATGTTGATTTGTTGTTATTTAAGGCACCGATTACCGACTTTTAATTATTTTATACTGAAGACTACGTCTAAATGAGTAGCGTTAATGATTAGGAAAAAATATATGTTAAATAAGAGCATATTCTTAATAATTTTATATTAGATAATTTTAGATTATGTTTGTGTTACATAGTGAAAATAATGTAAAATTATGTCTAACTCGGTTATAAAACGAAGAATCACGCAAAATCTATCAAGCGTATTTTTATGAAACCTTCAGATAATGTTATTATTGATTTTTTTGTATACGTATTTTATTAAAATACCATTTGTTATAAGTATAGTAAATTATTAATGCGTCTAAATTGGGACAGCGCTCCTTGAGGGGCGAGTTATATTACTGGCTGGACGTACGACGCGTTGCGTAAGCTCAGTACAGAACACGCAAGCTAACCACTCAAGGTCACTGGCATATATATCTGCGTCTTAAGTCCTTAGGGTATTTCTGAACAATATTTTAGGCTATAATCACCCATCGATGTCATACTAGAACACTTGCCACCATTACATTACAAAATTCTATTAAATTATTCTAAAGTTGTGATAGAAACTATAAATTTCAATAAACGAGAAGCGTCCTAACTCTTCATTTATCTATAAATTTGTTGAAGTAGAAAATAGTTTTTTTTTGCTCCGTCTTATAAGAAAAGTTCTTAGAAATTAATTAAATCAAGTTTCCTTCTAACTTCAGCTATAATTTATAGACTCTTACGTATTTAAATAATTTGTAATATTTTCTCTCAAGTAAGTTTTAATTAAACGTGGTTAGGGAGAGTTTTTAATATCTTTTTCGTGTTTGTTATAATTTTTAAATTCTTTAAAGATGGAATGAACCGCAAGCTGCCTGAACCAACGAGGTTTAGTGGTCGCCAATCGCTACTGCTGAGCATGAGGTCCTGGTTTCGAGCCTCAGGTCGGGCAAAGTGTTATTGGCGTTTTCCATAAGGAATTTCTCAGTAGTCTGGATTTGTGTCCGGCTGATGGCAATAGGCTCGCATGGGATTTATCCATATCTGGCAAAATACGTGTACGTGCACCTCTGCCTTACCCTTTGGGGAATACAGCCGTAATGATATATTATGTTAACCGCATATGAATTAAGATTTTTTTTACATATTTATTAATTTTCGTTGAGGTGATCGAAGGTATGTAGGAGATTAACCTTATTAAAGGAGCCCCATAATAACATCAAATTATGATTGAGGACGCTCTCTACATTCAAGTAATTATTTTATCCATGAAGTATGCATAAAATTGTCGCTTGAGGGAAGTTACTGAACCTGACACAAACAAAAGGGTATGTTTTTATTTTCAGATCGTTCAGGTACGGTCGTTTGACATAGAAAAGTAATTATCCATCCCAACTAGCAATTTACTTGGTAAGATGGTAGTTTTTTATCATATGCACTGGCCTTTTATCGTGTCTTCTATATCTATCTACTTATATCTATAATAAAAATTCGATATTCACACATACATTATTTAAAAAAGCATTATGCTCCTTCTGGGGCAGTCGGGTAATTAAAAATAGCCGCTTTGCGTGTCTGTGTGACCACATATATCTTCTTAACTGCACAATGAATTGCGCGGTTTTTGCCATCATTTAGAGCATCAATTCTGGAAGACTTATGTGTAGGTACCGATACTACATTATTAAGTAACTTAAATAATATATAACACAGAAAACTCGATACTTTGACATGTCGCCACTGTACCCGTGCAGAACAGGGGCGGGACGCTTTCAAATTCAAATTCAAAAGTCATTTATTCAAACTAGGCTGAGAATCAGCACTTTTCGAACGTCAAAATTACATAATACAGTCCCCCAAAACGCCCACCCTTCACCACTTCCTAGTGCATTAGCTGGGAAGAAGAAGTGGCGCAACAAACTCCCCAGCAGCACAGCTGTCTGTTCAGTTAGAAAAGCTGGTGTTTATATAAAACTATGTAAGTATTACTGTATTTTTTTGCTACGCCACGGTGTTGAACCCAACAGTTAGTACAGCTATTCACACGGTACAAGCGATAGGCCATAAACTTAATGGGTCAAGAGTCGTAAACATTACGGATTGGACAATTTGACGACCCGGCCGCTCGTAATTGGACAATTATAAGCCCCAGAAAGCTATGAATTTTATACCGACAAGTAATCATTTTGATTGACAATTTACGCGGCGTTCCAACGCATTGGAAACAAAATTATTGTTTTGGATTGTTTTGTCAGCCGTAGATAGATTTGTCATCAGATTTTGGACCGTATTGACTATGAGACTTTCTTTGTCAGTGCGCATGCTGTATGCGGCGCCGTCATTGTCTTCATAGGGAGACCGCCAGTTTTGACTCTGGTTTGCACACAGATCAAAATTGGGGAGTAACCTAAATATTTTAGACTTAAAAGAAAAGAAAGAAAGAACATAGGATTATGTGTCACAGAAACACGTGCATATAATGAAGCATGCGTGTGCGTGTACATTCCATTCCATCTGATGGATGGACACTAATGGCAGCTAACTTCACCTATGTTTTCACGATGAGATTTTTACAGAATAGAACGGCTGATACGATTAGCCTTTTTTTTTATTTTTTTTTTCAGGATGGGTAATCATCAAATGACTTCTCCCGCTCTGGGCAGAGCGAAAGGGTGTGTCAGACTTTTACTGACTAAAACCCACCCGTGTTCCTTCCGTTGCCTGTGTGCCGGGGCCGCGTTACCCCTTTCGGACAAACCCGCAACCCCAGCAGGCATTGGTGTTTCGACCCCGTCGGTTGGTGCGGACATCTCTTTGAGGCGCGCGTGGAACACAACGCCGTCGACACGGGCCTGGTCCTTATCGGACGGCGAGCTGCCCATTGCTCACCGTCCGCAAGCCCGCGCCTACGGTGGCTGGAAGTCGGCTCTTGACTCCCGACGCCCGGGGCGTCTCCTGCGGCGACTAGGGCCGCGAGGGCGTGCAGCTTGCATCTCCCTCGCGCGCTCCGCCTCCTCCTTCGCGAACATAACTGCTTCGCAGAAGGAGGTGACGGCCTCCCATGCACTCTCGCTCCGAACCATGGCCTGAACCAGGGGATACGATTAGCCTGACGGCGAATTAGCTCCGTTCAATGTTACATAATGATACTGGTCAGTTGCCACCATTAGATTGCATGTAATAGACATTTGGCATTTGCTCAGCCAGCTTTCAATTTTAATTGATGGAAATCAAAATATTTGGAAATCTGTGTGTTTCAATGTTATGTTTTATTCTTGTTGTTAGTGTTAATGTTAATTTCATAAACAGTTTTACGTCAATCATAGTATTAACTGAATATCTTAGACAATTCTCTTTTTCAATATTACTTTATGGCCTAAAATTTTTAATATTTTTCTTTGACACTACATAAAACTCCTTCATTAAAAAAATAAAACTGATGCCGTAAGAAACATGGCTGGACCCAAAACATAGAAGAACAATGAGCCTATAATGTTCCCACTACTGGGACACAAGCCTCCTCTCGTTGAGAGGGAGTGAGCCGTAATCCACCACGCGGGCACAGTGCGGGTTGGTAGATGTTGGTACATAAGACAGTCCCCCAAAAACCCCGCCCTTCACCACTTCCTAGTGCTTTAATTCTCTTGGTCCTTCCAACTACTTTGGTTCCTTACAAAAGCACATAAAAGTAAGTGAGGTATGAAGGCTAAATTAAATCTAAGTTACGGAAGAGTGGAGTGTCCTAATACAGGCATTCACTTGCTTAAAAGGACACTTCTATCACAACCTATGTAGTAAAAAGCTTGTTAAAGAAAAAATAAACTATTTGTATTTGAAAGGCAAAAACTGATCCCCATAATATACCTACTGTTCATACGAAAAGAAATCGAAGAACCTTAGCACATTATAAATGACCTAAATAACAACACGACCTTGATTGTTTCATGGCAAAACATAAGTGGCGTGAATCGATCGATCAGCACGGAATAGGCTGCACTTTTCATGGTCTACACAATGTCTGACAGCTCTGCTTCGAAAAGCACTTAACACCGTCGGTTCTTGACTATCAAACGTAGGTATCTACCATCGTTAGATGTTGTAGTCCGAAAGTCTCTAGAATTGAACCATAAATAATCACTTTTCCCTAACTTTGCTGAAGTCGTCGGACCATGGAAAGCAGCAAATATGTCTGACTCTATTGGGTTAGAAGTTATAGTTAGGGAAAATATCGCATGATATGGTTCCTGTAAATATTCCCGAGGCGCGCCACAGTCTTTTGTTTTTTATTTGGTCTTTTCTTGTGATCCGACGGAAATCTTCACATACACTTCAAATACAAACAATTATCTAGATGTACTTGTCTAGACTGAAGCCATAGTTTGATATCAGCCTTAGGCTGATATAACAATAAAATAATTCCTGATAACTATTGATGTTTCGTGGTAATCTATTACCGTGAATGTTTTAGAAACTGTTGTAATCGGATTCAAATAATTCCGTAGTTACGCCTGAATTCCTAGATTTTCTATTACTGTTCCCCCTACAATAGGTACTAGATACAATTACGTGCAGACATCAAAGCAAATATGTATCAATTGACTTAACCCATCGCAGTTCACTACTGGACACAAGCTTCTTCCAAGCTGCGCAAAAAAAAAAGAAGTATTTTTATTTACAAAGGAAAACGAAGATAACCGCAAAAGTAAAATACTGTGGCGCAGCTATCAACGCTCAACACAAAAATTTATACAAAGACATTGTTCCAGACTTCCCAAAGAAAGTTAATTAATAATTAATTGAAGAATTACAACATTTTTAAATAGAAATAATAATGAGAAAATACTAAATTTGGAGATTATTATGCAGTATAAGTGTAGAGTGGAAGAAAACACTCGGTGTTCAGCCTTCCGCATTCAGTATGTCAAAGCCGCCTTTTAAACATCTTCGATCTATCTAGCTGGGGTGTCCTCTGAAGCGTTCTTCTTCTCCAACGGCTATTAGTCCACCTCCAACGGCTATTAGTCCTTCGAAAAACATGACCTGCCCTCTGCCAATTCGGTTTGCTTACTCTGCAAGCTATGTTTGTAACTCCAGTTCTTTTCCAAATATTTTTTTTTCAAATCTTATTCTTCAGCCACATTTCGCCAGTTATGTGTTAATTACTTAATTCTATGTTAGACCCTGCATATCAAGAGGAAAACTTTCAACACTTGCATTCTTGCAATTTATGGCTACGAAACTTGGTTGCTCGCTAACAATCATAGAGCATAACAAGAAAAACTAAGGTTAAGGATATAGTGGTTCGCATAGACCATTTGAAATGGGGCTGGACAGGACACATGCTTCAATGTGAGACAAACAAATGAAGCAAGCAAGTGACTCTGTGGTACCCAAGAGATGGGACTAGAAACCGGGGAAGTGGAAAGACGATGACCGTCTAACCCTGGGTCCATATTGGACCAGAGTTGCCGAGGACACAGCACAATGGAGACAGTTGGAGGAGGCCTATGTTAAAAGGCACACTGAGCTGCGGAACATACTCGTATTATGATTAACTAACCAAATCATTTCTAGTAACAAATTAAAGATGTACCCAAAAATTGAAAATAAACAGCTTTATTATAATGATAGACCCAGGTAAAACAGGCCGAGCCTTTGCGGCTATCGGACAGAAATCTAGACTCCGGACTGCAACTGAGATTCTTTTTGGAAAACTATCCATACCACGAGTGCTATCTACGTATATAGTGATGTTATCTTATTCTAAAGGAACACCAAGAAGTTTATATCTTGGTTCCACGCTTAACTCTTTTGCTAACTTTAACTCCTAGCCAGTACTAATCTACAAAGCGACTTCCCCCACGACTTCCTGATAGTAAAAGCTCAGTAAATTCAGTTTGTAATTCAGGGCTACGCAGATAGTAAAGGCACAGTACAATAAAGTACCAGTATTATGTCTCGGCAGTGACCTTGCAATAATTACCTACGGCCGCTCAGTAGATGCGTCCGTCCAACCTTCTGCGTCCGTGCGTAACTGCTTCGCACTCGATACTGTTATACACTGAGATCGCGAAGCGCGTCGTTTCGTTTTTTATGAAGACATTACTGTTACTTATTTTAACTGTAGTAAAGGCAAATGTATCCCGAACATTTTCTATAAATAATTTTATGGGCTGTTAAACACGCTATTATCGTGCAAGAATAGATTTAGTGGTTACATAAAGATTTATTAGGAATTAATTTATGCTGTTTAGAATGAACTACCATTGTTCTAAATAAGTATAACGTCCTGCCACATAACATCACACCTCTATTCCTCAAAGAGGTAGGCAAAGGTGTTCAGTGTATCCAAAGATAAAAAACCGGTCAAGTGCGAGTTGAACTCGCGTGGAGAGGGTTCCGTACGATGAATATGTTATACGTATATTACCATGTTTTCCCCTCTACCTTGCCACAACTACACATGCAGATCAGTAAACCCAATAAATACGAGGTCGCGCTCACACTTGCAATTTATAAATCAGAACGTACTACACAATGAATTATAAACCTTATCCCATCAAACACAGCGTGCATGTTACCATGCACCGTACAACTCACTCACACGAAAACATCGAACGCTATCGTTGTGCTGTGCAAAAGCCATTTATTTTACATATACGCTAGTGATTGACCAAATCGGAAAGATATCGATTCTCCCATTTATTATTGTAAGTATTAAAAATTTTGGGAGTTCCTAAAAAATAATTCATAAAAAACGATATACTTATAATAAGATTATAAAAAATTAAATAAACAATACTTGGCAAAAAAAAAAAGTAAATCAAAAATTTCAACATTATGAGAAAACTAAATGAGAATAGAACAAGATTTCACATCGGTCTTCCAATCAGGCTATAACTGTTGACAAATTGAAGAATAAACTTTAATAGTAATATAAATTCATACAACAATCGCCATTGTTGTCGATAGCCTACGTTTGTGGATCTGCACAACCAAATCACTAACTCGTCACAAGACACAGCGCCAGTACTACACGATGCAACCGCTTAAAGAACGTATCGTTTTGTGATTTTCACATTGCTTGTCCAGTTACTTAGCGACATACTTTGGTAGTGGTAAAAACGCAATGTATTTACTACAATAATAGTACAGTCGCTGTGATATATGAAAACAAACATAACGTAGTAAAGGCAAGAATAGTTTTAAGATTTGTTGTTTTTCATGATTTTCAACACAAATATAGTAATATACTTGTGCTGATATATATTAAGTGGTTCTATGATTTATAAAGTGTCTAGTTTAGCTTCGGTTTTTACAAGAAACCACTGAACAACACGGTATTCTTAAATGTTATCACGATCGCGTTCGTAAGCGCACTAGTTAGCGGAGACGGCCATTTGCCTGAGGCATGAGCATTGTGAGCATTACGCGCGGACACAGACACGCCCCCATGCTACTTTTCCTGTTATGTATATTTCTATGATTTATTTGTATGGGACTCACGAGGACCCATTTTATAGATAGCGCGACAAAAAAAACTAATTTTGTAAACTTTAAAAGTAAGCAATAAATAATACTAGCCTCATAATGGCGCCCTTTGGGCCTCTTCTCATACAGAGAAAGCACGAGCATTGATCACCACGCTTGCTCAGCACGGGTTGCCGATTTCAAACTTTTATTATAGTAAGCAATAATTACCCCCCTGCTTTTTTATTACTTTTGTTTATTACTTGAAACCACTTCTATTCCAAGCATTTTAAACGGATTTGAACACTTGTGAAGTAAAACTCGCACTGTTCTTAAAGCTCATCGACGTCGTATTCGATGAGCTTTTAGGACAACAGGCACCATTCACACATAACGGACAACGTGCGGACGCAACACGGGAACATGACACATCTTTAGCAAAAACATCCGTGTCCTGCCGCGGCTGCATAGACTGCGCTTTTGAACAGACACAAACGGCGTTGTGCACTGTGCAGACTCTGTCCATTACTTAAAATGGACAGAGTCTGCACAGTGCAAAACGCCCAGTCAGCTTTGTTTACATCTCGTCCTCACTCTGTGAATGTTTCTAAAGGACATTTGTGATCCTTTGTTCACCCAAAACGTAGATTATTAATATTGCGGGAAGTGGTACGAGTTTTGACGGTCCCAGGGCAATCCAATACTAGCTTGCTGCTTCGCATATAATATTTTAACCACGGTATGAACTATTACCATATTTTGTGTTGATTTTAATGGCATCTGCGGTGTTGCTGGTTCAAAAAAAAACATAGCTAAATGGAAGTATTTTTAATATTTCACATGTTTAAAATGGGTAACAAAAACTGAAATTTTTGGAACTTTCTCTAGGACAAGTTTAAAATTAATTTTAACCGTCAAATTTTAACCAAATTACCAAGAAGGCAATACAACGTGGACTTTTTTACCTCCTACAACGATTTAAAAGCAAAATTTCAGTATAGTATCTTTGAACCTTATCTAACCTTAAAAATAATTGAGTTCGAAATTGCAATTTTCATCAGCTTATATTTAGTTGATTTTTTATTTAAATACTATGTATTTATGATTTGGTTAAATATTTTCTGTAAATTATAATAACAAAATATGCACCTAAACAAAAATATCAGTAAGGAGAATCGGCAAAAATGTATGGAAGCTGGTCCAAGCACCAATAACCACACATATGTCATTAGATAGGTATTTTAATATTATGCAATAACTATTAAGGTGGCTCATTTCAAATTGCTGTGTGAAAAAAGTTGTGGCGATGTTTAGCAGGACTGACCTGGACGGTAGTTAAGGGACCCTTTGAATAGTTAATCACTTCTGGTGATCTTATAATGTCATCAGGTCCTCGTCATGCGGTAAAATGTCCAGGACTCGTTGAGACACATCTAATAAGCCCACACTCAATGGGTTTAATAGTAGCTGTTCAAGAGTTCCATTATCTAGCGTCCAGATTCATCATCAGATTAGCTCGATGGTACCATATTATTGTCTTGTCATCGCAATGCATACATTTGAAAATATTCAACCTAGATCACTAGAAGTGATTTATGTTCATGAATTCCGTTAACTACCGTCCAGTTCAGTCCTGTGATATATCGCCACGTTCTTCACACAGCGATTTTAAATGAGCCGCCACAGTACTTTTTGCTCTATATTAAAATGCCTATCTAATGATATATGTGTGGTTGTTATTGGTCGTGGGGTCCATTTTGTCCGGTCCTCCTTTAAAGATAACACCAAAGTTATTCTTCTACAATATCATGGGACATTCCACTAATGTGTACTGGCAAAAAAAAGATAAATGCTCCGCTACGAAATACACGCAATTTACACTTTATTTGTTTTCATTCTTTTTTAATTTGATTTTTGTTTATAGTATAATATGTAGTGTTGTGTGCCTTTTGTGTGCGTGTCTGTGCTAAATAAATGTATTTTCTTTCTTTCTTCTTTCTTTCTTTACGAGGAGACGATTTGCAAGAAAAACGAAAAAAAAAGAAGCCAAGTGCAAGTTGGACTTGCGCACTAAACCCCTTATTAATACATGAAGAGTTACGTTACAACTAGTATGAGTTTCAGATATAACAAACATTTTTCAAGGTTTGGCATTACTTTACTCTTCATTTATTAATAAAAGGGTGTTATGGTTTGTTAGGACGAAAGCTTACTTATACTTTTATACTATCTTGTCTTTTAATTAACATGTAAAGTAACATTTTATTAACTGGCTACCTGAAAAATCAATCTGCCTAGCCTTTTCCCAACTATGTTTGGTTTCGGCTTCCAGTCTAACCGGCAGTACAAATGGCTACCTATTAACGATTCAAAAAGTACAGTTTTGTTGGCACCTTTTGGGTACGGAATCCTAAATTGCTTTATTTTTCATTATTTTTTACCTATCGCGGTATAGTAATCTTATTAAAACCATAGCACAGCCGCGTGCTGTGGGTCTCCATAGCACAGCATCATGCTGAGTGGAAGCCTTCTTGTCACAGTCATGACGTGCCAGCAGCTGCCTACTATTTCTGTTTTGTACTCGTTATTGTATACGTATTGTTATTGTTTTGTTATCTACTCGAGTTTTTATTATTTTTTTATGCACGAATAAAATTATTTTTCTTTCTTTCTTTTCTTTCTTTTATTCTAGATGCATCGTCTTCACATATAATTATATAATTAATGTATACAAAATATTGTAAAAACATTTTAAAAGAGTAACGGTGGAGTTTGTTGCCCATTCTTCTCCATACGAAAACTACCTTTTGGAAGGGGCGACTAGAATCAATTCTATTTTTTGTAAACTTGACGTTCACAAGAGCCTTTTATGTGCCTAATTGAAATAAATTGTTTGACTTTGACTTTGACTTTAAAAGCGAGTTGCTTGAGTTTAAGACTCGACAGTGTTGAATAAAGTGCACTAAGGGACTGCGAAGTTTACTTGTAGAAAGCATTAAATTCAGTGCCGGGTTGTTGAAAGAGCTAAGTAGCCGTCATTAAAAAGGAAATAGTTTTCTCCTTTCGTTTAATGAGATGACTTTTGCGGAGAATAGTCAATCTGGTAATTTTGGAAGATGTTTAAAAGGAAGAAGTTTTACTTTTCTTACATTTTAACTTTTCTGACAATTTTCTTGTAAAATCGTCTTTAAAATAACTCCAAAACTTGTGTCCGTAGTAATTGTGCTTTTCTGTCTTGCTAAAAATTCCCGATGTCTGCATAGATTCATTAGAGTTTTCATTTGATTTCAATAAAATAAATCAGTCCCGACTCAGCTTCACCCAATATTTTCAGGGATGTATTCTGATTAATCTACTTAATAAAGATCTAAAATAACTTCAGTCCCTGACAACCAACGCACAGCCTAAACCGCTGGAATGGAAGCATGAAATTTTGTGCAATATTTCAATTTATAACGAAAGTGAGCACTATGGATGGATTTTGAAACATTTGAAACATTCACATTAAAGGGATTAAATAGGGGATGAAAGTTTGGATGGAAGTTCCGAACTCCCATCCCACCCCATCGGGACTGTTAAACGTAATTAACTTAATAATAAAATTAAAAACGAAGTATATGTAAATTAGACCGTGGACACAACAGATTTTTATAACGCACGCCAGGTTAATGAAAATTATAGGAAAATCAATTAAAATCGAACGTTGTAAAGCATAGCGCCTACCACAAGTCATTAAAAATGTTCAATAAACTGCCGACAGAAGTAAAAAGTCTGTATATACAAGTGGGTTTCAGAATAAACTTAAACGGTTCTTGATTTATAAGTGTTTATTTCTATTGATGAATTATAAATTCATACAAAAGTTGAAAGTAACATAATTTTATTGATTTGAAATTAAAATTTTATTGTTTTTTTTTTTTTTTTTTTTTTTTTTTTTTTTTTTTTTTTTTTTTTTCATATCTTTTATTATTAATCTGATTTGAATGTAATATGGATAATTGTAATGATTTAAATATAGATTGCATGCATGATGTTTCTTATAGAGCTATTTAGTCGTATAAATTCAGACACGATGTAAAAATGGTTATTGAATAAATTAATTGAATTGAATCGTAATTTCAGGCATTGTAGGGAACTTTCGGGTTCATGTTTGCATGTAAACTGAGACCATAAAAGCTATCTCGGTACTCGGATCTTGGTACGGCACTTAGGAACCACAACCTGCGGTCAATGTCGCTGCAAGCAACATGCGCTAGCTAGCTCCTATGTGGTACGTGTGGTTGGTTTGTTTTTACCTTATATACACTCTATGTACAGATCATAAAGGTTTTTAATTTGGTAAATATTTAAGTAACTTACTGTTGAGTGCGGGGCATGTGCAAGTATACCCCGCCACCCCGAATAATGGTAGCAGGAAGAATACGATGGGATTCCAGAGTCTGTTATAACTTTCATACTCCCTAAATAGAGGGTATCCATGATTTCTTCACGATACAAATATAAAAGAGCATAGAAAGACAAAACAAAAATAGTATTACAGGAGGCCTAAAACGGCCACATTAAGCAATTCCTCTCAAAGCAAATTTTCTGAATTCCCGGCAATTCCTCTATATTGTGACACTCATTTTATCTGAATCATATTCAATTCAATTCACATCAAAATCATATTTGGTGTAAATATTGCCGCATGAAAAAAATAAAAACTACAGTTTTTATTAATCAAATGGGACTTTTTTTATTTTTTTCTACAGTTTAAATGTTGTTTCATTATAGTATAAAACTGTCAAACAGCTGACTTGAATTGAACGCAGATAATATTATGAATTTATTGTCAGTTTGTGTGATTTATAATATTTTCCTAATAAGATTCTGCCAAAGCGGCCGTTCTAAGCCTCCATCGTTTCGACCCTCCTCCTCCGTTTTAAGGCTATGCAGTAAATTAAAATATATCACTGGAAATTGCTAGCGAACTTGACTTGCAATTTACTTCAAACACGAATTGTTTGGCAATTACCTGCTTTATCAACATAGAAATAAGCAACGCCACGACTGAATGCTGCCACCACTGTTTTTCAGTAGTGGCCCAGTGGTAACGGCCGCGGCATCTACAATCGCCACATGCGAACTACGTATCAAAGACCTGACGTCACACAACATCCTGACGTCACACAAATCCTGCATCGCGCAATTAGAGACGCGCGATGGACATATATAAAGCTCCCGACTTCAACCTCTGGGCAGTGTCCCGCCAGACACGACACCTGTCTGGTCGGAGGATCCTCACTTTTCTATGTTGAATGGGTGAACTTTACACCCTGTTCCTGATACCCCTAAAGTTCCATAGGAAACAATAAAAGGGATTTTTTAAGCTTAATCTTTGAACGGTCTGAAGGTCGTAAATATGTGACTCAAGTCGTAGGCAAAAGTTAGTCACAGCATCACGTAAACACACACAATAAAGATAATCTTGATACTCTGGCACACCTAATTATTATCACAGTCTGTGGTCATTGTCGCTGCAAGCAACATGCGTATGCAAGCTCCTCTGTGGTAGGTACTGCGGTTGACTTATTTAATGTACCTAGTTATAACTAGTATGGTATTGTCTGTTTTGTTTTCCAAATTCCTTTGTCAGATACGAAATATGATAGACTAGCGACCCGCTCCTGGTTCACACGATTTTTACGACTTGACAAAACATCGGGATTTCTTTTCTATGACGATATCTATGTCAGCCATGTTTATTATTTTTAATTAATTTTTTCATTCTTCCTTGACAAAATCATCCTAATATTTGACATTATATTACCTACAATTTAATTTCAACACTTTATTAGTGGCTTTTGTGTACATGATAATTATTCCGATTTGTTAAAGTTTTAGGTTAGGTGTTAGGTTTTTATTCATTTATAGATTCTTTTCTATTTTGTGAATGTGAGAACGCTTAGTGGACTGTAGACTTATCGTCAATATTTTATTTTGTTAAGTACCTGGTACTTGTTGAAAGACCTATACTGTCCTCCTATACCTATGAATACTGTTATTTGAAAATATTGGAAAGGCCAATTATTTTTAAAAGAGTAACCGTGAATTTCCTTGCCGGCTCTTCTCCAAAGGAAACAACCAATTGGAACCGTGCACCTAGCTTCTGCCGTTTCATAAGTGCCCATGTAGGTTTATGTGAAATAAAATACTTTTGAATTTCGAATCTGCCTAGCCTTTTCCCAGCTATGTTGAGGTTGGCTGGCTGGCTTCCATTTTAATCGGATGCAGCTGAATACCATTATTTTACATGGAGCGACTGCCTATCTAACCTCCGCAACCCAGTAACTGGGTAATACGATACCCCTTGGTAAGACTGGTTGTCAAAATTTCGGGCTTCTGACGACCCGTAATAACTGTCAAAGATCTACAGCCGGGACCCATGGCTTAACGTGCTTTACGAGGCACGGAGAGGCTTGGTATGTAAAGATGGTCACCCATCCACGGACCAACCCCGGCAAGTGTAGCGTAACCTGATAAATCGACCCGCGCGGCTGTTATTGCTTAGTCACGAGCTCCTCAATGTATTAGACATTAAACCTTCCGGAATAGATTCTCCAAATCATGGTGAAAACTGCATCACATTTCGTTACGTAGTTAAAAAGAACAACGCGGTCACACAGGCAGACACGAAAAACGACTTTAATTTAAGAAACATCTCTAAAACATTGTAAAGATGTTTTTCAGTGAAATCACATCAGGCTGAACTAATTTTGACGAAATAAGCTACACGGATAGAGCCAGGCACAACCTAGTGTGGACTCCACAAGTTAATATTAAAATAATGTTTCCTTTGTAAAAATATTTTAGGAGTAATTTAATTGTATTCGTTTTAAGGAAATGTAGGTACTTTATTTAGTTTACAAAAAAAAACATCCTACCAGCTAAAACAATGATGGAATTAATGTTAAAATTGTATGAGACTGACTGAGAAAAACTACCGAAAAGCTTAAAGGCTTGTGCAGACCAGAGCGACTTGTCGCGTGACGCGACACGAACTATACAATTTCTAAGAAAATTTCACAGTATAACAATAACCGGTGTTGCGTCGCGCGAAAAGTCGCGCTGGTCTGCACAAGCCTTAAAAGTCAATTCTGTTGAAAGTCGTTGTAGAAATACGAAACGCTTTGAAAGGGATTCCCACTTGTCTGCGCCCTCTGGAGCTCATGAGTTTCATATATTTTCCTTAGAGAATGTGAGTAGAATCAAACCAACCAACCAACCAATGGCATTAAATCCGCCTCCGTACATGAAGTATAAATAATAAAACCGTGGATAAAATTCTAGCAATCTATAAAACTTAACTACTGCGACTATAAAAACCCAGAAAGTATTTCTAAAAATAAAATAAATATTTTCGCAGGAACCAGGCAGTTTCTGAACAATTTTCGCACGTAAAGCCCAAAAGTTATTGGCAAAAGCACCTAGCTTAGTGGTATTTGCGCGTGCTCAGAATCTTTCTTACCTTTAAGTAGCCGTTAGACAGTTAAAGGTACTTATAGTAGGTATGAAAAAGTATATTTTTTCCATATACACGTTGCACAGTAGAACGTGTTGTGGGTATATACAGGGTGTTAGGTTACGCATGAGACGCCCTGGGCGTCGAGAATCGCAGGCCGATTCCCGGCCACCGTAGGCGTGGGCTTGCGGACGGTGAGCAATGGGTAGCTCGCCGTCCGATAAGGACCAGGCCCGGGTCGACGGCGCGTTGTGTTCCACGCGCGCCTGAAAGAGATGTCAGCTCAAATGACGGGGTCCGCTAGGACCGATGTCTGCCAGGGTCGCGGGAAAGTCCGAAAGGGATACCGTAGCCACTGCCAACGTACAAGCAACTGAAGGAACACGGGTGGGTTTTAGTCAGTAAGAGTCTGACACGCCCTCCCTCTCCGCCCAGAGCGGGAGAAGTTATTTGATAATTTTCCACACTAAAAAAACAAGGAACAAGGATGTTAGGTTAAACTAGAGACATGCTTTAAGGGAGTGTAGTTCTCATGAAAATAATCCTCTTTTACTATGGGACCCCACCACTCAAATAAAAAAAAATTAACTGTTGTTCCCTTCATTTGACCACGTAGGTATTTTACTTTGTCTATAGGAAACAGCTGATACGTACATTACTGTCGCGGCCTGCAACATGGGCATTGATGAACGATCGTGATCGTGGGCCGAGGCACACATACGTCCATCAATCCCTGGTTGCGGCCAACTCTTGCATAGTACGTTTCTCAAATAAAGTGCGGAAATTCAAACTAATTAAATTAATTATAAATTCCAGAATCAATGATGAACAACGATATTTTTTTACAAGCCAGTAAGTTCATTTGGTTCTTCATTACTTTACACAGCTCTGTTTGCAAGCCAAATCAAAATTCAAATAAAATCTTAGAAAAGTTCCTTGGTTGCCATTTGTTGAAGTAAAAAGTTTGTTCCATTTTTAAATAACACGACAGGTATGAGTTTTCAAAGTAATATTCGGCCGCTAAACAGTTATAGATTTTCATACAAACATTGCGCTCGCATTTATTCGACCAGTACCGCAATTTCGATTTTCTCGAAGAAGGTTGTCAAAATAATGTCCGAATTTCCAAGTATGTTTGAAAAAGTACGTTTTTTAATTTTAGGGTGGGTCCCATAGTAAAAGTTGCAAATTTTCGTGAGTACTACTGACACCTCGTTTAACCTAACACACTTTGTATGCTAAACGTGATCATAAATATGAGACGTATGGAATAAAAATGCGAAAGTGAGTTTGTTTGTTTGTTACGCTTTCACGCTAAAACGGCTGAACGGATTTGGATGAAATTTGACATATGGGTAGGCCATGATCTGGGTTTGGACATAGAATACTATTTTTATCCTGGTAATACATTTCCGTAGGATCATTTTCGAGCACCACGCGGGCGAAGCCGCGGGCAAAAGCTAGTACGTAATACTTTTTTTATTTAATTGTGGGTCCCAAGTTGCTATTATAATTTTCGTGACACCTCGTTTAACTTAACACACTTTATATAATAATCGTGATCGTAAATAAGACTCGTAAAGAATTACAATAATTGGAAAAATAATCTTCTCCAGACTGTTTTAATCCATGGATGGCCCTAACTAACGTCATATTAAGTTTAATATTATTACAAGTACCTGGGCGACCGAGCTCTGCTCTGGTGAAAATAGAGAATTTAATAGTATAGAAAAGTTCATATTTATTCCATGTTTAGTACATACTAATTCCATGCTGCCATGAATGTCATTATTCTAAGGTCGGCTCGGTCGCCCAAAGTTTAGAACAAGATGGCTATCTTGTTCTAAACTTTGGGCGACCGAGCTCTGCTCGGGTTAAAATATGGATAAAACGAATTTTCCCAGATATGAGACCTAGCTAGATCGATTTTTCGCCCCATAAACCCCTTTATTGCAACTTTCATCGAAATCTTTAGAGCTGTTTTCCAGAACGGGATTACAAATATATTTATTTAAGTATATAATATTGCTCATTGAATAGGATTAATAACATTTTATTGTTGTTACTAAAGATAACGTCATTGTAAACAGATTGCCTGATATTAGTGTCGGTTAATTAGCAAATAACAATGTAATAATTAAACTATTTATTGACTCACCTTTCGCGCGTCACTACCAAAATCTGAAACAATAGATAATTTCATTAGTATTATGGCTGCATGATTTTAGTTGCAACATTGTGTTTTAGGGATGGCAGTTCTGTAAAAAAAAGTTTTTATTAGAAAGAAAAGCTTGTTTTCTCTCTGTACCCGACTGTCAATGTCAAAGTCAAATAATTTATTTCAAATAGGCACATAAAAGGCAATTTTGAACGTCAAACTGCTATTTCTATCACTATTTACCCGACTGTTGTGAGGGTCAAAAAGAGGCTAATGTTTTTACAATAGGTACAAGTTAAGACCATGAAAACATAAAACCCACTCTACATAAAGATGAGTTTTTCAGGAGTTTCTTGTGAGATCAGTCGAAGAACGAGAAGTAGTGGTTTCTCGAGTGACATCATTATAATGATCATACCTTTATGAACTAGATTCTCTACACTCACACCAATTTATTATAAGTATTTTGAGCTGTTCGGGCATCGTATTGGAATGCCGACTACTCACTTACAGTCCAAAACTGATCAACAAAACAATATATGGTCTGATCGACAATTCAAAAGGATGTGTTCTACACCAAACAATCAAATTAAATGCTTTGTAAATTAAATTTTCCTTTAATAACAATCTCCATCTCATTTTCCAAAATACTCGTGGAAAAACAATTTTGTTAATTAATTAATTAATTAAAGGCGAAGCAAAAAGTAAAATCAAACAACCCTACGTTCGTACGTCAGAGAATCGATTCAAAATTAAACAATTGTGCTTGTGTGTTCACAGAGTAAATAAGTACAGAGAGTCTATTCCAAACACTTTTAACAAAGGAAAAGGGTATTTAATACTTCTTTCCTTAATGTCTTGTGCTCTGCACAGACTACGTTAGATGTAAGGAAACAATGAGTTTTCAAACTCAAACTCAAAGCATTTATTTTAAATAAACCAATTACAAGCACTTTTGAATTGTCAAGGGGTCGGTCAGACAGAAATATGAAGCTGGTCCATTCCAACGCGTAGTAGGTTCCTATGGAGAAGAACGGGCAAGAAACTCTACGGACACTCTTTTACTCGTTTGACTCTGAGACGCAATAAGGAAAGCGTTTAATAGAGGCACTTGCAAGTGAATTACTGAATTCTTGTATAGTCTGCGATACGCTTGCGTTAAGATTGCAGCAGGCGTACGAATGAAAGCTTGTTATATTCATAAAAAAACTGACGTCAAACGACGAAAATTCGATTACTGAAACCGAATCCAGTTTTGCAAATGTGCCTATTTTCAGCAAGTAGGTTCCATAACAAACTATAATTGCTAAAGCAAGTCTTGTGTGTTTCTCATACTGTGACTTTTGAATGTGCATGTCGTCAAGTTTGGAACTTCTGCATCTTTTTACATTGTTATATGTACGTGTCTATTACAATTCTTGCTTTTATATTCAATTCTAATTAGGCAAGAGGTCAATGAAACCGAAAGGATAGGACACAATAACGTCCCAGTCACGGGAGTAGGACGTTTTTGAAATTAAACCAGCTCAAATGAATTCTCATTCCCAATTTGTAATTTCGGAGTGGGTGATACGATTATGAATCTAATTTTGTGTTCAGTATTCTAGGGTTAATGTGATTTCGTCCGTGGGGTTAATATATGAATGCCTGTGGCGGTGTAGACCACAAACTGACCACTATAATAATCTTATTTAGTAAACATATGATTTTTCTCTTGAAAGAGTAACTTAGTTACCTGCTTACATATTACATGCAAAATAGGGAATGTAAATAAAAATTGTGGATGTCTTCATCTAATTGGTTTCTATTACGCTTGATAAATGGATCGTTGATTGGAAAACCATATATGATTTTACATAAAAAGGATATGGCTGATTAACGTGTCTTATAAAATAGCCTCTAATAGATTTTTTTTTTGTTATAAAACCACAGGGCAGTTTTTTAAAAGGCCAAGTAAATATTCAATATCCTCGTATGAAGAGGTTTATTTACAAGCTCGTTCATTCCTTGCTCTTTTCATTCATTATTTGACTTATTTTCCACGAAAAATATTCGCCAAAATTAAAACGTAATCTCTTTTGTACAGGTTGCGGAAAAAATTAAAAAAGCCCCTGATTCTCCTGTAAACCGCTTTGCGCAGCTTAAAAGCCTGCCAATATGTTTTTAAAAGGTGACAAGATATAATAACGTTTTGTTTTAGCGCTTGGAAAGTCACTGATTATTTTATCGAGGTATAAAACTTAGAAATATACCTATTGTCTAGTATATTTAATAGGTAAATACATTATACATGATTGTTTTAAAGGTCATTATTTTTAGAAATAGTAAAATCAACTAAAAAGGTCGTTTGCGTAGCTTGAAATTTGGAGACTAAGTGACGAAACTTCAATAAAAGAAAATGGTAAAAAGGAAGTTTAGAGTGGACATTTTTCATTGAAATTATTGGCTATTTCCCTGTCACTTTTCGCATGAAAGCACAGTTGCATGCAAGTATACTCCATTTGAAATTAGATTAGACATTTTAAATAAACCTTTTTTACAGTCCGTTCAACCGATTTCGACTTTTATTGCGTTGGTGGCATGACAAATGACAGCTACAGTAAACAGTTGGTTTTGTAAGCACTTTTTTGCTTTTAATGCCATGCTTATGCCTACGGTATATAAGTCAAAATCGGTTGAACGGACTGTAAAAAAAAGGTTTATTTAAATGTCTAATCTTATTTTAAATGTAGTATACAGGATGTTCGGCAGCCCTTTACGGGGCACCGATGTGGGCGCGTTCATTAAGGCTGCGACCGGCCCAGCGATTGAACGCGACCCAAAGGGTCATGGCGATTAGGCTGGTCAGAGGATACTGCATGGTCTCCCGTGAGGCGGCGAGCATTCTTGCCGGAATACCGCCATGGGATCTGGAGGCAAAAGTCCTCGCGCACATGTGTGAGATGCGCGAGGAGGCGAAACGCCGGGGCGTAACTCCGCTGCCGCGAGAAATCACGGCACAGCGGACAGAGCTCCGGCGGGATCTCATGGCGGCATGGAGAGTGCGATTGTCGCAACCCAGCGCTGGGCACGCCACAATTGTGGCGATATGTCCTCTCTTTGAGGAGTGGCTAGAGAGGCACCACGGCGTCCTCAACTTCCGCCTGACGAAGGTCCTCACTGAACACGAATGTTTCGGGTGGTTCCTGTTCCGTATAAGGCGGGAGGAAACGCCCGGGGTGTCACCACTGTGTGGATCGCCCGGAGGACACGGTGGAGCATACGGTGGAGGTCTGCCCTGCTTGGGCGGAGCACCGCCGTGTCCTCACGGAGGCGATCGGCGGCGGCGATCTCTCGCGTCCTTCCCTGGTTCAGGCCATGGTCCAGAGCGAGAGTGCATAGGATGCCGTCACTTTCTTCTGCGAAGCAGTTATGCTCGCAAAGGAGGAGGCGGAGCGCGCGAGGGAGAGGCAGGATTCGCGCCCTCGCGCCCCTGGTCGCCGCAGGAGACGCCCCGGGCGTCCGGAGTCGCGACCCGACTTCCGGCCACCATAGGCGCGGGCTTGCGGACGGTGAGCAATGGGTAGATCGCCGTCCGATTAGGACCAGGCCCAGGTCGACGGCGCGTTGTATTCCACGCGCGCCTCAAAGAGATGTCAGCACCAACTGACGGGGTCCGTAAGGGCCAATGCCTGCCAGGGTTGCGAGTTTGTCCGAAAGGGATATCGCGGCCCCGGCACACAGGCAACGGAAGGAACACGGGTGGGTTTTAGTCAGTAAAAGTCTGACACACCCTTCGGCTCCGCCTAGAGTGGGAGAAGTTATTTGATAATTTCCCACACTCAAAAAAAATAAAAAAATAAAAGGGTGTTCGGCAGAAGGTTGAACATACGAAAATGGCAGATCCGTGGGGCCGTCTACTACGTGTTTAGGTTCAATAACAAAAAATAATTTTAAAAAATCCATTTTTTTTAATGTTTTTTTTTAAATTTAAAGGAAATTCGTGGTTGCTCAGATTTCAAACGTCAATAATTTCATTTAAAATAACAAAACTGGCAATTTTTTTTTTTTTCTAGAATAATTGTAGAATCTAATATGTAAAAAAAAATTTGGTTCGTATATTAATTAATTTCACTTTTTGCAAATATCCTTCGCAATCCTTTCGCTGAAAAAAGTTCCAGGCAGTTAAAATTGGTGAATTGTTCTAGTGTATCCTTGTGGCTTGAGTCTTGTTATTGGGCCTAAAAACGTAGTAGACGGCCCCACGGATCCGCCATTTTCGTATGTTCAACCTTCTGCCAAACACCCAGTAGATACTTCCCTAAAACTAACTTAGATAATGTACACACGGCTACACATCAAGCTATACATGTCCAGTTTATGCTGATCTCGCATTATATAGCATTTCCGTACAATACGAGGTCAGCTTATACTGGAAATGTATAGCTTCATGTGTAGCCCTGTGTACTGAAGGAGTCTAGAGGAGTCACCTTGAGATCGTCGTATGAATAAGCTACTAGAAACACTTACTAGTTATGGTAGGATAATTATTTCTATACCTAATAAATAATTACTTCTTTACATCTCGACTCGACTGTCAGCTGTCTCTAGAATCTTTTTCTATTCTAAATATGAAATAGTGTTTATCTCCAAAACTGCCATTATCTTATAAAATATTCGTGTAGATTGCATGATTGCATCTAGGTGAAAACCTCCAATCTTAAAACATATTGTACATACAGTTAAAATAATATCTACCAATATACTGTCTATTTTAACGGAAAGTCAGACGGAAAGGTATTTCCTATCTCTTGTGTAGTGCAGCCATATGGGTGAAATGTCCTACATTCTTGAATAAAATATTGAAGACTTGAGCGACAGACTTTCATACGTGCACCGAAAGATATATGATTGAATATAGTCGAAGATGTGATGTGCAGCAATCACTTTCAAGTTACGCTCGTTCTATTTCAAAATTTGAAATAAAATATTAGGCAAATTACAATTTTAGAAAAGAAAAAGTGCTACCCGTACTGCTGCATTACTAGTTCCCGATTAATACGCCGACAAAGTCGCGTGCAAACTCGAAATAGATAATTCCCCTGTCAATATCCAAACAAGGAACAAACTCCCCTATAATTTCCACCACCAAAACCAAATAAACTTGGGAACAAAGTAAATAAATTTGATATCTGCCGACCCCCATTTCCTCGCATTCATCAATCCGCACGCAAACGATCGCGTGTCATTTCCCTTAGCCCATAGTATAATGACAGACCAATAAATATTGCTATTGTTTCCCAAATTGAGGGTACTGTCACAGAATAGTACAAAAGGTGAGGTATTCCACTTACAGCACCGATTTCAACCACATTTGACCGAACGGCACCTTAGCTATTCCATTAATAGCACTGTTTTTTTTTGTTAAGGGTGGTTCGGTGGAACAGATTTAGAAATATATTGTTATTCCCACAAACGGCACCTCTGCTCCATACATCGAGTGATACTCCATACATCGGGCGCACATACTCGTATAGACACGCTTTACTTACTTACAATGGTATTCATTGAAGAGTCGCCAAACGTATGCATCTAATGTGTGTGCCGTGCGTGCACTTAATTGTACTGGTCATATGGGATGGACCTTCTGTAGATAGGTACTATGTGTTTCTATTTTAAAGAGTTCTAAAATCGATGCTTTGATTGCGGCCTTTCATTTGTTTAATGAACTGGGAATTTGAGGGGATGGTTTGAGCTTGAAAGCCGAGATTAACTGTTAAAGCGCTGGCTTAGCGAAGATTGAACTTTGTAAAAAAATACCGTTGTAATAACGAGGAAAATTTTGAGAAATATCTCATTGGAATTAAGGCTGTAAATAGTAGAAGGATTTATAAAACACAAAAATAAACGATGCTCTTAAATGAGCATACTGAAAAAAACAATGATTGTTAGACTAGAAGAATAACCAATTATGTCAAAGTTATAAACAATATTTTAATCTTGGAAAAGAAACAATAAGATATTGAATTGAAGCTTCAATTTCATCTAAGTATTAAATTCGTTATCATCATCATTTCAGCCGATAGACGTCCAATGGCCACATTGGCCTCCACCAAGGACCGCCACTTGGACCGGTTCTGTGCTTTCCGCATCCAGCGGATTCCTGCGGCCTTAACAAGGTCATCGGTCAAGTATTAAATTGCCAAGCAACATTATAAAATGTAAACTAACAACAATAATAAAATAATACATCTACACAAGATCCTTTAAAAAAAGAACACTTCAGTAAACAGTATTAGAGTATAGTCAAAGAATACTACATTTAAGTCCCGAGAGACAATAACCACCTGAACGAAAATATCTCTTACACGCTCCTTAACTTACAATGAAATAAATAACAATACAGTGTGTAATAAACAAAAAGGAATACATACTCGTATAATCAAAATTTATTTGGTTAATAACGTCGCCCCGAACAAAGCTGGTGTTATAAATTTTGACACCCCTGCCTAGAAAGTTTGGCACAATTTATGAGGTACGCGATGTAATTAGCAAATGAGACAAAGAGTGATGAGGGATTTCATGTAGAATTACATTACAGGAGATATATACATTATATTATTGTGTAAAATTATTCGCACCTGTTTACTGTCTAAACACGACCTGTATTATTGTAGTGCCAATCATTCTGACGGATTGGACGGTCCAGGGGAGATGACAGAAAATTATTATTAAATGAAAGAAAAGTGAAAGATAATCATTATAGTAAATAGCTAGATCAATGTGATGAAGAAAATGTAAAAAATATTACTAATGAAGATCCTAATAATAATTATATTGCATTGTACTAACCTAACACAGGCTTGGATTAGTATAAGAGTAAGCAGAGTAATCTTCTGAATCATTATATTGAGAAGATTACTCTGCTTTATTTAACTCGTCAACCTGACGAAAAATTAAAGAGCAGGGTCATCCTTGAATTATTCAAAAATCTAGTTGGAAATAAAGATCTAGTCTATGTTCGCAATTTAATTTCATTCAACAGTATTCAAATCACAGCTGCTATTGAAAAGTAGGTACCAGGAAACAGAATTCTACGACCATCAATCCATTATTACGATGATATAACAGTACTTCATAATGTACGCAAATCGCTCGAGTGATTTCTAACAATGAGGTTAAGCGTAGCATTGATGATTACTTGAATGTACAGCGTTATTGCAATTTGTGTGAATCGAGAGATAAAGAGAATAATACGATAATACGTATATATTTCTAAGAATTTGATTCACAGTATTGCAGCACGCGCTGTACTGAGAATCAAAATATCCGGAAATGCTGATCGATAATCACACGCAAGAAAACTATTTTAGAAAATTCAATTGTGTATAATTTGGCTCACACATATTTCTCAAAAACAAAGCAAATAGAAAATCTGGAATGTAGGAAAAGTAAAATATCAAGAGGAATTTCTGTCACTAACAAAATGCTATCTCTGAGAGCGATGATACTATTCCCTCAGCTCCTAGACCCAATGACAAAACAAATACCGTAGATAAAACAAAAGACAAAACCTTTTCTGTACCAGTCGCACATAATAACCGTCGCATAATTCTGCCGAACATCCACTATCATCCGCTACACAGCGATAAAAATATACCAGCATAAAAGCAAGCGCTTGGTAATGACAGGGTAGCAGCACATTTCCTTGATAAATATTCCCCTGACGCCCGCTAAAGTTGGTCGTTTGTACCATAATAACACAACATCAGACAGGCTTGTCCCCTGGGAGGTATTCACGATGAAAAACAATAAACGCTAACCTATCCCCTGGCACTTTTCGTTTTCGTACGTGGTTTGTGTGATCAATTGTTTTTGCTTGAATTTAAATTGCTTTTGTTGCATGGGTGTCGTAATTTGTCAAGATGTGTCTGAATATGTCCGGTGTTTGTTATTGCTGAATTTATGTGGTGAATTTGGCTCTTTATTATTTATTTATATATATTTTATTGTACACCAGATTATACATTACAATAAGTAAAAGCTATACACTACAAAATATACAAAGGGCGGCCTGATCGCTTACTGCGATCTCTTCCAGGCAACCTTGGAATGGACAGTGATTTTCTGGAAATAAAATGGGGCTGTCTTTCGTACAAACAAAAAGTATATAAGTACATACGAGTATATACATATACAAGAGGATTCAAACGAATTAAAGGAGACAATTTTTTTTGTTTGGAGAATGGGCCCACCACATATTGTGGCGTATAGTAATGAATTGCATGTTGGTTTATTCCTTATAATCTCTAGATTACAGTGGTAATATTAGCAAATCTTTATGTAACCGGAATACTGTGAAATACGACAATCAAAACATTACTCTCACTGTAACCTTAAATCACACAAGAGCGATTGTCTAATGAGTGAATAGGTTTCATTGGTATTTAAAGTTGAAATAGTGCACTGTTCAATAATTAATACTAAAAAACAATGTCATGTTTGTACAATGTGACAGATTTTGATAAGATTTTCACGGTTTGATAGTCTGATTCACGAAAATGGATTAGATGTATCATATAATGTTCTAAGCTGATTGTGTAAGGAGAAAAAAAAAACACTTACATACGTAACAAAAAGTATTTATTAAATGCGTACTGTTAATCATCGTCATTTTAAAAGTCATCTCTTAAAAGAAGTATTTCATCTTAAAAAGATGCAGGTGGCTCAACCTCATTTTGATGCCGTGCCCAAGACAAAAACCATACGACAGACATCACGTGTGCACAGCAGCCGACAGTGCGTCTGCCCACTAAACAATTACAACAATACCCAGCAAGAGCAGCCCTACTGTTAGAAATTGATGGGGTGGTGTCAACTAGTATATAAATATAATAAGTTTTTCTACTAGTGTGCCTTGATTGTATCCTACCTCGTAGAAGATAATTATTTGGACCAAACTCATGGACAAGTTGCCGGTATACCTCGATTTTGTATTGTCCAGAGGCCCTGACATGCTCACCATAGTACGAACGAGATTGCTTAATTTGATAAATTCCTAGAGCGAATAGAATTAAGTTCTGGAATGTCAATTAAGGAAAATTATCCAGCTCTGGAAGATTAGCATCAATGCTGGCAAATTGCACCCTCACTCTGTTCAAATTGTGCATTTCCACGTAGGAGGCTAAATGGTTTGGGGTGTTTAGTTTTGCTTGAGCAATCGCTAGAATCTCTTCAGCATACAAATTATCACGGATTCATGTATGAAATCAATATATTAATGCAGCTGCTACTTTTAAGTCAAGCATCAGGTGGGTGGATGCTGTATTGAAGTATTCCTGACGGAACAATTTGATGTCCCGTTTAAATCTGCCATTTACAACTTCAACCACCCACCTACACAAGGTCACACATCTGGACTTGTTGGCTGCAATTGTCAACAATTGATATTCACCAGCCTGTTTAGATTCAGGCATATAAGCCTTGTAACCATGCTGCTGCAAGAATGGAATTGCATCCCTAAAACCTCTATCAAGAATGAAAACATCGTTTCCTCTGAAAAAGCTTCGCAGTGGACTATTGTCAGTGAAAAATCTAAGCATAATAGAAGTATCTGACTCTGTAGCAGGGTATGGTCCAACGACATCAAGGATATAACCATTACAGCACACAAGTAAAAACGGTTTAATCAAGTTGCGAAACTTATGCAAACTATATGTTTGCTTTTGGTACAAGTAATTACTACTTTTTTGTACGTAAATGTATGTACCGTCATATATAACTATGGCTGGCATAAATTCCAGGAGTCTGGATTACCAAATAAGCCATTTGGTATTGTCAAGTTATATTGAGCAACTTCCTGAATACTTATGTTATTTGTCCCTAAATGCAATTGAATGAATTGGTCTTCAAAACACTTCCTGACAATATTAAGGTTTTTGAACACAGTTGATGAAGCTACATTAAAAAGAGAAGCTATGCGTTCATTACTATCACCTGTACGAAGTTTCATTAAGAACATAGCCAGACTTCTTTTAGGAGATTTAACCCGTTCACTGATAGATGGAATCTCAATTAATAATCGTTCAAATTGATAGTGGGTAAAGCTTAACCAATATTTGCATAATGTGGCATTCTGTTGAATTATGTTTTCAATATTATAATTTTGAAATGCACTACTTTTAAGTAGTGAACATAAGCCGTCCATTTGAGATGCAGTGAAATCTGAACAGTTACTGATTGTGTATAAATTATTCCAATCATTATGAGGTTCATTCAAATGGTGGTCACAAATACGAGCACAACGGGGAACATAAAATAAATGATCAATCAGTAATCTTTCCTTTAGTAGTATAGGTACTAAAAACCTCGATGTATTTTCACATAACCTAAAAATACAGTGGCGGGAAGTAGAAGCAGCACGCTTGTAATTGGACATAGTAATTGTTGGTACTGCTCTGTAACTAGCAGGCGTAACAGTCATAGGCATAGGAGGTGGTTGTGGGATGTTACTGCTGTGTTCAACATCAATTGGCTGAATTTCCATATCCCTGATTTCATCCTGCCTGTTTCTCTGCACAGCTCGGGAGGCTCTCAGCCAGCAAGCCATACAGACTTGTTCTAAACGTTCCACCTGAAAAAATAGACCATTAGTATTGCAAATAAAAGATATCTCAATATGCCTTAACCCAAAAGGCAGCCTACTTATATATATTTTTTAAGTAGTGTGTGTTTTTTGTTTACTATTTTTGAGACAGACCAGGTTCCACTTGCGCAAAGGCATGTCTGGAGTTGAACCACTTCCGGGTGGAACCAATTGGTTTGAATTCATTGTAAATTGATTTAAACTTAAATTCCACATTTACATTATTTTCTTCTGTTTTTATTTTCATTGTATTGGTTCTCCTCGACGATAGAGATTTATATTTATTATTAGACTAAATATTATATTGTTTGACTTTTCATTTTCACAAATTTATCATTTAGAATAAAAATTATTAATTCAATATTACCTGGTGCAATGGTATCCACTGTAAAATAATATTCCATTGCGCAGAGTTAACATGCACAGTATGTGTTTGATGTGCTCTTAAAATTGAAGAACCACATGAAATGCAAATATTCCTATACCCAAATCTTCTCACTGATTGAGTAGTTTGAATACATTCTTGCAATATCATTAAGCGGTTTCCACATACTGCATCTAGTGGGTGTAACTGAAAAAAGGAGGTAGGCATTTTACATACATCATAACATGTTACAATACAAAGTCGCGAAATAAATATGAATAAATTCTTCGCATTTGCAAAACTAACACCTCAGATTCAAGAGTTGAAACACTCACCTCGCGAGAAATCCACATACATACAAGTTGGCGCACGTCTGCAGATGTTTCGGACAGTAACTGTCTTCGCACATTGCGTTGAAATCTTACTGCACAATTGACACAACAGCTTTGCGCTGTACATACAGATGCCATTTTTATTTCACATTTCATTTAAAATCTTTCGAATAAAAATACGAAAAGAATCGAAGAAACACTTTCACGCAACTGATAAAGAAACGGAAAGAAATAATAAATATGTTGTCTGTCATCTGTCATGTAAAACAACAAACTTTTACTACGTTTCATTCCACGGTGATTTTTAAACCATGTTACGCGATATTTGCGATAGCCTTTTAAAACAGCATTTAAAAACAAGTTTACGGTTCCTTTCATATCTTTTTACACATTTAAAGCCGATACTATTACCACCGCGCACCGTAGTAACATTTTTTCATGTTTAAGTAAACGCCAAAACGCCCCTCAACACGCACTCTTTGTTTTATCACATTTTTATTAATATTTCATTATTCCGGTTAGATTTTTGTATAATTTTTGGTCAGTTTAATATAATAAGATGGTTACTTTTTTATGTGTTATATGATTAATATACGTTATCATTTACCAGTGGGCCCAAAAAAAATGGTCTCCTTTCACCTTCTATATGCTATAGAATAGATACATACATACTAACTATATAAGCAAAGAAAATTAATGACGATTATAGATTATTACAGATAACGACGAGAACAAAATCATAACGACAAGTAATGTTCTTTCATGAGTCTTTTAAACACAGGCAACGATTGCGCGTTTTATTGAAACTGGTAATGCATTCCATAAACGAGCAGCCTGGACAGTAAAGGATTTGTCAAGGAAAGTTGTGAAATGCATTCGAATTTTAAGCTACAAGTTATCTGATGCCCTTAAAAATTTCGTGTGGGTGTCGCAAAGATACTGAAAAAGTTTCTTGAGATAAAGAGGGGTGGAAGGGGAAAAGAGCAGAGTGGCTCTTGTTCACTTTTAGAAGGAAATTCAGGATTATTGTTTCGTATAAATGTTCACCATGCTTTTTCTCCACCAGAGTATTTGGAACTTTCTCTTGCCGAAAAATGCCATCAGGGTTTTAAACTTTTCAGATTTTTTTTTCTTCACAAAATCACGGTGAGGCTTGAGGCAAAAAAAAATCAAAGACAACTAAACTAGATACAAGCCGGTCTATCAAAGTTTCCTTATAAAATAGGCACATATCTCGGAAACCTTATAGATGTTTAAATTAACTTCATTTGCCTGTAAATTAGATGTCTTCAAATTCAATTTAGTTTAACGTTATTTATGGCACCGTAAGGATTCCTGTTACAATTTTACTTTGATTAAAATGTATTTAGTTATCTTCATGTTAACCTTTTAAAGCTGTTTGCTGTGATGTACTAAATTCCAATGTTTCTATAGCTATTTTTTATACTTTATTGAAATTCATGATTCTCGTAAACATTTACGTTTTTCTTCTAAAACTTCTTCTATTCTAAAACAAAAGAAGCTCATTCAGTATTTTTAACAAGCAATAAAATATTTGTCTCTGTTATGTCATACATTGTAAGGTTCGCTTCGCACCGACTGGGCGACGCCGACGACAGCTTCAAACATGATGTATCCGTTTTATACGAGAAATGTTTTTGATTTCTGTTTCCCTCCACATGATCGTTTACTATTAAGCTCTTTGAGAACACTCATTTTAGGCCGTAGGCGACAGTCGGGTGATCGTAAGATGGTTGTAAATGTTCTAGTTCTGCTTGCCTGTTATTTTTTAGGATTACGTACCCGAAAGGTACCAAACGGAACCCTATTACTAAGCCTCCGCTGTTCGTCTGTCTGTCAGCGGGCTGTATCTCATAAACCATATTAGGTAGACAGTTGAAATTTTCACAGATTGTGTATTTCTGTCGTCGCTTTAACAAGAATTATAAAAAAACTGGCCAAATGCGAGTCAGACTCTTACACGAAGGGCTCCGTACCGTATTAAGATCGAGCAAAAAACACGTTTCTTGTAAGGGGACCCTGGTTACTAACGTTACCTATTCAATTTTAATTGTTTGTTGTTAGAGCGACAATAGAATTAAGTCTATATTTTGTCTCCAATAATTATGATCGATATTCACTACAAAATCTTCATTTATAGCATAGTGATAGTCATTTATTGGTAAGGGATTCTTAAAAATCATCACAATAAACCTGAATCATATCATGTCAGAAAACCCCAACAGATTTTAACCAACCCTTTCATTAAAACGTACCTTAGTGCCAAGCTTAGTAATAGTAAAACCATGTATTTTCTGTAAACGAAAGCCATTTTACAACTTTAATTGCTCCACACAGAACAAGTGTCCGCTTGCCGCCATTTTGCCGACCTTTGTTTTTCTATTTATTTCGGCGCGCAAAAGTATTTGTGTATTCAGCCAATTTTCGGGGAGAGGTCTCGACGCGATGTATGAGGATAGGATGAACCTTTATCTTTTTTGTTTTTTTTTATCTCCTCGCGTAACAAAAGCAACGTTTATTTATTTTTGGTGGCGACATTTTTAATTGACGAAGGTTTTTCACCAACGAAATATTTTGATCGTTTTAAAGGTTTTTGTTTTCAGACGTGTGATGGTAAGGCATTAGGCCCGCGTACCACGATTATACATAAACCTGAAATATGGTGTAACTTTTGTTTGTGCCTGGGATATCTTATAAAAAACAAAGTTCAATAGACAATAATGCTTGTTTTGCTCTTTTCACTTGTGTTTTTGCATAATTTGCTTTATATTGAGTATTTCGAATTGAATCTCTAGAATTTGGAATTGAGTAGTTTTTTTTTTTCTACCAATATTTTGTTTTTTTTAAACCCCTCCCTTTTTTGTTTTTGCAGATGCAATATATAAATATTATATAGCCTATGTCACTCCCACAATTAAGACGAATCTAACGACACTTAATAAATATTTTTAAAATTCACCAATCCGTTTAGACGACTACAGAGCGTGCCAAAGAAATAACAACATAATACTAACATAATAATTTTTTTAATCAGTTTGAAACAGTTTTACTAGAATTATCTAAGAATTCATATAAAAATATTGTCATAGCTGGTGATTTCAATATAGACATGTTGAAAAGGAATTACCAGTCGATGGAGTTTGAATGCATTCTACTTAGCTTCAACCTAAAACTAGCAATAAAACAACCTACTCGAATGGAAAGTCGGACATGTATCGATAATTTTGCGCATAATTATAATAAAAAATGTGAATCTGAAGTTCAGAAAGTGAAGAAGTGAGTGAGTGAGTGAGAGTGAAGTGAGTGAAGTTGTGTTCTGAGTTTGCCCTTTCGGACCACACTGCCCAGCTTTTAAAATGTCCCGTGAATAAAATATGTACCATCGACAAATACTGTACTATTAGACGCGACTACAATAAAGAAAATATAAATAAATTTAAAGATTGTATGAGCAAAATTAATTATTCTGAAATATATGAAACAGACGACCCGAACATTGCCTACTACAACTTTCATGAAGTATTTTCGCTCTTCTACAACCTCTGTTTTCCTAAAAAATTGATTAAAATAAATGTAATAAACAAGCAAAGGTGGTTATCTAAGGGAATTAAATCATGTAGTAAAAAAAAAGGCAACTTCTGTGGACCTACAGATTAAATCCAAGTAAACTAAATAGAACTCGCTTTAAAAATTACTCTAAGTTATTTAGAAAAATCATCACTCTGACACAGCGTTCACAAAACAACTACAGAATTAAAATATCAGACAATAAATGTAAAACTGCCTGGCAAATAATAAATCGAGGAAAATTTAATGTACCTAAAAATTATATTTCAAAAATTAAAATCAATAACGACAAGATAACGGACGCGAAACAAATTGCAAATGAGTTTAATAACTATTTTATCAATAAAATACAACCAATACAGACTAGTCATAAAACTACAACACCCATCGTTAATAGCAAAAACTCAATGTTTATGGCACCCTGTACACCACAACAGGCACATAAAATCATTATGGGTTTGAAAAACACTAATAGCGTGGGTTACGATGGTATCTCAACTAAAATAATCAAATCAGTAGCATCTGAAATAAGCCACCATTTGTCTCACATCATTAATCTCAGTATTATGGCTGGCAAGTTTCCTGACGCACTAAAGATGGCTATCGTTAAACCATTATTTAAGAAAGAAGACAGAGAGCTGATGGAATACTACAGGCCTATTTCTCTGATACCTATCTTCTCTAAAATATTTGAGAAATTCATTCAAAAGGAATTAAACGGTTATATAGAAAAAAATAATATACTATGTAATGAGCAAAAAGGATTTCGCGAAAATAAGACTATAAGTATGGCCATCTATGACTTTCTATACACCGTATTGACAAGAGTAGATAAAAAAACACATGTATGTGCTATCTTCTGCGATATGACTCAAGCATTTGACTATGTAAAACATGACATTTTAATTAGAAAACTTGACGCGTATGGTATTAGAGGTAATGTACTTAATTTATTTGAATCTTATTTAAGCAATAGAAAGCAAATGACCGAAATCACTAGAATTAATACTAATACCAAAAAGGAAGAGATTTACTTATCAGAGGAACGTCTCACTACCTTTGGTGTTCCACAAGGAAGTGTTTTGGGACCTCCGCTTTTTACACTATATATTAATGACTTACCTACATCAATTTCACATCCTATGACTTTGTTTGCGGATGATAGCACGGTGACAATTTCTAATAATAACAGTGACATGATCCAATATAAACTTGACATTCACAATACTCTGACATCAATAATAAAGTGGTTAAATAATAATAATTTAAAAATTAATCTAGATAAAACTAAAATCATACATTTTAATCAACGTTCGACTGTAGAAAACATGGACATAAATATAACGAATAAAACAATTGAAAGCGTAAATTGTACGAAATTCCTTGGACTAATGATTGATAAAAGGCTTGACTGGAAATCGCATATAGAGAACCTTTGCAAAAAAAATTGTAGTTCTGCATTTGCATTGCACTCTCTAGCTGCAGTTGTGAATGTAGACACCTTGATTGCAGCTTACCATGGCTTAGCTGCGTCTCACCTAAGATACGGCATTATATTCTGGGGAAATTCTACCGACGTTAACACGGCATTCAAGGCTCAAAAGAGATGTATTAGATCTATGTTTGGGTTAAAAACGGTTGATACATGTAAACCATATTTTAAAAAGTACAAAATATTAACACTTCCCTGTATGTATATTCTCGAAACCGCAATGTTTGTTAAAACTAACCCCAAACTGTTCCCACGTCTAGAGGACGCCGTACCGCGTAACAGAAGAGATGCGACTATTCTTCGCATCTATCCAGCAAAAACAGCACTCATGCGCAAGAGTATCGTCTGCATGGCTCCCACTATATTTAATATCCTGCCTAAACGATGGAAAGAGTTAAATAGGAATGCATTCAAGCGTCAATTAAAACTGTTCCTTTTGCATAAAGCATATTACAGTGTCTCCGAATTTCTAGCCGAAAAAGTTTTTTAGTTTTTTCCTGTAATTTTGACATTCGTCTTGTAATTTGACATGAACTAGACGTTCACATTGTAATTTAGCAATCAACATTGTAAAATCGACATAAATCTGTTAATTTGGACTTGGGTTGTAATTTTGACATGGATCTTTCAAATTTGACATACATTTTTAAACTTTGACATTGTTCTTGTATTTGTGATTTATTTTTTCAATCTGAATGTTGACATGATGATATAATAATAATTTCAAATTAACAGGTCTCTAAGTTAAAAATTTTGTATTTGCAATTCTGGGTACCTTTCTTTCTTTTTGTGAAATTTTATAATTTTTTAGTTGTCAATAAAAAGAATAATAGTTTTCAATATTATAGAAATATTTGTACGCCGATACTTACGGCTAAACATGACTGGACTTAAACAATTGATTTTAATCTTGCATGCTCTTGTATGTATACCATGTTTAGACAAATAAAGAATATCTTATCTTATCTTATCTTATCTTATAAATACATACTCTTGAAAACCATTACCGTCTTTCTGGGGCAGTCGGGTACAAATGGGTTTATTTATCACAGAAACCCGTGCATACAATAATTATAGATAAATAAACGCGAACGGCCATTTTTATAATTACACACGATAGCAACGCAGAAGCATCGACATGCTTATATAGTTCTGTGACTCTAATCTTTAATTCAAACTGCGAAAGTCATACATTGTGGTTTTTTTGTCACAATAAATAGTTCACGTAATTTTTATTGCGAGAAAAATAATGAATGGAAAACTCGCAAACAAAATCCTTGAAAATAAACCCCAAGTAATTTCTTTGTCATAAAAAAATAAATATTTCAACAGTAACTTAAAAACAGGATGACGATGTAAAAACGATGAAAACACCTAATTATAGCTTACAATTTTATTTTTTATTTGAAAGAGACAATATTGGATGATAAACGACTCGGAATGAACAAACGTACTAAAATAAATCTTACAATTTGTTTCTGAGAATATTTTCATATCGAAAAATATCGCATATTCAGAAAATAACGCCGTCTCGCTAGACTGTCTGGCTACGAAAATAATTTCGAGATATCATTATTTGATTTAGAAGTAGGTATCTAGGACTTTGTTAGTAAAAAGGTACCTAAAGATATGTACATATGTAGTTGTTGAAAACGGTGTATACAAGGTGTAACTCGAATACAGACACTGTTTTACAAAATATGAGGAACACGGTGTGAAGTTCCTCATCCTCCAATGAAAAGGGAGGATCCTCCGACCATACGGGTGTTATGTCTAGTGGGCGACAGCCAGTCAGTTGTAATGACAACATGAAATTATAGCTTCAAGTTAGTCATATATTTATCGCAGATGAATTGTCGAATCCGCTGTTTTACATAACCGATCATTACCGATCAGAAATCCAGCTTCATTATGGAAAAAAGCTGAAAAATGTTCAGCTGGATTGTCATTGCGTTACGTTTAAGAAAACTGCTACGCACGTTTAGACGTAATGCAAAATGGTTTATCTGCAGTCAAAATAAGCGTTTAGGTAGCTTCTAATGCCGAATCGATCGTAGTAACTAAGCTAAGGCGTCAAAATTTGGCACTAAAATCTACAATTTGACGTTTCATTTCACGCCAATATTTACCAATATTTTGTAACTATTTTATTTATTTAAAAGAGTGTCCGTGGAGTTTCTTGCTCGTTCTTCTCCATAGGTACCTACTACGCTTTGGAATGGGCTACTATCTTCATATTTTTGACTGACCAATTCCTTGACAATTCAAAAATGCCTATAAATGATTTAATTGAAATAAATGCTTTGTGTTTGAGTTTGACGCTGTTTTACATAACCACTAATCATCGACACGCTGCATTGATAAATGCAAAACATTTATGCAATTCTGCATGTAAAGTTCAGTATTATTTCATAAATCGTATATAGTTTCGCGTTTCAATTATAATACCACGTTACCATAAATGGTACCTACAAATTATTTTGCATCACATCTATTCAAAAAGAGCTACTCTATTCTTCGTAAACAGGAACTAAAATAGCTCTTTAATCCATATGGATAAAAAGTAATTTGAATTTTGAATGTGGATACTGTTAGTAAAAGTTCCAATCACCAAAGAAATCAATCACAAACATTGTTTGAACAAGTAACAGGCTGTATGTAGTAAACCCCGCGGGAGGCAAATTTAAAAACAAAGTTTGTGATAAATAAAAAACGCGTGAAATAATCCCGCCTTCGTAATATTGTTTACTCAAATTCAGATCTTACTTAGTTTTATAAAAAAATTGTGTGTCATCCTCAAGTAGTGAGAATGAAAGTATTATATTAACTCCAGAGAACATAGTTGAACTTACTTATTTTCTCATAGAGGGTGATAAAAAGTAGAGTGTCCATCTCAGGACCAACACTATGTTAAGTCGAGTGACGTACTTAAAATACCTCACTGCGCTCAAGATTCTACTTTAGAATCGTTCGCTGCGCACTGGATTCAAAGAAACACTCTCACCTTTAAAATAATTGTTTGCTGCCTAGGCAAACAATCTAATATTTTATCAAAACAAACTGAAAAATGTCTTTACAGAATTTCATGAACAAAAAAATGCTTGCGGTATCTGAGGTTTTAAGATATTTGAATTACTTAAATCTTGAATAAACGACTAATTAAGAACTAAAAACAAAAGACATCTCTCCAAATAATGCTTTGTCATTCCTTACTACAAATGGGCTATCGTATTACTTCGTATTTTTAACGCTCGTTAGCCATTAAATAAAATGAAATTGTTTATTCTGCAAACATGATATCGAAATCTAGTTTACAACTCATATATAAAAATAAGCTACATGCGACAATTCCAATCTGACTACTCCTGAGACGAAATGGCGAAATCATTCAGGTCCATGTAGGTTAGTGTCTGAAATAGTCTTTTGAGGAAGAACCACACAGATTTGACCGGATCTGTCCAGTATAATTACTTATTATTAACACTTATCTACCATGTTTTATTTTTAACCATAGTAACACAGTAACCTAATCTCTACATAGAATTCTATAAATTCAAACATATAATCTTTTGTAAAAAAAACCTTGAGTTGATGATTAAGAACATTCATATTTATAGACGGAACCCTATTCTATGCGGGCATAATAGAACAGAAATCCCGAATTTCGGGATTACTTTTAATGAAAAACCAGACTAGCATATTGAAGGTTTTCTATGGGAGTCCCATTGGCATATTTCTCTCCATTTTGTTCATTGACAGTTGGGGGATGGATGCCTCAAATATATTCGCTATTAGGGTGCGTCTTGTGTGTTAATGAGAAGCGATTAGAAATATAAATATTAGTAAAAAAAAGTCTAATTAAATTAAGTAATGAAACTCAGGCTTAACGGGTATCGATTTCAAAGCATGATAGAACATTGCCCTCCTTTTAGGTTCTGCCGCATTTTGTTGAAGACAAGAACAATAACTCCATTAAAAGACTTTTAAGAGGTGTGCTTACTACAAATACCTTAAAAGATGAGAGGGACGATGCGTATTTAACTGAAGTAATTGTGTTATAAATGATTGCTGATGAGCAATTATTCATAACAGAATTCCTTAATAAGATTTTTTTAAATCTTTGTTAAATTCCCATAGACTAGACTTGACTTTGTTAAGTTCTCATAGACTAGTTACTATGAGAATTTAATGAAGAATATTTTAGCTACACCTGTACAGGGTGGCAGGGATATCGACTCGCAACCTGTAACCATGGCTTCAGTACTTGATTCTGGAGTAGGCGTTGGAATTTTAGGTAAGTTATAAAAAAATAAAATGCTTTTCCATACATTTTGACCACGTAGGCATTGTACTTTTGTAGGAGACAGCAGCTTTTTTTTTAATAATCTACGAAAAGGTCCAGAATCATGTACTGTATCCATGATGAATCCAGGTTGTGCGTCGATCCACAATTGCGGCGATAAGACCCCTCTTTGAGGAGTGGCTTGAGAGGCGCCATGGCGTCCTCACCGGACACGGTTGTTTCGGGAGGTTCCTGTGCCGCATAAGGCGGGAGAAAACGCCCGGGTGTCACCACTGTGTGGATCGCCCGGAGGACACGGTGGAGCATACGATGGAGATCTGCCCGACTTGGGCGGAGCACCGCCGTGTCCTCACGGGGGCGATCGGCGGCGACGATCTCTCGCGTCCTGCCCTGGTTCAGGCCATGGTTCGGAGCGAAAGTGCATGGGAGGCCGTCACTTCCTTCTGCGAAGTAGTTATGCTTGCGAAGGAGGAGGCGGAGCGCGCGAGGGAGATGCAAGATGCGCGCCCTCGCGCCCCTAGTCGCCGCAGGAGACGCCCCGGGCGTCGGGAGTCGCGAGGCGACTTCCGGCCACCGTAGTCGCGGGCTTGCGGACGGTGAGCAATGGGTAGCTCGCCGTCCGATAAGGACCAAACCCGGGTCGACGGCGCTTTGTGTTCCACGCGCGCCTCAAAGAGATGTCAGCACCAACTGGCGGGGTCCGTAAGGACCAATGCCTGCTGGGGTTGCCGGTTTGTCCGAAAGGGATATCGCGGGCCCGGCACATGGGCAACGGAAGGAACACGGGTGGGTTTTAGTCAGTAAAAGTCTGACACGCCCTCTCGCTCCGCCCAGAGCGGGAAAAGTCATTTGATGACTTCCCATCCTCAAACAAAAAAAAAGGTTGTGCGTCGATGTCTCTGCCACACTGTATAGTATAAAAAAGTCGCTTTCCGTGTCTGTCTGTGTAACCATTTAGAGCATTTATTTCTGACGGTTTATGTGTTTGTGAATCATAAGTTTATATGTAACTAAGATATAGCACAGAAATTTCGAACATTCGACATGAAGCCATTATGTCGTAATGTCGGATTCTCCTTATCAATTTCATGCCCGCTCCTCTCTAACACCATTAACATACCCTAAAGCGGATTATTAAAGAAAGCCACGCACACCAACCGAATAAAAATGTACCTATCGCGAATACGAATGAAATGTCAGTAATATATGAAGAAAAATTGGTTTTTACGCTCTTGGTTTTATGACATCTGCCATGAGATTATATGATATACGTTACTTTTGGGATAATCATGACTTGACGGGTTTTTACGGCGTGTGTTATGTCATTTGCAAATCTTGTTAGATGTTCCAAAGATTTTCAATCAAAAATGTGGGTGAGTTGTTTGAAATAAGAAAATATATTCATGTCATGTGAAGTCACCTTGTGTTTTGATGTGTTTTTTAATATATAACGTACAGTCGAACATAACCATTCGATATAAGCAGCTTACTTGTAACTACTTCTGAACTACGCCGTCAGTGTGCTCAGCAGTCAGTTTTCCATTACTTTATTAAGTACCTGCAGCACAAGGTTCATCATGTTTTGCTTAAATTTATATTGACAGAGAAGTTTAAATATTATTATTATTTATTTAAACTTCTCTGTCAATATAAATGTATTATTATTTTTAATATTTTTTAATAATTTAATATTGTTATTATTTATTGCCTGTATACCAAACTTAGCTTGTTCAACTGTAAATACCCGTTGATTGATAGCTAGAATAGAAATAAGAAATCAAGGGGTATCGTGTTTGGGCACGCCACAATTGCGGCGATAAGTCCCCTCTTTGAGGAGTGGCTAGAGAGGCGCCACAGCGTCCTCACCTTCCACCTGACGCAGGTCACCGGACACGGTTGTTTCGGGAGGTTCCTGTTCCGGATAAGGCGGGAGGAAACGCCCGGGTGTCATCATTGTGTGTATCGCCCGGTGGAGCTTCGGTGGAGGTCTGCCCAGCTAGGGCGGAGCATCGCCGTGTCCTCGTGGAGGCGATCGGTGGCGGTGATCTCTCGCGTCCGGCCCTGGGCCCAGGCCATGGTACGGTGCGAGAAGGCATGGGAGGCCGTCACCTACTTCTGCGAAGCAGAAATGCTTGCGATGGAGACGGCGGAACGCGTGAGGCCGAGGCAAATTTTGCGCCCTCACGACCCTAGCCGCCGCAGGAGACGCCCTGGGCGTCGGGAATCGCAGGCCGAATCCCGGCCACCGTAGGTGCGGGCTTGCGGACGGTGAGCAATGGGTAGCTCGCCGTCCGATAAGGACCAGGCCCGGGTCGACGGCGCGTTGTGTTCCACGCACGCCTCAAAGAGATGTCAGCACCAACTGACGGGTGACCGACGTTAGGACCGATGCCTGCCGGGGTCGCGGGAAAGTCCGAAAGGGATATCGTGGCCCCTGGTAACGAAAAGGCAACTGAAGGGACACGGGCGGGTTTTAGTCAGCAAGAGTCTAACACGCTCCGCCCAGAGCGGGAGAATTTATTTAATAATTTCCCACCAAAAACAAAAAAAGGGGTATAGTGATACCCAGTATCTGGGTCTTGAGAGGTCAGAAATGTAGTCGACCCATATAAAATATTGGTATTCAACTGCATCAAGTTAGACCAGGAGTTGACCTCAACATAATTGGGAAAGGCTAGTCAGATGATAATGATGGTTATAATAATATAAATAAGTTACAGTGTTGATATCTATTAGTAAAATAAATCGAAATTGCTTTTTTAGATTCTGAAGGTCATAGTTAAAGTCAATTCATTAACTAAACTCGTAAAAGCTCTTTCCTAACAAAATCAATATTGATCGCCTGAACTGTATTGACTTATTTCTGGATCAATTTGCATAATTGACTAAATTGGAAGAAAGTGCTAAATTGGATTATAGCAGTGGTTCCCAAAGTTGACTGGACCGCGACCCACCTAACAAAAACTCGGGACTTACCTTTTGGCTGTCATGGAGAAAAATGGCATAACTTTATGAATGAAGGACTATGCAAATAAGAAAAAATTGTATTACTTAGTTAAATACAAGGAATGCTATTTCAATGAGAAGGATGTATTATTATATATTTCCTATTATTTGTCATTATAGCTTTGGCATCAACTTCAATTTTAGTAACTTTTAATAAAGATTAAAAGTAACTAAAATTAAAGTTGATGTTGAATTGTTGAGTTCGATACGTCCAATTTATTTCGTTATTTAGTTTTATTATTAATCATAACAAAAATATATTTTATTATGGCCCACTCAATATTCGCTCGCGACCCATCGCTCGCGACCCATAGTTTGGAAACCACTGGATTATAGTATAGCCCGGTAATCTGACGTTGATCACGATATTGTCCCTAGAGGACAGTTGAGCAAACGACAATGCCTAAGGGTTTTTTTTTTTATGTTTCTATTTTTAATTTCTATATATTTGACGGCTTGTCTAAAGATTTTACGATGTCGAACTTTCAGACTTGATTTTCGAACGACTATGACAGCCGTCAACTTGACGTAACCCCTAGGAGACGACTAGGAGACGGCCCCCTGTCAGAATGAAGGATCGCGAAGTTGGATCGAAGTCGGCATTGATGAATTAATAATGACTGTGATATGGCGACTGCGATAATATGTGATCACGGTGATTGGTGACTAGACTACCCTTGCAGTGTAGTGAGTTAATTGATGTGCGCTTGCGTCTTACGTACTCGGGGGAATGTCGTTTACATTATTGTTCATTCCATAATGTGATGAGATATGTGATTATTCAGAATATTTTTGTGTTTCTGTCTTTCATTTAATTACATCTCGTAGCCCGCAAACCCACGCATAACAAACAAAACCTTTTCTGATAAAGACGTATTGCCTTTATATTCTTATAATAAATTCATGTTTAATGTCTTTTTTGTCTGTAGTCATTGGTCACATTCAGATGTGTTTATGGTTGAGAAAAACTTTTAATCATACCTGATGCAGTTGAAAGATATTAACAGTAACTGATTATATTCAAAAGCACCTATCCAAATATGTATACGTATAAGGTAAAATATTCTTATTTAGAATTTTAACGAACGTCAAATTGCTTCAGAGGATTTAAGTGTAGAATAACGTACCAAATTATAATTAACAATTAAAGCTATTTTTCACTACGCAGTGTTTTTTTTTAAAGTCGGTTGTTTGTTTTTGTAAACAGTTTTTAGTTGTCAAATTCAAATACCACTGCCTACTTTGGAAATATCAGTGACAGGAACTTATTATAACACCATCACGGGAAAAATGCGTATTATTGAAGCTAACTAAAAAACTTCCCAATCACAGTTAATAAAAATTATATGGGACTACCTCTGAAGCATCAACACCAATTCATAATTGGCGGAGTAATCGCGTAACGAACATAAAAAAAAAAACAACAAACATTCGAACAATAGGTATGATGACTAAACATTTTTTTTTGTCCGTCTTTGAGATTATAAAAAAATATTGGACACGTATTTGTTCTTTTTTTACTTAATCTAAAGATTACGGCGATACATTGAGGTAAAATGTGCCATGACGTCACGAGTATGTAGATTTTATACATACTAGTGACGTGACGACCCCCACTCCCCAACTTAAAATGCGTTTTATCTAAGTAATTTTGTATTAATATGATAAAGCAAAAAATACGTGTCTAATAGTTTTTTATTATCTGACATAGAATTAAATTTTTTTTACAAAAAAATTGACATTAAACATTTTTTTTTAAGTTCCTCTGACATCATCATCATTATCATTAATTCAGCCGAAAGCCGTCCACTGCTAGACATAAGCCTCTCCTAAGCACCGCCACTTTGACCGGATCTGTGCTTCCCGCATCCACCGGTGTTCTGCGATCTTTACAAGATCATCGGTCCACCTTGTGGGAGACCTTCCAACGCTACGTCTTCCGGTACGCGGTTGCCACTCCAGAAACTTTCGGCCTCATCGGCAATCTGTTCTGTGAGCAATGTGCCATTATCAAAAGGAAATCATCGCTGCCCCAATTCTTCACCCATTATCGTTTTATTGAATAATCAACTTAATTCCGATACAATTAATAATCAAATCACGATGCAAAACGAAGTTTCATTAAAATAATTATGTGCCATACAAACTATATTTGGACGTCATAATCCGAACATTACTTCGTGATACACTCGGTCATACCGTTGAACGAACTTGTGTCCGAGCCAAATAAACGCGCAACTGTCAGATGACGCGCGTATTTTGTATTCCATATCGTTGTGTCCGACCTAGCTTTAAAATACATTGTGTAGGTACTTTGTAAACAAAATAGCGATAAGAATAGCGTTCTGTTTTTAAAATGATTTTTGTTTTAAACTAATTCTGTCATTTGTCATTTTTATAGCGGTCAACATATTTAGCGAAAATTTTAAAATGTGTGTTTATTTTATAATGGATGGTGTTATAAATAAGGGACGGAGAGGATGGAGGACGGAGAGGGGGGAGTGAAATAGGTCGGCAGTTATTGTTGGTGATGAAATTATTATGATGATTATTTCGAGTGGTTTCTAAATGTGTGTGGTGGTTTTCAAATGTTGTAGATACTCTTCCGTGACAAAGTATTATGTATGGTAATCATAGTCTTTCATACAAAGTTCAAACGGTATTTATTAAAATGTTACTTTGCTTATACTCGCATAGTCACTTACTTGACGAGACAATCTCACAAGCAAGCCCTTGTTTCCAGCTTACGGTCTCATAAAATGATAATTACTACAAACGTTGGCCACCATAGCCGCAGTATGTGCAATCTCCTGGGTGTGTTCACACGCAATTATACAATGACGGTCATTATGCGGTCATATCCGCCTCGCTGTCCACCGTACTAAAGTCGTGAGGATACTCATGTGAATTACTTATTATTCCAAATTTATTTGTTCAGTTATTATTCTTGATTCGATGAAACTTGCATAAACCTACAAGTAACTAAAACATTGATATAGTAAATCTTTGGCTTGTTTTAATAAATATTAAAATTTCGTCTTTAAACCAGATTATTCATTTCTGACACTTTCTTAAAAAAGCTTGCTAATAATCAGCCAGCCACTATTACTTAACACAAAATACTATCTCTAGTTGACTCCCTATATCCGCAGTATGCGCAATCTTCTGGTGTGTTCACACGCAACAACATAGTGGCGGTAATTATGCGTTGATATCCGACTCGCAGTGCACTGCAATTAACACGTGAGGACACTCGTGTATTACTTATGTTCATTAATAAAACTATTCTTGTTTCGACCAAATTTGTAAATAACTAAAACAGTTGCATCAAAATATCTTTGGCTTTTTCTAGTCAATAATTCGCCTTCAAACCATCTTACTCGATTCTGACACTATGTTAATAAGGCTTGTCTTCTAACACCCAAATAACTATCACATAGATACAAAAATTCAAAATTCAAAAATTCAAATGTCATTTATTCAAACTAGGCTGAGAATCAGCACTTTTCGAACGTCAAAATTACATAAGACAGTCCCCCAAAACGCCCACCCTTCACCACTTCCTAGTGCATTAGCTGGGAAGAAGAAGTGGCGCAACAAACTCCCCAGCAGCACAGCTGTCTGTTCAGTTAGAAGAACAAAAACAAAAAAGATTCTATATAATAGTATTCAAAATAATTTACATTACGCAACACAAAACATAATTTAAATTATTAGCCATATGTTAGCTAGAACACGCCAATATACCACACAAAATCATAAAGAACTATAATCAGGCAGAAATAAAAACTAAACGTAAACAGAACTTAATATCTAAATAAAAGCCTTCAGGCATAAAGGGCAATACAATCCGCTACAAATGTTGGCTACCCATAACCGCAGTATGCGCAATCCTCGAGTGTGTTCACACGCAACAATACAGTGGCGGTTATTAAGCGGTGATATCCGCCGCGCTGTCCATCGCACTAAACACGTGAGGATATTCATGTGGGTTACTTATTATTTTACATTGGAACAGCTGCTGTTTACTGGTTTTTACTTGTTGGTGGATTTGTATTGTGTGGCAGGCATATAATGCACGTTAACTGTCCACAAATCAGAGACAGCAGTTGAAAAATTGCCGTGCATTTGATGTAAGCCACTAGACATTCAGTGTTACTACAGTTAGGGCGTCGTCATTTTCAGATTAGGTAAAAACTTCACAAAATGGAAATTTCCATTATAACATTATTAGAGACTTTGTCCCAGCAGTGGGAAAATATAGAAAAAAAAAAACATTATTAATCTTCACAAAGATATTACAGATATTTTTGTGAACCGTCTGTTTACGCTGCCTAAAACAATATTTATTTACGGCGCTTTTATACCTTTTAATAATTCCAAAATAATGTGATCTGATAAAAAAAAAACTTAAACTTAACCTATATAGACGCAATATGCTCGCAATAGCTTAAAAATAACTGGCGAAATGTGGGTGTACTATAGGTACACCTCTGCCCAACTCTTCGGGGAAGATAGGCGTGATGTTACTGTATATTTCTATTTCAAGAGGAAAATTTTAAGATTTCGCAACATCCTCCGTCCGCTATTAAATTAATTTATTACACCTACTCTGTCAGTCATCCTTTGTCCACACAATGGCAACCGGCGCTCATTACGCGGATATATCCGCTCATGGGCCCCGCACTAAACGTGTGTTGATGTGAATAACTAATTGTATATTGTTTCTGTTGTGGAACGAGAGCAATTGTGTTTTATGTTTGAGTGAGTCATCATAACAGTACTGTAGTAGTTTTTTTTCTAGTTATGATACATCAATGTTGATTTCTAGCTGCGTTAAAATCATTATTTATTCTTTATTTTGAAATAGAAATAACGTAGTTTCCTATTTAAGCCAGCTGCATAATCCTAGTAATGGTAATTGTTTTATTTTTATTTTTTATTGTTTATAAATCCTACTAACTTAGTTTGTAAGTAAATTGTTACTAACGTTATGAGTCCATGTTACTTGAAAATAAAGATTTTATTATTATTATTATTTTAACAACAGGTATACTTACTTATGCGAAATTGATAATAATAAATGATAATTATGCTACATTTATCATTATTTTTCTCTGAAGACAGCATGAAATCCACACCTAATTATATTTTTACTAGGATTTTAACAGTTGTTATCTTACCAAAATTTTAGGTGATTACATATGTTTCAAGAAAGTATGTAGTAGGCAAGACAAGGGAAAGGCCTTCACGTACCTAGTTATGAACATATCCGCTCATGGGCCCCGCACTAAACTTGTGTTGATGTCAGTAACTGATTGAAAATTGTTGTGGACCGTGATTTATTGTGCTTTATATATTATTGTCTCATTTCTGCATATTCCGTCTTTATTTTGGTATTAAAGCAGTGAGAAACTGAAGTAAATAGCGGGGCCTCTAATGACGAATATTCATAACTGCAAGAAGTATTTTTTATAGAGGTAAATCCGGAACAATGGTTGTAAAGGTTGTACTCAGACTGCAATCACATTTGCAGTGATCATTACGAGTTTATATTGATTATATCCGCTCATGGGCCCCACACTAAATGCGTGTTATTCATTTACCTTGCCTTTCCTAGCTATAATGGGGTCGGTTTAGCTTCCAGTCAAACCGAATGCAGCTGAATACCGGTATTCTACATAGAGCGACTGGCTATCTGACCTTCACAATCCATTAATTGGGTAAGCCCACGTTCGCACGGACGTGAATATATCGGGGCGATTTTTTTTCGTACACTGGATTTTTAACGCTCTGCTTAGCGGCGAGAGTTGAAAATCTAGTGGGTGATAAAATCCGGCCGCGAAATTTTGGCATCCGTGCGAAACTGGTTGTCAAGTTTTAAGACTTCTGAATATACGTAACAACTGTCAAAGATGTACATGACAGTTGGGACCAATGGCTTAAGGCTTGAGGTAAGCCCCGAGGCACGGAAGCCCCTCGGTATGAAATGGATGGATAAATGCGTGTTATTGTGAACTAACTTGTAATAGTAATATTTTGTATTGTGGCCCGCGTTAATTCAGAACATGACTCTTTGTGTTTCATTGTTTTGAAATGCAAATTTATTGTGATTAGTATTAGTGGTAATGGTTATTATTGTGGAGTGAAATGGACCGATGATAATGTTATTAATTTGGCTTTTATGAGTTAGTAAACATCAGGCACATATAAGCAGTTAGCTCTGCTACCAATTTTCTGATTGAGTTGCTTATTTATATCTTCTATTTATAAATTAAAATCGCTTTTCGTGTCTGTCTGTGTGACCGCGTTTTTCTCCTCACCTACGCAACGAATTTTAACGCGGTTTTCACCATAATTTAGAAAATTTATTCCAGAACGTTTTTGTGTATAATTCACTTACGTATAATGCCTCGTACAGAATGGCGCGACGTGTAACAATACAATTTCTATGAAAACTTTACGGTAGAACAATAAAATTACCGGTGTCGCATCGCGCCAGTCCGCACGAGGCTAAATAAAGAAATCTCGATGTTTTGTCCAGCAGTATAAACCGTGCGGACCAAGGCTGGGTCGCTAATACCTACCTAATACAAATTTTGTCACGGTATGAACTAAGTACGATAACAGAAGAATGGCAATATATACTGGGATGGTTCATGTTATACTAGCAAACAGACCCGAGGCAAATTTGATGGAAATTCGTAACCATATAGCTGGCACCCAAGGAATTGAAGATGAATTAATAACTGGGACAAAAATGCTCGTAATTTCAATACCCGATGAACTGGAACACAGCACTGTTGTTTAACAAAAGTTGCTCGTTGTTGTGCGTCATGTTACGTGACTTGCATCATGATGCGTAACATATTGTTGTTGCTCAAACTTCTCTCTTGTATCGACTTGAACTATAGAGAATAAAATATACTGTAGGTAATTTAAAAAAATTGCCAGTTAGCAATATAATAGCGAACTGACTGTCAAGGACGAGCCGGACATATAAATCAAAGATATAAATATGTATAAATAGTCAGTCAAAGCTGTGAACTCGTCGAAAAAAAAATAGCTTCTCGTGGAGGTTATTTTAATGATCAATGGGTACCATATACAGAGATAAATTTGATCTCAGTGGCGTCCAAGGACTGGAAGAAGGTGTCCGTCGTCCAGGGGCGAGATGGGCAGTCGACATTGATGTCATCGGTAAAACGTGGATGATGCTGCACAGGGGATTGACAAAAGAAAAGAGAGGCTATGACTACCAGAGGATGAAGTCGGGTTGCGAATAATGATGGTGAAATATAAGCAAACGAACCTGATACGATTAGCTGAATATATAGGAATCGATCAGACTATTTACTTTCAACGATTTGCTTCTACAGGCCTATCGCTTAACTGAGATGGTGCCTGAGATAGCTCTGCGGTGCGGGATGGGTTTTGATAACGTTGTAATGTGTCGCAAGAGCTGTCATTCGCCTGCTGACGGGCGTCAACACCCTTCCGCACCGCGCAGCTGCCTCCGACACCGTCTTTGTTGAACGGTATGCCTGTAGACGCAAATTGTTCCATCGATTTGATCTGATCAACACTGTATCGATTCTGTTCAGATAAAACGGATCTGCAGGTAGAACTAGCCGTGTTTGGGCGCACTGAACAACATTACAATACTGCCCCAATATTTATTTTAAACAGGTGTTGTAAACAAAATAAACCTGTTCAAAATTAATAAAATGGATCCAACACAGCAAACTCATTTGTAATTCTCTCAATGTGGAGGACAAATTAATTACACCGACCATTCTCGGTTATGTGCGGAACCAACATGGCTTTAATTTTAATATTAAAGTATAAACGTTGCGGTTATATTTTGTTTGGTGGAGTAAACAGGAGTGTTTCAGAGAAGTTTGAATGAATTGCGGGAGATAATCAACTTTTTTACCCGACTACGGCGAGGCAAAAAGGAGGTTCATGATTTTGACCGGTATGTAGGTATGTACATTATGATTGTATGTGGGTATGTGTCGGAATAAAGCTGTAATAATAATAATGTATCTGTACTCTCCTAACTTCCAAACTAGGTACTCATCGTATTGTGACAAATGAGGTATCGTTGGAAGCGTCTTGACCGTGCGCTGGTTATAAGCTATGAGACGTCTTATTTATTTTAAAAATTTTATTTTTGTAACGTTACGCCAGTTACCGTAGACACAAAAATCGTGTAAGGTCGGAAAAATTTGCACTACAATGATTTTTGGAATGTTGTTACGATGGATACCAATAGTGTAAAACCAAGTTTGCAGCTTCGAAAAACCTGTGAATTTTTCAATCCATATGAACTTTCTATGTTTGTAGTTAATATAAGTCTGAAATCGCCAACATGTCTTGAGCAAACGTGGTGATCAATGCTCGTGCATTCTCTGTATGAGAAGAGGCCTTTGCCCTGCAGTGGGACAGTAATAGGCTGCGATCATTATTAAAGGTTAACTTTCGTACTCAACTGGAAGTGCAGAAAAAAAAAAAACAACTTACTAAATTTAATTTTAAAAATGTGTTTCTGTATTCAGGGTAAACTTCTTTACTTTTAACGTTTAGGTATGTTATCTTTATTAAATAAGATCCAGTCAACATCCAATAAGAACCTATTACTAGATATAATATTATGTTCCTAGGCAGTAACGCGCAAGGAGTACACGTGAACAATAAAAAAAAAAAAAATATACCTACAAAATGTAAAAAAAAAAAACTAGTGCATTTATTTTTTAAACTCAAACGGTATTTTTTTTACGACAAGCACTATTAGTATCACCCATAAATATGATTAAGGTAAATATTTTGTGCGAAACGAGTATTTTAAATTTTTTTATCGTCAGTATTTACGTTACGTTACTCCGCGCGGTCATGCTGGGCCTACCGTTACATTCAATCTGAAGTTATTCAGTGGTAAGTCTTCTGATGAAGTAAATTATCATTTAAATAAGACTTGGACTTGCCATCATCTGTAAAATCTTGTTAATCAAAGTAAGATAATCCCATGCTATATTTAAAAAAACAATAGAATTGCCTTAGCTTTAACAATGTAAATGAAAAATGTTATTAATTTTATTAGTAGGAGCTACTAATTATAATTTTAAAGTCATTATAGACCTGTGGTTTCACATAAACATCAGCACTTGCGGTCCGTGGTAAGTTAGCATTAAAAATAATTACTTAGGCACATACCGGACCTAATGTGTGTTTTGTTTTTAGTTTAACAAACTGACAGATGAGTCTATGTGTGCAAAACCATTGGATTTCTCGTACCTGACAAAAATCAGTAAGACCTTGAGAAAAGTTAGTAAAACTCTGACAAAAGTTAGAAAAACCCTGACAAAACTCAGTAAGACCCTAAAGTCAGTTTTACTTTTTTTTTGTCTCCAAAGACTTTAATTGAATCATTTCTCTGCCTACATTTTTGTACTTTACGGATTTAATTAGTCCCTTTGTTGCACGGATGCATGAATGCACAATACATCATGTTACTACGAATTCACTCATTCTAAGTATTCTACGAATATTCCCACTGAATAATGCCCGAATTCAGCCTGAAAGTAGGCTTGTATTAACCGAAAAGGAAAATTGCGACGAAGAAAATAGAATAATTGTATGAAAAAGTGTCCGATTTTAATGTTTGATTGATTTCGTTGAAATCAACCGGAGATTGGGTTACGGGAAATTTGAAGTGAAAGGTTCGTTGAGCGATTTCTGGTAAAGGAAAAATTATACGGGTTCGCGTCACCGACATGCTAATGTTATCAGTAGGTACCTATAATGTAGCTATGAGTATGTCGTGTTGCGCTTGTTGTTGCTCGGAGTGGCGATAGATGTGAAAACCAGACTACTCACAAATTATGACATTTAAATTTTTGGTACATAGGTACTACAATTCATTTCAAAACAATAAAAAAACCGCTGTTATTTCAGTTTTAAGATTTCATTTCTATCGACAGTACCCATGACAGTTTTTTTTTTTTAAATATTGATACGTATAGACTATAGTCTCATAACGACACATCATTTCTACTTAGCATCTGTTCATTATGATAATTAATATTTTACCTAGTAAGACGAAAAGCGTATGATTTTTAGATTTTTATTTATTCTGTTATTATAAACAAAATTAACCGTAACTTTACAGCAATTATTTTTCCCGTGTGTGTATTATTTTAATTAGAACTTACAAAAAATATAATTTAAATTACACTTAACAATAAATGTCACTTATCTACTTAATTCAAATAATTAGCACATTTTATGCAAAAAAATCTAAATCTGGCATTGTTTTTATGCAAATCCGAACTGAATGAGGAAACGTATGTCTAACTGAACATCGGTTTTACGATTCATTCAATTCGGTTTAGGACGAGAAAACAACCACTTAACAATTTGACGGCCGACTGTTCGCATTATGAGGATAATAAAATTGCAATTTGTAACTTGAACGATTGAAATGTCAATGACCTGGCACAGAGTGACTTTTCAATTTATTTTTATTAAATGCACTTAAAGGCTGACGCAGATTTGTGCGGGCCGCACCGCATTGCAAAAATAAATCCTCCTACATCATTTTAGTACATACATTTTATAGGAACCTTGGCACACAACAAGCAGGCCGCACGCTTTTTTTGTGCTGAAATGCGATGCGCTGCGGCCCGTTGCAGCTGTAATATGCGCTTAGCTTTAATAAATTGTATTTTTATTTACGACCAGACGAGGTCAAGGTCAAGTGCAATATCAAAAAATCTACAAAAAATCACGGAACATACATAGGGTATTTACGTTTACCCCTGGGCATGAGGAATCTATTTCATGACATCACTATTTGGACCTCTCTGTATATCTACATAATTATAAATTATTGAAGTCGCTTTTTGTGTGTGTCGGTGTGACCGTGTTGTTCTTCGAAACTACGCAACGGATTTTGATGCGGTTTTCAACATTATTTAAAGAATGTACATATTCCGGAAGGTGCGTGGCTAAGTAATAACAGCCGCATGGTTCGATCCATCAGGTTAAGCTACGCTTGCCAGGGTTGGTCTGTGGATGGGTGACCATCTTAACATACCGAGACTACTCCATGCCTCGGAAAGCACGTTCACGTTAAGGCGTTGGTCCCGGCTGTCATTCGTGGATCTTTGACAGTCGTTACGAGTCGTCAGAAATCTGATAACCAGTCTTACCAAGGGGTATCGTATTATCCAGTTACTGGGTTGTGGAGGTCAGATAGGCAGTCGCTCCATGCAAAATACAGTATTCAGCTGCATCCGGTTAGACTGGAAGCAAACTCCAACATAGTTGGGAAAAGGATGGGCAGATTGATTGATTCCGGAAGGTTTATCTGTATAGTTAGGTATATTACATTAATATTAAACTTAAGTATAATACAGAAATCTCTATGTTTTGTCAAGTCGATATTCTACCTATCTATCTAACTCATTAGAAATTTTCATTAAAAAACTCTCACGTTCAGCATAAATTCGTAATGCATTACGTGGCAACATTTTTGGAGCATTTAATTTGAAATGTAACCCTGGTGGGCGCCTCAAGTGTATGAAGTATGTAAAAATATATTAAAATGTAAATATATTATGTTAGTGTCACATAATACATGTGTTACTGAATTAAAAATTAGTTCAATGTTGTATATTTCAATGTTTTGGAAATAAATTATGGGAATGAATTAGCTGTGTGTTTATCGAATGAAGTGCCAGAAAAACGATATTAGAATAACTCCCGATACCAATTCTGTATTGGGCATTGGCCTAAGGTATTATTTATGAATTATATAAAACCTTAATCTTCACAGGTTGCCCTAATACAATATTGAAGTACAAATATACCGATTATTATAAACAAAACAATAAAATAAAAAAACATAACACCGCAGCTGATTTGACTGAAGAATTGCAAAGTCATATTAGAAAGTTTACCCCTTATTATATGGAACAAGTATTGGGCTCGTGCTACTTCTCGCTTTTCTAGTAAAAAGTAACCAACCATAGACACCCGTAGTATTAACTCCGTAAAAACGGAAGAAATGCAAGACAAAATGACAGATTTTTAAGATTTCTACGGCGCGGCGTCAAATAAATACTCCCGCAAACAACGCGACGCGCGACGCGATTTTAGCAGAAAAATTTCCATGAAGTTTTCATAGAAATTGTTATACTAGAGTCGCGTCTGCCTGTGGCCTGTGCCTAAAATGTCGCTTTGAATAGAAAAAGATTAGGTATGTCTGTTCTTCTCAAATTAGAGATAAAAGTAGTCATGCTGGTATTACAGTTTTTTTATCTTTTATCGTGTCAGCACAAATAATACCTATTTTCAAAGCGGGGTGAATATCAATAGTCTATGATTCCTTTTTTCAGTTGATTAATAAAATCAGCATCATTATTTATTGATTCAAAAGCAACGTTTCCAAAGGAACATTATCGCAGACCAAGAGAGATTGACAGGCATTTCCACCACGGCTATTTTCAAAGCAGTTTATATCAGAACGCATTTTGAAAAACAACCACAGAGCATGGAGGCGCCTCGGCGGTTGTTGCTAGAGGCGGCACTGAAGCCACTTTCCGTAAAATCCAAGCTTGCCACCGTTAGCTCGTACTACGGGCCTGTTTACGGCCTCGACCGATGAGAGTTGCGACGCGACTTGCGTCAGGCCGCGTCCTGTATAAAAGCAATGGTTGCGGTTATACGCGATCCCCGCCCCGACTCTTGCTCGAGCCAGTACGCGTCGCTGAGCCTGTAGATTTAATTTGCCCTAATCCTATACTATTAAACGAGCAATATGTGTTTATACAGGGTGGCAGGGACATTGACGCGAAAATTTTTACCATGGATTCAGTACATGATTCTGAACCCCCCTGAAAAAAAACCGGCGAGATACCATTAAAAAAAAGGAGGAATATGCGATCGATCGCATACACAGGGCTATAACATATCAAGCTATACATTTCCAGTTTACGCTGACCTCTCATTGTTCGAACATCCTATACGATGCGAGATCACCTTGTACTGGAAAATTATAGCTTGTTATGTAGCCGTGTGTACATAATATGTCAGTTTTTGTTCGGAAAACCTGAAAGTGCCCTCTGTTGGCGCGATCACGCGTTCAGATTCATCGAACGAAAAATTCGAACGATCGTGTATCGTGATCGTGACGATCGATTTTAAATACGACGCGGGGTCTAGCGATACGTGTTTTCTGTCCGTCGCTCCGTAAATCGTGTCGCGGTGACCCGTGGCGTGTTCTAAACAACTTCCTTTATCTGTTTTCTCCGCAATCGCTGACGCAAGTCCCGTGTTGCTTGAGCGTGTAGGTCGTGGTCATGAGGTATGACACAAATGACGTACTTTTAGAAACGGACGGCTTTGAATGGCGAAGATCATTATCATCATCATTTCAGCTGAAATATGTCCACTGCTAAATATAGGCCTACCCCAAGCACCGGTTCTGTGCTTCTCGCATCCACCAGATTCCTGCGGCCTTCACCAGGTCATCAGCCCTTGTGAGGCCTTGGGAGGCCTTCCAACGCTTCGTCTTCCGGTACGCGGTGGCCACTCCAGAACCTTTCGGTTCCATCGGCCATTTATTCTGCTAGCAATGCGTTAATTTCGGCAATTCTTCGGGCTATTTGTATGTATTACAAGTCGTGGCATTAAAGTTGAGACTTGACCGCGCCTCGCACCACTCTTTCCCCTGCCCTGATGACATCCTGGCGGGGACCTCATACCGCTAAAGAGACCCGTAAATCGTCTACTGCGCAAGTCAAACCACGTGGTGCGTCAAGTCTCAATTTTAATGGCACGACTTGTACCTTGGTTCTCCTACGGATCTCTTCATTTCTAATTAGATCACGTAGGGAAACTCCAAGCATACCTCTCTTTATTTACTCAAAGCACTTTTGGCGCCACGAATTTTAATAATACTCCCGTCTTTAGACGCTGCCGACGCATATTCCGTGCTCCGTGGCAACAACCAACGCATTTCCTGCTGCTGTTTTATTTGAAAAGCAAAGAAAAGTGATCTAATGACACATGACGTGTACGAACAAATAAAGAATTCCTATCATTATTTCCCGTGGGTGTAATGTTGGCGCCACACGAATTTAGCAAAACCATTTAGTGTTTGAGTCTTATGTTTATTTTTGTAAGTCGTTCGTTATTTTTTTAAAGCAATAGGTAATTACTGTTTGCTCATTTTTAGGGTAAAGCTTAAAGAGCGTAATCCAGCGGTAATTGCGTCGCTAAAATTACGATGCTTTTGGTGTAATAAAAGATATAAGGTATATAAAATAAATAAGATACATAATAGGTATAATAAAAGATATAGATATGGTAGGATATAATTATAAGGGCGAAGCCAGCCATATGTCATGCCAGCGTAATATACGTCGCTTAAATTAAGTAGCAAAAATTTTGTTTCATTCAATGTTTGCCATTATAATGAAGGATGCAATCATCTGACCGGAATTTAAAAATTGTGTCGTACTTAGATTCTACGACTCATTTTAAGCGATGTTTTGCGCTAGGTAACGCTCCTCTGGCCCCACCCTATACTAAAACGTTCAAGAATAAAACTGTCAATGATTTGTTTAACACATTAGCGTTTTTACGTAACTGGTAACTGACAGATGCAGGGAGTAAAAATAGTTATTATTCAACACCTAAAAATAACGAACTATTTTTAATTTATTGTTTGTTGAGATTATTTTTGGTTGTAATGAGCGTAATATTGACGTTCTACATTATTGAGTAATGTTAGATTCTGTAAATAAAGCTCATTTGTTAAACAGATTCAGCATTAGAGAGATATGACATAGATGGACTATCTTGAATCTTTCTATAACAAAAGGCTGATTTATTATATTACGTTAGTTATAGTTCGAGTTTAGTTCGAAAAATCTATGTTTATCAAACTATGTCCCAACGCCTATCCTGCCTTCTGTGCAATTGTGACCTCTGCGCTGCCACCGACAATGCCGTGGAAGTGGCGAGTAATATACTATCGTGCTATTTTGTTTTTTTTTTTTTTTTTTTTAGATAGGCATCTCGTAGCTGACCTCTGAGGTCATGACTACTTAACCGGTCAATCCTGTGGTTGCCTTAAGCTTCTACACTTAAAGCCTCCAGCCAGGGGCAAAACTATGCTAATTAAAACTAGGCGAACGCTCGCTAAGGGCACCCCCTGTGGGGTACGAACCTCGGCTTAGGGCGTTCGCTGGGGGGAGGACAGCAAGAGGGACAGGCTGGATCAAGAGTATTTCATTATTATTAGTCGGGGAATTTAAAGCTACAGGCTCAGCATCGACGCGGGCTGGCGCATCTTCGAGCAAGTGTCGGGGGGGCTGTCGTGCTATCCACACAACGAAGAGTTATAGACGTCAAGTTTCTGTCGGGGAGAGGGAGACGCGCGGGCGGGGTGCACCTAAACTTGACTAGCCAAAAAAATAGAACGTGTTTAATTTGTTTCTTCGTCAACTTTAGGGTACTTAACTCTCTCATTCGGCCTTTCTTCTCAGAGTAGTCAGATAAGAAACGTCGAACTCATCTAGTTTAAAAAAATATGATTGACGTGTAAAAGATTTTGTACAAATCTACTCAAAGAAAAAAAAACTTATGTGAATCAACCATAATATGCAATTAGATTACGTATATCGATTGACCATCGATCTTAATCAAATTAGCATTGTAAAAAAACCTCCAAGTTGAATCTTATACTATTAAATGAGCAATATTTGTATATGTATATCCTATACTATTAAATGCGCAATATTTGTATAGATATTTGTAATCGCGTTCTCGAAAACGGCGCTAACGATATCGATGCAAGATGCAATAAAGAGGTTTGCGGGGGCGAACAATCGATCTAGCTACCTATATCGCCCGGGTCGCGCTCTTATCTGTAAAAAATCGTTTTCTCCGTATCTTTACCCGAGCAGAGCTCGGTCTCCCAAAGTTTAGTTAAATGGTAACATGGAATTTGTAAGTACCTACTATCATGGCAGCATGGTATATGCATGGAATTATAGTTTGACCGAGAGCGCTGTACCGCGCCTTAGGAATGCGCGGTGAGGCCGGGGGCAGTGTTGACGAATAAGCGGCAGGGCGCCGCACAGTGGACAGAAATCGTGAAGTACGGACTTAAGGATTTGTATGTACATTTTTGAAATCTACATACTAATACAATACTTTTTTGATCTAAGATTTTTTTCATAAACCCATTACTTTCAAAGTTATAGGTAGTTTCAATATTGTATGAAAAAAAAAACTTTTTGATGCACGTATTATAATTGTATTGCGAAATATAGTCAAATTAGACTTAGTTGCAAGTACATGTAACGATATTCCATACCACTTCCGTGATGTCACTTGTTTGTGTTCAAAATACGGCCAAACCGGTTTTCTTATCAGTAGACGAGCAGTCAGTAGTGAGTTATTAGCGGCGTGCGCCAATCAGTGGGCAGTAAATTTGCAGGTAGGTGAAAACCAAGAGGGTAGGAAACGTCAAACGATGACCTTAGTTCGTTGTTACCCACCATTTCATACGGACTACTCCTTTATTGATTGACTACTATTAGAATTTGATTTTTGTGAACGTAAGATTTACGAGGATTTTGTAAAAATGTTTAGTAATTGAGTAAACCACATTGATTTGTTTGGGAAATTGAAAGAAGCTGGTAGTATTAAAGATAATAGCTGGAAAATCTCATACAAGTTAATACTAACCATGATAGATGGTAAAGCAACAGCTATTCCGTTCCGCGAAACATCTTCCCAAAGATGTGACATGTGTTTAGCTACTCCAAAGGAGATGAATGACTTGCTTGCTTGCTTGCGAAGAAAGTTGATACTGACTTATATAGATATGGTCTATCGTCGTTACACATTTGGATACGATTCATGGAATGCATTCTTCATATAGCTTATATATTAGATTTAAAGACATGGATTGTAAAAGGTGACAATAAGGCTTTTATGCAGAGCAGGAAGGAAAATATTCAGGAAGCGTTTAAATCTCAAACATAACTTTTGATTGACGTCGTGAAACAGGGTCATGGTACGACTAATGATGGAAATACTGCTAGGAGATTTTTGAAAACTCTGAAATTGCTGCTTAGATCCCAGGAGTCAATCAGGATATGATAAAACGATTTAAAATCATATTAGAGGCAATTTCTTCAGGTCACCCTTTTTTTTTTTTTTTTTGAGGGTGGGAAATCATCAAATGACTTCTCCCGCTCTGGGCAGAGCGAGAGGGTGTGTCAGACTTTTACTGACTAAAACCCACCCGTGTTCCTTCCGTTGCCTGTGTGCCGGGGCCGCGTTATCCCTTTCGGACAAACCCGCAACTCCACAAGGCATTGGTCTTTCGACCCCGTCGGTTGGTGCTGACATCTCTTTGAGGCGCGCGTGGAACACAACGCGCCGTCGACACGGGCCTGGTCCTTATCGGACGGCGAGCTGCCCATTGCTCACCGTCCGCAAGCCCACGCCTACGGTGGCCGGAAGTCGGCTCTGGACTCCCGACGCCCGGGGCGTCTCCTGCGGCGACTAGGGCCGCGAGGGCGTGCAGCTTGCATCTCCCTCGCGCGCTCCGCCTCCTCCTTCGCGAGCATAACTGCTTCGCAGAAGGAGGTGACGGCCTCCCATGCACTCTCGCTCCGAACCATGGCCTGAACCAGGGCCGGACGCGAGAGATCGCCGCCGCCGATCGCCTCCGTGAGGACACGGCGGTGCTCCGCCCAAGCTGGGCAGACCTCCACCGTATGCTCCACCGTGTCCTCCGGGCGATCCACACAGTGGTGACACCCGGGCGTTTCCTCCCGCCTTACGCGGAACAGGAACCTCCCGAAACAACCGTGTCCGGTGAGGACCTGCGTCAGGCGGAAGGTGAGGACGCCATGGCGCCTCTCAAGCCACTCCTCAAAGAGGGGACTTATCGCCGCAATTGTGGCGTGCCCAGCGCTGGGTTGCGACAATCGTACACTCCATGCCGCCATGAGATCCCGCCGGAGCTCTGTCCGCTGTGCCGTGATTTCTCGCGGCAGCGGAGTTACACCCCGGCGTTTCGCCTCCTCGCGCAACTCCCACATGTGCGCGAGGACTTTCGCCTCCAGATCCCATGGCGGTAGTCCGGCAAGGAGGCTCGCCGCCTCACGGGAGACCGTGCGGTATCCCCGGACCAGCCTGATGGCCATGACCCTTTGGGACGCGTTCAACCGCCGGGCCGGTCGCAGCCTCAATGAACGCGCCCACACCGGTGCCCCGTAAAGGGCCATGGACCGCACGACCCCCGCGTAAAGCCTCCGGCAGGAGGCGTTTGGACCCCCCAGGTTGGGCAGGAGCCGCTTCAAAGCAGCCCCAGCCCTATTTAGTTTGGGAGCCAAACGTCGGAAGTGCTCCACGAAGTTCCACCGGCTGTCGAGGACGAGTCCCAGGTACTTCATCGTCGACTCGACACCGATGTGAACCCCTCCCGCCGTAATCTGGGAACCCGACAGTGGCGCGTTCCGAGGACCATAGAAACACATGGCCTCGGACTTGTGCAAGGCCACCTCGAGTCCCAGTTGCCGGATCCTTTCGACGATTGTCGCAAACCAACGTGTCGCTAATTCGGCCGCCGCCTCATGCGACCTCCCCTGCACCAGGACCAGCGTGTCGTCAGCGTAGCAAACCACGCTGACGCCGCTAGGGAGGTCGGCGCGCAGCACCCAGTCGTAGCCGATGTCCCACAGATGCGGCCCCAGGACCGATCCCTGTGGGACACCGCACGACATCTCTCGTCGTTTCTGTAGGTACAATTAAGTTTAAAGACGTCACCGAAGCCACCATGAAATTGTACATTGATTTGTATAATTGGTATTATATGCCTGCAAGTGTACATAAAGTTCTTATTCACGGAGCAGCTATCATTGAACATTTGGATTTAATGCTGATTGGAAAATTATCCGAAGCTGCTGAAGCTCGAAATAATCATCATTCGAGAAAATTCTGTAGAAAGGCTACGAATGAAATTCAAATTCAAATTCTTTAATGCGAACTAAGTGTACAGAATTTTGAAGATGTTAACAATAGGTAGGTTCTTAGAACTTAGTTGCCCGTTAAGGCATTGCAATTTAAATGGTTATAATAAAAAAAAATACCTATATTATACTCAATATTACAGTTATACAGTTTACATTATATTATATTAATTATCATTATTCATACATTTTATATTATATCATACTATTCTTATAATTAATAAAAATAAAAATCACATCACATTGTAATTAAGTATCACAATCATTTTAATATTAGATAATTATTTTTCTTCAAGGAATTCTTTTACAGAGTAATATGCCTTTTTAATCAGTAAATATTTTAGCTTCCTTTTAAAAATACCAATTGGATGGAGGTTCTTAATGTCTATTGGTAACTTATTATTATTATTTGTATGCCCATACAAAAAATACTATTGCTATAATGAAGATATAATGAATAATTTATTAATCAGCTCTGACCCACATATTTCAAAAATACGTCACAAACTATTGCGAAAACTCAAATCCCTCTCACAAGAGACAAAATTTTTGCTGGTTATTACAGATACAAAATTGATTCGGACTCATTGTGCAATAATGGGTCTATATTTAAAAATTCTGACAAATCAAACTCTTCTGGTTAATTTAATGATGCCTTCGTCACAGGACGGAGAACGTTTGCTGTAGTGGATTAGGCCTCCTAAAAAAACCGGCCTAGTGCGTGTAGGACCACACACAATGAAGGGTTCCGTATTTGGAATGATATATCCCAAGTACAAACATAACATTGTAGTTGAAAAACATAGTCTTCCATACATTTCAACTGGAAATGTAAGTTTTTACGCACAATTTTGAGAGATTTGCCATGTTGTTTTAAAATCATAGACTTCTTATAGGCGTTCCTGTAATCTATAAGAATATAACGACTCACTGTATTTTTTTCAAATTTTTATGCTCAGTAGTTTCGGAGACAAGGACAGAAAAAAAAAAAAAGGTAAATTTTCATCTATTTTCTTAAATAACTATAAAACTATTTATGTTAAAATTATAAAAAACTGACACGCTCATAGTAAGCCCTTTCATTGGATATGTCAAACGGTATAGTTTGCTAAACTTTTTTTTTTCAACACAGTTTGAAAAAAGATATTTCCAATATCGCAGTACCAGATTAGATGCAAAAATAGGTTAATAATTAGTCCTATTCACATCTCCAATCCATTTTTTAAGAAAATTTGAGAATTACGAGATAATCACGAATTTATGTTTTTGTTCATACAAAAAAATCTTCAAATATTCATAGCATTGAAAATAATGGGTAAAACGTAAAGTACTAGATAAATATTATATTGTAATGGTTACCAGATTTCATTTGCGTATTTGTTTTTTTTTTAATAGATAATTTTTTATTTTATTCGTAAGTCCTCTACGGTTTCATATCAGCCTACCGTGCGCCGTGAGCATTGACGAATGAACAGCCTACACTGCCCCCCCGTCTCGCCGCGCACATACCTAAGGCGCGGTACAGCGGTATCGGTCAAATTATAGTATGAACTCTCCTATACTATTAAATGAGCATTCTCTATTTTCACCAGATCAGAGCTCGGTCAACCAGGTAATAGTAGTAAACCAAGCAGTAATCAATATTTTGAAAATTTATGTGAGGAGACAGAGTATTAGAAACAACAAAATTTAGTTTTAATGGTTTTTTTGTGGTTTTAGTGGTTTGGTCATCATCAACGTTGTTCCACCCACTGCTGAGTAAAGGCTTTGTGCCATGCTTCTCTATGTCTATGCTCTAGAGTCTCTTCTCAGTGTACTTGATATAAATAAATCATAGTTCCAACACAAGTACTAAATGAACCTCTACAGAAAGAAAGAAAGAAAGAAAATACGTTTATTTGCGGTAAATGTAACGCAAAGAAAGAACACAAACACTAAAAGAACAAGGTATGGAAAATATTCGTCACATCAACGCAAAACGGCCATCGCTCAGCATAATGCTGAGACAGAGCCCAGCGCTGGTTTTCAGCGACAACCGGCGCAATGACGTGATGAAGTTGACTGGTGCAGCATAAAATGAAAAATAATTAAGAAATAAAATAAATACATAATACTAAATTCTAAATTTTTATTAAAAATATAATATTTTACCCAAACTCTCAGAGTTACTGAATAATCTAGAAAGGCTTCAGATTGTGCCAAACTTCAAACTATCGAGGTAAACTCTGTCTGAAATCTTAAACTAAGCTTAGTTCTTGACGTGCCTAGTTCTTGATAATTAGTTATCAAGTGTTTAGTTAGAGAAATTTTAGCTTGTATTAAATACTAAGCGTTGTCTTGTATATAGCTACTTTAGGTTGAAAGCTAAAATGTTTTGAAGCACTTTATGTTAGAATACTTGTCGTATATGTGGTGGGACAGAGCTCCAGCGGGATCTCATGGCGACATGGAGAGTGCGATTGTCGCAACCCAGTGCTGGGTACGTCACAATTGGGGCGATAAGTCCCCTCCTTAAGGAGTGGCTAGAGAGGCGCCACGGAGTCCTCACCTTTCGCCTGACGCAGGTCCTCACCGGACATGGTTGCTTCAGGAGGTTCCTGTTCCGGATAAGGTAGGAGGAAATACTCGGTTGTCACCATTGTATAGATCGCCCGGTGTTCACGGTGGAGCATACGCTGAAGGTCTGCCCGGCTTGGGCGGAGCACAACCGTGTGCGTCCTCGTGGAGGCGATCGGTGGCGGTGATCTCTCGCGTCCGGTCCTGGTCCAGGATATCGTACGGAGCGGAAGGAAGCCGTCACCTCCTTCTGCGAAGCAGTAATGCTCGCAAAGGAGGAAGCGTAACGTGTGAGGGAGAGGCAAATTTAGCGCCCTCACGCCCCTAGTCACTGCAGGAGACGCCCTGGGCGTCGGGAATTCCAGGCCGATTCCCGGTCACCGTAGGCGTGGGCTTGCGGATGGTGAGCAATGGGAAGCTCGGAGTCCGATAAAGACCAGGCCTGGATCGACGACGTGTTGTGCTCCACGCTCGCTTCAAAGAGATGTCAGCACAACTGACAGTGTACGCTAGTGCCGATGCCTGCCAAGGTCGCGAGAAAGTACGAAAGAAATACCGTGGCCCCTGGCAACATATATAGTGGTTACCAATTCGCCTTCGCCGGAATGGTCATATTCTTTCCCTTTTGTATAATGTCCTCTTTTCACCTTCCACCCCCCTGTATCTCAAGAAACGTTTCCAGTTTCTTTGTGACTCTCACACGAAATTATAAAGATCATCAGATAACTTGAAGCTTAAAATGCCAATGCATTCCTCAACTTTCCTTGACAAATCATTTACTGTCCAGGCTGCTCGTTTGTGGAATGCATTACCAGTTCCAATAAAGCGCGCGCAATCGTTGCCTGTGTTTAAAAGACTCGTGAAAGAACATTACTTGTCGTTATGATTTTGTTCTTATCGTTAGCTGTAATAATATTCGTCATTTATTTTCGTTGCTTATATAGTTAGTATGTATATATCTATTATATAGCACTTATCTGTGTATCTATTATAGTATATTGTACTTATATACCTTTTATTTGCACCAAAGACAGCCCCATTTTATGTCCAGAGAATCACTGTCCATTCCAAGGTTGCCTGGAAGAGATCTCAGTAAGCGATAAGGCCGCCAATTGTTTATTTTGTAGTGTATTACTTTTTCTTTATGTAATGTATAATCTAGTGTACAATAAAGTATATATAAATAAATACAGGCAACTGAAGGAACACGGGTGGGTTTTAGTCAGTAAGTGTCTGACACCCCCTGTTATTCGAAAATATCCCACCCAAAAGAAAAAAAAATGGTGGAGCATACAAATTGTGTATGTAAATTGTAGTGTTTGTGTTGTCTGTGTTTGTGTATTGTATAGTCAGGAAAATACATTGTTTTTCAAATTGACTAGGTAACAACTTAAATTGTCCGTATATTCGAATCACAACAGTCATTATTTGACAGTTAGATGAAATGGCTATAATATGAAAAATTTACGTTATGTTTTAATTTGATAAACAACTAATAATAATGGCCCTGACTGTATTTCAGTTGCAATTATGATTATTCGCATTTGAGTATACTACAAGTCACAGTTCAATAACAGAAAAAAATAGTAACCTAAACATTTTAATCAAGCTCCGTTAGTCGCAACTTTAATACACGACAAAATAAACAAATTTTCTTTAAAAACATTGCTCACCTGCAAAAATTCAAAAGAATTTCGATATGCGGAAAATGATTGATAAAATACCACGAATCCCAATGTAAACCTGAACAACCAGCAGCACAAGTTTATAATTGGTACAGTACCTACCCGAGTGCTACAGTTCAGCCGTCGAGAGATTGAGTTCCTGACACCTGTCAATTTGTTGGACAATTTCTAGTAGTAGGTACTAAGAATCAAATTCGCAAATCACATAGTTATAGAATGTAACTGATAGGTGTCAAGAGCGCATTATCTCGAAGGCCAGACAGTAATATGACACATCTTTAGAAAAAGGCTGTCAAACTGGTATGAGTGCCAGAGACGACAAACACTCTCTACAAAGCCGAACTTTGTATAATTATTATTTATTTGTTTATTCGGATAACACAGATCCATAATGTAATACCTTAAAGCTAGTGTTAGTAGTATACGAGTATTATTATTATTAACAAGTTTGACATTGAAACATTTTACATAGAAGGCGGCCAAGTAAGGTGCAAATATCTCACGTATAATACCCGAGTACTGTACCTTTATGTCTATACTCCGTCCGCGATTTGCCTTCCAAACATGTAAACAAAAATATTTTTTTGAAAAAATACGTTACCTACCCATACAGTTTCGTTTCCTCATAAAAAAAACTATGTCATTTTCAAAAGTACTAGTTATTTACAAATTAACTTAATACGCATTTCCATAAAGTTGATATTCGTTTCAATAACAGAAAAAAGGATTCTAATAGACTACGAAGATGCTGTGACCTAAGTTGCGATTGTAGATGGACAGACCTTTAGTGTAGGCGTAAACCCTAGATTAGTACAAACTGAAATGGTACCCTTATCTATAAATAGATGCACGATTCGTTTACTACAACTATTGCTCACGTGCCTTTTAAAAGTTTCGCCTTTTGATGCTCAACGATGACATCATTATTTATCTCAAATCCACGCGGGACAACAAAGTTCGGATCAAAAATGGTTGATTAAATCTTAGTATTACAATTCAAATCCGAAATGATGTTATCCGGAAAAGAACCGGAGTTACCGATATAACCTGCAGAGTAAGCAAGCTGAAGTGGCAGTGGGCTGGCCAGGTTTGTCGAAGGACCGATGGCCGGTGGAGCAGACGAGTCCTAGGGACCGCGTATCGGCAAGCGTAGTGTGGGACCCAGCTAGATGGACCGAGGACCTTAAAAAGTTGGCTAGGATAGACTGGGTGCGGAAGGCGGAAGACAGGGCGCAAGGACGGGGTGTTGTGGCACAGCCTGGGAGAGGCCTATGTCCAGCAGTGGACTGCAATAGGCTAATTTGATTACAATTTAGTAAAGGGTTGAACGAGTAAATGCTTACTAAGGTATCTTCAATCACAAAAGTAAAAATACTTTACTACAGTAAGGTTGTAGGAGGTGTATTGTGTTAAATTTATTTTCATCTCCACAAAAAGTACGTAAACACAATAGATTTCTCACATTTTCATATTCACTTCAACCTTCATCTTTTAATAGAAAAAAGAGCGTGAATAACCCACAGCGTGAACAACCTTGAACCTGAATAACCCGACACATAAATTAGTCTTGCGAGCCTGACATGAATACTCAGTTTCGTCCGTTTTAAATATTCCGGACCGGTTTTATTTACGGATATCGGGATCAATAGCGCTTTAGAAATAGTGCGTTGAGGCGTAAAATAATGCTAACGCGTTTCACACCTTACTACTCGACGAGAGGTGCGAATTTATTTTCTTTTGAGCATTATGGGATAGTGTGTGTGCTTATTGGATACAAATATTGAGCATGCGAATCGCAGATTAGGTAAAGGGTGGATGTGAGTGATTTTTTGGTTGATTGGAGCTGACTTTTCAAGTACTCCGACAAGATTTATTTGAACTAAACTGAGCTCTTACTTGGAAAATGTCTGTTATTTACTTTGCCACTCCGAATTTAAAGCCATTTCTGCATGTATAATTAGTTAAAAATATTGAAGTCAAAACTAGTTAAGTAATAACATTTGGCTCGGACAGATAACTGTTTATTGTGGCACAGCCCAAAACTAGGGAGACGTCTATGTCCAGCACTTGACACACAATTAAATTGTTATTTCGGTAGCATCATAGCAATAACTTATTAGGTATTTGATTGATGCTCGGTTGATGCTATACACGGGACCGTAATGCCTCAGCTCAAATACCCTCCTTATCACGCTCGCACGATACTGCTCGCGGACTAAGTGAGAGCGAGACTGAACAGTGGGGAGAAGGCTCCAAGGCGCCAATAGTTTAGTAAATTTATTTTTACGGCGAAAATACTGATAATAAAAAATAAAAGTAAAACAGTGTCCGCTTTATAGATAGTTCAGTTATTATGCAAAATTACGTGATCTAATTTAAAGTATTTTTTTTAAATTCCAGCGGACTTGGAAAACGGAACTTTGGATTTTTTCCTATACAGAAAATTTTATGGAATCGTGTTTTCTTCAAACACGAATCCTCAACTTTAACTTATATTTCTTTCAAATTAATGCTGCAGTATTTTCGATATAACGGAGGATCGTCCTAAGCAATTTGAGGACTCTTAAACATAACTGGCGTAATGTGGGTGTGCAATAAGTGCACCTCTGCCTAGCCCGTCAGGGAATACAGGTGTGATGTTATGCTGTGTTATGTTTTCCAAAAAAAGAACTATTTAGTCCGTCAGTCAGATAATAAAACAATATTAAACACGTATTTTTTGCTTTATCATATTAATAAAAAATGGTTAAGATAAAACGCATTAAAGTTAGGGAGTGGGGGCTAGCTACGTATCATGTCAGTATAAAATTTACGGGGGAGTGACGTCATGCCACATTCTAACGTATTCCCTACTCAATGTATTAGCGTCATCTTTTAATAACGTAAAAATAAATAAAAAATACGTGTATATTTTTTTAATAATTTACCTGACGGAAAAAAAAAAAAAATTATTCAACATCCCTATTGTTGAATATCGGCAGCTGAAACATTTACATAACCTCTAAAAAAAAAAATGAAATAACACCATCTACCACGACTTACTCTAACACTCTTTATTATTTCCTGTGTCCTCACATTGATAAATTATCTGTTCAATATCAAAGAAATATGTACGTTACGCCTCAGTGGACAGCGACGCTAACAGTACCCAACAATTTACTATATTTATAATACTGACATGACATACGACACAGGACCGCCGTAATTTCCTGGAAAGTATCCAAAATACGGATCTGAAATAGAATGGATACTGCACAGATTTGAGTAAAAAAATGAAGATTTTTTTTTATTGGGCACCTGTCCCACCGAAGACGAGGAAGCGACTAGTTATCTTTGAATTTCTCGCTTACGAAACGTACAAAAGTTTGTAGGTCCAGTGTAAGTTAAGGCGGTCCCTCGACTGAGCATTCGTGTAATGTATCCAAGATTCTGCTGTAACGGCTAGAGCTTTGCAAATAGACTGCGCTATACAATAAATATGTAGAAGTAACGTGGCTAGGTCGCGGGTAAAGATTTCATTACAGGCGAATGCTCACGGTGAGGGAGCGCCTTAAAAGAGATACATTTAATTTTATTAATAGTTAATGGCTGATTGAGGAGCTCGTGGGTAAGTAATAATAGCCACACGAGTCGATCCATCAGGTTAAGCTACGCTTGCCGGGGTTGTTCCATTTCTACATATCGACAATCCTCCGTGCCTCGGAAAGCACGTTAAACCAGCTGACATTCGTGGATCTTTGATAGTCGTTAAGGGTCGTCAGAAGCCCGAAAGTCTGACAACCAGTCTTACCAACGGTATCTTATTACCCAGTTACTGGGTTGTGGAGGTCAGATAGGCAGTCGCTCCATGTAAAATATTAGTATTCAGCTGCATCCGATTAGTTGGGAAAAGGCTAGGCAGATATAATAGTTAATGGCTGACTGTTCACACCGCTGGCGAGTACTCCTTTTTTCGCAGCTACAAGAGCTATCAAAGAGAATACTCGCTCAGCGACGCTCATTTGGCGGGCAAAATACTCGCTGAGAGACTCACGCTTGGTATACGCATAACAGCGAGTGATCGCTCGTCACTCACTGCTCGTTGCTGGTCAACTATAACCATATGAAATGAAGAAGAAGCTGGCCAACTCGAATGTAGTTGCTTGCTCTACTCGCTTCTCGGTAATAGCCGACCCACGGCGGCGATGGAACAGGTGCCTATGTTCGAAAAGTGAGTTATGATCGGCAAACGGTGTGTTTCTTATAGGTATTAACTTACTGTCACGGGTTCGTCAGAGATTGATGGTGAGACCTGTCTAATGGGATAGTGCCTTAATGTAAAATTAAATGCTAGTCTATTAGTTAATGTTTTGTGCCTTTTAGATTTTATTTACGTGACTGCCCTAGAAATATGGTTGGCTTATTGGTTGATTCGCACGAATTCAGTCGCCCCAAACGAGCGAATCGACAATTTTAAATTTAAGGAAAAATAATATTAGCTTCACTGCATAATTTCGAAATGTGCCAATTGGCATATACGTATTTCTGAAGTTGTCGATTTGCCCACACCCAAACTTCGTGCGAATTGCCTCAAGAAAAAATAATATGACTTAAAAAAAAATCTAAACATGTGTTTCAAATGTATGACAGTAAATTTGTGCGAATCAACCAATGAGCCATTAGGTTAGGTTAGGTTAAGGTCCTTCTGGGACTGTAAGTATTGGACTGGATTAAAATAGCCTACATTCATGGCAATATTTCGATTACGTCTGACGTACACTGGATAGTCAGTTCCACTACCACCTTGCTGAGCTATTTAACTCTTTATTGTTAAGAGAAGAAGCTAAGTTCTTTTTGCTGAACCTACAGTATTTTCTTCACATTAATTATTAAACTGATGGCATTTAATTGATTTTTAATATCGTGTGTGATGTAAGCTAATAAATATAAGGCTTGTAAGTTGACAATCTTTACGTGCACTGTGAAGCACAACGAACTCGTAATAGTATATGTAAAGTAAACGGAGCTTAAAGCATCAGAATATAATAATATACATACAAACACTATTTAAAGCTATTTATTTTTATAACATTATTGTATGTAATAAGGAAATACTTCGAAGGATTTTGAAGGAAATTCTTACATTGCGTCATGCCAAAAATTCGTCTTTTTGACAACTTAACCCTAGAGTAGTCGTGCCTTTCTGTGAAACGTGACTGGTTGCGTGGGGACCATTTGGCCGCCAATATTATAATGCATATATTTATGCACAAAAAGTTTATAAAACAATAAAATGGAACATACATATCTGGAAACAGCTTTATTTATTCCAATAATTGTAATAAATATTTGAAAAATTGCTTATTTTTAGGATTTTTGCCTAAACCTACATATTACGAGGATAACAAAAAAAAAAAAAAAAATATTTTCACAGTCATCTGCACATCGATTGTATTCAAACTTGCAATATAGGTAGGTGAGGGATGAGGGAGAGACTACTGGAAAGCTTGGCCTTGACACGGGCATAGTTTATAAAATAATAAGTATTTTGCTTAGGGCGGAATTCATGCTCATGCTCATAGCGCGAGCACTATGCCGCCCACTCTAGGGTTAAATAACGCAATGAATATTGTTGAATGGTTGTAAGAAACGTATTGCCTTTGTAAGTTTGTTACACGATTGGACTGTAGTTATTGTAATTTATTGCCCTCTAAGCTTTTCTGTAAATATTGGTTCATAAGGTAGAATACTACGTCCGTATTTAAATTTCCTGTCGCTTCCATAATTCCTACTGACGGAAAATATGCTAATTATATTTCAAACACAAAATACACAAAGAAGGTGACATTATGTCAAAAAACATGATAGATTTCAGTTTCAGGGGTTTCAGTACAATAGGTGTCAGATGCCATGTATGTGTGTCATCTGTCATGGCTGTCAGCGAGAGATTTAGTCATTGAATAATGTAACGTGTGAAACATTTGCTGTCTCATTTGGTGGATTCCCTTAGAAGAGCGTGGAAACCCTAATGAGCAGGATATATGGGATTTAACGATCTATTATTATCTATACATACATACAGAGGAGCTCGTGGCTAAGTAATAACAGCCGTACGGGTCGATCCATCAGGTTAAGCTACACTGGCGAGGTTAGTCCATGGATGGGTGACCATCTTTACATACCGAGACTCTTCGGTGCCTCGGAAAGCACGTTTAGCCGTTGGTCCCGGCTGTCATTCGTGGATCTTTGACAGTCGTTACGGGTCGTCAGAAGCCGGAAAGTCTCGACAACTAGTCCTACCAAAAGGTATCGTGTTACCCAGTTACTGGGTTGTAGAAGTCAGATATGCAATCGCTTATTATTTTTCACTTTGTAGTGTTTTTTTTTTTGGAAGTCAGTTGTTTTTTTTTGTTTTTTGTAAAAAGCTTTTATTTTAAATAATTTCATGACCACTGCTCTCAAAAGGGTGAAAAAAAACATTGTGAGGAAACCGGCATGTCCTAGGACCAAAAATTCGAAGTCATGCTACATCTCCCAACCTGCACTGGGCCCGCGTGGTAGATTACAGCCCACTCTCTCTCAAAGAGAGGAGCCCTGTGTCCAAGCACCCCAGATTGGCTGATGAGATTATGATAAGTAAGTGGTTCGATCCACTTTAATAGAAATTTAAACAAACAAATTACAAACGGGTCAAAAAGGCGATAGCCAGTCAATTCTAAAGAGTGGCAGGCAATTTCAAAATGACACTATATAAGGCAGGGACATCGACGCTCGTCGAAAACTGATACTGACGGATTCAGTACATGATTCTGAACCCCCCTGCGTTGAAAATTTTCGTCGGTTCAAAATCTTGTACCGAATCCATAGTAGGTATCAGTGTTCGCGTCGATGTCCCTCCCACCCTATATAGTGTAATTTTGAAATTAAGTGATTACATTGTTAAATTGTGTTTTAGAATTTTAAACCTTAATTTAAAATTAGTTTAAAGATTTTCTTATTTGAAAAGTGAGTTTAATTAATAACCTCACTAAAATATTTGTTTACGTCTCCATTAACATGAATTGGAACAGAGTTTACAGTGCGCTTGACAATAAAACAATTGAGGGCTCACATTAATTAATAAGAACTAAGTGCCTGTGCACACGATGCGTTGCAGCGGCGGCACGGTGCCAGAGCGGTGTCGCTGCGGCGTCCTACATACAAATGTCCATGGTATGCCACACGGTGCGTTCCGGCGTCGCACTGCACGTTCACCGGACTTGCGGCCCGCCAGACGAGGCGGGGAGGGGTGTACGCATTGCGAGACCGGAGCGGCACCGCTCAGTTGTTTGTGCGTTGTCAAAATGTTTGACGGATGATAATTTACATGCTTTGCAGCCCGGCGCCGCTCGGGCGTAACAACGTTACGGCGCCCGCGTGACCGCTAATGTGGCGAAATCTTAACGGTGCGGCGCTGCAACGCATCGTGTGGACAGGCTCTCTTACACAGGATAAGATGAAACCAACTAAGACTGGAACTGCACTAAGATAATATTGCACTTCTACAAATAGAGCAGTCACACGGGACCTAATGCTCCTAATGAAGAATAAGTGCGACTGTAGGGTTTAAAAAGTGTGATATAAACACACTTTTTAAACCCTACAGTCGCACTAAAGGTAGTTATTTAGACTGCGGAAAAGCTCGTGGCTAAGTAATAATAGCCGCACGGGTCGATCCATTAGGTTAAGCTACGCTTGCTGTGGTTGGTCCGTGGATGGGTGACCATCTTGACATAACGACACGCACCTTTAAGTTACGCACTCGACTGTTATGGTCTCACATTCAAAAGTAACTTAGAAAAATTTGAAGCACAACAAATTAGATTTTTAGAACTATTAGTAAGTAAGAACACGAAAAATAAATGAATAAATGATTATAATAAGTTATTTAAAATTTGCAAAATTCTTCCTATTAGCTTTAAAACATAAATACCTTCTTCTGGTTAACACTCATGGCAGCTGGGGGCGTCACTTGCCAGTTACCCATAACCACGAAACTAGGATGGTATCAGGAGGTAAATGATAAAAGAGTAGGTACCATACAGTCTCAACCAGTTGCCCACTGATATAAGAAGTCTGGAAACAAGTCAGATAGTTAATAAAAAATATTGGACCCGTTTTTTTTTTTTTTTACGTAATCAAAAGATTACAGCAATACATTGAGTTAAAATGTAGCATGACGTCACTCGCCGGTAGATTTTATACCGACTTGTAACGTAGCCAGCCCCCACTTCCCAACGAATGCGTTTTAATGCGTTTTATCTAAATATTTTTTTTATTAATATGATAAAGCAAAAAATATGTGTCTAATATTTTTTATTATCTGACTGACGGACTAAATAGTTTTTTTTTTTCCCCAGTCAACATCCCGAGTTATTGAGATATTCACCGAGTTCGAGCTGGTCAGGTTTTAGTTTTCAGTCGATCGTGCGTCTGTGTTTTTTTAGATACATATTTATATGCTTACGATAAGATATGATGTTATCAATTTGGGATACTTATTTTAAGAAAAAAAAACAATTGAGTCTCTAATTTTTTTTTTTTTTGCGTAATTGAAACCTCAATTTGTTACAACTACATAATATACATCTGAATTCACGTCTATGTGCTACATTAACATTTGTCTATGAACAAAAGTCAATATTTCAGATGTATTACTCGTTCATCGTCTTATCGTCGAGAACCTAGGCCAGGCCATGAGCTATAAATCTCCCATACTGACATTCAAAATAATCTTCGAATATTTTCAAACCTAAACGAAAAAACTTCTCCGGAAATAGGCCATTAGCAGTCGAGAGAGGATTCTTAATAATGCAACGATAAAAATACTGCTTTATTTTTTCTTAAAACACTCAGTTTTAGGAAAAAATAAAGCAGTATTTTTAACAACAATAATGACGAACGTGAGAAAAGTCTTGAACCGAAATAGCCCGGGGAAGTTACGACGAATTTTAGGCTAACTTTGCATTAATTTAAAACAGCGATTTTTTTCATTTAACGTGTAGGGTATGGTCAAGGGAGTATATTAAACTGTATACCGCGAAAAGTAAAAAAAGCCAACAAGACGAGATAAATTTCATACTTTGGGATTAAAAACTTTTACTTAATTGCGTATGGTTCAGTTTCCATTGCAACTAAAATTATTTTATGACGTTTATCGATAGTTACTTCATTCAAAAATCAACTTAGAATACTTGAATTTAAAGTTGATATTGCATGTTGCACATTTATGTATTTATCTCGTATCATTGTTGACATTTTACCGGCCAGCCCCTGCTTCGTACGGTTTTTACGACTTAACAAAACATCGAGATTTCTTTAGTACATAAACTTAATTTAATATTAATCCAGCCTGACTATCCTAAATTAATATTATACGAGGCGAAACTCTTCTTTTCGTATGGTTAGTGACTGACCAGGTGTCAGAGTTTTAAAGCCGCCCTTGGGTCTCTGATTTGGCTTAGCATGCCGTCGAGAAATATCTCTCAGGCATGCCGGTTGAAAGTGAGTTTGTTCTTTACGCTTTCACGCTAAAACGGCTGGACGGATTTGGATGAAACTTGTCACATGGGTTGAACGCAATCTGGAGGAGACAGAGAATACCGTTTATCCCGATATTTCCACAGGATCGATACTTATGCGGGTAAAACCGGGGCAGCTAGTGTACCGTCCGGAATCAAATTCTCTGAATGATGGTTTAAAAGAAAAACACGGTCACACACAGACACGAAAGGTGACTTTAATATGTATATAGATAAAAATGTTCTGTGTGGTGCCGGACGTAAAGAATAGTACCATTCCATTTCTTCCCGGGGGTGTCATAAAAGGCGACGAAGGGACTTACTAGAGAATGGGCAGCAGCGTTCTCTATGTATTTTAACGCCATACTGCGATCGCCGACCCGCTTGCCAATCGTGGCGATTATGGCAAACCCCCCATTTGGGGCAGGCCTATGTCCAGCAGTGGACGTCTTTCGGCTGAAATTATGATGATGAATGATAACCGCTATAATAAGGCATTATATAAAATCTTCAGCCTACAGGAACAATGTGTTTCCTAAGCTACAAAATACCTACCTACTTATTGAACCAAATCCATTAAGCCTTGAAAACTTCGCGCAAACTTTACCGGATCTCCGCAAAGTTCTGAGGAAAGTAAATTCTGTTCGACGTACTTAACGAGTTTTCAATTAATGGCGTCAATAATTTTAGGCACAGGTGATTAAGTTTCGTTAATGACGTACTTTTAGTCATATTTTCAATTAAATGTATAAATAATCGAAATATGACCCTCCGCTGGAAAGACCAGAATTATTTGCGAGTATCAAAATATGTCACATAAATGGCCGTATTTTTTTATTGCGTTGACTTAGTAAGGAAAAGTAGATCTACGTACCTATTTGATATTAATTTCAATTTTATATCTCCTCGCGTTCCTGAGAAAATGGGTCTTGACAGACTGACGGACGGACAACGAAGTGTTCTATAAGGGGTTCCGTTATTTCCTTTTGGGGTACGGAAGTACCCCAAAAGGAAATAACGGAATACCCAAAAATGGAACAGACACTTTTTTTTTCATAAAGTTTTGATTCAAGTCATCAGCGTTTCAAGCTTTAAAAAAACAATTCAATGAATTTACGAACAATTTCTTCGAATGGCGTGTGAAAATTGTCTAAATATCAAAGAAGATTTTCAAGGCTTATGGGAAGATAAACACACGGAAACCAGACTCTATTTCCCACAAACACACTCTATGTCACCTCTTAAACAAACATAAACATCTATAAGTTAACCAATTTGTTGCTTTAGACCCAATTTATTTCAAGAAACACTGTGTCGAATTTACCATTCTCATACAATACATTTTAACAGATATCAGACTCTTTAACATCTACATAAATGTATATTGGCCACCCACACATGTACTGTCGCTTTCATAGTAGTTGAGCATAACTCAAAGAGCAGTTACTTCAAAGAAAAACAAACTAAAAGTTGACTGTCACGAGGTCTCAAAGAAAATTGTTGAACAAACAGCGACTGTTTTTCTCAACAACTTTTATGTAATCTAATTAAATAACATACCGTTTAAAAGAAATGTTGAGTTTTCAACCAACTTTTAACGGAACTTGTATCATTCCTGTGTTTTTAAGGATTCAAAGGAAAGCATGACTAATGTCTGATTTTTGAGGTCTTCAGAGAAACTCTCAATTTGTATTAATTGGTTTTCTCATTAACAAATTTCAACTTCAACTGTAACTAGTTTAAAAATATATGCAACTAGCCCCGCCCCAAGGTTTCGCCCGCATAAGTTTCAATCCCGTGGGAATATAGGAATAAAAAGTATCCTTCGTCCTAACCCAGGTCGTGGTCTACCCATGAGCCAAATTTCATCCAAATCCGATCAACCGTTTTAGCGTGAAAGCATCACAAACAATCAAACTCACTTTCGCATTTATAATATTAGTTAGGATAGCTAGGATTTAGAAAGCATGATCTGCCAATTTTTTTTACAAAACCTAATTTATAAAAAGCTCTATTCAGCAACATATTAATACGATAGTGACAACACAATTTTGTAAAATTGAATAAATGAACAAAATTCACAGAAATTGAGGAACTCATTGAGAAACTATGTTTGTTGATTCTGCTTATTTTGTTTGTGTTCAATATAATATTTATGTTTACAAAGAGTTTAATATTACTTCGACATCTCTCAAAGCTCGATTCATGGAAATAATTTTGGGCATTTAGGTAATAGGGATGATGCCTGGGTAAACAAAACAAAAATCTAATTAGTCCGTCAGTCAGTTAATAAAAAAATATTAGACACGTATATTTTGCTTTATCATATTAATACAAAATTACTTAGATAAAACGCATTTTAAGTTGGGGAGTGGGGGTCGCCACGTCACTAGTATGTATAAAATCTACATACTCGTGACGTCATGGCACATTTTACCTCAACGTATCGCCACGTATCTTTAGATTACGTAAAAAAAGAAAAAAATACGTGTCCAATATTTTTTTATAATCTCAAAGACGGACTAAAAAATATTTTTTAGTCATCATCCCTATTCCTCTCCGAAATAAATGATAAGTAGACTTTACCTACTGAATTACATTTATGTAGATATCTATAAGTCAGAAGCCACCAAATGGCAGACCGTGGTCCGGATCCGGACCGCCGACCTATTTTGTGCAGAGCTTAAGTAAACAGTAAAATTTATAACTAAAACTTAGAAATATTTTTTTGAGTTTTAGCTTGCAACTACTATACTCCAGATTTCAGATAGATAATATTAATTCAAAATAAAAAAATCACATTACTAATAATGACTTTCTTTCTTTTGGTTAATACATAATATTTTTGCTTATTACTTTGTGAAAAAATAACAAGTTTTATATAAATAAATACATGACATGTTAATGATATTAAGCTAAATGATGTTTATTTCTTTATATCGGTTCAGAACGATACTTGTCATCATTAAATTACATTTTAAAACTAGATGAGTTGTATTTCGTGACACTTGTTAATGACGTACCTCATTTACATATTTTTAAACTGCGAGGACTAAAGTTTCTGCCCTACGTCAAAAATCATAGATTATCGAAAAAATGGAAGCTAAAGAAAAACACGAAGTAATCATAAAATATAATCTTTACGGCATAAAGTACGGAAAACTTGAAATAATACCGATAACAATAATTATTGATTGTGTATAGATGCCCTAGGGGCCTAGGAGAAACGTATAACGGTCATTAGACTTGCAAATTTATTTTATTGCTTTATTACAGTAACAGCTTATTTTATCAGGAAAAGCTTTAATTGGAAATACGAGTTTCTTTTTTATAATCACTAAAGCTTGGAATAATATCAGAACATTTCTGTAGTGTTTTTGTTTTTTCAGAAATTAACGAGGCTTCTCTTTTAGTAAGTAAAAGAAAAGGAAAAAAAACGTTCTAATAAAATTGTGCGTTGTCCACATCTATCGGATTTCCTCGACCTTTACCAGTTCATCAGTTTATAGTCCTCCAGGCCGTATATCGGCCATGGCGGCCAATCTCAACGGAGACTAGCCTGCAACACGGGAGGGTATTGTCTTGTTTTCCATAAAATTATTTGTCCTATTATTGTTTTCCATAATCGTCCCCCCTCATAATATTTACTTGCACTATTATCATTTATACTAATATCGCTTGACATATCAACATATTAGACAACTTTTATTTGTCATAAAATAAGTTTCCATAATAACATGTGTTATAATCATTAGTTTCTATAAGTAACACATTACACAATCGCTTCTTGACATAGCAACATTTAATATAATTTAGAAACGTTTATTGTTTTGTACAAAAAATAATGTCATTAAGGCATATGGTCTGTAATCAAATGATATATTACAGCAAACAATCTCTAGATAATAAATAGTTTGTGAAATTCGAAACGGTTAGGTTAGGTTAGGTTAGAACTGTGACCACACAACGCGCAAGGCGAGCGAGCGAAGCGAGCGTGCCGCGGCAGCGGCCGCCGAGTGCTAGATTTCCTCTTTTGCAAAGCAAGCATGCATGGTAGATTAGGTTTATTTTTAAATTTCCTTGTAAATAAAAAAATCTGTATCGTAATTAATCAACTGAACTAGCATTGTTGTGCTAGTATGGGCAAATGAATATTATGGTGAATAAATGTAATGGAAAACGACATTATTGAAAATGAAAAATATAGCAAATAAATTTATGGATTAAAATTATTATGACACTTGATCGATTATGACCAATGAAATTAGTGAAAATGATTTTATGTAATTTCACGATTATGGCAACTGAAGCGTTATTTCTAATGAAACTATGGGAAATACAAGTATGGTATATAAAATTATTGCATTTTAAATTATGGCAAACATTAGTAAACCATATATAGTGTATTATAGTGCACAAGTGTGTACTCAGTCACAGGTACACTCTCTCTTTTCTCACTCTCAGAAAACAATGGGACGGCAATCCGACACGACCGGAGAGAGATCAGGCGAAGGACCAACAGCTTAACGTGCCTTCCGAGGTACGGGGGTATCACACCGCCAACTTCCAAACCCCAGGTACAATATTAGATATAAATACGAAAGTGTGTTTTTTTATTTATTTGTTTGCTTGCTTGTTACGCTTTCACGCAAAAACGGCTGCACAAATCTGGATGAGATTTGGCACGTTGATTGACCATGTAGTATGGGTAGACCTAAGCTGCGCTATCTGGTTCGCGGTCGCTACCCCAGAACTTTCGACCTTATCAGCCATTCGTTCTGTGACCAACCGACGTTCCCCCTGCCACTTAAGTTTGAAATACAACTAATCCTTTTTTAATGCCCAAATGGCTGGCATATCTGGCGAATCAGTACAGACCAAACAATTACCTTATACTGATGCGACCGTAGTCGACGACCTCGTGGCTAACCTTGGTCGGCTGAACCCATCGTGTACTGAAATGAGCCCGAAATAGTTTTGTCCCCACTCGTAATGAGCGACGATGGCCGATTGCCAATATAGTATTATCAGTTCGGTAGTGTGCAAACACGGATGGTCGCCGGAAAAGATAAAAATCGTGTGATTTTTCTGATTTTACGACCGATATGAATGGGTTGTATCTAAGGAAACAATTTTACCTTAGCCAGATATTTTCATTTTCTTAACGATAAAGTAGGTACGCATCATTAGTAGGTTATTTACTTAACTTTGATTATTGAAAAAAAAACTATGTTTTTTAAATTTTGGTTTCATGTAAATAATTGTACATACTTATTACTATTATTTAACCCGGATATAAATACATGCTCAAACGATTATAAATACAGCAAAAAAACTAGAAAATTGATTAATAAGTGACAGTTGTAAGCAACACTATTTATTTACCCCGGCACAAAAAATGCTACAACATTTTTACAAGATTCTTCGGTGGTTTGGTTCATTTTCACCTCAAACGCAAATATTATACATGAATAAATTCTGCACTCGCGAAAAAAGAGGACTTTTTTATTAATTTGTCTTTTTTAATCGTAATAACAAAATATAGTAAGTGTAAAATGTGACATCAGACTTATTTCGAGTTACATTAATTTGATCTGAGTGACGAATCCTGAGAGCAGTGGTGACACAGTAGCCACGGCCACGACTTACGAGCTGTTGATCGTGGGCTCGAACCCAAGCAGGCGCTTCACTTTGTGTAAATAATTTCACTGCTCTCAAAACAACGTGAAAGAAAACATCGTGAGAAAACCGACATGTCCTAGAACCCAAAAATTCGAAGCCATGTGATATCTACCAACCCGCACTGGGCCCGCGTGGTAGATTACAGCCCACTCCCTCTCACAGAGAGGAGGCCTGGGTCCCAGCCGTGGGAACATTATAGACTGATTATGCTATGACGAATCCTGACAAAACTGTCTTCATTGGGCAGATGGAAATTATAAACAAAACTTATTACGAATATAACCTACTTGGACTAAAAGTCGTATAATTTAGATTAATGAACGGCTCTAATTTTGTAAGTGGTTGGCTAATATAACTAACAGAAGGAATGATGAAAAAGATAAACAAAAACATAACATGTACTATCTCTTTTTAACTAACGACACCACCAATAAGTTAACAAGAGACTCAATCGTTTCTATGCCCCTTAGTTTTTTTTCTGCTGTAACCAGGGCTCGGAAACGTTATTTAAAATAACGTTTTTAAAACGTTTCTAACAGTTCTCGTTCTTTTTTTTTTTTAAACGTAGCCCCACACTAAGAATTTCTTCCTGTATCGTGGGTGCGTTTACAAACATAAAAACTCACATACAATAACACCCAGACCCGGAACTACTACTTGCAGATCATACAAATATTTGTTCCGTGCGGGGATCGCACCCGCGACACGTTGCGCAGCAGTCGATCGCTCAGCCACTGCGCCAACCGTGTCGTCAAACGACGTTCTTCTTTGTACAACATTTTGTTCGGAACAAAAACGAAATGAGATCGTTTTCGAAAGCCAGTTTAAAGCTCGTGCAGACCAGCACGACGCGACGGCGCGACGCGACTCGAACAAAACAATTTCTAAGAAAACTTCACGGTATAATAATAATCAGTGTCGTGTCGCGCTGTAGCGTCGCACGAGTCTGCAGGAAGCTTTTTCCGCAGGACGCTGCCGCGCACGGTGTGTGCGCCGACAAGCATGAACTTCTTTAGTAAAATTGTACCTTATCTTAATTTAATTATTCGTACATCATTGATTTCAATGCACTTGCCGCTTACGTATTGATTAGGGTTGTGTTGGTAGTTTCCTATCGATGAACCCAAAAATGGTTAAAATCGTTTTATTAACCGAGAACGATATAAATGTTGTTCTTCTTCAAAAACGTTTTAATAACGTTCCGTTAGTACGTTTAGGTTTTTATGACGAAAACATTTAAAAAAATATACATACATATCCGAGCCGTGGTTGTAACTCGTAGACAGCTTGGTTATCGAGAAGACGAGAAAATGTTGGTACTTAAAATCAGTACTATTAGCCGGTAACTATGTCTATGGTTGATATAAGATTCAACTGTCTTTACGTATGTTAGTTATTTATTACTCTGAGGCTAATAACCCTGCCGCTATATTTCTTTTTCATTACCAGTACATAAGTGCCAATGACTTGAAAGTATTATTATTTGTATTGCCTATAAAAACAATAAATTGATGACGTCATACAATGTGGGCCCAATCTGACAAAGTAGGTCAAACCAACACCTGTTTCTTCGGGTGACAAATGAATTGAACATTGGCTGGTTGGGTAGCAGCATTGATAATAATGTACAAAATATTGTAACGACTTTATAGTTGGTATGTTATTTTCGTCCTTCTTCTGCTGAGCCATAGTTGTAAAATAAATTGAAAATGAGATAGTCTAAAGAAGGGGCAGATAAGTCAATAAATAGAAACGAAGAAAGGTTGCAGTTTTCTTTCTTTCCTTTCTTTCTTTTTTTTAAAAACGTTGCCCCACACTATGAATTTCTTCTTGTATCGTGGGTGCGTTTACAAACATAGAAACTCACATACACTAACACCCAGACCCGGAACAACTACTTGCAGATCTTATAAATATTTGTTCCGTGCGGGGATCGAACCCGCGACACGTTACGCAGCAGTCGATCGCTCAGCCACTGCGCCAACCGTGTCGTCAAGTTTGAATGGTACATGTAAGTAGAATGATACTGAAGTCTACTCTAAAAAAAGCAAAGCGCACTCTAATAATACGGATGATGCTTGGGTCAAAAAAAGACATTCTATTTAGTCCGTCAGTCAGATAATAAAAAAATATTATTAGTGGGGGAGTGGGGGTCGCTACTTCACAAGTATGCATGAAATCTACATACTCGTGACGTCATGGCACATTTTAAATATTTTTCTAATAACTTTTTATTATTTTTATTATTTTGTATCGCCGTAATCTTTTGATTACGTACGTTATTTTTTATGAATCTACATGCGGGTTTTTTTTTTTTGTCTCGTCCCTATTTTCCTCATTTCTTAATATTACTCGCTTATAATTAATTAGTTCAATTTCCTAAAATTATTAACATTCTTCTTTTCAAAATGCTGTCCCGCGAAACCGAGTCGATAATATCTTTAGCGACTCTTTCGCGGTCGCATTTTTTTGTGACTAAAATAACTTGTATGTATCTATTTCCGTAAGCTCTCTAGAAACTAGATGCAATGAGCTTAATTTGTTATAACCATAATGTTCTTTATATTTACTGGCATATTAATACGCTTAGTACCTACGTAAATTCTTTATGTAAAATGTCGTAAAATTATAATTTTACGATATTTTGTCATTTGCGACCATGGTCGCGGAAAAGATGATATTGAAGATTTGACATAAAGGTTGCGCCAGTTTGTAACCATCACCATGAATTGAATGCAATACTTGAAGATTCTTCCCATGGGCCTCTGACTTGGCTAAACATGCCGTCGATAAATATTGCTCAAGAAAAAAAAAACTTGAAAACCTATCATTGGACTTTCGTTTACCGGTTGAAAACCCCGCCAAAGTTTTTCTAAACTTAAATCTTATTGTAAGATTAGATTTTTTTATTTAATTATCTATATTATATTGTTTTTTCCACAACTACCTTGGTGAAATGAAGTTATCGAAGAACTGAATACTTCAGCAACCCAGCCAAAAGATGGAACTAGCTTTTGGATGTTTTTTTTTTTTTTTGTTCGTGACTTTATGTCTTCTAGAGGCGCCATATTCAATTTAATGTGACGTTATAGCCTATAACCAGCGGATGATCAAGACGCTTCCAACAATACCTCATAATTATGATAAGTAGTTTAGAATTTATTAGGTGACAGATGAACATACATACATAATCTGCGTTCTTAATTCATTTGCCAAACATGTAAACGAACACGAGTTTTAGAAAAAACCACTGTAATGCCCACACATAAGATTCAGTTTGCGCTACAACTTCATATTTTTTATGACTATATGACTTTTTCAACAGTACTAGTCGGTCTAAAATCAACTTTAATTACATTAAAGTAAAGTAAGTAAGCGTAAAGTTGATGTTTCACTAAGTGGAAAACTCGTGTTTGTTTACATTTTTGGCAAATAAATTGCGTACGCAGATTGCTAGGTCACAAAATTTTTAACCCTCCTTTTTACTTCACTAGTAGGGTAAAAATGAGCGAAAAAAATAATTTCATGTTTTATGTTTCGTAATATTAATTACTTTGCATACTATTGTATAGAACCAAGTTTTTTTTTCTCTAACTGAACAGACAGCAGTGCTGCTGGGGAGTTTCTCTCGCCACTTCGTCCCAGCTAAAGCACTAGGAAGAGGTGAAGGGCGGGCGTTATGGGGGACAGACTGTCTTATGTAATTTTACGTTCTACGTTAACGGCTACTTTGTTATTGCACCTGCATCCACACTCACATCGCAAAAATGAAAATTATGTCATTCTCCTCTTCCAAATATTTTTCACAAAAAATTACATAAACTTTCAAGTTCAAACGACGGAGGCGCTAGTAAAATTTTAATTGGAACACATAAAGATACACAGTACGAGCGTTACAGCAATGACATCCGTATTATATGCGGAACCGTCATCTTAAATGTTTGAATCTGTGCCAAGCTTGTGACAAAATATAAAACATGACTGTTCTTTTGTAAGCGTGTTTTGTATTTCACTGTTGATCTTGGTTTCAATGTGAATGCATCAGCTGTTTTCGTGCCGCGATTTATTTTCAAATTGAGGTGAATTTTTGCATTATCATTACTATTATTTGTTTATTTTATGAAAAGCTTTTTTGTAAGTTGTATATACTTGTTTTTACATCACACACCAAATGAGATGTCTTCAGTATTAAAAAAAATTGCATGCTGCATAGTTTTATTTTCACTGAAACTTAAAACACTACTGGAACAATACTGTGGTACTGGAACACAGTACCACAGAACTGTAACCAAGGGCTACCAAAATATGGCGACGTTTTGCCGGTGACATCGCATCGCATAAAAATACTGATAAATCATGTTTATTTTACTCAACAATTCCAGTCAACATGTGCAAAATTCTTAATGCTAAAAATAATTCTAATTTATGGTATTATAGAGGTATGAGGAACAGGGTATACAGTTCACTCATCCTCTATAGAAAAATGAGGATCCTCTGATCAGACGGGTGTTGTATCTGGTGGGCAACTTCCCAATGATTGGTGTCGGGAAGTTATATATGTTGATCGCACGGTAAACGCTGCTTGTGCGATGCAGGTTTCCGCGTGACGTCAGTGTGATGCGTAGTGCGTATGCGGCGATGGAGATGGCCGTCACAGTAAAATTACTTTTAATTGAGCGACTTGAGCAAGTTAAGCCTTTAGTGATTATATTAAAAAAAGCTAAACAATAGTTGTATTTTCGATAAAAAAATCGTTCAAATTACCGTTACGTGCCTACCGGTCCTTTTAAGGCACCGGGTACATGATTGCTGTGAAACACTAATAGTCAGTTAAATCTATAGAAATACATTACCTACGTACGATGTTTGTGTGTCCGTCTTCTGAAATCACAAGCTACAACGGCTCCTTATCACAAATTATTCCCACAATCAAAGTTCATTAAAAACATGACTACTAAGGTCACTGATTCACCGCTGTGTACCTTGATAATGGTCTAGGTCAGTATTAGTGCCACGTGTATGTGTCGAGTGCCAACCGCGAACGCTTAATTATCTACCTACCGTACTATGAATGCTGTTTAGTTAGATATTAGTATGTAAGTGTTTGAAGATGCGTTTAGAATCCGGAAGACTAAAGATTTTACGTCCGTGAAAATCTTGCATTTCCAGATTATAATCATCACATTAGTTATTACATACACATATATAAACCCACACCTTGTTCCCATTGGGGTAAGCAGAGAGTAATTCCGCCTGCTACGATCCCTAAATTAAATTAGAAGAAATGGATGTATAGGGTTATTGTGTTTAGATTCGTTACTATGACGCCATAATATTGAATTGTCATCAGAACTACATCAATCTGCCTAGCCTTTTCCCAACTATATTGGGGTCGGCTTCCAGTCTATCCGGATGCAGCTGAATACCAGTATTTTATATGGAGCGACTGCCTATCTGACTTACACAACCCAGTAACTGTAATACGATAGCCCTTAGTAAGACTGGTTGTCAGACTTTCAGGCTTCTGACGACCCGTAACGACTGTCAAAGATCCACGAATGACAGCCGTGACCAACGGCTTAACGTGCTTTCCGAGGCACAGAGGCGTCTCGGTATACCTGGCAACCTGACGGTAGACCAACCCTGGCAAGAGTAGCTTAACCTAATGGATTGACCCGAGCGGCAGTTATTACTTAGCCACGAGCTCCACCACTCCTGGCATCAGAACTACATGTGTGTTAAAAATGTCAAGTGAAACATTACAAAAAGTGGCTGATTTTTTTTCTCAAGATTTGACAAAGAGTAGGTAGGACTAGGTGAAACAGAATAATATGAAGAATATAGTGTTTTCAAAGATTCAACTATCATCAAAACCATTATTTGCAAAGGAATCAATACAAAACGTCAACAAAATACTCTAAAATGAAACATCAACGTTTTCTTCCTATTCAACTGGCCTCAAACGGATGCCAAAGCCCCTGGCATTGACACTCATGCATCTCGCATACTACTAGTTAATTAGTACGCACTGTACTGTTATGTTTCCACGTTTCCAGTAAATTAGCTAGTGAGTGGGCGGTGACGATAGTCAACTGTCTGCGGCGCGTGATTGTGCACTTAAATGTACGTTGTCACAACAAGTAGTTTGATGCAAGAATTGCGAGTATTTGTGATATTTATAAGGTTAGAACTACGGTCAAATTCAAGCAAGTTTGTATTGGTTTGCCAAATAATACGCATTGATAAAGTTAGCTGTTCAACTTAAATGTGACTGGGTAGGAGATAACTGCCGCGGACTAGCTGTGGGCCAAAGTAGGAAAGGCTGGTGCCCTGAGACGGTAAGACTGGGTCGCGGCAGACCACAAAGACCATCTTCTTCGGATGTGTGGATTGCAAGTCGCAATACTTTAATTCTTGAACAGGAATTTCTGTAAAAAACAATTCTAAAGTAGGAAGGAAGAGTGAGCTCAGTAGAGATCACGAATTTTTGGGTCAACATATGTCATGGTTAGACGCATATGTATGGTATACTTTTGCAAAGACAATAATAAATCAGGGTTGGTTTTTGAACAGTTAGATAAATTTTAAATAAAGAATAAATATGACTGTTTGACATAATTATTTTCTATACAAAGGGTGTCATACTGTCATATTTATTCTTCAGATAAAAGTTATCTGATTATTGAAAAATCAGCCTTAAGTACGGCAATTTTTTCGTAGGCAAATGTTTATAGTATTTTAGACAAATGCACATTTGCAATCTTGAAGTCACTCGTTTTATCACAAAACCAACTACTACGGTGAAACAAATTTTCTTTCAGACAGCCTTGATGTATGATGCTCATACAAATTCCCATGCAGTCATAAATATAACTCGAATATCTTCTTGGAAGCTATTCTGCGGTGCATGTTACAGATATCGACACTATGAGGTAACCTAGCAAAACGGTATTCTTTAAAATACGGATATAGAATGGAATGTTATATTTTGTTGTTGTTTACTTACTACAGTACTATGCAAAATTGCGATGGGTTTTGGAAGGTCTTAGTAAATATTAGCAAGGTTTCTTAAACAATAAAGCAGACTAGAGCTGAGCAGTGGTGGCCTTGTTGTAACAGCTGCGCCTTACATGTTTCGAACCCGGTCAGGCGTTTTACTTTTTCTAAATTATTTCATCACAATTGCTCTCAAAATGGTACCTATAGGAAAACATCGTAAGGAAACCGGCATGTCCTAGAACCAAACAATTCGGGGACATGTGACGTCTACCAACCCGCACTGGGCCTGCGTGGTGGATTACGGCCCACTCCCTCTCACTGAGAGGAGGCCTGTGTCCCAGCAGTGGGAATATTTTATGCTGATTATGATGAAACATCAAAGAAGTTTTATATTGGCTAATTTCGAGTTAAAACGTTCGTTCGTGTATTTAAATTATTTCATGACTATAATAATTTTCTTTCCTTATCTCAATTTATTTAGGGTCTGCGCACCATTTGTCGTCTTCTTTCATACTTGTATATTAGTCTTCATCTTATTAGTCGTCCTCTTTCTATCATACAGTCCATCCATTGTTTCCTTGGTCTTCTTTCTATTCTTAGGTATAGCTGCGAGGCAAACGAGGCAAATTGGCGCCCTCACCTAGCCGCCGCAGGAGACGCCCTGGCGTCGGGAATTCAGGCCGATTCCCGGCCACCGTAGGCGCGGGCTTGCGGACGGAGAGCAATGGGTAGCTCGCCGTCCGATAAGGACCAGTCGGTCGATTCTGTAAAAATATTAACGTGAAGCTTAGGTGAAGTGAGCGTGAAGTGAGCGGTCACTGCCACAGAATCCACCGGCAGGATGCTAGGGATTAACACTATTGACAGCTCACGTCACGCTCACTTCACCTAAGTTTCACGGTGATATTTTTACAGAATCGAACGGCGCGATGTTTTCCACGCGCGCCTCAAAGATATGTCAGCACAACAGAATAGATCTGCTAGGACTGATGCCTGCCGGGGTCGCGGGAAAGTCCGAAAGGGATACCGTGGCCCCTAGCAACGTACAGGCAACACTGAAGGAACACGGGTGGGTTTTAGTCAGTAAGAGTCTGACAAGCCCTCCCGCTCCAGCCAGAGCGGCAGAAGTTATTTGATGAAAAAAAAGGTATAGCAATCCATATTCATACTCAAAATTTTCCACATGCCATTTTTCAGACATTCAGACAGAAAATGTAATGTAGGTAAAATTAAATTATTGTCAGCAATTTTATAAAATCTTGGTGAATAAATCAAACATTGGACAAATTTTATAATAATTCCTATCCTAATTCCTAGTATTTATTTATAATCTTTATCTAATAATCAACTCCCATCAACAGCTGGACATAGGGCTCTCCCAAGCTGCGCCACAACACCCTGTTCTCCGCCTTGCGCATCCAGTCTGTCCCAGCCACTTTCTTAAGGTCGTCGGTCCATCTAGCTGGGGGGCGTCCCCCGGTGAGATTGCCGATACGCGTTCTCCACTCTAGGAATTGTCTGCTCCACCGGCCGTCGGTCCTTCGACAAACATACTTCAGTTTGCTTAGTCTGTAAGCTATGTCGGTAACTCCGGTTCTTTTCCGGATAATTTCATTACTGATTGAGTCCCACGAATTAGTGACCCGCCAAAGATGTCAAAACATCGAGATTTCTGTGCATTCGATAAATATTAATGTATTAAAGACATAAAACGCCTTTTTTGAGTGCGAAAAGTTTAAATAAATAAATAAACTTTCCGGAAGAAATTCTCTAAAACCGTACCGTATTCTTTAAAACCGTATTAAAATACATTTTGTAATTTTGAAAGAACTTAGCGCACACTCGGATACGAAAATCGAGTTTCTTTCATTGTTATAATAATGTAATGTTAGGTATAGTTGTAGTATGGCGTTTAGAATAATAACAAAAAGTCTTTGACCACAGTGATTCAGGAGTATGTACACCAATAGTTGAGTAAGTGACTAACCTGGTGTTAGAGTTTTAAAGCCGCCCAAGGATCAATGCCGTCGGGAAATATCTCTCAGGCATGCCGGTTTCCTCACGGTCTTTATGTTTTGCTAATAGACTAAGTATATAAAAGCTATAAAATGAGTCCATAGTTGCTGGAAATTACTTACAAATTCATAACCATTATGTAGCTGAGTGATTAAAGGAAGTTGCATAGTATTTTTTTTTTGTAATTTAGCGGAATAGGTTTGTTTCGTGTTTCTATATACCTCCTTTTTTATAAACTAATTAGTGTAATTCGCTCAAAAACTAGGAACGTTATTTAAAAGCTTGCTATAAAATTTATATAATTATACGTTTGGGCCTTCTGGGTACGCTAATACACCTCGTACCGTGTATCGGATGATTTAATACGAGAGTAAGGGCGAATTTACCGATGAAAATGAACGCATTCAGCATATCAAAACCACGCTCAAGGGCTGTCAGTGTCAATATTTCACATGATGACATTGACAGCTCTTGTACGTTGTTTAGATTTGTGTTGTTATTGGTTAAAATGGTGAATTCAAGGAATCATGATGACAACGATCCTATTATTTTCTTAGTTCGCTTCACACAAAAATCTGCCAAGTGAATTTACATAAAACTCAAGTTTTCACTTTTAGTTTTAATCTATAATTAAAAATGTAACAAGAGAGAAGCAGCTGCAACGTTTCCGTATCCTGTCACAGCGGCCATTTTGTAATATACGGCGGGAATTGGGTGGCGCTTTTAGATGATAAGGTGTCGCTACCGCACTGTTATAATTTTCAATTTATATTGGTAACTAGGTTTACCCGGCCCGGCTTCGCACGGGTAGCTTTAAGTACTTATCTACGGTGCACCTACCTACCTTCCCTACCAACCTACCCTACCTACCTAGATACCCTACCTCCCTACATACCTACCTACTACCTACATACCTACATACCTACGTGGTCGTCAAGTGGAAGTCAAAATCGGTTGACTGTAAAAAAGGTTTATTTAAATGTATATTCTTATTTCAAATGGAGTATACGTATTATATTTTGTGTTTTGGCTACCCATAAATAGTCCATGTAGTATTGATTGCTATTCAAAACCCATTATGGACTATCCATGTCAAAATGGAGGGTTAATCACAGCCCGCTTTAATTTAAGGAGCGGATTGTTTTTTTATGAATTTTAATAGACAACAAGGGGGCTTCAGAATGAATAGCGGGGTTCAAGTTTGTTATTAAACCTTTTGGACTGTTAGGGCCTGTACACACCAAGTTTTTTTAAACGTGCCGTCGACGGCGCGTTTAGAAAACGTGGTGTGCATAGAAAGAAAGAAAGAAAGAATAATGTTTATTTGGACACAGTTTGTGAAACACTAAATACAAAATAAAAAAAAGTAAAAATAATATTTTAACAATAATAGTGTGTGCCTCACGGCTGCGCCAAAAAGGTTCATTTCAGCATTAATGCCAGGCAGATGCTGTCTGACGCTGGTTTTCTAATGAACCTATAAGTAGGGACAAGTGACGGCGAGTACAAAACAGTTTCAACATATCTAATACATAATTTGTATACTTCAAAATAAATAAATAAACTAGTAATCAAATCTAAATTACAAAAACAAAAATAAAAAATATGTATATGAAAACAACAGGAACTGTCCACGCAAAACCTGTTCATAGGCCGTTAGGTTATTATGATTTTTTTATTGATACGGTAGGAAAGATGAGAAGATGTTTCTGAGTATAAAACGTAAGGTTTATAAGTCTGTGTAAGAATAATCCTTTATCGTGTTGTTAAAAAGTTACAAGCAAAAACACAAGAAAACATTTTTTTATTAGCACATAGAAGTTGTTGAGGAAAGCTGGATAATGTGTGAATTTTGTTTTAAATATTTTTTTCTCATTAAAACTTTTGCCTCTCTCCAGCAAAACAGACACTCTTGAATCTGCGGTTGTATGCGCTTCCTCTAAGTTTACTTAGTCAAGTAAGTGGACTTGAGATACCTGCCACAATGGACTTCGCGCGCTATGTGGCCACGACGACGGTCAGTGGGCCGCACTGAACAAGTTGAACTACAGACACCAAATGCACATCGTGTAGTTGGCCACAATGCCCAACTGGTCACACGACCGGCTGTCCAACTAGTTGCGGGCAAGCTTTGTATATAGTATGAACGTCCGCATCTTGGCCTGCTTTTGCAGTCAAGATTGTGATAGCGTAGTGTGCAGGGTTTCTAAGGCCGTCAGGACTTCATGTTACTTCATCACCCGAAAACCTCCTTGACAAATCAAAAGTGCCTGCAAATGGTTTAATTGAAATAAATGCTTTGAGTTTGAGTTTGAAACATAAGGAGAACCCATAAGCTACTTCTCAATACCACACTGTTATAATTTATAATTTATATTAGTAATAGTTAATTAAAAGAAATGGTTGAACCCAGCCTAGTTAGTGGGTTGTCGACGTCAGAAAAGCAGTAGCTCCGTGCAAAATATTGTTATTCAGCATCGACTTAAACTATAGGTTCATGTAGTTTAACCTCTTCAGGTCGCACTGACCAGGTTAAACTACAGAAACCGAATGCGCATCACGCACTTGGCCACAACGCCCGACCGGTCACATGACCGGCTGTCCAAACAGTTGCGGGCAAGCTTTGTGTACTATTACTATAAACGTCCGGCTTCTGCAGTCAAGATTATGGTACCGTAGTGTGGAGGATTCCTGAGGCCGTTAGGACTTCATATTACTTCATAACCCAAAAACATAAGAAGAACCCATAAGCTACTTCTCAACGCCGCCATTTTTCTAACCTCCAAAACTCGAACACACCTCGCGTATTATTTATCACTTCGCAGTTTCCAAACACACTCAGTTTATTAGTTTACTCATCGAACGACAAACAAAAGACAGGGACAGAAAGAAGTTCGACTCAATTACTTAGTTTCGCCACTATATTGTTATAGAACAATTTTCTACGTCTTCTTGGAGCAGGTGGTGGTAATGTGTTCTAGGTAATGTTGCTTGATTTATTTGCTTTCGCCTTTTCCGGCATCTTTACTTAATGGAAGTGTATTTGCATGTTTAGGGGCTCATAGTATCAACCACCATTTTTACTTTTCTTTATACGAGTACTTGAGCTGATTAATTCGGTCCACAAATTTGTGCTGCAGTTTTTTTGATTTAAGAAAAGGTTTTTGTTTGGTAGTACATTTTGCCCAAGATATGATATTGTTACTTCTTCACTCGCTACGCCACGAACTATACGGATCAGTTCATGGTATGGTAGCCTGGGAACAAGGTTAATAGTGGTATTGACTGCGTAATAGATATTTCTTGTTAAATAAAATATATCACAGAACATTTATACTCTCGAATGCATCGCAGAGTCGCAGCCACAGAGTACTTGCAGTGCGCCCGCGTTCCTTCGCTTGTCACCATAGATAATAAATAGTCTATACTATGGACAAGTGATGTTGGAACGTCGGGCGTGTATAGGTTCATTTATTTATTACTTAGTTTCAGTTTTTATTTGTACTATTTTATTTCTTATTATTTTTATTGCTTTATTATTTGGTCTATCCCTTAATGGGATTTATCTATGTCCGTAGGTGTGTCCGTGACATCACAGTGGGCCCTATCAGAATACCAGCGCTGCGGTATTTATTTTTAAATATCGCCGCATTATGCTGAGATAGTGGCCTTTTTGACCTCGCACAGGTCTTTACTTTTCTGTTTGTATTTTAATTTTATATTTTTATTTTTTATTATTACTTACTGTTTGTATTTCCTGTGCGTGTCCCAAATAAAATATTTTTCTTTCTTTCTTTCTTTCGTAAGGTGCAATCTAGGTGGGTCCTTGCGTCTTAACATAATTATATCGTCAATTGTGGAGGCTGTTGGATTAAGTTGAAGTGGCAGTTGACCAACAACAATCAGAATGACACAACTTTACCTATACACATTGTTTTTTTACAGTCTTACAAACGAAGGTTAATGAATCTATATCAATAGGTAAAGTACGACACAACTTAGATGTAGCATCGACAAAATTCGTAAAACCGATCACATCCGAACCGAGTCCGCCTTCAAAATTACCAATCTTTATTACTGCTTTAGGCGAAAATGATCTTTCCGCAAACGAAATAATTTGTAAATTTATATCTAAATATATTCGTAAAATTGATGCGCAGATTTTATATATCGTACCTACCTAATAAAAACATACGATACAGGATTTTATAAAAAGTTCAAAATATTCCTATTTTAGATAGCTTTTGTATGGAACTTCTCTTATTTATTTTTCGTTTCAAAACCAAATACACTTCTATCATGTTTTTACTACGGCTTAGTTTAACATTACCTTTCGTATGAGACCGTTAAAAATGCACCGTGTGGAGCCGAAAACGGCCAAAAAGGTTATATTTGTGAAATATGGACCAATGATATCATTTTTACAAAGAATATTCCTTTTAGCAGTTTAAGAAAGATTTCTATCTCCAGTAGTAAGAAAACCATTCATTTCATATTTTGTGACCCCATTGGAGACAGTATTATGCTTTTAGGGAAGTAACTTGATTTATTTTAAGAGATATGTCACAAAGTACTTTCGTGTCCGGGTCAGCAATGTAAAGCAGTCCTTTGTGTGGCCCTTGTGCAGAATTATGTTCTTCTTATTGCTTTGGTTTCTTCAGGAAGGAACGGAAACGAATGTTGGTAAAGGTAAATCTGATCACATACGTAAGTAGTTATAGTGTTCAGAGGCTAGCACAAAAGCGTGACGTAAAAGTACCATAAATTCCAACGATTTTTTAATCGAAAATACAACTATTCAAAGGAAATACAAAGTATTTTGGGTTAAATTGTGGCAAACACAATCCAAAGATATAAATCCAAACTATCTAATATTATAAATGCGAAAGTGAGTTTGTTTATATGTTTGTATATTACGCTTTCACGCTAAAACGGCTGAACAGATTTTGATGAAATTTGGCACATGGGTAGACCATGACCTGGAGAAGGATATAGGCTACTTTTCATTCTGGATCGAAGACGAAGTCGTGGGCAACAACTAGTAAAGTCATAAAACATAAAAAACCGCCTCTTAAGTCTATTGGTAATTAAGACCCCCTGTCTCAAACTCAAAGGCCCCAGGTTGGATTCCCAGCGGGTGGAAAATGTTCTGCTCTGTTCGGTTGATGGTAGGGCTTGGTCTAACCCCGCCTGGCTAGCTACCACCATATTATCTAAGTCTGTAACCATAACAACAATGTTAACAGCATTGCTGTGTTTCGGCAGTTAGAGGTAAGATAGCCAGTTCCACTCTGGTTGAGATTTCCGGTTGAAGCTCGTTCCCACCTTCGATCTGATCATCGTGGTGAATATATATATATATATATATGTATATATGTGTCAAACGAGTATTTTCTATTTTTAAATCTTTCGAATATAAGTTACGCTCACTTCGTGCGGTCGTAATAGAGCCACTATTTTGAGTTACATTAGAATTAAGTAGAATAATTATTTTTACCACAAACCGTTTTCCAAAGTTACGTGTAATCAGACGCCGAAACTTTGACAATTAGTAAAACCCAACAATAATGTGTAAAAATTGAGTAAATCTGATGGCGTTTGTCCATCGCAGCCGTCACCGGAACGTCACTGAGAAACGAGATTATTCGAACCGAACGTGACATCCCAGTAACGGCCATCGTTTGTTCACCGCGACCGAATTCGGCGGTTCAGTATGTTTTGAAAAGCAAAACAAAAACCGGGAGCCACGCCGGCCGGTGCAATGGTAGCCCCAAGATCAAAAGTTTAAATAATAATAATAATAAAGTTTATTAATCAAAAAGTAACAACACAATGTGACATATTCGGTGAGCCACAAACTAAGCGTCGCTTGTATCTTGTGGCTCTGGAGTGCGAATTTTTCAAAGTTATAAAAGTTACATTACAAATATACGTATAGAATGTTAGATATGTAATTATTACACATTTTCCATAGTCAAAAGATGAGTGAAAATAAAATAAAATAGAACATTCGTGCGAATCTGAACACGAAATAAAATAGCAAGTGTTATAACGTTTCACTTGCGCTGTGGTGTGTGTTTGTGTGTGCATGTATGTATATGTGTGTGTGTGCTCGTGTGTGTATGTGTAGGTGCTTATCAATGCTTCGGTGTCGTCGTATGATAATTTTAAAAGAGTTGAAGTTAGGGTATTTTTACAGGTCATGGTTGAGCAGTCTTTTAGGTCACAGATTTTCAAAACTTTGTTGTAAGTTTTGGGATAGGAAAAATAGATGATAAATAATAAAAATAAAAACGATCAGTTTGCATCGGTCCGTCACAATATCGGGTTCTAGCGGTTGCGTCGAACTACTCGAAACTTCGGCGGTCGTGATGACGGTGCTCGGGTGATGGACGTGTGGTAGACACGCGGCTATAGTAAATCGCTACTTCGGCGCCGTCATCTCGTTCTCGGTGACGTCCTGGTGACGGCTGCGGTGGATAAACGCACTAAATCTATGTAATATTTAGTGATGTTTGTTTATTCGTTTGTTGATTCAAGTACGATGAAACACCAACATAGTCTGAAGAATGCTAAGAGAAATATCCGAACTACCTACGTTCCCCTCCGCGGGGAAAATCGACCGACATCATGCGCCACGATCATTTTTAACTTGATTTTCAGTATAGCGTCCTTACAAAATATATACGGTTAACCAAAGTAAATAAAATACTTTTTCACACTTAGTAACAGAACTAAGTGGAAAAATACGATATTCCTCCTACGCCCTTCGTTCCTTTTTCATGAAAATGTTGGGTTTAAATTGCACTGATATTTTACAAATTGTATGTTGTCTCGTCCTTTTTCATTTGTTTTGGGTGGCCTTTAGCGAGTTGTCTTATCTTTTCAACTTACCGAGTGAAGCACATAGAGTCTGAAACAAAGAAATATAAGTGATCAGTTAGCTGATAAATATGATAAAAAAGTAAATTAATTAGCTTATTCCGAACTCTGAAATTAAACAAGTTTAAAGATCTTGCCAAACTGAGGCAAATCCCGCGCGGGATCTGGGACGAAATTCACTCGCGTAGATTGTGCCAACTAACTTGTATGAAGTGTTCAAACTAATGCGAATAGTCGCATGGCTTACAGTTCATGCCACAAAAAATGAGACTTGACACACTACGTGGTTTGACTTGCGCGGTAGACGATTTATGGGTCTCTTTAGAGGTATAAGGTCTGCGCCCGCCGGGGCGTCATCGGGGCGGCGGAGAGAGCGGCGGGAGGTGCGGTCAACTCTCATCTTTCAAGGCGCGTTGCACTTATCATTAAAACAATCGTCCCACGCGGACTTTGCCTCAGAGTGGCCAGAGCTTTTCATAAAAATTGCCTAGTGGACCCAATAAAAATACCATATGTAAGTACCTAATCGACTAAAACAAATTAAGGGTAGAAGGTTCTTTTTGACTAGGTTGTATTAAAATATTTTAGGCCCTTTTATTGGAAACGACCTTACAACCAATTTTGGCTTTCAGTACTGACCAACATTAAACCTGAATATTTTAAGCATACCAAAGAATACCCTTAGCTCTCATAAAATAAAAGTAACACAAAGGAAAAAGGAATTTGGTATGAAAATAATTTCTTTGGTTGACCAAATAAGAAATATTTCTAGACTATAAAGGTGAGGTCATAGAAGCACAAAGACAGATGATTCTTGTCGTGAAAAAATAATCCTTTGGTTACCTTAATTATTATACGATAAAAATAATCAAAGATGAGACTAACACAAGAAATAAATCTATACTAATATTATTACACAATATTCCCACTGCTGGGACACAGGCCTCCCCTCGGTGGGAGGGAGTGGGCCGTAATCCACCACGCGGGTCCAGTGCGGGACGTGCGGGTGGGTAGATGTCACAAATGACTTCGAATTTTTGGACAAGCCGTTTCCTCACGATGTTTTTCTTCGCCGTTTTGAGAGCAGTGGTGATGAAGTAATGAAAGGCTAGGCGGATTATTTTACTTTCAGAGTACCAAATAGTAGATTGCAGAAAACAAACACCTTCTTAATTACTGATAATTAACATAACTTCTTGCCTGTTTACCTGGAAGGGTTAGACAGAGGTGGCCTATTATAGTATACCCACATTTTACCAGCTATGTTTAAGCCCCATGTAATAGGGGGCGAGCCTATTATCATCAACCGAGCACAAATTCAGACTCTGGGATGCTACTGAAAAATTCCAGATAGAAAAGACCAATAACACTTTGCCCGACCCGGAACTTCAAGCTCAAAAGTAGCGGTTGCGACCACGAACCACCAACCAGACCATCGAGGCAGTCAAACTGATAAAATGTATCTAAGGTATTTAAAATACAAATTATCACACGAACTTACTAGACATAACCACCCTTCTGCACGCACAGCGACATGTTATATATCAAAATAATTTTAATAAACCCTCTATGCTGGAATTCCTACCCCTCGAGCGAAAACGAGGGCAAGAGCCCATATTTCTTTCAGCAAGAAATACCCACGCTATATCCAGTGAAGTACTATGTTACGGCCTAGAAAACCATTTACTTTGAGGCAAAGTTTTCTAAAAGACATTTTTATTCCAGCACTGAAAATGCGGTTTTTCTTCGCGAGTAATACGGTGGCGGGAAATTTAAAATTTTAATTTTAGTTCTGGAATTAAAAATGAGGATAGGGATGGGTGTGTAGTTTTTTGAATAGAAATAAGACCACTATAAGATGAACGTACTTAAGAAAGTGGCTGCAGGTTGACTTTCACATTATTTTCAATGGTTTTGGGCATAATATATATATATACATACTCCATTTGAAATAAGATTAGACATTTAACTAAATCTTTTTTATCGTTCGTTCAATCGATTTTGACTTCTATTGCGTTGACGGCATAACTAAAGGCAGCTGCAGTAAACAACTGGTATTGTAACCACTTTTTTGCTTTTAATGCCATCCTTATGCCTACGGTATAGAAGTCAGAATCGGTTAAACGGACTGTAAAAAAGGTTTGTTTAAATGTCTCATCTTATTTCAAATGGATTATTGGAGATAATTATATAACACTTCTTGTATATACGAGTAAGGATGTGACGATTTTTTTGTACAACAGTAATAATAGCCGCACGATTCAATCGATCAGGTTAAACTACGCTTGCCGCGGTTGGTCTGTGGATGGGTGACCAAACCTGAAAGTCTGACAACCAGTCTTACCAAGCCGTATCGTATTACATATTATCTGGGTTGTGACAGTCAGATAGGCTGTCGATCCATGTAAAATACTGATATTCAGCTGCGTCCGGTTGAAGCCGACCCCAACATAGTTGGGAAAAGGCTAGGCACATGGTATAGCAAAGAAATCTCAATGTTTTGACATATCGCATGTACATAGATAGATAGATACATAAAACATTTATTCAGTGCATATGTTACCGGCAATCTGTATAATCCGGTAGTCTATACAATACCTAGGCAATGTATAGAATACCTAAAACGTTTAGGTAATGTATGAAATATTATTTATTTTATACTTTAAGCATTCTATACAGTACCGAATGCGCAGCCGGCAATGTGTGAAAATAAATAAGATTTTATTTTTATTTTTTAATATCCTATTTTGAGAATGCAGTTACTTCATATTTTTACAGAATTGTTTTGTTTCCTAAGTTTTCAATACTTATTACCCGATTATTTATAAGCAAATTAGATTATGTTAATTAAGCCAGAAGAATTTTAAGTTTTATTTTACTGTAGTTATCGAAAGGTACTAAGTTCCTTTTTTTTAAAGATTATTGTAAAGAATAATTGATTGATTATATAAAATAAATATTAGGAGTAAAAAGTGTCTTAAAAGTTAGTTGCTAAGAATAAATAAATATTTTTGAGTGTAATAATTATTATTCTACTACAAAAAAAAGTATTATATTACCTACTTTTTTTTTAAAGATTATTTTAATGAGTAATTGTTAATTTAAATAAAGTTAATTTTGAGGAAACATGAGCTATTTTATTTGTCCGTCATTTTATAGGTAAGTACTATAGAGGAAACTTACATCTGACCAATTTGGAAACAAAATATACGTGTCGAATTGAGAAAAATCACGTGCACACGATGAACACATCTGTTAGCAAGTATTACTATAGCGGCCGTGTGTTGCAAGCAAGATAGTCGTTACGGTGTGTAGATGGTCGTTTCTCCCATGGTAAAATTCAAAATTCAAATTACATAACATTTATAAATATAGACCAAATCTATTTACTTTACACATTGCCGGCGAACCAGCAGGTATTCTATACAATCCCTGGGAAATGTATACATGACCTAGGCAAAGTATGTAACGGACAATAATATTCATAATATTTCATACATTGCCTGGACGCCTCAGGTATTCTATACATTGCCTAGGCATTGTATAGAATACCTGAATTATACAGATTACCGGTAACACATACAAAAGATACACAAAGGCACAATTATATGATAACAAATTACATGAATATATATAAAAACAAGATGCCAAAATACAAAAAAGAAAAACAGAAATACTTAAAGATATAGTGACATTATGTCATACGTTAAATTAAATAAAGAAAAACAAGGTGCGGTGTGTGTCTAAAGGTTGCACCGAATGGGAGTCCAGGTCAGCATGTGTTCAGCACCAACTGACGGGGTCCGTAAGGGCCAATGCCTGCCGGGGTTGCGAGTTTGTCCGAAAGGGATATCGCGGTCCCGGCACACAGGCAACGGAAGGAACACGGGTGGGTTTTAGTCAGTAAAAGTCTGACACGCCCTCCCACTCCGCCCAGAGCGGGATAAGTTATTTGATAATTTCCCACAGTAAAAAAAAAGGTCAGCGTCAGGCAAATATACCTGATGCTGATATTCTGCTGACATCGGTAGGATGCACCCGGGCGAGTACCTAACTAGTTCTTTTATAAACACTACTGAAAACGGACACACTATCTTCAATCTACTAAGTATACGTATAAACATGTCACATTATGTAGTGTATGTATATGCAGTAAACTATGCTAAGTTACGACCTAGAAAACCATTTACTATGAACCGAAAGATTTAAAAGAAGACATTTTTATTCTAGCCGGCGAATGAAAACTTTTTGCTGATGTTCCATATTGTAGAGAGAAAATTCACGTTTAACCACTGTATAAAAGGAGTTAGTTTGCTCGTTTTAAAATACATTTTGTCACATTTTGTAGACAAAGTAGGACAAGTGAGTTACTTTGTCGTAAATATACACGTGCCTTACTTTTGTAGATATTATGAACAATTAAAATGATAATAACACATAACATAACATTACTCCTGTATTCTCTAAGGGCTTGGACATAGGTGAACCTACCAATAGTACACCCACATTTCGCTATAGGTACTCTATTTGAAATAAGATTTGACATTTAAATAAACCTTTTTACAGTCCGTTCAACCGATTTTGAGTTCCATTGCATTGGTGGCATGAAAAATGGCAGCTGCAGTAAACAGTTGGTATGATTTTAGGGGCATGCGGAACAGGGTGTAAAGTTCACTCATCCACCATAGAAAAGGATCCTCCTACCAGACGTGTCGTGTCTGGCAGGCAACTACCTAGAGGTTGAAGTCGGGAGCTTGTATACATGTCCATCGCGCGGTAAACACTAATTGCGCGATGCAGGATTTTTGTGACGTCAGGTCTTTGATGCGTAGTTCGCATGTAGCGATGTAGATGCCGCCACATTGTTACCACTTTTTTGCTTTTAATGCCATCCTTATGCATACGGCTTAAAAGTCAACATCGGTTGAACGGACTGTAAAAAAGGTTTACTGAAATGTCTATTCTTATTTCAAATGAAGTATCTTTATGTTTGAGTCCCATGTAATTGGGGAAAATTTAACTTTAACTGGTTCTTTATTGGCGTGTGGCTAAAATTGGAACTAACGCCGCCATCTTGTTTTTCAAAACATTTCACTAAACACTTGCTTACCAACAGCGCCCCCTGTCAACGTCATTCGAGAGCCAAAAAAATATTTGCAGCAGTGTAGATGCTTAGAGCTTTTCGCTGATACTTCCCTCACTCATATAGTCCAATGGGATGGCAGACAGATCAGGCGCGATCAGAGATCAGGCGAGTAACGAGAAGCGAGTAGAGCTAGCAACTAAAAACGAGTTGGCGAGCAGCGAGTGCACGACGGCGACGAGCGATTACGCGCTGGTATGCTTATGTCCAAAGCTTGAGTGTCTCAGCGAGTGTTCTGCGACGCTCGCTTAAGAGCGTCGCTGAGAGTCTTGCCGGCAGTGTGAACAGTCTGCGATCAACTATTAATATTATGTATCCTTTACTACAATCTTTTGTATGTTTATTGAGCGAAAAAATCGTTGATAGCTTCCTTGTCGGGCGGTGGGACAGGTGCCTTAGCACTGAGGGCCTAGTGCGAGTTTTTATACTTATTCGATCGCGTTAACGTTCGCTTACGTCAATTTGTAGGCAATAGTTGCCTTTCCCGTTAAAGTCACTAGATGGCGCTTGATCAGTTCCAGTACAAATTGAAGTTTACGTTAACGCGATCTACTGCGTATTTTACTCGCACTAGGCCCTCTGATGTGCGGGTGACGGTACGTCATACGAAATTATGTGGGTATTTACAACATCTGTGAGCAATTTGAGAAAGTCATGACGAATCAGAAATAAGTGTGGCCTTCGTGGAGAAAATAATCTCAATGATAACGTCAAGAGACACATTTAGGAAGACTTTGAAACTATCTAGCATCTGTGTCGAGTACATTTTTATTTCCTCTGACAAATGATGAGGTAATTTAAAAAAAAAAAACATGTTTCTCTACATTTCCTACTTCTGTTTATTAAAATATATAAATAATTATATTTTCTCAAACATGCTTGGAAATTCGAAAATTATTTTGACAACAGAGGTAAATCGAAATGACTGTACTGGTCAAAAACAAGTGAGTGCCCGGCCGGCAATGTTACTATGAAAATCCATATCTGTCGTGTTATTTAAAAATGGAACTAACTTTTTACTTCAACACATGGTAACCAAAGAGGTAACTTATCAAAGATATTATTTAAATTTCGAACAGTAAAGAATAAACAAAAGAACATATCGTCGTGTGAAAATTCTTTTTTGTTCGTCATTGATTCTGAAATTTATAATTAACTTACTTTGTTTGAATTTCCGCGCATTTTTTGAGAAAAGTACAAGCCTTGGCCTTAGGCCGCAACCAGGCATTGATGGACTCACGTATGTGTGCCTCGGCCCACATTTTCACGATTGTCCATCAAAAGCCCTAATCGCTGGCCGCGACAGTAATGTACTAACTGTAACTGTACGCGACACGAACAATACAATTTCTAAGAAAACTTCACAGTATAACAATAACCGGTGTCGCGTCGTGTGACAAGTCGCGCTGGTCTGCACAAGCCTTTACACTTGGGCGAAGTCGCGAGCAGAAGTTAGCAATCCATAGTATCTGGAGTGTTTCCAAATACTTACCTACAAATAGGAGTGGGATTTGTCGTTTTGTTCACTGTTGGACGGAGAAGTTTTCTATTTAAAAAACAAAGACCAGTGAAATTAAGGGTTGTTTAAAATACATGGTAACGATCATGTTGTGGGATCAGCTTCAGCTCAGTTCGTATCTTTTCGGGTAACAAAGATATAAGGGCGTCATCACAGTATTATGAAGTAGGTCTCTGTCATTTTGCACTACTAGTTTCAAAAAGGGCTCGGATAACGGTATATTTTTTTAAACGGTTTCGTCTTAAAAACCTAAGAAACGATTTGTTTCGGTTACGCTCTAACGGAACGATATTATAACGTTTTTGAAGAAGAACAAAATTTAAAACGTTCTCGGTTAATAAAACGTTTTAAACCGTTTTTAACCATTTTTGGGTTGATCGGTAGGAAACTCGCAACACAACCCTAATCAATACGTAAGTGGTACGCGCATTGAAATCAATGATGTAACGAAATGAAGTTATGGTACAATTAAACTAAACAACTTCATGCTTGTCGGCGCACGCACCGTGCTCGGCTGCGTCCTACGGAATAAACCGGTTTTTGAAAATGTTCTCATTTTGTTTTCGTTCCGCACAAAATGTTGTACTGGTTGTACAAAGAACTGTTCGAAACGTTTTAAAAACGTTATTTAAAATAACGTTTCCGAGCCCTGGTTTCAATACCGTGTTCATACAGCGTCATTCGGCTGCATTTGCCTCTGCCGTTGATGCGTGCCTCTCGTGTATATGAGCACTTACCCAGCTTTCTTAGTTTTCAATTACCTATTTCAGAAGGCCAATTCCATATTTAAAAACGTTCGAAATCTATTCACAATTTCATCTCAGCGGTAATCAATGACAAAACCTAAAAATTGATTTTGTGTTGATTTTCATTCCAGAATTCGGGCGTTAGACTGTTATTAGAATTCGAACGTTGTAATAATAAAGTACGGTAATTGCCTCTCAGATTGGCGGATGTCTGACTCGGAAGTATCCAGGGCTAAGCTTTACAGCATTATGATCCCATCCTTAGCATCATAGTCGTTAATAAAATCTAAATTAAATTTTTAATCTTGTTACAACGGCACGTAATAACAGTGACGACAAAGATTCCTAAGCAATTATAATTAATTAAATCCATTCTCTCGTAAAGAACCTTGTTACGTTACAGAAGATGATCAGAAGTTTAATTTTGTAGGTACTAAACAGTGAAGAAAAACGTCATGGGGAAGTCGGCATGACCTGGAAAGAAAAATTCGAAGATTTGTGATATCCACCAACCCGCACTGGGCCGTGTGGTTAATTCCGGTCCACTCACAGAAGAGGCCTGTGTCCCACCCAGCGGTGAGGATGTAAAAGGCTGAATATACCAAACGAATATTTCGAGTATTATGATTATGAAAATCAAGGAATTTCGCAACCAATTTTGTGGTTTCTACAGTAAAATGTTACTGTAATAACCGGTTAGTATTACGATCAAAATATCATTGCCCGGCTAGGAAAGTTATGTTTGATACTGAGAAGGGAAAATCTTGCTCAGAAATCGCCGATTTAAGATTTTCACATCAGGTTTTCTTAGTCCTTTGCAATTTACCGTAAATAAGTTGTGTCCCAGATTACTATAAGTACCCAGGTACCAGAGCAGAGCACGCTCGCCCAGTCGACCGAGCTCTGCTCTGTTAAAAATAGAGAATGCTCATTTAATAGTATAGGAAAGTTCATAAAAATTTCATGCTTCCATGATAGTAGATAGGTACTTATTAATTCCATGCTGCCATGATAGTAGATGGGTAATTACTAATTCCATGCTGCCATGATAGTAGATGGGTAATTACTAATTCCATGCTGCTATGATAGTAGGTACTTACAAATTCCATGCTGCCATGATAGTAGGTACTTACTAATTCCATGCTGCCATGATAGTAGGTACATACTAATTCCATGCTACCATGGAATTATTCTAAGGTGTCATTATTCTTGTTCTAAACTTTGGGCGACTGAGCTCTGCTCAGGTGAAAATACGGTGAAAACGTATTTTACCAGATATGAGATCTAGTTACATCGATTTTTCGTCCCCGTAAACCCCTATATTGCAACGTTCAACGAAATCGTTAGAGCCGTTGTCGAGAACGTGATTATAAATATAATATTGCTCGTTTAATAGTATAGGATTAAAATAACTCGTAATCCGGAAAGGGGTCGTTGAAATCATTTTTTTTTTAAATCATAGGCTATCCCAGAAAACGCGAAAAAAAGCGATTCCGTACATTTTGTCGAGATTATTGAACATAAAATGGAACAGCAGATTTTTTTCGGAATTTCAATGTTGGTCGTATGGCGGCCATCTACATCGCCACATGCGAACTACGCATCACGCTGACGTCACCCAAAAGCCTGCATCGCGCAATCAGCTTTTACCACGCGATCAGCATATACATAACTTCCCAACATCAATCGTCGGGCAGTTGCCCACCCGTTTGGTCGGAGAATCCTCCCTTTCCTATAGAGGATGAATGAACTTTACACCCTGTTCCTTATACCTCTAAAATCGCACTACATGACTTATCTACAATGTTACGATAATATTAAAAACAGTGTGTCACTGCGACAATAATAAAAAAGAAACACCAGGGGAATTTCGTCTTCCTTTCTACGATCAACCTTCATTCGTGACGCTTCTAAAATCCGGCCAATGATGTCTGTGATCAGTTCAGCTAGTTAATTATTCATCATCCCCTTAAATCTAGAGCCTTCGAAATTTATTTGCGACAAATTGCTTCGGGGCGCACCATTTTATATCGGACGATATGGGTACGATTCGACTAGGTTTTGGGGGTCAGAAAGGCAGTCGCTCCTTGTAAAATACTGGTATTCAGCTGCATCTGGTTAGACTGGAAGCTGACCCCAACTTAGTTGGGTAAAGTCCAGGCAGATGATGATGATGATGAAATTTGCGGGATAACAGTATAAGCACGATCCTAAAAAATTTTGGGTGCTGGATCCGAAGATCCAGCACCCAAAAGTTTTTATGATCGTAATCGTGTGACCGTGTGTAAGACAGGGTAATTAATTTTTATTATACTTATTTTAATTTTGTTCTTCTTTTTATGGATATAGAAAGTTACGAGAACTGTTTAATTTTGCAAAACTGAAAATTAATGTACTACTTGAAGTACGTCGTGTCCTAACCAAAAGCAATCGTGGCGCGCGGACGCGATCGACGTAACCGTTTTTATGAATTTTGACGTACGAACGCGATTTGATTGATCGCGCGACTATGTATGTCATAATATGACTTAAAGAAGAGCGCGACGATCGTGTGCACGCGCCGATAGAATTTGGTCAGGGGCGGCAGTCTCGACATAGATAGCGATCGCTATACGACCGACTTCAGTCGCAAAGTCGTAATTGCGAACAATGTGCTTGACAAGCACGTGATTTTTTCGTTCTTGTCAAGCAATTTTGACCGTCGAGGGACGCCATTAGGACTTTGCTACCGAATTCAGTTGGATCGCTCCTAGACGCGGGCGTAAAGTTCCAAGAACTCATTCATTTTAAATTCGAATTGAATGCCCTCATTTCACCGACAATTTACAAAGTTTAAAACCAGGTACAGTTGCAAATGAGTTGAAATAATAAATTAATATATGTTTACGCGTCAATAAATAATATTTACATAAACAGTCGTTACGCAAAGTGTAAACGGATTACTTTTGGGAAACAATAAATACATTATCGTATATTTTAAATTAAAGGAAGGGGTATAAACAACCTTATTGCGAAACCAGAAGCAAGTATATTGACAAAAAAGTTATAAGAAATATTAAGTATTATAAGCAAACAAAAAAAAACCTATCGGACTTACCACCACGTCTTATAACAGTATTATTTTAATCTTACTTCAATACGGGAACGAGATATATGTAGAGCTATGACGTATAGCTCCATCTCTTTCTCCCCCTAAACTATAAACTACAAACCCGCACTAGGCTCGCATGGTGGATGACAGCCCAAGCGGAATCACAGAGAGGCCTGTGTCCCAGCAGTGGGAATGTTTTAAGCGAAAATACTCATGAAGAAACTCGATGATATGTACTACTTGACCAAAATATGAATAAAACGAATACTTTAGATGATAGAGCTCACAATAGGGTTGATGACTAAAAACTTTTTTTTAGTCCGTCTTCGAGATTATAAAAAAATATTGGACACGTATTTTTTCTTTTTTTACGCAACCTAAAGATTTCGGCGATACATTGAGGTAAAATGTGCCATGACGTCACGAGTATGTAGATTTTATACATACTAGTGACGTGGCGACTCCCACTCCCCAAGTTAAAATGCGTTTTATCTAAGTAATTTTGTATTAATATGATAAAACAAAAAATACGTGTCTAATATTTTTTTATTATCTGACTGACGGATTAATTAGAATATTTTTTTTTTACCCAGGCTTCATCCTTATTCTGTTAAACAACAAATTGGCAACAGCTTCATAGTTTAATATATTATTATAATAGCTATTATAATTTAATTAATCCATATTTGATCACATTGAAAGGTTCATTGTATCATTGTATATTTGACGCGCCTTTGATACGTTTACTTTGATTAATTTGATCACTGATGTATAAGTTTATGTCTTTGAAGGGTTGTGGTTTGGTTACGAATTACCTACTAATAATACTATTATGGTGACTTGTCAGTTGTCATCTAATGGTGTAAGATCCAACCAAGAGATGACCTTCACCTATCTCTATATTGGATGGAAAGTATTTAATATCAAATTTAGTATGGGTTGACTAAAAAATTCCTGGCCAGACTGTGGTTTATAAAAAAATCATAAATGACGTTTTTTTAAAAAAAACAACTTTAATGCGTTTTATCTAAACCATTTTTTATTAATATGATAAAGCAAAAAAAAAGGGGCAATTTTTTTTTTCTGCCTGACGGACTATTTTTTATTTCCCTAATCAACATACCTATTATATCAGATGAGTTGGGCCCAGTAGGTGGCCAGGCCAATCGCGGCATCAGTGGCGTTTTAGGTCCTTATAGTTGCAGGTATATGGACACTTTGGACACTCCCATAGGAACATGAGTCAAATTGATTGTTATTCTCGTCCGTTTAAACACGGTCCATAAATCTTTGGGCCACCTTTACATTCAGTACATTAACACTTTTATTACGACTTTTATTAACACTTTACAAAATTTTAGTGAGCATTTATATCTTTATTTAGGTACTAAACTGCTTACCTAACGACGATCTTCGAACATCATCAGATCGTTTCTCTAGCAAAGAACCAAAGAATAGCTGTCGCGAACACTGCTTTTCCCAAAATAATATAATAGGTTAATTTTAAGGACTAAACCCTTAAATTACTTTTAAGGTCAATCCGCAGCGGTAGCCCGCGAAATTGCAAATTTTCTCACGTTTTTTGCAATTTGCAGGTCACTGTATGTTTGGATAAACATAACATAAAATCACGCCTTGTTTTCCCGCAGGGTTGGGCAGAGGCATCTCACTAAGTTAAATTTGTTCCGTAAGAACAAATCTCTAATGGAAAAGTTCCTAAGGAACAATCTAACTTAGAATATATCATTAATGATTCTAATGATAATAATTCTGTAAATACATAAGTATTTGTTAATATTATTTTATTTATTTTATTTGACAAAATTGGACCACTGGTTAGTACAAGAAACAAACTTATCAACTAAGGGTTAGTGTTAATTAATTAATTATACATAATTATTATTCAACCCTGCCGCACGAGCAACTTGACAGATTGTTTTAATATTGGTGCATCATGTTGTTCAGCTAGGGTTTTCAAAATACTATATACTATAACAATAAATAACAATAAACAATACATTTCTTTCTTATATCTATGCACCAATCGTTTTGCTCGCTCGGCTCGTGCGTGTCTTGTCACGATAGTTCTAGCCTAACTTAAGTCATTTGGTTAGGTAGAAGATCAAAAAGTTTTTAGAAGATATATTAAATATACCCCTATTTTTATTACCGTCCACATTGATAACCAAAAAAAATCTCAACTCTTCTGTCCTATAAGCCGGACTATACAAAAGTATGTATATACATCATGCCGGTACACCTTTATGGGAAACAGAGCCTGAAATTGCATGCAATATACGCCTATGAGAGCTCCACTGCATCGAACAAAATAAATTAACTTCCCGGTTGTTTTTTTCAGAGGAGACAATCAAGTCAATTTTTGTTGGGACAGCTTTCTGAATTTTATTAATGGGTAGTTGGCAAAAAAATTACGAGCATGTGAAAGTATTGTCTTATACATATCTGCGTATTATTTTCCCACTGCAGGGCAATGCCGTCTTGTCGTGCAGAGAAAGGTTGTTTGCTCAAGATAGCGATAACAGACTCGTAGTTACTTATTGCTTACATTTCTTTTTCGTTTCTCCTTTCGCAGGTCTACTGAAATAAATTTCTTAAGAAATAAGCAGTACCATTTGACTCAATACTTATAAATGTTGTATCTGTGTCTACTATACTGTATGTAGATAAGTAATAATATAAATAAATTAATATAAGTCCAGGTTTCCTCACCATATTTTTGTTGTTTACAATAAAAAATAATATTGTTAGTGTAGTAGAAAGATAATATTTTTTTCCTGTATACCAAAAAGTTTTTCTATTGTACTAGTATGTAGGTATCGTTAAGACTATCATCCTAAATGAGCCATGCAAGACGAGTAAGAATTCAGTAATTTGTAGAAAGGGCAGCAACATTATCCTGTATACCAAAAACAATCTGCGACCACCAATTGTTTGCCATTACCATAATTATCACATTTACCATATAGTAATTATGGCCTAACTGTCTTACTGTTCATTGTTCTATTAAGGCTGTGGCCTATAACTATTATCGAACCATTTTATGCGATATTTTGAATCAGGGATTCTCCCAAGACCGTTCCATTCTGCAAGTTATTATTATTTATATCTACCTTTTTTGCCTAGTGTGTCCGTGGAGTTTCTTGCCGGTTCTTCTTCATAGGAAACTAATAATTTGAACAGTACACATAGCTTCTGACGTTTTATAAGTGCCCATATGTGTTTATGTGAAATAAAATCATTTGAATTTGTTCGCAAGTGAAGGTGCTGAGCGCTGTATCTATGTTTTCGTTTTTTTTTAATGAATTCCGACAAAATTGGGCAAAGTGATATTGGACTTTTTGATTATGGAATCTCTCAGTTTTTCATCGACGGCAATGAATTCGCTACTTATTATATGGGACGTTATATGTATTATGACCATTTTTGCCTGCAAAAGTACTCTAACCTAGCTCTGCAGCCTGGGTATCACCTTTTTTCTGTAACCTGGTTTTAATTATTTAAATATGGGTGTATATCCTCTGTCGAACTCTTTGTAAAGTACAGGCGTTTTGCTATGTTTGTCAACAACACAGAGCACTATATAATTATTCCTACACTCCAATCGAAATGAAAACGGAACAAATTTGAATTTCATGTTAATTGAATGTTTTAAACATAATTTTATTCAATGGCACCTGAGAAACATCAGGTGTTTGCCGTCGCAAACTCATTTACAAGTCTTTTTCGAGTTCGAGTTTCGTTCTAGAGTTTCCCTGTTTCAAGTTTCTCTACATTAGCTATTCGGGAACACGTTTGTTAATCAAATGATGGAGTGGGAAAGAAAGCTTTATCTGATTTTAAAGGTGCTGATTCATGCGTTATGTTCGTGAACGGGCGCCAGCAAATATGACTGGTAATCTTTAGCTTATTTGAATTACGCATTTTATTTTGGAATTGTGTTTGTTTGTCTACTTTTTGCATTGGACGCTTTTAACGTGTACGTCTTTCTACATCGTCATCACATAATATGAGTATGAGTATAATTTCACCATGGATGATGTAACCTTTATTTTCCAACAATATTTTTGATTTAAAAGAGTGTCCGTGGAGTTTCTTGCTGTTCCTTTCGTTCGTAGGTACCTACTACGCTTTGGAATGCTATTAGCTTCATATTTTTGACTGACCGACTTCTGAAATAAATGCTTTCACTTTGAATTAACTTTGTCCCGGCGATTTTTTTTGATTACTTCGTATGCACAATACTTACCCGTAATAAGCAGAAAAATATGTACTATCGAAGAATTTCATACGTTTATTTTAAGCAATTTTAAAACAAAATCCTGTGAACACGATGACCACATCTATTACGACCCCGGTTCTATAGCCTCCGAGCGCTGCAAGCAGAAATAGTCCTTACGATGTATAGATATGAAGTTCTTCAATGTTACATCGGAGTTCATAACAAACAAGCTTGTTGCACATTAGACTTTAGGCATACAATGGGCATAAGGGGTTCATCCATAATTGACTTTGACAGTGTCTTTATTTTGTAGCAATTGGGGTGATTTTCGTTATACAAGTTGCGGTTGGCCACTCATTTAAACTTAAATCAAATCTTACGATATGCCTGTAACCTATGAAAGGCATGCCATTACATATAAAAATACAGTTAGCCAACTTCTAGCACATCCCACACATTGTAAACACACACCATGCACATCGTATATTCAAGGCCTATTGAAAATGGCAAAGGTTTAATTTTAATCCTGCTGGGGAGTTTGTTGCGCCACTTCTTCTTCCCAGCTAGTGCACTAGGAAATGGTGAACGGTGGGTGTTTTAGGGGACTGTCTTATGTCATTTTGACGTTCGAAAAGTGCTGATTCTCAGCCTAGTTTGAATAAATGACTTTTGAATTTTTAGAATTTTGAATCAATCTCCAAATCAATAAATATTTATAATACGGGTGGCCATGCAGTATACAACTTTAAATTAAGATTATTTTTATAACAAACGAAAATCACCGAATATTTCTCTGTATGTATTCGTTCATGCTTGGCGATTTTATACAGTGAATAAGACCTACCTAATCTGCTCCAGTTTTATTCTTAAAAATGCGATCGCTCCCACTAACAAAGTCACAAATATTCTGCTTTTCGTATTCAAGCTTGATGACGACACGTCCCTTTAGATAACCCGACAAAAAAAAAAAAAAACGGACGGACGTGTCTCTAAATCCTCAGTGGTCAAAATGGTATTCGTTAGTCCTAATGATTCGTCAGAAAAATTGGGTCGTTTTTAAATTCGTTCAAGAACTTACTGAAAGTATTGCGATGGTCATGGTCTTATAGACTGCATAACGAACTTGCCGCATTTTAACAAAACAAATACCAAACAACCGCAAAATTTGGCGTCAAATCAGAATGGGGGCTAAAAAAAGTTGCATACTACCTAATTGGCCACCAGTTACAAACCAAAATAATAATAATGAATTGCTAAGCAAATTCGGTATCGCCATTTGATACTATTTGTAGGCAGGCCACGCTGCCCACGTTTGAATGTAATCCTAGCGCGGCCATTTGCTACAATCACAGAAACTTACAGAGAAATAAAGTCTAATATGAAAACGGATCATGATACATAAATATTGTTTTGACCTAGTTTTAATATTATATCCATGGTTTTGACATTAAAATAGAGTGGAAAAGGAAATTATAAACTTGGCGCCTCTTAGAATAGAATAGAATAGAATAGAATTTATTTTGCAAATATGGGTAGTACATAATAGTTCTTAAGATTACATTTAGTTCAGCCACATTTTACCAATCGGCATGCAAACATTTGAAATTATTTATATCACTATTATACCACTTATTTAGATCAATTTATAAATTACTATTATAACATTGTAAATCATTAACTTAATTAAAATTATATGTTTGTATAAAACGGAAAATATAAATTAGTATCATTAGATTATATATCATGTCATTACTATTACAAATATCATATCAATACCAATATCATTACATCATTTAAAAATGTCAAAAATCAAAAACGTCATACATCAAAACTTAAAAAAAAAGAAAAAACAATCGAGATGTCACTACATAACAAATATTTTTTTCCGATAGGAACTCAGCTACACTGTAGTACGTTTTATCTACCAAAAAGCTCCGTAATCTACTCTTAAATTGTGCTGTATTTAAAGCTTTCCAACTACTCGGTAATTTATTGTAAATAATTGGGGCCACGCAAGAAACGCTCTTACGCATTAAAGTGGTTCGACATGATACTTGACATAATTCTCTTCAGATACATTCAAGGGAAATTACAATGTGGAGTGCTAAAAGAATCTTTTGGCGCCTTAATGACGTTGACAGGGGGGCGTTGTTGGTAAACATATGTGAAATTGTCACAGAAATTGTATTGACAAAACAAGATGGCGGCGTTAGTTCCGATTTTGGCCACGCGCCAAAAGAACCTTTTAGCGGTATATAAACATTATCTATGACAGACAGCACGATAAAGACCAAAAACCAAGACCTTAGTAGCTTTTTCGTAAACAATACCCTGATTTACATTTTTACATATTAGTAACAACATTGTTTTTATTTTATTTATTGGTTGAATACGAGGCCTTTGGCTAATTTTGTATGTGTGTATTTCTTTTTGTCTTTTTAATACGATGTAATACGTCAAATACGTATAGGTAATATGACACGGTTCTAAGTAAAGTTAAGGTTTTAGATAGTCGACCTGTACATGGACGCAGAGACTACCTACGACTTCCCATAAACCAAACAAAACATTGAAATAAAATCATGAAGAAAGCTCTGAACTGTGTATAAATATTACAAATCATTTAAATACACATTTATTATTTCAGAATAATGATGTGCAATTATTGGTTATTCGGTCTATTGAGCGAGGTTGGCTTTGAAGTAATACTCCACATTATTACCTTATTATGCTCTTTCAAGCACAGCGCTCGTATTCCCCGGGTCACGTTTACTTAAAGCTCCGTGCACGAAAAAAAGCCTTTTTCGTCACTAAATTATCTAATTGTAAGAAAGCTTGAAATAATTGAAACATTAAGTCTATGTTGTAATAAAAGTACAGTTTTCATGGTGCATCACTTTTGCGCTCTCGAAAATATGTTTTCTTACGCCTTTGATTTACTTAATGAAGATATTGTATAATCATAAAACTAAATTTTAATTTTATTTCATGGGTAGTTGAAGAAAAAAAAAGTGGTTACTTACCACAGAAATGCAGTTAGTAATTTGTCCTGCAAGCGGGCCTCATTTATTTGAGTTATATGTACTTGTCTTTTTAAATGTACCTGGCATTTAAAAAAGATAAGTACAGAGTATTATATTATTATATAGTACAGAGTACTCAAACAAATGAGGCCCGCTTTGGCCTTGTGATTAGTACCTGTAATTATACATACATAAGTTTCCTCAAAAGACCAACTCAGACAAATATAATTTGCTTGGGCCTCATATGATCGTACCAAGACAATGTCTGGACTTCAAAAGAGACCACTGTAATGTTTTCAGTGTTTCTTCTCAGGGGACTCGATTATAAAACACAGTCCTCATCTAGTTAGAAAACATTATTATTTCATTTGCCATGTAAAAATTTATAGACATATGTAAATGATCATTCATCATTTATCACAGAATAGTACAGAAGGCGCACTCTGTATTTTAGGTATGAAGCTAACAAGTACGCGGCGGGCTCGTCCTGTCGGGCCAATTCAGTGAGCGTACGTAGTCAGAATATTATAAGAGTTATGCGATAGAAAGAGAGGCAACTTTTAGTAGATGAATATAACTGTAGTTAATTAACGCTGTGCGACCTGAATTGCATTTTATTGTATCGTAGCAAGAGTTGCTTTTTATTTAAATGATTTTGCGGAGTGAACCATTTGTACTTATCTGAGCATTAACATCGAAATAAGTACTACAAACATCTCAAACCAATAAAAAGCTGCCAACTATTCAAAACCACAAACTTTTTTACTAACCATCCCTAATATTATTCAAGCATCTATTTCAGGCTCCCAATCAATTTAATAAATAAGCGCCCGCTTTTCCCTCAGAGTTCACAAGAGCAGTAAATAGTGCTGGAAAATCGAGGTTAGCGAAATGTGAAATGTCTAGGAAGAAAATCTAGCTCTCGTGAAATGAAAGCGGCCTAAGAGAGCTCAATTAAGGGAATTGAATTAAGCTATTTATACGGTTATTGACTTTTCCTCTACTCAGATCTTTTATATTGTTTTGTAGTGTGGCCAAGTGGTTTAAAATTTCTACAATTATATCTGAAATTCGTATGGTGTACATAATAAAAACCGGCCAAGTGCGTGTCGAACCACACACATTTAAGGGTTCCGTAGTTGGGATGAATTTATCCCAAAAACAACTTAACATTGTAGTTGAAAAACATGTTCTCCCATACATTCCAACTGCAAATGTAAGTTTGTACGATTGTACGTATTATTGGGAGATTTACCATGTTATTTTAAGACCAAATACCCAACCAACGGGTTATCAATTTGAATGTTGTGCACAATTTCGTAATTCTAGCAGCTTAGACTGTGTTGTCTGTCAGTAAGTGAATCATAAATGTGTTTTTAGTCGTTAAAGTATGGCAATAAGCATACGCATTATCAGTCTATAATGTTCCCACTGCTGCGAGGGAGTGGGCCATAATCTACCACGTGGGTCCAGTGCGGGTTGGAGGATATGTGTCAGATTTCTTTGAATTTTCGGCTCTAGGACATACCGGCCCCTCACGATGTTTTCCCTCCCCTTTTTGAGAGCAGTAGGGGCATTTTACACTAAATAAAGTGCCTGCTTGGGATTGAATCCACGACCAACAAATCGTAAGTTGCGGCCGTTACCACTGAGCCAACACTGCTCTTTGACCTTGATAAATTATGATCAACCACGAAACCCAAACTTTTATCTTCTTTTATATATTTTATAGGTAATTCTAAACTAGATTGTGACCTAGGCATTGTAGCTAGATTGATTAAGTGATGTTTAAATGGTTACAGTAATCACACGATGAGATTAGCTTTGTCGATGCCATCCAATTATCGACCAATGATATGAGAGTTCATTACTTTCTCGTTTTGCGCAGCTGTTGAGAGGATTGCGCAACTAATGAGCTAGGTTCTTAGGGCGAATTTCACAAATAAAATTGAACGAATCTAAACCACGTTAATAGCAGCAATTTTGACACTGACATCGCGTCAATTTATATGTCAGTGTCAAGTTCTTAAACGTGGTTTAGAAGAGCTGAGCGCATTCTATTTCATTGGTGAAATCTGCCCTAAGTGCGGATTTCACCAAAGAAACTGAATGCGATCAGCTCTTCTAAACCACGTTCAAGAACTGCCAGTATCAATATTACACAGTAATTTTGACTCTGACATCGCATCGCACAGGATTTCACCAAAGAAACTGAATGCGATCAGCTCTTCTAAGCCACGTTCAAGAACTGCAAGTATCAATATTACACAGTAATGTTGACTCTGACATCGCATCGCACAGGATTTCACCAAAGAAACTGAATGCGATCAGCTCTTCTAAACCACGTTCAAGAACTGCAAGTATCAATATTACACAGTAATGTTGACTCTGACATCGCATCGCACAGGATTTCACCAAAGAAACTGAATGCGATCAGCTCTTCTAAACCACGTTCAAGAATTGAATAATAAATTTGAAATGAATAAATTTTTTCCCGCTCATTTTATTATTATTGTTTTAGTACATTGTCTAAAAAAAAAATGCCTTTTGTTTTCTTTTTCTGCAATTTTTTTTAAATGACCAACGACATACGTAGGTAACGACTTTTTTGTTGGGGGAACACTGACTTCCAAGTCACAGGTATTAACCTAGTTTGGGAGCCAGGGACCTATGTTTAAGACCTTCTGTATGGTGTAATGTAAGAATGTGGTCACTTTTTTGGAATAAAGTTTTTTTTTTAAGTAATTCAGTTTCTTTGGTGAAATCCGCACTTAGGGCGAATTTCACCAATGAAATTGAACGCGAACAGCACATCTAAAGCACGCTCAAAAGGTGTCAGTGTCATCATTGTTGTGGAATATTGACACTAACAGCTCTTGAAAGCAGTTTAAATGTGCTGATCGCGACCAGTTTCATTCGTCAAATTGGCACTTGATAATATCGAAGTTAATGTGAAATGGTCTCGGCGTTATAATATTTTTCTAGCTACCTTTTAAGGTTCTAAAGACTTGTGTCATTAGAAACTTAATAGTGTCCCTAGTGTAATAGTGTACCTTAACAGGGTTGGCCCTGTGACAGGTAGATGGACAGACAAAGAGACAGATAGACGGCGTAAGCTTAGTACTATCCCTTTGACACACTTTGGTTAGGGAACCTCAAAAAACTATATACTATTTTTAAACACTCCAGCGCACCAATTTCGTTAGACACTCAATCACAATTCGAAGGATTTTGAACGAATCCATACTGGAGGAACTCAACATCACTAAGCGGCTATCTGCAATATGGCAGGAGCGTTCCCTCAGCTTTTTCGGAGAGATTTATCGGCTTATGATAATGGACCTGGTCGAAAGAAAACGTGGTCAAGGCAGAGCACCGGTAACATGGTCAGACGCGATCCAGAAAGCTGTTGGCTATTGGAGGCAGCATTTACCGAGCGGTCCACACTGTAGAAGACCGCATAGGTTGGCGCTTGCTTGGTCGCGATCCTCAGCATTGAGGGAACGAAGAAGAAGAGAAGTCTGATCCATTGTGTCAAATATTTGAAATATTCGTCTGTTCGACAACGTAAATAATGCAATTAATGTTTTTGAACTGTCAAAACGAATGTCATTGCCCTTGTGTGTTACGCAAGTACCCTGCTGATTTTCGATCATTATCTACGTTTTCTGCGATGTTATCTTATCTACAGAATATTATACTCAGGACCTGGTTCGACCGAGCTCTGCTCGGGTGTAAATAGATAAACATATCGTCGGTATACCAACGTTGTATCACATTCCCGAGTCTGTGAAAACAGAGAAAACGAATTTTCCCAGATATGAGACCTAGTTAGATCGATTTTTCACCCCCATAAACCCCTATATTGCAACTTTCATCGAAAACGTTAGAGCCGTTTTCGAGAACGATTACAAGTAAATTATATTATAAACATTGCTCTTTTAATAGTATAGGGTAGTATATTACGCATATTAACTATAGAACCAAACCTTAATCACCAATACGAAGCCAATATCTCTTACAATAGCTCTACAGTAGAGATTAATAAAGGCTTTCGTTCAGAAGAGAGATTATCGGCCTAATCTCTACGTTCAACGGAAAAGGCAGAGACGGCTAAGATGGAAATTAATTAACGTTTTGTTACCCATTGACCTAGAAATGGATTAGCCAATAATCATCTGTACGCTTCATTTACTTTGTTTTTGGGGTAGATACGAGTATATAGTTACTTAGCTTTATGAAAGGTATACTAAGTGCGAATTTCATCAATTAAATTGAACGCCTTCATCACATCTAAAAGCGTTCAAGAGCTGTCAGTGTGAAAATTGTTATGGAATATTGTACATTGACAGCTCTTGAACGCGTTTAGATGTGCTGAACGCGTTCAATTGCATTGTTGAAATCAGCCCTAAGTTTGAGAACGTTCTTGATTTTTTTAAGACTATAACCGACTACGTCAAAATCAAAAGGAAGAGTTATTACCTTTATCTACCGGTTATCAGATACAGTTAGATAAATTAATTATTACTGAACTGTGAATGACTGACTTGTGATTTGAATATAATATATAGATAATACGGATGGAAAGAATAAAGTTTATTTGGAAACAGGTCGTGAAGCACAAAATGCAAATAGCTAAATTAAAAAAAATGTTTTAACAACAATAGTGTGTGCCTCACGGCTGCGTCAAAAAGACGGATTCAATATCAGAAGGTTTTCGGTTCCAATAGAAAAACTATACCGCTTTAATAGAGCATATAAAAAGCACGTTCAGATATAGTTTTTCATTTTGTGCCGGCCAGCCGATTGGCGATAAAAAAGAAGCAATTGAATTTGTCAGCAGATTGCTATTCCAGCGACTCGTTAAACTTAATTAAACGAAATCCCTTAGTTAGCACTTACGGCTCGAACTGTGTAGTCTGTTAACTTGCTATCATGTTGGTCTCATCTCTTTTAAAATTGTTTCCAAACACAGAGTCTCATAATAAAATATTTTTTCAGCGTTTCTTGTCAGAAACCGCACTCATTTTGTTGTGTAACATCAAAAAATAAGCTTCTTAAGACATCTTGCAAGATGAGAAACAGAATTATGATTTTTATATTGGTAGATACAGAAGTACCAATTTTATATTTTTAAACAGTTATTACTAGATTTTATTGCCGCCTTATAATCCCTATCCCGTGGGGATTTCGAAAAAATATTCCTCGTCTACATCATAAAGGAAACTTCTGTGCCAAATTTTAGCTTTCTAGGTCATAGGGCCCAATTTTTCGACCCAGAACGCGCGGCGTTGATGGGTCAAGATTTTTCTTTTTTAAATCTCTTCTTCAAGATGGAACCGTATGTGATACAATTAATCAACGCATAGTCAGTCTTCTCGCAACATAAGCCATTACTTGACATATTGACAGCCCCTAACCGTTCACTGCTCGAAATAAGCTTCGAGTATGAAAAAAAAAAACAACCAGCTATAAGTTATTATGAGGGTTGACAGTAGACTCGATTTAAATAGCTTTGGCTTCAATCACTCCCAGAGTGGCAATTCTTGCTACTGCATGTACTGCTACATGTACGACCTGCGCACCCTGGACAGACAACCCTGCCACCTCATTGCTGACTGGCTAAGTGTAACCACGGCATGAAATTATGTTATTTTATTAAGTGCCGATACAAAAGAAGAACAAGCTTCCATATCCACATCATCATTATTGGCAGCTTTGTTCCTTTGTTGATTGTTCTCATTGCTGAGTGGTGTTTCCTTTTGTGCCATACTTCCCTGTTCAATGCGAGTCTCAAGCAGCACTCGTAGCTTGACAACCCTAGAAACGGGTTTTGTTGACGGAAGAATAGACAAAATGACAGATTGTGATTGTTTATCTGTCATTTTGTCTATTCTTCCGTCGAGAAAACCCGTTTCTATTGTGCTCATGCTAAGCTTGCAGATCTTATTAGTGATCTTCTGATATCACCCACCCATTCCAGATATCTCCAGTATCTAATACAACAAATTACATACCAAACACTCACCCATAATAAGGAAAAAAAACAACAATTTGAATAAAAACGTTCGTTATATATCACAGATTGCTATTAAGTTCTCTAGTACGGTATGCCAACAATGAGTCTCTCAATTGGTGCATCGGAATGAATGCACAATCGTTCGAATGTGGGTCGCCGTCACAATGATGGCAGAGTCAGGAAGACGTATTGTTTGGATGTGGTAAGGCCGGATCGATTTCTTCTTTGAAAATTCTAGATGTATTGAGAAATTCTGTCATGGATTTTTTTAGTGGGATTGGTCTTTGTTAGTCTCATGCAAGTTGGTGCTATCACTATGCCTACTTATTTTCTGAGTAAAGTCTCTAAGATTGAAATCGCATTGAAAACACCTTGCTTTTGTAGGTGTTGAGAAATTCTGTCATGGATTTTTTAAGTGGGATTGATTGGTCTTTGTTAGTTTCATTCAAGTTGGTGCTATCACTATTCCTACTTATTTTCTGAGTAAAGTCTCTAAGATTGAAATCGCATTGAAAACACGTTGCTTTTGTAGGTGTTAAGAAATTCTGTCATGGATTTTTAAAGTGAGATTGGTCTTTGTTAGTCTCATTCAAGTTGGTGCTATCACTATGCCTACTGATTTTCTGAGTAAAGCTTCTAAGATTGAAATCGCATTAAAAACACCTTGCTTTTGTAGGTGTTCATTTTGTAAGTGCGTGTAAGTGTGAGTTTTTTAGGAGTATGTAAGGATAGTAGCAGGTGGCTGCAGGTCTGTAGTTTCTACCTATCCCCATGGGATTAAGGCGCGAGTTGATGGATGTATTTATAACATTTTGGTAGCTGCTACCTTCAAGGATGGGTTGACAGGCTGATTGCCAGATTTTTTATTAATAACATAACAATTATAAGTTGTAGTAGTAGTCTTTGGTCCGTGGCCTTGACATCAACCAATGAACAACACTTTTTTTTTTTTTTGTTTGACTACGAGGTCTTTGGCTACTTTTGTATGTGTCTTTTTATGTCTTTTTCTCTTTATATGTGCGTTTTGTTTGGGAAGAATAAACAATTTTTCTTTCTATTTTCTTTCTTTTTTTTTTTTGTACTTATCCTCAGGACATTTTTTGAAATTATGTTCAATTTCTTCCAGGTTCTAATGCGCGGCATTTTTTCTACGTTTTTTTACCTTTACAAAGTGTTCCGTCATCGTTTAAAATAATTAAAGTCTCATTATGAATTACGAGTGCAACGTGTCCTATATGAGTCGAGTAATAAACGTTATAAGTACCTTGAATAGTCTTCTTTGTCTTAGATTTATATGTGGGCTTCACCCGCAAGGAAGGAAATTATCCAACAGGAATATATGACCATATTAAAAAGTATTCTATGATCTACCTATGTGCCTAATGAAAAGGTAAGAGACTGAGTTACAATCGCATTTATACTTTAAGGGTATGCTAGTCAGTCATTCTTCCATACAAACGTAGTATAGTGATTACTCGTCTGTTTGGCGGTGTACGTTCAAAACTTAAATGTTTATCAATTTGTCTTATCATTACCTAGCCGTCTTAAAGAAGCAAAATTGGAAAAAATATTGGTTTATAAGTTATGAGCGTCGAAACTTCCACATTACGATACTAATTTTAACTTGTCTTTGGGCGTAAATAAATAAAATATGTTGTAAATTAAATGGCAAAATAGATACCATACAGGGAGAAATAATTTATTCAAAAGTTCAAATAATTGTATTTGGAGTAAATACACCCAGTAGTTTTTCCATGATATCTATACGCCCAAAGGTCTGTTCATGAAATTTTACGCGCTCGTTTTCGTTATAAATCATAGTCTATTTCACAAAATGAATGAATAAATAAATAAATACAAACTAGATAAATAAATGCTAAAGAAATAAAACTAAATAATTCATAATTAGACTAATTAGTGAGTATAAGTCACGCCCACCAACGAGTTCGAGCCTTCGACTCGGGCACCCTTAAGTATGGATGATTTGTGTCTTTGAGTATTGCCTCTGGTTGGTTTAGCAAGGGACGGTTTTTACGAATATTGTGTTTTTTTTTTTTTTACGTGGCATTATTAATCTCAGTTTTAAGCAGAGCCCGCCTTCTTACGTGTTAATTTCATCTTTGGCTTGGTTGAAAGAAAACAAAGAAAGACAAAAGTTCTGGATAGTCTTTTTACCAAGAGTTTACATGCACTATAATCTTGGATGGATAGTCCAAATGACATCACAAACAATAATTAATAGTCGCCCTCGTAATTGCTTTACCACCCTAAGAATGCACGGTCATAAAACACAAGGTCAATTTTTTTGCTTTAAAACCAATGCGACGGTTAGATAGTTTGAACCTTCTTGCAGGTTCAATTTACTGGGAGTTTTGGAACGAAGTTCTTTAACGCGGCTTGCGATAGCAGTTGACTGGTAGAAATCGTCACGTAACTAAAAGCGATAAACAAATAATATATACGAGTGTGTGCGTGCGTGCAATTATTGAATGTACCTTTTTTGTGTTTTTGGAACGAAGTTCTTTGACGTGGCTTGCGGTAGGAGTTGACTAGTAGAAATCGTCACCTAACGAAAAATAGTTATGCCCGAAAAAGTTATTTTCAAGTGTCAAAAGTTTTTGTTTTTGTTTTTTCAAGCATAACTTTGTAAGCTTCTAAAAACTATACTACGAGTGTATGGCTCTGTTTTAATACATAATGTTTTTTTGACAAAGGTGGTAAAGAAATTACGAGCTCGACTCACACAGTTTATTATCGCCATGGGACCTCTTCGTACTCAATGTATATTCTGTTATTGTTCTTGTATTGACATTTGCAGTATTGATCTACCACGTAAGCACCCCGTGGGATTTCCATCTTGATACTCGTATCTACTAGAGAATTATGGCATTAATTCCTGGAGCACTTCAGTCTGCTCATAGGCTTCGATTCTTCGATATAATATGGGTCGTTTGTTTTAGTAAATACCCATCACATAGCCATTACCTACGCATTCTGAACATCAAATTTAGTAACACTGAGTAAAAAAAATGTTTTTATTCACTTGTGAATAAAAGAGAGTCTTATTCACTATTATCGATGAATAAAATGCCCTTTTTCGAGCAATGGTAAAATAGTCTATTATGCAATTAGTGAATAAAGGACGGATTTATATCGAGGGCCATGAATCACACAATTCTTATTATTATTATTAGGATGATCAAGTTGTGAAGCGATATTTATTTCCTGCGTAACGAGTATTTTTTCGCAAGGAGGTTGTACATATAGCATTGAGATGGAGGTCGAAATGGTGTGTTCTAAATTCAAACACTTGCTTTTTATTCACTCACACAACAAAAAGCTTTTTATTCACTGTTTTCAGTGAATAAAATAAGCTTTTTAGAGGGAGAATATAAAAATTATTGCTGAAAAACGACTTTTGTTTTTCGTGAAAAATCGCTGTTTACGGCAGTGTTCAGTATTACGCACGCAAAATATTCTACTTATGGGTGCATGCAACGGTACAGAACTTATTTAAAGTTAAGTTTTAACATGAAAAGATGAAATCTGACCTTCAATATCTCCGTGACACGGAAGTTCCGTATTAACAAAAAAATGATTACAATAACGGGGAGGTAAGCATCTTTTTACACCCATTATATTGTGCTTCGACATTAAGACTGCCAAGAAAAGAGAGAGAAGGAAAGACCGTGGAAAGATGAAATTTATGGAAAGCACGGAACTAAAGCCCACACGTCGGGCCCGGATTCGCAACAAGTCAATCGCCATCCTGTGGATGCCACGTTGAGATGGAAAAACCTGTCGATTTCCGACAGGGTTCTTTTTGACTTTTAAGAACAGTTACGCGGATTAGGTTACTAAATATACGTCGTCTATTGTATTTTATAATGGATTTCCACAAAGTGACGCCTGATTCAATTAACTATGTGCAAGCAGTAATGAACAGGGATTGTGTCCCAAATTGCTTTATTGTAACACCTTGATTATTTCGAAATTAATTTGTGGTTGGGGACAGAATTGTTGACAATTTCCTCCTGTAGGTCTCCATTTATATAATGATTACATTATTGCACTGATCAACGCATCTGGCAGACGAGCGGGGTAATTGTGTAACACATTGACATTACTCAGTAATAATATGACATTCTACTAGTGAAAGATTTTTTTGGAGTTTATTCATTACAAACAAACAAAAAAACATACCTACAAAGAACATTGACGGCAACCAATAACAACATTGTTTTTTTTTTTTTTTAATTTTGATTTATTGGTTGAGCACGAGGCTTTTGGGTACTTTTGTATGTGTATTTTATGTGTTTTTGTCTTTATAATGTGCGTTTTGTTTGTGGAGAATAAAAAAAAAATCCTACTTTCTATTTCTTCTTTCTTTACAAAAAACTTTTTACAAAAAAAAAAAAAACGACCTTCTCACTTTGCAGTGTTTTTTTAGAAGTTGGTCACTACTTGCTATGTAAATAACAGTGACTGGAACTTATCATCATATCACCCACATAGGCTAAGTGGGAAAAATACGTATTATTGAAGCTAACTCAAAAATTACCCAAGCAAGGTTAATACAATTTATATGGACCTCGAAAGTGTGACGGACCAAAAAAAAAAAAACATCTAATTTAATTCATAATTGGCGGAGTAACCGCGTAAGCAACTTAGAAAAAAAAAAAACAACATACATTCGAATTGAGAACTCCACTTTGATGTCGGTTAAAAATCAAATCTTTACTCTTAATAAGTTAAGTTTTGATTAGATAATGAAGTAATAGAGCAATTTCCTTCAAAATCATTCAGATTGGAATAATTGTAAGTTTGTTACGAAATTAGGATGCGGGTGCTAATGCGTGGTAAGTTGCACATACTTTATGAGCTAGTTTCATAATGGGCATAGGCACTATCTTACTCGATAAATTCAAGAGTTGAGCTTTTAACCTCATCTATATTCCATTTGAAATAAGATTAGACATTTAAACAGACCTTTTTTACAATCCGGTCAATCGATTCTGACGTCTAAACCGTAGGTATAAGGATGGCATTAAAAGCAAAACAGTGGTTACAATACCAACTGTTTACTGCAGCTGCCATTTGTCATGCCACCAACGCCAAGTCAAAATCAGTTGAACGGACTGTAAATAGGTTTAGTTAAATGTCTAATCTGATTTCAAAAGGAGTATAGTTTAAAAAAAAAAATGTAGTCATGGGGACTGACAAAAGAAGTGAAAACTAAAAAAATGTTTTAGCGCCATCTATATTCTAGAGTACCGCACTACGGCGGGAGCATATCGTTGACGCGAATCCATAAGTTTATCTCCTACCAAGAATTGCTGAACGCACCCAAAAAAGTTTTCACTTTAATAAATGTTTTTGCGAGTAAAAGTGTTTGTACAAACCTAATTACAGAAAAAAAAAAACAATACTACTCAATAATAATCTTTATTAAAAAATATAATTTATTTTATTTTATTGGTTGCTAGTTAGGTCAACTCGAACTTATCCGGAATTGGTGCAACGGGTCGTAAGGAATATGATACATTGTACAATTAATGACATAATAATGGGTTCACACCGCGCCGGCGAGTACTCGTTAGTTGCAGCGACAAGAGCTATCAAAAAGAGTACTCGCTCAGCCACCCTCGCTTTGTGGGCAAAGGCCCTAGTGTAAGTTTCGTTTAACCATCTTGACTTACGCATCGACCGCGTTCGGCGCTCCAATTGGCCCTTCACGTTGAGATGGTTAAAAGAAACTGACAATATGGCCTCAGAAAACTCGGTGAGAGACTCACGCTTGGTACCTACGCATATCAGCGAGTAATCGCTCGTCGGCGTCGTGTACTCGCTGCTCGTTGCTCCTCTACTCGTTAATCGCTAATGGTGGCAAAGTTGCCTTAAAAAACCTAAACAAATGAACTAAAAAAAACACGCAAAACAAACTTGCCTTATTATTGTGTTACATTTCATGTTGCATTGCATTATGTTCGTTTCAACGCATGTTACATTATACGTTATGTTTCACTTAGTAAATGCTTGAATGCTGAAGCAGGAAAGCTATTTCTATTCTCTTCCACAAATCTACCATGCGGAGCTCTATTTTATGTTCCTAATATGTTCTTCTCTTCCAGTCATCCTTTATACAAAACCATTTTGAGTTTCCGGATCACCCAAAAGTATGATAGAGGACGCAAATTCATCGTTAAGTCGCCGATATATGCCAGTGGCCTTAAGTGGTTAGCTTGCGTGTTCTGTGCTGAGCTCACGCAACGCGTCATACGTCCAGCCAGTAATAGGACTCGCCCATCAAGGAGCGCTGTCCCAAACTAGACGAAGTGTTTTAATAAAACACTTATACTAAAAGATTAATAATTAAATTATATTTAAAATGATGAAGGTTTCAGAAAAATACGCGTGATAGATTTTGCGTGATGCTCAGTTTTTTATCCAAATTATACATAACTTTACAACTTAATTACACTATGTAATATGAACATAATCTTAAATATTCATATATTAAGTTATTGAGAAAATGCTCTCATTTAACTTTTTTTTTCCAAGTCATTTAGACTACTCGTTTAGACGAGATTTTCAGTATAAAATCATTAAAAGGCATTCGCCATAAGCCTCGTGCAGACTGGCACGACGCCACTATAACAAAACAATTTCTAAAAAAACTTCACGGTAGAACAATTACCGGTAACGCGTCGTGTAGTCGCGTCGCGTCGTCGCGTCGCGCCAGTCTACACGAGGGTTTACACGTTGCGATTTCAATTAAATCGCAACGTGTAAACCCTCGTGTAGACCTGTGGCATATCATATTTGAAACCACAATAAAAGTTGCAGTGTCTACACAGTATTTAGACTCGTAACGAGTAGTGAAAAAATATATGTGAAAACGAATACAAGTCATTTATTGTTTAAATTTTACTGTGTGACACATAAGAAACTTACATCAAAAAACACACATTCACTGCTGCCATTATTACCGCGATTACACTATTACACTGTAGGAATTGCGCGGCGATGTAAGCTTTTGCTGGCGCAACGTGACTATTCGAGGCTGCTGTGACATACCGCATGACCATAAGCTGTTGTTTACATCTTGCCCCTTACTGATATCGTCTCGATATTGTCGGCCGACATCGTTGCCGTCCAAGCTGACGATATGGCGGTGTAGTCATCGTCGCGGTGTGAAAACGGCCATTGAGTCCACAACTTGGGACGGGCCCGTGAATGAATGAGTTGTAGCGGCATCTACATATCTACATGCAAACTACGCATCAAAGACCTGACGTCACACAAATCCTGCATCGCGCAATTAGAGTTTACCGCGCGATAAACATATATACAAGCTTCCCGACTTCAACCTCTGGGCAGTTGCCCGCCAGGCATCACACCCGTCTGGTCGAAGGATCCTCCCTTTTCTATGGGGGATGAGTGAACTTTACACCCTGTTCCTCATACCCTAAAGAGTAATTATAATGAATAAATCCAACAAAACTGCCGTATCCTATAGTATTTATTGTTAATGTATCGTGTGCGCAGATTGCCAATTACATCTCTTCCGTTCATAGTTCAATCTTTTCATTTCGTTCACTAGTTTCTGTTCTATGTAGGGTCACAATTGTAATGATTGATGATTTATTCAAACTCAAAGCGTTTATTTCAAATAAACCAATTACAGGGCACTTTTGAATAGGGATGATGCCTGGGTAACAAAAATGAAATTCTAATTAGTCCGTCAGTAAGATAATAAAAAAATATTAGACACGTATTTTTTGCTTTATCATATTAATAAAAAAATACTTAGATAAAACGCATTTTAAGTTGGAGAGTGGGGGTCGCTACGTCACTAGTACATATAAAGTCTACATACTCGTGACGTCATGGCACATTTTACCTCAATGTATCGCCGTAATCTTTAGATTAAGTAAAAAAAGAAAAAATACGTGTCCAATATTTTTTTATAGTCTCAAAGACAGACAAAATTTTTTTTTTCATCATCCCTATTGTCAAAGAGTCGGTCAGAAAGATGAAGCTAGATGCCCATTCCAAAGCGTAATAGGTACCTAAGGAGAAGAACGGGCAAGAAACTCCAAGAACACTCTTTTAAATCAAAATATGGTTACAAAATATTGGTTACATCATTCATGTTGAAGTTATACATGTGAACATGTTGCAAAACGTTAAAAGGCTTGTGCAGACCAGCACGACTTGTCGTGCGACGCGACACCGGTTATTGTTATACTGTGAAGTTTTCTTAGAAATCGTATTGTTGTGTCGTGACGTGTCGCGTCGCACGACAAGTCGCGCTGGTCTGCATGAGCCTAAAAGCGTCCGTAATAGAAAAAACTCAAGATTTCTAACAGATAACCAATCACTACTGACGGCGCCCGTTCGCGAACATGACGCATGGATTAGCACCATTTAGTTCAACCATTTTGAAAGGAGCTAAATGATCCAACACACGCGCCAACGTCAGCGAGACATTACATTGGGTATGAAATACTCTCAGCCACCAGGACACATTCAAGACAATGAAAGACATACCCAGTACCTAAATGGTAACTTTATAGTAGACACATAGTACTCACACATGTGCTTGATTGGAAGTCCAGTTGTGGCAGTCCGATTATTGTGCAACCGAATGAATATTAAGTGATTGCATTCAAGTTGTATGTCTGTAACAATTTTGAGTTTGAATTTGGTGTGGACTGAGTGTTTAATGAATCTTTTATGTTTATTTCAACTCGTTTCTGCCTCCGATTTCACGTGAAATTTCTGTCCCCGATCCACTGCGTCGCATCCCATCGCCCGCCTGCGCTATTACTTAATTTTCGGTTAGTGTTCTTTGTTCTTCCTTTTCTTTTTTCTTTTTGCTCGGCTCCTAAGTGTCATAGCGTAATGGTACATAGTTTATAACCTTCCTCAAGAATTGGGTTATCCAATGCAATAAGAATTTTTCAAATCCGACTGGTAGTTCCAGATATTACCCCCTACATACAAATGAAAAAACAAATTTTACCATTAATAATAATTACTAGTTTCTGCCCGCAACTTCGTCCGCGAGCCTGTAGCTTTCCTCAAGAATTCGGCTAAGAATGCAAAAATAAATTTTCAAATCCGTCTGGTAGTTCTGCAGCCATATGTCTGCAGCACTGCATACAAACTTACAAACAAACAAACTTTAGCTCTTTATAATAATATTATAATTAATAATTATATTTATTATAGGTATTATTATTTATTATTATTATAAGTATATGAGTCTAGATTTTGATATTAAATATTATAAATTATCTAAACTGATATTATAAAGAGAAAACATTTGATTTTTTGTATGTTTGTTAGCAATGAATAAATTCAAAAACTACTGGACCTATTTAAAAAAAAAATCGCCCATTTAATGATATGTTATCTGTAGCTGTAGAGCACTCAGAGAAGAAATCACGTGCTTTTGCAGCACTGTATTAAATAAAGTCGACGATACAAAATTTCTTGGTGTAATGATGATAGACGCAAAATTGAACTGGAAAGCGCTCATTGAATATGTAAGCAAGAAACTGAGCACGTCCACGTATGTCTTGTACAAATTGTCCTCAGAACTTAACCCAGATGTTATGGGTAAAAAAAAAATATTGTACGCCTCGTCAGGCAAAACATGTACGGACTTTTTACCTTATTTTAGATCTTGCATGCACGATTTGTATGTATGTAAACACATGTTTGACAAATAAATTATCTTTTATCTTTTTTATCTTTTATCTTTTTTATCTTTTTTATCTTTTATCTTTTATCTTTTTTATCGTTTATCTTTTTATCTTTTATCTTTTTTATCTTTTATCTTTTATATCTTTATCTTCATCCCTGTCAAGAAATTTTGACCGTCTAGGGACTGGTTAGGACTTTGCGACTAAATTCGGTCGTAATGCGATCGCTATCTATGTCAAGACTGCAGCCCCTGGTGCAGTTGAGTTTTCAATCGGTACCAACTAGAGCTCTTTGTGAGACAAGGAACAGTACTATCATTCGTAGATCTTTGACAGTCGCTACGGGGAGACTGAAGCTTTAAAGTTTGACAGCCAGTATTTTCAAGAAGTATCGTGTAAACCAGTAACTGGGTTGTGGAGGTCAGGGGCGACCCCCTGACCTCCGGGCGCTTCGTTCTCCGTCTCACTTACAGACTTACCGTAAGCGAGAAGGAGAGCGAAGTGCCCGTAACGACGGCTGAAACTACGGATTTCGCTTAGGGAATAGGCCCCCAGATAAGCAGTCGCTCCATGTAAAAAATAAAATTTACAAATACTAAAATCCAACTACGACAAAAACACCGACTAAAAAAGTATAAACAAGACATCACAAACAGAGAAATTAAAAATCCGGAGTCACACGTCTTGGCATATGGTTATGGCATAAATAGAACAATTACGTGTGACTCCGGATTTTTTATTTGTCTGTAGCTGGCTTTTATTTTTATTTAAATTATTATGAGGTTATATACATTTTGTTTAATTTATAATTAAGCCCCTTTCATTTTTTTTTTTTTGTTCCTGACTTTATGCTCTTGAGGGCACCATATTCTATTTAATTTGACGATGTATGATATGATCAGCGTACGATCAAGACGCTTCCAACGATACCTCCGGAGCTAGAGTGCATGGGAGGCCGTCACTTCCTTCTGCGAAGCGGTAACGCTCGCGAAGGAGGAGGCGAAGCGCGCGAGGGAGAGGCAAGATTCGCGCCCTCGCACCCCTAGTCGCCGCAGGAGACGCCCCGGGCGTCGGGAGTCGCGAGCCGACTTCCGGCCACCGTAGGCGCGGGCTTGCGGACGGTGAGCAATGGGTAGCTCGCCGCCGTCCGATAAGGACCAGGCACAGGTCGACGGCGCGTTGTGTTCCACGCGCGCCTCAAAGAGATGTCAGCACCAACTGACGGGGTCCGTTAGGGGCAATGCCTGCCAGGGTTGCGAGTTTGTCCAAAAGGGATATCGCGACCCCGGCACACAGGCAACGGAAGGAAAAATACTCGTATTCAGCTGAATCCGGTCATACTGGAGGTCGACCCCAACATTGTAGGGAAAAGGCTAGGTAAATGATGATTTATAACAGCAAATTTACCCAAACAAACAAGTGGATTGAGAATTCAACGAAGTAGGTACTTCATTACCATGATTCAATTAAAACTTATCACGAAGTTCATTACCGTCTTAATGAACTGTTCTTTACTTTGTCATATAACCTCTAACAAACATACATAGACAAGGTGTAATACCCCATTAACACTCAGCTCACTTCCACGGCAGTGAGCAGGGAAGTATGCAGGGAAGTGGGCAGGACGAGAATGTAAACACGATACTTCTCTCGATCCTGCTACAGTTCGCGTCAAATAACTTTGCCGCTCTGAAGTAGGCTACAAATGACTGCGCAGTATTCAATCTTCCTTATAAAAATGGCGCGTATGCGCAACCTAACTTCAGAGCGGCAAAGTTATTTGACGCGAACTGTACGGCAGTATTTAGGGAATTATTGCCGGCAACGCGAGGAGCAGTGGCCGGGCCTGAATGTAAATGAGGCATAAGAATTTTGTATTCATATTGATTTTTTTTTTAGTAGTCATCATCACCATTATCATTGGTAGCCTTGTAACACCCACTACTGATAATAAGCCTCCTCACTTAGCTTTAGCAGTAAGGAAACGAAATAAATAATGCACGTTGCTTCACCCGCGTGGAAGACGAAAAACGACAACGTTTTTTCAAAATATATCCACGCGAACGTACAATCACGATAAAAAGTAACATAATGATCTAGTACAGGTCATATTCTACCCAAGTGCTCATCATCCCATATTGCCTGGTACTTGAATCCTATCTGGCACAGGGCTCGGATAACGGTATATTTTTCGAAACGGTTTCTTCTGAAAAACCTAAGAAACGATTTGTTTCGGTTTCGTTCGAACGGAACGTTATTAAAACGTTTTTGAAGAAGAACAAAATTGATATAGTTCTCGGTTAATAAAACGTTTTTAACCATTTTTAGGTTGATCGATAGGAAACTCACAAAACAACCGGCGGCAAGCGGCAAGCGCATTGGAATCAATGATGTAATGAATTGAAGATAAGGCTAAAAAAGTTCATGTTTGTTGGTGCACGCCCCGTGCGCGGCAGCGTCCTAAACGGAATAAACCGGTTTTTCAAAACGTTCTCACTTCGTTTTCGTTCCAAACAAAATGTTGTATTGGTTGTACAAAGAACTGTTCGAAACGTTTAAAAATCGTTATATTAAATAACGTTTCCGTGCCCTGGTCTGGCAAAAAAGGAGGCTGTGGTACCTACTGTCATCTTTTTTTTTTTTTTTTTTTTTTCAGTATGGGAAATCATCAAGTGACTTCTCCCGCTCTGGGCAGAGCGAGAGGGTGTGTCAGACTTTTACTGACTAAAACCCACCCGTGTTCCTTCCGTTGCCTGTGTGCCGGGGCCGCGTTATCCCTTTCGGACAAACCCGCAACACCTACTGTCATCTTGGCAAACCCATTTGGAGATTACTGGCGTAATGTTATGTTGATCACTTAATACTTTCTTAATCAAGATCGTTTTAATATCAAGTTCTTATTAAGCCTTATCAAGTGTTTTTTCCAGTACATGTTCATTAGTGTCTCTAGTTTCCTACACTGTAATAGTCATCGGTAATTCTAAACGAATATAAGGAATTTCGTGAAGCTAAAACAATGAGGCATATTTTATATTTCTTTTTAATTCAAGGACTTTGTGGTAAGTTTTTTTTTTACCGCCGTTTATTTGTCACATATTTTATCTATGGAAAGAAATTGAACACTTTAAACGGACCAGCCTGTATAGAGAACTGAGCATTAAACGTCATCTGTCAAAGACTTCGTCCCGAAAGGCGAAAGTGCCAGGACAACCTTCGAAATTCAAATTTTCTCACGTTGTTAGCGGGTCAGTATACGGTTGTATGATTCTCAAAATATGATTTGCCACCGTACCAACAAATATATATCTACAGTCATCAATACAATTCTTTAAGTAGAAATTACCATTTTGAATGACTATTTCATGGAATCATTACATTTTACGTCAATTTTAACTTGAGTTGTATTGATAAGTCTATAACGGTATGAGGAACAGGGTGTAAAGTTAACGTTCCATAGAAAAGGGAGGATCCTCCGACCAGACTGGTGTTCTGTATGGTGGACTACTGCCGGACAATTGATTTCAGGACGTTCTATACAGGATGGCAGGGACATCGACGCAAAAACTGATACCATGGATTCAATACATAAATCTGAACCCCCCTGCGTTGAAATTTTTCGTCGGTTATTAAAAAAAAATATCTGCTGTTCCACCATTTTGACCGCGTAGGTATTGCACTTTTCTATAAAACAGCAGATTTATTACAATAACGGACGGAAAATTTCAACGCCGGGGGTTCAGAATCATGTACTGAATCCATGGTATCAGTTTTCGCGTCGATGTCCCTGCCACCCTGTATATGCTAGTCGGGTGGTAAAATCTGCTTTCGCGATGCAGGATTTTGCACGACGTCAGAGAGATGCATGCATAGTTCACATGTAGCGACTCTATATTTTCTTTTTTAAATAATTTTCCGTTTTTTTCTTTAATGATTACAAATCTGTAAATAGATATTGGTTACGGACGCAAGACGTATTTTGATCAACATACTACTTGACACTGACATTTTTAATTTCGTGAGCTACCTTAGCGCTTCCCCCTGAATATCCCGAATTCTTAACAACACTCTCACGGATCGGACAGGTTTATTGTATCATGCTGTATAATTTCTTTTTATATCTGACAGGTTTTACGTTTTTGAAAAATACCTTGCATTATAGGGTTAGTTAAGGAGCTTCTGGCAAAGTAATAACTGCTGCACAGGTCGATCCGTCAGGTAAAGCTACGCTTACCGCGGTTGGTCTGTGGATGGGTGACAATCTTCACATACCGAGACTCCTCCGTGCCTCAGAAAGCACGTTAAGAAGCCGTTGATGTCGGCTGTCATTCATGGATCTTTGACAGTCGTTACGGGTCGTCAGAAGCCCGAAAGTCTGACAACCAGTCTTACCAAGGGGTGTCGTATTACCCAGTTACTGGGTTGTAGAGGTAAGATAGGCAGTCGCTCTATGTGAAATACTGGTATTCAGCTGAATCTGGTTAGACTGGAAGCCGACCCCAATAAAGCTGGGAAACGGCTAGGCAGATTGATTGACCTTGCATTTTAGGGTTACGAATCTACATGTCTCGCCATGGACTGGCATACTAAGACTTTATAGTTTTTATTTCAGTGGGAATGTTTTTGTCACAAGATGCAGGAGAAAGAGCACAAGACCCTCAGTACAACGTGGTTCCGAAACAGACTGAGCCGGTGGAGGATTACGATGAACCTGCTGAAGTCAGTGGCAACTGCTACGCAGAGGAAAATCGCTGTGCAATGGACAGGTATGATTTTTATAACGTACTAGCTGCGCCTTGCAGTTTCACCCACATAAGTCTCGAACCCGTGGGAATTTCGGAATAAAAATAATTGTTTGACCTATTCCAGGTCATGGTCTACGCATTAATAATATTAGTTTGGATGTTGCAGGATATAATTGAAGAAATCGGCACGTTGCAAAAATCATAGGGCCTTTTTAATCATAACATTAGAAGACCGATTACCGTAATTAATGACGTTCAAAATCTAGTCGAAACCTCATCTCGGTACCAAACAATGGCAAAAACTTATCAAAATGTATGAATTTTTGAGGTATTTTTGTCAGATTGAGTCTGTGTTTAGAATGTGAAAAAAATACAGGAATTACCCCCCAGGATTAATCTGGATAAATTCCGGCCAGTTTATTTGAAATTTGAACGCAGATTGGCTAATCTGAGAGTCAATTTATGACCACTTTATTCTGGCTTTAGCGCATCAGTCACTGCATAACGTTTATATCAGCAAATAAGTGTTTTAACGTGTATTTTTTATTTTTATTCATGAATTGGATGTTCTTGACCTGCATCTCACTTGATGATCAGGCCATAGGTGGAAGCGAGCTTCACCAGAAATCCTCAATCACAGAGGAACTGGCTATCTTACCTCTAACTGCCGAAACACAACAATGCTGCTAACATTGTTGTTATGGCGATAGACTTAGATAAGATGGTGGTAGCTAGCCAGGTGGACTTAGAACATGCCCTAACACCAACCAAAAAAAAACCCTCACTGGACCGGTACCTCTGGGTCTGAGACAGGTGGTCTTACCATTAAACCACAGAGCCGGTTGAAACTTAACTCAAGATTATTATTATCTTACCCCAATTAATTTGGGGTCTGGGGGAAACATGTCTTTTTCTTCTTAACTTCTCTATTACTTGTGCACGAGCTCAAGGGTATGTAATAACAGCCGCAGGGGTCGATTCATAAAGTTAAGCTACGCTTGCTGGGGTTGGTCCGTGGATGGGAGACCATCTTTACATGCCGAGACCCCTCCGTGCCTCGGAAAGCACGTTAAGCCGTTGGTCCCGGCTGACATTGGTAGATCTTTGACAGTCGTTACGGGTCGTCAGAAGCCCGTAAGTCTGACAACCAGTTTTACCAAGGGGTATCTTATTACCCAGTTACTGTGTTGTGGAGGTTAGATAGGTAGTCGCTCCATGTAAAATACTGATAGTCAGCTGCATCTGGTTAGACTGGAATCCGAACCCAACATAGTTGGGAAAAGGCTAGGCAGATTGACTTCTCTATTACTCATCATATCGGTAGTCATTCCCCCAACCTGGTAGCCAGTGCGAAAAACAAAATAAGCCGATTTTTTTGCAATTATCCTGGAAATAGCCTTCTTTATTTTCAAACATCCGGTCCATTGCAATAATCCTTGGATTTTTGCGGAGATTTTTTCAAATTATCCTATGACATAATATATTAGGGATGATGAGTAAAAGTTCTTTTTTGTCCGTCAGGTAGATTATTAAAAAATATTGGACACATACTTTTTTTTTTTTACGTAATCAAAGTAATCTTTTGGTTACGTAAATGGGCGATACATTTAGTTAAAATTTGCCATGACGTCACGAATATGTAGATTTTGTATATACTTAATTCTGACGTAGCGACCCCCACTCCCCAACTTTAATGCGTTTTATCTAAGTAATTTTTATTGACACGTACCTATGTTTTGATTTCTGTACCTGTGTCTTGATTTCTGTCTGAAATATTTTCTTGTTTCATACTTTTTGGAGCGTGATTTTTCAGTAGTTGGGTTTTATTTTTTGAACTCACCTTTTTTAGTCAATAAAACATTTAGTTATTTATTTATTTATAATATTTTAACCAGAACGCATTTACATAATCAAGGTACCCATTATAAACCCTGATTTATACCGTGCGATTTAATTGCTTGTGGCAAACCGCAAGTTGAAGCAATAATAAAAGTTACACTGTCTAAACAGTATTTAGACGATGCAAGTAACAGTAGACAAGCAAGAAACTTGCACCTTGTGAATGGGGCTTGATAACACTTCCAGACTCCCTAAATCCACCCACCGTCCATATTTTGTTAAGGTCTTTAGCTTTTTAAATGGTCGTTAATTCAAATTTTTACAATGATTACTCGTATTAACATCAAAATCAGTTTATCGGTTTCAAAACTGCATTTTTTTTTAATTTTAGGCCATTTTTACCTACATGGAAATGTGTGTCTACTGTGGCTCGATTTAGGAATCCGGGAGTGTATTAGTTGAGGGAGCGGAGTCCGTGAATCGGCAAGCGTTGAGTGATGCCGTCAGTTAGGAGAGGCCTATGTTGGTTGATGGATACTTATAAGTATTTTTTGTAAATAATTCTATAAAAAATATATTCTAGTCTGGAACTTCATTTGTTCAGCTAATATTTTTCCTTATTTCAGAAATTATACTCCTCATGCAGTATGCGTTTATCAGAAGAAAATGGGATTGACAAACTATTTTGGTTTGTGTTCAATAAACCTGCAATACTGTTTAATTAATCAGCAAAAGAGAAGAAAGGATGGGTCTGCTTCTCTAGATGGTACGTATTTATTTACATTCGCAATTGATTCATAAGGCTTACAGCACAGCGGATAGAGCTCCGGCGGGTTCTCATAGCATCATGGGGAGTGCGATTGTCGCAACCCAGTGCTGGGCATGCCACAGTTGCGGCGATAAGTCCCCTCTTTGAGGAGTGGCCAGAGAGGTGCTACGGCATCCTCACCATCCGCCTGACGCAGGTTCTCACCGGACATGGTTGTTTCGGGAGGTTCCTGTTCCGGATAATGCGGGAGGAAACGCCCAGGTGTAACCACTATGTGTATCGTATCCGGAGGACACGATGGAGCATACGGTGCAGGTCTGCCCGGCTTGGGCGGGTCACCGCCGTGTCCTTGTGGAGGCAATCGGTGGCAGTAATCTTTCGCGTGCGGTCCTGGTCCAGGCCATGGTACGGACCGAGAGGGAGTGGGAGGCGTCACCTATTTCTGCGGCGCGTTGTGTTCCAAGCGCATCTCAAAGAGATGTCAGCACAAGTGAAGGGGTATAATAGGACCGATGCCTGCCGGGGTCGCGGGAAAGTCCGAAAGGGATACCGTGAAGGAACACGGGTGGGGTTTAGTCATTAAGAGTCTGACACGCCCTCCTGCTCCGCCCAGAGCGCGAGAAGTTATTTGATAATTTCCCACCCAAAAAAAAGGCTTACCTATTGGTTGATTCGCACGAAATAACACGCCCGAAACGGGCAAATCGAGGCTTTTAAATATTTTTTTTTTCTTGAGGCGTTTCGCACGAAGCTAATTTATATGTGGGGAATTGACAGCTCCAGAAATACGAATTAGGCAAGTGGCGTTGAATAAGTTAAAGAAAAAGTACACCAACTTTACAAGTTGTGTCGATTCGCACGTTTCGGCGTATAAATTCGTGTCAATCAACAAATAAGCCGTAAAAGCATAATTTTAAGAATTGTTTTTTTTTTTACTGATATTCCTATAAACAATGTGGGCGAATTTACATCTGGCTTTGGTTGTCTTCTAGAAATAAAGGCTTATTGCTTTATTATTATTTGGTTTTATTATAAAACTAGCTACATCACGCGGTTTCACCGGCATAAGTCTCGATCCCGTGGAAATATCGGGATGATCCTATGTCCTTTTCCAGGTCATGGTCTACCCATGTGCCAAACTTCATCCAAATCCGTTCAGCGGTTTTAGCGTGAAAGCGTAACAAGCGTAAGCCATCAATCTATTCCATAAGAGCCATGAACGTGACGCAGCGGCGAAGCAGTGAAGAAAGAAAATAGAGTTGTGTCAATGTGAATGTGAGATGTGACAATGTGAAGTTGATGCGAAGACAAAGACATTGTGACGTTATTTAGTTAGGGTACTGCCATGGGATTATAAGTGATAATTATTGGATTTAAATTATTAATAATGTTGATTGGTGAATAAATTATTGTATGATTGATTGTAACAAACAAACTCACTTTTGCATTTGTAATATTAGTTAGGATTTCCAGAAATGTTTTAGGATGTTTATACGATTGCATGATTGTATTTTTCATTGAAAATTTTGATGTACTGTACTTTTTCAGATCAACGCTGGGCGGTTAGTTATTTCTACTTAAACTAACATCAACTTTATGCTTGTGTAAATAAAGTTGATTTAGACTGACTAGTACAATTGAAAAATTAAATAATAGCGCAAAACGAACCATATGTGTAGGCGTTACAGTTGTTTTTCCTAAAACTCGTGTTTGTTTACATGTTTGGCTAATAAATTGCGAACGCAGAATAGGTGACTTTTTATTTATTTTTATTTACTAAGTTTTGCCCGCGGCTTCCGCCGCGTAGATATCGGACATTACCACAGGAGAACGTACTACCGGGCTAAAACGTTTCCTAAACCAGATCATGGTCTACCCATGTGCCAAATCTCATCCAAATCAGTTCAGTTGTTTTAGTGTGAAAGCGTAACGAACAAGCAAACAAACTTACTTTCGCATTTTTTAATATCAGTTAGGATTAGGATATAGTTAGGATTATTAAATTAATTGTAGTTGCATTGACGCTGCGAAAGCATCTCGTAGATGTTATTGTATTGAAATAAAAACTACTGTAACGTTGATGCCGACGCATTTGCGGTCAAACGAACGCATATTAGAAGTTGTATTGTGTATTTATTTCATTTTTTATTCCTTATTTTGCTTTTTGTATCTCATTTTATGCTGCACCGTGACGTCACCACGTCAACGCCAGCTGTCGCTGAAAACCAGCGCTGTGGCTTTGTCTCACATAGGGTCACAGCATTATGCTGAGCGATGGCCGTTTCACGTGAATGTGACGCATATTATCCCCCAACTTGTACTTTCGTTGCGTTATGTTTATGGCAAATTTTTTTTTTTTTCTTTTCAAACATAATGTTAGATCCGAAGGGTATCTTAGAGTGAGTGGGTAATACACTTTTTTTAATTTTCAGATGAAATATACCATAACGGCAAACATTTCGGTTGTCATTATTACGGAGGAAATGCCAAGTCTGAAAGACAAGCGATCATATGGTACTTCAAACTTGGTGGCCGTGATGCTGCTAAGGAAGATATTACGCAACCGTTTGAAAATATTAATTAATACCTATGATTCCAATTGTAGGCAAGAGTTGTAAAGTTTAAAATATAATTATATTTATGAATTAATACTTTATTGATATTTCATTTACTATCCACTTCCGTACGCAAATTACGCTCTTTGACGTGGAGTTGTGGACACCAGTCCCGTATTACCAATCACCTATAACCACTTAAGGACATCGCATAACTAAATAAAATAGCAAAATTATATATTATATTCTAACTTAACTAAAATTATTCAAAAACTAAAATATAGCATCGTAAAATTCATCAGCATCGCTGTCGACTGGTAGTGTACCCATGAGATTGGCCGCATTGCCACGTTGTATGGCAATGCTTAGCCTCTGCCCAAAGTAAAAACCAGCCCTTGGGTCACAGGAAGTGTCAAATAGCCGTTTTGAAATTTCATTAAAGAGGCCATGAGCACTCGGACCACGGCCCGAGGGTTTCGACCCCAAACGGCTCGAAAATATAATTACCTGTAAGGTTATTATACTTACGCTGCTTGAGGTTTTCTGCAGCCGCAGCAGCAGCACCAGCACAGCACGCCGAGTTAGGAAGATGGGATGGCGCAAGAGTGTCGACACAGGTTGCATCCCACACTAAAGGCCTACCCACCTTCCAAGTTATGGACCCACTTGTAAATATTACCCTTCAGTTAATAAAAATGTATTTCCAGGACATCGTTCATTATGGATTTTAAGTCAAATGCATTAAAGTCTACTTTACGATGGCTATACAAAATAGTGAACGGCTAGCAGGCAGTGAGCGGTCCGCTAGCCGTCACACATCGCGCCGATAGCACGCTTCTAGCGAGACGGCTACAGGCGGTATGCTTGCCGGCGCCTCGCCTTCCGCGCGGTGAAGCCTCGCCGTCCCACAGTGGAACTAATGTATGGGAGAGGTTGGCCGTAGACATCTCCGAAAAAAAAGAGTTAAATTATGCCAAACGAATGATGCCATCATGAGTGAAACTAGACCATTATTCATCGACGAAAAAAGTGGAAAAAATAATCGTAATAATTAATACCGGTTTTTTACTTTTTTACAGCCTATTTCATTCCCAACATAAAAATAATAACTTTTTATTAATTTAGTGTATGTCGTTAAAATTAAAACAATAATAATGGCTGATAATTGATGTTGCATGGCAAATACAAAGAAACCCTCTAAAAACATTCATCAAGTAAAAAACACGTTTGTTTGAGAAATTATGAATTTGTTGTCTGATTTTTTCAATAAATTTGTTTCTAGATTTTTTTGTCGATCTAGTTCACCCATTTTGGTTTGTGCACTCTACACAGGGAGGGACACACTGTACTCATCCCGTTAATTAAGTAAGACCAATGGGTAGATGTCCTCCCATTACTTTTTCTTCGAGAATGTTTTACAAAATTTCTATGCAATTTAATAGCGTCTTCATTTTCTAAGTATAGATTACATTAACATCATTTACTAATAAGGAAACTGCAGAAAGGCACGTTCAATCATCGTTAGGTATCTACCTACCTGTTGCTGTTGCTTCTTGTACATTCACATCATGGCATAGATGTATCATCGAAAAAGTTCATATCTAACCACCGTAAGGCAAGCAAGAATAGTTCTTGCTTGCAGCGCTCGGCGGCGGCTCGTCGCAGTGAACCCTCGCTTGTGAATGAACCACAAGCTGTCACCTCACCGGTGGCGTGCCGGCAGCGAGAGGTCGTCTTGCTTACGGCGCGTTGGCGACTTCTTAGTCGCCTTTTACGACACCCAAGGGAAGAAATGGGATGGTGCTATTCTTTACGTCCGGCACCACACAGACTCAATAAGCATAGTTCTTGATAATAATAGTAGCAACACTTTTTATTTATTTTTTCAATTGTTGAATCAGTTCTTCGCGATAAAAGGGAAATCAAAACTCGTGTACCCCACACTAGTACTGCATCTGACGGATCTTTTTTAAATCTTCAGAGGAAAATGGCTAATTACCGGTAATTATCCGCTGAACTGATTTTAGGATAAAATAGAATCCATGGGGAAAAGCAACAATTTTAATTCACAATAACCGTAACCTATAGGTAATATGTAAAGGGAAATATTTAACTGCGCGTGAAACAAACTTTTGAAATTCAATAAATGATGGCCTTTTATAATTCCCAAACTCAAACTCAAACTCAAAGCATTTATTTCAATTAAACCATTTACAGGCACATTTGAATTGTCAAGGAATCGGTCAGTCAGAAATATGAAGCTAGTTGCCCATTCCAAAGCGTAGTAGAATAGTAGTCTCGACATCAGAGCCATCTCGTTCGATGTCCACTTTTATCGTCCATAGTATTATAGTTTTATCGTCCATATATGTATTACAATGAGGTAAGATCTATTTAAGATTGTTTTTACAGGAAGTAATGTCATATCTATCTGAGTAATTGAGACCGATGTACTTTTAGGTTTGATGACTTCCTTTGCTTAACAATATACGTAGAGGTTTCTATCGGTGTCCACTGCGATTCTATATATGCATGGTGATTTCGAGTATGAACTTCAAATGTATTCCTTGTCGCAAAACAGAGAGATTTTCTACGTTATTTTAAGACCATAGACTTCATATAGGTTTTCCTGTAATCTATGAGTAAAGAACCATTCTCTGTTTTTTTTTTCATAATTTTAGGCTCAGTAGTTTCGGAGAGAAGGGGGGAATGGTAAATGTTGCATCTATTTTCTTAAATATCATTAAAACTATTTATTTTAAAATTATAAAAAAAAAATATTTAAGATTCTCATAACAAGTCCTTTCATTTGATATGTGACATTTTCTTATTTGCCCCCCAAAACTGATCCCCATATTCAAAATTCATTTATTATCGTTACATGTCCGTATTTGGTTCACAGAAATACATATGTGAACCAAATTTCAATCTAATCTGTTCATTAGATTCGGAGCAAATTGGCTGTGACAGACGGACAGACAGACAGACCGACACACGAGTGATCCTATAAGGGTTCCGTTTTTTCCTTTTGAGGTACGGAACCCTAAAAACCGCCTTTTTCACCGTTTTCAAGAAATCTCCGCCTTAAAAATATAATATCCGGGTACAGATAGTCAAGTACGTACCCCTAAAAAAGGAAAGTGGGCTACCTAATAGCGTGTCCCTTAAGAAAAATGGTACGAGCGCTCATTTTCAAAAATGTCGTGGTTTTACTTTATCAATTATATTGTAGCGGCATCTACATCGAATGCGAACTACGCATCAATGACCTGACGTCACACAAATCCTGCATCGCGCAATTAGAGTTTACCGCGCGAACAGCATATGTATAAAATCATCTGCCATCATTTGATATGAAACATCTGCAGTGCGATTACAGGGTGCATGTCTTAATACTGTGTCATGATTTTACATTCAGGGTTCCAGGGTTTTACATTTTTGTAAATAAATAAATAAATAAAACTTCCCTTTATACAAGTATTATATCAACATGAATCGTTGAACACTTGCCCGCCAGACACGACACCCGTCTGGTCGGAGGATCCTCCCTTTTCTATAGAGGATGAGTGAACTTTACACCCTGTTCTTCATGCCTCTAAAATATCAAGTGCCGTTTTAATTGAATGTTTCGTTATTAAGATTAGAATCAATATTAATGAGGAATTTAACGTCATCATAATTAGTTCATTAACATCTACTAATTAACTTCTTACTCGTCGACTTCCCGTTGATAACTTAATCTTTCAGTCGATGTGGTGTAGTGTTGACAATGTTTCTTAAAAATTATGTATTTTTTTCTTTTTGTTTGATTGTTTTTTTTATATATGCTTTTAACGGTAAGAATGTTTTCAATTTACCAAAGATTTTAATATGGTTAAATGTAATATAAAGCAAGGTAGGGACATCGATGGATAACTTGTTAACATGGTACATGATTCTAGAGTAAAAATGTATGGAACAACTACATTTTGTTTCCATATCCTACGAAAAATTTCAACACAGGTCCATTGTACTGAATTTATGGTATAGCTTGACTAGTTCGTAAAATTTGATAGTGGGGCGGGTCATTTCAGAACGGACAAGCTATAACAGGTTGCGCATCGATGCCCTGCCACCCTGTATATCTATGACTTCTGATTGAATGCAGTAAAGCCTTATTTTATTTATCAAGGAGGCTCGTGGCTATGACACGCCGCATGCCGCATGGGTTGATCGATCAAAGTTAAGATAAATATGCCGCGGTCGGACCGTGGATTAGTGACCATTATTTCAAGACCCCACCGTGCCTTGGAAAGCAAGATAAGCTGTCAGTTTCAGATATCATTTACAATCTTTGTCGGTCATTACGGGTAGTCAGAAGCCCGAAAGTCCGACAACCAGTCTTACCAAATGGTATCGTATTACCCAGTACCTGGATTGTGGAGATCAGATGCTCCATGAAATATACTGGTATTCAGCTTTACCTGGTTAGACTGGAAATGGAACCCTACATATTTCAGAAAAGGCAAATGAAGTGTAAGTAAGTATAACTTTTAATGCGTAAAAATATTATGTGACATTTCAGTTCGCCTTTCAAATTGCCATGATGCAAATGCAGGGATGCGAGACAAGCGAAATGCCCCAGGACCAGATGGAGACCCAGATCTCCCAGGACTAGGTGGAGGAATAGGTGGTGTCAAACCTTCTAATATTTTCGAAGTGCTGGATACATTAATAGAGGTCCCACCAATGCCCTTTATAACAGTCTCAGTTCCATTACAATTTGAAGGAATGGATTATGATCTCTTAAAAAACCTGAGTCAGAAGATTTACGACAATTATTATGATTGTTTCTACTGGCACACAAAATGCATCAGAGACTGGTATGCAAATAAATAAATAATATTATTAAAATGTATGTTATAAATTCATGATTTAAATACATCTTTCATCATAATGTTTTCTTCAGGCTGGTATGTACGAGTAGTTGCATTTTTTTTTCCGAGACATGGCTCCAGGAAACCGGGGTAGCGCGCGCTATTTGGTGCCTGCGAGTGCTACATCCAAATTGGTCGCAGTTACTTGATTATTTAGTAATTTTAGGACCCTAAAATAGAATATTTATGAAGATCACAGAAAGAGGCGCAATCATTATATTAGAGTGCTGAATCATATTTTTAGGAGCACAAATGGGAGTTATTAGAGGTTTGATTAAATACATGCCCCTTATAAATAAGGCCTCCAGCCAGGGCCAAAAACTTATAAACTAAGCCTGTGGGCTACATGTGTCTTAGTTTTTATTTCGATCACGACTCTGAACTGTTTCACTCAAAAATAAAAAATACATTTTGCCACTAGGCGATGATTAAAGGCCAAAAGGAATTTTTGAACGTCAAAATTTACAAGGAAATAGAATTGTTTCTAGGTGTCCTTTCCAAAAGGTATTTTTGTATGTAGAAGAAAGTGCAGGAGCCTCCAAAAAATGGGCAAAGAACTCCATTCCTCGAGGCTTTTGGCTAATTTGTCAATGAGTATTTTACGTATTTTTCTTGTAATGTGCCTTTAGTTTGTGCAAATATATAGATACAATTATTATACAATTATTCTTTCCTTGTTTTCTTTATTTTTTCTTACGCGACAGAGCCGAACTTGCTTTAAAAAAAAACATAGACAGTAGATTATAATTCGACGTGTTCCAAAAAACATAACCCTGTCTTTGCTGTCGCACAGTCGGGTTATTATAAAAACCTACTACGCTTTGGAATGAGCATCTAACTTCATCTTTCTGACTGACTGAGTTCTTAATGATTCAGGTGCCTGTAAATGGTTTAATTAAAATAATGCTGTTTTATTTAACTGAATACAAAAAAGAAGATTCTCATTTTGGATGTTTATATCTTTTTTATTTATTTATGTTCTGGCTTAAAGGCTTGTGCAGACCAGCGCGACACGAACAATACAATTTCTAAGAAAACTTCACAGTATAACAATAACCGGTGTCGCGTCACGCGACAAGTCGCGCTGGTCTGTACGAACCTTAACTCCGTTATATATAGACGGATTTGCAAATTTTTTTTTTGTTTGAAAGGGTATGCTCTCGAGGTGGTCCCATATAAATTTGATTAACTTGGCTTGGGTACTTTTTGAGTTAGCTTCAATAATACGTATTTTTTCCACTTTATTTAAATGGATGATGTTACCACAGATAAAAAAGTGAAAAAAAAAAACACTACAAAGTGAAAAATAACTTTACTTCATAAGTCGGTGGCTAAAAAGAATAATGCAAAACCAAGGGCCAATTTCCGAAATAAAAATATTTTTCAATTTGAACTGTTTTTTTTTTGTAAAAAAGTATTTTTTATGGACATGTTAACATGTTACATATATTCAATGTCAATAATAACTTTTTCTTTTTCAGGACATATTTTCATACAGTTTGTGCTTATGATAGTTCAGATCATTTTGTAAACTTTTCAAACAAATGCCAATTGGATCTTGAGAATTGTAGGCATAGAGTAAGAAATGAAACTTGGAAACACTATGAAGGAATTTACGGAAATTATGAGAGAGACCCATGTAAGTTCAGTATTATTTATCATTATACCTAATATTTTTATTATTCATTACTTATACGCGCTACTATCACTAGTTTTGGATTTTACCCTGATGTGCCCAGCCTGTATAAAATGATATAACTCAGCAGTCAGCAACCTAATTGCGTAACACACGATCAATCACAATCTGTTTCATTTTGACAGTTCAACAACATTAATTGCGTTATTTATGTACGTTGTTGGACACACAATTTTTTCGAACATAATTATGAAGCAATGGATTAGCAATTTCCTTCAAAATGATTGATCGTGTGTTACGCAATAAGGGTGCTGGTCGGACTGATTTTTACCGACTTCCAAAAAGGAGGAGGTTCTATGTTCGTAGAGTATGCATATATATAATTTTTTTATGTATTTCGACCGATTTCTCCGTCAATTGTGGACCAATTTCTAAAAAAAAAATGGAAGAAAGGGTGTGCTCTCAAGTTGGTCCCTTATAAATTTTATCAACTTTACTTGGATAGTTTTTGAGTAAGCTTCAATAATACGTATTTTTCCCACATTTTATGTGGATGATAAATGATGATAACTTCTTGTCACTGTTATTTACATAGCAGGTAGTGGTATTCGAATTTGTGTAGTTTAGAAACCAACTAGAAAATGAAAAATAAAAAGTTTATCATAGTACAATAGTTCCAAGTTATCGCTAAGCAGCTGGGCTCGGATGATTTATATCATAATGTGCTTATAATTTTCCCACTGCTGGGCCACAGTCCTCCTCTCTTCGAGAGGTAGTGGGGTATATTCTACCACAGCCAGTGCAGGTAAGTTGTCTTAGTAAAGCGCCTACCTGGGTCTTTTTTTTTTTTGACCTTGGGAAATTGTCAAATAACTTCTCCCGCTCTGGGCGGAGCGGGAGGGCGTGTCAGGCTTTTACTGAATAAAACCCACCCGTGTTCATTCCGCTGCCTTTGTGCCGGGGCCGCGATATCCGTTTCGGACAAACTCGCAACCCCGGCAGGAACAAACTCGCAACCCCGGCGGGGGCTGGGTATGAACTTACGAACTACAACAACTCGTAAGTGGGGGCCGTTACCACTGGGCCGTTACTCTGGCTCTCAATTTGCAGCCCAGTTGCTTAATTACTTCCAATTAAGCTTATTAGAATTATTAGAAACCAAACGAAATCTTGTATGGCGGTAAATTTTATAAATCAGTCGGAACCGAGTTAAAGCAGTTTATGCAGAATGATTTTTGAAATCGGACTTCCTGTCTGCTCAACGACGAAAATAACGTTATGACTGTTGTTGAACTATCTTAATATAAAATGAAAATCATTGCTATTGTTAGTCTGTTACGCAATTAACCCTTAGGACCTCGATTTTAGAGGAGAATGAAGCTGCATTTTTTTTAATCATTATATACTACCCATAGTTTCGGATTAAATCCTGATGTAATAATAATATGTATTACATAAACTTAACCAGGCAGGGGCCATAATTATTCCATAGTTCAAGGTGGAAAATCCAATATCAGACTCATAGCCCAATATGTTTTGTTTTCATGTTCTGCACCAACCGGGAGCTGTCCTTGGGTGCACTAGCATAGTGCGAACAGGGAAAATCCTCAGTTGGTGCCTCATTCAGTGAAAAACGGTCCTCTGAGAGTTGGCTTTGGCCCCTCGTACGCCTCCCAAAGGTCCGGGACCCTAGGGTCCCGTGAAATGTCAAAGACGAACAAAAAAATATATAAATAACCTTTATTCAGTTTTTTTTTGTTACAATGTTTGCTTAACCAAATGATTCTGCACTCTAGTCTCTTAGTAGTAGTCACTTAGAGAAACTAAGGGAGACAACTGGAAGAACCCAGTTGTCTCCACCTACTCCTATGTTTACGTCCACAAACTGCCTGCCATTATCTAGATTCATTTTCGCTTAGATGGTCTGCCTCGTTTCCTTATTTACTTTTAGGATATCAATGAACAATTGTTTTACTCCATTTGCCTATTCCTCTAATTATGTGTCCTGACCATTTCCATTTTAGCTTTCTGACTGTCTTTTTGACATCCTTTAATCTGATGTGTATGTTCCTTTATCGTAGTTGTTCTTATCCGGCCAGATGTTTGCTTCCCCAACATACTCCTGTCTATTGCATTTTGACATATCTCTAATTTCCTTGTGTGGACTTTGTTAAGGGCCCAGGGTTAGTAGCCTTATGTGACGACTGGCAAGACACAGGTGTTAAATAGTTTGCGTTTGATAGCCTTCCAGCCATTTCTATATTTTTCATTATCTCCTTTAAGCTCCAGTATTGTTTCCATGCTTTCCCTATGCGTCTGTCTATCTCTTTTGTGATTATGTCGTTTGGGGAGATTATTTTCTCTAGATACACATATTCCTTCACATATTCTATGGATTTGTTGTTGATATAGATGGGTGTCTCTTGTTCTGCGTTAGTCATAACTTTCGTTTTCTCTAAGTTCATGGTTAATCCCGCCTTGTGACTTTTTCTTTCTAGTTCTTCCAGCATGATCTGTAGATCGTTGTTCGAAGGAGAGAATATTATTAAATCATCCACGAATCTCAGGTACAATAGGTTTCCTCCATTTAACATTATGCCATACTTGTCCCAGTTGTACAAATCCTGATGTGCAATCGCAAAAACCATTCTGTTTATAGTGATATAACTTATTTCGATTAGACTTTTATGTTTTACCGTGATTTATTATCAATTAACAAAGTTTTTAAATATCAAAATAATAATATTCGAAGTAGATGCATTTTAACAGTCGTTGGCACAAGTGATGACTCAGTTCTCCTAATTTAGTAGATTCTTATTGAATACTACTACAATGTGCGAAAGGGACAAACTACCAATCAGACACCGTTCCTTTCGTACGTCTATTGGTAATGCAAAAGAAAATGTACATAATTATGTACAATTTGAAACAAAGTGGCCTGCGAAAAGTGACGTGCGCGAACCAGAGCACAAGCTCTGACTAGCGTTCTATATCACGTGACCAACGCAACGGCTTCCCAAAAGTATTATTTCAAAAATCATTTACAAGTGGATTTTTGATATTTTTACGCTCACAACGCGTATTTTACTGTCATGGAAAACTAGCCTATTATTAACGTGACCGGTTTTTGTTTTAGGGGATATATCAGGTGGGCATTGGCACTTCATTCATTTTTACCACGGTGATGGCTATAGTTGTCAATTTTATTGGATGAGACGTCAGATGGTGAATCTTTATATCGAAGACGAGCAAGAAGATTTTGACCAGGAAGGATAATTATTATAACGTTAATCCGATAACAATGTATTATGGATAATAATTCCACGAAAGAAAAATCTTTAAAATTAGAAAAACATTCCCATGTAATAAAAACGTTAAATGAATGAAAAATGGTTTTATTCGAACGACACCAATTCCTTGTTTCAGTTAAAATAATTAAGAATATTGTAAGAATATTTTTCTCGGCTCTCAAGGGTCCTACCATGATATGAAATAGCCTATAGGCTTCGTCAAGAATCGGGCTATCAAATATAGAAGATTTTTTTAAATCCATCTGGTATTTTCAGAGATTAGCGCGTTCAAACAAAAAAAAACAAACTATTCAGCTTTATAATTAGTATTTATAGATAACTAGGTTTTGCCCACGGCTTCGCCCGCGTGGATGTCGGAAAATATCCCACGGGTACGTACTACCGGGATTAGTTAGAAAAGTCATTCATTCCTACCGCTGCGCCTGCGTTGTCGGCAACCATAATTATTTTGTCACGCGTAATTTTAATCTGTGATATCTTTTAAAGTATTCATTTTAATGATATGATGTCCAGGCATATTTTGATCTAAATTAAAAGCCCAATTTAAATAACATATTTTATTGGATAAGGATAAATAAAATACCCGTCTAAATAGCTTCGGAAATAACAATTAAATTTGTATCAAATTCTGAAAGATAAAAATGGTTACTGTAGGTCATCCTTAGAAGATAGACTTCTAAGCTTATAAGCTATCGCGGACTTTATTTTTGAACTTTTTAAGATATACAATTCTGTAAAACATAAATTTGATGTATCTCTTACGGCTTACGCAGCGCACGCCAGTAAAACTCCCAGTTGGCATGATTTTTGCCGACATCTTCGACAATAATCGACATATTTCAGCCAATTTACACAAAACCTTAATGTATTATACACAAAAACCTTCTGCATGAATCACTTTATTTAAAAAAATTCGTTGCGTAGTTTTAAAGATCTACAGCATACATAGGGACAGACAGCGCGAAGCGACTTTGTTTTATACTATGTACAGATGTTAAAAATGACTTTAAAAAAACATCTTTTTGGGGTTCCGTACCTCAAAAGACAAAAAACGGAACGATTAAAGGATCACTCGTGCGTCTGTCTGTCCGTCTGTCACAGCCAATTTGCTCCGAATCTACTGCACCAATACATGAAACTTTTGAAATACATATGAATTTAATAATAATTCATGTTCTTTTCGTGTGGTAAGGGACTAACCTGGTGTCAGAGTTTTATAGCCGCCCATGGGTCTCTGACTTGGCTTCACATGCCGTCAAGAAATATGTCTCGGGCATGCCGGTCGGATATCGCGGCCTCGGCACACGGGCAACGGAAGGAACACGGGTGGGTTTTAATTTCCTACCCTCAAAAAAAAAAGAAAGGCGTGCCGGTTTCCTCGTGCTGTTTTCCTTCACCGTTTTTGATACAAGTGACAATTATTTATTACGCACATGAATCCGAAAAGTCAGAGGTGCGTGCCTTGGTTTTGAATTCGAGACTAATGACTTGGCACTCTGACGGTCACACAACTAGGCTATCACTGCTGTAGGCAATAATATTATTATTTAGGTACATAGGTTTTGTAGTACATGAGGGACTTACAAAGTATGCATTATTAATTACATGGTGTAGGTACAATGAATTGTTGGGTGAATTGCTGCTCTCCTAGCTAGATCACTCAGTAATCTGTACTTAAGAGAGACAGTTTCGACTCCCAATTAGAATATCTCAAAAATCATGTTTTTGCTTTTGGAGCTTACAGTATCAAAACACAAAAGATAAAATGTTACAATTAAAATGAAATAGAACAAATTAGAATGAGGAGTGTAGATGTGCTGAATCGATTGAGTGCGTGTGCGTGTGTGTATGAGTGTGGGAGAGTGAGAATGTGTGTGTGTGTATTTGAATAATAGGAAATGGGGTTACCTTCATATAAGTGACAATAAGTACTTTTCAGTCTCGTCGTACGTTTTATTGAGGAGGAATGCACAGAAGGCTAGTTTGCATTTTCTGTGGGGTAAATTATAATAAATTTTATTATACAAGCAAGGGGCAAGGTAGTAGAAAAGTCTCTTAGTGTATTTAAACTGAGTTTGTGGAACAATACAAATCATATATTTTCGTCGTTTCGTAGTAGTAGTAAGAGGGGTTTTTAAGTGCTGCAGATAAATGTTTTGCAGAACAAAATGTTGCCTTACGTTGAGGACACCACAATTTTTGTAAACTTCTGTAGTTGGAAACAGAACAGGTCGAAATATTGTAATTTTCAGTATGGCGCTGTGGGACACGTCCAAAGAATTAAGGGCAGTTTTTGTGCCGCCACCCCAGCAGCTTACAAGTAATAATAGATTGACATAATTATGGCGTAGTATATACGTACATTGCGAGTGACAGACTGCTTAGCGACATGTCTAAGAATTTAAAAAAATATAAATTAGTTTTGTAACCCATTGTTAACAATTTAATATGTTTTATAATTCAGGTATCGATCTAAAGTTAGGTATTAGGTAGCTAGGTACTTAAGATTATCAACTGTGTCAATGAGTGAACATTGACATGTGTGTGAATGTATACTATGACAGGAGTGAGTCTTCAAAATGATAGGAATAATATCAGGTTGAAAGGTTGGTGGTTAGAGAACGTCATAAATTTTCGTCTTGTGTTAAGTGTTACAGCGTGGAATCGAAGCCAGTTAAAGGCAGAATTAAAAACATTTTGTGCAATAATCTGAAGCTCTGAATACGAGTTAGCGAAAAAGGTAAGAGCTGTATCATTAGCAAACGACACAATTATTTAATTTGTGATGTTAAGATTGCAGCCGTCATTCAAAAAGATGAGAAACAGCGTAGGACCGAGTATACTACCCTGTGGCACACCGTAATATATAATATGTTGTCATTCAAGGAAGGTATAGTAAAATGACCTACATGAAAAGAACTGTAAAATCAATGGAAATAAATGGAGAAAACTACACGCTTTAAAAGTTTTTGGAAGGGATTATTCCCGTCCTTGTAAGTGTGGCGCTAATATGAAGTTACATATTATGTAGTCGTGACATCACTTCTGTGATAGTACCGTCTTTGTCTAGCAGTTATTTTAAAACGTTTAAAAAAATAAGCTTTTACAGTCTTTTACACTTTATATAATTGTCCATTAGCAAACAAATATGTATGACAGCTTAAAATAAAAAAATTGTCACCATCCCTATTATGTCAATAATTGTCAAGAAAAGACTTTACTGTTTATTCGTAATATGAAACATAAAAGACAGGGTGGTGAAAAAACATAATTGCAATGTGATTTCTAACGCCGCCATCTTGTTTTCCTAATGGGGATAAAAACTGCCACTGCCACACTTCAGATGTCGCTACTATCCAGCGTCAAAGGATTTGACAGCTAGCTGTCAGTTGTTAACGTTGTGACTTCTCTTACGCATAATTAATTTATGCCCCGTTACTGTAGACTACAAAAATACGGGGAACCATATATTTGCCAAAGATGTTTAAAGACGAAAACTGTGGGAAAAAAAATGGAATCCCGATATTTCGTCGAGACTATGATATCCTTTTGAACATGAAGACGTTATGGGAGAAATTCTTATACAGGTGATGCTCCCAAGAGAACTAAGTCGGTTTTCATTACCTACAGGCACTCTTGTGGGGTGATATTATGTAAATATAATTATAGTAAAGTTTTGTGTGTTATATTATCATATTACTCGTAGATTAATGCCAGAATTAACATCACTGAAGTTTTTCAGTAAGGAAGATCATCCTCTAGTTTGTTTTCAGCTTCGATCAGGTTATTCCTAAAGCCTTCAGACCTTAAGGTCAACAAACATAAAATAACATATTAACTATAAAATGTTCGTTATTTTTTTCCCACTATACAGCTGTTGTTATACCAGTGGTAGATGCTTCATTTTCCTTAGCTGGTCTTTTAATAGTGCTACACTCCAAGCAGCATTAATATTTCGAGTTTCGTAAATAAAAACAAAACAATGGCGGCATGTGGACGGTGAACAGTGCTGCCACCTATGACGAGCTTCCAGTTTTCAACCCCATTGCACAAAATGCTTACTAATAGCGCCCCCAAGTTAACGTTAGACGATCATAAAAAAATAATTTAACAGTGTAGCAAAAATGTATGCTTTACCAGGCCAAAACCGGAATCACACAAAATGAAGAAGAAACAAGTAAAACAAATTGAACATAAAAGCGAGATATTCAGCAATAACTTCGAGACAAACTTTGCTTCCCTCGAAGAAATTAATAATCTCAGATTTATGTACATTAGCTGGGAGGAGCCGGGTGTTCTTTATTAGTTAAGCTTTCGGAAGTTGTCAGTCGCACTTAGTTTAAACACGAGATTTTCAACGGTAATATCTTTTATTGCAAACAGAAGTTTGAAGTGGCTAATGGTTTGTGTCAACAATTTTGAATTACTCTTCTGAATTCTTCGTTTTCTTTGGCTTTGTTTTTAACCGACTTCCAAAAGGAGGAGGTTATCAATTCGGATGTTTATTTTTAGGGTTCCGTAGTAAACAAGGAACCCTTATAGTTTCGCCATGTCCGTCTGTCTGTCTGTCTGTCCGTCTGTCTGTCCGCGGGTTAGCTCAGAGACGGTTAGTACTAGAAAGCTGTAATTTGGCATATGTATACATATTAATCATGCCAACAAAGTGGTAAAATACACGTAAAGTGGGGATGTTTTTTTTTCTCGTCTCGTCTCCCCATATTGTGGGGTATCGTTAGAAAGGTCGTTCCAAAAGTGTAGTAGTGAGTTTGTGAAAACCTATTTTTAGATTCAGGGATTCGTTTGCGAAATATTAAGCTTTTAACTGATTTTTTTTGTTAGAGTCAAGTGTCCCCCCTCTTCTAGCTAAATGGTGCTACTTGGACTTGTGAAAAAATTCATAGCAGTCGTATATATAACGAAATTAAAAGGAAAACTATCAGAGCTAAGTAGGCTGCACAGGTTAACGAGTAATAATCAACCAACTTAAATTTGCGATTTGAAAAACTTGATCTCCCATACATTCCGTATGGAAGAACATGTTTTTCAACTACAATGTTAAGTTTATTCTTGGGATAAATTCATCCCAACTACGGAACCCTTCATTGTGCGTGGTCCGACACGCACTTGGCCGGTTTTTTTTAAGTATGTTCGGGCAAAACTCCGTCATATATATATGACGGAGTTATGACTGAACATACATAATAATTTTAATTTTATTTTAAATCGTGAATCCAATTTAAATTTTCAAATGCCTATTTAATTTTGTAATATTTATTTTGTGATTTTTGTGCCTACTAACATAGTTTATAAGTTTCAATTGTTACTAACCATTATGGATCATTGTTTTCTGACAAATAAATAAATATAATAAATAGACGATTATAATATATAGACGGATTTGCAAAATTCTTTTTTGTTTAAAAGGGTATACTTTGGAGATGGTCCCATTGTCATTATGTCAGGATCTGATGATGGGATCCCGGAGAAATCGAGGGTACTTTTGAAATATTATAGGCACACCTATAGTGATTTGTGTATGTTTATAGTAAATCGTGCAATTGCTGTCGGAAAGTACCATTTGGTGAAATGGAACTGATGATGAAGACCGCAGATGGCCACCGGAACTCCTCAATAATAAGAATTTCACGGGTTGCGATTTGATTACTGTAAAAGGTTGCCAAGCAATTTATGCTAGTCAGAATGCATATGGAGAAGTGGAGCTGATGGTTAAGTAACAGGACAACTCCTCAACGATTAACGCCCCTGCATCGGGAAAAGCAATATATTGTAAAAAGTGATAAGTTGTTGACATTAGGCTATTGTAACTTAGATATATCACAAACTGACCCACTAAAAAGCGAGAAATAAAAACTTCTTTACAAAAAAAACAACCGGCTTCCAAAAAATCACTACAAAGTCAAAAATTACTTAATTTTCGGAAGTCGGTGACAAATAACGAAAAAGACACCGACCTCCTAGATTTAAGTAATTTTTGACTTCGTAGTGTTTTTTTGGAAGTCGGTTGTTTTATTTTTTGTAAAAAAGTTTTTACTGCAATGTGCCAGTCGTTTTCTTAATATCTTATGAACGCACGGGCGCTATCTACTGAAGTGGTAACATGTCAAAACGTCGCGACTTTTGTCAAGTTACATTTTAACGTATTTTGTACACCTAAACCTTTCGGAATACATTCTTTACAGGATGGTGGAAACCGAATCAAAATCCATTTCGTACTTTAAAAGAACTAAGAGAACACGAATGTATAAGAAAAGAGTATTCGTTTCATATCTTTACTAGCTTTTGCCCGCGGCTTCACCCGCCTAGAGGTCGGAAATTATCCCATGAATAAAAAAATCCGATGTTCCAATTATCCAGGTTATAAGCTATCTATGTGCCAAATTTCATACAAATCCGTTCTTTAGTTGTTGCGTGATCGTTTAACATCCAAACATAAAAAACTTTCACATTTTTAGGGTTCCATACCCGAAGGATGCGAAACGGAATCCTATTATTAAGCCTCCGCTGTCCGTCTGTCTGTCAGCGGGCTGTATCTCATGAACCATAAATTAGACAGTTGAAATTGTCACAGATTGTGTATTTCTATTGTCGCTTTAGCAACAAATATTAAAAATGTAATAAAGTTAAGGGGACATACGCCGAAAAAAAAACACGTTTCTTGAAAAATAGATGAATTAAACCATATAGTGCAGTCATTAACTAGAATAACTTACTATGTGACTCGTAAATTAATACGAGACTATTGCGACTACACGGTTATTGCAGCTAAAACAAAAGAAGGAGTGTACATAACTAATCGTATTCAGGGATTTTTCTCATAACACTGAAAACATAAATTTTGAACTTCATTGTGGGCCTTACCACGTGTGGTCAAAGTCAGAGTCAAATTATTTATTTAAGTAGATCTTTAAAAAGCACGTCAAAATTTACCAGAAAATATAATTGATTCTAGTCGCCCCTTCCAAAAGGTAGTTTCGTATGGAGAAAAAAGGGCAAGAAAAAGAGGGTCTGCTAGGACCGATGCCTGCCAGGGTCGTGGGAAAGTCCGAAAGGGATACCGTGGCCCCTGGCAACATACAGGCAACTGGAGGAATACGGGTGGGTTTTAGTCAGTAAGAGTCTGACACGAGCTCCCGCTCCGCCCAGAGCGGGAGAAGTAATTTGATAACTTCCCAACCTAAACAAAAATGTTTATGCTGTCCATGGGTCTCTGACTTGGATTCATATGCCGACGAGAAATATCTCTCAGGCATGCCGGTTTCGTTACGATGTTTTCCTTCACCGTCTTTGAAGCAAGTGATAATTATACAATCCGAACATGAATCGGAAAAGTCAGAGGTGCGTGCCTTAGGTTCGAACTCGAGACCTATGACTTGGCAGTCCGATGTGTCGCACCATTAAGCTATCACTGCTGTGTGCAAAGAAGAAATGATAGTTGTGACTTGAATTATACAATTAATTTCCCTGATTTTACCTAAACTGAAGCAAGAATTATAAGCGAGTTGTTTCCGAGATCAAGTGTTATCTTAGTAAAGGATAAGCTAACGCGTATAAAATAAACTTTTGAAATACACAGACTAGGTTTTTCAAAATAAATAGTGCTGTATTTTCCGAGTTCGCTCGGGTTGTTGTTATAAATCTACCTGTGCCTATTAGTACTAGATTAGTATAAACGTCCTACACTTTGGATGCTTATACTAACGTTATTTTTTCACTTTTTAGTGGTTGTTGACTAAGGGTTTGAGATGTTTTCAAAATTAATAGTGCTGTATCTTCCGAGTTCGCTCGGATTGTTGTTATAAATCTACCTGTAACTATAAGTAGCAAGTTAGTATAAACGCCCTACACTTCGGATGCTTATACTAACGTTATTTTTTCACTTTTTAGTGGTTGTTGACTAAGGGTTTGAGATGTTTTCAAAATTAATAGTTCTGTATCTTCCGAGTTCGCTCGGGTTGTTGTTATAAATCTACCTGTACCTATAAGTAGCAGGTTAGTATAAACATCGTACACTTCGGATGCTTATACTAACATAATTTTTTAACTTTTTAGTTGTTGTTGACTAAGGGTTTGAGATGTTTTCCCTTCCACACCACACTCGTAGCTCTTATCAATAAGCCAGGCCGTTACACTTATACTATTATTAGTCCATATCTTGAATACTGCTGAACCGATTTTGATGAAACTTATACTGTTCCCTAAGTTGAAGTAAATGTAAGCAAATAAATAAAAAATTGTCACGATCCGATTTATAATTTCTGAGAAATGCATGGACAAACATACACACAACTATAACATTTTGTATATTTGTTTAGAAGCCCTAATAGATTATCATTATGTGAATATCAGTTCTAATAATATTACTTATCTACATATGTGTCGAATTGATAACCTCCTTTTTTAAGAAGTCGGCAACAAGTAAACAAAATATTTATATCATGTCTTTTTAACCGACTTCTTAATTTATTATAAATTTAAAAATTCTGTTTTCATAATAATTTCAAAACTGAATAAAGTTTCAGCTCAAACGCTATTTCCACTGAAACGGTACATTAAACTGTAATGAATCCAAAAGTTATTTCAACCCATTGTTTTACCAAGAGAATCAAAATCCGAGGCTTTTAATATATTCAGTACCCATAAACCAATTGATAAAGTACCCCCAACAGAATAATTAATAACTGTACATAATAAAAGAGATGCTTAGGAGCTCCGTAGCCGTAACCGAATCGATCGGATAACTGAAATAAAAATCTATCCGTAATCGTAACCGAATCCCATATAAAAGTTTCGGTTAGGGGGGAGTCTTAATAAGACATCTTACGGCAGGTTTTTCGGCCCGGCTGAGCCTAGCACACAAGCCGCGCGCGTCACTTGCATGTTTTTTAAAGTTATTATTTGTGTTTTACTTTACAATTTCTTAAAAATCTAATATCCGTAGCCGAAACTATCCGAAACTAACGACTAATCCGAAATAATTTCATATCCGTAACCGTACAGTTACGGATATGAAATTATTTTAATATACCAATAATTAATTATTTAATAATAATTGGGGACTCCGGGGGGTAACTTTTATTCCACTGAAGGGTAATATTTACAAGTGGGTCCATAACAACTAATAACTAAACAACATAAAATATTATATAATAATTTGAATTATTTTTATTTGCTTCGGATACCCGAAGCCTGTATAATATTATTTCTCCAGATCCGTATCCAGATCCGAAATTTCATATCCATAACATCCCTACTTAATAATGTATTCCATTAACCGTGATTTGATTGTTATATAAATTGATAGGTTTTCATTTGAAAATGACAGAATTTACGTATTTATTTTATGCATATGGGGGACAATATTCAGTATTTAGTGTTATTTATGGTTTTACTAAACCATCAGTGTAAGCATGGTTCCATAATTAAAGTCGACATTTTAATGATTTTTCATAGATTTCGGGAGTGCTAAAAAAATACCAAGATGGCGGCCACCCAAATGTAAGGATGAAAACAATACAAATTGTAGGAAATTAAATGAATTATTTTCAAAGATGCATCTGTTCGAGGCTGACTGTAAATACAGAGTAATGAATTACTCCTCGTTAATACCGACACATAATTTTCACAAAATAAGGGGAAAACGTAAAGTAATTAACGTTTCATCAAACAAAATTGTTAATTGTTACTTTGTTTTTTATTGTTTTTGTTTTTTTCCTGTGCGAGTCACAATAAATACTTTTTCTTTCTTTCTTTTTTCTTTCAAAATGGAAAATAAATAAAAAGTTCTTCTGGCATTGTTTAAACATTTATACACAGAAGATGTAAATGTAAAGTCAAGTAATTATCAAGAAGCGCGGATTTGTTGTTAATCCCTCCTAACTTTACCGAATGCGACGAATTTCGTCCTTGGATAATTGTAGACAATTTGCGTGCATTGATGGCTTTCAATGAAGAGGTTTTCATTATTTCCGAAGTGAGGCGTCGATGTACGATGAAATTAAAACTATTTCTAACATATTTTAGTATTAAAATAGATCGTTGTCCATTGTGAGTGGTTGAAAAGCGTAGGTAAATAAATGATGGATAGTGTCCAAAACGTTTGGTTATAAAGCTGTACTTGGTTTATTTATACTGGCTAGAGCGATTAAGCCGCGGTCTCCTACCACAGCGGTGTTTGCCACATAAACTTACAATTCCGAAGCCGAGTGCAGGCAGCAGTAAGTGTGTGTGTTTCCCTAGAGAGCGTTTCTTGACACAGTCGCCGTCGCCGCGACATTACAGCCGTTCGATTCTGTAAAAATATCACCGTGAAACTTAGGTGAAGTGAGCTGTCAATAGTTTTAATCCCTAGCATCCTGCCGGTCGATTGCGTGGCAGTGACAGCTCACTTCACGCTCACTTTACCTAAGTTTCACGGTGATATTTTTACAGAATCGAACGGCAGCCTGGTTACTAGTTATTCCATGATATACCGTGTCGGTAGCTACGGACGGTATTTGTGACAGGTCGTCTGCTGCTGCCTGCAGTCGGCTACGGACTTCAGTGACGGGCGACATGAAAATGATGGCAGCGGGGCTTGACTTTACGGTTTCAAAAAACGTATCTAGGGAAACACACCAATTACTTTCATAAATAAAGTTTCAGTGACGTCATTCGATGGTAAACTTCGCCCGCTATGTGGTGGCCACCACAGTCTTAGGAACCTAGGTCCTTATGACTTTAGATAGCTGGACAATAGTAAGTCAAAACTGTACATTGAATATTTTTGAAAAAGTAATAGGGATGATGACTAAACATTTTTTTGTTCTTCTTTGAGATTATAAAAAAATATTGGACACGTATTTTTTCTTTTTTTACGTAATCTAAAGATTACGGCGATACATTGAGGTAAAATGTCCCATGACGTCACGACTATGTAGATTTTATACGTACTAGTGACGTAGCGATCGCCACTCTCCAACTTAAAATGCATTTATCTAAGTATTTTTTTATTAATAATATAAAGCAAAAAATACGTGTCTAATATTTTATTATTATATGACTGACGGACTAATTAGAATTTCATTTTTTTTACCCAGGCATCATCCCTATTGCTAATAGGTGTGGGAAAAAGTCTGATGCCGAAAATAATATAGATTTTAGTTTTTTTTGGAAGTGTATAGAGTGCCGCTATTTGCGGCATATTAGTGGCGCTGCCTCGGCCCGGCTAAAGTGCCAAACTCAAACTCAAAGCATTTATTTCAATTAAACCATTTGCAGGCACTTTTGAATTGTTAAGGATAAACAAAGTTCACAACATCTTCCCACTCACAAAACACCGGTGCAAGAAAAAACATAATGCATGTCTTATGACTCTGGACTATGACTCAACCGAAAATCTACTTTCTATTCCAAAATAGTCAACGCATTCCGTCAAATTTCAGCAAACAGTTTAACACCCACCTACTTCTTCATCACTCACACTCACAGACCCACACACTTAGACACCCACATACTTACACACCTAACACTCCACACAAACACTATCCTATATGTAGAATGGAAATTGTTGTCTAGTTTTAGTTTTCGGGAAACCATAATTATGTATTTGGGGGGAGACCTGGTGGCCTGAAATACAGGCTTCGGCTTAGCTTAGGCACCAGTCTCCCACAATATTTTTCTATATGCCCATAGCTGGACAATATTGTTTTTGTTATTATTTTGTAAGGATATTGTGGTGAGAAAATTAAAAAAGTATTATTAAAAGTATTATTAAGGAATCGGTCTGTCAGAAATATGAAGCTAGTAGCCCATTCCAAAGCGTAGTAGGTACCTATGGAGAAGAACGGGCAAGAAACTCAGCATTGTCATTGTCACTGTCGCTTGTTATTTTGGTTGATTGTTGAGGTTAGTCCGCCGCCCTTTGTATTGATTGATCGTATTTGTCTTAGATAATTATATCAAAAGTCACTGACTATGACTGGATTTACGAAAAATGAAGTAGCGAAAAAAAATGGCTTGAAGGCAGGTTACATTAGGTTAGAACTGTGACCACACAACGGTCAGGTTCCGTTTAAGCACAAGAGAATGTAATGTTTTGGGAATGTGGTGTTTTACAGCGAACTAACCTCAACAATCAAACAAAATAACAAGTGTCAGTGACTCAGTGACAGTGACAATGCATTGCTTACGGCACTTTAGCCGGGCCGAGGCAGCGCCACTATAATGTCACTAGCAGAACTTTTTTTTTTTTTGTTCTGGATGTAGTATGTTCCGAATTGGCACAAAAATGGCTGAAAATTTCAGCCAAAAATGGCTGAAATGGCTAAAGTAGTAACTTATTGTTTTAATCCCGGTAGTACGTTCCCGTGGGATATTTCCCGACATACACATTCATAGTTGGTCTTATTTTAAAAGTGGTTCACAATGATGAGTACAATGACCGCTTTTCAGGTTTATGCTAAACAAAATTAACGGTTGTATTACCCTAAATTCTTACTTAAATACCACAAGTATCCTAAATTATAATTGCTTTACCCCTTTTGTGAACTCATCCAATAACCCCAGTTCGTGGAGCTGCGGTTTTATCCGAAACAAATAACACATTTTCTGAACGAATTTCTCTTAAAATTCCTCTATCCTAAGTTACTGGAAATGGTTTCGGAGAAATTATTACTATATTTACTTACACTTTTTATATTTTAGACGCTCTTGAGTTATTGCCAATTTCTATTAGGTACTTATTTGGCAAAACAAATCGAAATAATTATGAATTAGGTTTACTACGAGGCACTTTACTTTGTGTAATTTATTTCACCACTGCTCTCAAAACCGTGGAGGAAAACTTCGTGAGGAAATCGGCATGTCCTAGAACCAAAAATTCAAAGACATGTAACATCCACCAACCCGCATTGGATCCACGAGGTGGATTAGGACTAGAGTTGCCAACTTTTTTTTATATCAAATATAGTATTTATGATACAATCAAACAAAATTACAAGTGTCAGTGACTCAGTGACAGTGAAAATGACAATGCAATGCTTACGGCACTCAAGCCGGGCCGAGGCAGCGCCACTATACCATATTAGGTATGTTCCAAAAACATATTAATTCTTTAAATGCATATTTTTTGGTACTATAAACAGTTTTTTTTTCTCATTCCTATTTAATATTTATACACTGAAAAAATTACGGTTATAAAATACCATTAATTCTGCTTTTATGAGATTAATTAAACTGGTCATGTTGCGACCATGTCGCCATTTTGTATTGAAAAAAAAAAATGTAGTTTCGTCTACTATATTTTTTCTTTAGAAATATAGTATTTAGGCCTCTTAAATAGTAGGATACTATATTTATAGGTTGGCAACCTTAATTATGACCCACTTCATCTCACAGGGAGGAGGCCTGCGTCCCAGCAGTGGGAACGCTATAGACTAATTATGATATACAAATACCAGTAGTTTTAAACATACAAAATAGTCAAGAGGCACCAAAATCGAACACGACCTTCAGAAACGACATTGTTATTGTTAAATTAATATAATTGATCATCCAATTATGTAGTAACCGTTTGATTGATTTTGATTTGATTGCGCTCATGCAGTAAACGATGTGTTCTATCTAGATGGACCATTTAGATTAGACGATTAGTCTGTGTATGTGCAGAGCGACAAAAATATTGCCAAGGCTTGTTTGCGCGAAAACGAGACTATGCGCAAAGAAGCAAGCATTACGGAGCGAATAAAATATGGCGACAAAATTTTGTAGTGTTACCCGATGGATTTGGAAACAGGCGTAATGTGGATGATTTGTTGCACGAAATTGCTTGCAGACTGACTGCCGGTTGTATAGTTTGACTGAAATCACTGTACCGTTCCTTAGGTAGGTGCGCGGCGAGACGGTGGGGCAGTGGAGGCCGCTCATTCGTCAACGCTCACGGCGTCCTGTCCCCGCCTCGCCGCGTATTCCTAAGGAACGGTACAGCGGTTTCGGTCAAACTATAGCAAACATTTGAATAATTTGTGACGATTAGATTCGATCATATATACGCCATTGACGGTTCGGAATGAATGAGAGTATTAAATTTATTCTCGCTTAATTTTTTTTTTATGTCTGATTTGAGTAAGAAAAAATATACCTACATTATGTGCATGCCGTGCCATTTTAAATACTAAATTTTATATAAACATTTAGGACTGAGTATTGTATTTATTAATTTAATTTTATTTTTGGCATATTTTGATATTTCACTATATGCTGTACCGGTTGACGTCATCACGGCAACGCCGGCTGTCGCTGAAAACCAGCGCTGGGGCTCTGTCTCGTATAGGGTCGCAGCATTATGCTGAGTGATGACCGTTTTGCGTGGATGTGGCGCATATTTTCCCCCAAATTGTTTACTTTCGTGTTTTGTTCTTACCTTGCGTCATGTGTACCGCAAATAAACGTATTTTCTTTCTTTCTTTTTCTTTATGTCGTTGAGAACTATGATTTCAACCTTATTCCTTTAATTTATTACCAACAACTATGATGTAAACTTCAACAAAGGACACTATCATTCACCTGCCTTTATCCCAATTTATTTGAGGTTGTTGTTTTGGTTATTTGGCGCAAAATGTATTTTAATCCATATTTTTCTGTTAGTCGTCATTTCGGTAGTCATTCCCTTTCTATCCATATCATCTTTCACACAGTCCATCCATCGTTTCTTTGGTCTTCCCCTACTCATATAGCATTCCCCATTCATACTCAAAATTTTCCTCACGACGTTCCCAAGACCATCCAATCCATAAACAATAATTCTTCTATCTCTAATCTGTACGTATACAATAAACTAAGGTCGTAACGCATACCGCTTGAGGAATGGGCATAGATATTAAATCCCTCACATTCCCCACAATTTCCTCTACAAAGGAGATACCCGCGACATATGAAGTTTCAAATGAGAAAAAAATGAGTCTGCGAACAAAAGAGAAAAAAAATACAGAACATTTTGTGTAACGTTTCGTGTATACTTTAGATAAATGCTCCGAGATTGCTTCCGTGATTTTAGAATAAAAATGCGTGTTACGTTTGTTGGGTTCTTAAGATGCAGATATATGCCAGTGAGCTTGCGTTTTCTATACTAAGCTCACGCAACGTGTCGTACGTCCAGCCAGTAATAGGACTTGCCCACGAAGGAGTGCTGTCACAAGTTCGACACATTAGTAATTTATTATACATAAAAAAAGGTATTTTAATAAAACACGTATTACTAAAAATACAATAATTAAATTACCTTTAAAACGGTGAAGGTTTCATAAAAATACGCTTGATAGATTGTGATTGTCAGTTTTTAATCCGCGTTAGACATAATTTTACAAATTAATTTCTCTTTGTAATATAAACATAATTTAAATTTTTCCTTTATTAATTTATTAAGAAAATGCTCTTATTTTAACATAATATATATTATTTCGAAATCATTAACACTACTCGTTTAGACGGGATCTTCAGTATAAAATCATTAAATTCGGTTATCATCACTGGGGGGATTCGAGAATTAGTCTTTGAATAGAGTTGTGTTTTTGTTAGTTTTAATTCAGCAAGTAGTACGAGTTTTAGCTTGTGAGTTCGTGACAGACGGACGGACGAACTGACGGACACTAGTAATACGGGACTCCCGTTGGCAACTTTTGGGTACGGAACCCTGAGAATTTACTCTGCACACAACAATTCTATCAACTTACATAAGTAAAGCAAGAGAACGACTATCGACATGAAATTCACAGTGACCAACCGAAGGTTCGTTTTTGCCATTTTCGGCCATATGTCGTTTTTTTGCCCATAAACCAGCCGAAGCTCCGGCGAAGCCAAAAATCAGAGGTTCCTGAATTATCGCGCGTCATTCGGCCTACTTCGTAAAGCTCGGCAATATCAGGTTAATCAATACAACAAAAAATACTCGAAAATTATGTTGTCCTCTAATGGAATTATCATGTTTTATTTCTTTTAGGCCTAAAAAACCAAACAAGATTTCAGTGTACACCGGATATATTTATATTTTTTAATGTCTTAATCATTTTCGTTTTCGGCTTCATTTTCAACCGAAAATAAGACTAAAGCCGAAGCTTCGTTTTCGTTTTCGAATTTTCAGTCGGATACTAGAAGTGAATTCATCATTTATTTCGCGCTTAGACTTACCGTATTTTCGTTCAATTACTTACTTACTTCCCCACGGATAGGTTATTAATATTCTGGGGCCAAAACACTCAAACTGGCATGGTAACATAATTTAAAGATAGGGTTGCCTCCTTGACCTGAGTCAAGGAGGATTTTATGCGCATGCCTGAGCATGCGCATAAAATAAGAACAAATGAAAAACTGAAGCAACTCTTGGTAATTTAATCTTAGGTAATTATTTTATAGCGTCCTAGATGAACCTTACCGCGGCTACGCTTGCCGCGGTTGTCCGTGGATGAGGGATCATCTTTACTTACCGAAACCCCTCCATGCCTCGGAAACTACATTCGTGGATCTATGACAGTCGTTACGGGTCGTCAGAAGCCCGAAAGTCTGAAAACCAGTCTTACCAAGGAGTATCGTACGGTATTACTGAGTAACTGGGTTGTGGAGGTCAGATAGACAATCGGTTCATGTAAAATACTGGTATTCAGCTGGATCCGGTTAGAGTGGAAGGTTACCCCAACATAGTTGGGAAAGGCTAGGCAAATAATGATATCTTACATGATTTTTAGCATTCAAACTGCAGTTTTGAAGTAAAACATATTGTTGGATAAAAATAACCTTTTATAAGCTATTTGTCTAATTGATTTACAAGAGAAAACAATTGGTAAACGATGGAACACACTAACAAGAACAAAACAATTGTTATTTACTCGTATTAAGATTTAGTTGGCCAGTGCTATAAAGCAGACATCGATTAGTTCAACACAACAATAGTAAATAAAACAGTCTACGTTAATTTTACATAGTAAACATACTAAACTATTTGTACAAAAAACGTTTTTGCAATGAAGTTCATTCAACACAATATTTGCACTGAAAAGGAACATGGCCTATGATCCAACCTTCACACATCTGTTTAATGGATGAAAACAATTTTGTATAGTTAATTGACTCAGGCGTAACTTTGCTGAATTCCATTATAAAATACAATAGACGACGTATATTTAGTAACCTAATCCGCTTAACTGCTCTTAAAGAGTCATAAAAAACCCTGTAAGAAATCGACTCGCGTTTCACCTCTCAACGAGGCAGCCTCAGGATGACGATTGACTTGTTGCAAACTCGGACACGACGTGTTGTCACGACAATTGCTGAACGCAGTGTGAGCTACACCGCCCGACAACCCCACTTATATAGGATTACTGTTCGATCCACCTCGGCTAGGATCGTTATCAGCACGATAAAGGGCTGCGGACAATCGCAGAATGGTGACCTTGGAATACTCGTATTTAATTCGTTCAACAGTGTAACGTTTCCTGTATTATTTTTTGCAATCTCTAAACTCTCTAGTACTGACATTCTGAATCCATGTGATTCAGAATGTCAGTACTAGAGAGTTTGTGTAACGTTATGTAAAATCAATTCAAATTTGTCAAATTAAATCTCAAATCATGTCTGAGGCCCTGTCCCACCACCCGGCGATTAACGAGAAGCGAGTAGAGCTAGCAACTCAAAACGAGTTGTCGAGGAACCTGCAGCGAGTGCGCGAGAACAGCGTGCGATTATGCTCGCTGGTATGCGTATATTTACCAAGCGTGAGTCTCTCAGCGAGTAGTACACTCGCTGAGAGACTCACGCCAAGCGACCATGAGCGAGTACTCTCTTTGATAGTTCTTGTCGCTGTGACAAACGAGTAGGTACCTATTCGCCAGCGGCGGTGCGAACAGTCAGCAACTATTGAAATAAATATTTATGTATAGCTCTTTTACTTACACGGGACCCACACACGGGATCTTTTGTACGTTTCTCGAGCAAGAATATCGCTGATAGCTTCCTCGTCACTGATGGGACAGTTCACTGACTGACAACTCTAGATGTATGAGAGTGATTTGATAGAAAACCAGTGAACAGGATCAATTGATTGATTTTCTAGTGAAGCTAACACTGACAAATATACAAAAACAATGTCGGCGAGAAAATCAGTCATCTTTGTTGTTGCCAAGTAAAACTCGAGAAGAGAAATGACTGATTGTGTTTTTCTTCGAACCTTTCCTCGTGGATTGGCCCAAACATTGGTTGCAATGCGGCCAATTTATGTGTATATGTTACAGTCATGCTGCAAAAATCAGCGAAACTATGTACTTTTTACCGGTTAAAACTATTTTACCAATCAAAATATCATGTACACACTGTACTTAGAAATCTGTTTATTAAGTTGGTAGGTTTTTCAGGCCTTTTTAAAGTCTTTTTTTCGTTGTGATTCTAGCTATGAGTTATAAACTCAGGCGTCCCGTAAAAAAACTGATTTTTAACACAGAATATATTTCTCGACGGCATGTGAAGCCAAGTCAGAGGCCCATGGGCGGCTTTAAACCTCTGTCACCAGGTTAGTCACTAACCACTCAAAAACAAGAAAGAAGAAGAATACAGAATAAGTATGCGTTTTAACTTAATAACGGTTTGGACTGTAACATAATAATATAGTGCATCGCTATAATCAACACACCCGTTTGAGAAGTTTGTAAAGTATACTAAATTCAACAGCAATAAACTCTCATTAGAATCGAAAAAGTCTAAAAAGAATAGCGGCTAGATACCCAAATGAATGATGACCTTGGGAAATATATGCAACTGCAGCTTCTGTCCGCGATTTCGTTCGTACATATATTTATGACATATAATATAATATAATCAGAAAATTCGGAATCTTATCAGTAGTTCTGAAGTTAAATTAGTAAAATAATATCCCTTCAATTGACAGCTGTCATACGTAAAAAAATAAAAGTCTAATGGCGACCTTGACCTGGCCCCGCCGCTTTTTCATATTAACAGATTAATGGGCCAGCGCAGTATGCTGTTGTTTTAACTCACAGGGGTACGCTACTGCCCATCCTCTTGACGAATACCTTTCTCTTTTATGACATACCCGCGGGAGCAAAGAGGATTGAACATTCTCTGTGGGAACATGCGATACGAAAATATTGACGGACGTAAATTCATTGACTTTGACCGGCCAGAGACGGAATTTCCAACCGTGACATCCATTTTCATTTGACAAACAAGTGTGTGTGGAACAAATTCAGGGGTCTCAATCTCTTTTAGGGTCCAGACATAATCATGGTCAGGCGTAATGGCATAGAATACATATATCTAGATATATTATAGTGGTTTACAATAAAGTATATATAAATAAATCAAACCCACAAAATAAAAACATGGTGTCAAAACTTGAAACACAAAAACAATAGCCGTTTACTCTTCAAAAAACCGCACACATTGCCTACACCTTTAAAAAAAAACAAAATTACATACCATAAAAAACGAAATTGCATACACAACAAAATGATGCATAAAACTGCGAGCAACGGACAATGGGGCGCTGAAGCATCGTCCGTACATTGTGAGGAGCTCCCAGCTTTTATTAAATGCAAACTAGTCAAGTGGGGATTGTACTGAACTCCGTTTTGATGAGATTTCGTTTTGTTTAGTTTAGTTTTGTCAGGTTTTATAAAAGAGGTTAGTTCAGTAACAGTTTGGCAATCACCGTTTACTATGATTTTTTGATGTAGAAAATCTATTGATCATGGACATTATGATTATGATCGTGTTAGTATTGCACTTTTACAAAAGTATTTTGTAATCATATTTCAGTGTTGGTCCCATAGTAAAAGTAGTTAATTTTCATGAGTACTGCACTCCCTGAAAGTTTGTTCCTCGTTTATCCTAAAGTGCTGATAGACTTGAGTATTCACTTGACATCGACCACTCGCCGTTTTTAAATTTGTCGAACTGAATAACGAACAGAGCCAAGCATAGAGCCAAACATCGCTACGAACATTTTCACGATCATTCTAGCGAACGCTCTAGTCAATGCTCGTCTAAAAAATATTCTCCGCGAAGATTGAAACGGAACAATGACAGAATGGCTCGGCTCGGCAAAAAGCTCGAAGCAAAATATACTGTCATTTCGATAGAATGCTCGCTAAAACGCGCCCGTTTATTTTTCTGAAATGTTACATTCGCCAGAATGCTTATTACAAGTGAATGCTCAAGTTTATCAGCACTAAAGGTGCTGATAAACTTACTCACATAGCGCACTGTCTATCTGGGAAGTGATACTACCAGAAACTAATATACTACTAATATACTAGAATCCTTGCATATGGATTGGCGACTGTTTATTACTCGACAATATATTACTAGGTCCATGGATAGGTAATCATGTTGGTTAATGGAACTAAGACCGGATCAAGAAGATAAGGATAGGAAGTAGAGGTAAGTCAATGTTTTTCTCTCTATTCATATTGATTTATATGAATGGATGAGAAGGATTTTTTCGACGCCATTTAGTTTTTTTTTTGGTTTACTTTGCATGTAGATTAATTCGGTGACAATAATCAAGTTACCATGGTTACTGAAGCACAAGACTGGAGACTAGAAAACCACTTCGAAATCAATATACTATTATGAATTTATGACGAAAATAGAACCAGAATCGTTCCCAAGAGGCCAAACGAAGCAGAACTATTCTAATAAAGACGAACCTCGACAAATTTTGAACCACAAATCAACGCAAATATAAACGGATGGTTCAAACATTCAAAACTAACAGTCGGAGTTTCAAGCACAATTTGCACCATGTTATCGTAATAAAAGCGTTGAATTAAGTGAATAATAGTTCCCTTGGGACGCCACACCACATTGTCATGCGTTCAACGTTTTGTAAGGAATGTCCCACATTCCCTATGAATAACTCATAACGCTTTATTGAAGTCACCATGTTTGTGGGTATTAATAAAAACTGTGCCTTTGAGTTGGACTGAAAAAATGACATCAGAAGTGTGAAGATATTATGAATAATTTGATGAACCTTCATTGGAATTCAATCCAGAATTCAGTGACGTTATTTTATGCTTAGGCGTGGTACCTATACAGCGTGTAGGGACATCGACGCTCAAACTGTTGCCATGAACTCAGTACATGATAGCATGAAGCAGTGAATTAGCCTAATGGTGTGACCGTCGTACTGCCAATTCATAGGTCTCGAGTTCGAACCCAAGGCACGCACCTCTGACTTTTCGGATTCATGTGCGTATTGTATAATAGGGACGATGACAAAAAAAAAATTTTTTGTCCGTCATGGAGATTATTAAAAAATATTGGACACGTATTTTTTTCTTTTTTTACGTAATCTAAAGATTACGGCGATACATTGAGTTAAAATGTGCCATGACGTCACGAGTATGTAGATTTTATACTTACTTGTGACGTAGCTACCCCCACTCCCCAACTTAAAATGCGTTTTATCTAAGTATTTTTATATTAATAAGATAAAGCAAAAAATACGTGTCTAATCATTTTTTTATTATTTGACTGACGGACTAATTTGAATTTCTTTTTTTTTTACTCAAGCATCATCCCTATTATCACTTGCTTGAAAAACGGTGAAGGGAAACAACGTGAGGAAACCGACATGCCTTTTATTTTTTTTTTTGGTTGGGAAATTATCAAATAACTTCTCCCGCTCTGGGCGGAGCGGGAGGGCGTGTCAGACTTTTACTGTTTAAAACTCACCCGAGTTCCTTCCTTTGCCTGTGTGCCGGGGCCGCGATATCCCTTTCGGACAAAAAACCGGCAGGAAAAACCGACATGCCTGAGAGATATTTCTCGATGGCGTGTGAAGCCAAGTCAGAGCCAAGTATGGGCGGTATAAAAACTCTGACGCAAGGTTAACCGCACGAAAAAGAAAGAAGAAGTACACGATTTTATGAATTTCTACGATAGGTCTAGAATCGTGGTAATTATACTCGTTATTATTGTGCGCGTGATGTTTAAAACAGCGCGCGCTTCCCTGACGTCCTGTGACACACTTCCGTCCCTTTTCACGAAATCACTCCCATAAATTTCATAATTAATATTTTGATTTTGATAGCAGAAAAGCGAGAGGAAAGAAACATCAATCACACATTTAAAAAAATGTTGACATCCATCACGTCTTCAGAGTTTCGCTAGCTAATTTAATTTGACCCTGCATAGTCTCAACAGGCAGGTTAAAGCTTGCCAAACATTTAAACAAACACGAGTTTTAGGAAAAACAACTGTAATGCCTACAACTAAGGTTCAGCTTGCGTTACAACTTCATATTTTATGTGAATTTTTTAACAGTACTATGCAGTCTAAAATCAGCTTTATTTACACTCGCATAAAGTTTTTTATTTTTTTATGTGAAAATAACATTAATTAGAAACAAGGATTTAAATAGAAGGTCTATTTAGGAATAGATAGAAACTCAATATTAGTAAACATTTGTTTAGCCTTGCTGCCCCACCCATAACCTAATTAATCGCCCAACGAACAATACATGACACCAATCTAGTTGAAATTGATAGGTACATAATATTGCGATGTAAGCTCATTGATTAAACAAATACTAATTAATGAGTCAACTTCTAATGTTACATCATAAAGAATAGCTTTCGATCTAATGAACAGATTCCAATTTATTATGAAAATCTGCTCAGTTGACTTTGGGACTTTAACTTATAAATAATTTAGAAAAGCAAGCAGTATAGGTAATAAGTATAATATTTTGTTTTTGGAACGAATCTCCTTAACCGGCTTGCGGTAGGAGTTGTCTGATAGAAGTCGTCACCTAAGGAAAAAGCGTTATGCCCACACCATGCGCCTTTCTCTCTCTCTCTGTCCCTTTTGTTTTTTATTTTGTTTCACATATGGTTCTATAATTTATGTTCGCAGGGTATTTAACATTTTTTTAAAAATCTTATTAATATTTCGTAAATTATATTGAATGTTTATTGTTTTTTAATATTATATTTGTACATCGTTATTTTGTAATACTTGTGTATAATTATGTTTCATGTTGGTTATTTCGACACAATGTAGATTGTTACTGAATAAATTGAATTGAATTCTATTATTTGCGAGGGTGTGTGTGCGTGCGAGTATCGCGTACAGCCGGCTCCGCTGCGCCAATTTTCCAACTTAATATAATTATTATTATCAAAACATGTTATTTAAACATGTTAGCAAAACAGCCAGTCCGCTACGACTTTTGAGTAAACAATGTTTTCATTAAGGAAATCTTAAAAAAAAAAAATCTTCCCACGAGGAAGACGTGTTTGCTGTTCTAGCAATAAATATATATAGATTTAGTTCTACAACAAATAAAAAAAAGAAATAGATTCCGTGTCCGATCACGTTCGATCAATATTTATCAAGAACTGAGAATCTGTGACAGTTTCGGTATAAAAAAAATATTTCGATGTTCAGACAGCCATTTTGAAGAGCTGTTATCGTTTGAGTATAAGAAAAAAAGAAGATTATAAATATAGTGAAGAAAAATCAAAGATAAAAAGACTTCAATCATAAAGATGATTCAATTCTAGAGGAGCGTAAAGTAAGCAAAATTCTCGATAGCATTAAAGAAAGTTACAACAATTTTGTTCAGCAGAATTGCGTGTTTTCAACATAACATACTTAGGTACATATGCACACAGGCAATGTACATATTAAAGTTTATTTGGCAAGCAAAGCTCCCTATGTAGTAGGAATCGTTTGCCGAACTGCGTACAAAATATATACAAATATTTTGCTCGAACAAATACATGAGGTAAAATAAATGTAAGTAATCATTTAATATTGTGTGAATGTGTCTGTGAGTTTGTGGTGGACTGTTAATAATTGTAGAGAGAGACAGATATTACATTATGAATTGTTGTCGTTCATACTTAAAGAATTTACATTTTATTTTATTAACATGTAATGTATTGTAATAATTAGAATCAATATTATATTATGTATATGTTCATTCATTCATTCATTCTTCATTTGATATGAAATATTTGCTGTGCCCTTACAGGGTGCACGCTCTCAAAGAGATGTCAGCACCAACTGACGGGGTCCGTTAGGACCAATACCTGCCAGGGTTGCGAGTTTGTCCGAAAGGGATATCGCGGCCCCGGCACACAGGCAAATTAAAGAACACGGGTGGGTTTTAGTCAGTAAAATCTGACACGTCCTCCCGCTCCGCCCAGAGCGGTAGAAGTTATTTGATAATTCCCCACGCTCAAAAAAAAAAAAAGGGTGCGTGTCTTAATACTGTGTCATGAAATTTTAATGCATGCCTACTAACCAGTGTTTTACATATAAGCAAATAAATAAATAAAACTGAGACTGAGCAGGCAGGTAATTAGGTTCTATTTTTATCGCCAGCATTTGACATTAAGGTGTCAAAAAACGCTTTATATTTGGACAGCCGTTCATGTGTGATCCACTTAATTGGTCACTTTTGAGTAGTGTCGTGGATACTGGGCCTGAAATATAGAAAGCTAATAAAACAGACTCAACTAACAACTACGACGGAAAAGCAATAAAATTTAGTTTTTACTCTTATCAAAATACGTAATGTTCGCAATAAAACGCTTAAAAAAACCGGGTTCTTCAGTGACGTCATCTAACAACCAATCATCATAACCTCCCCAAGATAATAAAACAATTTTATCGTCTTATAGAAAGTCTTATCTTGAAAGAGATGAAAGGAAACATTTTATGAGCTTACTCACTTCTGCCCGCGACTTCTATGATCTAAAGGAGACTATTAGTCTTCCTCAAGCATTCGGCAATCAAATGCAAAAATATTTTTTCAAATCCGACTTGCAGTTCCAGAGATTAGAGCGTTTAAACATACAAACAGACAAAAAAACTCATCAGCTTTATATTAGTATAAAATCTATACTTATAATAAAGCTGAAGAGTTTTTATCTATGTATTTAATCTATACTATATATAGATTATAATATCGGGAAAAAGAAATAAAAGAACTTTGTTTTGTTAAAAACGACACGCAAGAGTAAAGAACCGGCCTGCCCCAGCACACCTAGGGGCAGGTATCACCGTACAATATTTAGAAAAAAAAAAACCGGCCAAGTGCGTGTTGGACCACGCACAATGAAGGATTCCGTAGTTGGGATGAATTTATCCCAAGCACAAACTTAACATTGTAGTTGAAAAACGTGTTCTCCCATACGGAATGTATGGGACATCATGTTTTTCAAACTACAAATTAAAGTTGGTTATATATGTTAGTTGGTTATAAATTTAGGTTGGATTATTTTTTATTTTCTTTTTTTTAAAACGTTGCCCCACACTAAGAATTTCTTCTTGTATCGTGGGTGCGTTTACGAACATAGAAACTCACATACACTAGTAGTGGTTGGTATACTACTGCTGTGAATTTTTTCACAAGTCCAAGTACAACCATTTAGCTAGAAGGGGGGGGGGGGGACACTTGACTCTAACAAAAAAAAACAGTTAAAAGCTTAATATTTCGCAAACGGATCCCTGAATCCAAAAATGGTTTTAACAAACTCACAATATTTTTAAAAGACCTTTCTAACGATACCCCACAACATGGCGTAGACGAGGACAAAAAAAACATCCCCACTTTACGTGTAGGGGAGGTACCCTAAAAAAAATATTTTAATTGATTTTATTTTACCACTTTGTCGGCATGATTAATATGTATACAAATTACAGCTTTTTAGTACTAACCGTCTCTGAGCTAAGCTGCGGACAGACAGACGGACAGACAGACGGACATGGCGAAACTATAAGGGTAGGAACCCTTATAGTTTCGCCTTTTGTTTACTACGGAACCCTAAAAATGGTATACAAATTATGTTCCTGATTTGATTATTGCATCTAATAACATCAGACTTTAATTAAATTCAGAATTTAAAATGTAGGCAGTCTAAATCTTATGTCAGAGCATTCAAATTTCATTCCGTAATTCCCAGCGGGTCAGACAGACGGGATGTAACGAATATTCGTCTTTGGTCATCAGAGAGATCAGTCATCGGTCCTCTAAGAATGTTAGTAATATTCTTCATCATTCGACATATTAATCATGCCGACAAAGTGGTAAAATAAAATCAAGAACAATATTTTTTTTAGGGTACCTCCCCTACACGTAAAGTGGGAATGTTTTTTTTTCCACATCTACCCCATGTTGTGGGGCTTGATCGTTAGAAAGGTCTTTCAAAAATATTGTGAGTTTGTTAAAACCATTTTTGGATTCAGAGATCCGTTTGCGAAATATTAAGCTTGTAACTGTTTTTTTTTGTTAGAGTCAAGTGTCCCCCCCCCCCCCTTCTAGCTAAATGGTTGTACTTGGACTTATGAAAAAATTCACAGCTGTAGTATATATAACGAAATTAAAAGGAAAACTTTCAGAGCTAAGTAGGCTGTACAGGTTACCGAGAAATAATCAACCAACTTAAATTTGCAGTTTGAAAAACATGATCTCCTATACATTCCGTATGGGAGAACACGTTTTTCAACTACAATGTTAAGTTTGTTCTTTGGATTAATACATCCCAACTACGGAACCCATATTTACTTTTAATCAGCATGTTACAGGCTACATTGGACCGAACGGCGTTTTCCAAACTTTTTTCCTGTTTTCACTGGTTGTCTAGAATCATTAAATTATTAATGGTAAACAGTTTACGCATCGATGTCCCTTAAACCGGGTTTTTTAATACACAAAACGTTATAAAAACGATCTCAAGCAAAACAGTAGACGTAATCTCCGCCACTCAGGGCCGGAGTCATTGAGCGCTCGTTACGGTCACAATTGTGAATGTACACGATATGATCTTACGTAACATAATACGGTAGGGATCTGTGTGATTTGAATTGTTAGTGTAATACTAGTATTTCCTACACTTCACTGAACAGAGAACTGACATAAAAAAGTTGGTAACTTCGTTTTTTTTTTTTTTTTTTCATGTTTAAACATCGTTACGCTGATGGGTATCGATGTATAAACATGACTAAACAACAAAAAAAAAATCCTTGTTGTTACGCAGTTTTTGTTTTGAAAATCAGGTTAGCAAATTGAACTCATCATATCTGTGAAGTTTACACAAAAATTTTTATATTTATAAGAAAGAAAGAAAACGTATTTATTGGCACTCGAACAGGAGATCACAAATTAAACTTATCATAAAACAACTAACTAAATATAAAAAAAAAAAAAAAAACAAAAAAAAAAGCAGAAAGTCCTGTACGAAGCCAAACGGCTAACCCTAAAGACATCAGGCTCAAGGTTAAGTATGATGCTGCGACATAAAAAAAAAAGTGTTGCAGCGTTGGAACTTAACGGTCATTGAACCCAAAAAAATATAATTGAAATCGATTTTTGTGTTATATTATTATCATGTTTAGATATCGATTCGCGATCGCTTCTGCGGAGTTTCGCTAAATGATTTTATTTGACCCTGTATACTATAATATTGCACAATAATATACAAAATATTTGAGGACATTAAGAGCGCTTATCCTAAAAGTTGGCAACGTCGCAAATAGCTGTCAAATATTTACCTGTTTTGATTAATTTGTCAATATAACTGTACGGAAATTTGAAATGTGGCTAACTATTGAACTAAAATATTGATTATGAAATGCAAAAATTAATATCGTAACACCGAATATTTAATTTTAGATGTAAAAAAAGTATTTGGAAACTTTCCAAATGTCTTTTTTACAACAACAAATTCAGTGTTATAATTGCAATTCATTATTAATATTCTAGTTCGCTAGTTAGCCACATTTCTTATATCCATACAGTAATATTGCCAAATTAATTAAAACAGCCAAATATTTGACAGACAGATAAGCCCTCTTAGCATACTGATGCTGATTTGTACATATAATGAGGAAATACGATCATTACTATTCTAATCTATATTGTAAAATAATAATAATATACACGTACATGCAAAGCGTGATGATAATGATAATATGATACTTAATAATATTAAATTCTATTAATACGAAACATATCATGCATATTAATAAGCCACTGCTTTATAAAAACTTGATTGCTTGAAGACCTATTCGATCTAGCTATTCTAGTCACATTACATTTTGTAATGAGTACAAATGTAACTAAGAACTCCATAATAATCAATCCATTAATCCAAAAAAAAAATGCAATCTAATATCCAAAATAAACCAATTCAATGTAATATTCCAATTGATTTTAAAACAAAAGAACAAAATACTGTACATTTGAAATTTTTGTATTTATTTTTACAAATTCTTTGTGTCTCTTCGAACAAATTATTTACTATAATTCGAACGATTTGACATAAATTTGTATTTTGTATTATTTCCTAATTGTTATTTAAAATTATAATATATTTTAATCTTGTGTAAATTAAATATGATTTGCATGCCCATGTGACGGTAGAACATGGCAGACTATTATTTAAAAAAAAACATCTATGTACCTACTAACCCGTGTAATTGCAAACTAATAAATTAATCGATTTGAATTGACTCACCAGGGAGAGAAAGAGAGAGAGAGTACTCTCAAGCACACAATTTTAATGATCAAAGAAAACTAAGATAGATAACGTTTAAAATGCCAGGGGACGAAATCTGATGACACAGCTATTGAAGGCACACTTAATCCTTTCCTAGATAACGCCAACCCAATATTTTCTTAATGATTCATTTGGTCTCGGAACCCAGACACCAATTAAAACTCAGCGGTATCAAATTACTTGACGAGGATTGTCGTTTTTAGTTACTAGTTAGTTTTGGATGATTGATGAGAGAACAGTGGGAACAATGTTTGATATTTCAATTTATTCTAGTGAACAGGCGTTAATTTTTTTGTAATACATAATATTTATTTATTTTATTAGGTTCACCAACAATTGATTACACTGATACAAACACATAATACATTCTAAAAGTAAAATAACAGTGCATCAGTTACTTATAGGTAAACACCACATGCATAAAACAATGAATCAGACAAGTAAGCTAACTTACTTAATAATAAGCGCTACTAAAGAAAATTTGGTAACATCGATAAAAAGTAAACATATTATATAATTTAAAAATATAAAAAAATTTGAAATATTATAAAATTGGTAAGGCTAAAATTGACATTGGTAAGGATAAAGTTTTACATTGGTAAAACTGAATATAAAGTGACAGAAAATTGATAAAAATTAATAAATAAAAAATCATACATTACATTAATAACAATAAGTAAATTCATAAAAATTATTAATATTGGCACACAGAGACAAAATTCAGATAAATTAATATTAGCAAAAATGATCAACAAAAAATTTAAAATTTATTGAATTTCGATTTTGATTTTGATTACGGACATGCTGTAAGTGAGAAAGAGAGCGAAGCGCCCGTAACTACGGCCAAACGTACAGATTTCGCTTAGGGAGTAGGCCCCTGGTCATACACGCACGCCAGTTACAAGTACTGCGCTCATGACCTTTCTGAAGAACATCACCAAGGTTGCTATGTAGTTACTTATTGAAAATTACTTCATAAATAGTGAAGTGATTTGTGGCTAAGTAATAACTGCCTCACGGGTCTATCCACCAAGTTAAGCTACGCTTGCCAGGGTTGATCTATGAATGGGTGACCATATTTACATACCGAGACTCCTCTGTGCCTCGGAAAGCACGTTAAGTCGTTGGTCTCGGCTGTCTTTCGTAGATACTCGTATTTGACAGTCGTTAAGTCGTCGTCGGGTCTTCAGAAGCCCGAAAGTATTACCAAGGGGTATCGTATTATCCAGTTACTGGGTTGTGGAGGTCAGATAGGCAGTCGCTCCATGTAAAGTACTGGTATTCAGCTGTATCCGGTAAGACTGGAAGCCGACACCAATATAGTTGGGAAAAGGCGAGGCAGATTGATATAGTGAAGTATTTTTTATAAAAAGGAGACTAGACACATTTATGATAGGGCCAAATGGAAGCAAAACTTCGTAACACTACGCCGACACTAAGTAGGTAGGATAACTGTAGGCAAAAGAATTTGATACAAATAGGAGTAAATAAAAACGGTCCCTATCAGAATACCAGCGCTGCGACATTTTAAGGCATCATGCTGAGATAGGACCCTTTTGGGCCTCGTACAGGACTTCCTTCTTTAAATTTTAATGTTACTTTGTTTTTTATTTAGTTGAGTGTTTTTAGTATGTGAGATTTCCTGTGCGAGTCTCAATAAATAATTTTTCATTCTTTCTTTCTTTAAATATAAAAGAATGTGCATGATATTATGTTTTTTATCAATTTTTTTTTTTTTACTTTCTATAGGTATAATCTTAGAGTTAAATGTATATGTACACAATCAGCCTATAATGTCCACTGCTGACACATAGGCCTCTTCTCTTGGTATGTAATAGAATAATCTATTCTTATTTAAAAAAATATTAATTCTATCTTCTTCTTTTCGTGTGGTTAGTGATTAATCTGGTGTCAGACTTTTAAAGCCGCCCATGGGCCTCTGACTTGACGTCACATGCCGTCGAGAAATATCTTTCAGGCATGCCGGTTTCCTCACGATGTTTTCCTTTACCGTTTTTGAAGCAAGTGATAATTATACAATGCCTACTCGAGACCTATGACTTGGCAGTCTGTCGGTCACACCACTAGGCTATCACTGCTGCTAATTCTATTATTTGCCGTCTTAGATTAATTTGAAGTAAGAACATTTATTTATCCCAAATATAATGCAAAAGTAAAAAGTAGGCCAACAGAACGATTTAATAAAACTAAAAAAAATGAAGAAGTAGGCAATTCTTCATCATATTTTAGTGGAATCCAACATGGCGGATGTAGGCGACATTTTGATTAATCCGTAAAAACCTCGGTGGTATTGTCAGATATTATAGTTTAATTCCGTCAGACCTTATGGCGTGGAGTTACGATTCATAATTCAATGACTTCCGAGTCTGATTCAATGACATTCGGAATATTTTTCTGTCGCTAAAAAGATGGTTATCAAATAAATTTCTGTTTCCCGGGTTTTGCTAAGTATCTAAAATGAGACTATAACACTGGTCGAAGGTTATGGAGGTATGCAGATTTTACCTGATATTATGTGTTTCGTGTGATGGTCTAAAATGTCCTTTAATTCATTAATTAACGCGAAGAAGACGCCTCCATGTCGTCTGTTAATTGATTTACCTAGAACAAACAAATAAAAGTAATTAATAGAACATCAAGCTTAAATAATTGTTTATTCAAACAAACAAACAAACAAACATAACATCACGTCTAAATTCCCCGATGGGTTAGGCAGAGGTTCGCCAGTTATGGTTAAGGGTGCACTAGTCGACGGCTCGAAGTCGTTGGTGGGCGTAAATAATATGCATGCTAATTAGTCTAATTATTTAGTAATTTAGTTTTTATTTATTAATTTATTTAGTGAAATAGACGATGATTTATAACGAAAACGAGCGCGTAAAATTTCATGAACTGGCCTTTGGGCTTAAGAAGTTATTGAAAAAATACTGAATATATTAACTCTAAATATTTGAATTTTTTAATAAATTATATAACCCTGTACGGTTTCTATGTAGCCATTTTTTTACTACATACGTTATTTATTTACGCCCTAAGACGAGTTAAAATTAGTGATATATGGAAGTTTTGACGCTCATAACTCCCAAACCAATATTTTTTTCCTAATTCTGCTTCCATAAAATTCAAAAAGTCATTTATTCAAACTAGGCTGAGCATCAGCACTTTTCGAACGCCAACATTACATAAGACAGACCCCCAAAACGCCCACCCTTCACCATCGCCCTTCATACAGGGCTAGATAATGAAAAAAACAAATTGATATAATTTATAAATTTTAGTTTTGATAGGACACCGTCAAACAGAAGAGTAATCATCTTAATACATTTGCATGAAAGAATGACCGACTAGCGTACACTTAAGTCCCATGTAATAGGGGGTGAGTCTATTGCCATCAACTGGGCACAGATCCAGGCTACGGGCTGCTACTGAGAAATTCTATGTGGAAAAACCCAATAACTTCAACAAATAAAATTCTCGACCCTCACTCTCTAGAGTTCGTATCAAATCCTTCAAGGTGAAACATTAGTGCTCCTTGGCCAAATATACAAACATAATTATACAATATTCCTAATACCCATGTCACCTTGACAGCTCATAATACGTAGATCCGGAATGTCTGTGTATTCTTGACAGATCAGATTCCAGATATTGCTTGGATGTCCAGGTATAAGCAATATAGGGGCACAATTTCGTATGACATTATCGTCCTTATATCAGCTGGCAATAACGCTTGACATCAAGCTGTACATTTCCAGTTAATACTGGAAATCAGCGAATGCTGACCTCTAAATCCTATATAATTTAAAAAAAAACTTTCTGCCTAGCCTGTTCCTAACTATGTAGGGGTCGGCTTCCAGTCTAATGGGATGCAGCTCAATAGGTACTGATATTTTACATGGAACGACTGCCTATCTGACCTTCTCAACCCAGTAACTGGAGAATACGATACCCCTTGGTACGACTGGTTGTCAGACTTTCGGGCTTCTGACGACTCATAACGACTTTCAAAGATCCACGAATCACAGCCTGGACCAACGTCATAATGTGCTTTCTGAGGCACGGAGGAGTCTTGGTATGTAAAGATGGTCAGTGTTGCTTAACTTTGAAGATTGACCCGTGCGGCTGTTTCTCCTATTGGTTTTTAACAGAATAGAGGAAAGTATGACGAAAACGCACCAATTGTAATCCATGACGTAATTCATACGCTATTCCCTCATATAATATATTGAACCCAAAACGGTTCATTTGGATTTCCGAAGAATGTACTACACACCCGCAAAAAATGGTCAGAAAATGTTTCGAGACTATAAATCTCTTAGTATTAATGAGCTTTTTACGATGGTCTGGGAGTAATGGATTCATTGAATGTTTCAGTTTCTCGTGCATACGTGATCGTCGCATTAGGTTGGTTCGGCAGACCCGAACGCGCCGTCGCGCCGACAGAGGACGCCTTCCGGTTTTTGGAACAAATGAATGACAAATGATCGCGATACAACTCGCACGACGATCGCTTCTATTAGGTCACGGCCTAAGGGTGTAACTGCACTAATATACTACAAAGTGGTCTAGAGTTATTGAAATAAACGGGCTTACACGATTTGTTTTAAACCTAGTCTTGATCATGATATTTTTGTTTTAGTAACGCTAAAACTATCCTAACTTCAGTATCCAAAGTCAGTATGTAGACTGATTGCGTAATAATTCTGCATCTTTATCCCCTCCAATTTCCAGGAAATTTTCAATATTGTAATCACGTACGCAAGGCACTTTGAATAGAAACCTTTTCAACTATCATTTTGCACATTGGAAAATTTAATCACGACGTTCTGAAAGGAATGTGTAGTCATTTTTTAAGAAGTAGCTCTTTACATAGTATTTTAGCACGTTAGTGTATTTTTTGTTATAAGATAGTGGTGCCGATTCTCTTGTACACCGAACTAAACTAACTAAACTATCACTAAAATTTCTTACTTTTGGCTATGAGAATCTAAGAGCTATTCTGCAAATAAAATTCTCTAAACTAAAAATTAATTTTGACACAACTAAAATAGAATTTGACAATCGCGAATCCACGTGGTACCCGTGGTTTGCCCTAAACCGTGAGTTTTTTAGGAGCCGGAGGCGCGCAGTGGGTGCCGCCGCGACGTGTTTTATATGGAATTTTTTACTTTTTTGCATGGAAAACATGAAAAAATATTGCCTACATGTTCAGGTTTAGGGGTTTAAGTGTTTTATAAAGGTGGTCGAAATCTTCATTATTTTTGCGATAGGACGCACAATTTTCGAGATATAAGCAAAAGAAAAAAAAAATACAGTACAGTTTTTGCACGTGAAGTCGAGATGTTGGTGTGAATTTTAGTTCATGACAACTTATTTTAACCCACACCTTTTTAATCGCGATTAAAACTTGTTACGTTTAGTCTGGTTTGGTATTTTACAATCAAAATTTTAGGTGAAAAATGTCAAATTCAGAATAGCAAAACTCAGTACTATCTTAGTGCTGTCAAACTAAAATATAGTTAAGTTGTGTCACTTTAGTCTATTTCAGAATGGGAAATCGTCGTTTGACAGGAATAAACGAAATTTTAGTGATTTTTAGTCTAGTTTAGAGGCATTTGTGACAAGAGAATCGGCACCAATATTTACATAATTTATAAGCTATCAGTCTTAAAATAATAATTCATTCATTCATTCATTCATCATTCATATCAGTCTTAAAATAATAATAATAATAGTTCATACAGGAATACTCGACGGTTGGTGCTTCATTTGCTTTACTTATTCTAACCGGCCTCTGTGAGTGAGCCTTTCTTCCCCTCGTATGCTTACCGCATCCGACATGCAAAAAAGCTTGTTGGAGGATAATATGCGTCACATCTACGTGAAACGGCCGTCGCTCAGCATAATGCTGCAAGTCTATGCGAGACAGAGCCCCAGCACAGATTTTTTTTAAAATTTATTATTTTCCCAAGGCGTTGTACAGAGCAATATACCTACATACAAAAAAAAAAAAAAATTAACACCGTTTGTAATCCTATATTTTACTTTTTGTAATATGACTTTTAGTGGTTGTTTAAAATTAGTTATGTATGTGTCTAACTGTCTACGTTAAAACAAAAACGATGAATAAATCAGTTTCCAAATCCTAGCATGAGAGTCGCAAGCACTGTTATTTTACTATAATTATTTACGTCAGTCGCGGTCAGAAGCTAGTCAATTTATCAAGATGCCTCTCCAACTAAAGAAATCAAGAGAACACAAATAATAAATAATTATTATTTTATTATAGTCAACAAAAAATTAAATTCTGAATGAAATCACACCACATTTATATCGCGTTTTTACAATCTTAGTACGTCAAAGCAAAAAAAAAATTTTTTACATAATTTAAGAAATCCTTAAAAAAAACACAAAATGAACATGTATAAAAGACGATGCTCAACAAAAAAACTCGACACCAACAGAAATAAAACGTTCCACTCGACGTGACGTAATGACGAAAATTGTTAGACAATGTTAAGAAGAGTGTGGTGCAAGTAACAAGAACTTTTACTTATTATTAAATTTCTTTAATTTAAATACTTTTAAATATATTTTTTTATAAAAAATAAAATTAATTATAAATTACAAGCTTAGATTCTGCTACTTATATAGAGAGGATGAATGAAAGACGACTAACAAAACGTACGTACGTACAAGGCAGATCAGAGTGGAAACGCCGGTAGAGGACGTCCTGGAAGGACATAATATAGTGACCATTATATTGTTGATGTTCTTCAGAAAGGTCAGGTACGTACATAGTACTCACCACCGGCGTGCGTGTACGTAAACGAAGCAAAAGCAATATGCAAGGATCGTAGCAGACGGCGTTCTGTAGTTTCTGCCTACCCCTATGGGAAAAAATTGCTAATTTTATGAGATAAGATGAGCTATCTCCGCCAAGTGACATATCGTCAGGATAAATTAATGGACTTTTGATTTTTGTTTTTTTTTAAGTGTGTGTTATAAATAATAAAAATAATAAATAAATAAAAAATAAAAAAATGCAACAAACACATGCCTTCAATAATCCATAACAATGTTATGAAGAGATCTTATAGATTGAGTCTCAGATTAGCCAATCAGCGTTCAAGTTTCCAATCGTCCTAAACAAACTGGGATTTATTCAATGTTATATATGTAGAAAAGAAAGAACAAAAGGAAAAATTGTGTATTCTGCTCAAACAAAACGCACATTTGAAGAAAAAACACAAAATACGCACACACAAAAGTAGCCAAAAGCCTCGTATTCAACCAATAAATAAAAGTTTGACAATGTTGTTCATTGGTTGATGTCAAGGCCACGGACCAAACACAATACTGCGTAATTACTGTTGCGACATTGGCAAATGACAACAAAAACATAACTAAAACAAAATGTCGACTGCAGAGTTAACTACTTTTGTAACAAATAACAAGAAAAATTAAGCTGTGCGTCTTTCTTACAATTATCTTGATACCCACTATAGCTACATATTCATCAGAATAAAAGTTGGCACAAGTTTTGTTTACCATGAATATAGAGCATTTAGCTTTGCCCGAGGCATCGCTCACGTGACTGTGTTTTCTATCGCCATTGTAAGTTAAAGGGAAAATAAAGTCATAGTATGAATTATACTTGTAATATCCTCTACAACATCGGTTGATCTTGTTACTAAAACTGGTTAGTACATTTTGGTTTAAGTATATGAACAAAAGAAAATAATTGTAATTCATGACTTCTCCTTCAATTTAAAATATGAAACATTAGCATGTTGCCAGCAATACTGCAACATTCCATATTGCCAGCAACATGTTTCCAACAACACAGAAACTTGTTGCTGTAACAATGTTTACAACATTGTTTCCGCAAAAAGTTTGCAACAACAATGTTGCACCATTTTGTTTCCTAGTGAATACTGAGCATTATGTAAGCAAATATATCAATGGATTGAACACTAGAACAAAGAATTAATACGGCTATAAAATACTCCTGACAATTATAACGACAGCAATAAACGCATTAATTTGAATTTTAAATCATTGCCGACACGAGTGACTGCATTCATTATACTGTTAGTCTCTTCATTAATAATAATTAATTGATTATTTATCGGTCATTTTCTATTGAATTTAATGGCGTGATTTATTCATGTTTTAATTGGCTAGATAAATGTAATTACAGTATGTGACTGCCATTGGTCTTGTGGTCGCAGGTGGATGAGGTCCCGGGATCGAAAATCGGGTCCGGCTAAGTGTTATTGGGTTTTTCATTTCGAATTTCTCGATGCATGGCAATAGGCTCGCCCCCTATTACATGGGACAAATCTGGGTGTACTATTAGGTATACCTCTGCCTAATCCTTTGAGGAAAGACAGGCTTGATGTTATATTAATGTTAAATGTAATTACAATGTTTGAATACATACTTATTATAAATTAAAATCACTTTTCATGTCTTCTGTCTGACCGCATTGTTGTTCTACTAACTACGCAACGCATTTGGATGCAATTTTCATAATTATTACATATAAAATGCTTTGTCCTGAATGACTGACTGACGGATCAACGTACAGCCTAAACCGCTGATCGTAGGGACCTGAAACTTGGAGGGTATGTTCTTTGTATGACGTAGGCATCCGATAAGAAAGGATTTTTCGAAATTCTACCCCTAAGGGGGTGAAAAGGGGGGGCAAAGTTTGTATGGGATATCGTGATTCCTTAGTCCAATCTACTTCAAACTTTGCATAAACATGCTTTAGCAGAATTGATGGAAGACGTGTTTCGTATTTTATTGAAATTCATCCCTTAACGGTGTTAAATAGGGGTAGAAAGTTATTTTAGGAGAGATTTGCTTCGAAGTTGATACCAATACTCCTTAATGCTTTTGATTTAAATTACTCACATAAAAGCTTGGTGCAATGCAAATACTCTTTAAAATGGGAATGTCTCGAAAGTCACCGTACTATATTAGTACCGTATTTGAAGGTTTCTAAGGTTTACAGAGGTTTGTATTTATTCCTAGGATTCCCTTAACACCATCAAATTACCCCTTCGAATTCAAGAGAGTGCAGTTTCCCATCGAAGTCTGCTTCGCAATGACCATAAACAAAGCTCAAGGTCAAACTTTTAAGGTAGCGGGAATAGACTTGAGGGAAAGCTGCTTCTCCCACGGCCAGTTATATATGGCATGCTCCAGAGTAAGTGCACAGAGTAGCCTGGTGATTCTAGCACCCGAAGGAAAAACAAAAAATATTTTTACAAATGCTGCGGTAGATGTTGTATTTCGATTTCGTTGTAAAAAGATAATACCCCCGTGTAACTTTCACCAGATCGAAGGCCGAGCTTCGTGATCATAAAATATATTTACTTAACAAAATTTTATTTTATTTTCATGTTTATTTAACCTTTAAATTCCTACACTATAATAAAGATTGTTATTTTTTATAAGTATTCAAACATTTTAACATAATAATTTATATGTTATAAATAACAAAATTAATAACGTAAAAAACCAATAAAAAATCCTGTTAGAACCATTTTCGACTTCTACGCGGACGAAGTTGCGGGCAAAAGCTAGTTTAAGTATATTTTTTTTTGTAAAGTTGAAACACAGGTTTGAATGTACCTAGATCGGGCGGGTCGCTACCTAACATTGTAATTCCGAATCATTATTACTTGCACCTGATCTAAACATATTTTAGATTTAGTTATTATTTGGAAAATATTACTGTTGACTAAATGTATACTTTTTGTAAACTTTTTATTTTTATGTATATATTATTATATTATTAATTTATTCCAGAAGATTTATGTTTATAATACATTAATATTAAACTTATAAATAATAGAGAAATCTCGATGTTTTGTCAAATCGTAAAAACCATGCGAAACTAGAGCTAATAGTGTTAGGCCCGTATTACAGAAGGAAACTCAAGCATTGATCTCCGGTTAAAACTAGTTTTGAGTCGAGTTTTAATTTTAGAACGTTCCTCAAGCATAGATTTATTGATCATAGTTCAACTGAGTTTGGCTTTATTTTAGATCGTTACTCAGTTCGCGAATCGAACCCAAGCAGTGATTTGATCTATAATCACCCAATTGTGGTCGAGACCTCGCTTGAGCATAGATTTTCATGACAAATTGTTAATTTTTGTTCTGTTCATGCGTTGTCGACTTTTTATATTGTTGTTTTTTTAAAATTATAACTATCAAAATGGATATAATTAAAGAGGTAGATCATTATAATAATGAATTCAATGATCATTCAAACAGACGGCTGAACTTTAGCGTTCCTCTCAGATTTTTAAGAGGACCCATATAAACTTTAATAAAAAGAGGTACAGATGATCAAAAGATGTGTAATATTAAATTCTACATATGATATACTACGATTTATGACAATAACACAACCGTGGGCATCCCATAGCCCCAGAATTGCAATTTTTTGTGAGTTTACGTTTTTATGCAACGACGGCTTAAACAAAGTGATGTTTTCACATAATTGACATACTGACATTTTAAATAAAATACTCGTACCTATTTAAGGCCATAGATTTTCAAGTTAATTTTATGCAGTGGATTGGAGCGAAATAAAATGAAAGAATAGATTATTATTTGTTTAATTTTACGTGCACAAGATGGAGATTATTTCTATAACCGGAAAACAGAGACGAACCCTTGAAGTGTGTTGCCACACGGTATTATTAAAATATAAAATGTTGCTATTACATTATTCAATAATAGATACAAATATTTTTAGTTTGACAATTTTGCTTACAAAATTACTAAACTTTACTTCAAAGAGCTTGCCTTCGATAAATGGGGGATTGTACTATTCGGGACCAAAATAATAACGCTGATTTCCTTAAATAATTGGGCTTTTATGGTATACTTTAATCAGAACCAAGTTGGTAAATAAAATAATTCGTAAACGAAAACAAGCTGATGCACATCTCTGCTTGAGGCTCGATTTAAGTCTCGATTCCGCTGAGCATAGATTGATTACCAATTTTAATTGTGTTCCATTTCATTTTGTTTTGACATTATACCACAGTTAATTGGTTTCTGGCTAAAAGTAAATTCATTCGTTTATCTAAAATTAATCTATTTAATCAAAGTTCAGTAAGATTTTATCTAGTTTCACCTCACCGAGAAAATTAACATAGTTTTCCTCATAAAGAACGTTACCTGAAGGCGTAGTCATATATTACTAGCTAATATCCAGGATGAAAAGAATACTTTATTATGTATCTTTTTTTATCTCTTTATTACGATATGGGTTTGCTGTTGACCTCGATCTCGCCTGATGGAGAGCGATGGATTAGGACTATGATGGAAAGAGTAAGCCCAGATGATGCCTAGCCACTCTGGCTTTGAAGGCTGGCGGGTTATACGTAGAAGGGAACACAGATGCTGGCAGGATCCAGGATGAAAAGTAGCCTACGTCCTTCTCCAGATCCCAGGTTACCTATCTGTCAAACCTAACGATCGGTCCAATGGTTTAGGTGTGAAAGGGTAATACGAGTCATAAAGACAGAGTTACTTTCACATTATTTTATAAAACATTAGTACTTATAGATTAGTATGGATTGGTTAACGTTAATTGAGGTGATCAATGATCAATATTACCCCCTTTTTTTGTGTGGCAAATTATTAAATAACTTCTCCCGCTGTCTGGGCGAAGCGGGAGGGCGCGTCGGACTCTTACTGACTAAAACTCACCCGTGTTCTTTCAGTTGCCTGTACGTTGCCAGGGGCCACGGTATCCCTTTCGGACTTTCCCGCGACCCCGGCAGGCATCGGTCCTAGCGGGCCCCGTCAGTTGTGCTGATTTAATATTATCTCTGCTCTACTATTTCACCTAAAATACATGTATTTTATAGATTTTTTTTTTTTTTTTTTTTTCTTTTTCTTGTGGTTAGTGACTAACCTGGTGTATGAATTTTTATGCTGTCCATGGGTCTCTGACTTGGATTCATATGCCGACGAGAAATATCTCTCAGGCATGCCGGTTTTCTCACGATGTTTTCCTTCACCGTTTTTGAAGCAAGTGATAATTATACAATACGCACATGAATCCGAAAGTCAGGGATGCATGCCTTAGGACCAGGCCCGTGTCGACGGCGCGTTGTGTTCCACGCGCGCCTCAAAGAGATGTCAGCACCAACCGACGGGGTCGAAAGACCAATGCCTGCTGGGGTTGCGGGTTTGTCCAAAAGGGATAACGCGGCCCCGGCACACAGGCAACGGAAGGAACACGGGTGGGTTTTAGTCAGTAAAAGTCTGACACACCCTCTCGCTCTGCCCAGAGCGGGAGAAGTCATTTGATGATTTCCCATCCTAAAAAAAAAAAAAAAAAAAATCACATCACTAGGCTATCTCTGCTTTTGCATAGTATTCTGTATCCATATAAAGAATAGAATATTCGTTCTCATAAGGAAGTCTTGGTTATAATTTCAGATTTGATATCATCCATACACAACCGAGTATCTCGTTTGGATGCAAATATTCATATAAAATTCAAGCTCCACTCGTGTGGAAACTTGTTAGTTTTCGGAGACAAATAGTACCAGTTGGTGCTTATGTAGAATACATTCTACCTCTGTGCCAAAAACTGGCCAAATCCGTTCAGCCGTTTCGGCGTGATTCAATTATAACTTTCTCATTGCAATTTTCAAGTTAACTGCAATGGCATACCTGAAGGTTATTCCGTATTAATAAAAGATCGTGTGCATTGTACTCAATCTCTCGAAAAAACCTCAAGTTTTCTTTTTTTCTCTAGATTTTGACATTTATTGTCGCTGAGATGAGATTGCGTTTTGAATTTGAACATGAATTAGCCTTCAGATGAGGAACTCGTGGCTACGTAATAACAGCCGCACGGGTCTATCCATCAGGTTAAGCTACGCTTGCCGGAGTTTATTTGTGGATGACCATATTTACATACCAAGACCTCTCCTTGCCTCGAAAAATACTTTAAGCCGTTGTTCCCGGCTGTCATTTTACTGACGTTTGACAGTCATTGCGGGTCGTCAGAAGCCCGAAAGTCTGACAACCAGTCTGACAACCAATCTTACCAAGGGGTATAGGCCTCTTTCAAGTTGCACCACCCGGTTCTGCACTTTCTGCATCCAGTTTGACTAGGTTTATAGTCAAACAAGCTATTTGGTATATAGGCAGCTAACTTGCAACTACTTTTGAACAATTTTGTGAGTGTGCTGAGTAGTCAAATATTTAAAACACCCTCTTAAATATGCCATAAGTCTAAAAAGTTATTACGCACTCAATACATTTTTATTGACAGTGTAGTGGAAAGATTTCGATATTTGCTGGTATACCATATAGAAAGGAACCGGACTTACCGACATAGCTTGCACAGTAAGCAAGCTGAAGTGGCACTGGGCTGGCCATGTTTATCGAAGGACCGATGGCCGGTAAATCCGACGAGTTCTAGAGTGGAGACCGCGTATTGGCAAGCGCAGTGTGAATCGACGACCTTAAAAAGGTGGCTGCCACAGACTGGATGTGGAATGGGGAGTACAGTTATGACGCAGCCTGGGAGAGGCCTATGTCCAGCTGTGGACTACGATAGGCTAAGAAAGAAAGAAAGAAATTGCTACCAGATAGCTTGTTCGACTGCAGTCAGGGAAATTAATATTGTCACACCATACGTGAATTTGCCGTGTTATAGCCATTTCAAACAACTGTCGAATATTGACCGCTGTGATTTGATTACGCGGCCAATTTTGAGTTGGTAGTCAATTTGCTTTAAATATTTTTTTCTGACTAATGCAAAAAAAATCATGAAAATTCTCATGTTAATTTTAATCGGATTAGACAACAGTTTCTAACTTGGACCAAAAACGTTAAAATTATTTATCACCATGGCTGTCAGTGGCAAGTTTAGACACATTGTGTGTAACTGAGTGGCAGACTTTTGTCTCCGTCACCGTCATAGGACCAATGGGGTTTTCTAACTCCGTCATTGTTCGACGTTTTTGTAAGAACACCATGATTTCCTGATTTTGTTCCTTCGAGTATTTTGAATATATTTTTCCTTCGAAAATTTTGGCCGGACTAATCTTTTATATTCTAGTACCTACCACGTTGTCCATATTAATATTACAAATGCCAGAGTAACTATCTATTTGTTTATTTGTTACTTTCTATCTTCTGTTATTTCCTTATTTATAATATCTATAATTTATATAAAGATTATAATATTTATATATATTATTATATATATAGTATTATTCTATTATACCTTTTCACGTCATATCGGCCCAACGCGGGTGAAGACGCGGGCAAAAGCGAGTAAGATACGCTTCGATATTAATGGATTATTTTAAAGTGACATATGGACAGCGCATTAACGATCATTAATGCAGTTGCCTTACTTGGTGACTTTGGCGAAAATGCATGTATTTTATTTGGTAAAAAAAGAAAAACTAGTAGGTCAAAATCGCAATTTGACTTGAGTAATGGTTTATTGGTTTATTTGTCTTGAGCGAGCGTGGTGATCAATGCTCGTGCGTTCTCTGTATGAGAAGAGGCTTTTGCCCTGCAATGGAACAATAATAGGCTGGTATTATTAATGGTTTAATTACCTTACTAACTTTGAAAAACCATTTCAGTTTCACATTTTTTTATTACCCATTTTGTTTTTCACCTTTTACCTTTAATCGTTTCTTACTACAAATATTGCCCTGCGTGCACTGTCGACCTTTGTAAACATAATACTATCGGATACCTATATTCTATATCGGATACATATATATATATCAGATCACAATATTCTGACATCCAGGAAGCCATCAAAATGTAATAACAGTTAAGTCAATACCGATCGCATCTATGATGAAGATACTATTACAGAGAAATAATATTGTTGTTTGTTTTGCAATCATTTTTTTTCGTGATTGTGTTACTTATTTTGAAGGCTTTTTTGCTACTTGTGACTGTGGTATATGTCTGACGGGGATTACGTTTACATATAACTTTAAGATGGCCTTTTTGCCCACACACATCACATGAATAATTTTTAAAACGACACACGAGTGCTCGATGACCCTTTCCGCACCGCCAACAAGGCTGTTGCGGCGCGCGCTGTGCCACGTTCGCGGCCGAGGCGCGCGTTCCTTCGATGCCGCTGCCGCTGCTGCCGGTCGCAGCGCGCGCCGCACCTCGTCCCGTCGACGTCGCGAGCCGGTGCATCGGCTCGAGCCCCCGGAACTCGTCTAAGTCGCAGACGCTGCTCCGCTGCACGTGCCGCTCGCTTGAGCATGCCGGTCAGCCGCTTCCAGTGCGAAGGCCAACTCTACGGCCCTCTTGTACGTCAGTGTCGGCTCGGCGAATAGCCGCGATCTCATGTCATCGCTCACCAGACCAGACACGAATTGGTCTCGTAGGTTTGTTATTACTGTTTGCATTGAAAGTGATTAAGGCTTCATCATTTTCGTAAAAATTTGTTCTGAACAAAATAGTAAAAGAAGCCATGCTCTGATAGTACCTATGGATAAATTGATGTATATGATATACTATTAAATGAGCAATATTTGTGTGTATATTTGTAATAACGTTCTCGAAAACGGCTCTATCGATTTCAATGCAAGTTGCAATATTTGGATTTCCGGGAGCGAAAAATCGATCTACATAGGTCTCATATCTGGGAAAATTCGTTTTCTCAATTTTTTCACCCGAGCAGAGCTCGGTCGCCCAGGTACTTAATCTAAATCCAGCTAGATGGACCGACGACCTTAAAAAGGTGCCTGGGACAGACTGGATGCGGAAGGATGAGGACAGGGTGTTGTGGCGCAGCCTGGGAGATGCCTATGTCCAGCAGTGAAGTGCGATAGGCTGAGTTGATTGATTGAAACTAAATCTTGAATAGTTTTACGAGACGACCGTAAAATCAAAGCTGTTCACATAACACATTTACCGTACTTATAAACGTTGTGATTAACGTCAGCTTAAATGCTATTAGGCATGTCTTTACTTTAAGCAAAGTTGAGGGGGTAAATCAATAGTTACCACACCTCATATTATGCTTGTTATTACATTAATACCCGAAAAATTTAATTATGTTATTTCAGATAACTAAGTGATTTTGCAGTCAGGTTTTTGATTATTTTAATTATTTCTTTTATTTTAGACTTTTTAGTGTCCCGGCACACTCTTATGAACAAAAACTGGTCCGACACAAACATGGCCCATTTTTACACTATCATAAACTTTTATAACCAATTTATTATTCCTAATTAAATTTATATATATTACTTATATATAATTTTGTAATCCCCTATTAATTTCCTTTCCTTTGGTTTCCTTAGGTTTGGTAATTGTTTTTTAAATTAACGTATTACTATTTCACGCTTAAAATCCGCCATTTTGTTTTATATTATTTAACACCTATCTACGGATACTTGGGTTTTTAAGACGAATATAACAATGCCTTAACTGTCAAAATCCTTCCTTTGCAGTCGGGTAAAAATCTGCAACGATTTCCTATACAAAGATCTCATATATATTACCTACTAAAACAATAACTCCATAATATTATCATACCGGTCTTGTTTCAAGTACTTGAGACTCTAAAACTGCGGCCTGGCCTCCAATTCCAGTTAAGTCACCCAAAGCTTTAGTTTCGGTCTTACAAGGCCTCCTGAGGCCTTTGACATGAATGTCACGTCTACCTGCCTTAGAGGATTATTGTTAACTTTGTGTTCATCTCAATATTATCTGAGGTGATTTGCTCTGTTATCCCCATTGTCTTTTGTTCTAAGTTTTGGTCATGAAATTAATCCAGAATGGAGATCAAACTTTACTGAAGTAACTTTATTGTTTTAGGGTTCCGTACTTCAAAAGGAAAAACCGGACCCTTATAGGATGACTCGTGTGTCTGTATGTCTGTCTGTCTGCTTGGCTGTCCGTCTGCTACAACCAATTTGCTCCGAATCTAGTGGACCAATTTAGTTGAAATTTGGTACACATATGTATTTCTGTGACCCAAACATGGATGTGTAACGTAAATAAATGACTTTGGAATATAGGGGTTAGTTTTCAGGGCAATTTGGAAAATCAAAATAAAATGTTTTGCAAACTGTGTCGTGTGACATAACAAATGAAAGGGCTTGTTGTGAGGATCTCATAGATTACTGAAAAACCTATAAGAAGTATATAAAATAAAATAATAATAATATAAAATAATATAATTAAAATAGCATCGTAAATTTCTCAATATTGTGCGTACAAACTTACATTTGCAGTTGGAATGTATATGGGAGAACTTGTTTTTGAACCACAATGTTAAGTTTGTTCTTGAGATAAATTCAAAGTATAAATCATTTGGAATTTTTGTTAAAAACCTCGCTTAGTCGCAGACATATTGTGTCTGCCTACCGCCAACAAAATAATAAATATCATCAAAATTTACCATAATATATCACATCAATTAAGTACTCCTATTCATGATGACGAACATTGCAACTGAAATTGCCTGCGGAATTTGAGCTAGAATAATGAGCGTTCCTATATCGCCAGCCTAGCTTCCATAGGTGACATTAATCGGCTCATGCATGAATATTTTGTGGTGACAAACGCGAGTCACTAACATTACTAAAACACGATGCGTTGTTACTCGTATGCTGTTGATTTATTAAACAACAATACTGGCTTTAGTTGTATAAGGTTTTATTCTCGGAAATGCATTCAAAGAGATGCTGGCTATCTGTAACAACTTCATTAAAACTCTTGCTATAAAAATATTTTGGCGCGTGGCCAAAATCGGAACTAAATCCGCCATCTTATCTCTTTAATAAAATTTCTGCGACAATTTCACGAATGTTGACCAACACTTGGGGGCGTTGCGTCCAGTCAATGTCATTCAGGTGCCAAATATACGATCCTTGCAGCATTCTATCCAAATTGCGAATGTGTGTGTCTTCAAATAGAGCTTGACTGATTGATCCTTCGTAGTAGGGTTTTCATAAGCAGACGACCGAGACAAATGACAATCGCTTTCAAAGTGTTTTGTTTTTCTACAACGACTCCCAAAACACTCTTTACATTCCCGCCATCATTACCGCTGATAAAATTTCACTTTGTCTAGGACCTCAGTAGCTACTGCCGATAATCTACGTCACTCATAATCTAACTGTCCATATGAAAATCATCATGCCCTTCTAGTAATACAAGATTTGCAACCTATTTCTCTCCTAGGCTTATATTAAAACTGTTTACAAAAAAAAAATATCGGTATCTTTGGTTTCGAATTTAGAATTTTCGTTTTTTGCTAACGACTTCCAAAAATAAAGTAATTTTTCACTACGTGGCGTTTTTTTTGTAAGTCGGTTGTTTTTTTTTTTTTGTTATTAGTTTTTAGTTGTCACTTTTTAGTTGGGGTACCCACCCACACAAATTTGAATCCCACTAATTGCTTTGTAAATAACAGCGACAGGAACATAATATAACATCTTCCATATAGGCTAAGTGGGAAAAATACGTATTATTGAACCTAATTCAAAAACTACCCAAGCAGCAAAGTTAATAAAGTTTATATGGGATCACCTCTGAAATATGACCTGCCAAACAAAAAAAGAATCATCAAAATCAATTCATAATTGGCGGAGTTATCGCGTAACAAACATACGAAGAAAAAAAAAAAACAGTCGGATTATAATCCTACACCTTGAGAGAAGCTACTTGCCCGATCATCCTATCTGCTAAAACATCGAACTTATGACCTCTGATCCATCATTATGGCAATCTTCTTTGACCGTTCTTTCTGGCGGTCATTGTGTCAATTTGGACCAGTGGACATTTTGGGCTGGTATCATAATATGGTGAAACAGCTAACAAAAGATTTTTATGTTCTAGTTAACCAGCAAAACATCTACCTACCTACATGCTTTCCGGGTTATTATCAACCAGTTGGATTTGAGAATAATATTTCATTTTTTATTGAGTCTTATCTCTGTCTACTTAATACTCGTAGCGTTGTCGTCATCAACAATGACCAGATTTTTGCAAAAAAAACTTGATTTTGTATTAAAAAATAACAAGTTTACATCGATTTTTGGTTGATGTTTGTAAATAAATTTAAATGTTTCCGGGTGCGTAAAAAGTGGTATGAACTCATCATGTCAGCTGTTTGGCTTGGTATGTCAGTCATTGATAGACAAAGGAAGGAATTTGTTTTTTTTTACGTAGGTAGGTAATGTTGGTGTAATTTAATTAAATGTCTGTAATAGGTTAGTTATTTCATGATCTGTTCTGGCTTGTGGCATCTGTTAGCGAACGTTTTTGTGTGTTTTCATTTTGAATCTGCAATAATATTTTTTTTAAGTTTCTCGATGGCCTATGTTCTGCTTGTCGCTAACCATTGCCTAACATACAGATGTTGATGTTGTGATGCAATAAAAGTATTGCAACGCCTAAAACGTGACCTTACAAGTATACGTAGTGTTATACCTTCAATGTTTTACGCCCGTCCCCCCAAAGAATAAGTTAAAAACTCTCGACATAATATAACATTATATTCAATACTGTATCCCCCGAAAGGATAGCTGTTATACACATCTCTTATAACACCCACATTTTGCCAAATATATATACCGACTCATGGCAATTCTATAGCCATTGTTCAAGTAGAAATGTTTGTTGTTCATTGGTCTTATTCTTTTCTGTGTTTGTGTTCTTTCTTTGGTTCGACAGGTTTACCACAAATCAACGTATTTTCTTTCTTTCTAAATACAAATTCTTTCTCCTGCAGACAGGCGCGACGCGAATGGTGAAACTGTTTCTCGAAAATGAAAACTTCACGGAAATTATTCTACCGGTGTCACGTGGCGCTTGTTTGCGGGAGCCTTCTACCAATCCAAACGCCGACTCACAAAATTGAAAAGTCTAATGTGCAAATTTTACCGGCATTTACGTTGGATACGAAATCCAGTAACACTCCAGTTCTACCCATAACTGTTACGTACTGCGTTAATTATCAAAACTCGCATCTACCTCCAGTAGATAGGCTTAATAAACGCGCGAAGTAAACGTAACGTAAACGATGTTTTATTGATAAAACTCGTTTAATGATATTTTGAAAACTTCATTCATATCTATGGTTGATACTACAGATACATGCATATACCATGGCTTCTCATGGGGCTAGGTAGAAACTATAGAACGTCATTGGCTACGCTCCTTAAATACGTAAATACATAATACGCTAATACATCTGGTCATACACGCACGCCGGTTGCGAGTACCACGCACCTGAGCTTTCTGAAGAACATCACCAATTAGGTCACTATATGTCCTCCTGGGCGGCACTCCTCCGGCATTTCCACTCACATCTGCCTTGTAAATAATCAAATTTGCTGCCTAATTGCCTGCTTTTGTTGCCTAATTGTGCTTAATAAATAAAATTATACGTTGACTTGAGAATCTGCTGTTTTTCGTCGGTTAAAAATGCTTTACGACAGTTAATTTTCGATTCAAAAACGTTTTGTTTACTTCGTGCATTCGTGCTACGCCCACTCACTCTTCTGTTTGGGAGTGTGATACAAATAATTTCAGAAAAACACATTTCTGACACTCCACCAAAATATACTTTTTGTACTTGTCAAACCTTTTAGAATCTATATTCAGTTCACTTTTCGATCTTTTAAATTGTTCAATCAATCTGCCTAGCCTTTTCCCAACTCTGTTCGGGTCGGTTTCCAGTCTAACCGGATGCAGCTGAATACCAGCATTTTACATGGATCGTCTGCCTATCTGATCTCCACAACCCAGTAACTGGGTAACACGATACCCCTTGGTAAGACTGGTGTCAGACTTTCGGGCTTCTGACGACTCGTAATGACTGTCAAAGATCCACGAATGACAGCCGGGACCAACGTCTTAACGTCCTTTCCGAGGCACGGAGAAGTCTCGGTATGTAAAGATGGTCACCCATCCACAGACCAAGCTCGGTAAGAGTAGCTTTACTTGACGAATCGACCCATGCTGTTATAACTTAGCCACGAGCTCCTTCTTACTTTTGAAAGGTTAAAAGATCGAAAATCAAACTGGATACAATTTTTTCCGAGAACTCAATGAATGGTGGCCAACGTAGTTCTATAGTCATGGAAATTAGATGGACTACTCAGAAGCGTGACGAAAAAGGCAAGCAGCCGAATATCAGCCTTCACAAACAGTTAAATACAAAGGGAATGCAAATTCTACAAGACATTATTATTGCCGTGTAGTTTTAAGTTGACAACTATTGCTTATTGTAGTTACAATACTGTTCGAACGTAACAGAGAGTTGGAAGCATTTGTTTGGTTTTTGAAGTCTTTTGGAAATGGGAAAAATAGATCAACAAAGGTAATAAATAGTTAGTAACAGAAAACAGCTATGGCCATGGTCAAAGAACTGTTTAAAATTATGATACATAACATGGATAGACAAGTGAAACAATAGACTTATTGGTGATTCACCCGAATTTACTCGCCCGAAACGGCGAAGTGGTACTTTTCAATAATATATTTTTTTCTTGAGGCGACTCGCACGAAGTTAATTTATTTGTAGCCGAATAAATTTGTAAGGAAGATAAGATTCATTGCAGAACATTGTCTTGCCCGTTTTCTCTAAAACGTTTACTTTTGTGTTCTGTTAGCCTTTTTTTTTTGAAGCTGGGTAATTATCAAATAACTTCTCCCGCTCTGGCCGGAGCGGGAGGGCGTGTCAGACTTTTACTGACTAAAACACATCCGTGTTCCTTCCGTTGCCTGTATGCCGGGGCTGCGATATCCCTTTCGGACAAACTCGCAACCCTGGCAGGCATTGGCCCTTACGAACCCCGTAAGTGTGTTCTGTTAGTCTGGGAACGTACTTACGTAATAATTTGTGAAGATTTTATTGGCTGCCTCATTGCGTTGGTCTAATCGTCGCAAGCGCTGCTGCTGAGCATGAGGTCCTGGGTTCGATTCCCGGGTCGGGCAAAGTGTGATTGGGTTTTGGCAACAGGAATTTCTAAGTAGCAGCCTGCAGTCTGGATTTGTGCCCGGTTGATGGCAATAAGCTCGCCCCCTAATACGTGGGACTTAAACATAACTAGCGACATGTAGGTGTACTATGGCGTACCTCTGCCTAATCCTTCGGGAGATACAGGCGTGATGTCAATAACATTACATGATAATGTTATGTTATGTTATTTTATTGCCATTACCTCCGTTACCGGACAACTGATAGAATACTGTTTTTCTATTCATCGTAACACCATGTAAAGGCTATGGGCAAGACTTGGTAGCCTTTATGACACCTACGGTTGAAAAAGAATAGGCAATTCTCAGTCGAGAATCGAGATCCAAACAAAACACTGCCAAAGCAAATTTAATGAACGTCTATTTAATTGAAGACAAAAAAACGCACATAAATCACGAAAGATGGAATTTACCATTAACTCACGTTTGCAAAATTTCCAGATGTAGGTTGTTTGACTTGAGTTGGGATTTCCACCCAGAATTATGGCTGTAGGTAAGAAGATGATTATTAAGATGGATGTAATCATTTGTAGATCTTTAAAATTCGTTAACGGTAGACGGTAGTCAGAAGCCCGAAAGTCTGACAACCAGTCTTACCAAGGGGTATCGTGTTACACAGTAACTGGTTTGTGGAGGTTCGATAGGCACTCGCTCCATGTAAAATACTGGTATCAGCTGCATCGCGTTAAACTGGGACCGAACCCAACATCGTTGGGAAAAAACTAGGCATATGATGATAACTCAATCTTCTTCTTTTCGTGTGGTTAGTTACTAACCTGGTGTCAGAATTTTAAAGCCACCCATGAGCCTCTGACTTGGCTTCACATGCCGTTGAGAAATATCTCTCAGGCATGCCGGTTTCCTCACAATGTTTTCCTTCACCGTCTTTGAAGCAAGTGATAATAATACAATACGCAAATGAATCCGAAAAGTCAGACGTGCGTGACTTGGCCGACCATCACACCACTAGGCTATCACTGCTTACTGATGACTCAATAAAAGATGAGTAATCAATGAGACAATCTAGTATGTTTGTATTCCGCATCAGTTCATGATCATTTACAATGCAAGAATATCAGCTGAGCCGTAATAAACTATGTGATTGAAACTATTGTATGAGACGACAATCGGCAATTGGTTTACATGACTCCTAAAGTCTGCTACTATTTTATTGGTATTTGATGTCTCGATTCTATAACTTAATGTCAAACTAGCCAGTATTATTTTTCATCGTCAATTAATAGACTATTTACGAGACCAAGGGTCAATATCGTAACTCACACAATCCCTTTATTTTGAAATACAACATCTCTATAAATATATCTATATGCAATGTCGCCCATGGGCATGCGACCGCCCGTATTTTTCTCAATATTCATAAAAATATCTAGGCAGTTATGTTTATGATACATTTATATTTAACTTAGATATCGATAGCACTGAAATCTCGATGTTTAGACATGTTGCCACGTCAATAGATTGCACCCGTGCGAAGGCGGGGCGGGTCGATAGTACTCTATAACTTCATACAAAGTTAGACAAATTCGTTTACTCGACAATGTAACGACGACGCAATGAATATTATAGAATTGTCAAAATGAAAAGCATTTGTGGCCTGTAAGCCTGTCACACAATTAGGCTGCTGGGTGGTATACCAAAAGTAAGATTAAAGAATTTCTAAAGCTGCGGTTTCCTAGAAGAGCGGTGGCCGTACATAACGGCCGCAGTGACAGCTTTCAAGAAAATTATGGCAGCGGCAAAGAATTAAATCGTTAGATTCGCCCTACCTCTTCAAAAGATAGTCGCGTTTCTATTTCGTTTTGCTATCTCTGACACACAATGTCTCAGTGGCTTAATTTGATTCTCATGGAAACGCTATTTAATAGTGTGTGAGCTAACTCCTCACAGTATGGACACTTTTTTGCGAGACTGAAGTACTAGGAAGTGGTTTGGGAGACTGTCTTATGTAATTTTGACATGCGAAAAGTGCTGATTCTCAGCCTAGTTTGAATAAATGACTTTAGAATTTTTAATTTTGTATGACAATTCTAGCGATTTAAATATTAGGACAGCGGGGTTTGATATTACGGTGTCAAAAACGCTCTCTAGGAAAAGACAGCAACTTACTTTCATAAATAATGTTTCAGTGACGTCATTTGCCGGTAAATTGCGGACACTATGTTGCGGCCACCGCTCTTCTAGGACACCGTAGCTTTACGCTATGTATGTCTATTAGATAGTTATTCGATACGATCGTTACAAATAGGCTAAATCACTGAACCGATTGAAATAAATTAGACGTTTGATCTAGAGTGTCCTTTGCTGAGCTGTATGAGTCACAATATATTCAATATGACGGAGGCTACATATCATTATTTCATAGAGTTTGATTTACCTATTTCTTTTGTTCTACCAACTGATGTATACTGAATAACATTTTGTGTCATGCTTCCCTGAATGTATGTTTCCTTAATACCTTAGGTTATGGACTGGTATCGGTCACCTTCACACCTAGGACATCTTCGACATCAATGATTGGTAATCTGCATTAATATGTGATCTTTTGTACTATTTTACTATATTATTCCGATGTCAAAAGATGTTGATAAGACTCAATCTATACTAATACTAGCATTTTCCCGCGGAAAATATCACACGGGAACGTATTACCGGGATCAAAAGTAGATAATTTATGTGTTAATCCAGGTAAACAAAGTATATTCTCTTCAATTAGACCTAAAATAATCAAAAAATTACAGGTAATTTGGTGAAATCCGTATGAAAACCCGTTCGTTATTTAATTTTATATATTTTAGAATATTTGAGTTTATCGCGTTTAGGCAGACAAACGAGATAGACGCGGCGGCTAACATAATGATAATTATGTTAGTGAAATAAACTATTCTAAAAGCACTACTAGAATATTCTACAATCCCTAGAGAATTCACTGATGGTTTCAGTGAATTTGTAAGCTAAGCTAATATCATTTTGTCCTGTTGCCGCTGCGGAAATTGAATCCGCATTGTGTATCGAAAGTAAACACTTCGGGTTTGCACTATTTGTCGCGTAGATACCGCGTAGCTACGACCACGTTGCATTTTTAAAGCTGTAAGCAAAAGTCTATAATAAACCATTGAGTGGCCATGACGAAGTGGCTAGTACTTTGTCCTAACTATCTACTCTACTGCTCTCAAAATGGTAGAACATAATCAGCCTATAATGATCTCACTATTGAGACAATGGCCTTCTGTCTGTGAGAGGAATTGCGCCGTAATCAACCTCGCGAGCCCAGTGCGGGTTGGCGGATGTCACATGTCTTCGAAATTTTGGTTCTTGGATATCGGGCTTCCTCACGATGTTTTCCTTCACCGTTTTTATAGGAGTCGTGATGAAATAATTTACACAAAGTAAAGTGCCTGCTTAGGGTTCAAACCAAAGACCTACAACTTTCACTGGGTCACCACTGCTTTCAAAACGGTGGAGTAAAAAATGGAACAAAAATTTTAAGTCATGTGACAGCCAACAACCCGCACTGGGCTCACACAGACACAGGGACACAGGGACACAGGGACACAGGCTTCCTCAATGTGAGAGACATTGAGGAAGCCTGAGTCCCAGTAGTGATCATTCGGGAACCTAGATTTGGGCGCTCAGAGGGCGGCAAGGCGGGGCAATAAGAACGTTTGCATTTTAATCTGTCTCAATCTTTCAAAAATACCTCTAATTTACTTACATTTTTGACAAGTTTTTGGAAATGATTGTCGCTGATATAAGATTACTACTAGATTTTGAACAGTTCTGTGCTTCCTGCATCCAGTGGATTCCTGCGGCCTTCACAAGGTCATCAAAGAAAAGAAAGAAAAAAAGAAAAAATAAATGTTTATTCTGCACAAACAAAACGCACATATAAAGACAAAAACACAGAAAATACACATACAAAAGTAGCCAAAAGCCTCGTGTTCAACCAATAAATAAAAAATAAAAACAATATTCTTCATTGGTTGCTGTCAAGGCCACGGATCAAAGACAATATTGCGTAATTGCAGGATTGTGTTGTTGCTTTGCAGGAGGTCTTCCAACGCTACGACTTCCGATACGTGGTCGCCACTGCAGAACCTTTCGGGCCCCATCGGCCAACTGTTCTGCGAACAATGTGCTCTGCCCACTGCCTCTTAAGTTTGGCAATTCTTCGGACTATATCAGTTACCTTGGTTCTCCTGCGGATCTCTTCATTTCTGATTCGATCACGTAGGGAAACTCCAAGCATAGCCCTCTCCATTATACCCTTTCGGTGACTTTTAACCTTCTAATAAGGCCCATTGTGAGCGACCACGTTTCAGTGCCGGAGGTCATCACTGGCAATACGGATTGGTCAAAAACTTTCGTCTTGAGGCATACTTGAGATTACCTCTTAATTACTTAAAACTAGTTCCAACCAATCAAAAGGTTTCAAACGAGTTCGGTACGGGAATTTAGATTTAAATTACATAATCAACCTATTTCCACCCAAACAAAGAATTTCCACGAAGACAGTGAAAAATTCCTTCATTCCTCCGTATGCTTTATTTCTCTCTATTACTATAAATCGTGGGACAATCTGGATGTTTAAAAGCAATCAATTCAATTAATTACTAATTAATTAAAGCGGTTGATAACACTACGAGCGATGAACTCAAAGGGAACGTGACGTATTGTACTGACCAAAAGCAAGCCGAGATTATGATTTGATAAATTCAACTGACCAATAGAATATCGAGATTATGCGGTCGTGTATTATTGAGTGCGTGTTGTAGAGGTTATAATTAATAATGCAGAATTGATTGTTCAATTAACTTGCACGTTTTGTATGATTGGATTTGGATGAGTTTGGTACGAGATCAATCTCGCTAAGGTAAACCAATAGGATATTCTGTCTTTGTTTTTACATTATGACCTGTTTCATGAATTCCAGATCAGTGGTTAGCTTAGCAGGAAGAACTATTTTTATGTTAAACCGTTCTAGCCCCGCGGTTTGACATTGACGCGCACTTTACGTCACTTTCGACATTTTTCGGTGATACCTAAATTTTTTATTATTATTTTAGGTTGGGTTGGGGTGGGTTGGGGTGGGTTGGGGTGGTTAGGGGCTGCGATATCCCTTTCGGACAAACTCGCAACCCTGTCAGGCATTGGTCCTTACGGACCCCGTCAGTTGGTGCTGACATCTCTTTGAGGCGCGCGTGGAACACAACGCGCCGTCGACCCGGGCCTGGTCCTAATCGGACGGCGAGCTACCCATTGCTCACCGTCCGCAAGCCCGCGCCTACGGTGGCCGGAAGTCGGCTCGTGACTCCCGACGCCCGGGGCGTCTCCTGCGGCGACTAGGGGCACGAGGGCGTGCAGCTTGCATCTCCCTCGCGCACTCTGCCTCCTCCTTCGCGAGCATAACTGCTTCGCAGAAGGAAGTGACGGCCTCCCATGCACTCTCGCTCCGAACCATGGCCTGAACCAGGACCGGACACGACAGATCGCCGCCGCCGATCGCCTCCGTGAGGACACGGCGGTGCTCCGCAGACCTCCACCGTATGCTCCACTGAGTCCTCCGGGCGATCCACACAGTGGTGACACCCGGGCGTTTCCTCTCGCCTTATACGGAACAGGAACCTCCCGAAACAGCCGTGTCCGGTGAGAACCTGCGTCAGGCGGAAGGTGAGGACGCCGTGGCGCCTCTTTAGCCACTCCTCTAAGAGGGGACTTATCGCCACAATTGTGGCGTGCCCAAAACCGACATGCCTGAGAGATATTTCTCGAGGGTATGTAAAGCCAAGTCAGAGGTCCACGGGCGGCATAAAAACTCTGACACTAGGTTAGTCACTAACCTCACGAAAAATAAAGAAAGTAGGTAGTGGAAAAATATCTCAGTAAAAAATATTTAAGGACCTGTTCGACTGTTACCGAAATCGACTTCCGGAAATAAACTTTAAGTTTTAAAATATTTCTTTGTGGACTTTCTCTTTCTCTTATGTCACACAGAGATGTCAGACAGAGAGGTCTCTCAGAGGGAAGGCCTGTGCCCTAGCAGTGGGAGCTGCTGGGGCACAGGCCATCTGTCTGTCAGAGGTGGGCCGCAATTCAATCAAAAGTACTGTAATAGTATCTTACTGTTTACTAATAATAACATTTAACTGTTGATTGCCTCGTTGGTCTAGTGGTTGCAAGCGCTATTGCTGAGCATGGGTTCCTGGGTTCGATTCCAGGTCGGGCAAAGTGCAATTAGGCTTTTCATCACAATTTCTCAGTAACAGCCGGAGTTTGGAATTGTACCCGGTTGACGGCAATAGGCTTGCCCCCTAAATTCAAAAAATAAAAAAACACGTAATCCTACATGGGCACTTATGAAACGTCAGAAGCTAGGTGCACGGTTCCAAGAGAGAGAAGTGCCGGCAGGAAACTCCACAGTTACTTTTTTTTAAATAATTGGCTTTTACAATATTTACGGGAGGACAGTGTAGGTCTTTCAACAAGTACCAGGTATTTAACAAAATAGAAGATGGTCAACAAATCTACAGTCCACTAAGCCTGCAGCGTTCTCACATTCACAAAACAGATAAGAATCTATAAAAAAAAGATAAATAAATGAATAATAAAAATAAAAACCTAGGTATTGTAAAAGAAATTACATGAACCAAATAAATCATGTCATTTCGTTAATTTTTTTTATTGTTTTTTGTTTACAACTGTATAAAACCTATTAACCTATTAAAACCTATTAACATGGGACTTAAACATAACTGGCAAAATGTGGGTGTACTATAGGTGCACCTCTGCCTCTCCCTTCGGGAATAACAGGCGTGTTGTTATGTAACTTTTAATGATCTACCCAACACGAAAATATTACAAAGTCAAAGTCAAAGTCAAACAATTTATTTCAATTAGGCACATAAAAGGCACTTATGAACGTCAAGTTTACAAAAAATAGAATTGATTCTAGTCGCCCCTTCCAAAAGGTAGTTTTCGTATGGAGAAGAATGGGCAAGAAACTTCACCGTAACTCTTTTAAAATGTTTTTACAATATTTTGTATACATTAATTATATAATTATATGTGAAGACGATGCATCTAGAATAAGATTACTACTTACTTTACTCTTTCTTCATAGTCATTCTCAAACGACATTCAATAGAGATCTTTTGTAGTTTATAGTTGCTACAAGTATGTACCAGCCCGGGGTTTAAGTCTTACAAGATCATCAATCATACGGTTGCTCGTCAGAATCTCATCGGTCATTGTAAGGCTATATCGCATGCAAGAGAATTTAACGCTAGACTGCACTTAGAAATAAAGGCTCTATGCCATGTTCACGAAGAAATTACGCACGTTAACTGCGCGGTCAATAGGGATCTTGACTAGGGGAAACAAAAAAACTATTGAGTCCGTCAGTCAGCTAATAAAAAAATATTAAACACGTATTCTTTGCTATATCATATGAATAAAAAAATAAAAATGGTTTAGATAAAACGCATTAAAGTTGGGGAGTGGCGGCTCGCTGCGTCACAAGTCAGTATAAAATCTACCGGCCAGTGACGTCATGCCACATTTTAACGCATTGGCTACTCAATGTATTGCCGTAATCTTATGACTACGGAAAAAAAGAAAAAATACGTGTCTAATATTTTTTAGTAATCTACATGACGGATAAAAAAAATTAGGCTACATCCCTATTTTGTTGTTAGCCACACCCATCCGTGCGTAGCGAGGCTGTGGGTCGCAGTGGGTGATGCTGCCTTAATTTTTATATGAAGTGACGCCCAGTAAGTGGGTGTAGGCAGCACTATGGAGCTGAGCCTTAATCCTAGTATACCTGTATACAAATCTATTAGAAAACTGCTGTGACAAGAATATAGTACATTACTGTCACGGCCTGCAACAGGGGCATTGATGGACGAAGGTAAAAATGTGGGCCGAGGAGACGCCGATGCACACATACGTGTGTCTATCAATTCCTGGTTGCGGCCAAGACTTGAATAGTACTTTTCTCAAATAATGCGCGCAAATCCAAACTAAGTAAATTAATTATAAATTCCAGAATCAATGACGAACAACGATCATTTTTCACGCGCCAAAAGGTTAATTTGTTTCTTCTTTACTCTATTCGCAAGCCAAATCAAAATGTTATAAAATCTTTGATAAGTTTGTTCCATTTTTCTGCGGGCCGCCTAGTCGCATGTATTTGACCAGTACAGCATTTACGATGTATCTCGAAGAAGATTGTCAAAATAATGCTCGAATTTCCAGGCATGTTTGAGAAAATATATGTTTATGCAAACTCACGAATTCAATGTACCTCATCCTTCAACTGTGTCACATACAAATTTGGTGTCAACGCAAGATGTGCGTTGTGAAATGTTTATTGCATTTCATAAAATGTACTTACTTACCTATTATGAAATAAGTAAATCCTAAAAACATAACGTTGCCATCTCTGTGTCTCAGAACTAAAACTTGAGAACAACGTCTTATTCAATTAAGTGATTATTATCGATTTGTAACAGATTTCTTCTCGCTTTCCTGTAATCAAAATCTACTCGTAAATACTTCATCAAATCTGCGGGAGTGATTTCGTGAAAAAGGACGGAAGTGTGTGATGTGCCACAGAAAGCCGGGGAAGCGCGCGCTATTTAATTCTACCAATGATCACGCGCGGTGCTAGAGTTGGCCGTCAGAAACGACCTTGACGAGGCCCTACCCCTTTAATCTTGCTTATTACCAAAGTGAGATGTCAGATTTTACACATCATAAGCGATTACTGCAACGCTCGCTCGCTTTTATGTGGTCAGTATTTTAAAGCCCACAAATAAGAAGACAATTATTCAATCTAAACGTACCATGCACTGAAATAGACGGAAACTACATGCATCCAGTAATAAAAGTTTACACATGTTACTGCAACACCCGCCTCCACCTACGTTCGTTCAGCCCCAGGAGCATCTGCCACCCCGACGTGACCTGCAGTGGCCTATATGGAAAGCAATCAATCGATTGTGAACCCAAGTAGGCCACTGCAAGCACAATCTAACAAAATGGGGGATAAAAGATCCCACCGATTCCCAGTGCGAATGCGGTGCTCCTGACCAAACTATGTTCTATATGTTGAAGTGTCCAAAGTGTCCACATACCTGCACTTCTGAGGACCTAAAAAATGCCACTGATGCCGCGATTGGCGTAGCCACCTACTGGGCCTTACTCATTTAACATAATCGTGCGTAGGCTGCGGGGCAGTCGCAACTGTATCCTGAAATCTGTTGCTGAACTCTTCGACTGTCAGTACTTGAACCATTGCTGCATGGTTCACGTACTGCCTAATGTTAAGGTATTATTTTAATTTTGTTTATCTGTTATGAATTCAATATTTTTAAGTATTAATATTCACAATTTAAATGTAATCCTTTAATTTAATTTGATTAACAACTTTTTATTTTGTTTAATTGTATAATCCAAAGTTGATTGAAATAAATAAATAATAGTAATATATGTATTTAGCATCGATTCAAAACGTAGAAGAAGACGGCAACAATGTATGAGAACTTATTTTAACGAAAAAACAAATTACGTTCCAAATTAGGCAACCTTTGCTCATCTTAATGAATTCCTAAATTCCAATTAACCTTTCCATCTTAGATCTCTCATCAATATCAGTGTCTCTTTTACCCACAATGAAACCTCATACACCCATCTCTATCTACTCCCTATTGATTTACCACCATTAAATGCCAATAGAGATACTAGTCTACAGTAATGAATGAACGGTTACTGACAAGAGCATAGATATCGCTTGATAATAAATGGTTTTGTATGGCCGTATCGATTGTGTCCCGAATCATTTGACACGTCGAAGCATTGACATGCCAGTCAGCTTCAGGCAATAGTTTCTACCTAGTTCGAAATATTAATGGTACTGAGCAGTATTACAAAGGATGGAAAATCAGACTGATATATTATTGTGAGTTAGTTTGAAATTCAGTGTACATAAGTATTTGGCATAGAGGTGGGTAAAACTGTTTTAAGAGATACAATGCTAAACTCTGCAAAAGAGTCTTCATAGGTAACTGTGCTTATGTCCGTCTGATTACCGATTCCTATAAATTTACGGACCTTTATCTGTTAAAATGAAGACTTTTATCCATACCAATTAAATGAAGCAAATACCTCATGGTTTTGTTTCGTAGACCCTTCCATATGGACTTTCATATGGAAGGGTCTCTATGCATAGATTCGTAAAGTAATTTTACGTGTAATAGCTATGTAGTTATCTATTTCCATGCCCAGTTTGTCAGTAAAAAATATTACCATTGGTAAGCAAAACGATTCGTTTTTGGTTATAGGAACTGAGCCCTGCCCTGCACTGGGTAGTAATTTTGCTACCGATCTTAGCATAATCAAACCGATACCACTGCTGGGACACGGACTACCTCTCCGTGAGAGGGAGTTACCGATCTTGCTGATTAGTAAGTATCTCACCACGGTAACTGGTATGCTCAGCGTAGATCTTTGACAGTCGTTACGGATAGGCAGAATTCTGAGCGTCTATCAACCAGTCTTACCAAGGAGTATCGTGTTTACCCAGTTACTGGTTTGTGGAGGTAAGATGGGCAGTCACTCCATGTAAAATACTGGTATTCAGCTGCATCCGGTTAGTCTGTAAGTCAACGCAAATAATTATATTTTGATTTGTTTTAAAACTTATATTTCTTCCACTGAACAGATATAAAAAAACTATCAAACGTGCAGGGTTTCCCTAAATACCAAGCAAAAACATCTTCAACGCGGAATCTCGTGACTCACGAACAAATAAAAGACTATCGTAATAGATATACCTACATTTGTTTTCGTGTCGATAAGAATATCAGTCAACAGTGTTTTTTGCTATCACGTCATAAAAACTTTAAGTACCTACACTAGCGACCCGCGCCAGCTTCGCACGGTTATTACGACTAGCCAAAAAATTAAGATTTCTATGAGATTTGTAAGTAAAATATTAAATTTTTATTTTTAATATCTTGACATTTTTATAACATTTTAGAATGTGTCATTTTTTGAATTTTTTGACAATTTTAATTATTATTACAATTTTATTTTGGGTTTTTATCGGTTTAGAGTTTAAAATAGTTTATAAGTAATAAATACTTTATAATTTAAATGTATAGAGTAACTATGGGCCAGAATTATGTATGAAATAAATGAATAAATTAAATTCATGTAATAGACAGACACAATAAACCTTCCGGAATAAAATCTCTAAATGATTGTAAAAACCACATCAAAATCCGTTGCGCAGTTTAGTTCAGACACGAAAAGCGACATTAAATTATAATATGTATTATTAGAGTAACCATTCGTAATAAGAAAGAAAGAAAGAAAAATAATTTTATTCGTCACAGAAACACGTGCATTAAAAAAAAAAAACACGAGTAGGTAACAAAACAATAACAATACGTATACAATAACGAGTACAAAACAGAAATAGTAGGCAGCTGCTGGCACGTCATGACTGTGACAAGAAGGCTTCCACTCAGCATGATGCTGTGCTATGGAGACCCACAGCACAGCGCTGATTTTCAGTGGTCATCCGAAAAAAACGTACGGAAACCAAGTCAGGTTTAAAATTCAGAATTATACATAAATATAAAATAAAACAAATAGTACATAGAATATTATATAATGCAACAACCAATAGTATGAATAAAATTACTAAGTAGTTAGTAAGTGTGGTGTGGTGGTGTGGTGGGTAAGTGTGTGGTGGTGTGGTGTGGTGTGGTGTGGTAGTAGTTAGTTATTACTAAATACTATTTTATTTTTTATTTTTTTTAATAAGGGTTGTTGTTATACGGGTAATCGGTTTCGTTTTAGAGATCCATATGATTTTATAAATTTACAATTAAAACTGTCGGTAGAATGGTTTTTGGTCTAGGAGCACACCTAATTTATATTTTTATCCTTGCAAAACAAAACATTTTCTTTCGAAGATAACTTCTAATCAGTGCAGTTCAGTTCATTTCTTAGCAGTATGATACTGAAAGTGTAGTGACAAAATATTAATAAATAAAATAATATGATCTTAGTTGTAATAAAATTGATTGTTATAAAAGTAATTCAATGTAGACGTAAATTTCTTCGTTTGACATCTTGAGTTTGATATAATTGTAGGAGATAGGTAAATTAAGGTATATCTGTATTCTAGTTAAAGGCATTGACCTAAAGTCTCCGACTAAATCAACTTTAGACACAAATTAGGACGAATTTAAAACATAAATGGTAAAACGAGATGTTATCTGAGTAAATTTGGGCAAACTTCATTTGGCCGAGATAAAATATGAAAGATAAATTCCCAAATAAGGCTGGGGATTACGTCAACCTTTTTGTTTTGAAAAAATTAGAAGTCTAATAAACTTTTTTGAGCCCAAATAAAGTAGGCGAAATAATAAAAGGCCGACAGTTTTGGCACAAGAGTAAAGAAAATGTATATTTTTTTTGCAAATAATGAATGTTTTGTAGAAAAAACTTAATTTCATTTGAAGTTTGATTAGCATTTATGCGCAATTGAATTTTACGATATCTTAAATTCAATTGCGCATCTATGCTAATCAAAGTATGAATAATGTTCTGATTATCTGTTTTTCAGTCTCTAGAGCTTTATTTTCAGGCTAGCAATGTAATAAGCTAGGTGGGTCCTACGAGTCGGGATACTGCATTGCGCTCATCCCTGAGGACAAGCAGTGGTGGCTCATTGGTAATGCCGTGACTTACGAGTTCGAGTCGATCGTTGGCTCGAACCCAGGTAGGCATTATCCTCTTTATAAATTATTTCATCAACCCTATTCTCAAAACGGTGAAGGAAAACATCGTGAGGAAATCGGCATGTCCTACAATCAATTATTTGAAGACAATTGTCACATCTTCCAACCGGGAATCCCTCTCTTGGTATACAATTTTAGGGCATAATATTGTTTGGCATAAGGTTTTCGCATAACTTTTATAAGCCTAATACTTTGGTATAATGCCAACGTTAGCATAACTGTCATTAATTTGGTCTAATTTGTTTTGGCATAATTTGGAGTTGCATAAATTTTTAAGTCATAATATTTATTCGTCTATGGCCGGAGCTCGTGGCTAAGTAATAACTGCCGCACAGGTCGATCCATTAGGTTTAGCTACGCTTGCCGGGGTTGGTCTATGGATGGGTGACCATCTTTACATACCGAGACTCCTCCGTGCCTCGGATAGCACGTTAAGCTGTTGGCCCCAGTTATCATTCGAGGATCTTTGACAGTCTTTACGGGTCGTCAGAAGCCCGAAAGTCTGACAATCAGTCTTACCAAGGGGTATCGTATTACCCAGTTACTGGGTTGTGGAGGTCGTCGCTTCATGTAAAATACTGGTATCCAGCTGCATCCGGTTAGACTGGAAGCCGACGCCAATATAGTTGGGAAAAGGCTAGGCAGATTGATGGAATATTTATTCGTCTATTAATCATGAGCCATAAATATAAACATTTTTTATTATAATTTAGGAATTACTCTATAGGATTAGGTTAAGATGCAGCGGGCGCAGCCGTGATCATGTTTGTTTTTATATGAGTTTTTATTCCAAAGAACATTATGTGCAAATATCATTATGCGTTTATAAAATTATGCTGTAAAAAAATATGCTTTATTATTATTATGCCAATAATATTTATGGCAAAACATTTATGCCTAATGATCATTATGCTGAATTTCGTTATGCCAATATATTTTATGCTCATCATTTTTAAACTCTACCAACTCGTACTGGGCCCACGTGGTGGATTACGGCCAGCTCCCTCTTGAAGAACGAAGCCCAGCAGCGTTATAGGCTGATTTTGGTTTTGCTTATACCGGGGAGAAAAATGAATAGTTTCAAAAGCCTGTAGATTTGACAGCACCTACGTCGTACTGTAACCCAGCAATGCCTATCGTGTTTTTGTGCTTATTCAAGAAGTAAGTACTTCTCTCGTTTCGGTAAACAAAAAAAACGGAATATCTCATGCCGTAGTAATAATTTTAGGCAGTCAGAAAGATGGTCGCCTGTTTGATTTAAGGACTAACAAAGACAATGATAAGAATGAAAGCGCATATAGCATATAGTGTAGTAGATTACTGCACAAAATTCAATATGCGTCTCTACCTGCCAAGTTTGATGATAACAACAATATTTATTTAGAAATACTCGGTCAATCAGTGCTAAAAATCGTTAGCCATCTTGCAAGTTTATTGTCTTGTCACGGCTGGTCGCCAAAATGTTTCGGTCAATAGTGACAATATCTAACGAAAACTCATTATGATATGAATAACCTAATCTAATTTGGAAGCAAATTCTAAAGTGCTTATTCAAGGACTGTCATGGTTGCAGTTTTTATATTAATTCTCGTTTATTGTGGCATTTGGCTACCGTTAAACACTTAGCAAATTAAGTGGGTTTATTATCATTCTATTTGTGGTTATCTCAACAAGCACTTCTATAATCAGCTGATATTGGTTATTCATTGGTTTAGCGGCATGCGTATGGTCATGATCCTACCTGATAGTAATTTAGCGATGCAATTAATGATTATTTTATACAGGAGTAGCTTGTGCCCGTGGCTTCGTCCACGTGAAATTTCAGCCCACCGCGTTGCATCCCATCGCCAGCCCGCGCTTTACTTTGTTTTCGCTTAGCGAACTTTCTGTATTTTTTTAATTTTTGCTCGACTTAAGGGTCTTAGCGTAATGTTACTTAACCTCTAACTTTCCTCAAGAATTTGGCTATCCAATGCCCTACATACAAATAAACAAACAAATTGTACCTCTTTATAATATTAGATGTGATAGCCCAGTGGTTAAGGCCTCGCCTCTCATGCACGAGGTAGTGGGTTCAAATCTAGGCAAGTACCAATGTGACTTTTTCAAATCATATGTACTTTCTGAGTTTATCTTGGACATTACTAATATCGGTGAAGGAAAACACCGTGAGGAATCCTGGACTTATAGTTAATGTAAGTCTGAAATCGCCAACCCGCAAGTGAGCAAGCGTGGTGATCAATGCTCCTGCGTTCTTTGTATGAGAAGAGGCCTTTGCCCTGCAGTGGGACAGTAACAGGCTGGTATTATTATTATAATATTAATATAGACAGATAGAGATTTGTCCAATGTTATATTCAAGATGAAGTTTGAAAGTACTTCCGTTTGTCGTTTTATGGGCAATGCGAGGGAATGTGTAGCATGACATACATATGACAAGAAATAGGATAAATAGGAAATTCGATTGTGGAATTGTGCATTGCTAAAAGAAACGAGTCAGACGAAAAATTGCATGGATGAATTGTGTAAATGATGATATATAAATGGCGAGGGTTGAAGTGAACTCTGGAGCCGGAGATGAAGGCCACAGAATGTAATGATACCAATAACGAATCTTAAGACCATAATCAAAAATCGAAATTCATTTATTCAAACTACGCTGAGAATCAGCACTTTTTGAATGCCAAAATTACATAAGACAGTCCCCCAAAACGCCCGCCCTTCACCACTTCCTAGTGCTTTAACTGGGAAGAAGAAGTGGCGCAACCAACTCCCCAGCAGCATAGCTGTCTGTTTGGTTAGAAAACTTGATTCTATAAAATTATATGCAAAATAATTTACATTACGCAACACAGAACATAAAATTAAATGATTTGCCATTTGTCACAACATACGGTAAATAATTTGATAACATTTGTTGTTTAAACATATTTTACATTAATTGGTTGTATTTATTTGTATTGTTAGTTAGTCATTTAATTTAGTACCTACTGTAAATAGTAAGTTGTGTTAATTATCGTAACAACAAACAGCGAATAGTTCTACGGATTTAAATAATAAAGAAAACTCTCATTTGTTTTATAATACCAACACATATAAACTGTACCGTACCTATTCTGAAAAATAAATGATTATGAATATGGGTAAATAAGATTATAAAGAAAACCAGAAAAATGAGAGTAACTTGTCTGATGTTCAATTCCTCATAAACCTGAGTCTCAGAATTATATCAGTTCAAAATATATTACTAGATAAAAGCATATTAATGGAATATAGCCAATAAACGGACATTTCTTCAATCATTTCAGTAACCGGACCGTCAAACGTGAACTGTATCGTTCTCAACGACTTCTATGAATATTGCCAATGCAATTTTGAACTGTACAAAGGAAATGTGACGGAGGATGTATCTTTAAAGTTTCTATCGAGGCTAACTTCCACTCGTGGCGTCACCTTCCTGGATCACTTCATCTCTAATCGGAAAACCAAGCAGTTTTTGGTATTAAAATGTCCTAATCCAAATTCAACCCAAATAGGTTCAATAGTGATTAAAGGTTCACAGCAGACAGATTTTTGTATTCATTAAGTAAAGTTTATGATCAAAAATTCAGCTTTGTTTGATCCCGAAGCAAGTCGGACGACCCCGTAACTTACAAAAAAAACGTCATAAATTTTCAAAATCTAAAATTATATTCAAACCCGTGTGCAAAGCTAGTAGCGATTACAGTTAAGGGCTTAAAATACAAACACAACTATTCACAGCACTCAAGTATTCATTAATCATATTCATTAATTAATCAAATTACTAGGTATATCTCAGACAAACCAATATAATCCATCAATTTCTTGGAATAAACTCATTTACCTACAATAAATATTACATATCGATAATATCATATCGATTGACATGTGAATCATCAAAGCTTTACGTAAATGAATAATATTTCGACACTCGATTCCAATTTATTGACTATAAATCTTGCCTATTTATGTAAAGGCGGAGCGCACACGACAGTCAAAACTGTTACACAGAAGAATAATTTTAAAAACAGTTTTTGTGTGCGCGTTATCATTGTTTTCATAGAGCTATAGATAGACTATGCTTTTTTGTGCATTTTTTTTTTTACAAAGCTCTTAGCGATAGTCTATCAGCTCAATACTCAATCATTTACTGTCGTAGGTACAAAATGTTTTTTTTAACCACTACTGGGAAGCTCTTGGCCTGCACCTCACCTGATGATAAGTGATGATCAGACCGACGGTGGAAGCGATCTTCACCCGGAATTCTCAACTACAGAGGAACTGGCCATCTTACCTATAACTGCCGAAATACAACCATGCTGTTAACATCGTTGTTATGGCGACAGACTTAGATAAGATTGTGGTAGCTAGCCAGTCGGACTTAGAACAAGCCAAACATCCGCAATGACATCGTCGATTACACATCGACATCGAACTTAGGTGGCTTAAAATCTATGTGCCAAAATCATAAAAGTAGTGCAATACCATGTACCCGATGTTTGCGATGCGATGTCGCAACGCTTTTATGGGTGTCAACCTAACAGTCTTGGCTCTGATCTGTGTACAGCCTCAGTGTCATTTTGGACTAAAAAAAGTTTGGTCTGTTGAACAATTTGGTAGGGAGAATGCGCCATCATCGTTTTCATAGAACGATATTCCGACTTATTAAGACATTCTTGACTCATGTCTGCGCACAGCCTAAGAATCATTTTAAGAAATAATAATTGAATGTCTATTTTTAACAGGTGATGATGTACCAAAGACAGCTGTGTGTTATTTTAATTAGAATGGGGAAAACTATATGCTGCTGCGAGGGCTATAGCGGCGAACAGGTTATGTCAAGGATATGGGCAGCCATAGCCACCTTGTATAATATGTTCACTAATTTTAAAACCATTTATGGTGATTTTGGCGAATGAAATGTTTTTAAGTATGAAGGAGATGTCTTAAACAGCAGTGGAATTCTGCAACCGCATAGGCTTAGTAACATCGATAAACCCAACTCTCCAAGCCTTCATTTAAAGGAACTTTGGGAAGAGGGATGTTTGTTTATCCAATTGCGATAAACAAAAATATAACAGTTTCAAAGTGGAGCGAAGGACTCTAAAGTAGAATCCAAATTTCGTCACTCGAGCTTAAAGTAGTGCTATTCCCGAGGTGTACACTACTTTTATAACCAGAGGGTGACAAAAAGAAGTGTGAAAATAAGTAAGGTTTTTTTTTATTTTGGCTCTCGCGCTGATTAATTTATCATACACCCTGTTACTTCTTCATACAATGTTCGTGATTCATCTCTTAGGTGATTAAAACTTTTACTAACAATATCCATATTCCGAATTCAAATCACTTTTAGTCCCTTCCTAGGGGGTCCTAGGGGTTAAAGAGCTATTTTAGTCCCTGTTTACGAAGAATAAAGTCAAGTTAAGAGCACAACCTACAAGCGACCAAATCAAAATTAATTGAAAACTTCACAAATATAAAAAAAGACAAACAATTCTCGATAAGTAAATAACAGAACAATGCGAAAACGAAATCAATTATCTCGAGGCAGTAATGAAAGGCATCAAATAACATTGTAGGAACACACGATGAAATATATCAAGCTACTATACATATCCAGTATAAGCTGAACTCGTATTGCATAAGTTTTCCCCAAAGTGACAGGTCAACATAAACTGGAAATGATAGATCAAAATCTTTACATAAAGTAGAATATTTTATCAAGCGAAGGTAACTGATTGATATCCTCACTTGATGAATATAGATAATTTTTTTGTGATATGGAAGTGTTAATTGTTAATACGTGTCTCAATAATTGGAGAAATAGTTCAATGGTTTTCGAAGCTATTGATAAAATTAATAGGATAAATAATGAATTAGATAAAGAAGATGGAACTGGCAATAATATAAACAAAAACAACGTCTAATTAGATTAGGAGCCACTCCCGATATAAAGACAACAAGTTAAATAACAAGCAGTAAAAATAAAAAACATTTGTTACAAAATGGATACTTGTATAAATTCGCGTTTCTATCCACAGACACTTATGAAGATATACGCTCTTCAATCAAATGTCTGGCTTCTGTAGACTTGTATAGAGCATCTAAATTTTTTTTTTTTTTATTAAAACGTTGCCCCACACTAAGAATTTCTTCTTGTATCGTGGGTGTGTTTACAAACATAGAAACTCACTCAAATTATAGTCGCAGTATCTTCATTTTATTTCTTGTAACTATGATTTATTCCATGTCTTCATGAATTATGCTGGGTTCGGAATTTTAATTTCTACTCTGTGATAAATTGTTATCAATTTCATCCACTTTAATAATATAATCTATTTTAATTTATATTTCTAAAACAAGATTGTTTTTACCTTTAATATTTGTAGATCCCTGCGTTTTAGATGAACCTGAAAAAGAAAGATGTCATTAGTTAAACACTTATTTAAATAATTTTTTTTTAAATGAGTGGCTGCGTTTAAATTCGGTAATTTTTTTTTACGAGATAATAACACCATTTTATCTAAGGTTTAAGTTATGAACATTTGATTTAAATGGGTGGCTGCACCGAAAATCCGTTTATCATTTTTATAGCTCTTTTTAACGATCATTCGTCTGGCGTGTGTTAGACGGGAGATGTCGGTCAATGATTTTTGAATGGCCCAAATTGGAGGGCGGCACAATGACAAAAACTGTTGCATCATCATTATTTTTTTCATCGCACAAAATAGCATTGTCATGCAAAAACAAAATTGTCGAATCCGAAAAAATAACATTACCAAAATTGCATGCGTACTTTTGCGATGCAGTTTTAATTGAGCAGAATGAAACATTATAACCAACTTGGCAATGTACGTTGATAATAGTTAACTGTCATTGACTGTTCCGTTTTCCAGGAAACTGGTCCCATGGACTATTATTACTATAATTACTTAATTACCTACTCTTGAATTCATAGGCGAATTTTGTTGGTCATTAAACCGGCCTGCAGACCTTGATAATTGGCCAATGATCGCCTTCAATTATTGGCAGTAATGGCTACGCTTTGAAAAGAGATTGATGAGCGCCTTATTAATTACGTTATAATTGACAATTTGCTCATCTTTGTTAGCCACCTTTCATGACTCTAAAAGAAACTTTAAAAAACCTATTAGATCTTCGATATGTAAATCAATATGATCTGTTTTATACATTGCTTTTAACATGAATATCATAGAGATTTGAGTTTCAACATTCACCAATATCGCCATTTATATCCATAGATAAAAGAATAGTAAATGCATAATTATAAAAACCACAAACGATCTTATTATTCTTCATACACACTTAGCCAAAAATATTCAAATCTTTTTGTCCTTTGAAGATTACTCACACAATAAGTGTCGGTTAACTCTCACCTTGCTGCTATTAAACTCATCATCTGCTCTACAATGCATAGCGAGACAAGTGCACTTCATCTTCTCAGTAAGCTGTAACTGTTTATTTTATTTAGAGAATTATAGGTGAACATTTGTAGTAGAATTTGTTTTGAGATACGTTAAATCCTAACTAACATTATAAATGCCAAAGTGAGTCCGTTTATTTATTTGTTACGCTTTCACGCTAAAACGGCAAAACGGCAAAATGGCTTCGGACATAGGATACTGTTTATCCCGATATTCCAACGGGATCGAGACTTATGCGGGTGAAACCACGGGGTGAAAAGAAAAGAAAGAAAGAAAGAATGAAAAATACTTTGTTCTGCAAAAACAAAACGCGCATATAAAAACAAAAACACATAAAATACACACATACAAAAGTAACCAAAAGCCTCGTGTTCAACCAATAAAAAAAAAAAAAAAAAAAATATTAAATATATATAGGGTGCAGCTAGTTTACAAGATATTGAACAATTTTTTATGGAAAATGAAATTTTATATCACAATATTTGTTATTTTTTACAAGAACTACACTGTCCACGTTTTAAGAATCACGAATATTGTACGGAAAATAAATGGCTGTGGTTAGGTATTTTCGCAGAGGTATAGCATTTCAGTCTGCATAGCAAAGAGAGTAAACAAGCATCTACCAATAAAAACTACGTTTCCTGTAAAAACCATACAACCTTGTACAGGAAAAACAAATGTTTTTTGTAGATATACATACAGAGTGTTAGGCAGACGGTTGAACATACGAAAATGGCGGATCAGTGGGGCGGTCCAGTATCAAGACCCAGGCCACACGAATTTTCTTAAATTACTTTTTTATGTCTTCGTTGCTCAAACTTTAAGTGTTTATAATTTCATTTAAAAATCTACAAAATCTTTTGAAATTTGTATTTCATGCAGATGATTGCTAGAAAATTACCACGAGCCCTTTAACTACAAACAATTTAAAAATAAATACCAAAAGCCTAACGTTGCACTGCGTTAAAAAACTAGGAGTGTTGCAGTAGTTCTAATTCTAGGAAAGCATCTATGGTTCATAACCGTTCTAACGATATGCAACGGTATGCAATATGCATGATTTCTTTTAAAAACAACTAAAATAATTTGTCAATTTTAACTGCCTTGGCATTTTACGGAAAGACATTTGCGAAAAGTTAAATTAATGTAAAAAAAAATTTTGCTTGTAAGCATAGAAGCAAATTTTTTTATACATGTAAGATTTTACAATTATTCTAGATAAAAATAAATGTTTCCAGTTTAATTTTTTTTTAATGAAATTATGGATATTTGAAGTTTTAGCAACCACGAATTTCGAATAAAAGTTTTAAAAAGTGATTGAAAAATATATGTGTACCCTGGGTCTTATTATTGGGCCTAAACACATAGCAGACGGTTCCACGGATCCACTATTTTCGTATGTTCAACCGTTTGCCTAACATCCTGTATAATAATGTATCTTACAAGGGCACATATTTTGGCCAAAACTAGCGTTCAATTAGATTTCTGATGCCGATTACTGACACAACATTATGAGAAATTAATTACCCGAAAAAGGCAAAGAAATATTCGACTGAAAATCTGTATTTGTACCTGAAGGAGGCTATTAAATTGGCCTTCCTAATGTTCAAAATAATAAATGGTTTACGTGTATTCAGAAAATAGGTAGTTCAAGTACGTTTTATAATATTTTAACCCGTGTAAGTGGTCAGTAATTCACCTGAACCGGTTTATTCAAAAAAATGTTTGCCCTTTACCGCATGAAAAGGCTTTTTTGTTCCATTTTGAATTTCTGTGTGTAATGGTTTACGTTTTTGTAATTTTATATTTTTTTCGTCTATTGTTGCGATTAATTGTGTGGGCTTTTGAGGTTATTAACAATATTGCTTTTGTGTTCGGAGTTAACTTACCTAACAGAGGTTATTTGGCCATTATGTTTGGATGATAAGAGACTTGAATTAAGTAACTGCTATAGAACACGAAACCAAAATACTTTGAAATTAACATCATTATGTAAAAGAAAGTTCACAAGTTCATCTTATACTAGATGCGTCCGCGGTTTCACCCGCATAAGTCTCGATTCCGTGGGAATATCGAGATAAAAGGTATTTTATGTCCTTTTCCAGGTCATGGTCTACCCATGTGCCAAATTTCATCCAAATCCGTTCACCCGTTTTAGCGTGAAAGCGTAATAAACAGTGATCGGAGTAGGTAGATTGAACTGGGGTCATTGATCCGAAACGTATATATTACTATGGACATTCCTCCGGAATTGGTGGATTATTAAAAAAAAACCGGAACTTATGTAGGAAAATATTTAAATTTAAGTGCAACAATTTATATCTATCTATAAAAGATCTAGCTATCTAGCTATCCTAGGCTAAAAATAAAAAATAAATATTAAAGCTTCGATCGGAATTCGATTGTTTTTATTATTCAACAGATAAATAATGAATTAATTTAGTTTTGATACCTTCCTTTAAATTTTGAATTGAGTAGTAATAATATCACTACCAACATTAACAATATTTAATTGAATCCGGAAATACCGGAATTAACTTTCCGGAAAAATGGCTTATCCATGTTATTCTTTCTGTGTGCATTTATGATACAAGTACTAAAAATCAATCTACCTACTCCGATCACTGGTAATAAACAAACAAACTCAATTTCGCATTTATAACATTAGTTAGGATTACTTAATCCAAATCACCCTTAAGTAGATTACATAAAAAGGAACGCAACCGTTTAACTATGTCGCATAAAAACGTATAACACAAAATCCAATCCGAGATTTCGGGTCCAAATCTCCGAGACTGGCCCAATATCTATTTGCCGAAAGACCTCTATTGATTCGGGAACCCGACTTAATAAAGTTAGGGGTGCAACACCCGGAAAAATTGCCGGGAAAAGTAGAAGTTTCAAATGGAGAACATCAACGATGGGACTGGATTAAGCTATCAAAATCTGGCATCAAGGGATCCTTGGCAATCGGGTTCTGACGACCGATCCCAACCCCTAAGGCACCATTCTCACAACCGGCGATTTACGAGAAGGTATTAAAGCTAGCAACTAAGAGCGAGCAACGAGAGCAGCGAGCAGCGAGTACACGCCACCATCTACGAGCGATTACCTACTCGCTGAAGCGTATATACAGTTCGATTCAAAAGTAATGGCGGCTCGAAAGTGCGCTACTCGCTGCGCAGTACCCCACCTCTCACCCCCGCTGATCCATGAATTCGTTACTGCGCAGCGACTCGCCTCATATTCCGAGCCGCCATTAAGTTTGAATCGGGGTGTACTAAGTGTGAGTCTCTCGGCGAGTATTCTAAGCTTGGCGAGCGTCGCTGATTGAGTGCTCTCTTTGATAGGTCTTGTCGCTGCGACAAACGAGTACTCACCGGCAGTATGAACAGACAGCGATCAATTATTAATATAAATATATCTCTTTTACTTACACGGGACCTACAATCTTTTTACGTTTCTTGCGCGAGAAAATCTTTGATAGCTAGTCGCTTCCTCGTCGGCGGTGGGACGGGTGCCTAATGTCGATGACGTGAATACATCTATGTATACACCTTTGTCTTGTAATATCTTTGGGTTTCCTTATTTACTTGATACCGTTTTGCTAACGAGGAGAATCCAGATGATGATTGGAAGAACTAATTTTGTGGATTGAGTAGTTAATCAAGGTTTGTATTTGGTTGTCTACGTGTTGATTAGAATTAATTGCATAGAGATAATTGAAACGGCAAAAGTTGTTTGGCTTTTGGCTACTAAGTTTATAAAAATGCTTAATGGTGCCGATTCTCTTGTCACAAATGCCTCTAAACTAGACTAAAAATCACTAAAATTTTGTTTATTCCTGTCAAACGACGATTTCCCATTCGGAAATAAACTAAAGTGACACAACTTAACTATATTTTAGTTTGACAGCACTAAGATAGTACTGAGTTTTTAGTTTAGTGAAAATGGCAATTTTAGTATTCTGAATTTGAAATTTTTCACCTAAAATTTTGATTGTAAAATACCAAACCAGACTAAATCTGACGATTTTTAATCGCGATTAAAAAGGTGTGGGATAAAATAAGTTGTCATGAACTAAAATTCACATCAACATCTCAACTTCACGTGCAAAAACAGTACTTACTGTATTTATTTTTTCTTTTGCTTGTATCTCGAAAATGGTGCGTCCCATCGCAAAAATAATGAAAATTTCAACCACCTTCATAAAAACCCTTAAACCCCTAAACCTGAACATGTAGGTAATATTTTTGCATGTTTTCCATACAAAAAGTGAAAAATTCCATATAAAACACGTCGAGATGGCACCTCCTGCTCTAAAAAAATCACGGGTTTGGGCAAACCGGGTACCACGTGGATTCGCGATTGTCAAATTCTATTTTAGTTGTGTCAAAATATTTTTTTAGTTTAGAGAATTTTATTTGCAGAATAGCTCTAAGATTCTCATAGACAAAAGTAAGGAATTTTAGTGATAGTTCGGTGTACAAGAGAATCGGCACCAATGTGCGTCTTATTTGTGCAGATTAAACAATTATTTTTACTTTTTTTTTTTTTGGTAAAATCAATAAAGTAAATTTTGTTTCAGAGGTCAGTAAAAGAATATTTTTGTATTTCTCGGGCTCACACAAAGAAGTCTTCGTAAATGCGACATAATCTATTATCACTAATTACTTTTCCTAGTGACAAGTTATGAATGAATGTGAATGAGTAAAAATACTGACGCATTAGCTGATAATTTCAAAGTTAAATGCCCCAACCAAAATTAGAGGTAATTCTAATTGTTCAAAGTCTTTGACCCTAGAAATACCCAGCTTGCACCGTACGGACAATAGGAAGTAATTATGTCGAACTATGCTATTATCTAAACGGCCAGTTTTTGACTTTACCTTGCAAACGTTATGATTATAGGCTTCATCAGAACAACTACAGAAATAGTTGTCTAGTGGAAGTTAAAAAGGCCAGCTCTCTTTGAAAATAATAATATTATAGCAAGTGTTTTATACATTGTGTGTGTTTTGCATATGTTTATGATATCTTAATAGGATATGTTTTATGTTCAAAGAATATTGTTTTTAGGGTGGCCGCCACATAGCATCTGTAATTTTGCGGTGAATGAAGTCACTGAAACGTTATTTATGAAAGTATATTGGTGTGTCCTAGAGAGCATTTTTTGACACCGTCAAGTCAAACTCCACTGCCATCATTTTCATGACAGACGTCACTGCGGTCGATAAGTGCGATCACCGCTCCTTTTAGAAACCGTAGTTTTAGTCAAGTCGAAAAATACGCCTAACTAAGACCGTAGAATTACTAAAAAAAAAAATAGTAGAAGAAAAACAACAGAATAACGGTATTTGTTTGACTCGACTTGGCCGTGTTTTTTTTTTCAAAACATTATCTGATTGACTGACGGAGATTATTCCCAACGTAATTCTTGACATTTGTTCCATCCAAATGTCATCCCATTTTATAATATACTCAGCAGTAGTACGTGAAATATCAGTTCTTTTTGCTCATCTCAATTTCACGTGTAGTGTCATGTGCCAAATTGTCAATCTTTCAATCAATCAATTGGGTAGCGTTGCCAGTTGCCAGCTGGTTTTAGTTTTCACTTTTGTTGGACATATTTGGCAGATGAATGAGGTATTAAACATGGATAGAGTCGTCAATTGGCATCTTAATGACGCAATAAATTGCACGTGTGATTATCTGTCAACATTTGAGAGATATTTTTAATCTGTTGCTTACCGTTAAGTATTATTATTTATGGTTGCATTTTCGTGAATATAAATCTCTTGAATAATTAAACTAATAATTTAAGTTCATAATTTATTAACGTTTCCAATTTTATTAGTTACTTAATCGTGGTTTTGTTGAAAGTTTTATTTGACTAATGGTTTTTAAAACGTCAATAAATCTCAGTAGATTCGACACATAAAGGCACACGAGTTTAAAATTTCTTAACATTATTTATTTCTATCTCAGAAGAGTTTATTTTTTTATTCAGTTTCACACCCGCCTAGCTTACAAGTCGGATCTTGTGATCAATATTTCACATTTCGCCCACTTTCCGTACGCTCAAGTTTTTGTTGCTTACCCGTATAACATAATATTACAATGTCTCAATTACCTAGGTCTTATCGATGATATTAAAATATATTAATGTCTGAAAATGACGGCGAAAGGTGGTGATTTGGTGCCAGTTATTTTGAGAAAAAGAATTCCTTGTCGAAACTTGTTTGAATGTTCTTATTTATCGTATTTTGTCAAACAACTCATGTTTCTAGATTATATTTGAGTACAATAAAAACCCATTCAATTTTGTTGGCACTGTTCCTGATACCAGAGGCGTTTTAGCTCAACTTTTTTATATTTCTATTTCATTGAACATAGAATTAGATACTGCCAGTTGCATGACTGCGCTTTTTGGATTTTCACGAACGAATGAAACTAATTGGATTATATTGTAACCAACCTTTTTGGGACAACAGTATTTTTTTATTAAATCTATTTCACACGTAACTGGCGAAAAACTTACATGCTTCGGTTCTTTGTTAGAATAGAATGAATTAGATTATTTAATAAAAAGTATTATGCAAATAAATCTAGCCGTACATAGTTTAAACACTCTTAACACTTAAAACTTAAACTCGATCACCATTGTGGTAAATTGGTTAGACCAGCTGTCTTAGACCCAGAGGTCCCGGGTTCAATTCCCAATGGGAGCAAAATTTTCTGTTCGGTTTGGTTGGTGGTAGGGCTAGTTCTAGTGCGCCTGGCTAGCTACCGCCATCTTCCCTAAGTCTGTCGCCATAACAACAATCTTAAAAGCGTTGTTGTGTTTCGGTCGTTAGAGGTAATATAGCCAGTTCCTCTGTGGTTGAGGATTCCTGAAGCTCACTTCCACCTTCGGCCGGATCATCACTTACCATCAGGTGAGATGCACGTCAAGAGCATCCGAGTTGTGATGAAAAGAAAAAATAAAATTGTCAAAATGAACAAATTTTGCTGTACCTATACTCTATTTGAAATATTTTACATTTAACTAAACCTTTTTACAGTCCGTTCTACCGATTTTGACCTCTATTGCGTTGGTGGCTTGACAAATGGTAGCTGCAGTAAACAGTTGATATTGTAACCACTTTTTTGCTTTTAATGCCATCCTTATGCCTACGGTATAGAAGTCAGAATCAATTGAACGTACGGTAAAAAAGGTTTGTTTAAATGTATAATCTTATTTCAAATGGAGTATAAGTGTCTCTGGCTTTCTCTCGACCTCTGTCTGTTATAATCAAATCAAATAAGAGTCCATTATTCAAACTGAAATAGACTAGATTCAGAATTTGAAGTATTCGGTAGTAATAACGAAGGTTTACGCAGTATAAATAGGTAATACCTTTGCCTAGTAATGTATGTACCTACCTGTGTTTTTAGGGTTTAAATTTTAAAACCATAATTTAATTTGCAAATAAAAAACTACCGATTCACTTAAATTAACATTGTTACTGTTTTCTCTAAGTTAGCCTACAGATTATGAAAAGTGGTTAACTTTTCTATAAACTCAAATGACAAATATAATTTAATAAATATTAACAATAGATATATATCAAATCAGCTGTCCACCGCATGCCAAATTGAGCACCTGAGTGAAATGGCTTGTAACAATCCAGCCATAGGTCACTGACCTTTCAATCTTTTTATTAATAGAGGTGTCGATCGTAACAAAATTTATATCTTCTTATGATTTAATATAAACATTAAAGATATAAAAATACCACCTGGTGATCTGTTCGACGAGAAAGGTAAAAACGTGATCAATATTATATTTTTATAGTTTTAGAACAAAAGGTGAATTCAAAGATAAAGGGCCAAAGAATTAGGTCAATTATTTTTGTTCAAAGACTTTGGACGATTGCCAAAAATTAATGGGGTGTTAGGGATAGTATTCGTTAAAATGTGTCAATTTGTTTATTATTTTTGTTAATATTGTAATAATAAACACAGATGCCTTGAATCTTTAAATAACTGCTGATGGGTTAAATTTCTAACCGGTCAGAAATCGTTTGTTAATCATATTCCTCAACTTGTTCTTTTTTGTGTTAGTGTTTTTTTGCGTATTAATTACCGCAAATAAATGTATTTTCTTTCTTTAGTATATCATAAATAATAATAATACCAGCCTGTTACTGTCCCACTGCAGGGCAAAGGCCTCTTCTCATACAGAGAAGGTATGAGCATTGATCACCACGCTTGCTCAAGACGTGTTGGTGATTTCAGACTTATATTAACTATGTATATAAAGTCCAGGTTTCCTCACGATGTTTTCCTTCACCGATGTCAGTAATGTCCAAGATAAACTCAGAAAGTACATATGAATTGAAAAAGTCACATTGGTACTTGCCCGGATTTGAACCCACAACCTCGTGCATGAGAGGCGAGGCCTTAACCACTGGGCCATCACGACATATATCATAAATAACTAACTATAAATTTATATTAAAACGATACCCCCGAGATCGTTTGTTGAATCAGTTTATATAATAACAGTAACTCTATTAGTTTGGAACTTTGAGAGATACTTACCTATTAATATCACTATTAATTAAAAGCCACCTTTAATACACAAGCAAAGATTGTTTATATACAAAATAGGTACCTACCTACTCAATTTTTCATCACCGAACACTTTGAAAACAATGGTACATTGCAAGTTTATTGACTTTAATACTAAGACTATTTATCAGAAAACGTGTTCTACGTAAATTTAAACATTATGAACATAATGTTGCTATTGTAACAACTGTTCTAATATGTGACGTGTGTGGTTCATTTGTTTTACCTTTTTACCCTGAATACCTAAGGCAAATAGATGGAAAATATTTTACGAAAGCAAAAGATTGTTTTTTTTTTAAATAAAGGTTGTCAGTGACATCGACAAGCAAACTGTTACCATGAAATTCAGCACGTGATTCGACGAATATTTAAAAAAAAAAAAAAACTACTGTTTGCTACAAAAGTGTAATACCTACCAACACGATAAAAATGTATGGAACAACAGATTTTTTTATTAGTAACCGACGATCAATTTATATAGCATGTACCTGTCAACTACATTCTTTCTTTGGTTATCGAGCTGCTGAAATATTACTGACGATAAAACTCTATGACACTTTGCACAACCCGTAGATCGAACTAATGATCCCACGCTGTGGAGTGGTTCTACGGACTACTAACCCAATGAGATATAACAAAGTCAAAGCATTTATTTCAATTAAACTATTTAGAGCCAATCATCATAAAAGTTGAAGCTAGTTGCCCGTTCTAGAACGTAATCTCTATGGAGAAGAACGGGCTAAATTATGAACCAACAATCTAAAATCAGGGGGGCTTGTGGCTAAATAAAACAAAGGCACAGGTCGCTCTTCAATGTTAAGCAACTCTTGTCGAGGTCGGTCCGTGGATGGGTGAAAAGTATTAGGTACACCCACTGCTAGTTCTTTGATAGTCGTCTCGGGTTGCCAGACGCCCGTCTGACAACCGGCCCTGCCAAAGGGTATCGTGTTACCCAGTAACTGAGTTTTGGGGGTTAAATAGACATCCGATTAGACAAGAAGACCACCACATCATAGTTGGTAAATAGTTGATACGCAGATGGTGACGTATAAAGAGACATTAATGTAGTGAAGGAGACTAGAGGACTCTCTAATAAAACACGTATCCTAATATTATAAATGCGAAAGTGAATTTGTTTGTTGGTTTGATACGCTTTCACGCTAAAACGGCTGAATGGATTTAGATTTATTTTGACACATGGGTAGAACATGACCTGAGCTAGGACATAGGATACTTTTTACCCCAATATTCTTCAGGGATCGAGACTTATGCTGGTAAAACCTCGGGGCGTTGCTAGTTGAGTAATAATTTTATCTCGAAACTATTCCAAGAAATAAAATTACTTTGAATCCAGGCAGGGGTTATCCGAGCTGACTTCTTTTCTATGCTAAACATGCAATAGTTTTTATCTCGTAAAGCAATCCAAATTAAAACTGATACAGTACCTACAGTTACATCACACCCACGCACGGTTATCCCCCATCGCATGGGTCGAACGATCACGTTAAGCTACGCTTCCCGGGGTTGATCCATGAATGGGTGACCATCTTTACACACCGAGACTTCGAAAGACTTACACACCGAAAGCAGGTTAAGCCGTCGATCCCGGTTGTCACTTGTGGATCTTTGACAGTCGTTACGGGTTATCAGTAGCCCGAAAGTCTGACAATCAGTCTTACCAAGGGGTATCGTATTACCCAGTTACTAGGTTGTAAAGGTCAGATAGGCAGTGGCATTGTTACATAGTTTTCAATGAACACACACTTCTTGTTCTTGCCCATGATATTGTTTGAAAAGTTAATGCATTCAGACGATTGACTAAGTCGTTCAGTTGATATCGTGCCAAAAATGGTTCAGGGAATTTAATTTAGTGGATTGACTTCGTATTTATTTAGGCTTTTGTAAATATTTTCCTGTTTACTGGAAGCGTATTTTTATATACTTTAGATAATCTCATTGTTTAGTCAAAAGTCCTTTTTATATTTTATTATTTATCAAGTAAATGTTCAAGATTTCATTTGTTTATTTTTCGGAGATTGTGGGCTTCGTATTTTCGTCTATAAAACTTAAATGTCAAAACTCGTGATCACCGTTAATTTTATATTTTATTTTTGGTTAGCTTTCTACAGGTGTCATCCTAACTAATATTATAATGCGAAAATGCGTTTGTTTGTTACGCTTTCGAGTCTTATTACTGGCTGGACGTACGACGCGTTGCGTGAGCTCAGTACATAATACGCAACTAACTAACCACTCAAGGTCACTGGCATATATCTGCGTCTTAACCTGATGGATCGATCCATGCGGCTGTTATTACTTAGCCACGAGCTCCTCCTTAGCAACGAGCATTTTGACTATGTATATAGAGATACTTAATAATATGGTGTATGTAAAAACAGCACATACTCTTAAAATTAACATACAATTAAAGTATAAATAACTTCATTAACCGTTCAGTAACATTGACTTACGAAACCAACGTGTAGGTCACACAATTGCTTGAATCTGTGTTTAAAATGTGTGAAATTCAGCAATGGATGTCTTTAGGCTTTAATAATGATCAATGATCATTTTGAAGGTGAGCATTTTCAAAGTTGATATTTGCCCGTCCAAATTCATACGCATGTGACCGCCCTTATTTTTTTGAATATTCATGAAAAATTACTTTAAAGGGGGGGAGGGGGGGGGGCTTACTTCAAAAATTTTCATCTTTCATTTTTTTTTTTTTAGCTTTTGCCATATCTTCGATTTTATTAGCTCGATTCTGTTTAATATTTCTAAAAGCTTATGAGTTATTTTATCTGATTAACTAAGACTTGACGATGAAAAAAAAAACGGAGGCGACGAAACTTTTTTCTAAAAACCAAACAGTTATTTAAAAAAACACAAGTGTATGTCCATAAAATCATGGACGATTAAAAAAAATATATATAAAAAATTAAGATGGGGTCTATCTTAATATTTTTCTTTTTTTTCCTTGTGCAGTTTTTTTTTGATAATTTTTCATGAATATTCAGAAAAATACGGGCGGTCACATGCCTATGGGCGGCATTGTATAGGCGATGATCTATAAAATTCGACACGCACTCGGTTTAATTATTTAAGTTACAAGTCATCGATTGTTAACTCGACTTACTAATCTATCATTATTTAACGAATCGGTTTACGTACGAGAGTTACCTTATCCATGTCTGAATTGTCCTTTGAAAATATTCTATAACATGTAATCTGCCTGTTAAGGTGGGGCAAGCTGCCTGAGACGGTGCACATTTATCCGAACTGAACGCGTCGAACGAACCGAACGAAACAAATGTTAGAAATCTATATATGAAATTCTATGAAATCTCGCACACCTGCCCGCGTCGAATCGTCCGAATCTGGAAGACCGTTCTTAGCGTCGTCGCTGACTTCGATTCGTTCGACGGGTTCGACTCAGATAAGTGAGCGTTCACCTTTATAATACAAAATTAAAATGTTTTTGTATCGTAACAGATAAATTATAGTCAGCAAGCTTATTAGGTCACGAATACTATTACAGTAAAAAAAAAATCGTAATAGATGTTTTACGTTTACCCAAAACCTTTGGGATATTATCAACAACGAACACAAATCTTGAGAAAACTGTTTTCATCCCACGCTCAGCTGCCCTTACATTCATCATATCATTTCGAAACGTTTTTAGATTTACGACCGACGAAAATAAAATATTTTGGCATTGTCTTTAAGCGAATGTTTTGACTGCAGACGGTTTAATATACTCGTGGAACTAGAATGTATGGAATGATAAGATGTTTCCATTTTGAATGTTATAATCTAGATTCGAATCTAGGTTTGTGTTGTATTGGTTTTTGTAGTTGTATAGCTCTTGTGAAGGAGCTGGTCCGGGGCAATACAGAAAATAAAGCTATAAAGAAAAAATCTCCACAAACAAGATACATATTACAAAAACCGGCCAAGTGCGTGTCGGGCCACGCAGTTGTTTATCCCAAAAACAAACTTAACATAGTAGTTGAAAAACATGTTCTCCCATACATCGATATACGTCACGTTCAATTCTCCAACTGCAAATGTAAGTTTGTAATTACAATATTTTTTTTTACAAATTGACAATTTTCAAAGGTTTTCTTTTATGTGTGCTATGCGACCTTGCCTTTGCCAAATTTTATGATTCTAGGTCAACGGGAAGTACCCTATATGTATTTTTTTATTTGCGATTATCAAAATATATCGCATAAATGGCCGTATTTTTATTATTGCGCTGACTTAGAAGCTTGACTTTTTTAGAGCTCCAAGGTACTGTAGATCTATGCATTTCGTATTGATTTCAGCTTGATACCTCTACGCATTCCTGAGAAGAAGGGACTTGATAGACTGACTGCCAGACAGACAGACGGACAATGATGTGATCCTCTACGGGTTCCGTATTTTCCTTTCGAGGTACGGACCCCAAACATAAAATATGTACCATCGAGGAAGTTCAAATCTAACCACCATAAGAACTATTCTTGCTTACAGCGCTCGGGGGTTATAGAACCGGGCCGGTAACAGATGTGGTCATCTGATCACGGGATTTGGTTTTCAAACTGGTTAGATAACATTTATAAAAAATTAAAAGGGTCTCAAATAAAAGTGCAAACTTTGACAATGTTGTCCATTACTTAATTTTGCTTCTTGTGGACATACTAACACCGTACCTATTTCTGCCACAAAGCAGTGTTGTGTGTAAAACTGAATAACTTGCTGCGTGGGACCAACGTCATCATTGCGAAAAAAAAAATGCTGTCCCAATCATTTGGGTCGAGTAGGTTATGTATTGAAGTTTTGTATGAGACAGCTGATAATTTGTTCGCGATGACGATGTTGGTCACCCGGAGACACTTGTTCAGTTTCGTGGTCAATAAATAATAATAAAAGCCGTTTAAGTATTTCCAAATTTTGGGTACACAATTAATTTGTTAACAGAAAGTATTTGGGTAAGTAATCTTAATATGTCCCGCAGCTCAGTGTGCCTTTTGGCATAGGCCTCCTCCAACTGTCTCCATTGTGTTCTGTCTTCGGCAACTCTGGTCCAATATGGACCCAGGGTTAGACGGATGTCGTCTTCCCATCTTGTTTTTGGGCGCCCCCGATTTCTAGTCCCATCTTTTGGCTACCACAGAGTACCCAAAAGTCACTTGCTTGCTCCATTTGTTTCTCTTACATCGAAGCACGTGTCCTTTCCAGGCCCTGTGGTGGTCAATAATTATAAGAATAATTTATAAGAGTCCTTTTAAGTCAAGACTCAGAGCGTTCCTATTGGAGAAATGACTGTATTCAATAGACGACGACATATCTACGTTTCAAAAATAAATAAAAATGATATTAGTTAATTCAGAGACTAGGTAATATTTAGCTTGCAATGTTATTGAATTTTTATTTTATTATTTTGTTTCTTTTCTATAGCTAGTTCTATAGTTTTAATGAAAGTGTTTTTTTTTTGTAATGTATGTTTTCAAACACAATGTGAATTGTTTATGAATAAAATTGAATTGAATAACACAATCTTAAATATGACCATACATTTCTAATACACGCTGTATGAATAGGTAATGTTCAACCTTATACAAGGAACACCTTGTATAAGGTGTTCCTTATACAAGGTGCACCTTTGATGCATGATGATTTGGGTCATCAAAAGGAACACCTTTTGATGACCCAAATTACCTTTAAGGTTTTAAGCTATAAGTAAAAATAATACAAAAAGTAGAGTTATGGGATATCTAAAAAAATAAGTATATGTGCTGTAATAGTTACTAATTTAATCACCTCTAAATTAACCTTCTACGTTTTCTACCATTGTCCTAAATCTACCAACTACAATCAACTTATTCTTTCCCCTACTTTTTATATACATGTATATATATATATTTTTTTTTGGTCTTTGACATTTCTCGGGACTCTTGGGTCCCGGACCTTTGGAAGGCGTACAGGGGCCGAAGCCAACTCGCAGAGGCCCTTTAGGAGTTTTAATTAAATGAGGCACCTAATTATTATTATTATTATCGTCCATATATATAGTCTGTTATCGTATACATTATGTAAATATTATCTCGTTTAAAAATTAAATACAATTATTCTGATCTAATCAAAAGATAAAACAATGAAAAATGCTTGAACGATATTATATTTTTTTCTCAAGATTCGTTTATTTATTACTTATTAAATTACGGTGGTCAAGGTTACAATTAAATCGTTGTGTTTATTATTTAAATCTTACAAAACGACAATTAATAGGTAGTTAAGTTTTTTTTCTTCCAATGACCGTTTTTCCTGGTGCCTATTTTAATTAACTACTGTTGAAATGTTGATTTCTTGAAACAACTTCGTGATGAAAATGAATCAAAAAGTTGAACACGTATTATGAAACCGGACAAACGCATGTTGACAATATATAATATAATATAATAATCTCGCAAGTGAAATCATGTGCAGAAATCTGGAATAATTTTAATGGAGATGGGAGATTCACAGAATACTTCGCCCTTGAGGGTATATGTGGAGCTGTTCCACAAGCAATGGGACACTGAATATCGTGTCCAGCGTGTCCTGTTGTCTGCACGATGCAGGAGCTGATGGACGCAACTGAAGGTGCCAAAGACGTTGCCAAATTCTGGGCTGAATCAATCTAGATTTCCATCGACACGCTATGAAGAATTTCACAGCGAATTATCTTTACAGCAGCTGGTTGACAGAGCTCTGCTCGGGTGAAAATAGAGAATACTCATTTTTCGAACAGAAAAAAATTGAATTCTTATTTAATTTTTTGTGGAAATAGATAATCTAGCTATCCGCTTAGCGCGAAAGGGATATCAAATAAGATATAATATTACGCGATTTTTTTGCGGAAAAATAAGAAAAAGAGAAACGCATAAAAATGATGGACGCGTAAAGTATGCGGGCATAACGTAAAAATTATTAGACGTATGTATGTGCGTGGCGTGTGGCGTATGTGCCTAGGTAGGAGAGATAACAATAAAACTTGATTGTAAAGGCGAAAATACACATGACTGGTAGCTGGCACACTTGCATACCAGCTCCTTGCACGTGCCAGCTACTTTAATGTGTATACGTTAACTGGCATGCCTGTTCCTGGCATGCAAGTAGATTGCACAACATTTGATTTACTGGCATGCAATATGAGGGAGGGGTCGCGGGGGGCTGTAGAACGTGTAAACATACGTGACAGCTACAGGCATGCCAGTAGCTGACAGGGCTATTCTCTTAACTAAACGATGTGTGTGTATCTAAAGCCATTTAAATAAAAACACTTTCGCATTATAAGTACCAAATATTTTATTGTACCTATACCTACCTAATTACCCAAATGTTTCCCATAGTAAAATAATATTCATAAAATCATCCATCATGATCTATTCAGAGATTGAGAGCAGTGGTGGCCCAGTGGTAACGGTTGCGACTAACGAGTTGTAGGTCGTAGGTTCGAACTCTGACAGGCGCTCTACTTTGTGTGAATAATTTCATCACCACTGCTCTCAAAACGGTGAAGGAAAACATCGTGAGGGAAACGTGATGTCCTAGAACCAAAAATTCGAACACACGCGACATCTACCAACCCGCACCGGGCCCAATGGTGGATTACAGCCCACTCCCTTTCACAGAGAAAAGGCTTATGTCCCAGTAGTGGGAATATTATAGGCTAATTATGCTTAGGCATCATATTATTACAAAATTCAACAGTCTTACTGACCCTTCTTTTTTTTTCAATTTCGTTTTCCTCATCTACTTTCGGATCATAACAAAGTAAAAATATACAAATATATTTTTGTCACACAGTCCCAAAATATAGAAGCAATATTCTGTATGAAAAAGGACTGATTGTCAAACAGTAACTTACTGAACCTCGCCAATATTCTCGGCCTTATATTTACTTCTATATTATTACATACACTACTGCTGTTCGGTAGTCATGAGCACGTACGAATCTTTATACCTAAAACACTTCAAATAATCCTTTGTTCTTTTACGATGAAACATTTAGGCCCTTTTTTTGGATGGCACGTTCTTCTGAGGCGTTTTCCCTTGATCCAATTCGTTAGTTCTATTATTATGTACCTTTTTGAAAGAAAAAAATACCTTTTTCGGACTAAATCTGCCTTTCGCTTCATAGAATTTATTTTATATAGTTTTTCAGTTACAATTTATTCAGGCTTGTGATTATAAAAATATACTGATCCAGCCAATATGTGTGTTAAGACGATATGTGCTCCAATAAAGTATCCATTGATTAGCCAAGAAGTACAAATAAAGAACGTTTTTGTCCATAACAACACGAACATTACAAGCACCATTTGATGTATCAGCTACGTGTTAAACCAATTCAACTTTATTAAACCCTCTATACCCCAAAAGTTATACCGATGATCTGAAGGTGACAGGCATCCAATGATTCCGAGAAGCACAGGACCGGTCGATGTGGCGACGCCTGTGGGAGGCCTACGCCCAGGACTCTTTCGAGTGAATGGTGTTATTGATGATGAAGAAGAATATTGCTGTAACCAAATCATGTCAAAATAAAATCTCCCCATTTCATTTCACCGTCAAAAGTCAATCACAATAAAATTTACACACCAAGCATCAGCGAGCACTTTAACACTAAACGTACCGGAGTTAACGCAATTAATGTTACTACTAGTTCCACTCTCCCTAAGAGAAAAGGCGTTAAGTGAAAATAGAGGAAGTTTAACTTAAGTTAAAAGCAACATCACACGGGCTCCCAAGGGGTTATGCATTTGCATTCAGTTTAGAACTTTCGTGTATAATTAAGGTGACGCTTATGAGCGCTTGGCAGTTGCATGTTGGGTTTGGGATATCACTTGGATATTCTATGCCTTTGGGTTTGATGATCCCTTTGAAACGCTGGCCTATTTTTAGCTCAAAGAATTTGTTTTTCCTATTCAGGTGCCAACCTTTTGGACACTTTTTTCGTTGACTTGAATTTTTTTAGACACAGTGGGCAGTGTGGATTTCTAACACAAGGAATCGAGTGTCTGCGCTGGTTTCGCGAAGTTCCAAATCGGGAATCCTGATCGAGAAACCCAGTCGGGAAACCGTACGTCTGCGGCCATCCTAAGTGTATTCTATACCATCATGCAGTGCGCCCGCGTCCCTTCACTTTTCATGCACCATGCCATAGACAATAGTCTATACCATGGACAAGTAATGTTGGAACGTTGTGCGTGAGCCGATTGCAATATGTTATTAATTTACGGATTTTATTTATATTTGTATTTATTTTATTTTTTTATAAAAAAATATTGTTTATTTATTTATTTTGTTATACCCTAGTGGGATTTGTGTCCGTAGGTGTGTCCGTGGCATCACAGCGGGCCCTATCAGAATACCAGCGCTGCGGTATTTATTTTTAAATATCGCTGCATAGGCTAAGATAGGAGCCTTTTTGTTAGTTTTAGATGCTCCTTTTTAGTTTTTTATTACTGTTTGGCTTTCCTGCACGCGTAGTATGACTACCATAGAAACGGATTTTCTACAGATTTTGTCGACGGAAGAATAGACAAAATGACAGATTGTGATTGTTTATCCGTCATTTTGTCTATTCTTCCGTCGAAAAAACTCGTTTCTATTGTGCTCATGCTAAGCGTGCTGTGCGTGTTGCAAATAAAATATTTTTCTTTCTTTCTTTCTTTTCAGAAGAAAATGTGTATGGATCCAAAAAAAACACAAATCTGTTTACGTTTTCCGTAGTCGTTTTCGTGTAGTTATTCTCACTAATAGTTTCCGCTTGGGGAAGGTAAATAGAAGTGTAGGACTATCGACTAACTCGTTAACTGCCCGCACCACTTAAGGAAAAGGGCGCTTGAGTCTCTTGTGGAATGCACTCCGTTTGAACTTTGCTTTAGCACGAAAGATTTAATCATTAGATTTGCCTTAACGGTACTTAGGTCTTGCAAAAATTGTTGATGCAGAAAATTGAGCTCACTGATAAAACCCGTATAAAACGATACATTTGATTTTCAGTATGAGTGAGCGAGAAATTCTATTCAAATTTCATTGTCAACGAAACCGAAACGTGACCATCTTTTGACGCGGTCAAGCAAATCAAACGATTTAAATCTTTGTTTAGCATGACCTAGAGGAATAAAGACATTCTGATTATACCCAATAGTTATCTCCAATATCTTCAAAGACTTTAGCTAATTTAAAATGCAATGACATTTTTTCATACTTTTGTTTTTATTCTATAGATACCATTCTATTGCATTTTTACTAGCATACGCATAGTATTCATCTTCCATAACTTTAAAAAGATAAAAACTACCTACATTGTAATACACCCCACTCTTCGGTAGTCATAACAATGAAAACACAACTACATCAGTAGAAACAACACGTCTAGATAATCATACCAATATTTTGCTACATTATTTTAGTCCTTTGCTCGTGAAAGACAAATTGGTCCATGTCTGGTCCCGAACAAATGACAGGCACGTTTCAGTGTCACCTGTAACCACAGAGACATCATGGCTTCACAATGTTACATGTCATGTTACACTAACTATAAAGGCGTCGCTCCACAGCAACCCACGGCTACGCTACGCGTGTACGTGTACTCGCTTTTTATGAAAATATATGTGCGACTGCGACCATAAGCCAAGCTACGTACGAAAGCGAGAGGGAACGTGAGGTTTTCCAGATTAGCTGCGCTGTTCATTTGTTTACTAGCCAAGTAAACAAATGAACCGCGCAGCTGAAGTCTCGCGACTCTAACAAAACATTTGTATGAAAACTTCTCGGTAGAAAAATTACCGGTGTCGCGTCGAGGAAAACCTCTCCTGCATATCTTAAGTAGCAGTGGACGGTCGACTTTATACGTTATGTACAACATAATGCTATATACACGTGCTGAGTGTTATTTGCTTAGAGATTGAGACCTCTCTGTGACTCAGACCTCTCGATAGTAACAGAATGAAGTTTGGTTTCTGTTAGTTCTTCTAATGTTTTCATACAGGGGATGTTTTAACGAGCAGGAAAATTATCATCACCATCATTATTTAATCAAGCCGAAACACAGAAAGGAAATAAAGAAAAAAACACGTTCACTGTCCCTGTGATTTTCACATCCAGCGGATTCACGCAACAAAAATATTCTGAATTTCTTTTTGCCAAACTTTTTATTTCTACTGTTATCAAGTCGCAGTTCATTAAATACGACGCAAATTCCAACAATTAAGAAAAGGTTAAGATCATGTTCAATTCTAATTACTTTTGGCAGTGACCGCCCTAACTATGCGAAGTGGACTCGTGTATGATGAAACAAGACCCCACTTATATTTTGTAGGTCACCTTTTGATAATTAAACGTATAAGACGGGCATACTACACAATTAAAATTTGTTATAAATTCCAGTACCCTTATTGCGTAATACACGATTAATCAGAATCTGAACCGTTTTGAAACAGATTGCTAATCCATTGCTTCAAAAGTTCGAAAAAAAAATCTGCTCGAAAACGGAAATAACGCAGTGAATGATGTTGAACTGTCAAAATGAAACAGATTAGTCGTAATCGTTTACGAAAATATGTTGCGTAATTAGATAGCTGGTCGACTTTTACGAGAGTTACGGCAAAAGGATCTCCATTCTTAGCAGCGACCACATGTCTCCCAAGCTCACCAGCACGCGTAGCATGACGCTTTCTATTTCTACGAAGAATAGACACAGCTCTTTCTATACAAACTGACGTTTCTCCATTTTTGACATCGCACCGTAGAAATCTTTCTACTATCTGTCATTTTGTCTTACGTTTCTAACAATCTTTGTCTAAGTCCTTCTACATGTAGACTATTTCAGAAGAAAGTTTTCTATGCCAAACTGTCAAAATCACACTGAAAACTGACTGTTGTCTAAGGTAGTAAAGACAATTTGATTTTGTAATCGCCATGCTAAAGACAACAGAAAACTTTCTACTCGACGGCCACAAGGTATATACGGTTATCAACAAAATCATGATTTTACAGAAGAACGTTTTGAATGCAAAATTGTCATAATTAATAGAAGAACAAAGCTATCTTCTATTTTACATCATTTAGTTAATAGGGCATTACCAGGGAAATGGTTAAGGTCAATGTTTGTATGTGTTCTGGTGTGATTGACTTGCTTGTTTAGCTGCTACCTTTTGGGTCTTTTAATGGGTATTTAGGTTAAATAAAAGAACTAGTTGCTGTTACAATGGTCGTTAGCGAATGTGTATTTTATAATTTTATACAGCGATCGAGGGAAAAAGGATAGGAACAAACGGGCCAATCACAACAAGCCATCACGTCATTTAGCTGCGCTGTGATTGGCTTACGATGAAGCGACCGAATTCCGTTTGGATATTCATCCCAAACATGCCCGCGGCCTTGAAAGCATCAGCTTACAATTGAAATTTCCATTTACTCATCTTCGACCAGAGGGCAGATCTTCGTATATGGCCGTCTCACGATGCCTGATGATGTCTGAATGTCTGCTACTCGTGAGATACCATTGTTGCCAGGTATCGTCTTCATGATCCGACCTAATTGCCATTTCAGCGGCGGAAGGTTGATATCTTTAATAATGACAAGCGTGTCAGGTTTTAGGTCTGCCATATTTTTCCTCCATTTGGTTCTAGTTTGTAGCTCCGAGATGTATTCCTTGGCCCAGCGTGACCAGAACTGCTGCCGGATCTGTTCCACTCTCTGGTAGCGAGTCAATCTATGAACTGACAAGTCTCGCAGGTCATCTTCACAGACTGGTGCGGTGAGTGGTCGTCCGATCAAAAAGTGTCCAGGGCTGAGGGGAAGGTAGTCTCGAGGATCCGAAGACAAGGGAGTCATTGGTCGAGAGTTCAACATCGCTTCGATTTGACATAACACTGTAGTGAGTTCCTCGAAGGCTAAGTGAGCGTTGCCCACTACTCGGCGAAGATGGTACTTGCATGACTTGACCCCAGCTTCCCACAAGCCACCGAAATGCGGGGAATATGGGGGAATAAAAGAAAATTGAATTTGTTGAACCCTTGCGTAATCAATAATATCTTTTCTACATTTTAATAAAAACTGAGCAAAATCATTACTTAAGCCTACAAAATTGCGTCCATTGTCCGAAAATATTTCTGACGGCTTCCCGCGCCGTGAAATGAAACGCTTAAGCGCAAGTAAGTATGCATCAGAAGAGAGGTCACTAACTAATTCCAAGTGGACTGCGCGCGTCGTGAAACAGATAAACAGACAAATGTATGATTTAATTAGTTTCGCGCCTCTGCCTTTTCGGTTTTGTATGAACACCGGCCCTGCGTAGTCTACACCTGTGCGAATGAAAGGAAAACTAGCGGTTACCCGTTCTTTAGGTAGGTTGCCCATGAGTGGGGTTAATGTTTTACCTCGAATGCGCTTACAGATGACACATTGTTGCGTCACCTTCTTAGCTAGGTTTCTACCAGACAGTGGCCACCAATTCTCACGCAAACGGTAAAGTAACGCTTGAAGTCCGCAGTGCATAGATTGGTTGTGTTCGTGCCTAAACAATAGAAGTGTAAAGTGATGTACAGAAGACAAAAGAATTGGGTGTTTTTTACTATAATCAAAGTCGGGCGAGTTCTTTATCCTACCTCCCACTCTAATTATATTATCACTATCTAGAAACAAATTTAAACTCGAAAGACTAACGCTTGACTTGATATCTTTTCCATTTTTTAGTAAACTATACTCAACTGGAAATGATTCCATTTGTGATAATCGTGCAAGTGTACTAATGGCATGTCTTAACTCAATAACAGTGATCGTACCTGTCAGCTGATTTGTTTTGTTGAGCGCACAGCTGTTGTGAATAAAGCGTAGTACATAGGCAGCAACATGACTCATGCGATTAAAATGCGAAAACCTATTGAATGGAAAAAATGTTTCGAGTGTAGTATTTTTTGTTAATAATGACTTTATAACATTTGCTTTGAGTTCAGGTAACTCTTTAGGCGAGATGTCATTAACATTTCTATCAAAGTCAAGGCCGTGCATAAAGTTAGGGCCTTCCCACCATAATGTGGATGAAGCCAAGTCTTCAAGACTCACACCACGCGAAACGAGGTCAGCAGGGTTATCTTTTCCACTTACATGTCGCCAAGAAAACACACTCGTAAGTTCGTTTATTTCAGCAACTCGGTTTTGCACAAAAGTTTTAAGCAAATTAGGTGCCATGCGTAACCAACCTAACACGATAGTCGAGTCGGTCCAAAATGTGACGTCATCAAATTTACGAGTAAGTGAACCGTTAATCCTGTCAAACAGCCTAGCACCCAGCAACGCACCGCACAGTTCCAGACGCGGTATACTAACGGGTTTCAATGGAGCCACTCTACCCTTCGAAATAAGCAATTTCACTGTCACCTCACTAATACCTACACTACGTACATAAGCGCACGCGCCATATGCAGTTTGTGACGCGTCTGTAAAAATGTGTAACTCAGTCCGAGTAGAATCACATTGGAAGCCGTGTCGCGGAACTTTGATGGTGTAAAGATAAGAAAGACTGTCAACAAACCGGTTCCATGTTCGCACGACATCAGTGGGAAGCGGATCATCCCAATCTAATTTTAATAGCCAAAGTTTTTGCAATAATACCTTGCCGATGATAACAGAAGGGCTCAACAATCCCAATGGATCATATATCTGAGAAACAGTTGACAGAATTATGCGTTTAGTAACAGGATTGGCGCTGTTTTGAAATTGCGTATGGAAATTAAACTCGTCCGCGATGCTACACCAACCTATACCTAATGTTCTACATTGACTATTATCACCTAAATTTAAGTCACGAAATATACTGTGATCAGACTGTGACTTCGTTGAAGCTGATGTACCGTCGAGTTCAAAGTTAAAGGTCCATTTGCGGAGCGGAAAGCAGCCGGACTTAAGAATGTCTGATGTACGTTTGCATATGTCAAGTAATTTGACCTTGTCGTCACACGAGGTCAGAAGGTCATCTACGTAAAAATCGTCAGTTATGACCCTTTTTACCTCGGGGTCCGTACAGTCAGCTCCTAATTGCTTAAGACACCTAACACTGAGAAAGGGCGCCGACGCTGTGCCGTATGTTACGGTGCTCAGCTGATAGAACTCGAGCTGTTTTGTCGGATCGTCACGCCACATAATAAGTTGCAAGTCACGTTGAGAGGGATCAACAAGGACTTGACGGTACATCTTCTCACAATCTGCAATTGCAGTGAATTTAAATTGTCTGAACCGTAGCAAAATACCCAGCAAGTCTCCCTGAATAGGAGGTCCTACAAGCTGGATATCGTTGAGAGATTTGCCGTTACTAGTCGCAGCACTGGCGTCGAATACTACACGAAGCTTCGTAGTCGTGCTGTGTTCTCGAAAAACGCCGTGATGCGGCATAAAATAGTAAGGACTCGTGTAAGAATCAACCCGAGTCATGTGACCCAAGTTGATATATTCGTGTATAAAATCAGTGTATAACTTCTTATAGCTAATAGGTGCGCGTAATAACCTATTCTCTAAGGACAAAAAACGCCGCTTTGCCTGGGGAAATGATTCACCCAAAGCGTCGGGTGACTCTTTGAGAGGAATGTGAACACAAAATCGTCCATCTTTATTGCGCGTAGTGGTTGTGATGAAAGACTGTTCACAGACCTGCTCATCGTCTGTGTGTGTATTCCGAAGCTTGGGTAACTCCTCCAACTCCCAGAACTGACGTAGCTGATTGTCCATGGATTGAGTGAAGTTACATTGGACATGTCCATTATTATGATGTGTATTATTAATAGGACCCGATATTATCCAACCTAATTTCGTGTTCTGTAAGAACGGACCGTTCGGTAAACGCATCTTGCCATCGATAAGCAAGTCCCAAAATCGATCCGCGCCTATTAAAACATCTATCTTTTGCGGCCCTAAAAATCGCGTATTTGCCAGCTGCAGGTGTTCAGGAATCCTAAACTGTGTGCTTTGTACCTGCATAGCAGGCAATGTGGCCGTTATTTCAGATAGAACGAAACATTTAATGTGAATTGAGTAGGAATTAATACGTGATTTGATTTCTAGATCACACGTTTGTGTACAATGTGATACCGAATTACCTACTCCTCGTATTTCATGAGTGGACTGTATTAGTGGAATATCTAACAATTCGCAAAACGAATTTGTAATAAAGCAGCTCTGACTACCGCTGTCGAGTAATACACATGCGACATGATAATTATTATGTTTATCAGGAATCTCAACTAATGCAGTAGATAAGAGAACCGGTTGCACGTCTATGCATTGCGTATGTGTGTGTGTATCAGTGTGAACATTGCTAACTTGAATGAATTGATTTACGTTATTGGGATCATGTACTGTCTCACAGACGCGTGGTGGGGGCGCGCATTGTGCGCTAGCCACTGCCGCTGCCGCCGCAGTCGTCGTACCTGTCACGGTACAGCTAGATTGGCTGGAATCATTAGGATGAATAAGTGAATTATGTTTCATGTTACATTGTTTACAAGGTCCCCACAAGCAACCGTCTAAAGTGTGTCCGGAGCGCAAGCAATTCTCACACAAGTTGTTATCTTTGACAACCTTTAATTTGCTTAGTAAGTTCATATTAACGAATTGTGTACAAGTGTAAATTGGGTGTTTACCTTTGCATACCACGCACAATCTACGCGCTTTACGGCCTGCTGTTGACGGTGGGTTACTTGAGGAAACATTACAGTGTGCTATATTACCTCTGATATTTTTTGTTTCTGTCTTATGGTGATCTTTTGTGTGTGATATTGATAATGCTAATGTTTCCAACAAATCAGCCTTACTTTTAAGGAAGTTAATCAAACTGTCAACCTTCAATTTAGTTCTAGGAGGGGTGTTTGCCAACAATAAACCTCTATGTTGTTCCCACTCCCGTTCTGTGGTTATATCGAGCTTAGAAACAACTATATATATTATAAGCGTATCCCAGGTATCTGTTGGCTCATCAAGGGTTTTTAAAGCACGTAAATTGTTTATGATTGTATCTATAAGTTTTCTAATTAGTGAAGGTGACTCTTTCAATGGTTGTATTGAGAACAATGCTTTTAGGTGACTATTCACTAATAACCTATCATTATCGTACCTATTTAGGAGTAATTCCCATGCCACAGAGTAGTTAGCTGCAGAAATCTGTAGCGCGTTTACAACTGATTCGGCACTTCCTTTGAGCGAAGACTTTAGATAATGGAATTTTTGAATGTTACTAATCTCAGTCGAATTGTGCACCAAAGATATAAACGTGTCCCTATATTCGAGCCAGTGTTCATACACGCCGTCGAACGTAGGCAACATGATGGTTGGTAATTTAACTGACACTGGCCTGTCTATATGCTGACACGGTTTGGAACAATCAGTGACCTCTTCACTGACGCTAAGAATGGATTCAGCTCGGGCAATAGTATTATAGTAGCCGTCTTCGAACTGTTGGCGCTGATCTAACTGATCATCTATATCACTATCGGAAACTAGTTCTTCAAGTTTTGATTGTATTTCATTAAATTCACTAAATAAAATCTCAGCACCCTTTACACGTAATTTTAAATCTATTTTTAACTCACTAGATATTGTTGTTACACTGATAGTATTTATATAATTAGAAAGTTTAGTTAACCTACCCTTAACGATACCACGTTTCCTAACCAAATCGCGCATGATTTGCTCAGTTTTTTCATCACTAATAGTTCTATAGGGGGACCTATCACGTATTTTGCTAGGACCCTTCCCTTCATCAGCCATTAATGGCATCCCGGTGGCCCGTGAAAAATGGAGTACTCACGTGCAAAGTGACTGCGTGTGACAACGGCTTGTGCTAGTAGTGACACGATCAGACAAGGTGTCGCTCTGCGCAATGGGCAACCCTCACCAACACCCTCACTGGAATCAGATCACAAAACGGTATTACACTTATGAACTCAGCAGCTCTTGAAAACTGGAACTTGATAAACGCACCGTATGTCCGCTTGTTCTTCCAAAATCTTCGATTGTCCTTTCACATCAATAAGATTGAAGGCCCTTGCGTAATTATGCTGCTGAATCTGCGCTTCTAATTGTAATTTTGCTCGTCTTTATGTGTCTGCGTGGTCGTAGCAGCTTGGCAGTCCAAAGGTCGCTTGACTCGACGATTTGGCTTTGATGCGTCAAATCCTCGAAATCCGGCTCGAAGGACCAAATATGTTTGTATGTGTTCTGGTGTGATTGACTTGCTTGTTTAGCTGCTACCTTTTGGGTCTTTTAATGGGTATTTAGGTTAAATAAAAGAACTAGTTGCTGTTACAATGGTCGTTAGCGAATGTGTATTTTATAATTTTATACAGCGATCGAGGGAAAAAGGATAGGAACAAACGGGCCAATCACAACAAGCCATCACGTCATTTAGCTGCGCTGTGATTGGCTTACGATGAAGCGACCGAATTCCGTTTGGATATTCATCCCAAACAGTCAATATTACTGTAATATTTTGTTCCAAAACACAGTACTTCGTCATTTTAAGAATAAATGTTGTGTGCGTGTTCAAACAGAAAAAAGTCCTATGACAAAACAAAGAATTCTGAGTCGAATTATGTCAAAGAGTGAATTTCGAAAAAAGTGCAGTTGACTCTTTCTACTTTGCTGCCGTCGTACTGTCTACACGGAACGTCATTTTTGTCTACATTTCCGTCGACAAAAAGTTGCTCATGCTACGCGTGCTGGGGAAGTATTACGACCATACCTACTTCTACCACCAAGTAAAGTTGCTGTATGTCAGCGCCAGTGCCAGCGTGTGTGTGCCAGCGCTGGGGCTCTGTCTCGCATAGGGTCGCAGCTTTATGCTGAGCGATGGCCGTTTTGCGTGGATGTGACGCATGTTTTCCCCCAAACTGTTTATTTTCGTGTTTTGTTCTTACCTTGCGTCATGTATACCGCAAATAAACGTATTTTCTTTCTTTCTTTGTCTTTCTTATGTGTTCTGGTTCGAATACTGCCGGTGCATTACATGAAAAATTTCAGCTGCCAACTTCTCTGCGATGCAGCGTCTTTGTGATGGTTTTACAGATGTCCTTAGGCGGCAGTAACAACGGTGTTGTGTTGGCATATTTGCCATCAAATAACATGAATAATATCATGAACAAGATCACTCATTCTTCCGCTTGTCGTACTTTCCACAATATTTACAATGCCAACTTGTACAGTCGAACAAGTTATTTGGTATACAGGCAGGTAGCTCAACACCACCAACCAACCAGCACCAACTGGCGGGTTCCGTAAGGACCAATGTCTGCTGGGGTTGCGGGTTTGTCCGAAAGGGATATCGCGGCCACGGCACACGGGCAACGGAAGGAACACGGGTGGGTTTTAGTCAGTAAAAGACTGACACGCCTTCTCGCTCCGCCCAGACCGGGAGAAGTCATTTGATGATTTCCCACCCTTAAAAAAAAAAAAAGGCTGCTAACTAACTACTTTTAAAGGATGTTGTAAGTGTGCAGGATAGTTAATTCCTTTAGATAATTCCTTCAAAAAAATTAGGAGATAAATGTGACTTCCACCAAGTTATATTTGTTTTTTAATTTTCGAGTTCGCACTGAGCCCGCATGGTGGATTATCGCCCACTCCCTCTCTCAGTGAGGAAGCCTGTAGCCCAGCAATGGGAACATTTTAGGCTGGTTATGTTATTCTTTTAAAACTTATAAAGAGTTTATGCTCACAATAATAAAAAACTGGCCAAGTGCGTGTCGGACCACACACAATGAAGGGTTCCGTAGTTGGGATGAATTTATCCCAAGAGCAAACTGAACATTTTAGTTGAAAAACATGTTCTTCCATACAACTGCAAATGTTAGTTTGTACGGATAATATTGAGTTATTTACCATGTTATTTTAAGATGACTTTACGCTTTTAAGATGACATAGACTTATAGGTTTTCCTGTTGTCTATAAGTATAGAATTATTCACAATAATTATTTAGAAATTTTATATTCATCAGTTTCGGACAAAAGGGACCGGTCGGTACATTCGGCGTAAATCGGCTCTGACGGACGGACAGACAGACAGACACACGAGTGATCCTAACATAAGGGTTCCGGTTTTTCATTCGGACTTACGGAACTCTAAAAATGTAATAATACCTACTATAATGATCACACTGCTGGAAAACCAAACAGAAAAAAATAAATTGCCACTGTATTGAAAATATTCATATTTTTTCCCGTATATTACAGAGCTTGTGCGACTTTACTTTTATCAACAAAGTAATATTATCTTCTGTGTCAAGACATTTACAGCTGTTTTATGGGTTCCCATTGTAGTGTGGTGTGTTTTTCTGTACGTTCGCTCTACAAAGTCGAATGGTGATTTCATTGTAACTGTAAATAATTCTGACGTTGTCTGACGTAGGCATTGTCTTGATAGTTTATGGTGTAATTTCTTTAAGTTGATTGCGGGTAGTCATTTGTGGTTTGTTCATGATATTTATAGTTTTGTTTGAAGCATCTGCATATGCTAGCGTAGTAACTTTTTCTTCCGTTGTATTAGTACATGTGAGTTCAGTTTTAATATTAGATTGTAGTACTTCTTTAGTGGTGACTTCAGATTTTTCAGTAGGATCCGTACGCGACGCAACCAGTCAGAAACGAGTTAAGGCGACGATAACCGACTTTTAATGATTTCATACTGAAGGTCACGTCTAAACGAGTAGTGTGAGGTTTGGAAAAAATATATGTTAAATTAGAGCATTTTCTTAATAACTTAATATAGAAATATTTTAGATAGTGAAATGAATTTGTAAACTTATGTCTAACGTGGATAAAAAACTGAGAAACACGCAAAATCTCTCAAGCGTATTTTTATGAAACCTTCACCATTTTAAAGATGATTTAATTATTGATATTTAAGTAGTAGTTTTATTAAAATAACTTTTGTTTTTTGTATAATAAATTAATAATGCGTTTAATTTAGGACAGTGATCCTTGATGGGCGAGTCCTATTACTGGCTGAACGAACGACGCATTGCGTGAGCTCAGTACAGAATACGCAAGCTAACCACTCAAGGTCACTGGCATATATCTGCGTCTTAATGACGCGTATTTTAAAAGACTGTCTCGTTAGCCTGGTGGTTGCAAGCTCTACTGTTGAGCATTCGGGTTTTATTCCCGGACTGGCAAAGTGTTTATGGGTTTTCCGTCAGGAATTCCTCAGTTACAGTCCGGAGTCTGAATTTGAGCCAATACAAAATAAATAAAAAACTGAGTTGATGGCAATAGGCTCGCCCCCTATTAGACAGAGGTGTACCTAATGTAGACCACATTAGTTACACCTCTGTCTAACCCTTCGAGGCTTACAGCCGTCATGTTATGTTATGTTACAAGTCGCGTCATATAGTGATCACTTCTGAAAACTAGAGCTGTGACATTCTGGCTACTCATTGGTGACTTGAGTTTATTACACTTTTCTTTTGAGAAATCGTGGGCGATGGGCCTAATATCGACAAATTAACTGTAACGACAATATTTAATAACAAGTCTAAGATGAGATTCATGAAAAAGTTTTTCTTGACGATTTATTGAAGAATGTATCACTGTAAGTACATGACGATGTTAATGCGACTTCAAAAAAGGAGATATGGTTATATGTAATGTTCGTCTGTATATAGTTTTTTTTAATTGTCATCAGTTGTGAACCGATTTTGAAAATTCTTTTTTTATAATATCGCAGGGGAAGTTTTCGCGGTGGGCCCATATAAATTTAATTAACTTTACTTGGTTAGTTAGCTTTGATAATACATATTTAATTCACTTTGTGAACCACGTAGTCACTGTTGTTTACATAGCAATTAGTGGTATACAAATTGGTGTGGGGTAGGTACAGTCAAGTGGGCTCCAGAGAAACCTCACCTTTTTTACATTGCTAGGGGATGAGGTTTCTCTGGAGCCCACTGTCTTATAATTAAAAAGTGAAAAATAAACACTTCAAACAAAAAAAATAACAAAGTGAAAAATAACTTTAAATTCGGAAGTCGGAGTCTTTAGTTTAGTTTTTTCCTTTTTTGGTACCGACTTCCGAAATTGACTTGACTCTTGGCTGTACGTAGTAGTGCGTTGTGTTTTTTTTTGGAAATTGTTTTTTTTTTCGTAAAAAGTTTTTATTTTTAAATTTTTTGTTATAGTACAGTTAGTCACAAGTCTAAGATGAAATCCATGAGGAAGTTTTTCTTGAACAATTTTACAGGCAAGATGAACAGGGTGTAAAGTTCCCTCATCTACCATAGAAAAAAGGAGGATCCTCCGACCAGACGGCTGTCGTGTCTGGCGGGCAACTGCCTAATGGTTGAAGTCGGGAGCTCGTATATATGTCAATCGCGCGGTAAACTCTAACTGCTCGATACAGGATTTGTGTGACGTCAGGTTTTAGATGCGTAGTGGCGATGTGGATGCCAGCAAACTATTATTATTTAATTTATTGATGTTTGTATCAGTGTAGTACATGACGATGTTAATTCTCTTTCCATTTCTTTTACTTATTATTTTTCGCAATTTGCCTGCCAAGCATATTTTTAGTTAAATACTGTTCTTTGTCCTAACCAGGGACCACACAACGTAATTGATTTGCATAACATTACAACTGGAATTAGTCTCAGACCTTTGGCCTTCGATTTTCACCGCATCGAATGAACATGTAAATTGTTCTCGAGATTCTACACTTGTAATTAGTTGTTAACAAAACTATGTGACATAGTGTTGATATTTGAGAAAATAATTTTTTATAAAAAAATAACATAACATAAAGCCTGTATTCCCCGAAGGCTTAGGCAGAGGTGTACCTGTAGTACACCCACATTACGCCAGTTATAATGTTTAAGTGTGTGGCGAGCCTATTGCCATCTAACGGGCAAAAATTCAGACCCTGGGCTACTGTATTAAAATATGTTTAGTTAAACATAAGAAGGTAGGTACTTATATTTAAAATTCAAGCGGTTTGCTAATTACAATAGTCAGATTTGCAAGTTAAATCCGTTGTGTGTTTGCAGTTCACAGACAAAATTTATTCACTATAGATGCGGCGTAATGTTTGCTTAAAATAGTAACAAGTTAAAAACACAATACAAACAAATTAACACGCATTTAGAAGAAAAAAAACTAATAATTCCAAATACTCGTAACATTAAAGTAGAGTGACGAAACTGCTAGAACGTTTAAAAACAAACATTTGGTTTTATTGCTTAATTAAATATTTAGTTAAAACAAGACACATACCTACTTCTGTTTATTGTACGTATAAAATTGCAAAATATTATATTTTTTTAATATCGATACGAAAACATATTTTTATACCGTAATCGCAAGTCGCAACTACCTTAATAATTGCTTTTAATTAAAGCATACAATGCTGTGTCACTACCAAGCATAATTTTGGCTAGATTGTAGCCCTTAATTCAGCCAATTAGCCAAAGAGAAGATTGACAAGAGTAATGAATAATAATAATAGTTTATTGGTAAAACAAGTATAGGCATCAACAAAAAAAAAAAATTGGATCCTGCTTTTAGGCAGATAGTGCCTGTATACGTATTAGGAGAGTCCGCTCTTCCATAGCAAGACGTGTTAAATAAAAAGCAAAACGTATATTTTTTATGCTAAAATTACATAAATTAACATTAAATTAAATTAATTCAAACGTGTGTAGGAGTCGTTGCAAGTATGTGTGTGAGTATATGTGAGTGAAAGTGTAGCCTGTAGGTGTGACTGAGAGTACATGAGTGCGAGTGAGGGTGTGTATGAGTCAAGGTTTCAAAACTGTTTCGGTATCATTGTAGGTAAGCGTTTGTATCCACTCAATTTTTTTTTTTGAATGGCATAGTAGTTTTTGGGATAACTGTAGATGTATTTATTGATTTTATTATATAGCGCTGCAGATCGTTTACTAAATTGCATATTGGTAATTTGGTAAACGAACTAAGCCAAAACCAAATCGAACCGAAACGGTTAAACTTTTTGGCGATTACAGTTATGAACCATTTGGGGTCAAAACTCATGGGGTCCGAATGTGATACGTCTCCGTTTCAAACGAAATTTCTCGCTAACTTTTCAACACTTTGCGAGACCAGGCTTGGTCGTTCTTTGGCCAGAGAATTAGCACTGCCATTCAACGTGGCAACGCTGCCAGTCTTCTGGGCTTATTTCCGGATGACAGTAATTTAGGGGAGTACTTTGACGCCTAACCCCTATGCCACGAAGTACACGCTCAAGCGGCACGCGTCTTCTGATAGCGACTGCAGGAAAAACAAATGAAAGATGAAGTTTAGAGTATGCCGCGACTCCACGAGTCACTAAACAGGTGACGCGCGCGCATCTCGCTTGACGCAAATCTCATCGCTCGAAGCCGTGAACGGGGCCTTATTGCCCTTTTTGTTCATGTATGTTGTTATTTATTTAATTTATTACCTACCCAGCGAAAAAAGTAAGTTTTATAATAAGTACTTGGTCGACCGAGCTCTGCTTAGATGAAAATAGAGAATGCTCATTTAATCGTATATAATATTACATACTAATTCCAAATTGCCATGATAGTAGGTACTTACTAATTCCATGCTGCCATGATAGTAGGGTACTTACTAAATCTATGTTGCCATGTCATTATTGACATGTTGTTATTGTCTTGTTCTACACTTTGGGCGACCGAGCTCTGCTCGGGTGAAAATACGGCGAAAACGAATTTACCCAGATTTGAGACCTAGCTAGATCAGTTTTTCGCCCCCATAAACCCCTATGCTGCAAGTTTCATCGAAATCATTAGAGCCGTTTTCGTAAACGTGATTACAAATATATAATTATATAAATATTGCTCGCTTAAGAGCATAAAATATAGTTGATCAAATTTAACCGAAAATAAACCTTTGATTATAACTAAGTATCTCTAATCAGACCAAGATTATGTCTGGACTTTAAAAGAGACTGTGACCTCTGAGTAGCATAGCATTGATAGCCTAGTGGTGTGACCGTCGGACTGCCAAATCATAGGTCTCGAGGTCAAACCCAAGGCACCTCTGACTTTTCGGATTCATGTGCGTATTGTATAATTATCATTCGCTTCAAAAACAGTGAAGGAAAACATCGTGAGGATACTGGCACGCCTTTTTTTTTTTTTTTTTTCGGCGCGTTATCCCTTTCGGACAAACCCGCAACCCCAGCAGGCATTGGTCTTTCGACCCCGTCGGTTGGTGCTGACATCTCTTTGAGGCGCGCGTGGAACACAACGCGCCGTCGACACGGGCCTGGTCCTTATCGGACGGCGAGCTATACCAGCACGCCTGAGATATATTTCTCGACGGCATGTGAAGCCAAGTCAGAGGCCCATGGGCGGCTTTAAGACTCTGATACCAGAGTAGTTTGTTTCTGTCTTTCTACTCAGAGTAGTCAGATAGGGAACGCTGACCTCATAATTTAAAAAAAATATGACTGACATTTAAAAGTGTTTGTACAAACTTGCTTACAGAAATAAAATCATTTTTCATTTATCAATCTTAACCAACAGAGTTATCAATCAAATTGCCAATTAGTTACATCAAATAACCAGTAATAACTTAAATTTATTGGTAAAATAATTTAGATATTTTCTTAGATATTTTTAGTTTGAAAGGATTATGAGATAAAAAAGCACCTCCTACACAAAATAGTTAGCATTTTTTTACTCCAATACTTATAACTCATGTCAATTTGCATGTTTAGAATAACAACTTTGCTAATGAAATGTGGGCTCAACTCAGCACATCGCGTCAATTCTCGTATTTAAAAACTTCAAAAATCTAGTCTCATTCTCATCTTAGCCAACGTCAACGTCTAAAATGTACGTAAAATTGATGTATTTTTGACAGATTGACACTGAGATTAATGCGAACGTTCTTGGAAATACGGGAGTTGCCTCTCTGGACAATTTTAATATTTAATAAAATATAAAAAAATGTTATTGCGACTTATAATTTATTATTTATAGATTCCTTTAGATGAACTCTGGCCATTGGCATTTGTCAAGGACATAAAAAAACATTAAAAAGAGGTGGAATCTTTTTTCGACGCCTTGTCCATTTAGCTCTTTTTCTGAATAACACTTTTATGAAGCCTTTAAGGACGTAAAAAGGCAAAGAAATGAAAGTCGACTTACGCATGATAATTTTAATTGGAGAGCCCCGCACGATAATATGTAATCAGTAAGTCTCGTATTCATAGTAAAAACAAAAGTTGAGAAACTGCTCTTAAACATTGTATATCGCAACATCAAAAATAACTTTGCTAGATTTTTGCTTAGCAATTTTTGTTTACCAGGAATATGAACTTGTTCATGATGCCAGTAAAACTATTAAACAGTTAGTTAGTCCCAAATAAATAAATAAATGATCCGCAGGTTCACAGCAACATGTTTCCCGCCACATGAAACATGTTGTGCAATTTTGATTTTTCAAATTTAATAAGGGGTTTAAGATATTTTTCTTAAACCCCGTATTAAATTTGAAAGAGTTTAATTTGAGCTTTAAAAAAGATAAAAAAGGTATAATTAAATTATCAAGTCCGAAAATTATCTTTGAAAGACAGCCGTCTCCAGGAATTTACTAGAAAACATTTCTGCTTAACTGTACCCTAATTTCGTAATACACGATCAATCACAATCTGAATCGTTTTGAAACAGATTGCAAATCCATTGCTTCATAAGTTCGACAAAAAATCTGCTCAACAACGTAAATAACGCAATGAATGTTGTTGAACTGTCAAAATGAAACGGATTAGTCGTAATCGTTTACGAAAATATGTTGCGTAATTAGAGATAGCTGGTGTTGAATTAATTTGTAATTAAAATTATTTCTTACATAAACACGCACAATCAATCAATCAATCTTCAATCCTAATCCCACTTTCGCTACAACCCATCTGTTTAACTTTAGTTTTATTTAAATTAAATTTATGACTTACAAAATTTTGCGAAACAGTATCTAATTACAGGTTCTAAAAGGTTCACTTGTATCCCTTATAATTAAATAAGGTCTGTCCCTCATAGATAAATGTATACAATATACAGTGTGTTTTGAAACTCCTGAAATTCCTTAAAACGACATCTACTTGATATAGCTTCCTTTATTCCAACATTGAATTGATTAAAATAAAAAGACTGCCCTGTTGTCTAGTGGCCGCAAGCGCTACTTCGGATTCGATTCTCAGGTCGGACAAAGTGTTATTGTGTTTTTCTTTCAGGATTTTCTCAGTAGCAGCCCGGAGTCTGGATTTGTGCCCGGTTGATGGAAATAGGCTTGCTCCCTTTTACATCGGACTTAAGGCGACGATAACTGACTTTTAATGATTTTATACTGAGCATGATGTCTAAACGAGTAGTGTTAATGATTTGGAAAAAATATATGTAAAAAAAAACAATAACTTAATATATGAATATTTTGGATTATGTTTATATTACATAGTGAAATTAATTTGTAAAGTTATGCCACGTATATTAAAAAACGGAGAATCGCGCAAAATCTATCGAGCGTATTTTTCTAAAACCATCACCATTTTAAAGATAATTTTATTATTAATCTTTTAATATACGTGTTTTATTAAAATACCTTTTTTATGTATAATAAATTAATAATGCTTGATGGGCGAGTCCTATTACTGGCTGGACGTACGACGCATTGTGTGAGCTCAGTATGTTATGTAAAATAAAAACATTTTACTAAACATCTGTAGGCTAGGTTAGATTCTTTAAAATTCAATTAAAAATACAATAGCTGGTGTTCCACGCAACTGATGAACAACTGATGTCAACTGATTTATCGCACTTACTTTATTTGTAGCGTTAAGATATCACAACATTTTCAGTGTTATAATAGAGTAAATTAATATCTTTATTGTCTTGTATCTTATCTAAAGCTGCTCAGATAATACAGACGCTATTAAAATGTACAAATATTACATTTATCTTTTATATTTAGTCAAGACAAAAATCTAAAGCAGGGGATTTGATTAACAAAATTTATTTCACATATAAGAATTTCACCAATTCAGTGAGTGTTAACGTAGTCAGAAAACCTAAGAGTTACGCGATAGAAAGAGAGGCAACTTCTTGGTGAATATAACTGTTGGTAATTAGCTCTGTGCGACCTGAATGGCACCTTATTGTATCGTAGTCACTTTTTATTAAAATGATTTTGCAGTAAACCATCTGTATTAATCTGTGGCAAGGTCCAATTGGTCGTCTCCTATGGAGAAGGGCAGGCAAGAAACTCCACAGTTACTCTTTTTAAAATAATTGTCTTTTACAGTGTTTATAGATATGAGTGGACAGTGTAGGCCTGTCAACAAGTACCAGGTCAATCAACCTGCCACGCCTTTCTCCAACTATGTTGGGGTCGGCATCCAGACTAACCGGATGCAACCAAATACCAGTGTTTTTCATCGAACGACTGGCCTATCGGACCTCCACAAACCAGTAACTGGGTAAAACGATACCTTTTGGCAAGACTGTAACAGACTTTCGGGATTCTAATTAATCATAACGACTGTCAAAGATCTACGCATGCCAGCCAGAACCAACTATATATGGTGGATCCGAAGTTGTAGCCCGCGAAATTACATAAGAACAAATCTCTTATGGAAAATTTCTTATGGAACAAATCTAACTTAGACAGATTATTACATTAATACGTGAAGCAAAAACTTTATACCCCTTTTTACGAAAATTACGCGGACGGACGAGTATGAAATCTAGCACAGTTAAAGTTTATATGGAGAAGGAGTGCAGAAAGCTAATATTTTTATATATAATATTTTTATATAGAAATAATTTAAATTAATAAAAAAAAACATTACACACACTACCATGCGTTTGACGCAAGATGGTTACCTTAGAATCATGACATTTAAATGAATTATGGTCGAATTTCGACCTCTGGGCGACCACTAGTGATTATAATTCTGAAAATACATATTTGTTATGATCGCGAATCATATTTTAACTAACATACGAGTACAACCTGACAAAAAGTGTAAACTGCAAAAAAACTTTTATTTGCATCAATTAACAACGTGGTTTAAAGGAAAACCACGTATTGAGTAACACCCTGAATATTACGTAAATGTAAATACAAAATACATATACCCTTATACATAAGCACTGTAGGGACTTAGAAATTGGACGTTTGGTTAATGTGATACTGATATCGGTCGCTTTCAAAGACATGGTAGGGTATTTACCAGATTACCGTGAAAGGTAAGTGTAGGGTCTTTATGATAAGTATGTAATAGATTATGGGCAGCATATCAAGATGTCCCGTAGACATGTCGTGAGGGGTACTGTGACCTAATTTCAGGTATTCTTAGTACAGGCTCCAGTCTCCACAACATCAATGTATTTTTGTATACACATTTATGTACTGTACTGAGTGTTAATTATGTGGCGGAGAGAATAAACGTTTTTTATTATTATTATTTCAAATGTCTTTGACATATCTCGGGACCCTAGGGTCCTGGACCTTTGGAAGGCGTACGAGGGGCCGAAGCCAACTCGCAGAGGCCCCTTAGACATTTTTATGTATTGAGGCACCAACCGACGATTATCCCTGTGTGCACTACGCAAGTGCACCCAAGGACAACCCCAGGTTGGTGCAGGACTATTGCAGAACATGAAAACAAAATAAACTGGGCTATGGGTTTGGGTGGCTAATGTTTACTGGTGACCTGGAACTATGGAAGGACTATGGCCCCTGCCCGATCAATGTTTTTTATGTACACGGAAAAATGGCAGGGGGTGACTTGCACACTCAATAATGGGCCCCCGAAAACTGTCGCTAGCACATAGTGACGTAGCAACAAGGGGGCAACATGTCCTGAGGTGCTTGAGGAGTGGAGAGGTATTCCACGGCTTTCAGAACAATCCCAGAGCCCGGAAGATGGTCAAGATCCCTACGAGCACTTACTATTATTATTATTATTTGGAATTAATTGAGAGATTTTATAAATGCTCTCAATTAATGGGATAACTTATAAAAAAGCTGCCAAAAGGCAGTAGATGGTGGGGGTTTTAATAATCTTTTATTAATACTTGGGAGAACAGGAAGAGAAATCAGGAAAAAGATTCAAAAGAGAAGTTTTGTACATTATTTCTTGTAGGTAGTGTCAGTTTTCGCTTTGCAATTCATTTTACAATACTGTCCCTGAGTCCCTGAGACAGGCTCTTAATAGAGTTCTCTGTACCATTAATTAATTTAGTATCCTACTTTGACGAGTCATTTATCAATCAGCTCGGAATTTAGATCATTATATTCCATATCGCACTAAAATGACAGGAGAAATCAGCTCAAAGTATTCAGATAGTGTGATGTGCTGTACCATTTCAATCTTATTTGACAGAAATTGACGTGTTACGAATTAGCGAGTTTTTGGGCTATAATAATTATTATTCAAAATTAATAATACTGTTGCAGTCAGTCAGTCAGTTGTTTGGTGTGTCTATTGCAGTTTTCATCAAAATATTTTACACGAAGAAAAGACCATAAAAATACAAGTATAAAAAAAAAGAAAATACAGAAAGAAAGAAAAATATCACAGAAGCACGTGCATACAAAAAGACAAGAGAAATCAGAAAACAAAATAAATCTAAGTATATTATGAAATCACGAGCATAAAATAGAAATGACTAAAATTACTTATTGCATTTTTGTATGAAACTTGGACGACCTACAGAATATCGCGGGGAATACCTGGATGAGACTCGCACGCACCAGAGGAGCATGGTGGAGCATCAGGAGGAGGCCTATACTCAACAGTAAGTGGAACAAGGCTGCCGATGATGATCATGAAACGTATTATTTGTTTGATATTACAGAATTAGCCCTATAGTAGAAAAAAATTCAAAAGTGCTTTCACCCTCTGAAAGATAGACAGACGGCATGTAGATAAAAAAGAAAAAGAATAAAGAGGTTTAATAATAAAAAACTGGCAGTAAGAAAACCTCTAAACCAATCTTGTTTCGATTCAGTTCGACCTTTAGTAAAATCCTAGATATTCTAGACATATAACATCTTATTTCATGTGTTTGGTTCATATTCAGGTATTCATAAGCAAACTATAATTGTAACTATAATAAGTACTAACAAAATATAGACACTTAAGGGCACACTAGTCGACGGCCCGAACTCGTTGGTGGGCGTAACTAATATGCATGCTAATTAGTCTAATTATTTAGTTTTTTTTTGTAAGTATTTATTTATCAATTTTTTATTGGTTTTTTTATATATTTATTAATTTATTTATTTATTGAAATAGGCAAAAAGGTACGAAAACGAGCGCGTAAAATTTCATGAACAGACTTTTAGGGGTATAGATATTATGAAAAAACTACTGAATGTATTTACTCAAAATAAAATTATTTGTACTATAGAATGAATTATCTATCTCTGTACGTTTTCTATTTTACCATTTGGTTACTACATAAGTTATTTATTCACGCCCAATCACAAGTTAAATTTAGTGTTGAAATATGGAAGTCGCGACGCTCATAACTTCCAAACCAATTTTGTTTTTTTTTAATTCTGCTTCCATATAGAGGTAATGAAATTGATATAATTTAGAGTTTTGAACGTACACCGTAAAACAGACGAGTAATCACCATACTATGTTTGTATGGAAGCATGACCGACTAGCGTGCCCTTAAAGTCTGAAATATACGTCTTTTTTTACAATTGTTACGCCTACCTTTGTTGAATCAATTAAAATAAGGCTGTTATAAAATAGGCTCCTCTAATGGCGGTAGGGACACAGGTACTAAGCGTTTGACAGGTATCAGGTACAGGTATCCTGAGCAGTCAAATGCGCTACCATTATGATGAATAGCTTACTTTTTACAAGAGGCAAATTCTCATATTATGTTACTACGAGGGAAGAAGAATATATGTGTTGGTTAACACATATATTCTTAAACCCTTTGCCTATTTTTGGATACTGAAGTAAAACCCTACTCTTAGTTGACTTTAAAGTTTGCTTAGGATGATAAATTACGGACATGTTCTAGATATTATTTTGTTATTATAAAATTCATAAAGTCTATCCAAGGATTTGTGTGATTGGTATCTATACTTCTTAATATTTTAGGCGTTTTCACGTTCATATCATCTAAACTAATGTTATAAAGAGAAAAGATTTGATTTTTTGTATGTTACGTTTTCACGCTAAAACGCTTTTTGGATGAAATTTGGCACATGGATAGATAGATTGTTTATTTCCTGTAGATCATGACCTGGGTTAGGACATACGATACTTTTTATCCCGATGTTCTTACGGGTTTGATACGTATGCAGATGAAACTGCGAAGCGCAGCTCGTAGAGTATAATTTGGTTATTGTTGTGGTTTTACAGAACCATACCTTATTACATAATACACGATCAATCGGAATCTGAATCGTTTTGAAACAGATTGCTAATCCGTTGCTTCATAAGTTCGAAAAAAAAATCTGCTCAACAAGGTAAATAACGCAATGAATGTGGTTGAACTGTCAAAATTAAACAGATTAGTCGGAATCCTTTATTAAATGTATTTCGTAATAATATAGATGGTTGAACTGGCAGTGCTTGGAGGAAGGCCTATGTCCTGCAGTGGACGTCTTTCGGAAGAAATAATGTTGATGATGATAATGTGTTTTTACTTACTACATACATTCTGATGTTGTGATGTAAGATTTAATTTATAACATCAGCCATTCGACGCAATCATGTGAAGTTTAAGAATAATTATTGATTAATGCAAAAAGCTAAACGCTTAGATTTATAAGTTTGTACGAAAAAGCGTCAGAATAACTTTATTAATATTTGAGCCCCAAAATAGCTCTTTAAACCCAATATTAACTTATTTAAAAATAGATTTAGTTCCATTATTAAACCCTATAACTTAGTGAATTTAGTAACGTCTGGAGAAGCAAATATTTCGCTCGTAACTTTCCCAAAATTTAATGAAACATTGTTCGCTTTTAAAACTAAAACAGGGGTCTAATAGGCCTTTAAAAGAGGCATCTGCCTATTTGGGTCCCGACCTTTTCGCGCGTAAAAAGATAGTTTATGTTTTCGTAAAATTGCTAATGCAAAAGTTTGAAGTGAGGCTATAAAAAGACTTCGTAGATACGCCGAATATTTCGTGTTTTAAAAGTTATGTAGTTTTTCAGACAGGTATATAATTATTTTGTAAATACTACATACAAATAGGTAGGTAGGTGTGGTAAAGTAGGTAGTAGGTACCTTAAGTAATTATTATTGCAGGTAGCTCTCAAGTTAAGTTACAGCACAAGTACATGCACATAAAAAAGAAATATATTCCAATTATTGCAATCCATTGAACAAAATTACTTCAACAATCAAATAACTCCGACTCACTAAATAAATATTAAGTACTGCACTATAAAGCTTCGAGCAACCGTTGTTAGTTCTTGCATAAACTAACAACGATTAGTTCTTATAATAGTTCTATCTAAATATAATTACAATTTACAAACACAACATTGTTGAATCAGCAACGGATTTCCCTTACTCTAAATATAATATATTTAAATGAGAGAACTAATAGCGATGAGTTTAATCCTTTTTAATCATTTGCTATCAGAAATTAAAATACCATCCAGATCTAGGGGCCACAAGAGACTGCTAAGCAACAAATCAACATAAAAAGTAATTTATTCAAATTAGGCTCAGAATCTGCACTTTTCGAACGGCAAAATTCAGTCCCCTAAAACGCCCGTCCTTCACCTGGCGCGCTTGGCTTTAGCTGAGAAGGAGCGCAACAAACTCCCCAGCGTGAGGCCCTGATCATATTCCAGGGAATAATTATGATCCATTCTTCGTTCTTCCATCGAGTTTTTTTCAGTAGTTGCACAGAGCCTGAATTTGTGCCCGATAAATGGTAAAATTATCGCTCCATGTAAAATACGTATTGAGCTGCATCGTGTTAGACTGGAAGCCGACCCCAACATAGTTGAGAAAAGGCTAGGCATTATGATGTTGAAATGGTAAAACTGCAGCTTGCCTCTTACTAGAATGGACTTAAACATTGGCAAAATATGGGTGAAGATTCTACCTATAAGTACAATTCAAATTCAAAAGTCATTACTTCAAAATAGGCTGAGAATCATTACTTTTCGAACGTCAAAATTATATAAGACCGTCCCCCAAAAACGCCCGCCCTTCACCACTTCCTAGTGCTTAGCTGGGAAGAAGTGCCGCAACAAACTCCCCAGCAGAAATGAACTCTGCTCACTCCTTCGATAAAACAGACACTACACGTGATATTATGTTATCCTATTTAATACACGACAGGAAACATTATCTTTATCTTTTACGGAAATGGAATCGGTAACCTAAGAAAGTACACGCTTCTTCGATGTGCCATTAAGATCGCTTCTAAATCAAAAAGTACGATAACAACAAATTAGTTCAACCATTAGCTAGATCAAAACATCTTGGATATTCAGTAAATGCGGCCATCTATTTGTAAACGGTAACATAGTGGCTAATGAAAAAACTTAACCTAATAAATATTAAGCACCTGGTCGACCGAGCTGTGCTCGGGTGAAAATAGAGTATGCTCATTTTTTAGTATAGGATAGTTCATACTTATTCCATGTATACTAATTCCATACTGCCATGATAGTGGGTGCTAACTAATTCCATACTGCCATGATAGTAGGTACTTACATAATACATGCTGCCATGATAGTTGGTACTTACTAATTCCATGCTGAGGTAGCCATCTTGTTCAAAACTTTGCGCGACCGAGCTCTGCTCGGGTGAAAATACGGAGGTATTGAATTTTCCTAGATAAACCTTTATTTATAATATATTATTGCAATAAAGGTAAACCCCCTTTATTGCAATCTTGATCGAAATCGTTAGAGCCGTTTTCGAGAATGTGATTACAAATATACATATTATACAAATATTGCTCATTTACTAGTATAGAATAGGTGTATCACTTGAGATAATCTACAAAAACTCATCATGAATTGATTAACTAGAAAACATAAACATGGAATGTGCCTTTTGTATTTCAGGAAACTTAGAAATGGTTTTTTAACAGTCTAGCACATTATGAGAAAGTCAACTGGGGCGTTGGTACGGGAACGGAGTCGAAGGCATTCGTTTTTTTTAAGAATTTTAAACTGAGGACACCCGCGATTCGATAGAAAATAAGTTTGGTAGATCACTAACAATCTTCTTTTAAAATATATCGGAATATCATGATTTCAGCCGAAAGACATCCACAGCTGGACATAGGCGTCCCCCAAGCACAGCCGCTTCCCGCATCCAGCGGAAACAACGAAACATAACATGAGGTACTGAAAAAAAAAATGGATAGCTGCGTCGCTATAAATATTTTTCTTTGTCAAATATATGAAATAGATATTTGCTAAATTGAATTATTTTTCTTACGGTTATAGGTACCTTTATTTTGATGACGTCTTTTTCTCTATGTCTATGATAAAAACAATTCATTATTACCTACCTACAATGCAAAAAATAACAGCATTTATGTAGGTACACATCTTTCACGTAAAATTTACCCCACAATTCATTTCCCCAGATTCCAAAATTGCGAACACCCAAATAGCCAACTGTCCTACATTTTGCGATACATTTTTTCTAATTTGATGCCCTGGCTGACAAATTGGGTGCTTCATTACATAGCCACAGGTGGTTTCCAAGACCAATGGCGAAAATAAACGAGAATTTTTGACCGTGAAACGTAATTTCAATGTAACTGGCTTATTAATAATCTGGACGCTCTGCAAATGCTGTACATATTTCATTTGTGTGTATGAAAGAAGTTGTCACTTTAAAAAAACAACAAGCGACCTGCTCCTACTTTGTACAGGTGCGATGTACCTACAGATGTAGCGACATGTCGAGATGTCTGTGCTATAGTTAAGTTAAACATACATATACTTTCCGGAATAAATTCTCGAAATGATGGTGAAAACCGCATAAAAAATAATTTTCTAGTTTATTATATCTAAGCGGTTCCACAGATAAACCCGAAAAGCAACTTAGCATACTATGTATGTATTTATAAAAATACTATAAAAGAAGTGGTCACTTTAAAAAAGAATCGAGCGACCTGCTCCTACTTCGTAAGGGTGCAATGTACCATCGAAGAAGTTCATATCTATGCACCGTAAGGACTATTTCTGCTTGCAGTGCTCGGCCGCCATAGAACCGGGTTGGTAACAGATGTGGTCATCGCGTTCACGGGATTTTGTTTTCAAATTGCTTAGATATGAAATTCTTCGATGTACCTACAGATGTGGCGACATGTCGAGATGTCTGTGCTATAGCTAAGTTAGACATATTATGCTTTCCGGAATAAATTCTCGAAATTATAGTGAAAACCGCATAAAAAATATATATTTTATAGTTTATTATATCTAAGCGGTCACACAGAGAGACCCGAAAAGCTACTTTACTTACTGTGTATATTTTTATAGAAAAAATTACTTTGAAAAGACTGTTTCATTGATAATGAACAATATTCGATCTTAGCGACATCTAAATTCAGTGAAGTGAGGTTAAGTTATTCAGTCAAATGATGTAGATAGAGCGAAAGAATGTTCTTGGCAGAAAAAAACACAAAACACTTTAACTAAAAAAACTGTGAGTGTAATGGACTCAAAAGTAATTAGTTTTATTTAGAAGGCATTCTACGCATAATAATTTGGAATTGAACTTGTAGATAGAAGTTTAAGATAATATCTGTGCCTCCTGTGACAAGTGATACAAGTAAAAAATCAACACTTTACAGGAGAATAAAAACAAGATTTAAAAAATTCTAGTTTGTGAACTAGGTGGGCTAGGTTACACATAACTACCTTATTTTGTAGGTAAAAACATTCACTTTCACTGTACATTTTTATTTTTTTGTTTTTTATTATAGTTTTAAAGTAATTCATGAAAAACCTGTAAGTTGTACCTTTTTTATTTCCAATATGTGCTAAAATTACGTCATAAATGATACAAGTACAGTTAAATTATGTTTCACCTATAAGTTGTCTTTGTGTAAACCGATATACAAGAAGTAAAAAAATCTAATAACTCATTAGAATATGTTCCTAACACAACGTTGCTCAAACAAATTATAAAAATACTACCTCTAAGATTATATTGTTTTACTTATAATATGGGTATTTTCATAATTTATCTGAATTGTATCAGTTTGCTAAAATTCTAGTCTTTTAAATATGTGTTAAATGATACAATTCAAGTTATACCCCTAATGAAAATACATAATTATTGTGTAAATAAATACAAGTCTTAAAAAAAATATTAACGTTTATTAATCTTCTTCAAAACCATTAATTCACTTACAAATAAGGCACAGTTTTATCAAAATTCTTAAGAGAGGTAACTTGAGATCTTTTCAAAGGCAAATAGGTTTAAACTTAAATACTAAGAAATGGCACAGATCAATCTTACGCAGGTATCACAATAAGCCATGTGAACCTACTCAATACTAAACATAGTATCACAACCATTGTCTGAATCTTAAAAAATCTAGAAAAATAATAAACATAACAAAAGTTGCCAACACGTTAAAACTTACACAGCTCAGTTAACAGCTTAAAAGCTGTCAACCTATCCTTTAAGTAATTCCACTATTTGAGATGGACAGTTCGTAGTAAATAAATAAAGAAAACAAAAAAGTACGTAGGTACTTAAATCAAAACAAAACATTAAAAAAAAAACCTAATAAGTCTTAGGAGTTAGATGAATTTTATTAGAAATTACTCATCATCAGAATCATCATCATTATCTGGAGGTGTGTCTTTAACATCATTCTTGCAGCTCAGACTTCTGTAAAACTCATGAGCGCTCTCATGAATAAAGCACAGCAAATCTAATAGATCCTTCTTCTATTCGGTTGAAATAGTAATCTTGGAGGGGTAGACTTTCGGTACCGTATTTATTGTAATCATATCGTAAGCTTTACCCCGTTTAGACCAATCCACGGTCATGTACTCAACATACTTGAATTCTATTCTGTAAGAAAAACGGGATATGTTTTCTTTGGTATACAAAACAGATCGAACGTCGCACCACAGAAACTTTTCATTGGCGGTATTGGTTTTTCTAATAGTAAGAAATTGTTTAGAAAAAATGTTAAAATCATAAAACATATCACGAGTCATCTCAATAACAGTAAACTTTGCTGTTTTGTTTGAAGCTGTACGTACTAGCTGGTACCAATCTCTTGGCAAGTGAATATCCATACACGTGTACTTCTTCTTACGCTCAATCAACGCATGGTCGGTGTCAGCCTCCATGTGAGTATGACCGGGTACGAGATATTTATGTTCAATGGATTGTGATTGGCGACGGTGTTTCAGGAACGGTTACATTATTTCTCGCTGATGTAGCCGTTCTTCTCTTTTTAAGCGGTGTTCTTTCATCATCAGTGGATGAAGAAGATTCATCAGTACCGCAAACGTAATCATCACTGCTAGATGCTCCAAAATCACCATCAGGGGATGAATCTGTAAGTCCCAAATCATCTAACAGGTGTTTGGAAGCATTTACATTTGTGTTGTTCGTGTTTTTATTGTCAATAACCATTTCTGCTGAATTCTCTGAAGATATTGAATTCAGGTGTTCGTTAATAGTAGGAACTGGACTTTCCATAGACTTTTCTGGCAGCAATCCTTCAATTGGTTCTCTTACATGATCTCCGTAGCCGTCTTCATTGGTATTATAATTTTTTTCTGTTAGTTCAATTTCAGCTTCAATAGGGTTTTGAGAACTCATGTTTGCCATGTGACTAGTGGCTAAATCCATAATTTTAGCAATTCAAGATTTCGAAAAAGATAACTGAAACAAAAATAAACATCTGTAAGAAGGTACGTCCCTACCCGTTTCAATTTAGCAATACGTGTATGAAAACTCTTTAGGATCATAGCACGGAAACAAAACACCTTAATCAAATTAATAAGTAGGTAAACCAAAAAAGCGGAAAATCACTTTGAGTAGAGGAATCAAAATAATAGGAACAAAATTGCACAATTAAAGATCAATATTCTAAACTGTGACTGAACGTTTACATTACAATAGGTATCTATTTTGTGTCAAGTGGTTTAATTCAATACTAAAATAAAAAATCCAATACTATCTTCGAACTTCGTGCAAAATGATACATCTATGAACTTACGCGTCGATCCATGGCGAATTCAGACGTGACTTCACCCCTTCAACGCAGCAGTGACACAAACACCCGCGCATCCCCGACCCCACGTCACTTCACTCCTGTGCCGCCTCGGGTACCCCCGCCACCCGCATCATGTTCGCACTTGTATCATTTAGCACATCGTGTTCTTCATAAAAAAATATTGATTTGGTTTGAGTTTTAGATACAATTTATTTTATATTCGATTACACAAAAAAATTGATATGTGTAAAATGATTTAAGTCGTTATGTATTAGATAACACAAATTAGGCATAAATTTAGATTTGAATTTGTAGGTACATCTCGAATTGTACCCTAATCATTATTGAGAAAAATCGGTTCAATGTGATATAACTTTAGATATATCAAAATTCACGATAAATATACTGAAAAATAAAATGTGAAAATTAATATAATCGCTCTTATACCACGAAGCACGAAAAACAACGTGTGGAACAATTACTTAAAGGGGTTATAACTTGACATGTATCTTAACTCACGATTTTTTTGCCAAAAACCAGGCAGTTATATCAATTTGCACCGAACTATCTCCGAAACTATAGCAGATAAAAGAACGTGAGTTAGACCAAAAAAAACGCAATTTTTTTCTGATAATATATGTGTAAAAATCACAAAAAGGGTACAACTCGACTAAGATCACTCATCACAGGAGGCACAGATATTCACGTTGTGGCTGGCTCTCGTAAAATTAGACTTACTTAGTTCATCGGTACATTTTACTAAAACTGGTTAAAACTGGTCTTTCACAGCTACTTAACCTTTATTTTGTGGTAATCCAGATGGTATTTGTAACTTCCAGTTGGGGGTCGGCGAATGTTCAAGAATCTCCCGGGCCCCCGACTCATAATACTAGAAGATACAAATGGGGTTTTAGTCGGTAGGAGTCCACCATAACAGACCAACGGCAACGGTCCCCCTGGACGGAGGGTATCCATGAGGATTACCCAACAAAATGTATTTTTAACTAACACCACAATAAAAAAAAAACAATGTGCTCGCCAAGCTCATCTTTCTCACACCCCGTTTGCCCTTCATCAATCGAACATTGTATAACCAAAATGTTCCCACACAACCCTCAAAGACACACAACAACTTTGTTTAGGCTATTTCGGATTGCCAAACATGTTTACTTATAAACTAATATCAAATATTTAACTCTAAATGTCAGTCTGGATTTTAAAACGGGTTAAGATTTCTCTTGTGTACCTAAAGGTAAATGAAACTGTTTTAAACTCAGTCTCACGAGACGTTGTTCCGAGTTTTTAGACCACAATCTTTTTTTTTATTTTTATGTTTTAATGTTTCTTCTAGTTTTGGACAAGAAATAATGAGGTTTTCATAAGGTCTGAAATGTTTTTTTGAGTTAGTAGTCTCCAGTGTTTTTGTTTTTTTATTTCACAAGTATTATTCGTAGAATTTAAATCTACGTTTGTGGTGAAAATGGCTTCAAATATTACTCATGCATAATATACAATCTTCTATTTTATTAATTGCTTTACCTAGGACCGATTGGGTGCGAAGGCGTCCCGCGAACGAGCCGCTTTTATGTGTTCACTGAGGGAAAGGTGTTGGTCAAGGATCACACCCAGGTATTTTGCTATCTTCTCCCAAGGGAGTAGCTGGTCATAGTAGCAAGTGTGATTGGTAGTGAATCGTCTGGGAATGGAGGATTGTGCCGCGGTCTCGAGAAGAAAACCGCCTGACTCTTGTCGGAGTTCACCTCGATTCTCCATTTCCGGAACCAAGCGCCTAAGATGTTTGCGGAGGTTTTAATATCTGTATTTCTTATTCTTTTTAACTATTCAAATTCGGGGTCAAACCTTGCTATAGCAGAATAGGAACTGCCGAATTCGAATCGCCAAAATAACTTACTGTCCTACTTATTTATTTAATTAGCAAATTGCAATGACATCAAAATAACCCCTCATAATATGATTATTTTTACCCTTGTTTTTGTTCCATTCTGATTATTTATAACAAAATAATCAGTCAAGATAAGAATAATTATTTGCATTAACTTTTTGTTAGTCGCAAACAAACTTGAAATCTTGAATATATTTACCACTGTTTGCGTTTGAATTTTTTTCTTTAAGGAGGTTCCTATATTTATCTTTTAAACTACCTCATTGGTCAAGTGGGCGCAAGTGCTGCTGAGGGGCATGAAGTCCTGGGTTCGATTCCTACGTTGGGCAAACCGTTATACGGTTTTTCAATTAGAGACTCAGTAGAAGCCGGGAGTTTTGTGCTCGGTTGATGGCAATTGGCTCGCAGTGAAATGTGGGTGTACATTAGGTACATCCCTGCCTAACCTTTTGGAAATTACAGGCGTGATGTTATGTTATCTTTAAAAAAATACAAAATACTCTCAAACGTAAAAAACGTGTCTCAAACAAACCGTGAAGAGTATTTACTAGGTACCTCTATTGTATGTCTACAGATACTAAATTATGTATGCGATACGAAAGTATACAAACTACCTAAGACAAGTAAAGAAAAACTTAGTTGAAGCAGAAATTGTATATATTAAGTTCTACATTTACGTCTATCTCCGCGCCTAAGAATGCACGTTAAGGCTCGTGCAGGCCAGCGGGACGCAACAGCACGACGCGACTCGAACAATACAATTTCTAAGAAAACTTCACGGTACTCGTATAACAATAACCGGTGTCGGGTCGCACTAGTCTACACGAAGCTTTAAGCCGTTGGTCCCGGCTGTCATTGGCAGATCTTTGACAGTTGTTACAGGTAGTCAGAAGCCCAAAAGTCTGACAGCCAGTCTTACCATCGCGTAACCCAGTAACTGGGTTGTGGAGGTCAGATAGACAGTCGCTCCATGTAAAATACTGGTATTCAGCTGCATCCGGTTAGACAGAAAGCCGACCTCAACATAGTTGGGTAAAGGCTAGGTAGATTGATTTTAGTTAGGTCTATCTACTAACTATAATAACTTTATATCTACTAGTTAATGTGAAGGAATTATCCAGGAACTGTATTCTCGCGAAAACTCAGGACTCCAAAATGAAAGGAAAAAATGGATTTTGGTAAAAATAGTGTGCTCAAAGAGTCATCTAAATCTCATTAACAGTCATTATAATCCCATTAATTCGTATTCGCAATCACTGATCCGTTAATTATGTATTATAATTAATTAATTATAATCATTGCACACAATTAATACGCAAACAATATTTCAGGAAGACTGACAGCATCGTCTTCCATTCATTAATTTTGGAATTTCCACAAAAGCCATAATTTTTACTCGACTGTGGCGGAGCCCAAAAGGAGGGTAATGTTTTTACTAAATTAGAAGGTGAAGCTAGATAAGGTCTTGAAGAGTGATGGAAAACTGTGGCCCGTCTTTTTTTCAAACACAATTGTTTTGCCACGCCGAAAAGTATAACAGCAAAAGTGACCTATTTTTCTCGAAATCATCATTCACATCATCTACCATCATCTATGGTACTGGAGAGCCACAAAATTTCTTATTAAAGAATAACAGAAGACCAATTCTCGTATAAACGTTCAAAATCTGGTCGCAATCTCATCAAAGCGACAATCAAGGTAAAAAAAATGACAAAAATTTTGGTAAAAAGATTGAAAGAGTATTTATTGAGACTAACGCTCAAACTAAAACACACTCATTGAAACATAAATAGAAAAAAATACATAAGTACTAAAATTAAAATAAAAGCAGAAAGTCCTGTGCGAGGCCAAAAGGCTGCTATCTCAGCATGATGCTGCGACATTTATTATTAAGTTCTAGTATTATTAGGGGTAAATTAGAAGTATTTTACTTTACTTATTACTTTAGTTTTTGATTTTTATTTTACTTGTTCCTACTTTTTCATTTATCCTTTTACTACCTATTAGCATGCCTCAGATAATATATTTCTCGACGCCATGAGCTTAGTCAGACGGCCAAGGGGGCTTAAAAACTCTGACACCAGGTTAGTCACTAACCACACGAAAAGAAGAAGAGCTATTAGCTCTTTCCAATAAAACGTCCGCTCACATACATATATTTCAAAACGCTGTCTCATTTTAAACGGAAGGTCTCTCGTGATACAGTTTTTTCAACTATATACAGGATTCAGGTGATCTTATCCACTGAAGTTAAGTACTGTATTCTATTGCACAGTTTTTGGTTATCCACAACTGATGGAAAATAAATTGTACCTAACACTGTTTTCGGAACAATAAATTATTAGTACCTGAGCGACCGAGCTCTGCTCTGGTGAAAATAGAGAATGCTCATTTAATCATATAGGAAAGTTCATACTAATTCAAAGCTGCCATGTCATTGTTCTAAGGTGTCATTATTGTTGTACTAAACTTTGGGCGACCGAGCTCTGCTCTGGTGAAAATAGAGAATGCTCATTTAATCGTATAGGAAAGTTCATACTAATTCAAAGCTGCCATGTCATTGTTCTAAGGTGTCATTATTGTTGTACTAAACTTTGGGCGACCGAGCTCTGCTCGGGTGAAAATACGGAGAAAACGAATTTTCCCAGATATGAGACCTAGCTAGATCATTTTTTCGCCCCCGTAAACCCCTATAATGCAACTGTCATCGAAATCGTTAGAGCCGTTTTCGAGAACGTGATAACAACAAATATATATATATACGTACATATATATGCAAACATTGCTCGTATAAAAGTAGAGGATTATCCATTTTGACAGATTGAATCTGAGATTAGAATATTAATGTTTTTAAAAATACCGAAATTGCCCTTATGGTGCCACTCTACCTGGGGTTGCGGGTTTGTCCCTGGGGTTGCGGGTTTGTCCGAAAGGGATAACGCGGCCCCGGCACACAGGCAACGGAAGGAACACGGGTGGGTTTTAGTCAGTAAAAGTCTGACACACCCTCTCGCTCTGCCCAGAGCGGGAGAAGTCATTTGATGATTTCCCATCCAAAAAAAAAAAAAAAAAAAAAAAATGGTGCCACTCTACGTTACTTTTAAATAAAGGCATACTGCAGCCAGTCATTAACAGTTATGATATAAAGCCACATAGATACTATAATGATGCTAGTATTGATTTATAGAACCTAATTACTTGTTACCACTTTTCCCTCGCTCGATTTATCACCAAGCTAGCCAGGTACCTACTGGAAAATCTACATTACTTACATAAGAATTTCTTTAGCACTTCAATATATTTTTTAATGAAATTATAAACCGCAAAGTTTTTTCTTTAAGGGAAAATCTTAGGATGGACGTAATTTAATGAAAAAAATGTCTTTCATTCCTACGAAAAAGGTTTATTCAAAAAGGAAAATGACCACTTTCTCTTTCCTTGGTACTGTTCGCGATTTTACTAAAGACGAATTTCACCAATGATACTGAACGTAATTACCACATCTAACCTGTGTCTGAGCTGTCAGTGTCAATATTCTATGACATCATGACACAGACAGCAGCCCTTGAACGCGGTAGATGTGCTGATCGCGTTCAGTTTCGTTGGTGAAATTCGCCCTAAATAGGTACCATGCATGTACTGGAAACGCCCAACTGTTCCCGTACTGAATAGAAGCTTTTAAGCATGAGCTCTCCTTGTATTTCCTCATTAAGTAATTCGTAGCTAAAGTATACATACTACACGGAATAGGATACACGATTTTCATCAAAGAAAAAGCCTGTTTTCTTTAGTAAAAACTATTCTAAATATATCAGTCCTATACACTATACTAGAAAATATTCGATATATAAGTTCGATATTACGGGTTTTTCCATTTAAGAAATTCTTTCTAATAGCCCGGTATCTGGTTTTATGCCCGGTTTGTGGCAATAGGCTTGCCATGGCATTAAGTACAAAATTAACTCACGAAAATCAGTGTATGATTCCTACCACTGCTTACACATTCGGGGACAAGAGGCGTGATGTTATGTTACGCATGTAATTGTTCGATTTATCGCTCTTCAAAGCATAGTGAACAATGTATTGAAAATTTCACTTTTTGATTCATTCACAAAACCCAATATCACTAACTGCAAAATGTGTGGGAACTTAATATGTGCTCCGACCCATTTTTTGCTACCTTGACTAGTATAGAACTAAACAAAAATAATAAAAATATACCTAGCTTATATTGGGTACCTATAATATGTGGTATCAGAATTAAATAATATCAAAACCCATTTTTAACTAGTCAAATGTACTGAAGACGAAAAATATTTTCGGATTCGCTATCAAATTTTCCATTTAAATTTTAAATAAGATTGATTTTATTACATGCATATGAGTGAGCTTTTGCTCCTTTCATCATCTTTTATAATTAAATAATCACCGTTTTTAGATCAAATGCCACTGTATTGATATAAAGTGGACTATAAAACTACGAAGATTTGAAAATCTGTCTCTATTATTAAGAAAAACTATAAAAGACCCAGTCATGTCCCAGTTGCAATAAAAATCATTTTACATTTTAGTAATCGTAAAAATCCGTTTTTATTAATAAACATCATAAAATAGTTTGAGATCTTCTTGTTTTTTTCTTCGTTGAGATCTTCTTCTTGATTCTTATGAAATAATTACGAGGGGACAGACTGACATAATTAATCAATCAAAAGCTAGGAGTCAAATTGATTGACTTATCAATGGACCCAGTTATTTAAATTTTTGATACTTCTTGCATTATGTCATCTCGTGTCAAGAAAAAATATTGTGTACTTAAATGAGAAAAAATATTTTTAATTACTTAATATAAATTCTTAATTATGTACGTAAACGTAAATGTTAATATAATGGAACTAAAAATTTTTCCTAAACATTCCGGGAAATAGAGGAAAAATGTTTCAAAATACTTTACTCACCCTTTATCTCTGTGTCGCAAAAATCTCAGGGAATCACATTTAAAAAATCTTCACCACATTCACATCACTAGACACTCAAAAAAATTGGATCTACACTGTCACACTCGGTATTAATTTATCCTTCACAAATAAATTGTCTAAATATACATTTTCAGTCACTGTACGAGAATAGTGCGGGCACCCGAAGAGCGAATTTTTCACTGGCTCAGTGACGAAACGCGGGAACGTGCGAACGGCGCGACGATCCGCGGGCGACTAGCCTGGGGCTTGGCTTGATCAAAAGCGCGGGAAACGCAGATGAAAAACGCGCGAATTTCACCACCGCCATAATGTATTCGCACCATCGCGAATTCGCTTTTCGGAGTTCCGCAATCGGGGGGTGGAATCAATCGTCTTTTTATTACTTACGATCTAGAATTCAGTTGTGGCGAAGCACTCTCTAAGTGCTTATTGGACTAATTTGGATTTACAGTCTGCTATAAAAGGCGTTGTACTAAAACTAAAGCTTGTATACGTATAAACGGCTAGGACTAAATTTTAATCAAGATTCAATCATCATTAGATTTTTTGTAAGAATCTGTCTTCGTTTCGTTTACATTTCCAACTTAATCAGGCTGAGTGCATGCATTAGTGTGCTTTAAAAGAATGTAGGCCTTTAAACGCGAGTCTATCAGACTCCATAATGAACCTTTTTGTTTCGAGATCTGCATTGCGTCGTTATGCGCTTATTTCGACTAATGAAATATGAAATTACTAAAAATTTGTTGTACTTAAAATTCTCGCTTTTATATTTTGTTCATATATCACGTAGATTTATTGTTTAATACTGGCGCAGAAATGAAATAATAAATTCACAAATGTCATAGCTGAATATCCCAAGATCTAGCTGATAGAAAGTGGTCGCTATGCCAATATTATTATAATCTATTTGTATTTATAACCTCAGTGTTTATAACCATTTTGTGTTGATGAATGGCCAAATTATTTTGCTAATTTTAGACATTGGACTATTTACTTCAAAACCGTTAAAAATCGATGTCTCATTTAAATTAAAAGTAGGGATTTAATTTGCTGCTCTCAAAACGGTGAAGGAAAACATTGTGAGGAAACCGGCATGTCCTAGAACCAAAAATTCGAAGACACGTGACATCTACCAACCTTCACTGGGCTGCTTGGTGGATTATGGCCCATGTACTCGCTCCACAGTGAGAAGGCCTGTGTCCCATATTTCCCAGCATTATAGGCTCAATATGCTATGCTATTTAATTTACGGCAAGTTTTCTCTAAAACCTGTATCGCGATAGCACAAATTAATAAAAACCACAAAATATTCAAAACCGGAACCCTCATGGTCGCTAGTTAATATATATTTTTTTAATTTGGCAAAGGACATCTTTGTCAGCGCTGTTAATATATATGTCAAACGTACTGAGTGTGTTACAGAGTAAAAACGTTTTCATTTCGACAGTCACGTACGTGTCTAAGCTTGAGGACAGTTGGTGAATGTCAATGTCGTCTGTCAATTTAGTTGTAGAACGAATTTCTTACAGTTAGAGATCTTTAAATTCGGGATTAGAATTTTCAATCGTACTTTTTGCATATAGCAGTGAATATAGTCGTACTTCCGAAAATAATGATGAATGGTTGATTATTACTCGTTAAACTGTACAGCCTACTTAGCTCTGATAGTTTTCCTTTTAATTTCGTTATATGTATATACTACTGCTGTGATTTTTTTCACAAATCCAAGTACAACTATTCAAAGCAAAGGGATCCCTGAATCCAAAAATGGTAATCACAAACTTTTTTTAACCTTTCTAACGATACCCTACAACACAGGGTAGATGAGAAAAAAAAACATCCCCACTTTACGTGTAGGGGAGGTACCCTAAAACAAAATATTTATCTTGATTTTATTTTACCACTTTGTCGGCATGATTAATATGTATACATATGCCAAATTACAGCTTTATAGTACAAGCCGTCTCTGAGCTAAGCCGCGGACGGACAGACGGATGGACAGACGGACAACCTGACAGACGGACATGGCGAAACTATAAGGGTTCCTTGTTTACTACGGAACCCTAAAAAGCACACCATTAAATATTCCGTTTATGGCAAAACAGAATATTTAATAGTGTGATGTTACAGATTTATTTACTATCGAAACAAAACTCTACATCACTCAACCTATCTGAATGTATCGTTTCGTAACTGATTCAAAACATTGTTTTTATGAATCGGGTGGGTACTTATCTCGAACAATAATTTTGTTTACGCGAGCAGCAATTTATTCATTTATTTTGTCAGTGCGATAAAAAATTCACGGCAGTAGTTCAAATAACGAAGTTAAATGGAAAATTGTCACAGCTAAGTAGGCTTTCCAAGTTTACGAGTAATAATCATCGACCAACTTAAAATTTTAGTTCGCATGTATGGGAGAAAATGTTTTTCAACTACAATGTTAAGTTTGTTCTTGGGATAAATTCATCTCAACTACGAAACCCTTCATTTTGCGTGGTCCGATACTCACTTTGCTACTTTTAATTATAACATCACTGGAAGTCTCTCTAGCAAAGGACAGCTTCTACGATCAATTGTGAGTCAGGCTATTTTCATGTTGAATGGCTATTTTTACCTGCACGTAGTGATTATTTTAGTCTAAAACGCTAAACCCTACGAATCAAGCTTAGTATGTAAATATTCTGTCAAAGTTTTGCAGTAGGTAATTGAATTTTAGATTCTGTTTTCAATTCGTTAACTGAACTAGGTTTGGGCGGGGCGCGTCTGTCGTATGCTGGATAGTTTATGGACAAATACAAGCTGAATGACAGGCTGAGAACAGCCTTGACCAGTCAGTTTGTCTTGACAGTTTATAAAAATACTGGTCGAATATGTAATAAATTGAGGCGATACAGACTATACAGACGATAAAGATATCGAAATTATTCATTTGTTACAATTTTATTTTGCTTTAGTAATATTTTATTAACAAGTAAAGCTTATGTACCGTAGGCAATTATCATACGAGTAACTTTTTATTTATACGAATATTATAAAGACGTAAAATTTGTTTGTTTGTTTGTTTGTTTGTAGGGTAATCTCCGGAACTACCAGTTGGATATGAAAAAATATTTTGAATTGGGTAGCGTAATTCTCTAATAAGGTTATAGGCTATGTAACATCTAGCTGCGACTTTTAGGAGCCGAGCAAAAGAAAAAAAGGCAGAAAGAACGCTAAGCAAAAATGAAGTGAAACTTCGGCCCCAACCCATCACGTCGCATCTCATCTTAGCGATGAGATGCGACGTGATGGGTTGGGGCCGAAATTTCACGTGGATGAAGTCTCGGGCAAAAGCTAGGTAAAAATAGTTTAAAAGCTTCTCGAACTCAAGGAGTCTTTAAAACGGAGACACCCTTGATTACCAATGTCAGAGTATGGTATGTCGATTATGTGTTGTAAGCCTACAAAGGTATGAGGAACAGGGTGTAAAGTTCAATCATCCTTCATAGAAAAGGGAGGATCTTCCAACGAAGAGTCGTCGGTCGACGAGTGTCGTGTCTAGTGGGCTACTGTCCGACGATTGATGTCGGGTCGTTGTATATATACTCGTCGCGTGGTAAACCCTGCTTGCGCGATGCAGGATTCTGCGTGACGTCAGTGTGATGCGCAGTTCGCATGTGGCGATGTATATGCCACCACAACCCTTAAATTCGCTTGGTAAATATACTTAAGAAGCGGGTATTCGAACGACTACCCGAACTTACTTTTTGTAGAAATAAAATCCTCACGAAAATCTTTTGCGTACTTTCCACAACAAAGCAGAGAAAATCTTTTAATATTTAAAAAACATAGGAACCTGTATTAACTTGAGCATTTCCCATGAAAAGGTGACTGCACTCGACGCTATTGTTAACCAGTTGATGGGCCATTTGTTGCCAACATTACATACATAGTTGTCTTAAATGTACACTGTTGTATAGTTGACACACTCTAGATAAAAGCAAATTTCATGTAACTAAGTAAAACTCTGGTGTGGTGAATGTTGCAACGCTCAATATTGACATTCGGTTTAATGACATTTATTTATCAAACAAAAAGAACATTACAGTTCACTTAACAAATTGAGAAAGTATCATAAAAATAAAAGTAAGTGCGATTCTCTATGTTCACAATAAGAGAATTAAGAGATAAAGTTGACAATCGGTATTGTTAGTGTTGTTTTCTAACGTGTTCTTCTAGGGTTTTCTTTTAATGTATGCATGGTGTCACTATTGGTTACATCATCAGGTAGTTTATTATACAGTTTTGCTCCTTCGTACAGTATATTTTTTCTTACATAGTTAGTTCTGGGTTGTCTTAATTCTAGTTTGTCTTGATTGAGATTTAAATAAATGAGTATCTAGGTATCAAAGGGTTGGGAAGACAGGACCATTTTTCGCAATTAAGATTTTGGTCCCATGGAGAAAGTTGTTCATTTTCATGGTCTGTACCACACCTTTAAATATGACCAAACCTTTCTGGTACATGCAGAATAGTACACCCGCATTTCACCAGCTGTGTTATTAGTACCCTGGAAGGCGCCACCCCTATTGTGATTTTGTGTGTAGTACCGGGCATACACCCAGACTCCGAGCTGCTAATGAGAATTTCCTAATGGCAAACCAAATAACCAGTCGCGGTTGCTACAACTAGACTAACGCAGCAATCACTTCTATGCTATAGACAACCTCTGTTTCACAGATAATTTATTTTGTGTTCGCTGCACCAGAAAACTGCTGTCTTCTGGGCCCATATAAATACCCTATAGAGAACGAAGACGCCTGGACCGACGCGGCGATTCCTTGCTCTATGTTACACCCAAAAGGTATTTATTTATTTAGGGAAATCTACTAAATATACTCAAAGACATTCAAACTACGTATCATTTACAAATAAAATAGCATTGCATGCATCTAAATTAAAGATAAGCACAGCATTTTATTTAGATCTCACTATACAATAATAATTAAAAAGATGGATAACAATGTAATTAGAACTAATATGAATAAACTTTAATACTTAAAATTAACTTGAATTAAATTAAATAACAAACTAAAAACATTATAAAAAACACTCAAAATAAAAAAATAAAATTTATTGAGTTTGTTATTATTTACCAGCTAGGTGCCAGAGTTTCTCTGAGAGATTTTTTCAAAGATATTGGTATCCTCACGGTGGCATCTCAAATTCATCTTCGCCAATATCTTATATATTAGGCAAAATATACACTTACACGCTAAAAACAGTGATTTTCACAATGTTAACACTAGAAATAAGGTCAAACTACGAGCTCCCTTTCATCGGCTTCATAAGGTTCATAACTCATTTGTTGGGCTTGGTATAACCTTTTATATAAAGCTACCCTCTTCTGCTGCAGGTGTGATGTTATGTATATTACTTTATACTTTTTTGTTTCCTTTTTTATATTTATTTTCTTACTTGTAGTATAATTATTTATTTACCATAAGCACACCAACAGCACAATCACTTACAATTCAAATTAAATAACATTTCAGTAACCAAGCAAATGACAGGTATGCATGACATACACATGAAAATTAGAGACAAAGGAGAACAATATAAAGTGTGTCTAGTAGACCTAAATCTACAACACTTAAAAAAAAACAATTTGAGCTAGATAGAGGGGCATTCATCACACTGTTTAAATAGGGAGCCTCTGCATGAAGCGAAAGTCATGGAGAAAACATCAATAGGTTAACCCATCAAGTTGGACCTTTTGATTACGTCTTTTATTTAAGCTTATCATATAAAAGTGAAAAAGAAAATATAATTAGGTATAGCTTTTCGAATCCCATTCTTCGTACATAAATACTGAACAAACCGGACCTGACCAGATTCAATATTATTGGTATAAGTTGAGTAATAGGGACACAAAAAATGGAACAATATTCTAAGGAGCTCCTTACTAATTCGTTGTAAAGTGAAATAATGCTACTATGTTAATTAAGAAAAGGTTTCGACATACGGATTACAAAGCTAAGCATTATTTTAGCCTTAGTCACTATCCTATGGAGGTGATCGGCGGCAGTGAACACTGGCGTCTGGCCCTGGTACAGGCCATGGTACGGAGCGAGAGGGCATGGGAAGCCGTCACCTCCTTCTGCGAAGCAGTAATGCTCGTAAAGGAGGAGACGGAATGCGTGAGGGAGCAGCAAATTTCGCGTCCTCTCGCTCCTAGCCCCCCCAGGAAGCTCTGGATGTCGGGAATCGCAGCCCGATTCCCGACGCCCAGAGCGTCACCGTAGGCGCGAGCTTGCGGATGGTGAGCAATGGGTAGCTCGCCGTTCGATTAGGACCGGGCCCGGGTCCGATCCCGGTTACCGATCCTTGATGGATCGGTACTGAGCAGAGTGCACGATAGCTGATGATAATCAAATTTTATGTAATTGAGAGAGCGTCATTCTTTTGTTCAAACACCATTGTTGAAGAACATCAAGATCTCTTTGAAGCTTCGTGCAATCACTCAAGTCCACATTCTATTGTATATTTTTAAATCTTAAGCGTAGGCTAAACAATTGTAATTTATTTAATCTAAAAGATTATTCAGAAATACCAAAAACAGCAAAGGACCCAACTTAGAGCCTTGTGGAACACCAGAGCCAGGAGAAAAAGGTTTATATTCATAAACCGCCAAGGCAACTATTTCAGAACGACTAACTAAATAATAAACAGAGAGCATGAATACCAGCGCAATTCAATTTCGTAGAAAGAATTCAGTGATCAACGCGATCGAAGGCTTTTGCAAAATCTGTGTAAACAGCGTCCACCTGACCCCTAGCTTCATTGATGTTACTAATGAAAGTAGTGTAAATAAGCAAGTGAGAAAAAGTACAAAGGTTAGACACAAAACACGTTGCTTCGAACTAGCTTTATGACGGTGGTGGGAACAAACTACATTGTGTATGAGACCCTGAAATATCTTTGCAAATTGTAATTTAATAGAGATTGGTCTATAGTTAGTTACGTCATTCATACTACCGGATTTACGTATGGGGATAATGTGTAAGATTTTCCACAAATCAGGAAATGTACCTTCCTTAAGGGCTTTATTGTATATTATCTGCAGTGGTATAATAAGAGCATTAATGCAGAGACGAATAAAAATAGGGGGAAGTCCATCCAAACCAGCTCCTTTGTTAAGATCTAACTTTTTGATGCTATTTCTAACAACATTCTCAGTAATGCCAATGGAAGACATACTGTAGTTAGACGAGGAGTAACCTGGAGACAAGTCACCAGGTCGTTGATTACCCCCGTACACAAATGCAAAATAGTCTGTAAATAGATCAGCTACACCACTACCACCCTCAACAACACGATCATCCCATGAAACCTGGTCAGGGACACCTCTGAAAGATTTTCCAGACTTATTACAACGCCAAAAAAAAACAAAGCTTTTACATTTGTTTTTAATTCACTCTCAGTTCTTTCTATATAATCTTTAAAACAGTTATCCATAGCTCTCCCAGCTCGCATCCGTGGGGAAACAAAAGTATCGTAGTCCCGAGGGTGTTTGTATTGTTTAATCCGAGTCCTATATTTAATGCTTTTCTTTAAGAAGTTTAATCAATGAAGCTGAGAACCAAACTGGATAATAATTATTCTAAGGTTGACCCTTCGGCACTCCGAAGGGTCAAACTAAGAATAATTGATATTGGGTGCTTCAACTTCAATTTATATAAAATAATTAAAAAAGGAAGATTAAAATCACCAAGAATCAAAGTGTTGCAATCCATATAACGCCAGCAAATTTCTTCAGCCCAAGAACTGAACAAAGACACGGCGAGGTATATAAGACGGTAAATAAACAACACAAATATTCATACACACGCCACCAGCACTTAAACATAACCACATATCCTCAACGGAGGTTTGCCACTCAGTTTTACTAATAAAATTATATTTATTACTCATAGCTACCAATATCCCACCACCATAACTCACGAGTACAAATGTTTAAACTGTGCACTACGATCACGGCGTACAACAGTACATGTTGTGTTGTATGCCTTTTTGTATGTGCTAAATAAATTTATTTTCTTTCTTTTTTTCTTATTTGCGTGACGTGTAACACAATTTGTGTAGAACATATGTTTCGCCCCAACAGACCTTTAAAAAAAAAACATTCTTCAATTATCACTTTGTTCCTATTTTTGTCATATTATATACGTCATTGCAAGCCAATTATCATGTCATTAACTTACTGAAAGCAGGCTTCAAATTACGTCATTCAGTGTTTGTAAGACCATAATGTAAGTAGGCTTTTGTTTCAAATATGAAAGGTAATGATTACTTGTATTGTTGACCGTTCGTTTCATTGTAATGGTTTTACGGACTTCTAGTTTTAAAATTGTGTTTGTTGGACATTTTAAAGAAATTTTTTAGCTGAATAAAATGTTAAAATTGTGATCTTGTTGCAAACACCGATTTATAACAGTGTAATCGGTCGGCAAATGTGAGCAGTGGTGGCCCAGTGGTAACGGCCGCGACTTACAAGTTGTGGGTCGTGGGTTGGGACCCAGACAGGCGCTTTAGTTTGTGTAAATTATTTAATCACCACTACTCTAAAAACGGTGAAGGAAAACATCGTGAGGAAAATGGCATGTCCTAGAAACAAAAATTCGAAGACATGATATCTACCAACCCGCACTGGGCCCGCGTGGTAGATTGCAGCCCACTCCCTATCGCAGAGAGGAGGCCTGTGTCCCAACAGTGGGAACACTATAAGCTGATTATACATGCATGTTATGCATGTATACGCCTACCACCTACAACACAGTATCTAATGATTAGTTAATGAAATGAAATGAAATTGTTTATTCTGTAAATAGGATATCGGAATCACTTTTACACGTCATATAAAAATATTAAAAATAAGCTAGGTGAGGTCGGTGTTTCCTATCTAACTACTCTGAGAAGAAAGGCCGAAACAAACTCAGAGGTCGCAGTCTCTTTTAAAGTCCAGACATAAACTTGGTCAAGCCATGTGAGGACCATGTAGATTAGTGTCTGAAATGGTCTTTTGAGGAAAGAACCACACAGATTTGAGTGGACCTGTCCAGTCAGTGCAAGCATTTGTCAGTAATGGTGGAGCTCAACTCAGAACTTAAGGAGTTCCCGAACAATACCAAAAAATAGGATATTTGGGTAGGCCGCATCAACTACTCAAACTGCCAGACCATCATTAAAACTAACTGAGAAAGAAAAATAACTGAAAAGGAAAAAAAAAAAAAAAAAGATATCCACACAGTCCTTAGATTCACAATAATAGGGATGATGCCTGGGTAAAAAAAAAAAAATATAATTAGTCCGTCAGTCAGATAATAAGAAAATATTAGACACGTATTTTTTTTTGCTTTATCATATTAATAAAAAAATACTTAGATAAAACGCATTTTAAGTTGGGGAGTGGGGGTCGCTACGTCACTAGTACGTATAAAATCTACATACTCGTGACGTCATGGCACATTTAACCTTAATGTATCGCCGTAACCTTCAGATTACGTAAAAAAAGAAAAAACGTGTCCAATATTTTTTTATAATCTCAAAGACGGACTAAAAAAAATTTTTCGTCATCATTATTAAAATAATATAATACTTTACAAAGTAATCGAGTCATTTTGAAATATTCTATGCATTCTTATTCGAGTGGTTTTAATTGAATAAAAAGTAAAAAGGCCTTTTCAGCTAGCAAAACATTTAAGATAGCTTCTAGAAGGATACCTACCCATTATTATCCTTTACCAAAACAAGTCAGTCGAATTGTGTTTGTTTTTCTCTTGGCCATTAAAGATGGAATCGGTTCTTCAAATTGACGTCACAGTACAAAGTCACATTGGCGGGACATCACCATCATAATCATAATCATCTGAAAGATGTCTATCAACTGCTGAACAAATAACTTCACCATTAATTTCTACAACCCAACAAAGATAATACGAGTACATGTAGGAACGTGCAAGCGATAGTGAGCAATTTTCAAAGAAATAAAGAAAATACGTTTATTTGCGGTAAAAATGAAGCAAGGAAAGAACAAAACACGAAAATAACAAATTTGGGGAAAATATGCGTCACATACACGCAAAGCGGCCATCGCTCAGCATAATGCTGTGACCCTATACGAGACAGATAAAGATAAAGATAAAGATAAAGATAATTTATTTGCATAAACATGTGTGCATTAGTAATTACCTTGCAGAGATATTTACTAAAGGTGATAAAGTTTAATTAGTTTCAACATGTTTTACCATAATTGGTGTACAAATCAGTGAAATAAAATGAAATAGTTAATAATATAAAAATTTGATGAAAAAATTATTAAAAATTATAAAATAAAATATAAATTCAAAACAAATAATAAAATAAAAATAAAAATAATCAAACAAAATAGTAATCAAACATTCACAAAGATAAGTCGGTCAGAAAATCATTAACATTATAATAGGCTTTTTCAGCCAGTAGTTTTATTAGTGCTCTCTTAAATTGGTTTGAACTTAGCAGTTTGATATGTTTAGGGACTTTATTATAAACTATGGAGGCTCTACATACTACACTTTTATACATCAAAGCTGTCTTGGCAGGACGAACACAAAGCTTGCTATTATCACGGCGATTTCGTTGTACAATATCGGATAGCAGGGGAAACAGATGAGAGTTGCTTCTTACAAATAGAGCCAATTCGAGTATGTAAAGAGATGGTAGTGTCAGAATTTTATTCTTAATAAATAGTGGCTTACAGCTTTCATCACTTCGAATACTAAACATACCACGTATGCATCGTTTTTGCATTTTAAATGCCATGTCCTTATTTGTTGAGTTGCCCCAAAAAATAATGCCATATCTCAAGACTGAATCCACTAGGCCATAATATGCCGTGAGTAGCACATCTGTGCTTATGGTTGAAGATAGTTTATATAAGGAATATGATAAAATACTAATTTTTTTACAAAGAGCGTCAATATGATCTTTCCAATTTAATTTATTATCGATAATTAAGCCAAGGAAACGAGCAGAAGTAACTTCTTCAATTATAAAATTTTTATAAGTTAATTTGACGTTTAGAGAATTTTGCGATCGTTGTCCAAAATGCATTATATTTGTTTTAGTCAAGTTAATTTTCAAATTATTATTATCTAACCATGAAATTACAGATGTCAGTGAATTACTTATGTCAAAATTATATTGTTCTTTATCCTTACATGCTATTGTAACAGTACTGTCGTCAGCAAATAGTGTCATAGGCTGAGTCGTAGCGTTTGGCAGGTCATTTATATATATGATAAATAAGAGTGGCCCCAGTACACTACCCTGGGGAACACCATATGATACATATCGCTTCTTTGACGTGTATGTTTCTTGATTTTTTGTTTTAAGATTCAATTTAGTTATTTCTGTTATCTGTTCTCGGTCAGTTAAGTAAGATTGTAATAAATTTAAAACATTTCCTCTAATTCCGTAGGCGTGTAGTTTATTAATTAGAATTGAGTGGTCAACGTAATCAAATGCTTGCGTCATATCGCAGAAGATTGCACAAACTGGAGACAGAGCCTGAGCGCTGGTTTTCAGCGACAGCCGGCGTTGACGTGATGCCGTCAACGGGTGCAGCATATAGTGAAATAACAAAATAAGATAGAAACACAATACTTAGTCCTAAATGTTTATATAAATATTAACAAATTCCTTTCCCACATAGCGGGCGCAGGAGGTTTTATAAGTTCGTCTGTATGTAATTTTATACGTACCTACTATATTCATCAATATTTTCGTCAATTGTGGACCGATTTAAAAAAATCTTTTTTCATTTGGTAGAGGAAACTTACGCCGTAGTCCCAAATAAATTGTATTATCTTTTTTTGATGATGTTATTATACTTCCTGTCAATGTTATTTACATAAAAAGTAGTGATATTTGAATTGGTTTGGAGAAAAAACTTTTTTACAAAAAAAAAACAACTGACTTCCAAAAAAACACTACACTGAAAAAACAAAGTGAAAAATACCTTTAATTTCGGAAGCTGGTGGCAAAACACTAAAATACAGATCTAAAGACTGACTTCCGAAATTAAAATTATTTTTCACTTTGTAGTGTTTTTTGGAAGTCGGTTGTTTTTGAACATTCATTTTTTCATTCAAAATATTGACAATAACGTAGTCGCGAAAATAATAAGGTGTAAGTAAAAATGAACCTTAAGGTGATTAACATAAGTATTTCTAGACTGTAGTTATTACTTAAAGTTTCCCAGAAGCAGTCGGTAATTAGACAAAGTAATTTTCGCATCGCAAACATTACTTTATTTTCTTTCTTTCTTTATTCTTTATGCCTTCTTCCCACGGGGGACAGAAACTACAGAATGCCACCTGCTGCGATCTTTCCGTACTTCCATATATCCATACTTCTTTTGCTTCATTTACGGCCATACATCTGGTCATGTAGTATGTCAGTAGTTACTATGAACACACTTGACCTTTCTGAAGAAACTCATCAACAAGGTATCATATTGATCTTCTAGGGCGTCCCCTGCCTCCCTTATAAATATTTAGTACTATGAACACACTTGACCTTTCTGAAGAACATCATCAACAAGGTCACTATATTGACCTTCTAGGGCATCCCCTGCCTCCCTTATAAATATTTAGTACTATGAACACACTTGACCTTTCTGAAGAACATCATCAACAAGGTCACTATATTGACCTTCTAGGGCGTCCCCTGCCTCCCTTATAAATATTTAGTACTATGAACACACTTGACCTTTCTGAAGAACATCATCAACAAGGTCACTATATTGACCTTCTAGGGCGTCCCCTGCCTCCCTTATAAATATTTAGTTTTCCAAAAAAACTCTTAACCGAATCTAGCAAGTTTGGGAACCATTCAAACTTTTGCTCCCACTACAGAAAATGGTTCCAAAGATTCTTCTGTACGAAACTCGATTGCTGAGCAAATTAGTTTTCCTAGGCCAAAGGGAATACAACTAAAACGTGTTGGTTAGGAGTAACGTTCGGTAACGCCGGACCAAACTAGTTGATCTTGTTATCAAACAGGCTTCTGGCTAAAGTGATTGGTGTGCTAAATGATTTGAGAAGCTGGCAGGATTTCTTGGTTATTGAATTAGAATCTGAATTTATCCTAATATAATAATTGCGAAAGTGAGTTTGTTTGTTTGTTACGCTTTCACGCTAAAACGGCTGAACGGATTTGGATGAAATTTGGCATATTGGTAGTCCATGACCTGGGTTAGGACAAAGAATGCCTTTTATCCCGGTAATACGTATTACCGGGATAAAAGGGATTCTTTGTTCAGGTGGAGGTCGGAAATCAACCCACAGGAACGTTCCTGTGGGTTGATTTCCGACCTCCACCTGGGCGAAGCCGCGGAAAAAAGCTACTTGTTTGATAAATCATGAGATAGCTGACGGGCAATAAAAATAAGTTTTATTTGGATTTGTCGATTTATCTGAGGAATATAAATAGCGGTTTGACAGTTTTTCTATAGAAAAAAATACAGAACGTCATATTTATTCTTCAGCTATAAGTTATCTAAATATGAAAAAATCGTCCCTTAATCTATAAATCTGCAAAGCTCTTCTAAGTCGCACATCAAACTTATGTTTGAGCAGCTGGACCTTTAAATATGCCTGATAGAATCAAGATGAACACCCGATTCAGCAGAACCTAACTGCAACAGCTAAAAAAAGTCTATATGAAAAATCAAGATTGGCTTTTTGTGCACGCAATCACAACAGACCAGAGGGTTAATTGCGTAACACACTCACAGTTCCAATTTCATTAATTTTGACAGTTCTACAATATTCATTGTGGTATTTACGTCCAACCAATTTTCCATCCCGACTAAACACATTCTTCCCCAAAGCTCTTTGAGGCATGTTTTTTATCCGCATAATTGGGGGTTTACACGGGTCGATTTTAGCCGTGCGGCAAGTCACCAGTCGCATCGCTTGTAAAAATCGAATTACCACCCCATTTACAACGGTTGACAAAAATCGCATGTGACTTGATCATTTCCGAAGAAAATGTTGAACAGAGCGGGTGTTTTACGTGCCGGCATCGAAATGGTTTGTAGTTAAATTATTCAAGAGTTGCTTGAGTTACAAAGAGAAAAGAAACGGAATGAAAAGTAAATTTTGGGAATATGAATGGATTTCTCGACGTAGAGTACTGGGTGCTTCGGATACTTTGCTGGTGGAATTGAGATATGACATTCCTAATTATTTTAGAAAACGATTAAGTATTACTACTTTTATCCATGGTTTTTCACAAAGAGTCTGTACTGATAACATAACGGAACAATACAGCGCATATCACACCTCATGTGGCGGGCGATCGCCTGCAACAGACCATTTACACGGTCGATTTTTGTCACCCGCCTCATGCGGGTTGTCACCGCACGACAAAAGTCGGATGACACCCTACTTTGGGGCTTGCGATTTTAGTCACTTGCGGCCTAGTCGAATTGTCATTTAGACGGTCGATTTTCGCCCTGAGGCCAAAAAAAAATGTACCCAGAAAATCGACCCGTGTCGCCCCCATAGTTAATGACATCAAATTATGATGATTTTTGCATTGAGGTTCAATGTAAAATAGAGCAGGCACCGCAATCAAAATTTTTGCGCAACTCTTTGTTGTCGACAATAAACGTCTCAGTCTACTTACTACTTGAATACACCGCGGTTTTCGGCCACATTTGACATCCGTGGGGACACACCTTTAGTTTGTAACTTCAATGGATTTTTGTGTGGTTTATTGTCCTCATGCAGGTACATATTTATTATTATAAATAACAAAATATTGTATCTGTTTGTTTTATTGTAGCCATCAATAAATCTCACATTAAATTTTATTATTTATCAACCAACTAGTTTTGGATTTAGGTTCCTGCTTCTTAATTTATTAGTTTTTTTTTCACGATTTCTCTTCTCACCTCTGACATTCGCAGAATTGTCAACATCGGCACCATTGCCATAGAGAAAAATCGGATAGTTATTAACGTTGTCCAGTAGAAGTTTTCAAACATTTATGAAGGAATAATTTATGTTTTTCTTCGAAATCCTTCGTGTTATGATTGACACTGTTGTACGCAATTGGGGTGCCGAACAGAATTAAGGCAAGTGAATATACTTTTACGTTTAAATCTCCTGACTGAGATCTTTCATTTATTTATACACATACAAATTAAGGCAAGTACCCAAAACGTTTCACACGGATTTTTGGAACCGAAATAAAAGAGAAAATTCTAAATTAGTCAATTATCGGCTACGATCCGGTCGAAATTCCCAGCTGTCATTGATGGTGCTATTTCGCTTTTGCTCCTAACTGTTCTAACGTATTGTCTGTAATTATGTGCCTGATTGTACTCCAGGAGATAGGTTTCGATTTTTTGCAGAAAAGTTTTTTCGACCAATTATATTATTGGTCTAATTGAAGAAAGTTATTGAACTTTTGACTGCTGATTTAGTTATAAGTTTTGTTATTAATTCAAATGTTATAAATTAGAAAAGAAATAGTTTGAAAGATGCAATCAAAGAAGTTGTTAAAATAATCCCTTTTCAGAACTCATTTAACTTTTCACATTCAACTTCTAGATTTTGATGCGTAAAACGTTTTTTGCAAAGTAGATTTAATGAAGAACTCGACACCCATTATGAACTTATTTTGAATACTTACTATTATTAGCTAGGAATATGATTGTATACCGAGACTCCTCCGTGCCTCAAAAAGAACGTTAAGCTGTTGGTCCCGGCTGTCATTTGCAGATCTTTGACAGACGTTACGGGTAGTCAGAAGCCCAAAAGTCTGACCAACAGCCTTACCAAAGGGGTAAGGGTAGCAACTGCCTATGTGACCTTCACAGCCCAGTTACTGGGTAACGAAGATTGGATAGGCAGTCGCTCCATCTTAAATACTGTTATATTGTTATTTTGGTAACATCATCATTACATATAGTTCTTGTTACTAGGCTTACAGGTAGGTTAGGTAGGTTGGTAGGTTGTAGGATAGATTGGTGGGGGTAGGTTGGTTGGTACGTCGGTTAGTAGGTTGGTTGGTGGGTAAGTTGGTGGGTAGGTTAGTGGGTAGGTTGGTTGCTGGATAGGTTGGTTGGTATGTAGGTTAGTAGGTTGAATGGTGGGTTGGTCGGTGGGTAGGTTGGTGGTTAGGCTGGTGGGTAGGTTGTAGGATAGATTGGTGGGTAGGTTGGTTGGTGGGTAGGTTGGTTGCTGGGTTCTTGGGTTGGAAGGTAGGTCGGTTGCTGGGTAGGTTGGTTGCCGGGTAGGTTGGTTGATGGGTAAGTTGGTTTATGGGTAGGTTGGTTGGTGGGTACGTTGGTGAGTAGGTTGGTGGGTAAGTTGGTGGGTAGGTTGGTGGGTAGGTTGGTGGGTAGGATGGTGGGTAGGATGGTAGAATGGTTGGTAGGTAGGTTGGTAGGTTGGTGGGTTGGTAGGTTGGTGGGTAGGTTGGTTGATGGGTAGGTTGGTTGCTGGGTAGGTAGGTTGGTTGGTGGGTAGGTTGGTTGATGGCTGGGTTGGTGGCTGGGTAGGTTGGTTGCTGGGTAGGTTGGCTACTGGGTAGGTTGGTTGCTCTTGTTTCACGTTTATTATTTTATATATATTTATGTATAAATATATATATTTCTATGGATAAGTTTATGCGTTATGTATTTATTGTGTATGTAAACGGTACACTGACTACCTACAGTATTGTCTCTCCTTCTTCCTTTAATTCATCTATAAGTTGTTTGTAAAAGATCGCTTTTAGCGATAAGATCGCCCATTGTGTCACCCTATGTAAAATTTATACATTTATTTCTGTAATTTGCATGGTGTGCATAGTAAAGAATATTCTATCTATATTTCTATCTATTCAGCTGCATCCGGTTAGACTGGAAGCCGATCCCAACATACTTTAGAAAACGCAACGCAGTCTGCGTCGGGGTTCGGGACATCGTCAAGCGATTGGTCAACTCTTTAACTGACCAGAGGCCTGGCGAATTTTTAGGTCAAAGAATCAGCATTGCTATACAACGTGGGAATGATTATTATAATAATAGGTAAGTATGTTAAGTCTTTTAGTTATATTTCGCTGTTAATTAATTCCTACGCGTGAAAAAGTCATGTTAAATGGGTATAGAAAAAAAATCATTTTTTGAGCATTGACCAGCGTGCTTGCTCGCTGCAGATGTGGATTTAGGATATTTTCCTTCACTAGACGGTTTAGAAGAAAGTCGTTTAAACATTTTATGTGACTTGCACGTGCTCCTATAATGCTCAGGTTTGAACCTGAAACTTGGTGCTATGTAATGTCATAAAAAAAAATCCACGATTTTTTTTCTACAAAACGCTCCTAGAATTTTCCACGAATTCCATTTAAGCCCCCATGATTTGTACCGAATTCATAAATCAAAAACCAGGTCTATTATTACTGTGTTCACGCTTGCCCACTTTCAAATCTAAAATACACTGAATACCTAAATAATAAATACATATTGTAAGTAAAGAAAATTGTAGTGCGCGGGCCGTGATTGATTTCTTTGAGGTAGTTTTCAAAAGATTAATGATGTACGGTTACTTTTATACGTATTACAATATATACTGAAGATAATTACATGATGGAAAACAAACGGAAACATTTATTATGAACATTTATTATAAACATTTATATCATAACCTATATTAATCGTTGGTAGGTCAAATGCCTCATTAGGTGGGTAGTGATAAAAACTACGCCGCAATATTCTGCTTTAATCTTATTTCTAGGTTTCTGTATCCAATGTACGCCAAAGGGACCTTATTTTTAAGCTGCCACTGTCGGTTAATCCGCCCGTAAACAGGTACAGTGCTAGGACAGACCTCTGTCTGTCCTAGGACTGTTTAACTTGTTTAACCCAATGATAAAAGTAAAAAATCCAATGTCAAACAAGAAAACTCGTATTCGAAATACATTATAGAATACTTGCACTAATATAAAGCGGTTTATTAAAAAATATCCTAGAAGCACATGATGCCTCCTATAACATATATACCAAGCCTATCTCTCGAACTACAATCGGGGGGCGTTAGCAATTAAACAGCACGAATTCTACTCGATCAAGAGGCGGCGGCATGTCGAACACACGCGTTCTGACGTATAGCACTACATAGCCCAGAGCAACGTCCGAACAGCAAACTGAAGCTTGCTTCCACAGTTTTGGAAATAACAGGCCTGTTTGGTATTACAAAGAACTGTCGAAAACAAAAGAATAAAGACTTTTAAATGGTGATTCGTAAACGTATTTGTTCGTAAACTTTGAATAGGTTTAGGTCTTCCAATTACCGCTACATAAATGGTCAAAGAAGAGTCGTGAGATTCACTTAATCCATAGAAAACTTTCCAAGAATAAAGCTGTGATAGTAAGAGCTCAATTCATTGCTGAGAATATATTTAGTCTTTAAAATGAACACCGGCTTTAGTTTTATATGGACTGTTTCGATTTATAACTTAAAAATATAAAAAAATTAAATATTGTTCGTCGATGGTGTTGTGACTTTCTTTTTTTATTCTTTAAAGATGGCGTTTATTATTTTCTTGTTTCTGGCAAGTAAATTAGTTGCATCAGCTACTTGGTAATTTTAACCAGAAAAAATACAGTCCACTGCATTTACCACTACAGATGCATAATCAGCCTAAAATTTTCCCACTGCTGGGACGCAGGCCTCCTCTCTGTGAGAGGAAGTGGGCCGTAATCCACCACGCGGGTCCATTGCGGGTTGGTAGATATCACATGTCTTCGAATTTTTGTGTTCTAGGATGTGCCGCTTTCCTCACGATGTTTTCCTTCACCGTTTTCAGAGCAGTGGTGATGAAATAATTTACACAAAGTAAAGCGCCTGTCTAGGTTCCAACCTTCCTTGTGGCCGCTATCACTGGGCTAATACTGCCCCACTATAATTATTGTTACAGATCGAATGATGAGAATTTTTCATAATCGTGTTCCATTTTCAGATTCAAGAGTGCACTCTAAGAAGCAAGAATTTCCACAGAACTTGCCTATATACTAAGTCGGTTGACAGCCTAATATCGATCTACCGCCACACCTGGTTCTAATACCTCAATGACCTTCCCAGAAACATCCAACCAGACACCTCAAGTATACATATATATACATATTTAATGCTATACACCAATACATATACATCCTACGGGATTTGCGGCGAACGCTTAACACAACAATCCCAGGCAATGACCGCTAGTATAAGTACTTAGCATGAAGCACATTAGTTATGTACCTAAACCGACCTTAGAAGGAATCCTCTATGACGCATGTAATATTGATGTGCGTTTGTGGTAGACTTGAACTAAAACGGCTGAAACTACGTACAGATATCTGTGCGCGTGTTCAAATTGTAGTGGATTTTGGACAGAAGGATTGAGAGCACTCAGTCATAACTTCACGCTTATATTCACTAATGGGCTGGGCAGAGGTGTATCTTTTAGCACACCCACATTACGAAGGTTATGTTTAACTCCTCTCTTTCTCCAGATTACCTACTGACAAGTTATATGAGTTTATATAATTGTATTTTTTTTTTATTTTTTTATTTGACTTTATAAGTCAAGCTATTTTTAATTTTATTTCATTTTATTGTTGACATAATCTACTCATTACAATGTTTTTTCTAATGAGTTGTATTGCAATATGTGGTTAGCTAGTGACCTCGACAATTGATCATATTAGTTATTGTTATTAGTAATTAACTGTTTGTTTTATTTATTTTATCTCGATGGTCCTAGTTTATCATTTATAACTTCCAGTTACAACTATATGTAAGCGGGCACGCCCTTTATGCCTGGAGGCTTTTATTTAGATAAGTTCTGTGTACGTTTAGTTTTTATTTCTGCCTGAGTATAGTTCTCGATGATGTTGTGTGGTATATTGGCGTGTGCTAGCTAACATATGGCTAATAATTTAAATTATGTTTTGTGTTGCGTAATCTAAATTATCTAAATTATTTTGAATACTATTATATAGAATCTTATTTTTTTGTTCTTCTAACTGAACAGACAGCTGTGCTGCTGGGGAGTTTGTTGCGCCACTTCTTCTTCCCAGCTAATGCACTAGGAAGTGGTGAAGGGTGGGCATTTTGGGGGACTGTCTTATGTAATTTTGACGTTCGAAAAGTGCTGATTCTCAGCCTAGTTTGAATAAATGACTTTTGAATTTGAATTTGAATTTGAATAACCCCAGGAGCACACCTCTGCCGCGAAACCTTAGCAGCGAAACCGCAGTAGTTCAGTTCAACTGGCTCGCGTCATGTTCCGCTACTCGGATTTCGCGGAGCGGAACATGACGCGAGCCAGTTGAATTGAACTACTGCGGTTTCGCTGCTACGGTTTCGCGGCGGTGTGCTACTGGCGTAAGTCCCATATATTATGGGACGTTCCTATTGCCATCAACGGGCACAAATCCAGACTCGGGGCTGCAACTGAGATATTCCAGATGTAAAAACCAATAACACTTTACCTGTCACGGGAATTGAAGCCAGGCCTCATTGCTCAGCTGTAGCAATTACGACCACTAGACGAGGCAGTCAGAGCACTATATTGCGCATAAGACCGATATTTTTGTGGGCAAATACGCGAGTAACTACTGGTTATCTAGATCAGCATGGTTCACAGCATTCCTGGTTCATAAAATACTGATGTACCCGTATAAATTAACACTAAGCGATACCTAAATGAATACCTATTTAAAAGCGCGCAGTTGGACTTTCAACTGTCGACTAAGCGCCGAAAGTTGAATATCCAACAGCGCCCTCTAGGGTCAGTGAAAATGAGCATAATACTTGTACGATATTAAGTCATTTCATGGATTAATGGACATAAAGTTAATGTTTAATTCTACACTCTACGAGGTATACATTTATAATGATTTTTATAGACATTTTTGCCGTTTTAATTATTGAATTAAAAGCTGCAGCATCGACCTTAACAGAATACAAAAAACGCCTAGTGAGATCGTTCACCTAATGAAGCATATTATTATGGATCAAAGTTTATAAAATCCCTTGATTTTGATACAACGCTATCACAGTTTCCGGTACTCGAAGTCGAAGATTTAATCATCTCAACAAGTCAACTATTCTTTCAGTAGACCGTAGGTACGGTCAACGACATAAGTTGATAAACACATTTTTTTTAAACCTTTATTTTTGAGCTAAATATTTAATTATAATCGGAACAGAAGTCAAATTATAATAACATATATTAACTTTAAGCTATTAATTGAAATTCTGAAATACAGTGTATCGAATAATTTTACAGCAATTTAGATGTCGTAAAAATAAAAATAAATTGTTTATTCTGCACAAACAAAACGCAGATTACAAAAACAGACATAAATAAAATACACACATAAAAAGTAGCCAAACCATTCGTTTCACCTGCTGAAGATCTCCCACCTAGTACCAGTTGCCTTGGGTAACCTGTAAGTCTATAAACAGACTCCGGACCCAGGTTGGCCGAAGCCAGAAAAATCTGTTCAGGTGGACATTCATAGACGACTCCGCCTTGGAGTGTAAATGTGGTGCTGTCACACAAACGATTGGACACTTAATATCATATCCTGCGTGCCCTGTGAGCTGCACGTTACAGGAACTGATGGACGGTGGTGATGGTGCCAAACACGTAACCGAATTCTGGGCCGAGTCCATTTAGATTGCCATCGACAAGCTAAGATGAAGAAGTAGCCTAAAGCGTCGCATTCAACCAATAAAAGCTTGACAATATTATTAACTGATTTGTAAAAGTAGCCGCCAGTCGATTTTTGTCGCTGACCGTACTACAACTACAACTGTTTATTTGTTGTTTGATACGTTTTCACGCTCAAACGGCTGAATGTATTTGGATGAAATTTGGCACATGGATAGACCATGACCTGGAGAAGATTAAAGGATACCTTTTATTCCGATATTCCCACAGGATCAAGACTTATGCGAGTGAAACCGCGGGGTGCAGCTAGTAATTCTATGAAAAGCCTTCCATTACAGAAAAGTAGTTTAAAAAAATGCCCATCAACCTGCCATTACCATGTTTAATATTCATCCCTGTGAGCGAGAGGGTCGAGTTGACCCCCTTAGCAACAAAAGTACCTAACAATGATGACGAAACTTAAAAAGTGCTCCTACCCCATCTGGCTTCTAGTCTCCTTAATAGCGATACACCTGATTTTATATTCTAAGTTTGGATTACTAAGATGGATGTTATATTTTTAGGGTTCTCTTGAAAAGAGCAAAAGAAAATCTAAAGTAAAACCATTCAACATATTTAGCCGAAAGTGTGCTGAATGGTTTTCGGTTTTTTAGAGTTCAGTAGAGAAGTACCAAAGAACAGTAGTATCACACAGTACAGCAGTATCTGTCACATTATCACCCTATAATGTTCCCATTGCTAGGACTGAGGCCTCCTCTCAATGAGAGGGAGTGGGCCAAAATCCACCACGCGGGCCCAGTGCGGGTTGGTGGATGTCGCATGTCTTCGAAGTTTTTGCTTCTGGGACATGCCGGTTTCCTCACGATGTTTTCCTTCACGGTTTTGAGAGCAGTGGTGATGAAATAATTTTCACAATGTAAAGCGCCTGTCAGGGTTTGAACTTACGACCTACAACTTGTAAGTTGCGGCCGTGACCACTGGGCCACCGCTGCTCCTAGTATATGTCTGCTTGTAAGTAATAGCCTGATAATGACAGATTTTTAGTATGAAGTCAGCTGGAGTTCTCTTATCCTCTTCAATGAGAGAATTTAAACCTGGTAAGTAATATATGCCTGGAGCAGACGAGTCCTGGAGTGGAGACCGCGTATCGGCAAGCGTAGTTTAGGATGCCCCCCAGCTGGATTGACCGACGACCTTAAAAAGGTGACTGGTATAGACTAGATTCCAGAAGGTGGAGGACAGGGTGTTGTGGCGCACCCTGTGAGAGGCCTATGTACAGCAGTGGACTGCGAGAGGCTGAGTTTATTGATATATACCTACTATATACTATAGCAACATTAGGTAATTTGCTATGATAACGCCGTAGTTAATTAAGCTAAAAATAACCAAGTTAAGAAGAAAATATCATAACCCTTCACGAAATAGGTCACAAACTGATGCATACAAAGCGTCTTCATTCTTTGTATTTCATCTAGTTTGAAAATGTGCTGCATCTGGGTCAGTTTCCTTGATACAAAAACCTTTGTTCCTCATCATGCATTTACCTCAACACACCACACTATAACCACGAAATACCCACAAAATATGTACAGTATAGTAGATTGTAGTTCTCAAAACAGTATATTCAAAGATATTACGTGGTCACTATCAAGAAACTTTGCATTCAGTAAACGTTTGGCCTAAGTCATAAACTATAGAATTTTGGCTAGTCAGAATTTTAGTCTATTGGGTTCCTGAGAGATCGTAAAATGAAGGTTGATAGTAAAATCAAAGCTGAAAGTAAATCTGGGTTTATGTTATGTCTAACAAAGTTTGGGTACAAAACTATCCGCTATCTAAAAGTAATGAAAGTAGGGGTTCTCTGCAAAGCAAATAGCATTATTACTGATTCAAGTTATGTCCTCAGCAAAAATAATCTAGTTTTTATGTATCTTATGGATCTGATTTCTGTTTTTTTACTAACTATTGCTACGCCCACGTCCGCATGTTTTTTTTTTTTTTTTTACATAGTATATGAAAGAAAGAAAAATGCGTTTATTGGCATTACAGCAGAAAAATACACTTTATAAGTAAAAAAAATCAGAAAACAATGATTTTAATGCCAATAGGGCCTCAGCTCAGCATAAATGTCAGATGGCAATACAAAGTGTACCCCCTGACGCTGATTTTCAGCTGCAACCCACGAGTGCCATACGCTAGAGTAATAAAGACAGGGAAGTGTGTGTCCGTTTTAATAAATTAACAGAATAAATTAAAGGTAAGTAAGTAGTAGAAGATAGGATAACATGAAAAGCTCACAAAATCAAATAAAATGTTGATTAGTGAAAGAATTTTCGAAATCAGACCAGTAGTTACGAAGATTTTCCTCTAAATACAAACACGCAAATACCACTTTATAATATTATTAGTATAGGATAAAGTATCATTTATTTACACATAAAAAGATTGGGTCGCACTAAACGCACGAGAACATCGCGGCAGGCCAAGACGGAGATGACGGGATGAGCTTGACTCCCACCAAAAGGATCGGCTGGCACTAGCAATAGCCAAAATTTTGTGGAAAAGGGAGAGGAGGCCTTTGCCCTGCTGTGGAACAATACAGACTAGTTATGTATTAGATTAGACAGTAAAATAGATACAACAAATACGCCATAATTATAACCTTAGAATGCCTTATTTTAATTTCGAGCTCTGAGCTCATACTTTATAAACATGCATTATTATAACAAAACTAATAGATAGAACTTGTTTGTTTGTTTGTTCGTTTATTCATGAACAATAAATTGTATTTGAAATTACATAGTATAGAAAAGAAAATAAAATTACATTAGGAAAAAACACGTTAAACATTACAACAATGCATAAATACAACATAATATAGGAATTTCATTATAGATCTTCAACAGCATAAATACACTTATTGAACAGGAAACTTTTAAGTTGATTTTTAAAAGAGCTTGAGTAGATAGCGCATTTTATATCTAGTGGCAACTTATTAAATAATATAACCGATTGAAATCTGGGACTGTTTCACAATATTCACATAAGGCTGTACCTTGTACCGTTTAATGTCTTGTCTACGTATGCCTTCTCTAATCTGCCGTTTTTCTGCTGTCTCATATTCATGTATATATTTGGCCATGCTACTAAGAAGTACAAATACATAAAATGTTCACGGCAACTCTCTCTTTGCGGGATACGGGCCAATGTTAAATATAGAGAGAGCTAAAGGTTTGATCAACACAATGGCTTGAATATCCACTAATCCACACTGGCTTCACGTGGTGGATTTCAGCCCACTCTCACAGAGAGGAGGCTTGTGCTCCAGCAGCGGGAACATTATTTAAAGCTGATTATGTTGTGTTACGTATTTATGGCTGAAATATTATTTCTGCTGATGCAGTACAAACAAGTATACCGGACAACCACAGCAAACAAACTCGAATACATACCAAACACAACAAAATGTATTTGCAAGTTAAACACATCGTTTTATATTTTTGATATTTGTGTTTGCAGCAGGAAAGATTTTTTTGTAGAGCAATATTTTTATTTTATGCAAAACAAGAAGAAAAATAACATAACATAATATCACGCCTGTAATTCCCAAGGGGTTAGGCAGAGATATACTTACACAGTGTACGCAAACATTTCGCCAGCCGTTGAAGAAAAATTACAGTATTTAAAAAAAGTCGACTGCTTAAAAAGCACTGACAAGTGTTCTTACAATAAAAAGCAAACTAAAAGAGATGAGAACAAGATTATGTAGAAAATGAATAAAACAAGCTCTCAACTCATAGCACGCCATTTTGATTTTATAAAAGTAGAACCTAACCTATAACCATCACACGACCCAGACGAGTCGATAGACACTTCAAGTATTAATTAAAATCCATCCAGCCATTAGGATGCTACGAGGGAATAAATAATCGCACATACAAAGATAAAAAGATACATAGATACGAGTGAAAACATAACCCGGCGCACGTAAAACCGGTTTGAAAGAATTGGTGATTGAACTTCTTCTTCTAAAGAAAGAAAGAAAGAATAACATTTATTTATCAACAGATCGTGAAACACAAAATAAAAATAAAACAAGAAGTCTTTTTTTTTAATAGCAGTTTGTGCCTCAGGGCTGCGCGTAAAAGGTTAATTGGCCTGACAGATGCTGTCTGACGCTGATTTTATAATATAGGTACCTTACGGGACACGCGACAGATGAGTAATAAACAGCTTAATTTTGTTTTATGGCTGCTCGCAAGTCGTCCTAGGAGGTTGTCAACTGCTTAACCGGACTTTCCTGTGGCTGCCTCAATCAGTTCAGGCCTCCAGCCAGGGCATAAAACTTAGAAACTAAGCGACTACACGCTAAGGGTACCCCCTGTGGGGTACGGACCTCGGCTTAGGGCGTCGCTGGGGGAGGACAGCAAGGGACAGGCTGGATCGGATTAATATTATTATAAGGGATATTTAAAGCTATAGGCTCAGCGGCGCGGGCTGGCTCGAGCAAGTGTCGGGGCGGGGATGGACGGAAGGACCGGCGGTCGGCTTTTGTTTTTGTGTACTAAAGTACTGGTTTCCCTACTACTCTCCTGGAGGAGGCTTGTGAGGTCGTCTGGGATAGTGAGAGTATGCCTTGGTCGGCGAATCTTAATCATGCGGGAGGGAGTGTAACGGGCGGCTGCCACAGTCAGGGATTAATATACAGCTTCCACGTAATATGTACATAACTTTTATTGTTATAAATGAGAAGAAGTAGTAATGAAATTATTTATTGAGTATATATTTTTATTTTATTTGTATTATTAATAGAGTACCATTTTTATTTTTATTCTGACTACCCGTAACGACTGTCAAAGATCACCCATCCACGGACTAACCTCGGCAAGCGTGCCGACCCGTGCGGCTGTTATTACTTAAGCCACGAGCTCTTCAGACCGGTTGATGACCCCCAGAGAAAAATATCAAATAATTTTTTTATTTTATTTTATCGTGTTAATTTAAGTTGAACCTGTATATTTTCGTGGTTTTAAGCTGATTACTGTAGACATCCAAATGTCCTTTCTTTGGTATTGTTCGTCGAATCGTTGAAATCCTTAATTTCTGAGTTGAGCAGCACGATTACTGACAAATGCGTGCACTGACTGGACAGGTCCACTCAATCGGTGTGGTTCTTTCCTCAAAAGACCAGTTCAGACCAATCTACATGGTCTTCACATGATCTGACCAAGAGTATGATAGAACTTTAAAAGAGAATGTAACCTCTGAGTTTGTTTTGGCCTTTCTCCTCGGAGTAGTTTGATAGGAAACGCCGACCTCATCTAGTTTTTAAAATATTATTGACGTGTGTTTGTACAAACTTCTTTACAGAAAATAAAATCATTTCCTTTCATCAACTTGCACCACACTATTGACGTGCCGAACAATACCGAAACTTACCGACCACTCAAGTGTCGCAGTTTGGGCTCTACTACCAAACTCCTCATCAAACTTTCAGTCGTTTAGTGTTCATGCGTTATCTTCCAAGTTTCTACGGCACGACAGGTTAATGTGCCAACTTAACGTAGCTTATGAAATATCTATTAGGTTTTGGGAGTGCGTCGTAAGGGTTAGCTAAATGATGTATGTTTAAGACGAAGTGGCGTATTGGTGAATATATTGTTTATTTATAGTACGAATTTTCGTCCCATGGGAAATAGGCATAAGTTTATGTATGTAACATACACATACATAAACTTACGACTTTTCCCATGGGAGGTTTTTTTTTTTAAATAACATACATTATGTAATAACATAATGTATGTTATTAAAAAAACAAACAACAACAATGATGTAATAACATCATTTTATTTTTTCGTCTCATGCCCGAGTCTGACAACCAGTCTTACCAAGGGGTGTCGTGTTATTCAGATATTGGGTTGAGGAGGTCAGATAGACAGTTGCTCCATGTTAAATACGGGTATTCAACTGCATCCGGTTAGACTGGAGACCGACCCCAACACAGTTGGGAAATGGCTCGGCAGATTGAGATACGAGAAGAAGAAAGAAGAAGTCAAGCTTTGAGGTAAAAAACATTAGAAAGAGAAAACATAAAAACAAAAAAAACACATACGAAAAACAAAACAAAACATTAGGAAGAGATTCAATATTTACAGATTAGATCAGAAGGGTCAATGACCGTATTTTTAAGAAGGTTCGCATTCTAATATCATCTGTCACAATCTGTCAAAAATCCTTATATATATTTGACAGATTGTGACATATCGTCGTATTGTGATCTAAACGTGAACCAATGTCAAAAACTTGTCAATAACGTACATAGATTATTGACAAGTTGTTGACATTGGTTCACGTTTAGATGAAATTGAGACTAGATTTTAAACGCTTCTTATTTGCGGGAGGTGGCCTTCTGACTAATTCAAGCTTACAGGTTATCTATGACTCCAAAAAGGTCAAATTAAGCTCTACCTGTCGGTAAATGCTATGGGTACGTGAAAAATTCTAGCTAGATTATTTATCTCCAGGTTGGAGCAGGCAGATTGCCAAACTTCTAAGGTTAAAAATGGAAGGTTAGCAAAATAAATTTTTCGTTGAAGTAAGAAAATTCTTTGATAGCGTTTAGTTGATTGCATTGATACATTTTGTACCAGACATTGTAGATTTTGTTAACCCAAAATGCATAGTTATTATCTTATTCAATAAATAGCCTATAATATTCAAACTGGTGTGACATAAGCCTCCTCTCTTTCAGAGGGAGTGGGCTGTATCCACCAGGCGGGCCCAGTGCGGATTGGTAGATTGTAGATTTTACATGTCTCCGATTCAATTCCTAACGATGTTTTCCTTCACCGTTTTGAGACCAGTACCCTAATTGCGTAATACACAATCAATCAGACTCTGAATTGTTTTGAAACAGATTGCTAATCCATTACATTAAGTTCGATTTTTTTTTACTACATCTATGCGTACCTATTCCTACCTTATATTTCCATCTTTCCCTCTCTCTCTTTCATTATTTTTTTCTTTCTTTCTTTTCTTTTGTTTTATTCTAAGTAATAACTTAGAATAGTTATTTTGCATTGTTAAGTTTTCTGTGCTTCGTATCTATTTTCGAATAATTATTTATTATAATATTATAATTAGTATTTATGCTGTAGAGATACTTTTTAGTGTTAAACGTATATTCGAATGAAAAAATGGAACTCTTGTTTATAGGAATCGTGTATCTGTCTGTCGGTCTCTCGGTCTGTCTGTCTGTCTGACTATCCGCCTGTCACAGCTAATTTGCTCCGAATCTAATGGACCGATTAAGTTGGAATTTGGTACACATATCAATTTCTGTGACCGAAACACGGACATATTACGTAAATTTTAATTATGGGTGTCACTTTTGAGAGACATTTTAAGACAATAAAAAAGTTTTGCACTCTTGTACCATCTGACATATCAATTGAAAGGGCTTGGGGTGAGGGTCTCTAACATATACTTTTTATAATTTTAAAATAATTCGTTTTAAGTTACTTAAGAAAATTTATGAAAATTGACCATTCGGGGACCCTTATCTCCGAAACTACTGAGCCATTTTCTTTAAAATGAAATACAAAAATAATTCTATACTTATAGATTATAGTAAAACCAATAAGAAGTCTATGAACTTAAAATAACATGGTAAATCTCCCAATACTGTGCTTTCGTTGCAGTTGGAATATATAGAACATGTTTTCCAACTACAATGCTAAGTTTGTTCGTGGTATAAATTCATCCCAACTACGAAACCCTTCATTACGCGTGGTCCGACACGCACTTGGCTCGATTTTTTTGTTGAGACCAATTAAATTTGGTAACCACCGGCGGCAAGAATAAAAAATATTATATTCTATTCTAAAGTTGTAAGTAATAAGAAGGTGTGTTCGAACCCAAGACTTACAAGTCGTAACTCGGTGCCGTTTCTAAGCTTGCACAGTCCCAGGCCACAAAATAAATCGTTTTTAAAGTCTTAACATTATCGACTCAATAAATTACTGAAACTTTTACAGCAAATTGCAAGAAGGCTTAGCATCGAATGTTTAAGAACTTCAACTTTACGGTTAAAGTAACTAGAACAAGGAGCGTTCTCAAACTGGGTAGGTATACATTTCTCAAGGTCCAATTACCTATTGGAAAGTGCTCTTATTTCCAGGAAGAATCTTAAGCTCTTTCAATAGCGCGCAAAAGTTGGTATTAGAGATTTTAGATCGTGACTTAGAGTGCAATTACTGAGAAGATTCCAGGGCTTATATTTGAACCTGCTATGTAAGATGTACGTTGGCAGATATTCTTATGCAGTCATGTTATTATGAACCTAAGAATATCTGTTATCATGTATTATAATGAAAACGAAGTAAACCAAGTACTTGGGTTTGTACCGCGAGGCGTTCTGTAGTGTTGTGTTCTGACTTTGACTAAGTTTAGAGTTATTGTGTGCATATTACTGGCTTGATGGGTCCTTTGTTTAGTGTTCGCTAATGTGACTGCCAAGCATGGAATCTTGAGTTTGATCGCCAAGCTGAACTGAGTATTAAATCTATCAATTTTTTTCAGTATCAGCCCGGGTTCTGGCTTAGAAAAATAGGCAATAAGGTTGCACTCTATAACAATGGACTTAAGCGTAACTAACTAACGAAATGTAACTGTTATTTTATACACCTCTTAGATAGAGGTGCATAATACAACACTGAGGCTAAGCGTATGCTCAGATGCAGGTGACGCAGCACAGCACAGTATACATTTTGCAGGGTGCGGCAGGCGAGGCAGACATAGGCTGCGAGCGCATGCTGCCACGAAGCTATACAGACACATTCGCGTCCTAGCTAATCAGTGGTAAAAAACAAGTGCACGCGTCGCGCAGTAATCTGTATCGCAGGACAGACACATGTCTGCATCGCACGTGCCTGCGCCGCAGCGTAAGCAGCTGTCAGTACCTTCATGCATTACAAAATCTGCTCTAACCTGCGCTGGGTGGACCTGTGTCACCTGCGTCTCAGCATACGCTTAGCTTTAAGGGGCATGCGCTAAAGTAGCCCGCGAAATTCAAATTTTCTTTAGTTTTATACATTTTGCGGGTCAGTGTTAGGTTTTATGTTGATTAAAATATGATTCGCGACCGTAATAAATATGGCTTTACATAATTATAATCATTACAATCAGCAATACAACTCCATAAGTAAGCACAATCGCCAAATGTCATGATTTCATGAAATAGTCATTCAATGCGATTATATGAACTTAGAGAGTTATATTGATCATTTTTATGATTATAATTCTATAAATAAACATTTTATACGGCCGCAAATCATATTTAGATCAACATACAATAACATGATAGGTACTGACCAGGAAATTGCAAAAAACGTAAGAAAATTTTAAATTTTATTTAATTAAATTTTTCGGAATTAAAATTTCGCGACAGACGTATTGTTATGTGTACTTCTTTAGTACCTTTTATTCTCACATTTAGGCCTTTAGCTACATCTTTTATTCATTAATTATGAAAATCCTCGTCAAATGGTTCTATTAAATCCATCTCGTTGGTTTTTCCCAAATCAACATAAAACTATTAACATCGTTACATAGATAATAAGACTTATTTTCATCTACATATATGCCGTATTTGTTTAGGTATATTTGCACGAAACTAATGTAAACTTCCATGTCAATTTTGGTATTGGTACTGTTTAAGGCCACAGAGCACCGAATTGCTGCGCGGGCAGCGTTTAGAGGCGGGAGTACTTATAAAAAAACCGGCCAAATGCGTGTCGGATCACGCACAATGAAGGCTCCGTAGTTGGGATGAATTTATCGCAAGAGCTAACTTTGACTTCGTAGTTGAAAAACATGTTCCCGTACGGAATGGGAGCAAATGTTTTTGCAACCGAAAATGTAAGCTGATCGATTATTACTCGTTAACTTGTAAAGTCTATTTAGTTGTGATAGTTTTCCTTTTAATTTCCTTATATATACTACTGCCGTGAATTTTTTCACATAGCCAAAACCAACCATTTAGCTGGCAGGGGGGGGGGGGACACTTGACTCTAACAAAACTTAGCACTTTAAAGCTTAATATTTCGCAAACGGATCCCTGAATGCCAAAATGGTTTTCACAAACTCAATATGTTCCTATCAATATTTTGGAAAGACCTTTCCAACGACACCCCACACCATGGGACAGATGAGAAAAAAAAAATCCCCACTTTACGTGTAGGGGATGTACGCTTTTTTTGAGAGCTCCAAGAGACTATAGACCTACGTATTTGATATTAATTTCACCTTGATAACTCTAAGCGTTCCTGAGAAAAAGGGTCTTCACAGACTGACGGAGAACGGAACGAAGTGATCCTATAAGAGTTCCGTGTTTTCCTTTTGAGGTACGGAACCCTAAGAAAATGCGTTGTGAGCACAACTTCTACCGCGGACCATTTCAACATCAAAGTCGGCAGTTTCAATACGTCATTAGTGACGTAGTGCGAGTAAACTGTGACACACTTGGTTTGTATGGAAAATGCTGACAATGCCACCTCTAGCAGCGGTCACCGAGGCGCCTCCGCGCTCTGTGGTTAAGGCCCTTTTAATCAAACAAAACTGGCTGACTCTCGACTCATTAGCATCCTTCCAGGAATTTAAAGTACTCATGAACAACTTTTACTAAGGGTCCAACACTGAATTAATAATCATTTTCAAACTCAAACTCGAACCATTTACTAATACGTATTTACCATAAACTAATTACCTAATTACAGGCACTTTTGAATTGTCAACGGGTCGGTCAGTGGGAAATATGAAGCTAGTTGCCCATTCATAAAGGTAGTAGGTTCTTATGGAGAAGAACGGGCAAGAAACTCCACGGACACTCTTTTAATTGGGTAAGTAGTAATTCAGGAGTAGACTTTCGCTTACTGTAAAAATACCCATGAATTCAAAGTCAGCTTGTAAACTTGGTGCTAAGTTACTTATTTTGTTTACTTTGCTAATAGAGTTATATGCAAGTAGCAGACATGTCGAAAACTCTTAATAAATTGAGAACAGAGCGAGAATTATGACTTACTGTACTTATATTTACTCTTGCACATAATAAAAATAACACGAGACATAACATCACGCCTGTTTTTCGCCAAACGGTTCAGCAGAGATGTACTTATAGTACACCCACATTTAGCCAGCTATGTTTAAGTCCCATTTAACAGGGGGTGAGACTATTGTCATCAACCGAGCACAAATGCAGAGTCCGGGCTGCTACTAAGAAAATTCCTAACTGGAAAACCCAAAAACACTTTTCCCGACCAGGGAATCGAACCCAGGACTTCACGCTCAGCATTCGTGCTTGCGACCACTGGAGCAACGGGACAGCAGTAAAATTCTCTTATCAATAATTCATAACCAAATTATGCCAACAATCTTAAACACTAGACTATCTCCAAATCAATAAACCGATGATAACAACCCAGTAGGGTGCAATTAATTCGGCTATAACACTAACGGCTAACCAACGCTTAGTGGGGGACGCCCCAATGCTCACTAGATACGTGGACTCTAATAATATATGTGCAGAAGGTTAGCTTTAAACGACGAGCAAATCGCACGCACACATAGGTTAGGTACTGGTCAACCAGAAAAGGTATGCGCTTCGGCAATCTTCGTGTAGCCGAATTAGCACGAACGCCACAAATAAACCGCCCACTGAGGCTTTTCTTTGGAAAGCAGTAGGCACATTTCACATACAGCAAGTGCAAGCGTGTATGGGACTGACATTAAATTTGTTTCGAGGTGATCTGGCAGAGAACCAAAGTTGTCGACATAGCTCATGGAATAAGCAAGCTGAATTGGCAATGGGCTGGCCATATTAGCCGTAGAACCGATGACCGTTGGGGTAGGCGTGTTCTTGAGTGGAGACCGCGAATCGCCAAAAACGTTTGGTATAAAACGCTTTCAGGCTAGGTGGAGCGACGATCTTCGCAGGGTGACTGGTAGCAGCTGGATGAGAGTTGCCGAGAATCGAGCTGAATTTTGTGCAATTGGAGAGACCTATGTCCAGCAGTGGACTACTGTGTAGGGTGGATTTTTGAAAAGGGGCAGTAATGGCAGCTATCTGAACCATTGTAGCTACAGGAAAACGGTCTTAGGAGGCTGTCCTTAACTTTTTGAGACTTTTTGATCTGCATTCAAAGATTTTGAAAAAAATGTTTTCACAAAAACTTGTTTGATGCCAATCGATCCTGTTTCTTATAAGGATCAAAAAACTCTATTAGACCAACTTATGCGAGGTGCATTGAGTAATAGAAAAGTCAGAAATCGCAAAAAACTTTTACCCTACATTTCGTAGGAAATGAGACTGCAACAAAAAAAATACAATGTCAAATATCGAAAATACGCGTTATAATTTTATTTGATTTCAGAGCAGAGATAGTTCGTTGCTGACTAAAAAGACTGAAAACTGACCATTTTCTTGCTAACTGCATTTTTTTTTATCGGTGAATGCAGATCAAAATGTCTCAAAGGACATTCTCCTAAGACCGTTTTCTTGTAGCTACAATGGTTAAGGTAGCTACCCTTACTACCCCTTCTCAAAAACCCACCCTGTATAGGCTGATGATGACGATGATTCGTTTCTCATCACCTTGCGTATGCGTCTATGTGTGCACACATCTGTTTTCGCTAATTGTTTGAAGATGGTCTTCTGTACTTATATATTTTGTGACGTGGGTGAGACGAACCATTAATTTATGTCACGGTCAGCCCCGCCTAAGTTTCATCAAAGGTCAGTTTCCAAACGACGATTAGTGATTGGTTCTGTCTACTTATCTTGATATCCTTGGGAAGATTCAATGGAGTTTAGGATCTATTAATTGTAGTTATAGTCGGGTGTGTTAATAAACTGTCTGGCAACAGCGACATCATAACGAAAAACAATCAGGAACCTTATAACAAGTTGTGGATGTACACAGGCAAAAAAAAATATGATTACATCACATCACTCAAAATCATAGGCACACAACACACGAGACTCAAAAAATAATAGAATAGGTTTATATACCGAGACTCCTCCGTGCCTCAGAGAGCACGTTAAGCCGCTGGTCCCGGCTGTCATTCCTGGATCTTTGACAGTCGTTACAAGTCGTTAGAAGCCCGAAAGTCTTACACCAGTCTTGGAGGTCAGATAGGCAGTCGTTCCATGTAAAATACTGGTATTCAGCTGCATCCGATTAGACTGGAAGCCAACCCCAACATAGTTGGTAAAACGCTAGGCAGATTGATTGACTCAAAATCGGCACAAATCAACAAGTCGTATAATATGACCCTATTGTTACTAACCGGGAACAAACCAAGACATCGAGCTTATTGATTACCTCGTTGGTTTAGTGGTTGCAAGTGATACTGCTGAGCATGAGGTCCTGAGTTCGATTCCCGGGTCGGGTAAAGTGTTATTGGTCTTTTCCATCTGGAATTTCTCAGTAGCAGCCCACAATTTGGATTAGCCATCAACCATACAGACCAACAACCGGTGGTGGGGGGTGTCGGGGCAACCTGACACTGACCTGTAAATAAAAAAAATAAAAAAATACGCAGCCTGCCACTACGGTTCCACCATAAACTAAAACATAATAAAGAATCCTAATGTTTTGTCAAAACTTAAGAACTATGCAAAGCAGAGGCTGGTTGCTAGTTTATTATCGTAAATCTAAAGAGTCATAAAACCATAGACAGCAACGGTGGCTCGACCGTTCGCGTAAACACGTATCTAAACAATAATGTTTTACTTGAATGCACCGCAGTAAACTTTATGTGCTACAGAAAATTTTGGGCAATCGCCAAATACTTTCTAAACTGCGGCGAGTCTACTAATATATTACGTGACACATAAGTACTTTATTATCCCTTACATACAGTTCATTATGTTACAAATAAAATAAGTCAAGTGTTTGGACTTAAAAATTACTACAATGGTGGCATTATATTGATGTCTTGTAACGTTCACGTCGCCTTATTATATTTTTTATTGCAGCATTATGCTCAGATAGGAGCCTTTTTGGCCTCGCACGGTTGTTTTTTTTTTTTTAATTATTGAAATGAAATAAAAGAAAAAGAAAGTTTTTTTTTAGGGTACCTCCCCCACACATAAAGTGGGGACTTTACGTGTAGGGGAGGTACCCTAAAAAAATCCTTTCTTTTTCATGATATTATTTTCCACTTTGTCGGCGTGATTAATATGTATACGCATGCCAAATTACAGCTTTCTAGTACAAAGAGTCTCTGAGCTAAGCCGCGGAAAAACAGACGGTCGGGCAGACAGACGGATATGGCGATTACTCCAGAACCTTAAAATTGGACTCACAATGAATAAAAAATAATATAATAATAACAAATGTGAGTGAACATTGCCATTTAGTATTATATAAACGAGTAATTTTCTGAAAACCTTCTTATGCATAACGTGGAGTATTTTAAGGAAAAGCATATTTTACGAGCGTCCTAAATGCGACGAAATGCTTTAGGCAGATTTTTGCTACAAAAATATCTAGAGTCATAATAGTTCTGCAAGATAAAGTCGCGTATCTGTCAATGTAGCTAGTACATTATTTGCCTACAAGCTTGCTGTTCTTGCGACTTTGTTTACATAGAAAAATCTATACAAACAAATGGGTATTTGTTAACCCGGAGTGAAGTTTTTTATAGTATCCGTAACTTCCAATAATTCATGTCTTCATTTTCAGCTATTTAGGCTATGCGTTGTCTGTCAGTCAGTCAGTTAGATATGGAACCGTTAGATCAACATCTAACCGAACCAACAAACATATAAATGCAAAAGTTTGTTGGTTGGTAAGTCTTTGGTGGATTCCTTTATTTAAAAAAAAAAAACAAGTATGAAGATCTACATAAAATCTATAAGGACATAAATCCGTGATGTGCTTCACCTGACAATATTCTCGTGGATGGCTCATAAAGCCAATACTTTCTGATTGAGTGCACGCTTGCAGTTCGCTGGTTAGACTGGCAATAATATGGATGTGCTAACGTTTATCACTGCTCACGAGCTCACGTTCAGGTGTGAACGTTGTTTGAATATTTAGCAGAGCATTTATTTATCGTGATATTTAAGATTTCTTTATTTTTCGATTCTTATTCTATAACAATCTAAAAGTATGTTATTCTTTGTGCGCTCGGTTTGTTTTCACGACTGAAGTATAAAAGTCGCCAGTGGCGTCTATGAAATAAAAGATCTTGGACTGACCTTAGACGTGAATATGACCTATAATCAGCACATTAATAATATCTGTGGCAAGGCCTTCCAATCACTTGGTTTTGCTATGAGACAGGCAAGTAGTTTTAAAGACAGGAATGTTATACTGACTCTTTATTATTCGTTTGTGCGAATTCGAGTATAATTCGCTGGCATGGGATCCGCATGAGAAAAAATATAAGCTCATGATAAAACGGGTCCAACGAAAATTCGCTCGCTACCTATATAAAAAATATATGGGTATTATCCCTATTTGTATCCGTCTCTATTTGTTGCGGGAATGGTAGACATCAACACGTTGGAACTGAGACGCAAGTGTGCGCTTTTGATGCACTACTACGTATTGCTAAATAATAGGATCGATGACGCGACTACTCTAGCTCGCTGTTCATTGTTTGCTCCGGACCGGCTGCGGGCGGCTGTCGCGCGCCTGTGCCTCGCGGTGCCTGTTCGCGGCTCCGCCAGTGCGTACCCACACTGCTCGATATGCTCCCACAACCCAGGCGATCAATCTGCTGAACGCCCTGAATGCTCAGGAGCCCGATGTTGACATATTTATGTATAGCAGTAAATGTATGTTAAATGTTTGCATGAAGTTTTTTACCTAAATGTTGTTGTTGGCTTGCTGTGCGCTTTGGTGTTAACTGTAAGTGCAGCAAGCAATTGTTATATAAATAAATAATGTAATTTGGTCATTCTTCCCAATCTCAATCTGTAAAAAAAAACCTATTATTATTTTTTCTTTTATTATTCAAAACAAAAACAGACATTTGGTTAAACACACCACACGAACCATCGCGGGTTAAACAGTGGTGTGGCCAGACACGGCAACTCGGTGCCACTATATTTAAAATACTTATTTAAATTCACAAATTTTTGACATTGATTGTGCCTGAGGTGAGATTGCGACTTAAATTTGAACGTTTTTTAATACGAGAATTAGTTGTCAGATACCAATCATTTCACACTCAAAGGGAAACAGTGGAGTCACATCAAGCAAGCAAGTTTTTTTTTTTTACTTGAACTGATGCAGTTTGTTGCGCCACTTCTTTTTCCCAGCTAAAGCACTAATAATTGGTGAAGGGCGGGCGTTTTTGTAATCTATCTTATGTAATTTTGACGTTCGTAACGCCGCAGCATAGTTTTAATAAATGATTGTTGATTTTGAATAATTAATTTTTCTTACGGATATTTGATTTACTTATAGCTAGAATCCTCAAAACATGACTAAAATATGGGAAATTGAGGCAATGGAATAATCACCAGCTCAACTTTACCCACTGCTGGGCCATAGGCATCTCTTTTCTTATCTATCCAATCGCCACGCTCCTGTGCTAGCCTCATCCAGTTTCCACCCGCGATGGCAACAATGTCGTTCGCTCGCTTTTTTTTTTTGTTTTCAGGACGGGAAATCATCAAATGACTTCTCCCGCTCTGGGCAGAGCGAGAGGTTGTGTCAAACTTTTACTGACTAAAACCCACCCGTGTTCCTTCCGTTGCCTGTGTGCCGGGGCCGCGTTATCCCTTTCGGACAAACCCGCAACCCCAGCAGGCATTGGTCTTTCGACCCCGTCGGTTGGTGCTGACATCTCTTTGAGGCGCGCGTGAAACACAACGCGCCGTCGACACGGGCCTGATCTCCCGCTATCCTGAGATCCCGCCGGAGCTCTGTCCACTGTGCCGTGATTTCTCGCGGCAGCGGAGTTACACCCCGGCGTTTCGCCTCCTCGCGCAACTCCCATATGTGCGCGAGGACACGAGCCACGAACCTAACATAACATTTTCAGTATTTTCACATTCATGCCTCTGTAAATATGTGGATGCAAACCGCTTGGCTTTTGAAATGACTTGGATCCAAACTTTTTTGACAGACAGTTTTGACAGCAAAGGTTAAGCAATGCAGCGTTCTGCACAAATAGGACTACAAAGAAGTGTTTATAAAAAATATTGTGCTGGATATAATAACAAATAAACTGCTTTGGTCTAATTTATGTAAGAATGTAAGCCTAACCGCTGAGCGTTATGTCTTGCGTTCGATCCGAGGGGGTCAGGTTGCGTTTGGGTCTAAATTCTCAGTAGCAGCCCGCTGTCTGGATTTTTACCCAACTAGCACTCCAATATTGCGTAGCACAATTTCATTCGCAATCCGAAGGATTTTAAAATAAATCTATAAAAAATAATTCATTGCATCATATGTTTGGAAAATTTGTTTGCTCAAATCAGAAATCATAACATCACAATCAAGAATTGAAATCAAAATCTAAATATTTAATTTCACATAAACCTACGAGTACATGAATGGTACCTCAGACCAAATAAAAGACCAAGCCAAACCAAGAAAAATTGTCTACAAATCTACAGTCCTTAATAGACCAGATTTGTAGACAATTTTTCTTGGTCCTACAACGCTACAGGGGTCGTTAAATTGCTAGCTGATGCACACTTTTTTACTGAACTGCAACAGAGCCTAAAAGGAAGGTAATATTATTATAATACCTACTGAAAGTCGAACCCTGAACAACTCAGAGCAGCTTTCTTGATAACGAACATGTTAATTTTACTCAAACCAACATGTAGACTTAAGATACACATAGGTAGATGCTTCGTAAAGGAAACCAATAATTGTGCTCAAATAACCATCTAAGTCGATCAACATCGTCGGTTCATGTTTGTATTTAATTTAAATTCATCTCATACTAAACGGCTTTCGTGTGAAAAGTCATTATCGAATGTTTCGATAAAATTATCGTTCAAATATTAGGTGTGACGTCTGTCGAAAATAATGTTTTAAATTATCTCCCTTTTGTCAATTTTGTTGGTTAAGAAAAATATAAGTTGTAAAGAACGTGATAAGTGTTATTTTATGCAAATATTAATGTCAGCCCTCCCAGTACGAGGATTCCATAAAACAATACCTAGTAATAAAAATTACCTATATCTAGAGGATGGGATATTGACTGTATGTATTTATAGTATTATAAACCGTAAAAATAAAATCTCATGTATACTTATTTTAACAACATTTATAAGTATATGCGTTAGTTTTAAAATCCAATAATTTTTTGTTTTAAATTTTTTGTTCACGTTTAGAAATATTCACAAAAAAATTAAGTTTGGAATCTACGTATAGCGACAAGACCCCCTGAAAACACTATTTTACTTCGTTTTACAGAGTTTTAAAACACAGTTTTAAACCTAATGCCGTTGACCGTCCGCGATGGTTAACTTTAGCACAAACGTAATGCCAGTAACCTTCCCGGAGGTTTCACTTCCAATATACTCGTATATGACGGCATGGCGTATTATTTCTATGAAACGTGAGCGGAGTCGAAAGTGAATTTTGTGTTTTCATTTTCGTTTTTTGCCACCGACTTCCGAAATTAAAGTTATTTTTCACTTTGTAGTGTTTTTTTTGCAAGTCGGTTGTTTTTTTTTAAACGTTTTTATATTTCCCTTTTTAGTTGTGGTATCTACCAATTCGAATACCACTACCTGCTATGTAAACAACAGTGACAGGAACTTATCATAATTTCATCCACATAATAATAAGTGGAAAAAATATGTATTATTGAAGCTTACTCAAAAACTATCCAAGCAAAGTTAATACAATTTATGTGGGACCAACTTGGGAGCATACGTTTTCATACAAAAAAAGAATTTTCAAAATCGGTTCGCTATTGACGGATAAATCGGTGGACATACATAAAAAAAGAACACAAACGCGACGAACATATAAAGTCCTCCTTATTTATTTATTTTAAGACCGCCTATTGTGTCACGCTATGTAAATTTTCTACATTTATTTCTGTTATTTTTATGGTGTACGTAATAAAGGTATTCTATTCTATTCTATTCTATTGACTGACTCAAACTCAAACTTAAACTCAAAGCATTTATTTCAAATAAACACATGCACTTTTGAATTGTCAAGGGGTCGGTCAGTCAGAAAGATGAAGCTAGTTGCCCATTCCAAAGCGTAGTAGGTACCTATGGAGCAGAACGGGCAAGAAACTCCACGGACACTCTTTTAAATCATGATATGGTTACAAAAACTAGACCTTTAAGATATTGACAATTTCTGGTTATACCTACAGCTGCCAGAAGTGTTTGAAGTGCTCTGTTGGAGAATAATAATAAAAAGTATAAAATTGACTACTTCACGGCATTTAGGCAGTATTATCATCACGCTTGGTAATTAAACTATCAGAAAATATCGCTACAGCATATCTATCAGGCATTATCTCATACAATTTCTAATAGCCACGGTAAGAGCGACATAATATCTGATACCAACAACGTGTGAGAAAACTTATTACAGTTTAAAGATTAACCGACGCTGATCAAAGATTTAAATCACTAGATTGCCCTCACCGTACTTAGTCACGCGAAAAAGGGTCCATACCGAGAAGAGTGAGCTCAAAGTCAAGTCAATGCGTCATTGTATGTCAAAGCTGTCTAAACGAAACAGAAACGTGATTATCTTTTGATGCGGTCGTTTGAGGTGAATCTAACGATTTAAATCTTTGACGCTGACACTTCCAGAAGAAATCCGCTTAGCCAATCCCCCGTCCGAACAAAATACCGCAAAGAAAAAATTATAGCAACGTAAGCGACAGTTTAGTAATTTATTGCAGAATAAAATAACTAGTTTCTAAACGAGAAAGGATTAGATTTGTCGTTCAGTAAGCGAATCGGATTTTCTTCATTATGAAAGTCGACTATTTCTTTAAAAATAAAGGTTGCTTTAAACTATACTGTAACATACGTTTTTTTTCTGCTTGGACCGTTTTTTTTTTTTGCATGAAGTTTCTGTTTATCAATGTAACTTTTCCAAATTTTATTTTTATGCGTAGGTAATATTTTCGTAGATTGTGAGTTTATGCGTGTGTATTTGTATAATTTTTAATTCAGCATCACCATCATTTCAGCCGAAAAACTTCCACTGCTGGACATAGGCCTCACCCAAACACCGCCACTTCGACCGGTTCTGTGCTTCTCGCATCCAGCGGATTCTCATCGGTCCACCCTGTGGGAGGCCTTCCAACGCTACGTCTTCCGGTACGCGGTCACCACTCCAGAACCTTTGGGCTCTATCGACCATCAGTTTTGCGAGCAATTTGCCCTGCTCACTGCCACTTAAGTTTGGTAATTCTTCGGGCTATGTCGGTTACCTTTATTTTTTTATTGTTGCTAGGGTATTGTTGCGCCAATTCTTCTTTCCAACTATAACACGGAAGTGGTGAAGAACGGACGTTTTGGGTGCAAAAAGTGCTGCATTAGCCTAGATGTCCCCGTCTTTATCTTGCACGCGTGGTTTGACGGTTGTGCAACAGTGATGGAGATAATACTAAACCAAAGTTCGAGCTAAGTAACATTATTACGTCTGAAATGACGCTTAGCAGGACATTTTGGCTAGATGTGGTGCTGGCGAGGTGGAGCAGAACCTTAAGGGATTGGTTACCGAGAAACGATAGGAGCGTTGGCAGACCAATGGCCAGGGTGGATGACCTACAGAAGATCGCGGGGAAGACCTGGATCACACTCGTGTGCGAGTCTCCAGACCAAAAAAGCATGGCACAAAAGGGAGGAAGCCTATATTCAGCAGTGGGTGGAACAAGCCTGCCAAAGATTATGATGAATCTTATAAACATCGGAATCCTATCGGACTTATATGACGTATGCTACAGCATAGTGAGTAAAGTCCTTTAAACTAGTCCCAAGACTCGGAAAGTTTGTTGAGATTACAGCATAAAATGTTCTATTAAGATGTTCTGTTATATGCTGAGCCAAGATCTGTTCAAGGCTTGAAACATTATTTGTTATGGCTCCTTTTATTGGTATTCCAATAGCAATATTATGATTTGCTGATCATTCGTATTGGATGATTTAGTTATTGGAATAAAATATTCAAATACTAGTCGGTTTCGTGTCAATTATTAAAGGCTGTGTGGACAAAATATCGATGACCCAGTTTTCGTAATTGCTGAACTAATTACTCAACTAGCAATCGCTTACTTTGCCAAGAATTCATAAGATTTTGTCTCGGTTAGCTTTTGCGTGAATTTTTTGTACTGCTTTTATATTACTTACCTTCTATTCAATGAAACATAAACTTTTTGAATACGTATGGAATATAAAAGCATCAAAGAAAAAAAAAACAATCAGCACCGTACACGCGATAGAAGTGAAACTATAAAAAATAAAGAATAAGAGAGATTTAGTGTGAGAAACAGAGAGAGAAAGAGTTATACCTTTCTTCTCTCTTTTATAACGAAATGTGTTTGCGTCCTTGAAAGTAGACAGCTTTTTTGGGCTCCCTGTATTGTAACGTTAATCGTATTATGCTTAAAAAAAGAAACCAATTTTTCATTTAAAATGGTCGATTTTTTTAAATAAAGTCATACCGGAATCATGAAATCGTAATAAATTTAAAAGGTTTTGATAATGCACTCAATTGATTCAATTCCTGATAAGGTCATCAATGTCGTAAATTCATGTATTGAATTTTTTTTAACGATTTTATGAAAAAAATAAAACACAAATTATAATATACTTAATTACAGTTCGTGGAAACCAAATCTGTTTTTATTCAGTAAAAAACTGGCCAAGTGCATGTCGGACCACGCACAATGAAGGTTCCGTAGTTGGGATGAATTTATCCCAAGAACAAACTTAACATTGTAGTTGAAAAACATGTTTTTCAAACCGCAAATTTAAGTTGGTTAATGATTACTCTATTAACTCTGATAGTTTTCCTTTTAATTTACTTTTTTATTCTCGTACTACTGCTTTGAATGTTTTCACAAATCCAAATATAACTATTTAGCTGGAAGGGGGGGGGGGGGGGGGGGGGGCACGTGACTCTAACAAAAAAAATCAGTGAAAAGCTTAATATTTTGCAAACGAATTCCTGAATCCAAAAATGGTTTTCACAAACGCACAATATTTTTGAACGGTCTTTCTAACGATACTCCACAACATGGGGTAGACGATACGTGTTAAGTGACAGCAACATTCATTTTATTTTTTCCGTTTCTTTCGAATTGCATTTAATTGATATTTCTGTTTTCCTGTGTGTAATTGAAGGATTATAATTAATTTGGAATCTTCAATATGGTACAGCATTTACTCCAGAAGAATATTGTGTTAATTGTTCAGTAAGATTTCAACGCAATGTGTGAAGACTGCTGCAGATGTTTGCTGTTGTGCACATTTAATGTTAAGCGTGCGGTAGTTCAAGTATGTTTATCTTGGACCCGGTATCAAGATGGGAGGTGGAGCGACCTGCATCGTTTTTAGATGAATACTATCTACTAATTCTAATTCGTCTGACGTTGAAATTGATATACTTATGGAAATATAAAGCTGTGTTACGTGTATGATTTTTGATTTCATGAACTGTTCAAAACCTCCCTTTAATTCTGCTAATTATTACTGAGCAGTGCACTATTTTACAAAATTATTACCGGTGAGTAAACAATAGCTCTTTTAGTGATTTTTTAGGTTATGGTCGTATTTCTCAGTATTCCCGCTAGATGAAGTCATAATTATTACTACCACTGTAATCTAAAGATCATAAGGAACAAATTAACATGCATTTCATTAAAGGACGCCACAATGTTTGGTGGGCCTAATCGCCGAACAAAAAACACTATCTCTTTTCATTCTCAATTTTCATCCAATTATATCTACACTAATATTATAAAGAGGAAAGATTTGTACCTATTTTTGTATGTTTGTATGTTTGTAATGAATAGGCTCAAAAAGTACTGGGCCGATTAAAAAAATTCTTTCACCAATAGAATGCTACATTCTTCCAATTTGACATAGGCTACATTTCATTTTGAAAAAAATTAGGGATCCTTGGTAAAATTTGAACAATGTAATCGAAGGTGTAGAAAAATGAGTCTTAAAATGTCTTTCGTCGAATGCGCTGCCGAAACTATTAGCGATAGAACAAAATAATGTGCAACAATATTGAAGAACATCATAATGTCTACAAAAAACTCCGCGGTAGCATATGTCCAACTATTGTAGTTATGTCACTAAAACAACTTTTTTCATTTTAAACATTAATGAAAATGCTAACCAAATTCAAACCATGCTATTTATGTGTTTATATTAATCCTTATCCAAATAAATTATTTTATGGTCAAGACCATTTAACTACCTATAAAATAGTTTTTAAATTATTTAAATTGGACTTTCCATTCAAAAGATATTACGAATTAAAAAATTCAAACAGTAAACAAAACCGCCATAGTACAGAGTGTTGAAAATCACAGCGGTAAACTGTTTTTTTTGGACGCGCCCGGTGGAACAGGCAAAACCTTCCTTGCCAATTTAGTGTTGGCAAAAGTACGTCAATCTGGAAAAAAAGCTGTCGCAGTGGCATCGTCCGGAATTGCTGCAACCCTATTAAATGATGGAAAGACTGCTCACTCTACATTTAAATTACCATTGGCTGTGTCTTTGGAACAACAATCTGTGTGCTCGATCCGCAAAAACGGTCCGCTGGTCATCTGGGACGAGTGCACCATGAGCCACAGGGCGCACGTGGAAGCCGTGGAGTGCACGCTGAGAGACATCCGAAGCTCAGACCGTATAATGGGGGGCGTGACGTTTGTTTTAGAGCTGACGTTATTCGAGCTTGCCTTAAATCATCAACTTTATGGCAATCGATTGAAACTCTTAATCTGCGCACAAATATGAGAGCACATTTAAGTGACAATGACGATAAAAATTTCTCACAAAAACTTCTAAAACTTGGAGACGGAAAATTACCGTCTCCGGTTGCAAACAGTCCCCAGGTATTGTTGGATAACGAATTGGGTCAAATCGTTCAGAGTCTAGAAATTCTTGTGGACACAATATATCCGGACATACAAAATCTTACGGAGAGAAATTTCAATTGGCTCTGTTCGAGAGCGATAGTGTCCCCGCGAAATGAATCGGTTAATGAGATTAACAAAATTATTATGGAAAAAGTACCCGGTGAATTTAAATCTTACAAATCTATTGACACAGTATGCAACATCGAAGATACAGTGCACTATCCACAAGAATTTTTAAATTCCCTGAATCCTTCCGTCTTGCCGTTCCACGAACTACAATTAAAGGTAGGCACTCCCGTAATGCTGCTGAGGAACCTATACCCTCCCAGCATGTGCAATGGCACGAGACTTCTGGTGAAGGAATTGCGGGAGAACGTCATAGTAGCCACTATAATCACCGGGGCCGCGGCCGGACAGCTAGCCCACATACCGCGGATCCCCACGATTCCTACGGACTTGCCTATATCTTTTAAGAGGTTACAGTTTCCTCTAAAAACATCATTTGCCCTCACAATAAATAAGTCCCAGGGTCAAACATTTTCGATGGTTGGCATCGACCTAAGAAAAGAATGCTTTTCTCATGGACAACTATATGTTGCCCTTTCTCGAGTGGGATCTCCTGAAAATCAATATATTTTGTTGCCATCTACAAATACCACTGCCAACGTAGTTTACAGTGAAGCTTTAAGATAAAAACTGACAAATATAAAAGTAAAAAACGTAAATCTACCTTAATATTATATCTGTAAATAATGTAAAAGTAAACCTGTAAAATAAAAAATACTAAAAATGTAAATTATTAAGTAATAATAAGAATTCGTCTAATCGAGGAACGACAAACAAAGACTTATCAATGTTTAGATTATAGAGAGCTAGACCGCAAAGTTAAGAGAAGCATACGAAAGGACATCAGAAAATACAACACAGAACTTGTGCACGCTGCTCTAACAAACAACCGCTCTCTCAGATCAGCCATGCGCGGTATGGAAGTAGGCAGATCTACAATCACTCACATAAAGGACAGCAACGGTGTGAGACAGGGAGATAGAGTCAAAATAATCGAAATATGCACACAGTACTATAAATTCTTATATTCCGACACCAAAACTTCTCAACCCATAGCTGAAGCTTACGCATGCCCAGACGATATCCCGATAATAACTGGTTATGAAGTCCACCAAGCACTTAGAAGCATGAAATATAATAGAAGTCCTGGTGAAGACGGTATTACTACTGAATCACTCCGAATTGGAAAACAAACCTTATTACCCCACATATGCAACCTCTTCAACTCAATTCTTAAAACAGCCATATTCCCGAGTAATTTCTGCCATTCCAATATAATCTTGCTACACAAGAAGGGAGATAAATCAGATATTAGGAATTATCGCCCTATAAGCTTAGTTTCTCATCTCTATAAAGTTTTTGTCAAAATTATCGAAAACCGTATAACAGGCATATTAGACCTCCACCAACCTCCCGAACAGGCTGGATTTCGTCGAGGCCTTTCGACTTCTGACCACCTACAGTCCCTAAACCAGGTGATTGAAAAACATCAAGAGTTCAATCTACCTTTGTACCTGGCGTTTGTGGATTATTCGAAGGCTTTCGACAGCCTAACGCATGAAGCCATATTCTCGGCACTCAGAAAACACGAAATAGAACCCACTTATATACACCTGTTACAAAGAATATATCACAATAGTACAGCAGCCATCCGCATAAATACCATCGGGCCATCCTTTCCAATTCAACGAGGAGTCAAGCAAGGCGACCCGCTGTCTCCCAAACTCTTCACAGCTACGCTGGAAGAGGTTTTTCAAAAATTAAATCCTCACTGGCGGGACAAGGGTATTGTCGTCGGAGAAAGGAGATTGACCAATCTACGTTTCGCCGACGACATTGTCCTCTTTTCATCTTCAGCAGCTGAACTAAACCAAATGCTCGAACAACTGAGCCACGCCAGTCTTCAGGTCGGACTTAAGATGAACATGTCGAAAACAAAGCTGATGACGAACAGCACCGAACGCAACGTAGAAATTAGGGGTGTGGAGGTCGAGTATGTCCATGAGTATATTTACCTCGGCCAAATAGTATCCTTCCAGGCGAGACAGGACAAAGAAGTCGCTCGACGCATAGAAAACGCCTGGAAGAACTATTGGTCGATGAAACATCTCATGAAAGGACCACTCCCGCTTTCACTAAAACGAAAGCTCATGGACATGTGTATTCTTCCCACCCTCGCCTACGGAGCGCAAACATGGTCTCTTACAAAGCGTCAAAAGTCCGCACTTGGGGTCTGCCAACGGGCTATGGAGCGAACCATACTAGGTGTCAAACTCATAGACCGCATTAGGAATTCTATACTTCGTTCCAAAACACAAATAGCGGATGCTGGCCGCACAGTTGCTGGACTAAAGTGGAACTGGGCTGGCCACATCTGTCGCATGTCGGAGCAACAATATGCAAAAATCACCACTCAGTGGATCCCAAATAACAGGAAAAGACTACGCGGCAGGCCCAGAAAGAGATGGCGGGATGAGCTGGACTCCTTCTCAAAGGATTGGCCCACAATCGCAGTAGACCGGGAAAAGTGGAAAGAGGGAAGGGAGGCCTTTGCCCTGCAGTGGGACGACACAGGCTTATAATAATAATTATAATAATAATAATAATAAGAATGAAAATGATTAATGACAAACCCTTTTTTAATAAAAAATAAAAAACAAAAAAAAACAAAAAATATATAAAAAAACAAAATAATAAGCACAAAACAACAAAACCAAAAAAAAAAAAAAAATTTGTAAGGAAAATACTAAATAATGATAGGCAAGTTTCTATCGACACGAACAAAAATTTCTTTGAAATACCTAGATGTATAGGTAGATACATTTTTAGTTGAAAGTTGTCAACGTTTAATTTAGACTGTATATATTTTATTCGACTCTGCTTTTATTCTAATTACTTAAAAAAACCATAGTAAAAATGTATATAATATCCTATGTAAATATTACTTATTTAAGTGCCCGCCACTTAAACCATCAAAGAAATTGAACATAAATAGACTTACATACAAATATAACTGTGGGATTTTTTTAAATATATAATTAATAAATAATAAATAATAATTTTTTAATAAATAAAAATATTTGTGAAAAAAAGTGTTTTATATCCAAATTTCCAAAAATAAATAATTGTCTACCCCGTGCGAAGCCGGGACGGGCTGCTAGTAATTGAATAAAGAAGCTTCGTAACAAAACTATTTTAAAAAATCACACCAATCCGATTGATCTCAATCAGACTTACTTTGACAGGCATAAAACCAAATTAACCCTCAAACACGACGTTCTTATTTTAAGTAGAAAAACCGTACGGCATCGGCACAAACCGGCCATAACACAAAACCAATCGGCACGGATTCAAATGAAAATTCCGGTGCTCAGCCTATCCGACGTACGAAATAAAAACATTTCTTTTTTCGTTCACCGTCGACTCGTTTATTGAAAGTTTCAATGTATTTTTCGTGTAAACTGCAGTTCGATGCATTCTACGTAGGTATGGTACGGTAATCCGTTTTAAATAATGACTGATACGATTGAAATATGTGACGGCGCCGCGCAGAATCTGGTGCAGTTGATTTTTTGTTGCTCAGAATTGAATTCGCGCTGTATCTCTTTTATAGGGTAGTTGTTATTGTGTTTTTATACGTTATTGCGTTCGGAGTATGAAAATGTTAATCGGGTCATCGCTGCAAAAGTATTTTAATGCATATTTACTTAGGGGACGGCACCAGAAAATCGTGTATGTTTATATAGAAAACTTAAAGTAGTACTAGCCACAAAAAAAAAATGTTTGGCTAGCTGAAGAGTTTCACCAGTCAGTGAAAAAATCGGATTGAAGATAAACCTTGTAGAAGATTGTTAAAAAAATATGAATATCACTAAAATGTTCGCTCGACGTTTTGGGTTTTTTCCATCAGGAATTTCTCAGTGGCAGCTCAGAGTCTGGACTCGCCCCCTATTACATGGGACTTAGACATAAGTGGTGAAATGTGGGTGTACTATACGTACATCTCTGCCTTACCCTTTGAGGATTACAAGCGTGATGTTACTTCTTAAAATAGGCTTTGTCATTCTTCAATGACAAGTTCTAACACTTTTTTTTTTTTTTTTGAGGCTGGGAAATCATCAAATGACTTCTCCCGCTCTGGGCGGAGCGAGAGGGCGTGTCAGACTTTTACTAACTAAAACTCACCCGTGTTCCTTCCGTTGCCCGTGTGCCGGGGCCGCGATATCCCTTTCGGACAAACCCGCAACCCCAGCAGGACAAGTTCTAGCACTGACTTTCACTTCAGGCGAATGTGTTTAAATAGATATTTGCAATTATAGCAAACAACATCGTATCGTTCTATTCGTATATGGAATGCGTTCCTGACACCTGTCAGTTGAACAATATTTCTAGTTGTAATAAGGATCAAATTCGCAAAACACATATTCTTTAGTATAAAACTGAGAGGTGTCAAGAACGCATTCTCGCAACGGACAGAAGGTAAAAAGGTAAGGAAAGGTTTCCTATAAATAGAAACTAGCCATTCCAGAATAATTTAACAACAAACAGAACATACCTAAAACGAATACTACTCGTATATTTAACATAGCTTCTACCTGCGACTTCGCTCGCATGCCTTTAACCTTGTTCAAGAATTGGGCTGTACAATGCAAGAATTTTTCAAATCCGATTGGTAGTTCCGAGAGGAGCTCGTGGCTAAGTAAAAACAGCTGCACTGGTCGATCCATGTGGTTAAGCTACGCTTGCCGGGGTTGGTCAGTGGATGGGTGACCATCTTTACATACCGACACTCCTCCGTGCCTCGGAAGGCACGTTAAGCGGTTGGTCCCGGCTGTTCGTGGATCTTTGACAGTCGTTACGAATCGTCAGAAGCCCGAAAGTCTGACAATACTCTTACCAACGGGTATCGTATTACCCAGTTACTGGGTTGTGGAGGTCAGATAGGCAGTCGCTCTAGGCAGATTGATTGAGTTCCGGAGATTACCCTCTAGATACAAACTTACAAAAAAACAAACTTCACCTCTCTATAATATTAAATTATAATATTATAATATAGTATAGCCAAACCTATTGATACAGAATGTGTCCAATTAATAGCTAATGTAGATGGATGACGAGATACATCATGTTCAATAATATAATCAACGAGGTAATGTGTTTGCCGTAGTCTGCCGTTGATTGATGGTGGGAGCACCCTTTAACCGAACGTGCCAGATTAATACGCAATCATCGACGGGTTAAGTGAAAGACGTGTCACGTCGATTTAAGAGGGTTATGAATTTTTTGGGAAATTATTTTTTTATTGGTAAGGAGAAAATTATTAACGATTTTTCCTTTAAAGGGCTAAAAATTGCCATGTTACATGTTTTGAGCAATGTCTTGAATCGTTGATTGAAAGGTATGGGGAACGTCCAATATATCAAATCAGTCATCGTTTAAGCAGTTTTTAAATAACCACATGATAATTAGGTACTTACTACTATCATATATCATAATCAGCCTATTAAGTTCCCACTGCTGAGTCACCGGCTTACGTCCCACGACAGGGAGTGGGCTGTGATCTAACACGCGAGCCCAGTGCGTGTTGGTAGATGTCACATGTCCGTCCGTATGTCAATGCAGCGATTCAGCTGAATATTAGCGTCAGGTTTATCTGCCTGGCACTAGTTGCACATGCACATGGGAGTCCAACTCAGCATAAGTTGGACTCCCATTTGGTGCAAACTTGAGACACACACCGGACTTTTTATGTTCGTTGATCCATTATTTTAAAGTGTGCCAATAATGTCATCAGAATGTCTTATTTTGTTTGTATATTCTCATTCACCTTGCAACTATTTCCTAATAAGTATTCATGTAATTAGTTATTATTTAGTCGTGCTTTTGTATGTTGAGCTATGTCTTTTATGTGCACCAAATAAACAATTTATCTATCTGTCTGTCTTCGAATTTTTTGTTCTAGGACATGCCTAGGTTTTCCCACGATGTTTTCCTTGACTGTTTTGTGAGCAGTGATGATGAAATTATTTACTCAAAGTAAATCACCTGCCTAGGTTCAAACTCACAACCTGAACCTCGTAAGTCAGGGCCGTTATCATTTGGCCACCGCCTGCTCTACGTAGTATGACAAAAATACTATCACAACGCTTAAAAATACAGTAGAATTATTTTATTTTATCTATATTTGTGCCCGGTTGGGAATGTTGGCTCGCCATCTATTACATGGGACTTAAACATATCTGCCGAAATGTGGGTGTACTATAGGTGCACCTCTGCTTAATCATTCGGGAAATACAGGCGTAATGTTAGGTTAACCATGTGTAATTCTTTAATTTTATCTAAACTAAGCTAAAAATATTAACGAAACGTCCAAAAGTAGATGTTAGTGTAGCTAAATCCGCTTATGGCCTTGTTCTTCTATAATCATCAGGTTTTTTAGCCGAATTTTTCAAGCCGATTTTATTCGTCGTTTGTTTTTTGCATGGCAGCTTCAAACTCTGCTATTTTTTGTTAACTATCTAACTTGTCAAAGGCCTCGTTAAGGCCGTGTCAGATGTAGTGAGGCCCTAACTAATCTCAGTCGAAACAAAACCGGTTTTTGACCGGCTGGGGCTTTGTCCTCGCGAAGGATTAAGCTGTATCTGCATAGATATGTAGATGGATATAGTGTAATTTTTTCAGTAGTAGATTTGTTTACTTACAGTCACTTCTTTCTTCTTTTTAGTATTGTTAGTGACTTACCAGCACGCGTATCATGACAACCAAAGAAACGAGTTTTGTACTGGTTTTGTCGAAGGAAGAATAGACAAAATGTCAGACTGTGATTTTGTCTATTCTTCCATTGCCAAATCCCGTTTCTAATGTGGTCATGCTAAGCGTGCTGGTGTCAGAATTTTAACGCCGCCCATGGACCTCTAACTTGGCTTCTCCTGCCGTCGAGAAATATCTAACTTCAAAGTTACCTTAGGATACACTGTAACAAGGTATCAAGAAATACACATATGGCAAAGAAATATTATACGTATGTAGCTAGTGACCCTCCCGTGCTTGGCACGGTTTTTACGACTTGACAAAACATGGAGATATCTTTATTATATTTTAGTTATTATACACATTATATATACGATATGATAGTGTATACCGGATCAAAATCCATTGTGTAGTTTTAAAGAACTAAGCGGTTAGATAGACAGACATGAAAAGCGACTACTAAAATTTCTACTAAAATCTTTATCCGTTTAAATAAAAACTGATATTGGTTGGTATATGAGATTGATAAACTCCAACACCGCTCGACCGATCACCATATAAATTTTAGGTTTATATAGGTTTTTTTCCGTTTTCTCGTGGGTGAAAGCCACGGGTAAAAGCTAGGAAATTGTAACTATTTACGTATACATTACGAACAATGTATTTGCAATGCATTATCAATTTACATTTAAATGAACATTCCAGTATTACCAGTTAAAATAGATTTTTCATGCCCTACATACTTTTGAAACATTTATTGTCGTAACGCGATAGTTTGCATTATTTTTAATTATTGTTTATCTCATGTAGTATATTTTATTATTATTTAACCATTAATGCACACACATATTAACATAAAAGAAGAAAGGAACAGAAAAATACGTACAAAGGTGATGCTTATTTTTAAAGAAATCTCTGCCAGCATATCTGCGATAGGAAAGTACGAGTAGATAGATAAGAAAAAGAGATAGATAAGAAAAAAGAAAGGGAATGAGATAGATTTTCCTGCATTGAAACAGAAACTTTCCGGCTGTATCCCCTGGAGAGATAAACAGAGAGGTATAGTAATCGACCTCGTAATTATTTTACCAAACTTAAGTTGAATGTTAGTTGCACTGCACGTCATTAAACGTCAACCAAGTGATAGTTAGAAAGTTTCAATGCAGTCTTTTTTAATTCATTTTCAAAAGTTCTAAAGCAAATATGAGGGCGAATTTATAGATCACTTGGTTTAGGGACACTGATAAAAACACTTTGTCATATTTCCTAGATTTGATGGAATTATTATATTAATACGCGAAGTAAAAACTTTGTACCCCTTTTTACGAAATTACGCGGACGAAGGAGTATGAAATTTGGCACAGTTAAAGTTTATATGGAGAAGGAGTGCAGAAAGCTTATATTTTTATATAACATACATTAGAAATAAATTAATTTAATTAAAAAAAAACATTACACACACTACCATGCGTTTGACACAAGATGGCTACCTTAGAATCATGACATTTAAATGAATTATGGTCGAATTACAACCTCTGGGCGACCACTAGTAATAAGAATTGTACGAAAGCTAACAACAAGACCACGGCATAACGGCGAGTACTTGCACAGACACAATCTAGTGGCTTGGATTATCCACCACCAACTTGCCTTGCAGTACAACCTTGTGGAGTCCGAAGTACCATACTACAGGTATGTGCCTAACCCAGTTCTCGAGAATGTTCACACCACATTGTACTGGGATCGATGAATCATCACTGATAGGACTATTGTGGCTAATATTGTGGTGATAGATCGACGAGAGCGCTGTGCAATGATTGTTGATATCGCTGTTCCTCATGAGGAGAATCTCGTGAAACCCGAGAAAGATAAAAAAATCAATTATCTTGACTGAGCACACAGGGTTGTCGATATAGTGGGGCGTATAGACTCTGCAATAATTGTATCGATAATCGTTACGATTAATGGCCTAGTAGCGGAGACCCTCGACCATCAACTCAGGAGGCTCTCATTGCGCAGCTGGGACAAGGGCTTGATTAAAATACCAGTACTCCTGGACACGGCATGCATTGTGAAGAGGTTCCTCTCTCAAGAGCTCTGACTACCGGCAGCTTGGACCCTGTTCCTGATGCCGATGGGCCACTATATTTTTATTTTTTTAAATGTTTTTATGAAAATATTTAAAAGTTTAATTATTATCTATGTAAATGTAATAACGGAGACCATTAACATTAAAAAATAATAATAGATTTTATTTCCTGTGATCCTTCTTCGTACATAAACTAGTACTTAATTCTAATAACTTTAATAATAGTATGTCTTCTGGTTGTTAACCTGACTGAACCCAACTACGATGTACTTGTATTGAACACGTTATAGTGATTAGCAAATCCAATTTTCTAGTGAAAATCAATAGGCTTCCCGGTCTTCAAAGTGTTTGTTTTGTGGCCCTACCATTTGTGATTAATTTTCTTATTTCGAATGGTGAAAAATATTTTCTTTATTTAAATAATTAATTTAAAGACTTATTATGGAAATGTCTGGACTGTCGTACTGATTGTGTTTTTAGATATGATCTAATCAGTTTAAGTCAATCAACTCAGCCTATCGCAGTCCACTGCTGGACAAAGGCCTCTTCCAGGCTGCGGCACAATACCCTGTTCTCCGTTTTCCACATGCGGTCTGTCCCACCCACCTTTTTAAGGTCATCGGTCCTTCTAGCTGGGGACGTTTCACACTACGCGGTCTTTACTCCAGGACTCGAATGTTCCACCGGCCATCGGTTCTTAGGTAAACATGGCCACCCAACTGGCACTTCAGTGTGCTTACTCTGCAAGCTCCGGTAACTCCGGTTCTTTTCCGAATAATTTAATTTGTGATCTTATCCTTCAAAGAGCTTTGATGTTTAGACGCAAATACACATAAGTATGTATTTTTGGTGGAAAAAAAAACTTATTTTCATTCCTTATCTATCTGCTTCATATAAATGGCTAATCTATTACACTAGCGTTTCAAAAAGTGCAGATAGAAACTTAAATAAACTTATCTCCTTTTCAGAAAATAGAACGTGTCAACATGAAATACAGACCCGCATCTAGAATCTTCCCTTAGGTACGCAATATTCTACGTCAGCCATTTCAATACCTATATATTGGTATGCAGTAATCCATCTTAAAGCTTTGAAATGTTCCAGAGCTATTACCGAATGCACTTCATGTGTAAACCCTGGACTAGAATCCAATCAGGTATATGCATGTAACTGTTAACTGGATTGTACATTGGAGAAAATACAAAGCAACCATCTTGATACATCCACTGGGGATGTATCAAGATGGTTGCTTTGTATTTTTATGTAAGATACAGAAAGAAAAGAAAATACGTTTATTTGCGGTACACATGACGGAAGGAAAGAATAAAACACGAAAATAAACAATTTGTGGGAAAATATGCGTCACATCCACGCAAAACGGCCATCACTCAGCATAATGCTGCGACCCTATGTGAGACAGAGCCTGAGCGCTGATTTTCAGCGACAGCCGGCGTTGTCGTGATGACGTCAACCTGTGCAGCATATAGTGAAATAACAAAATAAGACAAAAATAAAATTAACAAATACAATACTTAATTTATATAAAATACGAGTGTAATATTAAAAATGGTAACATTTCGTACCGTCGTCGACTCACGCGCCGCAGTCTTAGGCCGCTTAAAACCTACTTAAATCAATAATTGGCGTTCCGATTTAGTTATCACGATTATGACAACTGAGGGCTGTCAACAATTCGGAACAGTTGTTTCACGAACAGGTTGAAATTAAAATCATTGGTATATTTTTGGGGGGTGAATCAAACATCTTATACGGGGTGTCCGGGACATCGATGCCAAGCCGGTTACCATGGATTCAGTACATGATTCTGAAACCCCTGCGTTGAAATTTTTCGTCGGTTATTAAAAAAAAAACTGCTGTTTCATAGAAAACTGCAATACCTACGTGGTCAAAATGTATGGAGCAGCTGTTTTTTTTTTTTTTTTATAACCGACGAAAAATTTGTATGTATGTCTAGAAAGGGCCCCCTTTCTAGACATACATACAAATTTTTCGTCGTAGTATTCACCCGAATACTATGATGATGTCTAATAGAGGGGTATGAAAGAAAAAGACACGCTGCGTCGACCGTGATGAAATTGAAAAGAGGAAGAAAATGTTTTGAACTCTTTTAACATGAAAAAGGGGGTGAAAGTACTTACTCATAAATATGAATTCAAAATTCAAAAGTCATTTATTCAAACTAGGCTGAGAATCAGCACTTTTCGAACGTCAATTACATAAGACAGTCCCCCAAAACGCCCACCCTTCACCACTGAATGCCTATATACATTCACTATTGGATCAACTCTCGATCCATGTTATTGCAGAGCCAGGGCCCAAAATAATTAGGAACTCGCCAGAAAACAAAAAGAATACTCTTTCCGTTGCATATTGGTAGGGGCCGCCATCGTACCTAATTAACGAAGTTATTGGTGATTATAGAGTTAGTAATCTAAATAATCAATTAGCACACTGAGTAATTAAACCAGCTCTATCATGTAACGTACTGTATCTATAGCAGTTTTTAATGGAATCGGAATAAGTTTATACATTTTAGAGAAGTATTAGTTAATGATTATAAGCCTCATTTGCAAGCGGGTCTGCTAAGCTTAAGGGGGACGCGCTAAGGTAGGCGGCGAAATTTAAATTTTGTTCCTTTTTGGTATTTGCAGGTTAGTGCCAAACGATCATTTTGGCAAATACTGGCTTCGGCTTTAATCACGAGTGCGTTACGATTGTTCGAGATTCACTTGGTGAAAAGTGGGTATTCGATATCTTTGCCTACTCTTTGGATAATTTCAGGCTTGATGTTATGCTTTATTACTATATAAATAGTTAAAACAATCCGCGGTAGTATACTATTACATCTCTACCTATCGTTTAGGGATCAAAACTTCTGAGGTCTCATGTAAAGCAAGGCTTTTTTTTCGGCCAAACGTTTATAGGACAATTGTTTTTTGGGCAAGTGGGTATTCGATATCTTTGCCTACCTTTCGGATAATTTCAGGCTTGATGTTATGCAATATTACTACAGATATAGTTAAAGCGAACCGCGAGAATATACTATTATATCTCAACATATCGCTTGGGGATCACTAAATCTTGAAAAGATTTACAGCAACTTCTACTATTTAGGGGTACTATATCACACAGAAAATGCAGTGTAATAAATCTTAGTGCTTTTTGGGGTTGGTTGCTATAAACGAAGACACACACTGACACACCATAACGTCACATTCTGATATTGGAATATAATTAAATTAACTCCTGCTCATCATAGTTTACCGATTACCTTGTGAAGGCCGCAGGAATCCACTGGATGCGAGAACCACAGGACCGGTCAATGTAGTGATGTTTAGGGGAGGCCTATGTTCAGCAGTGAACGTCTGACTGAAATGATGATGACGATGACTTAGCCATAAGAAGTACCAAAAACAAATTTGATTTTTATGGAATTTGGACTTTATCATTATGATATTGAGTTTATTCATTCAAAACTTGATAATTATCTGTAATTTAGTTAAGTATACCATATCATATTATGTCACAGGTCATGAGCAAACTCAAACTCGAGGACAAAGCAATTATTTCAATTAAACCATTTACAGGCACTTTTTAATTGTCAATATAGAAAATTACAAAATCCTGGGTACATTATTCTTGTTGCTTCTATATGTGAGAACAATGTACAAAAAATATCAAAACAATTCAAAATATAAGATAAAAATAAGCCCTGGCAGATAAGAGATGACCAGTCACAACTGACGGCGCCCGTTCACGAACATGACGCGCGGATCAGCACCATCCAGCTCAATCATTTTGTAGGCAACCGAATGAAGCAAAATATCTGACCCGTAAAACTGGTGCAAATGCTCTTCAATTCCGCACTACTTATGCAAATTACAGCATTGCGTCATTTCCAGTGGGCGATACACCACTCAGATTGACGAACTAAATGTACTTACTTAATTTCATAACATAATCACGCCCGTGTTCCACGAAGGGATAGGCAGAGATGTACCTAAAGTACACCCACATTTTGCTAGTTATATTGAAGTCTTATGTAATAGTGGGCGAACCTATTGCTATCAACCGGGCACAAATCCAGACTCCAGGCTGCTACTGAGAAACTCCAGATGGAAATTTCATATTTCCCAGGAATCGAGTAGTGAAAATCAGCATTCAATCGGTATAAAAGGATTCGTTGAACAACTCGTAAAGAAGTTGTGAAACGGCAAATTATTTATTTAAAAACTCTTTTGCTTTCTCTTTGATAGTAGCATTTCAATATGACCCTACAAGCGCAATGCAGGTGTTTATTTGCGTATTTGTATTGACCTGGATATTTTCTCGCTAACACATGCTTAAAGTTCAAAAGGATGACTATTGAATCATTAAAATAGCTACTATATATAACTTTTGGCCTCGTACAGGACTTTCTGATTTTATTTTAATTTAACTTTGTGCTTTTATTTTTATTGATTTTTTAAAATTTATGGTTCTAGGGCTTTAGTTTAATTTGTGATCTCCTGTGCGAGTCTCAATCAATACTTTTTATTTATTTCTTTTATACAAGGTCAAATTAAATTAGTAAGAGAAACTCCGCTCACGTGATGGGTACCGAAATATTAAAAAAAAGTTTTTTTTTTCCTTACGACACCAACAGCTAACCGTTGACATTTGACATCATAATTATTAAGAAAATCACGTCATTAAATGGCTGCCACGTTGGTTTCAGAATCCGGATTTTTACTTGGTTAATGTCAATCTACAGTGTGGCAGGGACATCGACGCATGATCTCCGGCCACCATAAGGAGGAGCTTGCGGGCGGCGAAATTGGGGCTGTCGTCGCTCAAGCAGTGAGCCTCAAAGAGGTGGCACGCATTGAATGTGCGCGCGAATGGGATGACGTGCGGTCGTGGGATCGGTCGCACTTGGTGATGGGGCCCGTCAGGCATGGCGGGCTGATACCAGTCGGGGGTGCGGTGAATGTACAAGTACCTATCTCCCGGGCCCCCGACTCAGTACTAGAACGGTTTTAGTCGGTAGGAGTCCGACATAACCCTATGTTCTTCCTAGACTGAGGGTATCCATGAGGATTTCGCAACAGAATAAAAAAAGGGACATCGACGCGCAACCTGGAAAATGTTAGGACGGTTATTAAAAAAAATCGGCTGTTTCATACAAAAGTGTCAAAATGTATGGAACAGATTTTTTTTTTATTATAACCAAAATTGAAAATTGTACGCAGGGGCGTTTAGAATCATGTACTGAAGTCATGGTTACAGTTTGCGCGTCCATGTCCCTGCCACCCTGGAGATTTATGACGTAACAAGTAAACTGGGTGTAGCATACACCGCTGAGGAAAATTTCGTGAGAAAGTTTTTAGTATGTGCGTGAATGGCTATAACAGGGAAAGACCAAAGAAATGATGGATGGATTGTGTCAAAGATGATATGGCTAGAAAGAGAGTGACTACCGAGATGTCGACTAATAGAGAAATGTGGAAGAAAAAGATATGTTGCGCTGACGCCAAATAAATTTGGATCCGGAAAGAGAATGATGCCTTTTAAAGCACGATATAAACTTACTACCAATATATGGAAGGTATATCTATCAATACAAGTAACTAATCAACTTCGTAGGCGGCTACGAGTGCTCGTAGCTCGTAGCTCGTAGCGGATTAGTTTGCTACGATGCGTCTCGAGAGAGCTGCGTACGGTTTTCGGGTTAACGTGGAGTGTTTACTATAGAAAATATTATTATATCCTTCAATGATAAGCGTGGCCATCAATTTATTTTGCAATCCAAATAAAATGAATGATTTTACGGTATTTTTCCAGCCCAATAAAGGAAGAAACCGTTGTCTCAGAATGTTACAACATTAAAATCTAGTGATATAAATATGAACTAGAACTATGGAGGACACTTTCAATATCCAGTAAAAGTAAAGCTACTGTATTGTGAAGTTTTCATATTTTCATGTATGTATTGCAACACACGATTGACTAGAAACCCTTAAAACAAAAAAATCTAAAAAACGCAATACTCAAGCATTATGTCGTTTAGAGAATTTTTGTTTCATCAAAAATATTATTAGCCACTGACTTTATTGTAGCTGCTACTATGTAATGTGCGTCTACACTTACTCGTAGCGCTACAAATCTCGTAGCCTCGTAGCCCGGATTAGTTTGCTACGAACGCGTCTCCGGGGAGCTACGCAGCTACATGCGGTTTTTGGGTTTCGTTTTAATTCCGTTGTATTGACCACATATTTTATTTTTTGATCGGAATTGCATTTATTACAGAACTTTACTAGCATTTGTTTTTACTTAACTTATTATAAGTATCCTCGTAAGTATCTACGGGATTTTTTTTTGTTAATAATCCTAATCTATTAATTGAAGTCGTTGATTTTGATAACGAGTATTTTTTAAAGATAAATCAACCGCAGATACATAACAACGCTTGTAAGCTTCGAAGAGTTCGGCAGAGGTGTACCCGTAGTACAGTGTACACCCATATTTCGCCAGTTATGTTTAAGTCCCAAATTATAAGGGGTGAGCCTATTGCCATCAACTGGAAAAAACAACAGCCGAACTGTATACTTTTTTTTTTTGAGTGTGGGCAATTATCAAATAACTTCTCCCGCTCTGGGCGGAGCGGGAGGGTGTGTCAGACTTTTACTGACTAAAACCCACCCGTGTTCCTTCCGTTGCCTGTGTGCCGGGGCCGCGATATCCCTTTCGGACAAACTCGCAACCCCTGCAGAAACTGTATACACCTTTTTTTTTTTTTTTTGAGGATGGGTAATTATCAAATAACTTCTCCCGCTCTGGGCGGAGCGGGAGGGTGTGTCAGACTTTTACTGACTAAAACCCACCCGTGTTCCTTCCGTTGCCTGTGAGCTGGGGCCGCGATATCCCTTTCGGACAAACCCGCAACCCCAGCAGGAACTGTATACACCTACTGGTAAAATTGACAACACTTTAATTTTGTTTCTAATTCTTTCTTGTATTATAAATGCGAAAGTGAGTTTGTTTGTTTGTTACGCTTTCACTGTAAAACGGCTGAACGGATTTAGATGAAAATTGGCACATGGGTAGACCATGATTTGGATTGGGACTAAGGTTACTTTTTATCTCGAAATTTCTATGAAATCGAGACTTATGTGGGTGAAATCGTGGGGCGCAGCTAGTAATTTATTCATGAGATAACTATTTAAATATAAATTCGCTCACAAAACAATCCATGTTTTAACAAACAGCCAATAAACAATATTATGTATCACATAATTGTAATAGAAACGACATACCACTAAGAATACTTCTCACTACTACACCTCGAAGGAATTGCACTTCTATATTTTCTTCAGCCCTATAAAATAAAGTCACCTGAACTAAGAATTTTATTTTTAAAAGAAACTACGATACTTTAGATCACTTTAAAGTAATTTTGCAAGAAGTAACAAAGATCACAGTTTCTTTCCTGACCTTTTGTCTTTTTCTTTTTCTTTTCTGAGTTCAGTCCTCGGGTCGGGAAAGTGTTATTAGGTTTTTCCATTAGGAAATTCTCAGTAACGGACTGGAGGCTGTATTTTTGCTTGGTTAATGGCAAAACACATACAAAAAAACATTTAACAACAAAAAAAACCTGTTTTTGTTAAATGTTTTTATTTTTCACTCTTTAGTTGTGGTATCTACACTAAATAACAGTGACAGGAAGTTATCATCATATCATCCACATATACTAAGTGGGAAAAATACGTATTATTGAAGCTTACTCAAAAACTATCCAAGCAAAGTTAATAAAATTTATATGAGACTAACTTGAGAACATACCCTTTCATTCAAAAAAAGAATTTTCAAAATTGGTCCACAATTGACGGAGAAATCAGCGGACAGAAAAAAAAACAAAAATAATAAACATAATTATATGCGCTACGAACATTGAACCTCCTCCTTTTTGTATATCGGTTAAAAAGAGAAAATAACTTTTTACAAATTTTCTTTTGGAGATTGCTACCGCCGCTGTCATCTCCGATTCGAGAGACCACACTAATATCTGCCTTTTAGCCTGTCGTTTCAGTGTAACTGAAGAATGTGGACTTCTGTAGAATTCAAGCTGGTTCAGATTAGTATAGTCAACCTCGTAATTTCTTTACCAAGGTTGAGTGTCACTTGCACGTCATAAAACAACAAGGTCTATTTGGCTATGTGACAGTTAGATAACTGCAACCATATTAATTTTCAATTTATTGGGAACTAGCTTCTGCCCGCGGCTTCGCGTGTTGATGTCGGAATATCCCTTAAATCTCTTAAAAATATGGTATGAATAAAATAAGGTAGGAAAATTTTCAATAATCATATGATTTTGTCTCGTCCGGGGGATGGTAATACGAAAACGCTAAAACACGTAATTTTTTATTTCTTACCAAAAGCATAAATTTTAAAATTCACGTCCCTAATTTTAAAAAATGCTTAGTTTTCCATACAAACTTTCATCCCCTTTATTTATTTATTTGCTCTCATGCACATCACACATTTACAATATTTATTACTGTTGGTTTTTGTACATGAACCCCGTCAGGGCACTGCAAAGCACAATGTGGGTTTGCTGTTGAGTTAATAAACATTTAATTAACATATTGAGACTATCACAATACAATATATTTCAAGAATAAAAAAAAACAATTAAAAAACTAATACATAATTATCTAGAAGTAGTTATGAAGTCCAATTAATATTAATAAGCAATACACCATAGAATTTCGGAAAATTCTTTCTTATCGGATGCCTACGTCATACAAAGAACCCTTTAAGTTTCAGGTCTCTACGATCAGCGGTTTAGGCTGTGCGTTGATCCGTCAGTCAGTCATTCAGGACAAATACGTAGATAATACCACAGAAGAAGTGTTAAATCAAAGAATAGAATAAATGTCCAATTATATAACCAAGATCTACTCTGTCAAATCAAGACCTGATTGTGTAATTTAAAATATTTAAAAAAAAACTCATAAACTTACATGGGCACTTATGGAACGTCAGAAGCTAGGTGCACGGTTCTAATTGAGCGTTTTCTATAGAGAAAAGCCCGCAGGAAACTCCACGGTTACTCTTTTGAAAACTTTGTAAAGCCATTTACTTTTACAAAGTTTTCAAATTACAGTGTTAATAGGTATGGGAGGAGAGAGCGTAGGCCTGTCAACAAGTACCAGGTACTTAACAAAACAGAAAATGGTCTACAAATCTACAGTTTATTAATCCCACAACGCTCCCACATCCACGAAATATAAAAGAATCTAACTATATAAAAGATAAATAAAAATATATTAAAACCAAATTACATGATTGTCATTATATTTGGAAATGGTGAGCTGTTAAACACTGATCAGATTAATAAAACTGTCTCACTGACTGAAAGCTACACTATTCTCGAGTAACAAAGAATAGTTTTTATGGCAGAAAAGTGTATCGATCCAATAAGAATCTCCATGAAGGTGAAACCACAGTGCAGAGCTAATACTGATAATCCAAATAGCCTTCTAAACATGCACACCCATTTATGCAAACAGTAATTATTTAGAAACTAAACCAATAACGGTTAACCGAAATATTCTCCGTTTCCTGAATTTCAAATTGACAGATTATGCAAATTAAAGGTCCTTCTCCATACATAGTTTAAGTTTAATGATGTACCCTATTTTATAATGATATGCCCTATAATTCATAGGGTTAGATAAGAAACTTGTAATGGTCTTCCGCGTCGTTAGAAGACGGTAAGATTGGGGTCAGGGAAGATGTATGAAGGTACGTAAACGTGTACATACATAGGTATTTTGTATACAGGTTGAGTTTTTCACAGGGATATTTTACAAAGCAATCACTAAAGTTTTTGGCAGCCTGCTTGTCTGTAGGTAAACGTAAAGGTCGATGGTCGAAGTTCACACGAAGAAGATTTGTGTTTTTTGACGAATCGCCTTTTTCACGATTCGTTTTTTTTTTTTTTTATGCTTTTTAAATGCCTACGCCATGTGGTCACACGCATCACGATTTTTTTGTGACGAATCCGCTGAAGCGCTCGTTCAAGACTGAAACCTGAATCACGAATCAAGTGTGAACATTTATTCGGATATTTTGACGAATCGCGAAAAAACTAATTTCCGTATGCAATGTGTACATGCAAACGTCATGACGTATCGATTTTTTTTGACGAATCGTCAATGACGGGTCCCGTGTGAATGAGTTGTAACACACGTAGACATGTTTTTACAGCAAACACTTTATCAGCTATGATAACTTTTAAACAGTGAGAGATTTGGTGTTGGAAATCCACCAAGAGTTATTCAAACGCAATAAAACTAATAACGAATATAAGAATTTTAAAAAAACCGCAGGGTAAAAAAGTCGAAGCCCTTTACGGTGCGTGGTTCGACACGCACTTGCCGTATCGATATTTTTATAGTTGGTACTATCCTGAACAAAGAATACGTCGTCCCAACATTACAAACTGTATGCAGGTGCCGTTCGGGGGCTGAAAATAATATGAATATACTGTATCACCGAGCCGCACTTATAAAAAAAAATGTTTCAGTGCGGTTAGTGGAAGTGCTCAGGTGCGGTTCGGACAAGTGCTGTTGAAATCAGTGCTCTGGCAGGAATACCTCCTCCCTGATTATAAAAATCAAAAAGTAGTCTGAAAAGACTTTACCTAATGTAAACTAATTAAAATATTGATTCAACATTTCGAAATAAATTTCTAACATCCAATCTTTCTAACTCTGAAATACTTTCATAGTGAAAAACTCAGCCTGTATACTATCAATGTACTTACTTACCGAGGGAAGGCTTAGTCACAAGTACTTGCACGGAAGGGTAGGATTTTCTAAATCAGTAGCGTCGCCGTCTTTTAGAAACGTGGAGAGATTGCCTTAGAAAAGAAGTCTTGAAAGTAAAAGGTTCTCTTTTATTTCATTCGTAGTTGACTGTTGATAAAAATAGTGAGTGTTGAAAGTTTTCTATGAATATGTTACTGGCTTATGAGCGTTCATCCAAAAGTTGGCAACGTCGCAAAGACCTGTCAAATATTTACCTGTTTTGATTCATTTGGCAATATTACTGTATAAGAAATATCGCTACCTAGTGAACTAGAATATTAATAATGAATTGCAATTTTAACACTGAATTTGATATTGTAACTGTTTTAGGTGTAAATAAGGCATTTGAATAGTTTCCAAATACTTTTTTACATCTTATATGAAATATTCGGTGTAACGATATTAATTAGTGCATTTCATAATTAATATCTTAGTTCACTAGTTAGCCATATTTCATATTTCCATGCAGTAATATTGCCAAATTAATCAAAACAGCGAAATATTTGACATCTATTAGCGAAGTTGCCCACTTTCAAAATGCACGCTCTTAACCTGATTTTGGGAGAAAATAGCCCGGTTTCGAGGCATTTTTTTAAAATAGATTTTATAAAGGTGGTGTAGTGGTCGCAAGCGATACTGCTGAGAAGGCGGTCGTCGGTTCGATTGGTGGGTCGGGCAACGTGCTATAGGGATTTTCCTTCTGAAATATCTCAGTAGCAGCCCGGCCTGGAATTGCGCCCGGTTAATGGCAATAGGCTCGCCCCCATATTACATGTGACTTGAACATAACTGGCGAAATGTAGGGGTAGGTACTATAGTTACACCTCTACCTAACTTTTCGGCGTGGTACAGGCGTGATGTTTATGTCCAGTTAACCTTTTTTTCGACTCGTTCTGTCTTCTGTCCGTTGAATTGATTCACGTTAATACCTAGTGCAACATAGGAGGTCAAACTTGCCACTTATTGCTTACCAGTACGACGCCTGAGCATCTGAGCTATCGCAGCATCAAACCAAAGAATAAATTAAGAGCGTTTATTCTGAAGGTGGGCAACGTCGCAAATAGATGTCAAATATTTCACTGATCTGCACGCGTCTGGCGATGGTGGCACTAAGTACAAACACAGTGGTTCTTTCGCACTTTGTTTTATTTTTTATATATTTATTTTTTCTTTTGCACTGTTTGTCAGAACTCTTGAACCACATTAAACTATCCGTATTTCTCCAAATGCCGTTGGCTGACTACCACAAAACACTTTTCATTCCACTATTCACTATATTATACTATACACAATAAACAGCCGTAATGTAAATAATTATTTTTGCCGGTGTCGGCGTCTGCGTCTCTTTACTTGTCAATACGATGCCATAGAGTACCACAGATACTAAAGGCATAGACAAGTAACTGATGTTACGTCTGATGCAGACACGCGGATTACATAATATTTCACTCTTCATTGTATTTCACACTCCTTTTTGTTTTTATTTTTTATTATATTTATTTGTCTGTATCTATCCGTGACATCACTGCGGGCCCTATCAGAATACCAGCGCTGTGACATTTTTATTTATTTTAAATGTCGCGGCATCATGCTGAGATAGGAGCCTTTTGGCCTCGTACAGGACTTCCTTCTTTTTATGTTACTGTTACTTTGTTTTTTATTGTTTTTGTTTTTTTCCTGTGCGAGTCACAATAAATACTTTTTCTTTCTTTCTTTCTTTCACTGTTTTGATTAATTTAGCAATATTACTGTGTGGAAATAAAAAATGTGGCTAACTAGCGAACTAGAATATTGATTATGAAATGCAATAATTAATATCGTAACACCGAAAGTTTAGTTTTAGATGTAAAAAAACTATTTGGAAACTTTCCAAATGCGTTTTTTACACCTAAAATGGGGACAACATCAAATGCAATTCATTATTAATATTCTAGTTCGCTAGTTAGCCATATTTCTTATTTCTATTCAGTAATATTGCTATAAGAATCAAAACAGATCAATATTTGACAGTTATTTGCGCCGTTGCCAACTTTTAGGATAAACCCTTGTAATGGAAGAAGTTATCACTCTTCCAGAACAAGAAAATAATGCTGGTTTTCTCTATTACTAGCCATTTATTTAAGTGTTAGTGAAAACAAACATTGTTGTCGTAACAAGTGGCGCCGTTTAGTTTTGTTACGAAGTTACTGCATCACCGAAGAGATCGGACAAGAGTGACACTGGCTGGTGACAGTCACTCTAGCAGAGCGTCGGCGTCGCATCGAGGGTTGCAACGCAGCTGTCTTCTGATGACAGATGATGTCAGCTGCTGTCGTACCTCGTCCACGAAGAACTGCTATATTCCAGCACAAGCATGATGATATTGAAACTGCTCAACCACTAAAGCTGGGAACAAATTATCGGACGCGTCCATAGATATATAAATAGCAGGAGAAGTGGCATGGGGGCGTGTCTGTGTCCGCGCGTCCTGATCACAATGATCATGCCTCAGGCAAATGGCCGTCTCCGGTAACTAGTGCGCTTTCGAACGCGATCGTGATAACATTTAAGAATAGCGTGTTGTTCAGTGGTTTCTTGTAAAAATCGAAGCCAACCTAGAAACTTTATAAATCATAGAACCACTTATTATATATCAGCACAAGTATTTTCCTATATTTGTGTTGAAAATCATGCAAAACAACAAATCGTAAAATATTTTTTGCCTTTACTACGTTATTTATTTTTCATAAACCACAGCGACTGTATTATTATTGCAGTAAATACATTGCTTCTTTACCACTACCTAAGTATGTTGCTAAGTGACTGGACAAGCAATGTAAATATCACAAAATGATATTTTCTTTAAGCGGTTGCATCGTTAGTCCGGCCGCAACGTTTTGCGACAGGTTAGTGATGTGGTTGTGCAGATCCACTAACTTAGGCTATCGACAATAATGTCGATTGTTGTATGAATTTATATTACTATTAAAGTTTATTCTTCAATTTGTCAACAGTTTATAGCCTAATTGAAAGACCGATGTGAAATCGTGTTTTATACTCATTTAGATTTTCTCATAATGTTGGATTAGTTTGACTTACTTAATATTTCTTTTTTTTTTACTTCCTTATTGTTTATTTATATCATCTTAGTCTATTTATATCGTTTTTAATTAATTATTTTTTCATGAACTCCCAAAAATTTTAATAAAATAATAAAAGGGAGAATCGATAATTATCCGATTTAGTCAACCACTAGCGTATATGTAAAATAAATGGCTTTTGCACAGTACAACGATAGCGATTGATGTTTTCGTGTGAGTGAGCTGAACGGTGCATGGTAAATGCACGCTGTGTTTGATGGGATAAGGTTTATAATTCATTGTGTAGTACGTTCTGATTTATAAATTGCAAGTGTGAGCGCGACCTTGTATTTATTGGGTTTACTGATCTGCATTATGTAGTTGTGGCAACTGTGGCAAGGTAGAGGGGATCTAGTGAAGACATTGGGTTTCAATACATTTTCAACTACCGGGCATATCTCCTTCTTTCTTATATCTATGGACGCGTCCGTAAGCCGCGGCTGTGAGTCGCGGTCTGTGCAAACTATCTGGCGTAAGTCACGGACGTGCGCTTGAGCGTTCGGACTACTGTTGGACGCGACTGTCAGTCGCGACTTACGGACGCGTCTGATGTTTTGTTCCCAGCTTAATACCATGACCACTTCTGGTAAAGGCTATCCTGCGCCGTTAAGTTTGTTTTGTACGTATTCATTAAGTTTAACCACTTTCGTTCAAAAGACGTCTTCATTCGTTTCTAAGCTTAATTTGCATTTGAGATCTTCTGATATTTTACCGTCTGTTTATCTTATTTACTTACATAGTAATATTTGTGGTAAAATACAATATTTCTGTGTTTGGCGTGAAAGCGAGGAACACAATAAATCATTATTTTGTACACGAGACTCAGAATTTCAGAGAAGTTTTAGTTCCCAAATTCAGTCTAAAATATTACATTTCTATTGTTATTTATGAAAATGCCTATGCTTATATGTAGCTAGGTGTAGTCATGACATAGAATTAAAAATACATCCGATTTTTAATGGTAAAGTAAATAATTCGTTGTGTCTACATCTCTTCCCGAAATAAGATTTTTCGAGTTGATAATCAATCTTTTACGATTGATATTATATATTTAAATCGTCGTAATCTACTCGGGAAAACCTAAAGCTTCCATATTTCTATTTATAGCTTTTCTAAAGGATTACCGGCACCATTAAGTCAAGGACATCAAACTAGTAACAGGGTCTCTCAGTTTAACTAACAATTTAGACCTTTCGGTAACCTCCAGTAAGCCACGTGACCTTAACTTTAATTATAGCTAAGGTTAGCTTGGAGGCTTGCCTTATCTCAGTTAAGCCACGATTGGCCGTAAGATTAGGCGATGGACATGTACGAAGTTAGACAAAATTACGGTAGTTTTAGCAAAGAAAACAGTCGACTTAGGCGAGCCAAGTTTTTTGCTAAAACGTCTGTAGATGTTTCTAGGCTAAATTAATTCAGTTGAATAACAGTTTTTTTTTAGGGTCTCTTGGCTAAGTAATAACAGCCGCACGGGACGATCGATCAGGTTAAGCTACGCTTGCCGCGGTCAGTCTGTGGATGGATGATCATCTTAACATCGTCCATGCCTCGGAAAGCACGTTAAACCGTTGGTCCCAGCTGTCATTCTTGTATCTTTGACAGTCTTTACGGGTCGTCAGAAGCCCGAAAGTATGACAACCAGTCTTAACAAGGGGTATCGTATTACCCAGTTACTGGGCTGTGGAGGTCAGATAGGCAGTCGCTCCATGTAAAATACTGGTATTCAGCTGCATCCGGTTAGACTGGAAGTCGATCCCAACATAGTTGGGAAAAGGCTAGGTAGATTGATTGATCAGTAGTTTATGTCGTAACGAATGCTATCCGAATTAAATTACTGAGCAATATTACCCATTCTTACGTGCGAACGTTTTTAATTAGAAATAGATTTACGTACACATATATTATATTCAGAGTTAAATAAATGAGTGATAATATTAAATCACTAATAATGTTGTAAAAAAACAGAGATATAAGAAATAATTTAAATCTTTAATAATAAGGAATATCATTAAAGTGATCTTCCTCTCTCCTACTTCTGTGTCCGTGTGGTGGCGGACTTAAAGAATAGGATTACCCGATTTCTTCCCATGGGTGTCGTAAAAGGTGACTAAGGGACATACTAGAGAATGGGAAGCAGCGTTCTCTATGCATTTTTAACACTATACTGCGATCGCCAACCCGCCTGCCAAGCGTGGCGATTATGGCATACCCCCAAAATTGATAAACACCAAAAACAAATGGCCCCTAGTGCCCGGCGGTCCACCTACCCTTGGCTACAGTAGCGGTCAAAGCCATGGTGAGGCAAAGGGTGCTAAGTATCCCTGGAAGAGATCATCAAGAGGGTCCATAATTATTGATGTTTATTCATGCTTACCACCTGTATACATTATGGTTTGCAATAAATATTAATTGAATAATTTGCAATGACTTTCAGAAGACCACATTTTAAAAAAACCGGCCAAGTGCGTGTCGGATCACGCACAATGAAGGATTCCGTAGTTGGGATGAACAAAATTTATCCCAAGAACAAACTTAACATTGTAGTTGGAATACATGTTGCCCCATACATTCCAACTGCAAATGTAAGTTTGTACGCACAATATTGAGTGATTTACCATGATATTTTAAGACCATAGACTTCTTATAGGTTTTCCTGTAATCTATAAGCATAGATTACAGGAATTCTCTGTATTTTTTTTTCAAAATTGTAGGATCTGTTGTTTCGGGGATAAGGGCGAATGGACAATTTTCATCTATATTCTTAAATATCTTTAAAAGTATTAATTTTAAAATGATTATAAAAATGTATTAGAAATCCTCGCAATAAGCCCTTTCATTTGATATGTCACACGGTACAGTTCGAAAAAAAAAAATTTTTTTCTTTGTTTCTTCCCAAAACGGATCCCCATATTCAAAATTCATTCATTTATGTTACACGTCCGTATTTGGGTCACAGAAATACATATGTGTACCAAATTTCAACTTAATCGTTTAATTATATTCGGAGCAAATTGGCTGTGACAGATGGACTGACAGGCAGACACACGAGTGATCCTATAAGGGTTCCGTTAAATGTCCAGTACTTTTTTTTTTGTAGTACTCATTACATTACCTTAAAACTATGCTAGTAATGAGGACATCAATACCATACAGCAAACGACAGCGCGACAGGCCTAAAATGACGGCATTAGATTGACCTCAGACGGAAAAAGAAAACTCTCAAACTTTTCGTATAACCACTGAGTCACGCAACTTTTGACGGACTCCGGCAATTGACTTGGTACTTCACAGATTGCATGACTCACAATTAATCTGCCTAGCCATTTTCCGACTATATCCGGGTCGACTTCCAGTCTAACCGGATGCAGCAGAATACCAGTATTTTACATGGAGCGACTACCTATCTGACCCCCATAACCCAGTAACTCCGTAATACGGTAAGACTTGATAAGACTGGTTGTCAGACTTTCGGGCTTCTGACGACCCGTAACGACTGTTGAATGTCACCCGGGACCAACGGCTTAACGTACTTTCCGAGGCACGGAGGGGTCTAGGTATGTAAAGATGGCCACCCAACCATGTCATCACGTCACGTATGCGAGTCTTGCAAAATTTGCGTGCGTGACTCTCATACCTAAGGTAGGACCTATAATAAATGGTATATTATAATATACCCTGATATTGTTTACAATGCGATAATCAGAACATCTTTATCGCATTGTACACAATATTAATATTATTAATATTCTACTTGTATCGCCGTGAAATAAATCGTCACCGTGAGTAAACTCAACCTCATTTAAAATGCAGGGAAAGAATATTGCAATTAGCATTGCGGTGAGATCGGGCAATCGCGTTTGTGTGGCTTAACAAGTAATAAATTTTCAGGGAAATTATGCTCCCAATATCCTCGATGTGTACATTTTATGTACGCAATTAATTTCGGATTTAGGCTGCGGATCAATTTCATTGAAAGCCTAATATCTCTCTTCATTATAGGTACCTATATTTATACAGGGTTCTTGGTAATATGTCGGCAAACCATCGAGGGGATGTAGGAGAGGACATTTACAAACAAATGACCCCTTTTTTTTTGAGGCTGGGAAATTATCAAATGACTTCTCCCGCTCTGGGCAGAGCGAGAGGATGTGTCAGACTGTTACTGACTAAAACCCACCCGTGTTTCTTCCGTTGCCTGTTTGCCGGGGCCGCGATATCCCTTTCGGACAAACCCGCAACCCCAGCAGGCATTGGTCTTTCGACCCCGTCGGTTGGTGCTGACAACCGACCATCTCGCATCGCGCATCTCTTTGAGGCGCGCGTGGAACACAACGCGCCGTCGACACGGGCCTAGTCCTTATCGGACGGCGAGCTGCCCATTGCTCACCGTCCGCAAGCCCGCGCCTACGGTGGCCGGAACAAATGACCCCTTGCGAATCTTATGCAAATGTCAACCATTTTCGAATAATTTGACATTTATATTTTTATTTCATTAATTTTAAAATATAAAATCATTTGAGTTTTCCGACATCCCCTTAATGGATTGCCAACATATATTATTACCAGTAACCCTACACATAGGAACTAGCTGTGCTCCCCACTTCTTTTGCGTATTTCATAGTATGCTAAAAACCTAAAACCTAAGAATAGCTTTGGGTTTACGTTTTTGACCAAAACTTTGAGGCATTTTGAAGCATTTTGATGCATTGAGGCAATAGGGATGATACCTGGGTAAAAAAAATGAAATTGTAATTAGTCCATCACTCAGATAATAAAAAAATATTAGACACATATTTTTTATTTTATCATATTAATAAAAAAATACTTAGATAAAACACATTTTAAGTTGGGGAGTGGGGGTCGCTACGTCATTAGTACGTCAAAAAACTACATACCTACTCGTGACGTCATGGCACATTTTACCTCAATGTATCGCCGTAATCTTTAGATTACGTAAAAAAATAAAAAATACGTGTCCAATATTTTTTTATAATCTCAAAGACGGACAAAAAAAAATTATAGTCATCACTCCTATTGATGATGAGGTACCTGCGTTGCATCATTTGCCTAACTTCTTCGCAAGTATGTTGGGGTCTGTGCAGTTGGGGGAAAGAACTTTTTAAATTAAGTATGCGAACTTATGGGATATGTCCAGAACGAAGTTTGAGAGCTGTAACAATGTCTGTTCTGCCTAAAAGAGTGTGGGTAAGTGGAAGATGTTCTTCACATCATGGTGGAGTGTGTCCGGAACGAAGAGCTGAGTTATTGACACACTTTGGTGTTGATGTTAGAGAGGTTGGAAGATGCAATAATATTCTAGCATTCCCCTTGTCAGAAACAACGACGCTATTGTATAAACTTGTGCGGATTGGTATTCGTAGAAGATTGTTAGGTAATCATATTAAATAACTGTTTTATATTTATAAAATGGTGTTTTAAAAGCCTTCCGGAGCGACTTAGTCTTGTGGACCAAGCTCCTTGGATAAAGATTAAAAAAAAAAACAGTTTGGTTCGACTTACATTCTAACTAGATCCAACTGAATACCAGACATAATACCTATCTTAAAATTAAACTCACGGAAACAAGATAAGTGGGTTCTCGAGTTATGAGTGCACATACGGACAGACTGAAAAACGGACGATGAGTAGATAAAAACGGAACATGGCTTCAAAAATGTCTTCAGTTATTACGTGTGTAAGGATATACTTAGACACACACCTATCAAGACTGATTAGCAAGCTTTGACCTAACAGCTTGTAACAAATCGTTCACAGCAGACGCAATAACTCAAATCTATGAGGTATAGTTAGTCATGTGTGTGGTCTGGACATGCTAGTTAATGCCTTTTGTCACTTCAGAGCAAATTAGAGGGTAAAACAAATTTATTGTTTCGTTGTTTGTTAGTAAATTTGTATGTAGGAGGTAATCTCCGGAACTACCTACCAGTCAGATTTGAGAAATTCTTTTTGCCTTGAAGGGCCCAATTCTTGAGGAAGATTATAGGCTCGCAGACTCTGATTTAGAAGGCAAACAGATCCTTTATACTAAAGTCCGGTCGCGAAGCAGAAAGAATTTCGTACAATGACCCCTCATTACTTATCTCTATCGCGCAGGCACAAATGTATTGCCGTCGCGCTCGCGCATTTGAAGGTCTTTCTAATTCTATCTGCTTCGCGGCCGAACATCATTAGTAGGTACTATACGATGTCGCCCATGGGCATGTGCTGCCCGCCTGTATTTTTCTGAATAGTCATGAAAAATTATCTAAAATTAACTTTAAAAGGGGGATCTTAATTAATTAATTTATTCAATTTTTTTATTTTTTTATATGCGGTGCCATATCTCCCATGCTATTGGCTCGATTAGGCTTCTGTTTATTATTTCTAAAAACTTATGACTTATTTTATCGGATTAACTAATATTTTTTTATTAAAATTTGACAATGAAAAAAAAACGGAGGTGAATACATTGTTTTCTAAAAAATTATAGTATTTATTTTAAAAACCCAAGTGTAAGTCCATAAAATCATAGCGGGATATTGAAAAAAAAAAACAAAAATTAAGATAGACGCCCCCCCTCCCCTTCTTAAGTTTAGTTTCGATAATTTGTCATGAATATTCAGAAAAATACGGGCGGGCACATGCCGATGGGCGACATTGTATATAATACTAGCTTCCGCCAGTGGCTTAACCCGCGTGATATATTTATAAATTATAACCTATGTTATTCATTGATAATATGGCATTCTACTGGTGAAACATTTTTTTAAATCGGTCCAGTAGTTCTTGAGTTTATGAATCACAAACAAAAATATTTTTATTTTTATAAATTAGTGTAGATCATAAATATGAAAGTCTAACTGTCTGTCTGTCTTATCTTTTCACGCCTTAATGGATGCCCGGACGTTATACCATGACCTGGATTACGACAATGGATACTTTTTTATCCCGGTAGTACCTACGTTTCCGTGGGATGATTTCCGACGCGTAGAAAGCTAAGGGCAAAATCTAGCTGTTATTATTCTAATAAAATCATGAAAGTTCGTTTCGTTTACAGACAACCCTCCACCATAACGTTATGAAAGGGAAAATTACAAAGGGTTAAAACTACCGGCTAACCTACTTCAAAGAGTGAAAAGACGTACTTACCGTGTTCATCCCTTAACCTAACCTCAAAACGGGAGCCAAACAACCTCAAAACATTTATAAAAGAAGACATCACAGACTCCTATTTGGAATTTTAATCAGTGCTCTTACAACTCAGAAAACTTCACTAATTAGCAACGACGAAGCCAAAAAGGAATAAAACGAAAAGCTTTTGAGGTAAAAAAAAGATTTTTTTAATCCTCCTTGGATCCCTCGCGCTCATTAAGTTTGTTCCCCTTCTAACGAGGAAAATGATTGTCACCGTAATAAAGATCAGGCGTCGATTTTTGTGAAAATGAAACAGAAAAACCGGCCAAGTGCGTGTCGGACCACGCTCAGTGAAGGGTTCCGTAGTCAGGAGGAATACTTATTTATTATATATTTATTTATAAATACTTTATTGTACACCAGATTATACATTACATAAAGAAAAAGTAATACACTACAAAATATACAATGGGCGGCCCTATCGGTTACTGCGATCTCTTCCAGGCAACCTTGAATTATTTTCGCACGCACAGTGTTAATTTTTCTGGTTTCAAAAATAAGTTTGTATTTCATAGTACTTTTCAAAAAGTCTTCCATGTTGGTCTAGTGGTCGCAAGCGCTACAGCTGATCATAACGTCCTAGGTTCGATTCCCAGGACGGGCAAAGTGTTATTGCGTTCTTCCATTAGAATTTTTTCAGTAGCAGCCTGGAGTCTGGATTTGTGACCAGTTTATGACAATAGGCTCGCCCCCTATTAAATAGGACTTAAATATAACTCGTGAAACATGTTAAATTGCTGTGTCACATCCGTACAGACGGTCAAACAGAAATGACGAAATTATAAGGGTTCCCTTGTTGCTACGGAACCCTAAAAAGGAGGCAACTCTGAATTTTTTGCGAGACTAACATTTCGCAGGAAGCAGGTAGCCGGGAACATAAAACGATGCTTTGACAATGATATAGAGGTGTTACTTTTAGAATGTTTGTGCTGAAAAAGTGCTCAAAATTTTCGTAGGTATTGAAAAATTTGGTTCATAGTTGCGACAATTTTGTATCGTTTGCTTTCAAACCGCAAAAGTCCACACGCTTTAAGCCTTTGACACCCAATTTTAGTACCGTAACAGTATATCTAAAGACTATTACAACAAGATGTAGATACACTAGAATTGTAAAGATTCTTACCACCATGGCTATGAAACGTGGTCGCTCATAATTGCCCTTATTAGTTGGCTGAAAGTCAACGAAAGAAAAATGGAGAGGGCTATGCTTGGAGTTTCCCTACGTGATCGAATCAGGAATGAAGGGATCCGTAAGAGAACCAAGGTAGTCGTCATAGCTCGAAGAATTGCCAAACTTAAGCGGCATTGGGCAGGGCACCTTGCTCGCAGAACAGATTGCCGATGGCGCCAAGAAGTAGCGTTGGAAGGCCCCATTGAAGGTCCACAAGGTGGACCGATGACCTGGTGAAAGCCGCAAGAATCCACTGAGTACGAAAAACACAGAACCGATCGAAGTGGCAGTGCTTGAGGGAGGACTATGTCCAGCAGTGGACGTCTTTCGGTTGAAATTATGATAAACACCCAATGAGTGTCTAAAAAAAATGTTTTACCGACTAGACCTCCGTTAGTATCATTGAAATGTATGTTATTTCATGATAATCTTCCTTTCAATGTCTAATGTAGTATTTAATATTTCGTCTTTTTTTTTCTTTTGTAATTGTAATGGTAAAAGAACATTTGCAAAACCAGAGGCAGTAAGATATATTATTTTTTGCAAATATGGGTACAGTATATGGTGATATACGGAATAGGTTCAGCCATATTTTACCAGTAGGCATGCAAAATTTACAAAAGTATAAACTAATCCATTATACTAATCTATAAAACTTTAACAAACAGAACAAAAAACAAGTCAAACCAAATATACCTACTTAATTCTTACTTTTTTTTAAGTTGAAATATTTTTTTCACTCAAGGTTCCTGTTACGCTATACAGGCCTTGCCACCACTGCAGCACTGAAGTCCATTTGACGCGGCGCTATTGTCTATGTCATTGCATCACATTGCATTAAAAAAAATGTAGTTCCACAATTATCCGCGGGCCTTCTTTCGTGGTGCGCACTCTAGTATGCTTTGACCGTCAAAATTCTACGAAGCCTTTTTTTTAATAGGTAACGATAGCGGCAATTCTTTCCAACTTATATGTATTGTCTCATGCAATTGCTATTACGTGCGGTAGCAGTATCGTTTCAAATTGGAGTTGAGTAAAAGTGCTTGGGCGGTATGGTAGTGCTTTCCCGGCCCAGCTGGTGTCATTGACTCTGGCAGGGCAACCATCAGGGATTTTAACTTTGATTACACAAAAAAATTGTCGTTAATTAGTCGAAATTTGTCGCCAAATATCAGAATTTGTCTGTCACTGGTTCAAAAGATATAAGGGTTTATAGCTGGCCGATCTGAAAAGAGTCTCCCCAGCAGGGCCACATTTATATCTCAAAAACTAAGGCACTTAGCGAAGATCTGTTTTGTCCCATATTTTGTCGTTAATTAGTCGAAATTTGTCGCCAAATATCAGAATTTGTCGGTCACTGGTTCAAAAGATGTAAGGGTTTATTTTTTCTTGGCAATTTTTCGTGAAATCTTGGACTATAGCTCTTGGACTATATCTTACTAATTGAACTCATTATATCTCCTAAACTAAGACCCGATTAAATCTGTGACTTGGCGACAAATTGCGACTAACTGGCGACAAAATATGGGAGAAAACATATCTTCGCTAGGTGTCCTACTTTTTGAGATATAAATGTGGCCCTGCTGGGGAGACTCTCCAGATCGGCCACCTATAAACCCTTATATCTTTTGAACCAGTGACCGACAAATTCTGATATTTGGCGACAAATTTCGACTAATTAGCGACAAATTTTTGTGTAATCAAAATTAAAATCCCTGATGGTGGCCCTTCCAGAGTCAATGACACGCCCAGCTGCATTACGAAGAATTGGACTACTACTAAACTACTATCTAAGGTCTATTTAAATCCTTGTTTCTAATTGATTTTATTTACACTTAACAAAAAAATAAACTTTATGAAAGTGTAAATAAAATTGATTTTAGACTGACTAATACTGTTGAAAAAGTCATAAAAATAGGAAGTTGTAGCGCAAACTGAACCTTATGTTTAGGCGTTACAGTTGTTTTTCCTAAAACTCGTATTTGTTTACATTTTTGGCAAACAAATTGCGAATGCAGATTATCTGTTCTATGTACCTACGATAGCTCTTTAATTACGCACGATTATGTACATTCAAGTCACACTGAATAGCAATAATTACCCTTCTATTGGCATAATCATGATAGATAATTATACATTCAAGCAGTGTCGCATTTCTAATGAATTCATTTTGGGAATATAATTAATCCATTAGATATAATTAATGATTAAACGAACTTACTTGAAGTGAAGGTCTATCATAATATAAAACGTGAACTTTAAAAAAAGGGTGGTGTGACCTCAGATCAAATAAAAAATCAATACATAGCGCACCGGAAAATAGAGGGAAGCATGTAAAAAATACAACTCGCTCTGTGCATACACGCTCACGCGCTCACATTTACAACCAAACAAAAAAAAAAAAACTACACCTCATCGCACACTAGAGTAAGGGCACAGATGTTTACGAAACCAGCCTCACGTCACTGTTGACAGCGCTATGTCCTGGGTTTTTTATTTGGTCTGAGGCTGTGACCATGTGGCTGTGGTATGGGACGCCTTCTCGCCAAATTACTTTCCAACTTCCTTATAGTTCCTTCCTGATGCGTTCGATGGAGTCACAATGCGATTTCATCCTTTTCAGCATAATAATAATTTTATAGTTAAATAACGAAATACAGCACAATTATATTTTGTGCCCGATAAAGGCGGAGCACTAAAATATGAATGAATTATTGACAGCAAACTGACAGCAAGTATAAATCATCCGACTTAAAAACATCTAAGTTAAACTATAGTGCATAAGAGGCAGCATTAATAATGTGTGGTATTACAAATGTACCTACAATGCTAATTAATACTACAAATAAACAATACTAATGTCGACGACGAGGCTACAGTACCTATAATTTGCATTTTTGTTACTATAGTGATTATAAAAGTTATAAAAGGCAAGTAGTATATATTATATAAAGGCAAGTATAGAATAATTTGCAGTTTTATTCCTGTACTGATTAAAAAAATTATAACATCCTTATTATTATGTTTTTTTGTGAATTTAAGACTAAACTCTAAAGTAGTATTCTTCTTCTTTTCGTGTAGTTAGTAAATAACCAGGTGTTAGAGTTTAAAGCCGCCCATGGACCTCTGACTCGGCTTCACATGCCGTCGAGAAATATCTCTCACGCATGCCGGTTTCCTCACGATGTTATCCTTCACTGTTTTTGAAGCAAGTGGTAATTGCTGCATACATAAATCCGAAAAGTCAGAGGGGCGTACCTTTAGTTCGAACTGGAGACCTATGACTTGGCAGTCTGACGGTCACACCACTAGGCTATCACTGCTTAAAGTAGTATTAAAAACACAGGATTTAAATAAGATCATAAGCAAATACTTTGATACATAAAGTACCATTGACATAAGAGAGCATTTTTTTACAAAGCCGTTTATTAATAATAAAATGATAATAAAAGAAAAATTCACATTAAAACTATCATTTCAACGAGTAAAATGCCAAGTAGAACTTTATTAACTCATCGCAAACGTTTGAAAAAGAACGAGTTTTCACTGAGTTAATTTCTCATACATTTTATGGGATAAATATTTGAGTTTAAAGCTCGCCATACACGACTTACTTATTTTAATAATCTCGATACTGTATTGTTTTTTACTGAAGTTAAAAAAAAAAAACTTTTTTGAAATAATTTACACAACATACAGTTTATTTCGATATTTTTTTTGTCAAACAATGTTCTTTTATTATTGAATATACATTTTACCTTTGACTCATTTTGTTTCGAACAGTTTTTTATTTACCGGAATACAGCAACAAAGTCTTGAATAAAAAAAAAATTTGATGTCAAAGGCTTGATTGATTACTTTCTAAAAATGTATAACAGATTTTCATGCTCACGATTTTATTAACGGTTGTAAAAATACCCTGCATAAAGCAGACAGTTTAAAGTTTCAACTTCTTTTGAATTTTATTTACGAAAACATGTTTTAAATAATGTTATAACATAACTTTAAAAACTCCGACAATCACTGAACCGTTGCATGCACGCATAAGCACAAAGTTTTGCGTGCTTTACATTGCACAATTTCAAAAATAAAGATCGTTTCTCAATAAAAAAAATTGCACAAAGTTACTTCATTTGATGTACAGAATTCGAAGATACTTTATGATGGGTCATTTTACATCCCGTAAAATGAGACACGTTCATGACTTGAAAATATTTGAATAGTTTTACAAACAATTCCACATTTCTATGACTAAGGACACTCGACAAGAATCTACAATTTCTCTTCCTCTCTTCGACTTTAAAAGTATTAAATGTTGCACTCAAAAGACCCCTAAATAGTCGGACTTCAGGTTTTCAATAGGCAGACTTACTCGCTTCTGGGGCGAGCTTTTAAGACGATATTTCGTAAAGTGCTCGGCGAAGTCACCTGGTGAGACTTAATGACTCAACTCTAGTAAAATTGCATTTTGCCAATGGCAAAAGATTCACTATTTTACATAGAAAACTTTGTTGCACCTGCTAAAAGATTCAATCGAGTGACGATGTACAGATCATCTTTAAAAAGTAATAAGTATCTAAATATCGGCGAGATTATTCATCTGATTGTCTACAATTTATGATCCATAATACTGTATCACAGAAGTCTGTCGCCACGTGGGCAGGTCACGTGGCCAGGCTTAAAGATAGATGCACGGATAGAGTAGTAAAATGGCCAATCCATTTTACTACCACGAGGCACTAGAAGCAGAGGCAGGCCTAACGCTAGATGGGTAAATGAGATAGTAGAGGTGGCAGGTCAAAGCTGGATTAACATAGCCAGCTACAAAGATTACTGGCATTTCTTGGAGGAAGCTTTTAGCCGTGGGGGTCCGCGCAAACTACTTAATTTTTTTTGAATATTCTTTTATTTTCTATTTCTAAGTTGTTAGTTTGTAATTTGCACAGAAATAAATAATGCTTTATTATTATTATTTATGTTATTTAATTTATAGAAATATTTTCATAAAAATATTTTCAAAAATATATATAAAAAAGGCATGTATTTAATGCGGCAACTAAGTAAAATGAATATAGGTTTAAAAAAAAAATAGAGTGGGTACCATATATAATGGGTTGGCAGCTAATAAGGAGTATCGTAATAAGTAATAGGTAGCATATTAATATATCAGTAATAAGCTCCGTTTTAATTTAAACTAGCATCAAGTTTTTCTTTTGGGAACAGAATTAATATCTAAGCGGAAACTTAATGGCGAAAACAAAATAGAAAAAGGGCATTCATAAATAATATAAATCAGATTCTATTTAAAATTGTTTGTATGAAGAATAAATATAAACTTCGTTTTTCAATCATAATGATAAGTTCGTTCTTGGGATAAATTCATCCCAACTACGGAACCCTTCATTGTGCGTGGTCCGACACGCACTTGGCCTGTTTTTTTCGTTTTTTCTTTCATAGTTGAGTAGATATACCTAGTAACTGATTACCACGTGCCAAGATCTCTACCTACTACCCGCTCGCCTTGGCGAGTTAATGGCCACTGTTCTCACCTAACCTAATTCAAATGATTCACCCACAATAGAGGGTATCTGGCGCTTGGCGGCCGCTGCCGCGGCACGCTCGCTCCGCTCGCTCGCCTTCACGCGTTAATGGTCACTGTTCTAACCTAACCTAACCCAAAAGCCACCCTACTAACATTATTAGTCGCCAAGTCATTATTTATAGCTCCTCGCCTAATATTTTATTTGACTGGTATAGTTTATTTGCTACCTAAACGCAGCTGCTAGTTTTTAGTTTTTATAACACCTTTAATTTTGAACCTTACATAATATAATAGTCGCGAAAATATTTAATCGCTGGCAAGTTATTTTATTTGTTGCAAACATTTAGTCGACTTTTAAGTTATTAGTCACTCGGAAAATAATAAGCTTATAAAAAATAGTAGCCCATCGGTATGGGGAACAAGGTCTAAGCTACTTGTGGTCAGGGCTCCTCCTATTATTAATATTGTATCAATGCTAGTTACACATTGATACAATATTATGGAACAAAGATAAACTGCTGTCGACATACCTACAGCATGTATCAGAAAGTTGTGGTTATTTTTAAGAGTGTGGTGAAAACCATCAAACTGAACCACTTTCTCCGTGGGATACATCGTAATCGCGAAAAAAATATCAACTGTCCCATACAAAACTTCAATACCTACTCGACCCAAATGTATAGGTTTTACGGCTGACTGTACGAGCGTTACTTTTAAGTGGTTACTGTCACTTGCTTTTTAATGCATGCTTGCAATCTTGATAACATAGTACTTAACAGTTCTTTGAAAACGACTAGAGATAAAAGCAAATTGCGAGCGAATTGTTTAAACATTTAGCCTTTCAAAGGCAGCTGTATGAATTTAATATCGTGATTGAGGTAAAATATTTTTGATTAATTCAGATATTCTGAAGTTAACCACTATCTAAGCCCATCGGACTACAAGTTTTGGCGTAAATTAATAGAATTGCGTAATTAAAAAAAATATCTAGACCATGACATCATAACTTTAAATAAAGTGGTGTAAATAGTTTAACTAGTTCTCAGAATCATTTAAAACTTGAAATAACAATAGTTTCAACAAAAACCAGAACCATTTATTACGATAATATCAAATTATTTAACAGTCTAAACTTCATTAATAAACTTCCGCTACCCGCTTGATTCCGTACTCCAAAACTTCCGTGGTTGAACACAAAACTTTAGACCTAAAATAAATTTAAAAACTACTCTAAAGCCATTAATTTTAACTCTAAACTACAACTATTCAGACTTAATTGGCGCCTACAGCTTTTGCTTGAGCATTGTTACGACGATCAACGTTAAATAGTAACTCGAAACCCACGTAAAATCTATGTTTATATTGTAAACGAGGTTAAGTACAGTACAACAACTTTCCTAATATCCCTCGGCAAACTTCGTGTTTTGTCAGTCATCGGATTTCTATCAGTTGTCCTTTGTACTTGGTAATTATGATTGACGGCATCGCAAGTGCAGCGGTAGGAGTCAATACGTACAAGCACCAACTGCAAAGGCCAACTGATAGAAATCCGACGACTGAAACACGAAGTTTGCCGAGCGACATTAAGAAAATAGTTGTACTGTAGATAGTTTAACTTGAAAATAATATCTAGTTATGTTGACTCTTATCAACTGAATCGCCCAAAGTGCTCTTACTGCTATTGCGCTGTCACTGTCAAATTGTTACAATAGACCCGCTGTTAAATTCTACCTTTATTCTTCACTTATACCTAACTAGCTTTTGCTCGCGGCTTCATCCGTGTAAATGTCGGATAATATCCTAAGAGAACGTTGGTACTTCCGGGTCAAAAGTACCCTATGTGTTAATCCAGGTTATAAACTATCTGTGTGCGAAATTTTATCGAAATCCGTTCAGCCGTTTTTGGGCCAATGCGGAACATACATCCAGACTAACAGACAAAAATTCTTCGTTACTGTTTTATTTAATATACACTGCCACTAACAACATTATTCAAAATAACAACAATGTTAATTTCAGGAGCAGTGGGTCAAGTGGCTTGTATGAAAAAACTTAATGTTTAATTAAAATTGGTGTAATTTGTTTTTTATTGAGACCTTGTTTTTTTTTTGAGGGTGGGAAATCATCGAATCACTTCTCCCGCTCTGGGCGGAGCGAGAGGGCGTGTCAAAGTTTTACTGACTAAAACCCACCCGTGTTCCTTCCGTTGCCTGTGTGCCGGGGCCGCGATATCCCTTTCGGACAAACCCGCAACCGCAGCAGGCATTGGTCCTTACAGACCCCGTCAGTTGTTGCTGACATCTCTTTGAGGCGCGCGTGGAACACAACGCGCCGTCGACCCGGGCCTGGTCCTTATAGGACGGCGAGCTACCCACTGCTCCCGCTGTGACTCCCGACGCCCGGGGCGTCTCCTGCGGCGACTAGGGGTGCGAGGGCGTGCAGCTTGTATCTCCCTTGCACGCTCCGTCTCTTCCTTCGCGAGCATAACTGCTTCGCAGAAGGAGGTAACGGCCTCCCATGCACTCTCGCTCCAAACCATGGCCTGAACCAGGGCCGGACGCGAGAGATCGCCGCCGCCGATCGCTTCCGTGAGGACACGGCGGTGCTCCGCCCAAGCCGGGCAAACCTCCACCGTATGCTCCACCGTGTCCTCCAGGCGATCCACACAGTGATGACACCCGGGCGTTTCCTCCCGCCCTATACGGAACAGGAACCTCCCGAAACAGCCGTGTCCGGTGAGGACCTGCGTCAGGCGGAAGGTGAGGACGCCGTGGCGCCTCTCTAGCCACTCCTCAAAGAGGGGACTTATCGCCACAATTGTGGCGTACCCATAGTTTCGAACCTTGATAGGCGCTTTACTTTGTGTAATTTTTTTCATCACTACTGCTCTTAAAATGGTGCCCATTTTATTGAGTCCTATCGTTGTTATTATACTTACAATGTCGCCCGTGGGCATGTGACCGCCCGTATTTTTCTGAATATTCATAAAAAAATATCGAAAAAAAACTTTTAAAGGGTGTAGCCCATGTCGAAAGTTAATGGTCGGAAATTATCCGACGGGAACGTGTACGTACGTACAATCGTGATAAAAAGCAGCCATATCCTAAAGTCTTAAGCCAGGTCATGGTCTACCTTTGTTCCAAACTGTATCAAAATCCGTTCAGCCGTTTTGGTGTGAATAGATAACGGACAGACAGTTAGACCGGTATATATATTAATATTGTAAATACGAAAGTAATCCTGTCTTTAGATAGTGCCATCCACGATGACGCACCCCTCTCCGCTCCGCTCCGTACCAAATGTCACCACTAGATTATATATTTAGATTAGATTAGATTTTTAGTCTAGTCTAGTTTAGTTGTGTGTTTTTTTTTTGTTTTTTAGTTTAGATTTTCCACTTTATACCTTTGACCTAAAAGCACTTTAGAGTCAAAAATAAATTAGGACATTTTCCAAGTATTCAACTATCGTAGGCGGTAACGTTCAACCATTACATTATTTAGTGTTCTTGAAACTAAACCCACGTCAAGTGTCACCCTTGATTAGACCGTTATTGTATCCGAAGAACTTAATTGAATTCTAGTTATTAGCTCTGTCTGTAATTATTCAAGTTAGTGTCCTCCTGAGAAAGACAACTTTGATGTTATCATCTATGTGAATGTCTATTGAACAACTTCATGAGATAAGACATTTTAAAAGTGGTAAACGTTTGATATTGGACTTTAATATGGAAACCGAAACTAGGATATACACAGTAAAGTTTTCTCATCAGAATAGGTACTTAAGTTAAGTCTCGCTAATATTAAGATACGAGACAGGAATAAAAGATAATAATTTGTTTCTGGTTCAACCTGGTTGTATCGATAATAATAGAATGTCGCCCATGGGCATGTGATCGAAAATTTACTTTAATATTTTTTTTTTTTTTTTTTTTTTTGTTTTTTGAGTAGCATTTGCCATATTCCCGATGTTATTGGCTTGATTTGGATTCTGTTTATTATTTCTAAAAGCTTATGAGTTATTTTGAAAAAATAACTCATAAGTGAAATATAGGTGAAGACTTTTTTTTTCAAAAAATAAATAGTATTTATTTAAAAAACACAAGAGTAAGTCCATAAAACCATTGGGGATTTTGAAAAAAAAAATTTTTTGAGAAAACATAAAAAATAAAGATTGACTTCTCCTCTCCTATCTTTTAATACTTTCACTGTCCCAAGGTAATTGGGTAATCGTATCACCATACTTCCAATAATAATATTGCATTATGATGTTTTATAAGGTCATTTACTAATTCTACGATAGCGAAAATTCGTCTATCACCTTCAGAAAACCTTCTTCATCTTCTCCTGGCTATTATTCCAATTTATTTGTGGTCAACCCTCCTAGTACTTTTGCGCCACACCGTACGGTTGTGGGTTGTCACTTTTCTTGTGTTGCTCGTCATCATATCGTTTTTTATTGTTCGTTGCCAAGTCATTGGCGGTCGTCCACGGCCTCTCTTTCTGTCTTCTATAACCATTACATATTATTAAAAAAAATGCATTAAATGCAATGCACGAGAAAATGGGATTCATTTCCAGCTAATAGTGCTGTTTAGAAACGTTGAAACAAACAATGGAACTAATTCTATTATTTAATTTTGGTTAATTCGCTGGAATATTGGATAAAAAAGACAACTACTAGTGCATGACATGTCATGCACGGACTTAAAGGGCTACGTATTCAGTGCATTACATGTAATGCATGGACAGTGAAAGTGTTAAAGTTAATTTTCGATAATTTTTCATGAATATTCAGAAAAATACGGACGGTCACATGCCCATGGGCGGCATTGTGTAATAATTATCATTCAGCCGAAAGTAGTCCACTGCTGGAAACAGACCTCCCCCAAGCACCGCAACTTCGACCGGTTCTGTGCTTCTCGCCCTAATATAATAATTATGCAAACTTAAATAGGACCTGTCATTTAGGTACAAAAAGCTAGACTGAATTTGAGCCTATCCTTTCTCCTCTTTTGTGCTGATCTCGGTAAAAAATTTATTTTTCTTATTTGGATTTGAGGAAATCAGTGTAAGGATAAACGCCGTCGGCCGCTTACAGCGTCACGCCGGATGCCGCGTCACGATGCTTACTATAGAAATCTACTGTTGCAGTCTCTTTCACACGTCGACGTCGGCGTCTTGTTGCGTTCAAACGTCGATCGGAACGTTTACGCTGAAGTCGGACATCGAATATAGCATAAAATAGAGGACCAAAGCCTACGAATACACTTAGCTCTATAGCGCTGTAATGGTGGAGTATAAAGGATGAATTCGCTAGTGTGTGGATGGCCAAATCGGAAATTATAAAAAATAGCACATCATGGCATGAGTTAATCTCATAGTTCGTGCCGATACAAGAGACAAAACATCAAAGCCAATCACGTTCTTTTCTCTCACAAATATTAAAAATAATATTTGCTGTAGAAAGAAAGAATATTCTAAAAGACACACAACATACTCATTCTTACTACAATAAATATCATTGTCATTATAATTACAGCAAAAAGCCATATAAAATTAAGCTGCTCCTCTTATCCGAAGCAAGGAAAGTGTTAGGTTGTTTTGCAAAGTCATACCTCGCGGCGATGCCATCGCGATCACTTAATTAACTACTTGAAGTCTTGTTACACTTAGATTATACCAACTAATCTAATCAGGAGGAAGTTTTTGCTTGTAAGTAAAGGTTTCTTATCGTCTTTATGAGGTTTCTTTAATGCATCAGCTATGACAAGATTACCTACTGATAGGTAATACGGTCTGGTGACCGCAACTCCAAGTCAATGCACGTATTTTCCGTAAGAAAATCGATTATTCAATCCACCCCAGCTCCTCAAGGAAGGCCAGCAATGCTTTGGTGTTCCTGACGATCTCACGGAGGGTACCTGGATAACCGAAGTACTTTCTATGTGGCGACCACCGGGTAGTTTAGAAGCACATAAGCTGATGTCTCGTCGTCTTCCATGCAGGCCCTGCACAGCGGACTGTCTGTGACTCCTATGACAACGAGATGTTTATTAAAAGACCCGTGGCCAGTTATTATAGCTGCTGTAACTGTGCGCAGCTGTTGTTTAGTAAGTCGGCGAATCGGTGTCGTGAGGTGGCTATCCGTTGTAGGGAGTCTTTCCTTAGCATGCCTGTAGGCACCTTGGTCAACCCATAGTTTGCAATGTTGGGCCTTGGTGCGTTTCCTTACCAGAGTACGTCGGTACCCGAACGATAGTGATGAGATTACCAAGTAAAAATAAATATAGTAAATCATTTCATAACAATTTGGGAAGCAGTAACACCTAATCGTTAAACCTGCTACTGGCATAGCCTATGCATAGTATACCTAACGTGATTAACCGATTTAATTTTCATAGCAGCGTTTGTCACTATACCAAAGTCATTAAGAATTTCTCTAATATCATAACCTTGATTACCTGTATGCATAACACCAGCACACAATACAGACCGTAATGCCGTCCTATGAAAATCTTATTACGCTGTTCCACGTATCACGTATCACGTTTGCATTCATTGTTTATGCAACGCATGAACAGGCCACGCATTGCCCAGAATTACTGATACCTGCTTTACTAAAATATTAGCACTTTGCAAATACCACGCCAGGCTCCCTTTCATCAGGTATTTTGGTTTTCGGCACATACTCTTTTGTCTTGCGTTATCAATGTAATGCACTCCGCACATGAGTGTGGTATTCCACTTTACAGGACCACATCTTTTAGCTTATTTAGGTGGTATCGCACCTTACAAACCACACTTTTGGTATATTTATTTACCTTATGATACTTACTTTTGAACACTAGAAAACATATCTTTGCTTATTATAACTTGCTTTTGAACTATTTTAACATCCAAATCTGTATTTTAAAACTATTAATTCCATCTTTTTGTAAAAATCTTAGAATATCTTATATTCCGACATTTTCATCATTGTCACCCGTCATATTTGTTTTTCTGTATAACCTGCCATGATTATGCGAGCCTACCCTAAAACTAGTCGTATAAATTACTGGCCATCATACAATTGTTAAATAATTTGAACAAGTAACTGGCCAACTTGTAATTTTGAAGTAACTTGACTTGTATTTGAAATATTTAAAATGTTTAAAATAATTACTTCCGTAAGACTAGTATATAGCCCGGCGTTGCCTTAAAAATACATGCAGGCTACGATCTACAGTCTTCAGTGCACACCAGCCCATTCCCAGTATTTTATTAGCCGGCGGGCTCCAGGGACCAGCCCATTTGTCTAGTGCCTCAGGCACTCCTTCTAAGGGAGGTTTCTGACCTCTGATGCTCAGTCGTATGACGCCGTAGCCCTCAATCCCTGGCCATTTAGGGCAGGGAGACCTCCAACACTGGAAAGCTTCCCTTCCGCGGACCTGCTGAGCGGGAGGATTTGAAGCTCCTCCGCTATGCCTGCTGCTCCCGGATCTGCAGAGCGTGAGAATTTCAAGCTCTTCTGCTACTGCCTGCTGCTCCTGGACCTGCCGAGCGACAGGATCTCAAGCTCCTCCACTACTGCCGGCTGCTCCCGGACCTGCTGAGCGAGAGGATCTCAAGCTCCTCCGCTACTGCCTGCTGCTCCAGGACCTGCTGATCGAGAGGATTTCAAGCTCCTCTGCTAGTGCCTGCTGCTTCCGGACCTGCTGAGCGAGAGGATTTCAAGCTTCTCCGCTAGTCTTCTGCTTCGTGTTGCTTCGCTTCGTGTTCGTAACTCTAGGCCGCTGCTTCTCTACAGCCTGCTGTTCTTGCTCCGCGCCCTTAGCTCCAAGTAGGGCTTGCAATCCGGATATCCGGATATCCGTACTATCCGGATATCCGCTGATTTTCAAATCCGGATTTTACTTGCATCACCATCCGGATTTTTCGGATGTTACGGATAGTTGTATTTCTCTTTTAAATATTCAATAAAAAGCTGTCATCTGTAGTCTCTCTTCTAGTATCACTCAAAAGAAGAATATCACAAAGACGAGTGCCAAAAATAATCGGTACAATGACATATTTACAAAACCCTCACAATTTTTATGAAGAGCGAAGTACACTGTCCTTTTGTAATCCTTCAAACGAATCCGTGAGACTGCCGAATGTTAAAATTATTTCTACATTTTTTGACACACAACAACCAGATCAAACAGTCATAAATTCAGCGGGATACAGAAGGTTGCTCTTCTTCAACTGTAAGCGTATCAATTAAAACACAAATACGAGAAGAAATCATCCGGTTTATGAGTCAGCCATCTTCTGCGCAGCGACCGACTTCTTCAACAAATGATTTAGACACCATAATTCGAGTAGAGATGACACTATTTGATGAGAATGGTCAGAGAAGCAGGAATTTTGAAAGAGTTTACAAACTACTTTTATCAATCCCAACAACCAGCGTTGAAGCAGAAAGAGTGTTCTCTGCTATAGGATATTTATGTAACCATTTAAGAACTTCCATGAAAGAAGGATCATTAGATAGTTTAAGCTTTTAAGATCATATTACCAGAATTTGGATAAAAAAATATTAAAAAATTCGTACTATTATATTACAAAGGGTTATTTGATTATTTGAGATATTTTGTTCATTTTTGTTTTATTATATTTGATTTATACTATTGTTGTTTAGTAATTGAGCTGATTTGCCAGGGAAAGTGATATTTTTATTTAATTATTATGTTTTAAATAGGTTGATTTGTTTGGGATGTTGTGATTTGTGATAAAAGTAAGATCTCATTTTTAATTAGAATTGTTTTTAGTATGAGAAGAATAGATACAAATTTGTTGTGCGGTATCGGTGTTTTATTGTATAATTTAAAAAAGTGAACTAGTTTTTTTATGTAATAATAAACTATACCCTTGTTTCAAGTAGAAATATTGGTTTAGTTTATTATTTATTTGTCATTTTGCTTGACAGACTCATTAAAACGTGTTACAAAAGCTTATTAGTTTTATTTATAATAAAAACTAAAAAATATCCGTATTATCCGCATTATCCGGATACTCCGGCTATTAAAATATTAATATCCGTATTATCCGGATAGTAAAAATGAACGGATATTGCAAGCCTTAGCTCCAAGTCGCCACTGCTACCAGCGCCGAGCGTCTCAAGCCGCTTTGCTACTACTCTTATTTTTTTATAATTCCGTGTACCTTTATCTTTTAGTACGCTTCATGTCTTATTTTATTTTGTGACGTTTAGCTCCACGGAGGTAAACGTAACGTTACATGATGTCATATAAACAAATCGCGAAGATTGACTAAATTGTTTATCTTAGCTGCCATGGCTTATTTTAATTGAATTGAATTTTGAATAGCTTTTTTTTATTTTTATTACTGACGCTTTTAACGTTCTGCATCGTTCTCCCATGTACTCGTATGATTTCAACATGAATGAAGAAACCAAGATTTTGTGACTATTATTTTGATTTAAAAGAGTGGCCGTAGAGTTTCTTGCCCGTTCTTCTCCATAGGTACCTACTACGCTTTGGAATGGGCAACTGAGTGACCGATCGCTTGACAATTCTAAAGTGCCTGTAACTGATTAATTTGAAGTAAATGCTTTGAGTATGAATTTTGAGTTTGTCTTCAAATTACACTTTGCCAGCGAAAAGCAGTTGACTGAACTCACTGTCTAAACTGGAGTCATGTCCGGAACTCATTAGTTTTTTTACCAGTTATAAGAGATTTAGCCTAAATCTGCTCAAATGGGCTACCCTTGATCACCACTAGCCACTCACGGCTAGCCTTAGACTTTTTGCAAATACATTGTAATCTACGTCCATTATAAACGACTGAATGTCAGTAGAAACATAGAACCATGCCTTAACATGGTTTTCGGTTATTAACAACTCGTAACGAATATTAACAGGAAATTCCTGAATTGGGTGATTCAGTTTTCTCTGCTAAGAAGTCAGCGAATTGATACTTGGCTATATACTCCCATGGAGCTCACGAATGAATTCCATCATTGTCTTTATGTATCGCATACTCACCATAGTAAATAAGATAAACATTGAATGTTCCTAAGATAACGTTGTTCATTTGAGAGATATGCAAACTAGAAACCATCTTGATCGAGCATCCAGAGGTAATCAGTACCAGGCGCGTCTGATCAGGTCACGTAAGCAAGTTTCTATGAAGCTTCCTCTTATCGTAATCTTATCAGATTGTTATATCTCCATGCCAAATCAGTTCGTGATGGAATAGTACTTACCCCTTTCATAAAATTGGAAAAAAAAAATTACGTTATTTCATTAAGTAAATATAAACCGGCGTGTGAGTATGACCAGATGGTGTAAATTAAGCAAAAGGAGTAGGTATAGCAGGTGGCGAATGAAAAGAAAGAAAATAAAGAAACGAAAATAAAAGAAAGAAAGAAAATGCTAGCACAGACTAAAAGGCACACAACAAAACATATTGTACCACAAGTAAAAAAGAAATTAAAAAAAGAAAGAAAACAGATAAAAAATGTAGTGCGGTGTATGTATAATAAAAACAGTTTGGCAAAAGAAGGCAAAAGACAAAAGTCATATTGCGAAGGTTTTTCATCATTACGAACAAAAATTTAAGCATATTCTTTAAAAACCTAAATTCACAATTAACAAAAAAAAAAATACTTGCAAACCAACTTCTTCAGTAATAGAACACGATAAAATCTAAACTCCGACACTTATCAGCCGAAAAAAGTCGAGCAGTAACGGAACAATCCAATTACCAGAACACACCAAATCTCAAACGATTCAGCCGAAAAAAAACATGGCCGACGGGAAACACCATTTCTACCGTACGTGTGTACCTACAAAATGTTTGGTCCACATTTACTGAAGCGCACCAGTGTATTTCGCGCCGCTATTTTTGTTAAGTCACCCGAGGCTAGTTGCTAACTAGCGCGGAAAGCCCTACCATCATATCTGAAATATAGAACATCTTTTAGATTACGTTTTTTATGGATTTTCTTGGCCTTGCCGCTTTGACATAAGGTATTTTTTGAGAATTGAGCGTGAACTGATTATTTCAAACATTTAAGTTTGTGGTGTTGTACCTCAAAATATTATAGTGAAGAAATCATCGTAAAACGATGAGCTCTGTCGAAAATTTTATATTTTTTCATGTAAAAGGCGTCCACTGCTGGACATAGGCTCCCTCCCCAAAGCATCTTTACAAAGACCTAACCACTGCGCTGCTCACATTCAGGGAATTCCCAAAAGAGATATTACCTAAATATTATTTTAAACAAAGCTCCAACTTCGCCTTTCCCTAATGGACTCATAAAACTTTTACAATGTAAATATTATAAATACCTCATGCGCAAACATACATTATTTAAATCTTTAAAGTATACGAATAAAATTCGTTCGCACAAACCGGCTTTCCCACGAATCTTTTCTTGCGACAAGTTAAAAAAATGCAGATCCTGGGAAAAGAAACCAAAAAGTTTCGAAGCAATTTTTTGCCTCGACGGATAAAGAAAAAGAATGATCCGCGTATATTGCAGGGGACAGGCGAAAAAGTTTTCGCCCTGGTGTAACTACAATCCTTGCAAAATTCGTTTGACAATAATTGTTTTTAAAGTAATAAAGTCTACGATGAAAGATCGAGCGTGAAATTGCTTATAAAATATAGACCATGTAGGTATTCGTTTACTTTCATTTTGACCACGTGGTTCCCGGAAAAGAAAAGTCCTACCCTTTCCGTCAGTTTTTTCTGACACTAATTTGCCTGGTCTAGGAATTATATAGTATCTACGTTAAACGTTTATCTACAATAAACGTTTAACGTAGATACTATATAATTCCTAGACCTGCTTTAAGGGATGAAATGAAATGAAATTGTTTATTCTGTAAATAGGATATAGGAATCACTTTTACACGTCATATTAAAAATATATTAAATTTTGCTAGATGAGTTCGGCGTTTCCTATCCGACTACTCTGAGAAGAAAGAGGACCATGTAGATTAATGTCTGAAATGGTCTTTTGAGAAAAGAATCACACAGATTTGAATGGACCTGTCCAGTCAGTGCAAGCATTTGTCAGTAATCGTGGAGCTCAACTCAGAACATAAGGAGCTCAACTCGACGAACAATACCAAAGAAAGGACATTTGGGTAGGCCGCATAAACTACTCAAACTGCCAGACAGACCATCATTAAAACTAACTGAGAAAGGAAATAAGGAGTAATGAAAAAAAAAAATCAAGTCCTCACATTCACAATATGTAATTAAAATAATATTATACTTTACAAAGTAATCATGTCATTTTTTTTAACTGTTTAAATAAAACTGGTATATTTTAATGATTTTACTAAATAATTCTAATGTCAAGTTTTATGGTTTTATCACAAGGTTTAGCAGAGCGAGCAGCTCAATCCCAAGCTTTTTTATCATCTAAATAATCTGAAATTTTATAGTACCCTTTTTTACAAAGTTTGGTTGTAATACAAATTTTAAATCGTTTAATGGGTAAGTTTCGAATGTCAATGGGAAGTTTGTTGTAAAAGCGTATACATTGACCCATGAACGAGTTGCCTACTCTGTGGAGACGAGTGCGATGTACAGCAAGGTTGTGTTTATTCCTGGTATTTAAACTATGAATATCGGACATTTTCTTAAAATTTGATATATTTTTGTGTGCATACATTAGGTTTTCAAAAATATATTGTGAGGCTAGAATCAGAATATTTACTTCTTTGAATTTTCCTCGAAGGGAATCTCTCGGACCTAGGTTGTAAATGGCTCGAACAGCCCTTTTCTGTAGAACAAAGATAGTATTAATGTCCGCACAGGTTCCCCAGAGAAGAATCCCATAATATGACATAAGACTATGAAAATAACTAAAATAAACAATTCTGGCTGTATCTACGTCAGTTATCTGTCTAATTTTTTTAACAGCATAGGCGGCCGAACTAAGCGTTCCTGACAATTTTTTTATGTGTGGGCCCCATTGTAATTTACCATCAATAGTGATTCCAAGAAAAACGGTTGACTCAACAGGGTCCAGCTCTATTCCATTAACTTGAACATGTAGGTAGTTAGCTGCCTGACATTTGGCGTTGAAAATTTTATGAGTTTAGTCTTTTTTTCGTTCAGAAGAAGATTATTTACATAAAACCAATGCACAACTTTAGAGAGTGCATCGTTAATTTATTCAAAGTTAACTAACTGACGTTTGATTTTAAAAATAAGGGAAGTGTCATCACATCACAATTGTGGCGTGCCCAAAGTTGTGGTTTTGGTAAGGAGTTGTTACAATGTGAAACTTAGGTATATCACATTGTAACAACTCCTTACCAAAATCTGGTCCTCCGGTACAAACAAGTCACCAGCCACCACACAATCTCATACAAAAAAGTTAGGAACAATCCGCGAAATAGTAACAAGGTCTCCCTAGTGCGCAACCAATATTTACAATGTGGACTAATTTTAAACTTGGACACTTCAAACATACGGACGCTAGTGTAAAATATTTTTCCAGGAACATAGACGATACCGGGGTAGGTGAAGTGGGGAAACTTGGAAATAAAACCGGCGGTACCGTCGTGTTACCGAAGTTGGGGATTTAACGCTCGCTGCGACACCGGGCTGGCGTCGGGTGTGAGGTGTAAGCGGTTAAGCGTTTGGATATTGCCTTAAATGCTGATTCAATTTAGACGTCTCTCCCTTAGTTACGTGTTGATGAATCTGGTGTAGACCTAAAGTGTAAACGACCTTATCATTTTGATATCGATGAAGTCTTAAAGAAATTCAAGTACATGTTGGCCTTTCTTCAGTGTTTCTACAACATTGTTAGGACTAACTCAGAATTATTCTAGATTTAATTTTTATTTACTGGGACTATATTACCTTTGAATAGGAAACCATCAATGGTTACGAAAATGAATAAAAAATCAGGGCACACAAAGGAGCCTCGACTGAGACATAAGTGCAACCGACAACTTAATCTCACTTCTACACAGTGATTTTTAATTCACTGTCAACCTTTCAGGACGAGAAATTACTCAAGATTATGAGAAACTTTCAGTATGAGACCAACTCTGAAATATCGAAAAAAATCTCAGATGTTTCATACAAAAATGCAATATTTACCCGATGAAAATTTACTAAACAAATGTATTGTATTTTTTTATTTTATATTTCGTAGATGGTTCCATAGTGAAAGTTTTTATATTAATGAGGACTTTCAACTCCTGAAAAGTTAACAGTGAATTCAAAATCACAGTGTATAAATCTAAAAACCCTTCATGTCCTTGACCGACAAGTGAATTAAATTCTATTAAAACGCTATTGCTTATAAAATCCACCACACTCGGTGTTCCATTTTCCAGAGGGATCTCGCAATGACAACGTTCTACGGGTCTTGTGCCACTCTACCGCTATCTTCACATATACGATACGACAGAAATCAGTTTACTTCTCTCAATTCTTAGCCGCGTTTTGGTAGATGGAATTAGCTTTTTACGACCTTCCAATGGTGTAAACTTAGGAAAATAATTGTTCTGGATTGACACTATTTAGCCTTTTTCTGAAAAATAATTACAGTGATAGCCTAGCGGTGTGAACGTCGGACTGCCAAGTCGGTCTCGAGCTCAAATCGAAGGCACGCATCTCTGACTTTTCGGACTTTGTGCGTATTATATAATTATCAGTTATTTAAAAAATGGTGAAGGAAAACATCGTGAGGAAACCGGCATGCCTTTTTTTTTGAAGGTGGAAAATTATCAAATAACTTCTCCCGCTCTGGGCGGAGCGGGAAGGCGTGTCAGACTTTTACTGACTAAAACCTTCCTTTTCCTTCCATTGCCTGTGTGCCGGAGCTGCGATATCCCTTTCGGACAAACTCGCAACCCTGGCAGGCATTGGCCCTTACGGACCCCGTCAGTTGGTGCTGACATCTCTTTGAGGCGCGCGTGGAACACAACGCGCTGTCGACCTGGGCCTGGTCCTAATCGGACGGCGAGCTACCCATTGCTCACCGTCCGCAAGCCCGCGCCTACGGTGGCCGGAAGTCGGCTCGCGACTCCCAACGCCCGGGGCGTCTCCTGCGGCGACTAGGGGCGCGAGGGATTGCCACCGCCGATCGCCTCCGTTAGGACATGGCGGTGCTCCGTCCAAGCTGGGCAGACCTCCACCGTATGTTCCAACGTGTCCTCCGGGAAACTGGCATGCCTGAGAGATATTTCTTGACGGCATGTGAAGCCAAATTCTTACTTGGCTCTGGGCCTCTGGGCCGGACATGGGCCTGGGATAAAAAAAACTGACACCAGGTTAGTCACTAACCACACGAAAAAGAAGAAGCCTTTTTGTTAACTAAATTATACTACTTAAACATTAAGAAGAAGTTAAATTTAGTAAGGTCTCGGTGTAAGTATAATGATTTTTAACCAACTACAAAAAATGAGGTGGTGCATAGCAGGAGAAAGAATACTTTTAGGGATCTCGTGCACTAGACGGCCAGGACCACGACCAGTGGTCGCAGCGACCAATAAACTATGGAAACCGATATGAATCGCGCATTTAGTCGCAACGGCCAATTAGCCGCAGACATACGATACCACTAGACGGCCACGACTGGCCGGAGTCATGGCCGTCAAGTGCGCGAGATCCCTTAGAAGAAAGATAACATATAAATGAATAAATGGGAGATTCTTAGTTGGAAATCAGGGGGCCTACTACCACCCACTATTACTAAATATGGAGCTTTACAGGACGTATCGACGTATTTGTGCCACGCTGAGGTAAGATTAAAATAATACTGCTATAAGAGATGGTAGTAGCCCCCCAGCCCGTATTTACATAATTTGTGTTAAAAATAGTAAGTTCTCTTAGTCTAAAAACGATCCAGAACATATTTACATACATACAGACTGCTTAGGATCATGATTCAAAATATTTTATTCAAGGAAAACCTTTTTGAACATCTTAAAACTTGGGTAATATCTTCGCTTCCAAGTATGATGTAACTTAAATTTTTCATGAGGATTTTTGCAGTGGCCCTAAGGTATTTGGAAAAACTCCTATAGCAACCACGACTTTGTAATGGCATTTTGTTATTATTTATTTATTTACTAAGGCACCAAGTCCTATTAAAATAATCACAAATAGGTACATAAAATTTCATTCAATTCATTACATCATTAAAATAAAATATATATATATGTACATATTTCAAATTCAAAATTCCATACCATCACAAAATAAATTACATTAAAACTGAGCCAGACTAAGCTGAGTCATTACAAATGTAAATTATATATTTATAAATATTTAGTTATGGTAGCAAGTTAAGCCGGTGGTCCCGGCTGTCATACTATCTTTGATAGTCATTACGGGTCGTCAGAAGCCTAAAAGTCCGACAACCAGTCTTATCAAGGGGTATCGGGCCCAGTAACTGGGTTGTGGAGGTCAGATAGGTAGCCGCTCCATGTAAAATACTGGTATTCCGCTGCATGTGATTAGACTGTAAGCTGACCCCAATATAGTTGGGAAAAAACTAGACAGATTGATTAGTATCTACCTTCTAAGGCAATCTAATGCTACGCTTATAAGTGGAACTTATTGTGTATGCAATACTTAGCAATTGTGATAAAGATTGATTGATTGTGACGTGTCGGAAACACCGAGCAATTATCGACAATTCCAAGATTGTTTATGAGTAATTTATTTATTAACAGATAATGCTAAACATCAGTAAATTATTATATAACTAACTATTTACATTATGTACCTAATTACTAAAATAAATAACTTAGGAATTGCGCAATTTAAGATGCCCGTGTAGGCGTAGTTCAAAAGCGTTTATTCTGAAAGTGGGCAACGTTGCAAATAGATGTCAAATATTTCGCTGTTTTGATTAATTTGACAATATTACTGTATGGAAATAAGAAATATGTCTAACTAGCGAATTAGAATATTGATTATGAAATGCAATAATTAATATCGTAACAGCATATATTTAGTTTGAGATGTAAAAAGGTATTTGGAAACTTTCCAAATGCCTTTTTTACACCTAAAACGGGTACAACATCAAATTCAATGTTATAATAATAATTGCAATTCGTTACTAATGTTCTAGTTCGCTAGTTAGCCACATTTCTTATTTCCTTAAAGTTTTATTTCCAAATTATACAAAACAAGTAATTTTTTGATAGCTATTTGCGACGTTGCCAACTTTTAGGATATACGCTCTTAAGATATACCAGGAAATTGAGATAATAATATCTTGGTGTTATTTATTTTTCTTTGACCTTCAATCTGCCAATGGACCAGTTATGTAGATTGGTATTACTTTATTATTTATTTATTTATGTATACAGGGTGGCAGAGACATCGACGCGCGACCTGTTATTATAGATTAAGTACATGATTCTGGACTACGTTGAAATTTTTCGTTGGTTATTTAAAACAAATCAGCTGTTACCTACAAAACCTACGCGGTTGAAATGTATGGAACAGCATTTAAATAGCCGCCATATACTATCAACGCTTGGGGGTCCGGAATCATGTAGTGCATCCATGGTAAGAGGTTAAGAAAGAAGAAAGGAAATACGTTTATTTGCGGTAAACATTACGCAAAGAAAGAACAAATACACGAAAATAACAATTTGGGGGAAAATATGCGTCACAGCCACGCAAAACGGCCATCGCTCAGAATAATGCTACGACCCTTTGCCAGACAGAGCCCCAGCGCTGATTTTCGACGACAGCCGGCGTTGACGTGAAGACGTCAACCGGTGCAGCATATAGTAAAAAAAAACAAAATAAGAAAAAAGCGTTGTGCGTCGATGTCCCTGCCACTCTGTATATACTTTATTGTACACCAGAAAATACATGGCAAAAATCGCACATCATATTTCACTGAAGAAGGAGAAGCAGAAGACATGTTGTGCCAACCCCAAATAAATTTCGATAAGGGCAAGAGAATGGTGATGGTCCGGTTGACGTCATAACGTCAGCGCCGGCTGTCGCTGAAAACCAGCGCTGGGGCTCTGTCTCGCATGGGGTCGCAGCTTTATGCTGAGCGATGGCCGTTTTGCGTGGATGTGACGCATGTTTTCCCCCAAACTGTTTATTTTCGTGTTTTGTTCTTACCTTGCGTCATGTGTACCGCAAATAAACGTATTTTCTTTCTTTTTTCTTTCTTTGATGATTATTATTATTATTATTACACTCTTCACAAAGATGGTGACAGGATGTTATACAGGGCGGCAGGAATCGACGCGAAAACTGTTACCATGGATTCTTCAGTACATGATTCTGAAACCCCGTTGCTGCGTTGAAAGGACTTCATTCATAATATCCTGAATATTTTTTTTATATTACAATGAAAGTCTACAATTAAAACGCCACAAGCAGACCCAGGCGGACAGAAGACACCAACTGACGGGGTCCGTAAGGGCCAATGCCTGCCGGGGTTGCGAGTTTGTCCGAAAGGGATATCGTGGCCTCGGCACACAGGCAACGGAAAGAACACGGTTGGGTTTTCGTCAGTAAAAGTCTGAAACGCCCTCCTGCTCCATCCAGAGCGGGAGAAGTTATTTGATAATTTCCCACACTAAAAAAAAAAAAAGGCGGACAGAAGACAGGTGTGGTGATACTCATCTTTAAAAAAGGGTGACAATGCTTTGCGTAAGAATTATAAGCCCATCTCACTTCTGAGCCATGTCTTAGCTGTTTACAAGAGTCATCACAAACCGTCTCGCGCACAGGTTTGACGACATCCAGCGTCCCGAATAACCTGGATTCCGTAAAGGCTTTACAAACGTAGACCACAACGCTGCGACAGGTTATACAGAAGATCGAAGAGTATGACCTGCCTCTCTGCTTAGCATTTGTGGACTACGAGAAACCTTCGATTCGATCAAGACTTGGGCTGTACTGCAGTCTCTTCAACGGTGCCAGATTCACTATTGGTAAATAGAGGTACTTACTACACTAGCACTGCTACGATGTCGGTCCAACTCCAGGATCTCAAAACCTATCCTTCTGCAGCGAGGTAAGGTGAGACAGAGAGACGTTATCTCTCCGAAACTGTTCACCACTGCATTGGAGGACGTCTTCAAGGTTCTGGATTGGAAAGTGGTAGGCATCAAATTCAATCGCAACAACGTCACTTACCTTCGGTTTGCCAACGATATAGTAGTCATGACCGAGACTATTTCAGCTCAGGTCAGCTCTCTACAATGATTGATGACCTCAGTAGAGCTTCCGAAAGAGAAGGTCTTAAAATGAACATGGACAAAACTAATTTCATGTCAAATGCCCATGTAACACCCACCCTCATGAAGATCAGAGACACTACACTTGAAGTTGTGGACGACTACGTTTACCCAGGATAAACTGTCGAGTTTGGTAGGTCCAATTAAGAAGCAAATAAGAGGGCTATGCTTGAAGTTTCCTCACGTGATCGAATCAAAAATGAAGAGATCGGCAGGAGAACCAAAGCAACCGACATAACCCGACGAATTGTGGGCAGGGCACATTGCTCGCAGAACAGATGGCCCATGGGTACGAAAGGTTCTGGAGTGGCAACCGCGTACCGGAAGACGAAGCATTGGAAGGCTTCCCATAAGGTGGAGGTTCTTGCGGTCTTCACCAAGCCGTTGACTTTGTGAAGACCGCAGAAATCCGCTGGATGTGATAATCACAGAACAGGTCGAAGTGGCGATGTTTGGGCCTATTTCCAGCAGTGGAAGTCTTCCGACTGAAATGATGACGATGAAGAGGTAGCTAGATTGTTTCTCGTTTTAAATATTAATCTAATACTGGAAACATATTAAGTCAAAATATGATTTTTAGTATTTTCAAACTTAAATAGCAGCGGAAGGGTTAATTGTATACTCTCATTGACCTAGTAAAAAATGTTGAGGGTGTTATTTCCCATAAGAAAACCGTTTTTTTTTTTCTGGCTTTTGTTTTTGAGTACAAAATGTTCGACACTTGAATGATGTCCTTTGTCGTAGGTTATTTTTTTTTTTATAAGCTGTTCAATACATTTTGACTTCGTATTTATGTATTGCAGTATTCTATGAAACAGCAGTTTAACTGACGAAAAATTTCAACTCAGGGGATTCAGAATCATGTACAGTAATCCATAGTAACAGTTTTCGCGTCGATGTCCCTGCCACCCTGTATAAAAAGCTGGCTGCCTAGCCACAATACAGGCATAGTAGCGTCCCATCCCTTAGTCAACTCTTAAATTGATTAAGATGACAACCAGCCCAAGAGCAGTTAGTTCAACATCGACTGACTAGAAGTAGGTCAGCAGTTGAACATTGTACCGCAATAACCTATTTCGAACAACGACAGAACATGTCGGCTGACAAGAAACCAATACGGTATTAGTAGGCCGTTCCTCTGATTGTGGTTTTGATAGCTGTTATGTATAGTGCTCCAAAGACAACAAACTGTTCGGTGGCTTTAATTAGAACTAACAAAATCACTATGAAGAGTGTTAGGAGGCAATTGCTGTCAAACTGTTTGACATTTCTACAATGACATTCAGAAAGATTGACATACGCTTTTCAGTAGATTGTATCAGTTCCGTGGGTAAGTAATAACAGCCGCACGAGTCGATCGATCATGTTAAGCTATGCTTGCCGCGGTCAGTCCGTGGATGGCACGTTAAGTCGTTGGTCCCGGCTATCATTCGTGGATCTTTGACAGTCGTGGGTATCGTGTTACCCAGTAACTGGGTTTTGGAGGTCAGATAGGCAGTCGCTCCGTGTAAAATACTGGTATTCAACTGCATCCGGTTACACTGGAAGCCGACCCCGATATAGTTGGGAAAAGGCTAGACAGATTGATTTGTATCTAGGTATCTATACCTTGTAAGGCAACCTAATGTTACGCTTACAAGTGGGACTTAATATGTATGCAATACTTAGCAATAGGGATGTTGACTGGGAAAAAAAACTGTTAAGTCCGTCAGTCAAATAATAGAAAAATATTAGACACGTATATTTTGCTTTTCATATTAATAAAAGTGATTTAGATAAAACGCATTAAAGTTGAGAAGTGGGGGCTCGCTACGTCACAAGTCGATATAAAATACTGGAGAGTGACGTCATGTTACAATTTAACCCAATGTATTGCCGTAATCTTTTGAAAAAAGAAAAAGTAAAAAAAAGAAAAAATAGGTGTCCAATATTTTTTCATAATCGATCTAAAGGCCAAAAAATTGTTTTTTCAATGTCCCTAATAGTGGGTACGTATGAAATATAAAATGATAAAATATAACATTTACCGTTTTAACATAGGCAGGCTTAAGTTTGCTCACATAAAATAATTCAGGGTCTTAACACAAACGGCTTCAAAAATACATGAAAGCCATGTGAAATTCTCATGTGACTGAGTTTCCTTTGCTCCAAATAGGACTGAGCATTCGAGAAAATTCGATATTAAACATAAAACGTCATCCCTAAAGAGTTGTTGCCCATATGTGGTATAAGAGCCAGGGAACTGAGAGTAATACTTGGGTTTTTAAGGATTTATGTCGAGTTAGAAGGCTGGAAGCGTTCAAAAGCAGCCACGTACCTAATATTACATCACGTCTAAATTCTCAAAAAAGGAGGCAGAAGCACGGTATAAATAAGCAACAGTATTACGTCTTCATAGAAAGCGGCCGAAACGACGCGCTTTGAAATCTCAGTTTATACCAGCCCCTGCAGTCTTGACATAGAAAGCGATCGCTGTACAACCGAATTCGGTCGCAAACTCCTAATGGCGTCCCTAGACGGTCAAAATTGCTTGACAAGCACAAAAAAATCACATGCTAGTCAAGCACGTCGCGCGCCAATAGGTATTTGTGACCGAATTTGGTCGTATAGCGATTACTACCTATGTCGAGACTGCAGCCACTATACGCAACAGTCTCGAGTGCGCGGCAGTTACGCATGGACGCGGAAGGTCTATCTACCGAGCGGCCATCGGTAATTATTTCAAGGTCACTGCTGAGACGTAATACTGTTACTTTATCATACTGTGGCAGAGGTGATCAAGTCAGCCCTCATTTTGACAGGTATGTTTAAGTCCCATGTAACAAAGGACGATTGTATTACCATTTGCAGTGAAAAAATTCATACTCCTCTGAGAATTTCCTAATTCTTCTTGCATTAGGAAATTCACTGTTCGTAAATAGGAGATCAAACTTAGGACCCCACAAGCAACAATCCTGTTTGCAACTTAATACTATAGACTTGTGTCGTTGGTCTAGTGGTCGAAAATGTTACTGCTCAGCATGAAGTTCCATTCCCGGGTCGGGCAAAATATTATTGGGTTTATCCATGTAGAATTTCTCAGTAAGCAGCCCGGAGACTGGATTTGTGCCCGGTTGATGGCAATTTATAGGCTCAACCCCTATTACATGGGACTTAAACTTAATTGGCAAAAAGTGGGTGTACCTACTACAGGGCTCTGCCTAAACCTTCCGGGACTATAGGTGTATGTTATTTATGAGAAAAGAGAATAAAAATGTAAGTAGACTTTTTACTTAATTTTCTTCTAGCAACTTTATGTCATCGTCTTCAAAATGAAGCTTACTTGCGACAAGTAAATTGGCTATTATATAGGAAAACATTATTATTTCAAATTATATTCTGTTACATCTGAAGGTGATCCTTCAGAAGGATCACGTTGTCATATTTATTATGTCCCAGATCTCCATAAAATATCAAGACTAGTGATATTTTTTAGCTCTAGCTTCTGCCAGCGGTTTTGCCCGCGTGATCTATATAAGTATGATCCTGAGGATGGGGTCCTGAGTAAGTAATAATATTATAAAAAGAAAATATTAGTTATTATAATATTATAGTAAGCTATAGTATTATAATAATTAATCTTTATAAAGAAAAGAAAAAACTAGAGAAAAGATTAATTATTATAATATGTAAGCTACAATATTTTAATAATTAATCTTTTCTCCTTATAATATTATTAATATAGACTAGCGACCCGTGCTTTGCACGGTTTTTACATCTTTATAAAACACGGTACGATTTCTTTATTATATGTAAGTTTAATATTAATTTATTATACACGTAAACCTTCAGGAATCAATTCTCTAAATGGTGGTGGAAACCACATCTAAATCCATTGCGTTTTAAAAGAACAACGCGGCCACACAGACAGACACGAAAAGAACAACCTTTGAAATTTTATCTTTTTTGTCTGAATGTTTTTAATACTTTATTCATTATTGTATTAACATACAATGTTTGCTGACTAATCTTAAACATAATATACAATCCAACGAAAAAATTATGATGATAATATTATATATACGAAAGTGAGTTTGATTGTTACGCTAAACGGCTAAACAGATTTGTATGAAATGTGGCACACGGGTAGACCATGACCTGGAATAGGACATAGGATACTTTTTATCCCGATATTCCTACGGCATCGATACTTATGCGGGTGAAACTGCAGGGCGCCGCTAGTACAAAATAAAGGAAAGAGCTCATCAACTTGGGCATCAAAAAATCGGAAAAGTGCCCAAAAGGCTGGCAGCGTTGCCACGTTGTATGGCAATGCTGATTCTTTGTCCTAAAAATTGGCCAGCCCACTGGTCACGCGATGAGTCTACCAACCGCTAGGCGATGTCCCGAAATACTCAATGAGCACTCGGAACACACGGCCTTAGTATACGAAAATACAAAAACCAAAGACACCGACTTCCGAAAGTCGAAGACCGTTGTTTTTTTTTTTGTAAAAAAAAAATTTTTTCGATTTTCTGTGGGTCAGTTTGTAATTTATCTATGTTACAATAGTTTAATGTCAATTGCATTTATCACATTTTACAAAAAATTGCTTTTCCCGATGCAGGGACGTTAATCGTTGAGGAGTTCTCCTTCACCATCAGCTCCACTTCTCTATATGCATTGAGACGAGCATAAATTTCTTGGCAACCATAATAAAGTAATCGAATCACAACCCGTGTCATACTTATTATTTAATAGTTCCGGTGGCCATCTGTGGTCTTCATCATCAGTTCCACTTCACAAAATGGTGCTTTCCGAGACCAACTGCACGGATTACTATAAAAAATACCCAAATCACTAAAGGTGTGCCTATAATATTTGAAGAGTTCCCTCGATTTCGCCAGGATCCCATCAGTAGATCCTGACCTGATGACAGTGGGACCATCTGAGAAGTACCCTTTCAAACAAAAAAAGAACTTGGCAAATCCGTATATATGACGGAGTTATGCCCGATTATAAATAAAAAATAATTTAAAAACATCCGAATTGATAACCTCCTCCTTTTAGAAGTCGGTTACAAACACAACAATCCTTGCTTCAACCATGTTCACATCTCAAATATCTACACCAGAAAAGTTATCAAACGCGCCGTTTTCAGTACAAAGCAAAGAGTTTCGTTCAACACAACGTTGTACACGCATGGAACAATAAAGGCTTGTGCAGACCAGCGCGACAAGAACAATACAATTTCTAAGAAAACTTCTCAGTATAACAATAACCGATGTCGCATCGCGCGACGAGTCGCGTTGGTCTGCACAAGCCTTTAAACGGTTCGGATAGTAATAGTAAGGAAATACAAATGCGTCTGTTACATGCTCTAGGGACATGGCATTGTTTTGAAAGAAGAATATAAAATTAAGAAAGAGTGGTACATAAAAGTACCTAATTCGAATAGTAAGGTTAGGTATATGAATTTTTAGGGTTCCGCAGTAAACAAGGAACCCTTATAGTTTCGCCATGTCCGTCTGTCTGTCTGTCTGTCTGTCTTTCCGTCTGTCTGTCCGCAGCTCAGCGCAGAGACGGTTAATACTAGAAAGCTGTAATTTGGCATATGTATACATATTAATCATAAAAAAAAAAAAAAAAAAAAAAAAAAAACAAGAAAAAATTTTTTTTTAGGGTACCTCCCCTACACGTAAGAAAGAAAGAAAGAAAGAAAGAAAGAAAGAAAGATAATTTATTTGTCAAACATGCGTATACATAAACTGACAAGGCAGACATGCAAGGTATTGAGTTAATATTTTGTTGTGAGCGTCCATGTTGTGGGGATGTTTTTTTTCCTCATCTTCCCCATGTTGTGGGGTATTGTTAGAAAGGTCTTTTAAATATGGTGAGTTTGTTAAAACCATTTTTGGATTCAGCGATCCGTTTGCGAAATATTAAGCTTTTAACTGAATTTTTTTGTTAGAGTCAAGTGTCCCCCCCCCCCCCTTTCTAGCTAAATGGTTGTACTTGGACTTGTGAAAAAATTCACAGCAGTAGTATATATAACGAAATTGAAAGAATAACTATCAGAGCTAAGTAGGCTCTACAGGTTAACGAGTAATAATCGACCAACTTAAATTTGCGGTTTGAAAAACATGATCTCCCATACATTCCGTATGGGAGAACATGTTTTTCAACTACAATGTTAAGTTTGTTCTTGGGATAAATCCATCCCAACTACGGAACCCTTCATTGTGCGTGGTCCGACACGCACTTGGCCGGTTTTTTAAGTTTAGTTTCGCTACCGTAACATTACAAATTACAATCATTAATACATCTCTCTAAGTTCAAATTACCCAGTTAAATGACTATGAAACCATGACACATGAGGTCAATTCTAACATAGAGAGTGGTAATGATAATTCTAATTATTTGAATTCTGTAAATAAAATTTGTTTCAGTCATGACATTACATTTTGATCAATATACAATTTTATACTGGCCAGCAAATTGCAAAAAAAAAAAAAGAAAATATTAATTTCGCGGGCAACACTGGCGCTTTTGCTTTAAATTTCTTAAAAGAAAAAACATGACCAGTCTGCTAATAACGGACTGCGATAGCCAATTATTCTACGTAATTAAAATAAAATTGTTTTTAATAACTTGCAAACAAAATTAAATTAATAGAACGTAGTGTATTACAACACCCCAAGTACAATAATACTTACACTACAAAAAATATCTAGTATAAAGCAAAGAGCTTCATTCAACATAACGTAGTACACGCAATTGAAAAATGAAATGCCGTCTTCGGATCGTAATAGTGAGGAAATACTGTCTGTAACATGTTACATGCTTGTAAGGAATTGTATAGATGCTCTTTTGTTTGTAAAAAAGAACGAAAGATCTCTGGTACACATAAATATAAACGAACGCCTCCTTCCCACGGGGCCACGTATACAGGGCGTCCCACGGATATGCCACATGGAGGGAAAGTACCTATAGTCCGTGATGCTACTAAGGGGTAAAGTACGAGACAAAATCGATTGAGCAGAAATTTTAAAATTTGCATTCATTCATTTCAATTTTACGAATGTATTTGGTTATATGACTTCACAAGTTATTGCGTTTGCGTAAAGATCATTTTCTTCTTAAGCAGTAAGTAATAAATATTGGTGATTTTGAAGGTGCACTCAGCACCTTTGATCGGTTTTACGAATTTTGCCGATGCTACATCTAAGTCGTGTCGTACTGTAACTCCATAAGAATAAATAGTTATCAGATTCCTATCTGCACATAATAACGAACTACGATAAGGTATCCATCTGTCTGCTAAGCTGGGTGATAATTTGTTCTTTGATCGTAACGGTACTTAATGCCTAAAAGTAAAGGTTTTGGGGCTTAGAGCTAATGAAAAAGTTTAAATTAATAAAAAATGGGAAAGTCACATCGTAAAGGATTTATATACAAAATCAACACGCTTGGAAAACTTGTCGGATTGTGGTTGTTAACACATAAGAGAGCCACTTTCCATATTACTTCTCATTTTACTGAAATTATTCTATTTGACGACGTTGCAAGTGGCGCCGCCTAGTTTTGTTACGAAGTTACTAGGAATCACCGAAGAAGTCGGATAAGAATGACACTGGCTGATAACTGTCACTCTAACAGAGCGTCGCATCTATGGTTGAATGGCGGCTGTCTTCTGATGACAGATTATGTCAAGGGAGTCACTGGCGTACCACGTCCACGACGAACTGCTATATACCGGCACAATTCTGATGATATTGAAGCTGTTGGACCACTAATACGTTGACCGCTCCTGGTAAAGGCTAATACTGTTATTACCCACGTCAAAAATATTGGTGAGCTTTCCTTATTCGAAAACCTCCCAGCTTATATGAACTTGCCCAAATTCCCAAAACAAAATGCGATCCAATTATGTATGTAGATGGAAAAGCAATTAAGCATTAAATTTCCATGGAGGCTATCGAAGATTTTCATTAGTGACCAATTGACGTCGGTTCTCAATTAAAATGGAATTCTATTGTGATAGCGTGGTACATAGAGTACGTAATACGAGTATAATGGAGATATGCCAATCATAGGGTATGCTATATATGTGGCGATAAGTCCCCTCTCTGAGTAGCTAGAGAGGCGCCACGGCGTCCTCACCTTCCACCTGACGCAGGTCCTCACCGGACACAGCTGTTTCGGGAGGTTTCTGTTCCGCATAAGGCTGAGGATATGCCCGGGTGTCACCACTGTCTGGATCGCCCGGAGGTCACAGTGGAGGTCTGCCCAGCTTAGGTGGGGCACCTCCGTGTCCTGACGGAGGCGATCGGCAGCGGCGATCTCTCACGTCCGGCCCTGGTGGTCCAGAGCGAGAGTGCATGGAAGGCCGTCACTTCCTTCTGCGAAGCATTAATGCTCGCGAAGGAGGAGGCGGAGCGCGCGAGGGAGAGGCAAGATTCGCGCCCTCGCGCCCCTAGTCACCGCAGAAGACGCCGCAGGAGACGCCCCGGGCGTCGGGAGTCGCGAGCTTCCGGCCACCGTAGGCGCGGGCTTGCGGACGGTGAGCAATAGGTAGCTCGCCGTCCGATAAGGACCAAGCCCGGGTCGACGGCACGTTGTGTTCCACGCGTGCCTCAAAGAGATGTCAGCACCAGGGCCAATGCCTGCCAGGGTTGCGAGTTTGTCCAAAAGGGATATCGCGGCCCCGGCACACAGGCAACGGAAGGAACATCTGTGGGTTTTAGTCAGTAAAAGTCTGACACGACCTCCCGCTCCACTCAGAGCGGGAGAAGTTATATGATAATTCCTCACACACAAAAAAAAAAAGGTTATGCTATATGTAACCACAATTTATAATTCACCCTATAATACGAGTAGAATAAGTTCAGGCAGTTGAACAAATTAATATGTTTACTGTAGTATTTTTAGGGGCTCATGCGTTTTGTCATTTTGGAAACTAGCGTATGATACCTAGTCAATTTTCGTTCACTGTTATTTGGAAATAGGCTCGCTCCCTATTACATGGGACTTAAACATAACTGGCAAAATTTAGGTACACCTCTACCATGTCGTTGAAAGGTGAAACACGTGTCCATTTGTTACAGGGTTCTTTATGACTCTTTAAGAACAGTTACGCGGATTAGGTTGCTAAATATACATCGTCTATTGTATTTTATAATGGATTTCCGCAAAGTCACGCCAGAGTCAATTAACTACCCGGTAATTTGCTAATACGTTTACTAGCTCTCCATTTATTCTATGCTCTATGCGTCCGCATCGCTAAATTATTGAATATCGGGCGATGCCGAGTGTTCATTAAAAAATTATGCTCTGATTTATGTTTTTGAAGCGAATATTTCGTTGTATTGGTTCTTGAAGTTCGTAATTAATGAAATGTGGTTTTGTTGGCTTCGAATCGTTTTTCGGCTTGTTATTTATTGGGGCAAAGTTTGTACTTAATGAATACTTGAAATGAAAAGTTGGAAGATTTGAATAAGTTTCATTAGGTAGGAATTGTGCCTACTATATTTTCGTCTAGGAGATAATTAAGATGTATTTTCTGCGTCGCAAACAGGCCGTACCTTTCTTATATTGTTGGTGAAAGAATTAATGAATAGCAAAGAGTATGGACGACTCAATTGCTCGGTTTGCATTTGAAAACTTTTAGGCAAAAATAAAATTAATAATTTTTCTAGGGAATCGAACAAAGAATCTCGCAATGAATAACCACGGTTATCTAAAACAAACCGAACAAAATTATTGATGGCTCGTCTTTGAAGTAATGTACTTCAAAGCCGAACCATCAATAATTTTGTCCGGTTTGTCACCTTAGGTAATGAGTAGACACATCATTTTTATAATTTCATATCGCTGTTCTTCTAAACATGTTCAAAACGAGGTATGTAGGTTTAAAAACAAAACACGATCGTTCTGTCTCCTAATTCAAAATGTTTATTTTTTTTCTTAGTCAAAACAAAACACAACCACTGCTATACAATAGTCTAAGCCTGCAACTTGTCTATTGTGATCTCAACAGAAATAGAAAAGCAGGCGACTCCAAGTCAGGTTAATAGTACTGCCATTAATTTCATTACTGTAGCTGTGGAGTTGTGCCAAGGCGGTCCAAGTTAGGGGATTCGTTTACACCGTGCCGTACTTAATAATTCGTAAACAAGGTGAGTACATTCAAAAAGTATTCACTGCTGGTGGCTATAGCTGTTATACCATGCCGGTGCATGCAAGACAAGATGTGATGAAAAGAATAAAACTGGTGACAGAACTAAGAGCAGCTAACAAAAAGGTAGCAACAAAGTTGCAAGTAGTTAAATTAGCTTTGATTGTAATTCGGTTTTGAAACCAGATGAGAGGCGTATTTTGTTTACAGTTTTGGAGGTAGCATTGCATTGAGCTGATTTTTTTACCACTAAATATTTCATCGGTTACCGGTATTCATTCCTAGCTCTGTCTCTAAAAGCACCATTTATAATTCTCTGATTTATTCATTTATAATGTACCTAAATGTTTACTCTATTGGGCAAAACCACCACTCAGTGGAACCCAAATAGTAGGAAACGTATGAACAATAGTAGGAAAGGTACGCGGCAGGCTCAGAAAGAGATGGTGGGGTAAACTGAACTTCTTCTTAAGGGATTGGCCTGCAATAGCAGTAGACCGGGCAAAGTAGAAAGAGAGAAGGAAAGCCTTTACCCTGCAGTAGTACAAGTACAACATAGGCTTGTAATAATAATATACAGTCGAACCTGGATAAGTGAGAGTTCACGAAACACCCATCTCTTTTTCGCTTATAGAGGTTGCTCACTAACTCGGGTTTCTAGCTTATAGAGGTACAAGTGTGGCCTTTCTCACTTATAGAGGTTGACGCTGGATGGGAAAGGTTGAGAGGAACAGAAAATGTGCAATGCTAGTTGCACGAAATTTAAGAATAAGTCATAAATAGCAGATGATAAATTACTCTGGACTGTCCCTTATAGGCAAGCAGCAGTTATAGAGGTCCACGAGCGATAAACGATTTTCAAAAAAAAATAAAGAAAGAAAGAAAACGTTTATTTGGACACAGTTCGTGAAACACAAAATAAAAAAACAAACTAAAAGTGGAAGAAATCTTTTAGCAATAAGTGTGTGCCTCACGGCTGCGCCAAAAAGGTAAAGATATTTTCTCTTATACGTATAGATGTTTCTGTTTCTCACTTATAGAAGTTGTTGATGGTTTAAATGACGGGACCTGACAATTACTCTCATTTATAGAGTTTTCTCACTTACCCAGTTCTCACTTACTCAGGTTTGACTGTAATATTTTGTTACTACTTCTTACTTCTTCACTTCAAGGCAAAAACATATGCAGAACTGACCTACATATCGCTACAGTTCTGTCTGAGCCACGGCCCCAGGTAAAGGGGTGGCTAAGCAAACCGGCTTATCGCGACCGGCTGACAAGCGTGGATTTATGTGCTAACTTTATCTTTTCCGTTACGTGCGCCTCACAGCCCGATGGCACTGGAGTTCGTTGGGTTTGGCGGTTGATCTTCGGTTAGCTAAGCCAGTCACTATTTAGGCGCGCAACGGAACATTGATAAAACGAATGTCAATGCTTCGAAAGTATCGTTAGATGGATAAATACTAATTTTAATTTAATTATTTTAGTTAATCTGCTTCAATTTTTTTTTTAAATTAATAATAATTAATATTTTGGTTGTTTTTTTTTGTAAAATCTTATTTTACACTGTTTGTGTGGACTACAGAAATTCGAATACCACTATCTGCTATGTAAATAGCAGTGACAAGAACTTATTATAACATCATCCACTTAAACTAAGTGGGAAAAATACGAGTACGTATTATTGAAACTAACTCATAAACTATCAAAGCAAAGTTAATAAAATTTATACGGAACCACCACGCAAGCTTTCTCTTCCGAATGAAAATAGAATTTTCAAAATCGGTCTAAAATTGAGGAACATATCTCCATTAAAAAAGAAACAAACATACGCTATGAACATAGAACCTCCTCATTTTTGAAAGTCGGTTAAAAAAATTAATAGCATAGGTAAAGTCAGGAAAATTAATTGTTAGGCAAATTGACTACCATCTTAAATAGTACGTATATTCAAACCAAACTACCATTCTTTGACAGTTGTATGAAATGACAATAACACGGCAAAATGACGTAGTGTGTCAATTTGATTTAATAATAAATTTCCCTGTCGCTACATTATGATGTAATTAATTAGTTTTCATGTTTCAATATTTATGAGTAGACATCCCAATATACGAAAAGATGAAATAAGCCATGAAACCGCAGTAAAGAATTGTGAGTAGGTAAGCGTTGACAGAAGAAATAAAAATCCCTAATGCGACATGATAACGTTATTTGATAAAAGATTAATATTTTAAGGATAAAATTATCTTTCCTTCACTCTAATATTCTTTGCAAGGCGAAATAATACTGTATTACAAAAGAAAAAGAATAAGAGACAAATAATAAACGGAGTTTCTTCGATATTCAAATCTAACAATCGAGGACTCCAAATTGAATTCTTGTAATTTCAACTTATTTTTAAGAAACTATGTAATTACTTGAGAGATTATTATAAAATTGCATTGTAGTAGGTATTTTTGTGTATATTTTGATGGCCTAGATAATGTTCCAAACTTTAATGTTTCAAATGGCAAACTGAAAATGTTACTAACCGTAATAATTACTGACCTAAAAATAAGGCACGAGAATGAAAGTGATGGAAAGTAAAAACACCACTAAATACTATAACAAAACATTAATAGTAAAACAAAGTTACTTTTCGTGTCTGTTGTTATTTATTTATTTATTATAAGGTAGCTTCACAGCTGACAGTAAGTATAACATTAAAACTATTCTGAGCACGACAATTACGAAGTACACAGAAAAATATAAAAACAAAGAGTGACATAATTATTAATATTTGTAGTGTGTGCGGGCGTGTATTTATGCGGTGTATTGTATTGCGGTGTTCTTTTAACTTCACAACGGATTTTGATGCGTTTTTCACCAATCAATCTGCCTAACCTTTTCCCAACTATGTTGGGGTCGGCTTCCAATCGAACCAGATGCAGCTGAATGCCAGTATTTTACATGGAGCGACTGCCTATCTGACCTCCACAATCCAGTAACTGGGTAATACGATACCCTTTGTTAAGACTGGTTGTCAGACTTTCGGGCTTCTGACAACCCGTAACGACTGTCAAAGATCCACGAATGACAGCCGGGAACAACGGCTTAACGTGCTTTCCGGAGCACGGAAGGGTCACGGTATGTAAAGACGGTCACCCAACCACAGACCAACCCCGGGAAGCGTAGCTTAACTTGATGGATCGACCCGTGCGGTTGTTATTACTTAGCCACGGGCTTTTCCTCGTAATATATAAATATAGAACTTATACATATAATATAATAAAGAAATCTGGGTGTTTCGTAAAGTCGTAAAAACCGTCTGAAGTAGGGGCTGGTCGCTAGTGACTGTGAGCTATGAGAGTGATTTTTGAAAAGGGCCTGTTTCCATTTTTGCTACAAAAGAATCTATGAATGCCATCGTCACTGGCATATTAAAAACTAGCCCTTAGTCCAAAATCGAATACAAAAAGTACATATTTCTTAAGGAAACTTACGGACATAAATCAAATTTTCATACAGAAGAACACATTTCCAGTATAATTTAAAAAAAGTTAAAATGGTTTTTCTCAATTACTGAAAAATTGTTTATCATGGAAATAAGCCCCTTTGAAAAATCACTCCTCATTAATGTCTATTTTCTTTTGTCTGGCGTCTCATTTACCATTGCCATTTGATTCCATTAATAATTTACACAAAATTATTGAGATGTACAACTTCTTAGCGTAATTAAAATTCTTCTAAAGTAAAACGTCCCTTTGATTTACGCTAAGTTGTATTATTGAAAATATTTGTACCGTTTTACGAGTATTTTGAAACGCAAAGAGGACAGAAATAGGATCATTTTGATTCCGTCTTTGTTTGGACAAAATATTTAGATATTCGAGAAGATTGTTGGTGTAGCAAGTTATCGTCCTTTAGACTATGTTTGATTGTGGGCGTTAAAACGGTGTCTATGCCGATCTTAAGCATAATATTACTTCTACCAGGGTTGCAAGTTTGTCCGAAAGAGATATCATGGCCCCGGCACACAGGCAAGGGAAGGAACACGGGTGGGTTTTAGTTAGTAAAAGTCTGACAAGGAGTCCCGCTCCGCGCAGAGCGGGAGAAGTTATTTGATAATTTCCCACACAAAAAAAGGCATAATATTGCTGCAGGCGGACATGTGGAGTTAGGAGGACATTATCTACCAGTGACAATTTGCACGCATTTTAATTACTCCGAAAAACCGCATCTTAATCTCAATTCATCTCACCCGCTAAAACAATTAATTTATGTGTATTATCCCGTAATCCTTGGGAATTTTACATTGCATAGTATAAAATTAATAATACAGGGTGGCAGGGACATCCTGCTGGGGTTGCGGGTTTGTCCGAAAGGGATATCGCGGCCCCGGCACACAGGCAACTGATGGAACACGGGTGGGTTTTAGTCAGTAAAAGTCTGCTGCCCAGAGCGGGAGAAGTCATTTGATGATTTCCCATCCTGAAAAAAAAAAAAAAAAAAAAAATAATGGTGGCAGGGACATCGACGCGAAAACTGATACCATGGATTCAGTACATGATTCTGAACCCCATAAAAAAAAAAACTGTTGTTCCATACATTTTGACCGCGTAGGTATTGCACTTTTCTATGAAACAGCTGTTAAAAAAAAAACTAGAGTCTAGAATCATGTACTGAATCCATGGTATCAGTTTTCGCGTCGATGTCCCTGCCACCCTGTATAATTATCACCTCGCGTCCGTTTAATGTGTAATAAATCAGACTTTCCAAGGAACAAGAGTAATTCGAGGAACGCGGTAGGCGGCCACCAGCGAAGAAACCTTTCAAGACTGAATAAGAAGCTCATCCAGTTACTGTTATGCATTATTTGCTGGGGTTTAGCTACATACGCCACCTTACCGCCAGCAATCAATCTGTAATTCGTCACACACAAAAAACAAGCATTTTTAATACGCGTGCATTCCACCCGCAGATTTTTCTAGTCCTCATCCCGCGCAGGAAACACGGCTATTACACGCCTGTTCTTCCAATTGTATAAGGCTTATAACTGATGTTAATGTTTTTTTAATTAAATCAGAAATTTAAGTATGATGAGATTTGCTGGCTTGCACAGAATAGGCAAGCTGAAGAGGTAGTGGGCCGGCCATATTAGCCGTAAAACCGATGACCGTTGAGGAAGACGTGTTCTTGAGTGGAGACCGCGAATCGGCAAACGTTAGGTAGGACGTCCTCAGGCTAGATGGAACGACGATCTTCGCAGGATGGCCTGGATGAGAGTAGTCGGGAATCGAGTTGAATGACGTGCAATTGGAGAGGCCTATGTCCAGCAGTCGACCGCTGTAGACTGATGATGATGAGATTTGCCAACAGGAGATGGTACTAGGTCGACCATACTCTAAAAAGTATTTATGCTGAATACTTTAGTACTTCATAACGATATTATTGCCTCACAAATTAATTTAAATTTTTTAGATGAATGATGAATGAGTTTAAATTCACCATTCGTCTAAAATTTTGTACATGACCGAAAGTAATTAAAATTATAAATGAATGTTTTCAATTGCATGTTTGTAACTAATGAGCATCCATTGTAACTAAAACAAAATAACTTCACACACGATTAATTTGAATAATTTGAACAAGAGTACTACAATCTATTCAATCAATAAACTCAGCCGATCACAGTCCACTGCTGGACATAGACCTCTCCCAGGCTGCGCCACACTACCGTGTCCTTCGCCTTTCGGATCCAATATGTCTCAGTCACCTTTAAAACGGAAGCATCCCACACTACGCTTGCCGATACGCGGTCTCCACTCCAGGACTCGTCTGCTCCACTGGCCATCGGTCCTCCGACATACATGGCTAGCCCACAGCTACTTCAGCTTGCTTACTCTGCAAGCTATATCGGTATATTTATAACTACTAATTAATTATACCTAACATATGCTTATGTAGCTTATAATTACTTATTTTAAATCTCAAAAAGTTAACCACCGTTAAAATTGTGCTGCCAGCTGCCAAAGAAATTATTCGGAAAACATCGTTGTAGCAATGCAACGCTCTATATACTTCTATGCAGATACAAACATAGATACACACAAATATATGTCGCAAATACATTACCGAGTTGACTAATCGGGACGCCAGCGCTCGACAGAGTCTACAACATGACGCTTGGACCGGCCGCCGGCCGGGGCTCAGCAGAGCAGAGCAGACTTCAGAGGTTGCGGTCGAGCGGTGAAGACGGTAAAAACTGTCGCGCGTTTCGAATAATTTTGTCGTGTACCTACAGTGTGTGAAATGCTAGTGTGATTAATATTATCGTAAATTATAATTTGATCTGAACTGCAACGGTTTTTCTATTGCGCAATAACCAACACTACCCATTAGTACGCCCACAGTAGTTAAAACATGCCTGATAACGAAAGAGACACGTACCATCCTCCGACATACATATTTATAATAAGTATTGTAGCGGCTTCAAAATCAGTTTTGTCATTGACGTTTTCTGTGAAATATTGGATGTGTATGGTATAATCAATACCAAAACTAAAACTCAGGTTTGCATTTGTTTTGGAATATCATTGGGTGATGTCAAATGTATTAAGAGCATCGGGAAATGTAAAGGCAGGCAAATTGTGTTATTAACAACTTAAATTGACTGTATGTTCAAATCACAACTGTCATTCTTCGATGTAGGGTGTAAATTTGCTTAACAATTAATATTCCTGACTGTGGTAAAAAGGGTAACAAATTGTTGAAATGAGATTACAGTGAAATTATGAATTTTAGTGACTGGAAAAGTCAATGAACTGAAGAATAAATGAAATACGACACGGTTGGCGCAGTGGCTGAGCGATCGACTGCTGCGCAACGTGTCGCGGGTTCGATCCCCGCACGGAACAAATATTTGTATGATCTGCAAGTAGTTGTTCCGGGTCTGGGTGTTAGTGTATGTGAGTTTCTATGTTTGTAAACGCACCCACGATACAAGAAGAAATTCTTAGTGTGGGGCAACGTTTTTCTAAAAAAAAGAAAAAGAAAAGAAAGAAATAGTGATAATAACTAGCACATATTGTTTTAAATCTTCCAATCATGTGCCATTAAATTTTTTGATGCTATAGTTATTATATTTGCGTTACGCTTTATCTTTAGAGCTTTTTCCAGCAATTTTTTCCTGACTTTATCATTACGAGTATATTCGTATTTAAAACAAAAAACGATATATAAGTCAACATTTTGAACATTGCAAATTAAGGCCCAGATACCAGCAATATGTTTAATTCATTTAGCTCAAAATTCGCAACTTACCATCCGTAACTGTCAAAGTATCATTGCAGACATCTGCCTACGCTTTTAAAGATAAATAATATAATAACTTAGGCCAGACATCTTACGTTTAATTTGATTCCTACAAGATAGATTGTAACTGGAATACATCATAGCCCTGATCAAACTGAGGCGAATCCCGCGCGGGAACAATCAATCTGCCTAGCCTTTTCCCAACTATATTGGGGTCTGCTTCCAGTCTAACCGGAAGCAGCTGAATACCAATATTTTACATGGCAACTGCCTATCTGACCTCCATAACCCAGTAACTGGGTAATGCGATACCCCTTGGTAAGACTGGTTGTCAGACTTTCTAGCTACTGACGACCGGTATCAAAGATCCACGAATGACAGCTGGGCTCAACGACTTAACTTGCTTTCTGAGGCACGGAAGAGTCACGGTATGTACAGATGGTCACCCATCCACAGACCAACCCCGGCAAGTGTAACTTAACACGATGGATCCACCCGTGCGGCTATTATTGCTCCTACCGGCGGATATGGGCCAAAATTCGCTCCCGACGATTGTGTCAACTAACTTGTGATTTCCTTAATCATTAAAACAAATAGAAAGAAAATTAATTAATATTCAGTAAAACATGACGTAAAGAAAGGACACAAACACAAAAAAGAACTAGTTGGGGGAAGATATGCGTCACATCCATAAAAAATGGCCACTGCTCAGCAACATGCTGTGACCCTATGCGAGACAGAGCTACAGCGCCGGTTTTTAGCGACAGCCGGCGTAGTATACAAAATCATGCGGCCACTTCTTCTTCAAATCTTTCATTAACATCACACACATGCTCCTTCCTGCAAGACAATTCTTGCTCATGTCTTGCTCTTAAAAAAACGAATGTTATCAAATATTTGGGTATCCAGATTGACAGTGGTCTTAGTTTTCAACCGCACGTAGACGCACTTACAGCGAGAACGCGAAAATTGATATTTGTTTTCAAAAATTTACGTCATTTGGCGGAAACTAGGACTATTGACACCGTATATTACGCACTAGTTCAGTCAATCCTATCATATTGCATAACAGCATGGGGCGGAGCCCCAAAGACATCTTTGCTTAAGTTGGAGAGGACACAGAGAGCTGTCCTTAAAGTTAGTCGTAACCTTCCCTTTCTTTTCCCAACGAAAGAACGTTATCAGCAGTGCAAAGTACTAACAGTTCACCAATTATTTATCTTAGGTACTATCATTCAAAGGCATACTCAACTTCCATACAATCCTTTCGAAATCCTAAACAGGAGACGCAAACACACAGTCTGTAAATCAAGGTCCTTCAAAACCAGCTTAAGCCGTAGATTCTTTTGCTTCCTAGGAGGACTACCTTAACAACAAAGTTAATAAAGAAATTTCTATTTACTCCCTATCCAAATTCAACTGCAAAAATAAAGTAAAAAATTGGCTTCAATGTCACGATTATGAAGCCACCGAGAGACTCTTACAAGTCATTTCATAAAAAGCAGCTCGTCATGTCCTTCCTACACGACATTAGAAGACCAGTTAGGAGTTTCACACTCAATAAATTGTTTGTACCCATTTAAATAAATTATTTCTAATCTAATTAATTATTTGTTTTTTTAAAAGCTTATATTTCACTTTACTTGTTTTAAATTTGTTTTTATCTTTCTTCCCAACATTAACGTCTGTTATTATGTTTGTATACTGTGACATGTCCGGGTAGTTTGGAGGCCTGGAGACCTGTAACACAGGTATTCCTAGTACAGGCTCCAGTCTCCACAACATCAATGTATTTTTGAATACACATTTATGTACTGTACTGAGTGTTCATTATGTGGTGGAGAGAATAAACGTTTTTTTAATTTTTTTATTATTATTTTGGGGAGTGTTTTTTTACTCAGCTATTAGGCTGGTTTTAGCTACATTTACGGGCCGAAGCCAAGTAAATGCAGTGTTTGGTGTGTATTTAAGATGAAGGTGTGTTTTCTTCCTCCAACTGCATGAATTTCTTAACTATTCTGTTTAAGATGGCAGCTTTCTGTAAGTTGATATAAAATTATTATTATAAGCGCACGAAGCCACGTCCCCCATCCCGCGCGGGATTCGCCTCAGTTTGGATAGATCTTAAGTTATAACTGGAACACGCACAACTTAAGTGGTTTTACTCTTATCTCGAGCAAGAGCAATAGAATCTAAATGGGAAGGCGGGTAGAATCCTCATAAATTATAGTTGTTCGTACTATTAATTTGTATAGCTAATAGAAATTGGTATCACCCAAGGTTGTTTGCGAATGTTATATTGTGGTGTCTGGACTAGATATACTAAACCCTATTCTATATTTTTAGGGCCCAAATCTGTTCATATTTTATGAACAAATAAAAGTTTTAGTTTTTATAGAATTCGTATCCGTCTCGCAGTTATTTTTAAGAGCGAAAAATCAATCTGCCTAGCCTTTTCACAAAGTTTTTGGGGTCGGCTTCCAGTCTAACCGGATGCAACTATACCAGTATTTTACATGGAACGTCTGCCTATCTGACCTTCACAACCCAATAACTGGGTAATACTCATACGACACTCCTTGGTAAGACTGGTTGTCAGACTTTCGGGCTTCTGTCGACCCGTAAAGACTGTTAAAGATCCACGAATGACAGCCGGGACAACCGACTTAACGTACTTTCCGAGGCACGTCGAAAGAAAAAAGAGTAAAAATGGACCAATCCCGGCAAGCGTAGTATAACCTGATGAATCGACCAGTGGGGCTGTTATTAGTCAGCCACGAGCTCCTCATTATTTATAAAAGTGACTTTAACTTTTATTGATCCTCTAATATATTCTCTTTTTTTTATTATTATTTTATTTTTTATTATTACTTACTGTTTGTATTTCCTGTGCGTGTCCCAAATAAAATATTTTTCTTTCTTTCTTTCTTCTTTCTTTCTTTCTAATAATGGGTAAATTGAAAGAAAGTGTCTTTGTCCCATTAGGGTGGACAAAAACCTACAAAAGCCATTTTTATATAAGGTACTAGAGACCCTTTGATTTGTCCATGTGAATACATTACCATATCGGCTAGTGTGTATCCTTCTTGAGTATAGTATCCCGCGAATTTTTTCAATCGGTTTTTAGGGTTCCGTACCTCAAAAGGAAAAAACGGAACCCTTATAGGATCATTTCGTTGTCCGTCCATCTGTCAGTCTGTCTAGACCCTTTTTCTCAGGCACACGTAGAGGTATCAAGTTGAAATTAATATCAAATACGTAAGTCCCTCGATGCTCCAAAAAAATCAGCTTCTAAGTCAATGCAATAAAAAAATACGCGACATAATTATGTTGATACTCGCAAATAAATCAAAACCTACAGGGTACTTGCCGTTGACCTAGAATCATGAAATTTGCAAGAAGTAATGTTATGTCTCACAGCACAAAACACGGAAAAAGTTCCGAAATCGGTCATCATCATCATCATTTCATCCAAAAGACGTCCACTGCTGAACATAGGCCTCCCAAGCACCGCCACGTCGACCGATTCTGTGCTATTCTTCTTCTAACTGAACAGACAGCTGTGCAGCTGGGGAGTTTGTTGCGCCACTTCTTCTTCCCAGCTAATGCACTAGGAAGTGGTGAAGGGTGGGCGTTTTGGGGGACTGTCTTATGCAGTTGACGTTCGAAAAGTGCTGATTCTCAGCCTAGTTTGAATAAATGACTTTTGCTACCCGCACCCAGCGGATTCCTGCGGCCTTCACAAGGTCATCGGTCCATCTTGTGGGAGGCCTTCCAACGCTTCGTCTTCCGGTACGCGGTCGCCACTCCAGAACCTTTCGGCCCCATCGGCCAAAATCGTTAATTAGTAGTAAAAGGCTTCTTTTTTTTGGCATTATCAACTTACATTTGCAGTTAAAGAATTGACAGTGGCGTATATCGATGTATAGAGAGCATGTATTTCAACTATAAAGTTTAGTTTTTTTTTTAGATAATTTCATCGCAACTACGGAACCCTTTATTGTGGGTGGTCTAACACGCACTTGGCCGGTTTTTTTGTAATTTGTAGGTCAGTGTCGGTTTGTTTGTTGAGCAAAACATGATTCGCGACAGTAACAAAACACGAATCTTTAAAAAAAAACGTAAGAAGATTTGATATACACAGACAGTGTACTTCTAACAAATGTAAGCAAATACACTGCTTGTAACTTTTTAGACATATTTATGATTTTTTACTCTTCCTACATGTTGTCAAAATTTTAGTCAGCGATTTGTAATTTTATTTATACTACGTAGTGGTCGCCTAGTGGTCGAAATTCGACCATTTTTCTAATGCGTATTATATAATATACGTATTAGCTTTCTGCACTCCTTCTCCATATAAACCTTAACTGTGCCAAACAAATTCCATACTCCGTCCACGTAATTTTCGTAAAAATTGGCAGGTACAAAGTTTTTGCTTCACGTATATTAATATAATATTATAGAAGCTGACTGACTGACTGACATATCAACGCACAGCCGAAACCATTGGAACTAAGAATGTGAAATTTTGCACACGGCTTCCTTCTAAAATGTAGGGAAGCACTAAGGAGGGTTTTTTTTATTCGACCCCTTATTGGGGTGAAAAGGGGGGAGTTTGTTTGTATAAAAAATCTTATTCCTTGAGTTATTAAACTTGAATAATGGCACAACCTAACAAAAAGTACTAGGTTTGCATGAATTCATGATATAGTGTTTTAATCATTTAGATGTTGTGCATAATTTCTGAACAGTAACCCAATAAAAAGTACTAGGCTTGCATGAATTCACGATGGTATTTAATCATTAGGCTAAGCTACTCATAGGATTTGGATGACACAGACAAATAGTTTATAACCTGAATTAACACCTACTTTTTATTTCAGTAGTATGTTTTCGTGGGATGATTTCCGACTTCCACGCGAGCGAAGTCACGGGAAAAAGCAAGTTGAACTATAAAAATACAGCTCACATTTTGCCTACACGATAAGTAATAACCACCAATAATAATAATAATAACTCGGACTCTTCGCTCAGCTCCGCCTCGCCGCCGCCGGTACCCAGCCTCACTGTGAGCGCTGTGACGACACTGGCCGCGGTAGTTGCGTCGAGCTCGAGCGACGAGTATTTCTCCCCGCCCACGACGCCACCACCTGCTCGCCGACGGGGAGGACGCCGGCCGCCGGACGGCTTAGGACCTCGAGGCCCACCGGCCTCTGATAGGGCCCCAGCTCCCGGCGGAAGTGTGCAGCGCATGAGATGGACACGATCCATTAACGAAAATGTCATGCGCTCATACTATGGGGCTACAGAGGGGGGAAACAACCTGACCGCGTACCGTGTCCGGATGCTCTCTCTTTTTCAGGTGCTTGAGCCAGCTGTCAACGTTTCGGCACAACGACTGTCGGATCAGGTGCGGGTCATCCAGCGTAATCATATGTTGGATGACGCTGTACTTGATCGCCTGCGAAATGAAATGCAGAGTAGCCCTATCATCGCTCCCCCGCCGCAGAGTGTTATTGTAGTGCCATCACAGGACACTACAATTCAAACTGACGAGAGGATTGATGACAGGGCTACAAACGTAAGTACCCAGTGCAATGAGGAACTGAGGAGTGCTTTGGAGGGTGCGATTCAGGAATATCGGTTCATATCGCCCGAACTTAGACCACGTTTACCTCGTTTGCCCATGCATAACAAAAATAGAGCGCTGATAGCGGTTCTGGATTCGCAGTTGTCAAACTATTTTGATGACTGCGAAGACCTCACTGATACTCATTCAGTTCTGTACTGCGCGGCTGTAGCAGCATGTCGTGTAGCTCACGTCAAATTTGCTGATGCGTCTAGAGCTACACGACCGAAACCTGCTGTACCAGCTTGGCAGTGCAGGATTGAGCGCCGTATTGGTGGGGCCAGAGCGCTCATCGGCAAACTAATCTGCTTCAGGGAGGGCAATACTCGCCCCAGAGTGATGCGCTTTGTGAGACGGGCGTTCTTAGGGACTGATATCAGCCGTCAGGACTATATGGCCCGTGTCACAGAGCGCATCGACTTCCTGAAGCAGAAAGTATATGCATGGGCGAACCGTATTCGCAGGTATAAGCGGCGAGTTGAACGATTCATTCAGAATCGCACCTTCCAGAGCGATGAAAGGTGGGTTTATAGGGCTTGGGAGCGACCGGACCAAGGTGTGACTGACACGCGTCTGCCGGATGATGTTGCTATGTGTTCTTTCTGGCGCAGCATCTGGTCGGTGCCTGTCAGTCACACCGAAGGTGATTGGACTCGGGAAGTCGAGCGAGCATGCGATCCAATACCAGAAATGGGGGTTATTACCATCTGCCCCCAAGATGTAGCTCGTGCAGTCCGTCCGTTGCCTAACTGGAAATCTCCAGGGCCGGACTGGCTGCACAACTTCTGGATCAAATGGTTTACAAGATCGCACGCTCGCTTGGCGGCTCAGTACCAGACTGCTTTGGAGTCTGGTTCGCTACCCCAGTTTCTAACGACAGGAGTTACCCACCTGCTCCATAAATCTGGTAGCACCGCGGAACCCAAAAATTATAGGCCGATCACATGTTTACCGACGGTCTATAAAATTCTTACATCCATTTTGAGAGCTAAAATTAACAAACATATAGACACCAACTCCATCATGTCTGCCTCTCAAAATGGATGTAGGAACGGGTCCCGCGGTACTAAGGAGCTACTCCTCATTGATATGGCCATTAGCCAACAGGTTCGCCGTTCCCGAAAGGATCTGTCGACATGCTGGATAGATTATAAGAAGGCCTATGACTCGGTGCCACATACATGGCTCATGAGGGTGCTGGAGTTGTATAAAGTAGATGCAACTCTGCGCACCTTCCTGATGTCGTGTATGGGGCAATGGAGGACGGTCCTTCGCTATCCAGGATGTCGAAATATCCAGAGGAATAGCGAGCCGATAAGGATCGAGCGAGGCATATTTCAGGGCGATAGTTTGAGTCCGCTTTGGTTCTGTTTAGCCCTGAATCCTCAAAGCACACTGCTGGAGAATTCAGGTCTAGGCTATCGGCTGAGGAGAGGTGGTCAGGTTATATCTCACCTCCTCTACATGGATGACCTTAAACTCTTTGCCCCCAACAATTTGCAACTGATGGAGCTACTGAAAGTAACTGAAACTTTCAGTAGCGCCATCAGGATGGAATTTGGTGTGGACAAATGTGCGGTCATGCATGTAAAGCGAGGGGAGATCATGGAATCCGTGGGAACACAGCTCGCAGATTCCATAAACCTTAGAGCCCTCTCCGCATCCGAAACCTATAAGTATTTGGGTATGTCGGAAGCGTTGGGCATCAATGTTACTGACATGAAGCAATCATTGAAGGAGCGCTTCTTTGGCCGCCTGAAGAAAGTATTTAATAGTTCTCTATCAGGCGGAAATACGGTGCGCGCCTTCAATGGTTGGGTCATGCCGGTTTTGATGTACTCTTTCGGCATACTCAAATGGACTCAGACCGAACTCGACGCTCTGGATAGGAGGGTCCGTACGCTGCTGACTGCATATCGAATGCACCACCCACGGTCATCGGTAATGAGACTGTATATCCCGCGAAAGTGTGGAGGTCGAGGTTTTTTAAACGCTAAGACCCTCCACAATCGCGAGATATGCAGTCTCAGGGAATATTTCCTAGAAGCCGACGTGGGGATGCATCGAGATGTGGTCGCTGTGGACAAGGGCCTCACCCCGCTCTCCTTGGCTAAAGAGAACTGGCGCAAGCCTGTAGTGCTTGACACTAACGATCGCAAGGAGGTATGGCAGAGTAAGGAGCTTCACGGACGCTTTTTCCGGGCCCTACATGGACCCGATGTAGATTTTCTAGCGTCCGTAGCCTGGCTGCGTTTTGGTGACCTCTTTGGGGAAACCGAAGGTTTTGTCTGTGCAATTATGGACGAAGTTATCATGACGAACAATTACCGTAGATTTATTGTGAAAGACGGCACGGTTGACATCTGTCGGGCATGCCACCGTCCGGGAGAATCAATCCGACACATTATCTCCGGTTGTTCTCGTCTAGCTAACGAAGAGTACTTGCATAGACACAACCTTGTAGCCAGGATTATCCATCAGCAACTTGCTCTGAAATACAATCTTATGGAATCGGAAGTGCTGTACTACAGGTATGTGCCCGACCCAGTTCTCGAAAATGGAAATATCACATTGTACTGGGATCGATCCATCATCACTGACAGGACTATTGTTGCCAATAAACCTGACATAGTGGTGGTGGATCGAGTAGAGCGGCGCACAATGATTATTGACATAGCGGTCCCGCATGACGGGAACCTCGTGAAAGCTGAGAAAGATAAACAAATCAAGTATCTTGACTTGGCTCACGAGGTTGTCGACATGTGGGATGTGGACTCAGCGATCATTGTGCCGATAGTCGTGACAGCCAATGGCCTAATAGCCAAGAGCCTCGACCAACACCTGAGGAGGCTATCGTTGGGCAGCTGGATCAAGGGCTTGATTCAGAAAGCGGTACTTCTGGACACGGCTCGCATTGTTAGGAGGTTCCTCTCTCTGGAGCCCTGACCGCCGGTAGCTTGGACCCTGTTCCCGATACCGGTGGGCTACTATTTTTTATATTTTTAAATGTTTTAATTTTTTATATTCTAATATTTAAAAATGTAATTTATAAGTATTTAAAATGTAATAAAGGAAATAATAATAAATTCTTTATTGACACAAAATACAGGTGTAACATGCTTATTTGAAACCCTGGCTCCTGAGCTAGGTAGCAACCTGTGTTACAGGAGCCAGTGTCTTCCGCCGTTTGTGGTACATTTCATATTATATAAGTTGTGCAATAAATTAACTTAAAAACATGGTTTAAAAAGAAATCAAAGATACACGCTAGCTCTTTTGGTATGCAATAAATGTGCATAAATGGGTGTGTGTATGTGTGTGCGTGTGTGATGATGTGTGTGCGTGTGTGTGAGGTGTATGTACAAGTGGGTGATGGTGTGTGGGTTTGTGAGTTATGAGTACTGCTGTTGTATTAGGTCTTCCGTCCGGTGATAATCCAGTGTTTGAAGCCATGTGGAGATTTTCTTTTTACTCTCTCTTGTTGTTAAAGGGTTTATGTTCAGGATATGGTTTATTTTATTGTAAATGTACGTAGCCATGTAAAAGTGTTGTCGTCTAGCGGACGCGGTTTCACAGATGACTGGTCTACATATGTCTGTACGGGTAATCGTTCTCTTTAATTTTGTGGTGTGATTTACCGGTGTAATTTGACGATGTCTCATTGTGAGGTTATGAAGGTACAACTGTCTCACGGTAAGTACTTTACAGTTTTCGTACAGATCTTTCGTAGGAAATCGGTATGATTTGAATGTCATGACCTTTACCAATAATAAAATCTAACTAACCATGTAGCACAATCATAGCTTCAGCTAATCCTACCTACCTGTTACCAAACTTAATCGCTTGCTCAAATTAAACCGTTGTTTAATCGTCACTAACGCACCTATACAAGCAGTATCGCTTATGATAATGTAACTAATCCGTCGCGAGCTATTAGCCTAGCTAACCGCAACCTAATTAAAGCGGATCAATCGCGGTTCAATTTAAATGTAAACACGGCCCTGTCATATTATTAGTCTTAAGCAGGCTACACACGTGCGTACTTGCTTTGGCAGTACATATACTAAAATTGGAACAATACAGAGCAAAATCGTGAAGCGTTCCACATTTTTCCACGCGCGCCTCAAACAGATGTCAGCACAACTGACGGGGTCCGCTAGGACCGATGCCTGCCGGGGTCGCGGGAAAGTCCGAAAGGGATACCGTGGCCCCTGGCAACGTACAGGCAACTGAAGGAACATGGGTGGGTTTTAGAACTCCGCTCAGAGCGGAAAAATAAAAAAGGCGACACACGTGCACACAAGTGCAAATTATAACTGACAGTTTTAACTGACGCCCCTTTAGTCTACACACGGTGAGTTTTATTGTTGGTTGCTTCGGTTCTAATCTGTTGGCGCTTCTCGTAGCTACCGTCCGCTACGTGTCTGCGGAATCATGACATCGATGGATGATGCCGTGACAATTATTGCGTTACTGTGCGTTTGGAAAACAATAAAAGACGAAGGAGAACAGTGTGATGTAAAGACTGGCTTTTTTATTTGATTGATAAAATTTATATAAATTCTTCTAAACATTTTCGTTGATTCGACATTGTCACGATGAAATTGCGATAGATGCGAAAACGTGGAACCGTGAGGAATAAAAATACGTGTACTCGCTACGGATGTTATGGCAAAACTGACAACTGCATAGTTGTCTGCTACAGACATTTTTACACAACAGTTTTAGCTGTTCACACTTACTTGTGTTCGTCACTTTTTTTTTTTTTTTTTTTTTTTTCTTTTTCAGTATGGGAAATCATCAAATGACTTCTCCCGCTCTGGACATAGCGAGAGGGTGTGTCAGACTTTTACTGACTAAAACCCACCCGTGTTCCTTCCGTTGCCTGTGTGCCGCGATATCCCTTTCGGACAAACCCGCAACCCCAGCAGGTGTGTTAGTCACTTGACCCTACATATAGGTTCATTAGAAAACCAGCGTCAGACAGCATCTGCCTGGCATTAATGCTGAAATGAACCTTTTTGGCGCAACCGTGAGGCACACACTATTATTGTTAAAATATTATTTTCACTTTTTTTTATTTTGTATTTAGTGTTTCACGAACTGTGTCCAAATAAACATTATTCTTTCTTTCTTTCTGTTCAGTTTTATCTAATGATAATTTGATTAGTTATCAGTTCAACTGTACAGTTCACAGTTTCTTCTACACACGTTACGATTTAACCGAATAGGCTAATTGAACAGTTAAAACTGTCAGTTATAACTGCACGTATGTAGCCCGCTTTAGCACTCAACCTGTATGTGTATACAGGTTAATTTTGGGTTGGGATCGAGACTAAGCTAATTAGGAAAAGACATTGAAGAAATCTTGGGCTGAATTTCTGAGTTTTTTCTTTTCTATTATTTTATAACTTTTTGGAAAGTTATTAGAGACCTCATTCGTATAAATTGTTTTATTAGCATACCGTCCTAAAATTTTAAGTTAGATATTAATAAAGTAATCGGGAGGAGGAGGAGCTAGGAGCTCGTGGCTAAGTAATAACAGCTGCACGGGTTGATCGATCAGGTTAAGCCACGCTTGCCGGGGTTGGTCCGTAGATTGGGGACCATCTTTAAATACCGAGACTCCTCCGTGCCTCGGAAAGCACGTTAAGCCGTTGGTCGCGGCTGTCATTCTTGGATCTTTGACATTCGTTACGGCGGGCAGTCAGAAGCCCGAAAGTCTGAAAACCAGTCTTACCAAGGGGTATCGTATTACCCAGTTACTGGGTTGTGGAGGCAGTCGCTAAATTCGGGTATTCAGCTGTATCCGGTGAGACTGGAAGCCGATCTCAATATAGTTGGGAAAAGACTAGGCAGATTGATTAATAAATTTATCGAAACTCCTTCCTCAAATTAATAAAGTTATCGAAACTCCTTCCTCAAATTAATGTTCTACATCTACGGTCTACGAGTATGTATAATTTAACAAATGGAGCGACATAGCGACAAATAAAGAAATTTAAATAACTTTACCAGACAATTCTTTCCTTAGAACTTTTCTGAAACGCCATTTTGATATTAATTTATAAAATACAGATCTTGACTTTATAGGAAAGGAAAACCAAAGGGGTGTACCTATTCTCAAATACTTCTGAAAATCAACATGATGGACTTTTGAGACGCTAAAACAAAACTTTAACTTAATCAACATCTGCCAACCCTTCAAAATTAACGCGACAATGATACAAATTGTATTTTCTCACATAATTACAGTACCGTACTTATTTCCGCGCAGTTGGGACTGATTCCGGTCCCACATACAGTTGTCACGCTACGAACAATAAATTGTGGCGGTTCGGGAAGCAAGTCCGAAAGTTACGGACTAATTCCGACTATTTTCGGACAGAAATGCCGCTTAATATGTGGGTGGAATGTTGGTGGGACTGTATTTGTGGTTTAATGTCTTATTTAATGCCTTTATCTGGTGGTGCCAAAGGCAGATTTATGTCATTAAACCAGCTATCGTCTGCGAACTGAACCATACAACGTAATACCTAAAGTTTTAAGTTGGTTGTTGCAAAATCATAAACAATGCCAAAATGGACGAATACATAAACACACTGTATTTTTAACCGACTTCACAAAGGAGAAAGTTTTCAATTCGACAAGGTTCTTTTTTGTATGTTAGTTATGCGATTTATCCGTCAATTATGAATTGTTTTTTTTTTTGTTTGGTAGGTCGTTTTTTAGAGGTGGTTTCTTATGAATTTTATTAACTTTTCTTGGGTAGTTTTTGAGTTAGCTTCAATAATACGTATGTTTCTCACTTAGTCTTTAAGGATGATGGTATTATAAATTTCTGTCACTGTTATTTACGAAGCAGGTAGTGGTATTCGAATTTGTATGAGGTAGGTTCCACAACTAAAAAGAAAAAAAGACAACCGAATTCCAAAAAAAAAAAAAATGAAAATTAAGTTTAATTTTGGAAGTCTTTGGGAAAAAACGAGAATTCATAACCAAAAACACCGAATTCTGAAATATCACTTTTTTAGTTTTTTTTTTGGAAGTCGATTGTTTTTTTTTTTACAAGTTTTTGTTGTCATCAAATACACAGATTTTTTGTCACCAATACGCGGTTCTTTGCTGAAAATACGCGTCTGTTTTGTTAAAAATACACTTACATAAACTTTCGTTCAATCATCAATACGCGTTCAACAAAGAAAAGCGGGTTTAAACCTAAAATGCCTTTGGTGGACTTAAAGATTCAGTCTAACCTACGCGAAGTTCACGATCAAAGCAACTGTAACCCGGTGGCGTCTGTCTCGTGATACAGGACAAATATACCTATGCACGCCTACAATAAGATTATGCATTAAACAAACAACAACAAGACAACAGTAAACAAACTTACAACAGTACTTCACGCTTGCATGCCCAAAACTGGTTGACAGAGGTGAAAAGTACAGCCACGAGGACGAGCCTGCGTCTTTCCAAACTAATCGAGTATAGATTGGAAATCACTTTTTTACTAAGCTCTTCCAATCTATACAAGAGTAGTACGCAAATACTCGCGTATACTTCGTAGTGACCTAATTAACTACCTTATTTCAAAGTATACAGTGCCAGTACGCATACGGACTAATCGTGTATAAATTGCGACAAATTGTGAACTGGTATGCACCTTGCGCTAAATAGCCTGCCTGGCTGGGAGCAACTTGGAAGTAGCGCTCCCCGGCCGCTGCCACGGCACGGCTCACTACGTTCGCTCGGCTCGCGCGCGGTTGCTCACAGTTCTAACCTAACCTAACCCATTTCATATTCCGTTATCAAGCGTAAGTGATGTAGTGTAGTTTGGAACCAGGACACGCGCGTCCACGTTACCAACTATACACGAGCAGTACGCAAAATTCGTGTATACATTGTAATTACAGGTTTAAAAATAGCATTTCAATGTATACGCGAGCAGTTTCCTATGGCTGCGTTCTGGCCTTGTATAGATTGGAAATACGCGACGAGCCTATTAACATCAACAACAGTAGGCTACCTCGCCCCCAAATGTCCTGCCTTTGGTATCGTTCGTCGAGTTGAGCTTAACCTCTTTCCTCCGGCTGATACCAGCTGGCACCAGTAAACGGTTAATACCGTCAACTCCGACTGATTCCATAAGGTACCAGCCCACCGCAACTAATTTAAACTTTATTTGTATGCAGTTTAAGGTTTAATATCGTTTGTGAACGATTTAACTCTACGGCTACAGAGATAGAAACAGAACAATCCTAACCAGCAATCTAAGAATCGAATGTGAAGTCACCCAGTAGATTTGACCGCGCGATGTGCGCGCACGCACGCCGCGCGCCTGACGTGTCTGAGAGTTCTGAATAGAGCTCTACGATTACTGACAAGTGCTTGCACTGACTGGACAGATCCACGCATATCTGTGTGGCGCTTTCATCAGAAGACAATTTCGGACACTAATCTACATGGTCCTCATATGGCTTGACCAAGATTATGTCTGGACTTTAAAAGAGACTGCAACTTCTGAGTTTGTTTCGGCCTTTTTTCTCAGAGACTCTCATCTGACTAAGATAGAAAACGCCGACCTCATCTAGCTTATGTTAAATATTTTTTTATTAGAACGTATAAAAATGATTCCGATATCCTATTTTCAGAATAATCAATTTCATTTCCTATTACATGCTACTCAAACATAACTGACGAAATATATGTGTACTATAAGTACACCTCTGCCCAATCCTTCGGGAAATCAGGCGTCATGTGATGTTATGTTATGTAAATAAATATTCAAATTTAATCCCACCCACTATACACGACATTAGTATTACCCTACATCTACTCCAACCCGTATCATGCTAATGTGTAACTTCATGAAACAACATTAACCACCCGTATTTAGTTCTGCGCCGCTTGGCACCGATTCCGGCCAGTTGTCATGGTTCGAGCAATTTATTGCTCGGTATTACGAATGATGTACAGCAGTGGTTGTAATACGTTACTGTCATGCTTGTGATTTCTGGAGGAGAAAGCAGTAATATACGATAGATGTCGTAACAGATTTAGGGGCAATAATGCCGTAGAAGTTACAGATCTGTAATAAGTTACAAGCGTTGTGTCATCGTGTATCTCTTTCTTTTCTATGCAGTCTGACAGTGACCACGCTTAAAGGTCTAGTCAGCGTCTTTTAATTACACGAAAGAAGCTGACTCAATGTTTTAAATAGCCTTTAGAACACGAAGAGAGCTTTTTTCGCGAGCGCAACAAGCTGCTACGCCGTAGCAATCAAGTGGTAACAGTTGATAGCTACGGCGTAGCAGTTTCCATTTTTGAAAATCACGCAATATGGCCGATCATAATATTGAGTTCACGAAACAGAAAAGTTTGGAAAAGAAGGGTTATTTGAATCAATTGATAATAATGCTTGGTTGTTTGAAGGCTATTGACAGCGCACATTATAGCCGCAACGGGCCGCAGCGTAACACATTTTCATACAAAAAAGTGCGGTGGGGCCCGCCTATAGTGTGAGAGAGAGAGTGTAGAGTGTCAGAGAAAATGTACGAAAGTGATGGTGGAGGATTTTTACAATGCGTCGCGTGCGCCAGCCTCTTTAGTGCTATTCCAATCCAATACAGTTTGAGAGAATTCAGACCTACCCTAACAAAAACCGAACCGTAATCCAGACCCGAAATACAGCAGAAACTTGAGAACAAACTGATTGCAAGCACTACATAAAGTTGTCGCGTTTGATACAATTTATGGCCAGCAGTTTAGGAAGTGTATCTAGGACGGATCGTAAGTTAGGTACAAATGTACTGTCGCCAAATAAGTGGGCTTCCAGTTTATGATTGAAATTGTTATGCACTTTATAAAATAATCAGAGGTGCTGGTCTCGTATTTTTAAGAACGTTCGCATTGTAATCTGTCAGAAATATCTCTAATTTCCCTATATTTTTGACAAGTTTTTGACATTGGTTGTTACTGGGATGTAATTGCGATTTGAATTTGACCGTATTTTTTTTCAATTTTGTTTTGACACTGACAGTTCTTGAACGCGTTTAGATGTGCTGAACGCGTTCAATTTCATTGGTCCGCAGAGCATTTATACAGAAAGTAAGCAACGTCGCAAATAGCGTCCTCAAATATTTCGCTGTTATAATTAATTTGGCGGGCTAACTAGTGAACTAAAATATTGATTATGGAATGCAATACTTAGTATCGTAACACCGAATGTTTAGTTTTAGATGTAAAAAAAATATTTGAAAACTTTCTAAATGCCTTTTATACACCTAAAACGGTTACAACATCAAATGCAGTGTTATAATTGCAATTCATTAATACTATTCTAGTTCAATAGTTAGCCATATGTCTTATTTCCATACAGTAATATTGACAAACTAATAAAAACAGGTAAATATTTGACAGCTATTTGTGACTTTGCTAACTTTTTGGATGAACGCTCATAAGTGTCATGCAAAGTGTCAAGCGATTATTAAACGTATGTATGTACAATAGCTGTTAGGGCCGAGTCACATCGGAATGGCAGCGGCCGGCAGCGACGCGGCGAGTACTTTCAGTGTAAAATAATTTTAAACTTTATCTGCTTAAGTACTTAAAAGACCAGTATCGCTTGAATAGCTTGAAAAGGTAGCGAGGCGTGCCACGCGCATCTTGTCGGTGTTTCTGCCTGCGGCTGCTAGCGGCTACGCAAGGCCGCTCGCGGCACCGTGGGCGGCCGCGCGCTCCTCACCCCCTCGCCAGAACACTGAGCGCACCATTTAAACTAGTCAAGAGGAGACTAGGCGCGTGGGGTCGGGAGGTCGCCGCCGGCCACTGCCGGCCGCTGCCATCCCGGTGTGACTCGGCCCTGACTGTCCCATTGAATTGCCCTGAAAATTATTGTGGTAGGATAGGGTTCCGATTATTTTGCAAATGGAAAAGCAACTGCAACTGCTGCACTCACTTCGGGGAATAAAGTCGTGATGTTATATGTGTGGAATAAACTAAGGGATCGATTTCCTTTGGCAAAAATAAACTGACTGTAGATTAATTCGGGCTTTATGATGCTTTTTTACATTCTTAGTCTAAATTGACGAAACCGATTGTTTTGCTTAGCTTAATTAATTTTCTTGAAAATATTATCAAAACACATACACTTTTTAGCAGACCGTACATACACAGGTAGGACTGTATCCGCCTGCATTAAAGTAGATGTATGGGTGCAGCTTTGTGTCGTTCGACGTATGTATACGTATGTAGGCAATGTGTTTAAGGATTTTAAGGTTGCTTTGTGTTAGTTTTTTCATTTTCTGGTATTATTTGGATTATCGTGTAGATAAATGTGGTGCATTTTGTTTTTATTTTGACGGAAACCTGGGTGGAACTGGACGTTTTGAAATAACAAGAAAGTCCAGTTCACGTCCGCCCAGGATTTCCAAAGGATCGTCAAAGATATTTTTTTTTTTCATAATCATCATTTCAGCCGATAGACGTCTACTGCTGGACATAGGCCTCCCCCAAATGGGTTTGCCATAATTGCCACGCTTAGCAGGCAGGTTGGCGATCGCAGTATGGTGTTAAAATACATAGAGAACTGTTCTGTCAGGTAGACCTTAATAATTTGCAAGGCTATTGTATTGTTAATAAGTTGGATTTGAATGTTTCCAAGTGTTATGTTTGCTCTTTTACACGGAAACCTATCCAGATCGTCCATAATTACACGCTTTTAGATACAGCACTAAATAGAGTCAACACTATCAAGGATCTGGGAGTTACCTTTGACGCTAAGCTCCTTTTTGACGCCCACATAGACAATGTAGTCAAGAAAGCATCTAAGGCACTTGGTTTCATTCTCCGGGTGTCCTCGGAGTTCAAAAATATAAAGACTATTAAAATATTATACTGTCCCTTTGATCAGACACTTGGATCAGATACGGACACATGGAGAAAGCCTAATGTCAGAACACGACACAAACTGGGATTCAGATGTCATTCCGGATGTTCAGAGCGATATACCAGACGCAAACCAGACGACACTGGATGACGAAGGCCGACATCAAATAAACGCCTACGACAACAACCGAACCACTAACAACACCAACTCTGATATAGAGGAAATAGGAATACCACCACCAGAACACATTACGATATCACCATCAGTCACCAGTACGCCGCCGGTCAGAAGAGAGGGAGAAGGTGAATGTAGTACAGAGCAAAATGTGACCTTCGCCACACCCCTAGCTGACACAGAACACAGACAGCTCGGTAGATGTGCTGTCACCCATACCTGTGATAAATCCACGACGTCTCGAGTTGTCACCAGACAACTTTACTCCTTAGCATAGTTTTCCATTTAATGTTTGTTTAATTAGGGTTGATATATAGTTGCAATTTATAGGGAAGGGGATGTTATATATGTATGTGTAACGTACCACGGCTGCGACCCGGCTAAGTAACCCGTGCATATAGATTATAGTAAGTGTGTCATTGACTAGCGTGTTTGACTGTTGTCCGTCCTATACCTGCATATCTAACAAGAACGCTGCTGCCCATTCTCTAGCAAGTTTTTTTTATTTTATTATTTTAATATGTAAGGTTTTCGCAATTTAATACTCATGACAACATCAAATGCAGTGTTATAATCGCAATTCATTATTAATATTCTAGTTCACTTTCAGCCATATTTCTTATTTCCGTAATGCCAAATTAATCAAAACAGGTAAATTTTTGACAGCTATTTCCGAAGTTGGCAACTTTTAGAAAGAACACTCTTAACAAATAATTAAAAAAACAATTGATGATGTAAGTTCGAAATTACTTCGTAAAATTATTTTTTGGTCTCCAACATAATTATGTCAATGATAGCTAAAGACTGTTTATTCAAACGTTTTAATCATTCAATGCAGCAAAAGTAATTGAAAACTAGACTTAAATGAATTAGGGCATAACACAATTTGAGTTTGTGTTATGCCCTAATTCATTTGACTCATTGACGTGTTAAATTGTTTGTACAACCCAATTTACAGAAATAAAATCATTTATCAAAGCAAATGCGATGAATACAATACAAGCTCTCATTAAAACTTCTGTAGGAATATTTTATCAAAGGAAATATAATATTCATAACTAAAATATCAGCAGTTAAATTGAGCAGTGATAGCCTAATGGTGTGACCATCAGACAGCCAAGTCGGTCTCGAGTTCGGAACCAAGGCACTCGCCTCTGACTTTTCGGATTCATGTACGTATTGTATAATTATCACTTGCTTCAAAAACGGTGTAAAAACATCGTGAGGAAAACGGCATGGCTTTTTTTTCAGCGTGGGCAATGATCAAATAACTTCTCCCGCTCTGGTCGGAGCGGGAGGACGTGTCAGACTCTTACTGACTAAAACCTACCCGTGTTCCTTCAGTTGTCTGTACATTGCCATCCCTTTCGGACTTTCCCGCGAACCCGGCAAAACCGGCATGATTGAGAGATTATTTCTCGACGGCATGTGAAGCCAAGTCAGAGGCCCATGGGCGGCTTTAAAACTCTAACACCTGGTTAATTACTAACCACACGAAAAGAAGAAGCAGTTAATTATTTTTTTATTTTTTTTACACGTTGCCCCACACTAAGAATTTCTTCCTGTATCGTGGGTGCGCTTACAAACATAGAAACTCACATACACTAACACCCGGACCCAGAACAACTACTTGCAGATCATACAAATATTTGTTCCGTGCGGGGATCGAACCCGCGACACATTGCGCAGCAGTCGATCGCTCAGCCACTGCGCCAACCGTGTCGTGAGTTGATTAGTAGTTATAGTTTTTTTCCTACTATTACGTATTTAACGCGGAAACTACTTGGAAGATCAATAGGTACTTCTACCCCATTATGTTCTATGTGTCTACCTATTTCGTTCCACTTCATTTAAATTCATTACTTATCCTTTTCCGGAAAGTGGGACTTATATTTTGCTGAATATACTTCCAATATACGCCTACTCCAAAAGTAGTTATATGTGAGTACAGTTCGCAAAAGAACATTCTGGTATACAGGCTTGGTTCATTTCAGTATATGGTTCGATGATATTTAGTGACGAAGAAATATTTCGTGCTGAGAAAATAATGTAAGGTTAACAAAAATGTAAACTTCAATAGAAATGGTTAATTGACTTTTATTGTCACATAAAGTCTGGGATATAAACCAGTCAGTTTAATTATGCACAAGTATACAATCAATAATAATAGTAGTAATCTACAGACATACTATAAACAACGATTGTCGAAGTTTTACTTTTACTTGAAGACGACTTGACCCACGATTACTAGCAACATGAACCACGCAGTACTTTTGTTGAACAAATGAATGAATGATGTTGAAAGATGTTTATTTGTGTAAGTAGGTTTTGTACAAACACGTTTGGCATTACAAACACTAGATAAGGTCAGTGGTTCCAATCCGACTACTCTGAGAAGGAACACTGAAACAAATTCAGAGACTTTTTTTTTTAGGTTGAGGAATTATCAAATAACTTCTCCCGCTCACTGCGGAGCGGGAGTGTCCGATTCTTACTGACTAGAATCCACCCGTGTTCCTTCTTCTTTCAGTGTTGCCTGTACGTTGCCCTGTATTGATACCTTGCACATTACTGTGCAGGGTATTAACTCTACTCTTTCGCCACGTGTACTTTTGGCAGTGGATACAATAAAGAAGTCAAGCCGAATAGTGGAGATAAAATTGTAGTCAGGATTTACGATTTTTATTCCAATATATTTATGTCCCAGAGGAACAGTATCTTTCCGTATCTTTTGGTAGCAATACGATAGTTTCTGTCTAGTACGAATAAAGATTATATTTTAAAATACATGTCTGCAACAATATTGATATATTTACAGACTCATTTTCCCAATTTCGCAAAAAACTTATAACTATTAGCGACGAATCATAATTTCATAAACTATTTTTTACTTTTTTATTAATTATTGTTTTGGTTTTTTGCCACCTGTTTCATCAATATTTTTGGAATGTTCTCTTATTGCACTCGTTATCGTGTTCTACCGTTTTGAATTTTGAATATCAATTTTACTGTTTATTTTTTTAGTTTTAACCTTAATGTTCTAATTTTAATTTTGATTCTAATGATAATCTTGATTTTAATTTTTGATAATTTTTTATTCCAATTTCGATTATGGTTTTGTTTTTTACTTAATGTTTTGTTCATTGATTCTAATTTTTTTTTTCTATCCCTACTACGAGTAAAAAATCTCGATAAAACGTATATTTATGAAGCTATTTTTATCTAAGTGCTGTGTACGCCTGTGACTAATTAACCGTAACTCAATGCTTATGTTATTTTTTACTATGTTAATGTTTCTAGTGAATAGGTCGTTGGTGTCCTTTCATAGAGAAGAAAATTAAATATTTTTGAGTATAGGCTCTGTCAAGCGAAGTACTGCTTCATAAAATGAAAATATATATAATTATTTCGGTTCAGTAACTAGATGAAATTAAATTATACAACTGGTCCCCGCGGTTTCACCCGCTTAATTCTCGATTTCGTAGGAATATCGGGATAAAAAGTATTCTATGTCCTAACCCAGGTAACGGTCTACCCATGTGCCAAATTTCATCTAAATCTGTTCCGATGACCAGGGTTAGGACATAGGATACTTTTTAACTCGATTCCACGTTCCCGTGGGATAATTTCTGACTTCCACGCGGGCGAAGCCGCAGACAAAGTGACTTCAATAACGTTATAAAATTACAGCGAAAGATTGAAATATCATTTAATCTTCAAAGTCAACCCAACCTCGTTCAGCTGTAGACCGCAGTATTTCTCAAACTCAATTGTTTATCTTCAATCTTAAATACATCTCGATTCTCAAGTATTGAATCAAGTCGAGTATTGCATTTATGGTCAACAATACAAGTTAAATCGATGCTCAATCAGAGTTTTCTTTAATAAAGCTTCTCTAGCCACGAATAATATGTTTTATAAACATTCTCTTAAAATCACAGTTACACAACGTCCGTCACGTAATTCATATGAATTCTGTCCACCACGAAATTAATTATTTTCCCTGGACACAGTCTGAGACAAATCTTCTTAGAAAAAGACGTGAAACAATAATTTATCTTTCGTCCGAAAAATTTAATTAAACAGCTACTTTTATCTCCAAAAGTTACTCATATTTGGAGTCACTATTAGCATACCAAATAAATATCTAAGGCATTCGGTACGGATTGACTACTCACAGGTAAATCTTTAGAACATTAAATTGTTACCTAAAAAAAAAGCTATCCTATAGATTTACATTGATCCAGTATATCGATTCAGAGTTTCAATCTAGTAGCACTGGATTAGATTAATGCAGTCGCTAATTTTCCATTCCGGAGGATGCTAGACTGGTTCTGGCTCTGGCTATCGATTCCAGCGCTGGATCAATGTACATCAGTCTTATATTTCAAGTCAATCAATCTGCCTAACCTTTTTCGCAACTATGTTGGGGTCGGCTTCCAGTCTAACCAGATGCAGCTGAATACCAATATTTTACATGGAGCAATTTGAACTCCACAACCCAAGTAATGAGTAACACAATAGGCTGTCAGACTTTTGGACTTCTGACTACCCGAAACGACTGTCAAAGATTTACGCATGACAGCCAGGACCAACCGCTTAACGTATTTTCCGAGGCAAGGAGGGGTTGGATATGTAACGGATAGTACACCCATCCACAAACTGACCCTGGCAAGCGTAGCTTTACCTGCGATTGACCCATGCGGGCTGTTTTATCATATAGTTCAAGTACTAGCTCGAAATCGAAATTTCCCAAATATACCGTAGTACTTTCATTCAAAAAACTAACTGAATCCTACAGTCAAAATATTCTGCAAATACACTTTTCTAACAAAATCATACATCATTCAATTCACACAACAAGAAAAATATCTTTGAACCTGAATCCCGATCACGTATGAGTGTGATTGCCATCCATAAGATACATTTATTTCACTAGCGTTGCTTCAGAGAATTGAGAAAAGAATTCTCCGATAAAATACAATAATTTTTGATCTGGCTGATTGACTGGATCAAATTTTGATCTAGTCTAGTCTTCAAATATTTTTATTGCTGTTATTCATATAGTCGCAAAAAGCAAATAATGTTCACTTTAGATGTCGTGTTGTCAGATTTTTCATGTGTGTGAAATTAATGGCCGGAGAAGGCAAGGTACGAAGAGTGGAAAGGTATGGGAATGATCCTTTGACCCCGCTAATAAATGTCCTCCGCCCTGGGGCGGTCGAAGGGGTCGGTCAGACTCCTACTGCCTAAAAACCACCCCGGTGTTCCCTTCACACACTTGGACTGAGGTTTATGAGATCTTGTGTGTCTTCCATGACCCCCGACTGTGCTGTGGTGCCGGCTTTTACGGGCCACTTCATGCCCGTGGGGGCGTGAGGTGTGAGACTCCCCCCGGAACGTCCAATAGGGGCGCACATGGAACGCTACACCCCGCCGGGTCGGATCTGGGAATGACCCTTACCCAGCAATGGGCAAATAGAGGTTGAGAAAGCATTAAAAGTATTTTACTTTGTTTTGAGTCTAAAGTCTCAGCAGTCTTATCTATTTAGTCACATCGGCGTCAAACTCTGTTTTTACTACCATTCAAATCATTATCGCAGAAATGGCAATAATAGAATAGATGTTCTGTGATAATACCGTCCCAACTTCCAGGCACGTACAATTGTGATAGCCAGAAGATAACATTTATTTAATTTCACCTCTGGCTGGGGAAAGGTGAAAGAATTCGCCAAGCGTTATAATGACATTTACTACACGGGTATGAAAGTATAGAAAAAAGAAAAACCAAACTTAAAAACTTCTGAAACCAAAACAAACTAATATCAAAATTGGAATCCTCATTTCTAGCCTGTGTAATCTTCTCTTTTTTGTGTTTAGTGACTAATCTGGTGTTAGACTTTTAAAGTCGCCAAAGGGCCTCTGACTTGGCTTCACATGCCGTCAATAAATGGCTTCGCATGCTGGTTTCCTCATGATGTTCTCCTTCACCGATTACAATACGCACAGGAATCCGAAGAGTGAGAGGCGTGCCTTGGGTTCGAACTCGAGACCTATGAAGACAAGCCTGTAATACAATAACATCTCGTCTAAAATACACTTATTGTAAAAACCCGACTTTTCTAACCTAACCTAACCTAACTCTTAGAACGGGAAAGAAAACTCTAGTAATAAAATATGATGGACCAATAGGCACCAAAAACTAGCCATTGTTGGTGACATTTAAAAGATGGGTTTTATTCTAAAGGCAGTTTTGCGAGGTCCCATTATATCGTGTTGTTAGTGCGTCGTTCTGTTCTAACTAATATTTTTTTTTATAAATTCAAATTAATTTAAACGGAGCTGTTCGCAATAACACGGCACGATAAACTTTCGTCCACTATAATATTACAGTACGATTTGACATTTCATGACATAACGAAAACGGATAAATCCAACAGTTTGTTCAACGATAAAAAAAAGAATGCCAAAACATTATTCGCTAAGTGACCTATGGAGTCAAAAACACAAAAATCTTAATTTTATAGTTGCCTTTTCAAAATCACAGTGACAGCAATACCCTCCCAAGTCCCAGTCACGTATAAGCATGATTGCTATCCACAAGATACATTAATTTCTCTCGTCCCAACTCCGAAGGGCTGAGAAAGAAATCCCTCGGAAAAATATAATGAAATAGTCCTCCCTAATCTCACGCTTGTGTTGGGCAGATAATGATGTCGCACGACCCTAAGCTGGTGGCGCAATTGAGGGAAATTAATCTTAAAGAAAGAAGGTAGTGGTGGATAGTTATTTTTTCGAAATTGGAATGGTATTGTTTCGAAAGAAGGTATATACGTAGATTGGTAAGATGCATTTCAAAAAGAGAACACAAAAAAATAATTTAAAAAAGGCTAAATCAAAAGTATGAATGCTAAAACATTATGAAAAAAACCAACCATTTTTTTTTACTTCAGTTATTAATTTTGTCTTCTAGATACTAATAGATACGAATAAATACTATACTAATAGATACTATATAATAATAGATACTATATAATAATATACTAATAGATAGATCGTAGATACTAATATTTATTTATATAATAATTACGGTAGTAAAAAGATTCTTAATTCATATTAAGTAGAGCCAAGAGACAAATAAGGAAAATAATTTAAATATAAATATTGCTTAAACAAAAATAAGTACCAATGAAATAAATGCAACGTAAAATTAAAAACAGTTCTGCCAGTTATTTAAAACTGGACTCACCATAAATATGATAATGAGATATCGTAGCGATTTTTCCCCAAGCTTTGTTTATTTTCTGCCAGATTGCAAATTATAAGAAATATTCCTTCTGGGACAGTGAGGTTATCAAACAAAGAGCTTTGCAGATCGATAAATTAATAGCGAAGTCACTTCTGGGCCCTATTAAATATAACTGACAGTGCAAAAAAAATTGTCAAATTGTAAAAAAATCTCGTCTGCTCGACGTCCGTATGTCACTGCCGGGATCCAGCAGAATATCAGCGTCAGGTATATTTGCCTGACACATGCTGAGCTGGAGTCCCATTTGGTGCAATCTTGAGCCGCACACCGCACCTTGTTTTTAGGGTTCCGTAGTAAACAAGGAACCCTTATAGTTTCGCCATGTCCGTCTGTCTGTCTGTTTGTCCGTCTGTCTGTCCGTCTATCTGTCCGCGGCTTAGCTCAGAGACGGTTAGTACTAGAAAGCTGTAATTTGGTATGGCTATACATATTAATTACGCCAACAAAGTGGTAAAATAAAATCAAGATTTATTTTTATTTTTAGGGTACCTCCCCTACACGTAAAGTGGGGATGTTTTTTTTATTTCTCATCTATCCCATGATGTGGGGTATCGTTAGAAAGGTCGTTTAATTTTTTCTGCCCTGCAGTGGGATAGTAACAGCCTGGTATTATTAATTATATTATATTGTCATCTTGTTTTTATATATATTCATGTAATTTGTTAAAATTTATTTGTGCTTTTGTGTGTCTTTTGTATGCACTGAATAAATGTTTTATCTATTTATCTAAAAAGTTATAAAATACGCCATTTCTTATAACTTCAACCGTTGTCTAGATTTTACTCAAGTCGTTTACTAAGGGATGCTCTCTCAGTAATATCATTTCGTTGATTATGACCTCCTCTAGCTCTCTTAGTACAATGGACCTCGTTTTACGGCGTCTTACTAAATTGCACTATTGCTATTAATTTTTATGTCGTTTGTCGGAGCAATGGAAGGGTCCATGACTGTGGGAGAAATGGTTTGTGTTTTGTGGAGTGATATTGTGTAAATTTATAAATGTTGTAGTGATTTACAGTTTTTTTTTTTCAATTTGCTAACCACGACATATATTTGACCATTTGAAGTAGTCAGCTAACGAGTAAGCGAGTGAGTTGTAGTTGTCGTCACTTTTCCACTGACGTCATGTTTCGTCTTACATACAACGCGCAAGCAATAAATGGCGAAAAAAAAAATACCGTTATTGCAGACCACATGATCCCTAAAAAAAAAACAATCCAACAAAAAATACAAGTGCTTGACGTTAATCGTAGCAGTCACTTGGCCTGTCAGGCAATTTCAACCTTCACCATTTATCGGAAACACTTCACATATGTTTCTTCCACATCCAACCTGGTCACCCCACGAGATCATCAGTCCAAGCTGGTGTCCAAAAACCGATCATCGGTCCAAATATGCATTTTGAAAGCGCATTAAAATTCAAAAAGGATAATTATGAAGATCTGAATGCACTATATAATTTATTTGACACGCTGCGCTGTTTTCAATAACATGCTACTCGAATATTAAACATTTATACCACAGAACAGATACATTTTATCTGTTCTGTGATTTATACAATAGGACTGCGAGCTGCACGGATTGATCCATCAGGTTAAGCTACGCTTGCCGAGATTCATCTGTACCTTACCGAGATTCCTCCGTGCCTCGGAAAGCAAGTTAAGCCGGTTGTCCCGGCTGGCATTCGTGGATCCTTGACAGTCATTACTGGTCGTCAGATACCCGAAAGTCTGAAAACCAGTCTTACCAAGGAGTATCGTATTACCCAGTTACTGGGTTGTGGAGATCAGATAGGCAGTCGCTCCATGCAAAATATTGGTATTCAGCTGCATCCGGTTCAGACTGGAAGCCGACCCCAACAAAGTTCGGAAAAGGCTAGGCAGATTGATTGATACAATAGAACTGCTTTACAAATTAGTATGAATCAGCTGAGAAATGATTTAGGGTTGCAAACCATGACATCAGAACAAGCTAGCTGAAGTCTTAGCTGAAGTGATAATGGACGGCATACAGCGTATATCAGACAGATAAATCAGACCATTAAGCTGTATAGCTTTCTCCTTGAGACTAACATCGTAATCACGAAGAAAATATTAACTGCCCCATACAAAAATTCAATTCCTACTCGAGCAGTTCTTGAATTTTTTTTTTTCGCTATTACGATGTTTATTTATTTATTATTTATTTAAACTTTTCACACTCAAAAAAGTACAAAGGCGGACTTAGCGGCGGATGTTCATGTTGATCACACATTTCTGATAGATGCTGTATTGTTGGAAACTGTTACTTATCCGTCACTAGTCCCTAAGGCCGTATTCTCGGCGACAGCAGGCAGCGCGACGGCGAGGACGGGCGCGTTCAAATGCATAGTTTTATATAGAAATGTCCTCGCTCCCTGTGCCGCTGCCATAGAGAACAGTTCTATATAAAATTATATATTTGAACGCGCCGCTGTCGCCGCCGCCCCACTGCCTGCTGTCACCGACCAGACGTTCTAAAGGTTTATTAGAAAATCAGCGTCAGACAGCATCTGTCTGGTATTACCGCTGAAATTAACCTTTTTGGCGCAGCCGTGAGGCACATATTATGAAAGCATTCCATTTTTAGGCTTCTACGCCAAGGGTGCCAAACGGAAGCCTCCACTGTCCCTCTGTTTGTCAGCGGGCTGTATCTCATGAACAGTAATAGGTAGACAGTTGTAATTTTTCACAATATTGTAAAACATTTTAAAAGAGTAACGGTGGAGTTTCTTGCCCGTTCTCGTCCATACAAAAATTACCTTTTGGAAGGGGTGATTAGTTTTTTTTTTTTGTAAAGTTTACCTTCAAAAGCGCCTTTTATGTGCCTAATTGAAATAAATTATTTTGACTTTGGCCTTAACTGTATATTTCAATTGCCGCTTTATCAATAAATAATAAATATTAAAAAACAAGAAACGTGTTTTTTGCCGTTTTCAGCTCGATGTTAATACGGTACGAGACCCTTCTTGTGTGAGTTCGACTCGCACTTGGCCGGTTTTATACTTTTATCTTAGAATATTGCACGTTTCATGAACTGTAGACAAATAAATGTTTTCCTTTCTGCATATTAGCTGATGAACCGATGACGGTTGGGTTATAGACGTATTTTTGATTTTAGACCACGAAACGAAAAAAGTTGGGCAGAAGGACTTCAGGCTAGGGGGAGTGACAATCTTAGCAGGCTGGCTGGTAACAGCTGGGTGAATCTACCCGAAGATCAAGCTAGATGACGTGCGATTAGAAAGGAATGTGTCAAACAGTGGACTGATGTAGGGCGATGATAACCACATAGTCCAGTGGTAGCCCAGTGGTATCGGCCGTGACTTACAAGTTGAAGGTCATAGGTTCGAAAAAAAACCAGGCACTTTAGTTTTTACTTTGTGTAAATTATTTCACCACCACATCTGTCAAAATGATGTAGGAAAACGTCGAGAGGAAACCGCTATGTCCTTTGAAGATTATGTGACATCCACCAAGCCACATTAGGCCCGCGTGCTAGACTATTGCCCAGTCCCTCTCAGAGAGAGGAGGCCTGTGTCCCAGCGGTGGGAACAATATAGGATAATTATGTAAACAGACAATGCTTTTACGTTTTGAATTTGTGAGATAGGCATGAGTAACAACAGTCTACTTTTAAACATTTTCTAGCCTCAAGGCCACAACTCTGTAATCCCGAATACGACACGTTTTTGCGAGGCTTTTCCTCATTAAATGCAAAGGATGAAAGGATATATATATCTCTAGCTTCGTAAGCGTACTAATTTGAGCTTAGTCGGATGTTTCCCAGTTCGGGCCCGCGCCAGACCAACGTAATTAGTTTGTCTTGTTAGGTAAGTTATTAATGAATGTCTAGAAATCATTTCTAACAATGCCGCAGTTTTGGAACTGGCTATTAGCTTGTGCAACTACATTGAGTAATGTTTGTAGTTTATTGGTGAAGTTTTAAGATAGTTAATTGATTCAGGCGTGACTTTGCGGAAATCCATTATAAAATACAATAGACGACGTATATTTAGTAACCTAACCCGCGTAACTGTTCTTAAGGAGTCATAAAGAACCCTGTAAGAAATTGCGTGCAAACCCGGACCCGACGTGTGGACACGTCAAGCGTCGAGAGCAGTGCACTCACTGCTGATCACTGCTCTCGACGCTTGACGGGTTTGCAACAAGTCAATAGCCATCCTGAGGATGCCTCGTTGAGAGGTGAAACACGTGTCGATTTCTTACAGGGTTCTTTATGACTCCTTAAGAACAGTTACGCGGGTTAGGTTAGTAAATATACGTCGTTTATTGCATTTTTGGTGAGGTTTTGTAGGGTTACGTCATAATATGTACTTGTGTTGTATGTTAATAAGTCTATACAAACACTAACACAAAATACTAACTGAACACTACGAGCCTATAGCCTTCAAGACCTTTAGGTACACGCTGAATGCCAACAAACATTTGCGTAGGCATTCCCTAAAGTTATGGGAAAATTCATCAAAGAAAAAGCCTTTGAAGCAATTCTTATCTAACCGAGGTGTAACAGCATGGAATAGGCTCCCAGCGAGTTTTGTGACGGCTCCCTCACTGAACTGCTTCAAGAATCGACTGGACAGGTTAAATATCTCCAAGCTATTTGATATACACGCATCAGCTAATTAGCTGCTAGTGTGTCTAACCAAATAATAATAATAATATAAACAGTGAGGAACCGAATAGAACTGTATATTACGGTGTTACTTTGGAACGGAATTTGTTTAGCAGTGGAATGTACACTTAATTTGCGAATTGTTGTTCTTCCTCTATGTATAACCCTAAACCCGCGTTTACTCCTTTATACAAGTTGAAGATAATTTTCAACAACTCTTGTGGAGCAATGATAGCCTAGTGGTGTGACCGTCGGACTGCCAAGTCATAGGTCTCGAGTTCGAGCCCAAGGCACGCACCTCTGACTTTTCAGATTCATGAGCGTATTATATAATAATATCATTTGCTTCAACAAAGGTGAAGCAAAACATCGTGAGGAAACCGACATGCCTGAGAGAGATATACTCGACGGCATCTAAAGCCAAGTCAGAGGCCCATGGGCGGCTCTAAAACTGACGCCAGGTTAGTCGCTAACCACACGAGAAGAACAAGTCTTGTAAAAGACTCGTCAAAAACCTATTGTGTATAAAACATGTATTAGTTACGTGTTGTTAATTATTTTGTTCACCTTTTTGAAATTTTTGACAGAATATGTATACAAAACAAAAGTTAATTCAAAAAACTAAAAAACCCGACTGCAAAAACACATAACTGAAAAGAGAATAAAAACAAGCATCATAATTATTTATAGAATTTTGGCATTGCAGGGACTAACCTGAAATATGGTTGTCGATACCAAAATTCTATAGATTATAATGCTTGTTTTTACCCGACTGTGGCGAATGTTTTATCATTTTAATATACCCAGTGACACTTGCGCAATAAACACGAATCTAACGACATATCATTCATCAAAATCGGTTCAGCCGTTTAGTAGTTACGAGGTAACATAGAGACCGATATACATACATGTCAAGCACATATCCCTAATTCTTGGCTGCGCCGCTGTCGGGTAAACAATGAATATTGAAAGCAGTAGATACAACATCATTTATAGAATACATGTTTTATACCTTGGTGTGAAGTTAACGTGGGGTAACAGCCACCCACTTTCATTTATATTTTTTTCGTCACGACATTTTCTTCATTCGTATTAAAGAAACAGTCTACCAAGGTATGGGCATACCATTTTTTTTTCTTTGGGTGGGAAATTATCAAAAAACTTCTCCCGCTCTGGGCGGAGCGGGACGACATGTCAGACTTTTACTGACTAAAACCCACCCGTGTTCCTTCCGTTGCCTGTGTGACGGGGCCGCGATATCCCTTTCGGACAAACTCGCAACCCTGGCAGGCATTGGCTCTTACGGACCCTTTGAGGAATCTTTGAGGCGCGCGTGGAAACAACGCGCCGTTGACCCGGGCCTGGTCCTTATCGGACGGCGAGCTACCCATTGCTCACCGTCCGTAAGCCCGCGCCTACGGTGGCCGGAAGTCGGCTCGTGACACACACACTTCAGACTTCACCATTGTCTCGGACGGTACCGAGAGCTTCTGCGCTTACACACATATTCACAGCGTGATTGTACACTTGTTGATCACAAGTAAAGCGCGCGTCGCTTCGTGAGATAAAAATGTACCTGTACCGATTAAAGAAACAATTTAAATAAGAAATACATCTCAGATACACGTTTAACCCATAGAGGAAACTTTAAATAAATGTTTCATTACTAGTATTTATGTTACGACCGGCAGCTAACGTGACTAGCCGGTAAGTAATGCTTAGGTTTAACGAGCGGTTAACGCTAGGAATCGAAGTGGATTTTATTTTACTTTTACTGTAGCTTGTAATAACGTATATTTGGGTTTCCAGTGGTTTATTAATGAGATAGTAGAATAACGTTAAGAGGTGGATTGTCATGGCCATTTTAAAAATAATGTAGATTTCATATCATATCTACAATATGGAAAAAAAACCCTGTCCGGTCCGAAAGGGGCATTTAGGTACTCAATAACATTACCTAAATTTATTTATTTTACTATTATTGAAAATAAAAAAGGTATTGCTATTTAAAATTCTCATTTTTAGTACCGAAATTACCCCAAATGTATTAAAAATTTGCATATGTTCAACAGGGGTCATAATTTATGACTTTTAGACACCCGCTAAACGAGGGCCGCCCGCGCCCAATGTAATAACCGGGTAAAATTCCCCATTGAAAAAAAATGAGGGGATTTTTTTTCTTTTTTCCTGAAAGTTTACACACTAATACTCTTAGTACGATAACGAATAACCTCACGGATCGGACAGGTTTTTTTTTACATGTTGTACTTAGCTATTTAAATTAGATACAAAAATATGCAAATAAAATCTATTACTTATTTCATTTTTTTTCTCTCTTAGGTCTCTCTAGAAGCAACATCAATAATAAACTCCAAGCTCTAGGCATGCTTTAAAACATCCACATTATGACATAAGCTAGTGAAGATGTAGCAATAACTTACTGAACGTGCAATTCATAATAAAATAAGTGAAATTGATTAATTAAAACTGCGACATATTTGACACCTATTGGCGATATTGCAAACTTTCAGAATTCACCCTCTGAAGGTCATCATTCCTCTAAAAACTTTCAGAATGCACCTTCAAGATTCATAATACCTCTATAATTTAGTGTCTGCTAAGACGCAAGGTACTTTTTCTTAAAGTTTAATACAAAAAAGGGCTGAAATAAAAACAAAAAATACCTATATTTTTCTCCTCAGCTTTTTACCTGAACGAACTCCTAAGTAGAATACAGCATACATTATCTAACGGTCAAGGCTGCGTTGTTTTCATTGCTAACTCTTGGCGCCGTTCAACTTAAAGCGAAGGTCATAAATAAGAATTTAAATTACATTCTTCGCAGCGGTTTTAGTTCATGAGTAACTTTGAAAGTAGGTATGAATAATTTATTGAAATGTAAAAGGTTGTTAATAATGTGTAATCTAATTCTAACTAGATAATTATTAAAGTTGTAAATAAATACAATTATAATGTTTTAATTTCTCAAAATGATTGACTTAAGACTGCAAACCACCTAGATTAGCAAAATCTTCGAAGGGCTGATCTGTCGTGCATTGAGTACATATAGGTCCCGCTCATGCTATGTTTTCCATGTATGACATTATTTATGAGCAACGTTCCTTTTACCAAAGAGTTTTTCATCATAAGTGCCTTTTCATACGTCCCGGTTGCCGGGTCGGCCGGTACCCGGCGGCTAACTGTATGTATGCTATCTTTCACACGTACCAGCTTAATATAACGTACATGCCCATACACATAGCTGCCGGGTACCCGCCACAGGCTACCCGGCAACCGGGACGTATGAAAAGGCACTTAAGTATTATCTGCCTGGCTGTCCAAATGTCCTTACTGTCACTGCACTGTCACTGTCAATTTATTATAATAAGCATTCTGTTGAATTTTACATTTAATCATTATTTATACCTAATAATAATAATATCTGGTTATATAGGAAAGAAATGTTTGGCTTAGGACGCCATTTTCATTCAATACACAACTTAACAACCATTAGCCGAGTTTATCGCTTCATCAACATAGAAGACGTATAACTAACCTTGTGTCTCAACCTCACACATTCTTGCAAAACAGCTGACTACTAAAAGCCACCCCTCACACTATCGACTCCACTAAGTGCATGTAAAACCTTCAGAAGCGTTTCGCACGCGTTCCTTCTTCACACGAACTTTTATACCGAACGAAACCACAACGCAAGCATTCTGTCGACACCTTAATTGCCTTCATCGGGTGTTTATCACGCTACCAAACTGCGTACTACGTATAAATTGTGTTCTATGTAGTTAGTCGGTGATCTATCGCTTGTTTGTGTGGAGCAGACTTTATTGCTGGAGGCCACATTTTTTGGCGCGTCTAGGTTTTGAATTTGGAACTATTTGTAGTGATTTGACATTTGATTACAAAGGTCATTTCATATTATATCTGTATCGCGCGTGTTATGTTATAAAGCCTGGAATACACAATATATACAAGCTATGTAGTAGCACATAAGTTTGACACTTTCGAGCAGATGGTACCTAGTAGCACACAATTAGCATGTCTATACAAAGAGATTGTGATCGTGTGTAAAACACACGGAGAGTATGCTACTCACTAGCAAAGAAGCATGCTTTTAAATAACATTAGTATTCGTCAGTTGGGAAGAAGTTATGATGGATGGGTTCATTTTCTAGTCTTGTTTAAACATAAGTAATTGATTGGACGAACAACACGCGTAGCGTGACCACAATAGGAAAGAATTTTGAAGACGGAAGAATAGATAAAATGACAGATTGTGATTGTGATTATGTCATTTTGTCTATTCTTCCGTCGACAAAACACGTTTCTATTATGGTCATGCTACGCGTTTTGGTGCTCTTATTTATTTATTTAATACTTCAAGAAAACAAGGTGGCCAGCGCCCTTTGCTCTCTACGCTGGCGTATAACCACTTTAGAAGCGACCGAAGCGCAGAAACATGATCATATTTACGCAGATTGAAAACGAATCGAATGCAGTTATTGAGAAGACGGTCAAGTTTGTCGAGGAGATCTGCATTCAGGTCATAGTAGCACACATCACCATAATCGATGATAGGGGAAATTAAGGACTGCACAAGCATTTTCTTCTTACTTGTTGGTAGTAAATTTTTCAGTCGGTACAAAGCCCGCAGCGTTCCAGTTACCTTCTGGCTGACCCTCGCAACTTGAGTACGCCAGTTCAGAGTACTATCAATGTGCAAGCCTAGGTCCTTCACATCAGTACTAAATGGGACGACCGTACCATTGAAGATAATTATAATATTAATTAGAAGTCATAGATGTTATGAAATGTCAGATTCATTATCGGATCATTATTATGATGCAATGCGCCATTAAAGCGAGAACTTTTGTTTTCCTTTAGAACTCCAACTCCTCATTTTCTTTTTGATACCATCACAAAAGATCCGACGGTAAAATACACAACAACTTAATCGAGATTCCACCATAATATGTGCCTGAAAACAAAGTTGTATTTAATACACTACACTAACATGCAAATAAAACGAAAACTTTCCAAAGCTTGTAAGAAACAAAGAAGTTCGTAAGTATGCTCATACGCTTGATAGCGCTACAACTTCGGACAAACTTGCGAACACGCTTATACCTAAAGGCGGAACCCCACTGCTGCGCACGGAGAGGCTACGCACGTGTGTCTAACATCGCTTTACAAGGAAATGTACGAGATAACGTCCACTGCAACTCACGAACACGCTACGCATGAATACGAGATTAATGACGTCATTGCTGCACGCGTGGTTTGTTCGAATATGGCGCCCAAGCAGCTCAACACTGTCAACGCTATGCACACGGTACACTGAAGCATGCGTGGCTTCACTGGAGGCGAACGAGTGGGAATGCAACGTGAGAAAAACGGTGCTGTTCTACAGTGTGTGCTGCAGTGGAATCGTAGATCCACATTGCCAACAAACGAACAGACGCAGTTAAAATGCCAGGGCACAGCGTCCGCCACAGTGGGCTAGCGCCTTAAAGGCGCCATTTCACAGCAACCCACAGCTAAGCTACGCACGTGTACTTAACTTCGCTTTGTGTAAAATTGTAGGCAAATCGTCCAGTGACCCACGACCACGCTACGTACAAATGCATGGCTGGAAACAAAAAAACCACGCAGCTAACGTGGCAAACCTCTCTGTGCACATTCTAAGTAGCAGTGGACTGTTAACTTAAATCACTTAATCTAGTAAAACTGAGTAGTGAACTAGTAACTATTTAACTAAGCTAGTACTAGTTCGTCCTCACTTGAGAACTAACTATTTCCTTATTTGCCGCAAATTCAATAGAAACTTGTACAAAGTGAGTTATGGTTTAAATGTGAGAACTTGATGCAGATTCTATGTTGATGAGTTATGATTGGGATTAGTTTGTTCCATCATTTATTAGGAAGAGTGGTGACAATTTAGTTTTATGACTCGGTGTATCTCTGGTGTTAGGTATTTTGGCAATCTTCATCCCATGACGGTCTTCATGAAAATTCATGCCGTCAGTTGGCGCCACTTTAATAAAAGGTCTTCCATTTTGACAATGAATATAATTTTGATGACGTTCATCATTCATTTCAGTCATTCGTTCATCATTCAATCACGACTAAAGAAAATACAGGCGCTTTGACAATTTTGATAGGTACCCGGACCTGACGTCTCAGTGTTGCCACCTAGTAAACGTCATTTCAGAAAACCCTTATTGAATGAAAGAACTTATATCTTGACTGGGCTGTCTGAATTAATTAAACTACCCACTCATTAAAATCAGATATTAATTTAATCTGGTATAAATAATTAAATAACCCAAGTCCCAGACACCCGGCAATCGAGAAACTCCTGTATTATTTTACCGGTATTTGCTTAACCCTATTTTGCCCGTATGATCTTCGGGGCCGGACCGGGAAAAATATTTATTTGTGCAATCTGGAAGGACATCCTTTATTGCCATCCCCTTAGATATAACGGTGATTGTAATAGTAAATGTCCCATTAATCTGCAAGGGGAATGCCAATCGATTTCAACCGGAGTTTTGGGAATACGATGTTTCAATTTGTGGCAATTTAGAATGAAAATAGATAGTTTAACCGGTTAAACTCGACTTTCCGAATTGGCGACCATTCGCCGTCATACTGTCAAACTCTGTCTCTCACGCGGCTTTCTCTATTTTTACTGTTAAGTGCGTTTATCCTAAAAGATGGCAACGTCGCAAATACCTGTCCAAAATTTCCCTGTTTTGATTAATTTGGTAATATTCCTATATGGAAATAACAAATGTGGCTAACTAGCGAACTAGAATATTAATAATGAATTGCAATTATAACATTGAATTTGATGTTGTACCCATTTTAGGTGTAAAAAAGGCATTTAGAAAGTTTCCAAATACTTTTTTACATCTAAAACGAAATATTCGGTGTAACGATTTTAATTATTGCATTTCATAATCAATATTCTAGTTTGCTAGTTAGCCACATTTCTTATTCCCATGCAGTATGTGTTAGACTTTTACTGAAGGAACACGGGTGGGTTTTAACCCACCCGTGTTCACTTGGATTTACATTTTGACCTCAGCACCTTCGAAATCTATGAAAATGATACTCATGATGAAGAATATAAAAAAATTCAGAGTCGCCATCTTGGATTTAAATTTTGACCTAACTAGCGGCTTTAGCACCTTCGAAAACTATGAAAACGACACCAATGACGAAAAATGTGATAATTTTCGCAGCTGCCATCTTTTTTATTTTGACCAAATTCAAACTTTCTCCTGGCATGCAGTGGACTCGGGCCGATGTGTACAGTTTTATGTTTTATCCCACGACACTGTAATCACTTTACTCCTTTCTTTTGTTTTTTTTTCTGCAGGCGTTCTCTCCCTCACTCTCTCTTTCTTTCTCTTTGAAGTAAAAGAAGACAGTCGCAAGTATAAACATATTTTAGCGTGACGATTTCTGAAAGTTTACAAGCTTAAAAAGTTCGTTCCAAAAAGAATTTTCAAAATCTGTTTACAAATTGACGAAAATACAAAAGTACAGACGAACATTAACCTCCACGTTGAAAGAAACATCGACGTTGGCAAAAAAATAGCACACTTCAAAATTCACGTTACCGAATGTATTTATTCCAGTACAATATGTAAAAAGCCGATTTTCTTTGTAAAAGTAAATAATAACTGCGTGTAGATAATGTGTTCGCAATATTGTGAATCATTTATAACCTTTTTGTTTGAAAAGAAAATAAGTGAACTGTGGCAAGATAAGTGTGTTATTTGGCTGAAGAAGATGTTTCTTTCAATGAAATTATTTTTTGGGAGCGATAAAGGAGCTTATTTAAAGGTTATATAATTTTGTTATGAATACAAAATAAAAAGGTGTATTACCAAAGGAAAAACACGTTTAAATAAAGTAAGAGGATAAAATAAACAATTCGAAACTTGAACGTTCGAACGCGCGTTCACACCAAACGTAACGCTCGCTCAGTCAGCCGTCACAATCAGTCGTATCTGTCTGATGTTGTTTTTTCATAGGTACATTTTGAACTTCGAATTTTGTTTGTGTTGTTTGGTCACATGGTGACTAAAGGTGTTTTATTTTTTTGTTTTTTTTTGCCGCATCATTGTAAGCTCTTTGTCTATATATCACCTGATGGTAAGTGATGATAAGGCCGAAGGATGGCGTAACCCGGAATCCTCAACCACAGAGGAACTGGCTCTCTTGCTAATTACTGCCGAAACACAATAATGCAGTTAACATCGTTGTTATAGCAACAGACTTAGATAAGATGGTGGTAGCTAGCCAGGTGGTTTTAAAACAAGCCCTACCACAAACCAAACCGATCAGAAAAATGTGAGAGAATTGCAGAGAATTTGGCATTAATCTAAATACAATACAGATCCACCGCAAAAAAAAACTACAAAATGGACAAAAATCTATTTTCAGTAGGTACTGCAATACAATTCCCATTTCCTAGTTATAAGAAAGAAAAACTAGTTAAGCTCCCATTCTTGATTCAAAGCAAGGAGATATAACAAAGAAGTCAACGTATCAAAAGCAGACAACGAATACAATTGGAAACATTTCATAATATTTTTTCATTTAAGATGTGTTCGTTTTAAATAAAAACTTTTTCATGAATAATTAAATAACTTTAGTTATAATCAGAAACAAGAGCAAATCTTCGTTTATGAGCCTCTTTTTTTATGAAAAAAATCCTAATAAACTTACTTTTGTGTCTGACCGCACAATAACACTCGGCTTCTGCATTTCTTAACGAAAATCAACACAAGAATGAGCTACCAAATTGTCAAACGCATGTAAACTGCTGTAATTGGGTTGCTGAATTATCAACAAACACATGACATATGTATAAGGCCATTCTCACACAGGGTGACAGCAACTCAACCTAAACTGGTTCGCAACGGACATTGCCAACTGCGATGCAACTGGTAATCTCACATGGCGCAACACAAATTATATAAATTTTAGTCATTTCATCATTCATTCAGACACCGTTCACACTATAACGCGACAATTGAAATATCAAAAACTAGCTGCGCCCGCGGTTTCACCTGCATATTTTTCGATCCCGGAATATCGGGATTAAATCCTATGTCCTTATCCAGGTCATGGTTTACCTATGAGCCAATTTCATTCAAATCCGTTCACCCGTGTCAGTGTGAAAGCGTCACAAACAAACTCACTTTCGCATTATAATATTAGTTAGGATTAGGATTGCTTGAGCAACGACCGAGCGACCTGCACTGCCAGGCGCGCGTGACTGGTTGCGTAGCCGTTGAAAACTAGTTTTCGACAAGTTGCGTCGTATGAGAACCACCATAGTAGACCAAAATGTATGTGTTAACGCGATTGGATGTTTCGGCGTTGAAAACTGGTTGTATGTAGGTCACCTCGTGCGAAAATGGAAGTTAATTAACAGTCGATGACTTTCGTAAAACCAGCCGGTAGTGTCAGCTACGCTGCCAAGCATGCTGTGTCTGGCTCGTTGTTTCACCATAGCATAATGCTATTCTCTATTTAGAATTGATTATATTATACAACGTCGCCCATGGGCATGTGACCGCCCGTATTTTTCTGAATATTCATGAAAAATTATCGAAAATTAACTTTAAAAGGGGGGGTCTATCTTTAATATTTTTCATGTTATTCAATTTTTTATGTTTTTAGTAGTGTTTGCCATATCTTCTATGTTATTGGCTCGATTTGTATTCTGTTTATTATTTCAAATAGCTTACGAGTTATTTTATCGGATTAACTAAAAATTTTTAGTACAATTTCTCGACTATGAAAAAAATACGGAGGTGTAGATTTTTTTTTCCAAAAAAACAGTATTTATTTTAAAAAACATAAGTGAAATTATGTTAATTATACATAAAATTATAGCGGGATACTGAAAAAAATAAAAATAAGAAAAAATTAAAAAAAAAAACAATTAAAGATAGACTCCCCTTTTTAAGTTTATTATCGATAATTTGTCATGAATATTCAGAAAAATACGGGCGGTCACATGCCCATGGGCGACATTGTATTTTATATCTCATTGTATGATGCATCGGTCGACGTCATAACGTCAACGCCAGCTGTCGCTGAAAACCAGCGCTGGGGCTCTGTATCGTCGCAGCATTATGCTGAGTAATGGCCGTTTTGCGTGGATGTGACGCATATTTTACCCCAACTCCTTCTTTTTTTTTTGTTTTGTGTTCTTTCTTGGCGTCATGTTTACCGCAAATAAATGTATTTTCTTTTTTTTTCTTTCTTTTTAGCACAAAAGGAGATAGGACTATTACTGGTCGGTTTAATTGCTGCTATCAGTCCATGTAGGTATTTATTTGTCAATATCGGTACAGTGTTCAGCCTTAAAAGAGACTGACACTAAACACACTACATCCCTAAAATATCCGCCTTAGCAACAGTCGGGTACTGTGCCTCAAAAAGCACGTTAAAAAGTCCTTACATTCCGACCAGCGAGAAGCCCAAAATGTCAATTTAATTAAATAAAGTACATGAGTTTCTGCACCAAGCCAATTGCAGTTTGCAGTAAAAGTTTTTTCGTAAAAGCCGCAAACTAGAACAAGTGTGAGCCGAACTCGCACACGACGGGTTCCGTTTGGCAAGGGAATAATAATAATAATAATACCAGCCTGTTACTGTCCCACTGCTGGGCAAAGGCCTCTTCACATACAGAGAAACCACGAGCATTGATCACCACAAGCTTATCTTAATAATACGAGTAGCTTGCTCAAGACGGGTTGGTGATTTCAGACTTTTAATAACTATAAGTACAGGTTTCCTCACGATGTTTTCCTTCACCAATGTCAGTAATGTCCAAGATAAACTAAGAAAGTACATATGAATTGAAAAAGTCACATTAGTACTTTCCCGGATTTAAACCCACAACCTCGTGCATGAGAGGTGAGGCCAGGGAATATCTAAACTAATATTTAAAAAAAGAGAAAAGATTTGATTTTTTGTATATTTGTTGGTTTGTTTTGTAATGAATAACCTCAAAAACTAATGGACCTATTAAAAAAAAAAAATTGCCAGTAGAATGCTATATTATCACCAGTGATCGGAGTAGGTAGATTGATTTTTAGTACTTGTATCATAAATGCACACAGAAAGAATAACAATGGATAAGCCATTTTTCCGGAAAGTAATTCCGGTATTTCCGGATTCAATTAAATATTTTTAATGTTGGTAGTGATATTATTACTAGTGGTATTATTATTAGTGGTAGTCGTTGGGTTTTGTCAAATCGTGACAAAAAAAAAAATAGGAAGAATAATAAAGAATAAAATTGCTCATTTTATTACAATTCCTACCTTTTTTTTGAGGATGGCAAATCATCAAATGACTCCTTCCACTCTGGCAGAATACAATTCCTACATAAGTTCCGGTTTTTTTTTAATAATCCACCAATTCCGGAGGAATGTCCATAGTAATATATACGTTTCGGATCAATGACCCCAGTTCAATCTACCTACTCCGATCACTGATTATCACTGACTAACATAGACTATAATTTATAAAGAAATCAGGCTATTGAAGCCGCTGGCCGAAGCTAGTAGGGAATATTTTGCAAAAAACGCCGTAACAAAAACACGTTTCTTATGGGTTCCTTTAAATTTTTACTTGAGTTTATATTACTATTATTTGCTGGATATACCGGCAATAGAAATTTCTACTGTTTACCTATTGCAGTTCATGAGATACACCCCGCTAACAGACAGACGGACGGACAGCGTAGGCTTAGTAATAGGGTTCCGTTTACCACCCGGTACGGAACGCTAAACACGTGTACATAGCTCTCTAGCAGATGCACTACTATATTGGAAAACTTTACAAAAAAACTCGATTCGATCGAGACCAACCATTCGTTATAGCAATTTACGGTTCGTTCCCTACAAAAGCAAATAGGTTTTATTACTTTTCTCTTCCGTAGAAGGTCTGGTAGATGTTTTCAGAGAAGCTCTAAGGCATTTATCAACAGACCAGTTTATGCCCGCGACTTTGTCTGCGAGAAATTTATTTTTTTAACATAAAATATGACACTCGGCAAAACTGTAACTTCCCATTAGTGAAACAATTTTTGGAAGCGGATGAGTAGTTTCGAAGATTGCACCTTACATACAAACTCACAAATTTTACCTCTCTATAATTATTAGTAGAGGCACATTCTTTTCAAATCATCCAGAAAACTTTGAACATTTTTTTTTGTGTGGTTAGTGACTAACATGTTGGCAGAGTTTTTATACCATGGGCCTCTGACTTGACTTCACATGCCGTCGAGAAATATCTCTCAGGCGTGCCGGTTTCCTCACGATGTTTTCCTTCACCTATTATGAAGCAAGTGATAATTATACAATATGCACATGAATCGGACAAGTCAGAGGTGGCAGTCTGACGGTCACACCACTAGGCTATCAAAGCTTCACTAATAGCAAAGTAAAAGTCAAATCATTCATTTCAAATAGGTTCATAAAAGGCACTATTGAACGTCAAAATTTACAAAAACAAAATTAATTGATTCTAGTCGCCCCTTCCAAAAGGTAGTTTTCGTATGGAGAAGAATGGGCAAGAAACTCCACCGTTACTCTTTTAAAATGTTTTACAATATCAACATTAGTTATATTATTACGTAATATTAGTTATATTATTATATTATATTTGACACAAGATGGCTACCTTAAAATCATGACATGGCAGCATGGAATTAGTATGTACTATACAACTTAAAATTTAAATGAATTATGGTCGAATTTCGACCTCTGGGCGACCACTAGTAATTATAATTAGCAAAACTAGCACAATATGTTTGTAATACACTTCTTTCGATCCCTTTGAGAAAAACAAGCGTGAGGCATGATCTTCCAGGCCAGGCATTTATAACAAAGGAAGCGCTCTTAAAACAAATGTTCTTTGGAGCAATTTTATCTATCGCGCACGAACGGAATTAAGTAGGTAGGTAGGTAGCGAACGATCTACCCCAATGATTTACTGGCGTTCGGTGTTTCAGCTGAACATCGTAGTACAGGGCATTAATAGCTTTGCATTTTCTGAAGGTATTTTAGCATTGGTTGGATTTGTACTCTGCATTCCTGATTTTGAGAAAATGTCGAGTTGGAATTCTTTAATTACTTAGGTAGGTATTATTTTATTTATAACTAGTACTAAACTGAAAACTCAAACTGAAAGCATTAATTTTAACTATACCATAAATACAGGTGCTTTGGTATTATCAAAGAGTCGGTCAGTTGGACAGAAAGATGAAGCTAGTTGATCGTTCTACAACGTAGATCTCTATGAAGAATAAAAAAAGAAAAACAAGGACTCTTTAAAAAAAAAAAAAAAAGTTTATTTATCTCCACAAATTATTTTCGTACTAGTTAATCATAATAAGTTGACAAATATTTTGACCAAATTTTGTAATTTGTGGGAGATCTGTAGTCTAAACTAAGCTTAGGCCTGTCTTTTAGAACTCCAGGCCCTCCATTGTAACACATAGTAAAGATTGTCAACGTGGTACAATTGCGAGTGGATGATGGTGTGTTTAAGTGCATGTCTGTTTGAGTGTGTGTGCGTGTGTTTGTGTGTGTGTGCATGTGTGTATTACTACATTTTTACAATATACAGTAAAATCCGATTATTACGATTTCCCGCATAATACGCCATTTTACGTCAGTCCCTGCAACTTGAGGCATGTTTTCATACATATTTATCACGCTTAATACGATTCGTCATCCCGTCTAATCGTGTTATCTCACGTGGCAGCGGCCAGCAGACTGACTTAGCGAGAAGCCCTAAGTGAATAGGTCCTAAGACAAGTGATGATGATCATGATGAAGGGGAGTCAACTTCGATTTTGTCAAACGCCCAGGCATTGTTAGCAGATAATGATTTAAGGCATTACGGGTGAAAGCAAAGACGCACTGTAAGTTATATTGAAAGCCTTGTTATTACTAATGCATCAAAATTCCAAAAAAATCAAAGTCAAAATTCATTTATTGAAACTAGGCTGAGAATCAAAACTTTTCGAAAGCAAAACTACATGAGAGTCCCCCAAAAAACGCCCGCCCTTCACCAGTTCCTAGTGTATTGGCTGGGAAGAAGTGGCGCAATAAACTCCTCAGCAGCACTGATGTCCATTCAGTTAGAAAAAAAACTTGATTCTATACAATAGTATGCAAAATAATTTACATAACTCAACACAAAACATTAAGTAAAATTATTTGCCATAATGACAGCTAGCTTAAGCCAATATACCAAAATTTATATCGTCTTCTTAGAGTGAAAACCTCTTATGCGAAAAACTGGTGGGCAACTGGGAAGTTATATTATATGCTGAACGAATGGTAAAATCTGCTTACGCCATGCAGGATTTTGCGTGACGTCAGTATGATAAATAGGTCGCATGTGGCGATATAGATACCGCCACAAAACTGCGTGTGTTGCGAGGTTTTTTTTTTCCAAAAATGTAGATAAAAAGTCAAAGTTGCATTCCCGAGCTTTTCACTCTAAGGCGACGATACGTCAAAACAAAATATTTAAGTGATTACTTTACGTAATGTAATTATAAATAATAATGCCGTATGATGTAACCTATTTTAAAAATACATCCATAACAATATAATAACTTTCTAACGAAATTAATACATAATACGATTTATTTTCCCTATTCCGCCTAATACGCTTTTTCGCTTCAGACGTGTTTCTTGTTCGGACCCTTTGAAATCGTCGGGTTTTACTAACCACCTTTCATTGGTCTCTCTCTCCTTCTTCAATTCTTCACGGTAATAAGGTCTTTACTCAAATAGCTCACCTTCACATAAAAGCATAAGTAGCCCAATGTTCCCACTCCTGGGACATAGGCCTCCTCTCATCAAGAGGGAGTGGACTGTAATCTACCACGTCGGCTCAGTACGGGTTGGTAAATTTAGGTAAACAACCTCAATACAAGTTTAATGCTGCTATTAGGCATTTGTATGAGAAAATTTAGAAATACCTTCGACCTTTCCACTTCGTAGTACACCAAAAACATTATATTCCTAACATTTTCATAAGCTATTCCAAGGACTCTGAACCGAAATACAGAATGTATTCAAAAATAATATATTTCAAGATAAAAAGAATCACTTTGCTTCATTCAAAGATGCTGTGGAGAAAACTGCTGCAATTGTATTTGTAATTTTCGCTCAACTTTTACCTCGGAATGTCCACTGGCAACCACGAAATAAACTCTCATAGAAGACTCACTGTTCAAAATAGTTGAAGAAAAGTTCACCATTATCCTGCCCATATCCCAATTTATTTGGCGTCGGCGCAATATATATTTTTCTTTCATACGTTTCTATTAGTCATCATTTCGGAAGTCCCTTTCTAGCCATATCATCATTTCACACAGGCCATCCATCGTATCTTTGATCTTCCCCTATATATATATATAATTCATTTATTAATCAAGTTACAATGACTCATAGATGATATTCAATACATTACACATACAACAAACAATATTGACATTAACATTACAGTACAATACTAAAAACCTGATAGGGCTGATTTTTATTATATTTGTATGTATGGAAAATAAACTTACAACTATGTTAGTGATACTATTACACAAACACACACAACAAAATAATTATTGCTACAGCATTCCAGCTGAGATACTGGAGCAACGACGCATAATACAGCAGTCCAGCCTGTCAGCAATAACTCCTAGGATGCTGTTGAAACTGGCTCGCACCCTGCGCACCAAGGACGCACATCTTTTACGCATTAATGCATAAAAGCATCAACACGCAATTTCGCAAACATCCCTGATGCACTACAGAAGCGAGCCATCCACATTCATACTCTAAGGAAAATTGATACCTCTAATTCTATGCCCACCTCAAATTAATCGAGACTGTATAGATGAATGTTGCAAGACTAATGAAACATTAAGAATTGTTATGCTAAGCGCATATTACGGCACATCCCATTTCAATACAAAAAATCAATACATTTTGCATGAACTATCGTTCACTATAGAATTATAGAATTCTCCTTCTGTATCTTTTTATTTGGTGTCAAAATGATGTGGATTACAAAGAATTCGCTTTTACCGCACATTTTGGAGCAAGCGACGCGAAAACTCTGAAGTGATATCTTGCGACAGTTTTATTTCAGCAGTTTTGTACTTTTCTTTGATATTTCGTTGCACTTTTGTGGTTTTTAACAACACGTCTTTGATTTTCTGGAGAATAAAACACATAAATAAAAACTGATATGAGGAAAGTTGATGTGAGAAGTTTTTTTATCTTTGTCTTTGTAGAATCCTCAACATTCGGCCTAGCCTTTCCCAACTATGTTGGGGTCGGTTTCCAGTCTAACCAAATGCATCCGGTTATTGCATGTAATATACTAGTAATTTTACATGGAGCGATTGCCTATTGATCTGTCCTCCACAACCCAGGTACTGGGTAGTACGATATCCCCTGTCTGACTGGATGTCAGATTTCGGGCTTCTGACGACGCGTAACGATTGTTAAAGATTCACGAATGACAGCCGGGACCAACACTGGGAACGAAGCGAAACAAAGCTAAGTTCGTTTAGGTATACTCCGTCTTTCCTTACTTCTGTTTTTGTTTCGCTTAATACGGGGTGTGAACCGAAGTATGAAAATAAGCGGAAGAAAGCTAAACGAACTTAGCTTCGTTTCGTTTCGTTCCCAGTTTCAAAATATGATCTCGTGATTAAGAAGGAATTATGAATAACCGCTAATAAGGACCCTCGGTAATTATGTCTAGAATTTTCTAATACCTTTTATAAAGTTTCATATTGATATATTGTTGCTTCGTGGACCTTAAGCGACTCTTAAGTGGTCGGTTGGATAAATGATACAGGATTTAAATTACCAAATAGTAAATTATGCCACGCTTTGGTAGATTCGAATGAAACGGGCATTAGTACTGTTTAAAAAAAAAAAATGTATTAATTTATATATTAATTGTTAAGAAATATAGAGGCTTTTTTATTTTTTCTGTATTTATTAGAGTGGGGGCTCATTAGTGCGTTGCGTTGCGTTGCGTCGTCGCAGCGTCAACGCTGCGTCGTTTTACTTTTTTTTTTGTGACACGCCACATAATGCGTTGCGTCGACGCACGCGACGTTTCAACGGATTGACGAACGAGAGACGAAGCGGGGGGATGGTGATGCGCTGCGCTGTCGGAGCCTCTGTGGTCGAAGCTCCGGTGCGACGACGTACACTGATCCACTGTACTGTATAAAGTACTATGTGGTTCCACTGCTAGAGGGGTTAACTAAACGTGCGTCGCCCTCCGTCGTCAACGTCGTGCGTCGTCGCAACGCAGGTGTGGTATAAAATGCGTTGATCCGTTATGACGACGCAACGCAACGCACTAATGAGGCCTCACTCTTATTAGCTTCCGCCAGCGGCTTCACCCGCGTGTTATCTTTATAAATTATAGCCTATGTTAATTCAGAGATAGTACAGCATTCTACCGGTGCAGCGGAGAAGGAATTTTTTAATCGGTCCAGTGCTTTTTGAGTTTATTATTCATTACAAACAAAACTATAAATCATTTCTCTATATAATTTTAGTATAGATATTGTCATTAAATCAAGTAGTTATTTTTTAGGGTGGGTTCCGTACCTCAAAAGGAAAAAACGGAACCACTATAGGATCACTCGTGTGTCTGTCTGTCCCTCTGTCACAGCCAGTTTGCTCCGAATCTAATGGATGGATGAATTTAGTTGAAATTTGGTATACTTATGTATTTCTATGACCCAAACACGAACGTGTAATGTAAATAAATGAATTTTGAATATGGGGGTCACTTTTGGGGGTAAATAAGAAAATTAAAAAGTAAGTTTTGCGTTCTGTACCGTGTGACATATCAATATCGTGGACCTTATTGCGAGGATCTCAAATATTTTTATTCATAATTTTAAAATAAATACTTTTAAAGATATTTAAGAAAGTAGATGAAAATTTACCACCTCCCCCCCCCTTATCTCCGAAACTACGGAGCCAAAAAATTTGAAAAAAATGCAGAGAATAGTTCTATGCTTATAGATTACAGGAAAACCTATAAGAAGTCTATGGTCTTAAAAAAACATGGTAAATCACTCAATATTGTGCGTACAAACTTATATTTGCAGTTAATCTTTTACTTAATGCGAACAAAACTAAATCTCTTAAGTTCTTATTACCAAATGTATAGGTTAAGTCTAAATTAGGTCTAAATTTAAAACTCGATGGCAAGATACTAGATTCTATTACGGAAACTGTATTAGACAAATAATGCAGGTAACTGATGTAGCCACAGCTAGGTTAGTATACTTTGCTTATTTCCACAGTATTATGTCTTGTGGCGTTCTGTTGTGGGGATCGGCAGCTGAAGTAGATTCAATTAACATTTTACAAAAACAAAAAATTCGCGCAATCTATAAAATGGGTCCTCGTGAGTCCCATACAAATAAATCATAGAAATATAAATAACAGGAAAAGTAGCATGGGGGCGTGTCTGTGTCCGCGCGTAATGCTCACAATGCTCATGCCTCAGGCAAATGGCCGTCTCCGCTAACTAGTGCGCTTTCGAACGCGATCGTGATAACATTTAAGAATACCGTGTTGATCAGTGGTTTCTTGTAAAAATCGAAGCTAAACTAGAAACTTTATAAATCATAGAACCACTTAATATATATCAGCACAAATATTTTACTATATTTGTGTTGAAAATCATAAAAGAAACAAATCTTAAAATATTTCTTGCCTACTTGCCTTGCTACGTTATTTTTGTTTTCATATATCACAGCGACTGTACTTTTATTTTAGTAAATACATTGCTTCTTTACCACTACCAAAGTATGTCACTAAGTAACTGGAACAGCAATGTAAAAATCACAACACGATACGTTCTTTAAGCGGTTGCATCGTGTAGTACTGCCGCTGTGTCTTGCGACGAGTTAGTGATGTGGTTGTGCAGATCCACAAACGTAGGCTATTGACAACAATGTCGATTGTTGAATGAATTTATATTACTATTAAAGTTTATTCTTCAATTTGTCAACAGTCCTGACCTACCTGACCGGCCTGATTGGAAGACCGATGTGAAATCTTGATCTATTCTCATTTAGTTTTCTCATAATGGTGAAATTTTGCCACGTATTGCTTATTTATATAATTTTTATATCGTTTTTTATTAATATTTTTTTAGGAACTCCCAAAAATTTTAATACTTACAATAATAAATGGGAAAATCGATATCTTTCCGATTTAGTCAATCACTAGCGTATATGTAAAATAAATGGCTTTTGCACAGCACAACGATAGTGTTCGATGTTTTCGTGTGAGTGAGTTGTACGGTGCATGGTAACATGCACGCTGTGTTTGATGGGATAAGGTTTATAATTAATTGTGTAGTACGTTCTGATTTATAAATTACAAGTGTGAGCGCGATCTCGTATTTATTGGGTTTACTGATCTGCATGTGTAGTTGTGGCAAGGTAGAGGGGAAAACATGGTAATATACTTCATAATAATACTTATATATATAACAGATTCATCGTACGGAACCCTCTCCGAACCCACGCGAGTTCAACGCGCACTTGACCGTTTTTTTAAAGAATTTACCAAACAGAATTCATAAAAATTTACTACAGATGAAAACCTAAGTACAAATCCAAACTAAAGATATCGAGCTTTCCAAACTATTCTAACAAAGACAAAATACAATGAAAATAATAACAAAGAAATGCTCTTCACATTGCTCGCTGTACAAACAAATATTAAGGTAGCGAGCAGTCTACTTAGTTACTACAAAGAACTCAAAAATAGTTCACCAAGGTATTCAAAATAAAATTTAGACCTTTGCCTGTTGGAGCAGAAACTTATAATGAGTTTCTCGGACTTGAACGTAGAACCTAGTGAAATTGAGTAGCAAAGACTTTGATACCCATTCTGTTGTTTAAAAGTAAACTCTATGCCTGTTTCGTAGGGTTTAGAATGGTGTGGACAAATGGAAGTAACAACCGGTGCACAGTAGGTTGTAAAATAAACTTTTATTTTGTTCGTGTTCTTTTATTTTCTTAATGTTATTTTACTTAGGCGTTTGATGCGTGTGGATTTCATTCTAGTATTAGGTATATAGGGCACTTTTTTCTTGGTAGTATGATAAAAGGTAAATAAGAGATTATGTTAGAACGGGTCAATGCATCTTTAACACAAAAGGGGTGCACTTAGATAGTTATACTCGTAGTTACCTATCTTTTATACTTACCGATCCTAATAATCGGTGGCGATGAGGAGGAGGAGGACACGGAAGAGGCCTAGGTATACTCAGCAATGGATGCATTGCTGAGTATACCTTACCTAGGCCTTCTCCCTTTTATGCCACGCTTCCCTAGTCTGAGCGAGTCAAATCCAGGTATTTCCCGCGATCTTTAGTAGGTCGCCCACCTGTAATTACTTCTTTTTCGCATGCAATTCGTGACTCCTCACTTCACCTTATCTTTTCTATTTTATTAATCGGTATTTTTTCCTACATAACAGAAAAAAAACGATCTATCGTACATTTTTACCTGAGTCCTAACCTAGTTAAAATGTACGATAGGTCGTTTTGTTTCTGAATTGTCATAAAAAACTACAACTTTGGCTACGCATTTTTCGTCTTTAAATATCAATATTGATTAAAAGTTAAAACTACGAATCCTTTCACCACAGTAAATATTTATTTTTCACTAAATCATCGCTTGCAAATCTGTAACAAAATAAAACATCAAATTACGTATTGTAACACAAAACATTTAGTTTATGCCATTTCGAATTTAACGACGCCATTTTGTAAACAGTAGGTAAAGGACCATAAAATCTGAGAGGTTATGTTCAGGAAACGGACCGCGCGGTGTTAACGCGAAAGCGGACGGCAAATGGCTTTAAAAACTGGGTTGCACATATTTTTCTTTAAGGTTTTTAAAGATAAAGAAAAGAACAACGTTTTTCTTCCTGAGTACTCTTATGTAGCTTTTAAATTCGGTCCCGTATTGTATAAAGTAAGCCAGAATGTACAGCGTTTTTTTATTTTTCTGTAAGAATATTTTCATTAGCAGTCTTGGAGTTTGGTTGTATAGTAAATGGCACTAACCCGTTACGTTGTCAAAAGTTGGGATTACAATATTCGTACACTGACAGATACCCAAAAGGCAAGTATTTTTTTTAAATAATACATTCCTTTCCCAGATTGTCTATTACATGCGGTATTTTTTCTGCACAATTTTGCTGGCACAAACATGCCAAGTGTGTGACAAGCAAAAATAGACCTTAACTGACACCACCACGCACAATTTGGTTGTACCACAAACCTACTTCTTTAAAAATTAGGGGCATAACATTAAAGTTCAAATTAGATTGTTCTATTCAAAAACTCTTATCGCTTATCGCTTATTGCTAGTTCAAGCTGGTACAAGTGCTTGGTATTAGCTGTCGATATGGGCATTAAATAGATTTATCGCGGGTCGCTCGTAAACTCGCCTTAAGCTGTTAAGGGTAAGCCAGGCTCTTTATATAGGATGTAATTTGTAGCCAGTGCTGTTTGATTCTCGCTTCATTAGACAGGATTTTTTTTAAATTGAAATTGTTATAAAATTAATTCAGTTAGGTACCAACATAAAAACAAAAAAACTTTTGTTAATACAATCCTCAAACGTAACGCAAGTAAGCAAATAATTAACTTACTCATGTCACATTTTCCTTACAAAATTATTTGATAAATACAAAATTATATTTTTTCAAGACGAACAATAATTTAGCGTAGTTAAACAGTTATTTTAAATTACTTGAAAAAAAACAAAATCTATTATTTTCGTTTTACCCGACTGCGGTTTAGCCCAAAAGGAGGTTACTATATAAGCTAAATAATTTCCGAAGAATATTGGACACGAGCCTCGCCCAAAAATCCCTAATATCGTTCTCTACCATAAACTTTCATGAGTCTACCCTTTAAGGTCATACCAATGGAGATCAATAAATAAAACATAAAGCCCCTGTCAGGAACATTTCGTCCTATTAATAAAATGGCAGTTTTATTGCCCAATACAGTGTAATTACTGATTTTATCGTGTTAAGGACTTGACATTGTTTGTCTGGTACCTACTCTGTCCGATGTGACGGTCAATTAAAACATTGTTGAATAGTTGAAGTGTTAACAGGCTATTGTAAAGGTTTTATTATTCGTTAAACGTCAATTTTAAAGGCTTCCTTACAGATTGTTTAAGAAAGCACAAAGGTTTTTGCGGTAGGAATAAACTGGCAGAAAACGTCACGTGAAAAAGCCTTCATACTTGTGTCTGTCTCCTCCATATTCGATAAAGAGTGAGAGGGAATTTGGTCAAAATGAAAATCCAAGATAGCGACTGTCAAAATTTTCAAATTTTTCGTCATGGGTGTCGTTTTCATGACTTTCGAGGGTTTTAAAGCCCATAGTGTCGTTAAAATGTAAATCCAAGATGACGGCAGCGAAATTGTAAAATTTTTCGTTATGGATGTTCTTTTCATAGTTTTCCAGGGTGCTAAGTCGATAGTGAGGTCAAAATGTAAATTTTGTTTTGCTTTAAATCATACGTGAGAAGGAACTTCGTTCCTGATGGGGACTTTTTTTTTGTTTTATGGTCATCACGCTACTCCGACGGATTTGTGATTGAACTGCTCTTTCCGCTCTCACTTGGCGTTCTTTTAAGCAAAGTGGGGTACACGGGCTGTTCTATGTTGTAGCGGCTAGGCCTTCGCAGGTAGGCTGCCGTTTAATGTTAGGATAGAGTTTAGAGGGAGATAAAGAAAACTAACTGGTTAGCTTTATACATATAATTGTGTAGTACACGACTAGGTCGTAGGTAAGGGTAACACTTTGACTGGAGCACTTAGATAGGAAGAGTACCGTCCCGAGCTAGAGGTGGCAGATGAGGGCATGCCTGCACAGGCTCAGCAAGAGAGCAAGAGAGCAAAAATCAGATTTTTTTTTAGATCCCAAAGCTCCCCCTCTCTTCTGATTATGTTTGCTATTTAGAGGCAAAAGCATTTTGTTTTTGCAATTGTTATAGGTAATAGGGATGATACCTGGGTAAAAAAATATCTAATTAGTCTATCAGTCAGATAATAAAAAAATATTAGACACGTATTTTTTACATTATCATATTAATACCAAAATACTTAGATAACACGCATTTTAAGTTGGGGAGTGGGGGTCGCTTCGTCACAAGTAACTATAAAATCTATATACTCGTGACGTCATGGCACATTGTAACTCAATGTATCGCCGTAACCTTTAAATTATGTAAAAAAAAGAAAAAATAGGTGTCCAATATTTTTTAATAATCTCCAAGACAGACTAAATTTTTTTTGTCATCCCTATTATGAAATTAAATATGAAAAATATACTTAGGTGAACTTTCACAGGTAAAATTTTTGAGAAGGGGCAGTAGGGTTACGTACCTAAAAACGTTATTATATGACTGTCTTTAACTAATTCAAATAACTGCATTCACAGAATTGGAAAATTGGTTTAGCTAGAAAAACGGAAAGGTACACTTGCCCTTACTGCCCCATCTCAAAAATCCAACCTGTATATCACATACTTGCTGGACACACATGCAAGCTATACCAACACAAATAACCTGTTCACTCACTAATTGATAGCCTTAAGCTAACACTGTTAAACGTTGCATAGGTAGTCAAAGAAACAAGCTAACTTCCACAGGTGCAACTAATGGATAGAAACTTTCTCCATACGTACCAAACTGTGACCCATTTATACTACAAGCCAGGAATACCAACGATGCACTTAGTGCATGCAGTATCGAATACTGTTCAAATAAACCTTGCGCAAGGTCTTTACACATAGTGGCAGATGTCGAGAAAGTATTTAATTAGTCTGTGACTGTCCAAGCAATGATTAACCCGTTTGCTCACAACGTCCATAAATATCGCTAAAATCAACGAGGTTTATTAATAGAGAACGTTGCTTTAAAAAAAGTAATGATTTTGAAAACGGTAAAAAAAATATAGTTATGCTTAGAGTCTTTAATACCTCTCCTCCGGTATATCAAAAATATTGCAGCATTAATTTTAAAATAAATATATGGTAAAGTTGAGGATTAATGTTAAGTACCATGTGTGACGAAAACACGATTCCATAAAACTTTCTCTATAGAAATTACCTAAACTATTGGCGCCTTGGAACCTTCTGCCCGCCGCTCAGTCTCGGTCTCACTCAGTCCGCGAGCAGTATCGTGCGAGCGAGGTAAGGAGTGAATTTGAGCTGAGGTATTATGGACTTTTGAGCAGACGTTCTATCCGTACGTAGACGTACGACTATACGGGATAACGTCACATATAGTCGTAAACTAACTAACTAACTAAACGTAACATGATGTTTTTAATTAGACCTTATTTATTTTAGCTTAATATTTTCTATTCGCACATTTGTAAGTTCCACTGACACGTGGTTGATTGTACTTGTTACTTAAGGTACCTATGTTTTTTTTTTTTTTACATAATTATCAGCAGTTTTCTTCTTCAAGAAACATATAATACTACAGTGGGTTTGGTATTATATAATCTACACTAATAATAGAGAGAAAAGATTTGTATTTTTGTTTGTGTTGAATAAACTCAAAAACTACAGGACCGATATAAAAAACTCTTTCACCTATTGAATGCTATGTTATCACTGAGTAACATAGGCTTTAATTTATAAAAATATCACACGGACGAAGCCGCTGGTTGAAACTAGTCTAATCTAAACTAATATTATAAAGAGAAAATATTTGATTTTTGTATGTTTGTTTGTTGAAACTCAAAACTACTGTGCTGATTTAGAAAATAGTTTCACAAAATTCCTCCATAATAATAATATAATTCTACTAGTCATTTAATTTTTTATTTATAAATAATAAAATTAAATAATAATAATAATTGCAATTATTTAATTCAATATAATTTATAAAGATCGCGGGCGAAGCTGCTGGAGGAAGCTAGTAACTTATAAAAATAAAGCTTGTAGTTCCTCTTAATTGCATTCTCCCATTTCTTACAGCCTCGTTCCTACCTTAAGGGCGATGAAATAAATTGTCCCTATTAACGCCTGTACTAAGTTTTTATTATAGCCGTTGTGCTATAAATAGCTTGTAGCTTTGTATTGCAGGATATATTTTCGGGTGTTTTTAATTCCATTGTGCAAGAAATACGAATTAAGATTTAGAAATATAAGATACTACAATATTATCGCACGAAATTAACGCCCCAATTCAAACATTATGTTTTAATCATTATAATTACACTCAGTTTTTACTATTAAGCCTCGTGCAGACTACCGCGATGCGACAGCGCGACGCGTCTCTAACAAAACAATTTCTAAGAAACCTTCACGGTAGAACAATTAACAGTGCCGCGTCGCGCCAGTCTACACGAGGCTTTAAGCGTTAAACATTAAATACTAAATTAGTTATAGGTACTGATTGTGTGAGAAATTTGTGGTCACATTACAAATCTACGTACGCACACAGTCGCACGAACACGTATATAGGGTCTGGCGTGGGGCACGCCACAATTGCGGCGATAAGTCCCCTCTTTGAGGAGTGGCTTGAGAGGCGCCACGGCATCTTCACCTTCCACCTGACGCAGGTCCTCACCGGACACGGTTGTTTCGGGAGGTTCCTGTTCCGCATAAGGCGGGAGGAAACGCCCGGGTGTCACCACTGTGTGGATCACCCGGAAGACACGGTGGAGCATACGGTGGAGGTCTGCCCGGCTTGGGCGGAGCACCACCGTGTCCTCACGGAGGCAATCGGCGGCGGCGATCTCTCGCGTCCGGCCCTGGTTCAGGCCACGGTCCGGAGCGAGAGTGCATGGGAGGCCGTCACTTCCTTCTGCGCAGCAGTAATGCTCGCGAAGGAGGAGGCGGAGCACGCGAGGGAGAGGCAAGATTCGCGCCCGCGCGCCCCTAGTTACCGCAGGAAACGCCCCGGGCGTCGGAAGTCGCGAGCCGACTTCCGGCCACCGTAGGTGTGGGCTTGCGGACGGTGAGCAATGGGTAGCTCGCCGTCCGATAAGGACCAGGCCCGGGTCGACGGCGCGTTGTGTTCCAAGCGCGCCTGAAAGAGATGTCAGCACCAACTGACGGGGTCCGTAAGGGCCAGGGTTGCGAGTTTGTCCGAAAGGGATATGGCGACCCCGGCACACAGGTAACGGAAGGAACACGGGTGGGTTTTAGTCATTAAAAGTCTGACACACCCTCCCGCTCCGCCCAAAGCGGGAGAGGTTATTTGATAATTTAACACCCAAAAAAAAAAAAACGGTCTGGCGTAGTAGGTACTTCGTTTATTTTGGTTTGTTTTGACGTGAAAGCGGAATTTACGTAGTTTAAATTATTTTTGGGATAAAAAATTACCTATGTAAAAAATTGCAGAAATCGAATCAGTAAACGATTCTGAACATACTTTTATAATGTGAATTAATTAATTATTTACACATTGTACTCGTATATTTTGCTCGTGACTTTGTAGGGTTTAGGCTATTCTTTCTTTGACAGGCAGTTCCGTCACTGTAGAACTATTCGACAAACATAACTTCTAAACTCGAAACGTGTCAATTTAAGAAACAAGAATGTCACGTCATGAGGAACTTAAACAAGAATTTTCCAAATGACAATATTGACCTAAAAGTACATGAGTCTTTTACTGAATTCAAACCGTAATCCCGCATTCTATTTAGAAGCTATGGTCGCACGAATACACGATCTTTCGAACTTTTTGTTCGGCGAATCAGAACGCGTGGTCGCGCCGGCAGAGGGCGGTTTCCGGTTGTCCCAACAAAAACTGACATTATGCACGTGACCGATCGCATATTCGAGCAATTGTCGCTTTTAAATAAGACGCGGCCTAAAGAACCGAAACTTTAGCGTGCAGAGAACGCCAGTCTACAATAAAAATAATACAAGCTTACTTGTCTCACTCAGCGAAGGCATGAGTTTTTATGCGGATTGAGTCTATCACAACAAACAATTATTTATAATAGTTCGTAGTCATAATTTTAGCGCAAATAAACGTATTTTCTTTTAAGGTACTCCTTCACCGGGGCATTCGCCTGTAATATAACGGTCAGCGTCGAGCATTACATCAGTGACGGAGGAGAACCGAGCATTACAGTGCGTAACCTGTAATGATACAATTCGAGCATTACATCAATGACGGAGGAGAAGTGAGCATTACAGTGCGCAGCCTGAATGATACAATTCGAGCATTACATCAGTGAGGGAGGAGAACCAAACATTACAGTGCGCAATTTCTGTTACCATACTTAATCTGAAATTTTACATTACTGGCGAATGCTCGTTAGTCAGGGAGGCAGTATTGTAACGTAATGCTCGAAATCAAATCTGAAATCTTGCATTACAAGTGAATGCTCGTCAGTCAGGGAGGCAGTGATGTAACATAATGCTCAAAATCGAATTTGTAATGTTACATTACAAGCGAATGCTCCCGGTGAGGGAGCACCTTAGTTATTTTTTTCGTTGAACTCCAAACTATCGCCAGAAATTGACACCAAACTAATCAAAACAAAATAAATTCCCTTTCACCGCTTCCGAACATATAAAACACGACTCCCCACTGACTCACACGGACTATAAAAGTTTCTTGCTGAAATGTCTAGTTTCAAATTGAATTATATGTCTCAAAGGACCTGTCGCTTTGACGTTTTTTTATTGACCTGATTCAATCCGCCCCTCGGACGCTAGGTTTTTCCTGTTTCAGTGGAAACCTAACGTGTAAATGTATTTCAGTGTTGGTAACATTTATAGGTATGAATAAATGTGAAAACTACAAATCATATAAAGAAAGAAGAAAGAAAGAAAATACATTTATTCAGCGCAGACTAAAAGGCACACGATGTTAGATATCTCAATAGATCAGCTAGAAAAATTCAAATAAAAAGTGTAAAGTACGGTGTAAGAAATTAGCAGGAAAGTGTGCCTCAAGGCTGCGCCAAAAAGGCCCAGCTCAGCAAAAATGCCAGACAACTACAAGTGCCTGACGCTGATTTTTAACTAGACCGGAAGTGTAAGGTCACGGATGTTAAAATTCAAACTAGCATTTAAATCTTAAATCGGAAAACAGTCCAAATACTTTGATACATAATATGTACACTTACTTATATTAGTTTTCGTCGTATTTTTTTTTTGTATGCTGTTTCATAGAAAAGTGCAATACCTACGCGGTCAAAATGTATGGAACAGCTGCACAGTTTTTTTTTTTAAATAACCGACGTAATATTTTAACGCAGGTTTACAATCATGCCACTCTGTATACCCCACAGTCGAGATATGAGCTACCTACATTATATACAGAAACATGGCACTTTCAGCTTTATCTCCAGGCAAAGAACCTGCAATTCCCGGTATCCATTGACCAAGCTGGCAGAGCTGACCGCTTACCATCTGATTTGCCCACCAAAACATAACCATGAACCAATACAGGTCCTTAACTCATAAAACATTAACTAGTAATTTGCTAATTAATAAAACAACAATATGCTCGCTAGATGACTCGCTATTTGCACGTGCAGGCAATGTGTCATCTTCAATTCAACACACTATTATTAAATCGTATATCTAGAGAACAATAATAAATTAATTGAATTGAGTTAACCTACAATTATTAACTAATGCTTATTTAATACCTACTCTAATTAATGATGTTCCAACAAAAATTCAATCGCAAATAACAAATAATAATTATAAAAATAAATACAAAAAATTCTTTGATTCTCTTTGAAAATGCATCATCCTGTTTAAATTTCATTCAATTTGTAATTAGCATCGACGGGCTGTCTGACCCGCACCGTCGTCGTTTTTGTGCCTTTTTAGTTATTATTATAAACTACCTCACAATGTCTTATAAACTATGTTTTTTACCATAAATTATATATTTCGTTAGTATTAAGATCGCTTAAAAGTGTTTCAACATCCGGACAAACCTATTGAGGTTTTTGTGATGTTTCTGTTTATATTTTATTTTATTCCTTAATTAATAAAAAAAAAAAAAAAAAAAAAATATTAGAATAAATTGCAGTGGAATGCGATAAGAGTTGATTTATTTCTGTGAATAAAGAATTGAATTATTATACGAATAAATTTTTGCATGATCCACCTGGTATTAGAATAATTTGATTACGTAACTACCTTTGCTCGGAGGTTGAAATTATCGCATAGGAACGCACTTTCAGAATAGTAAGTATGCTTTGTCCTAACCCAGGTCATGTCCTACCTGTGTGATAAATTTCATAGAAATCCGTTCAGCCCTTAAAGGTTCCATTCCGTACCAGACCGCACGCGGCAACTGCAAGCGACGTGTCACCGCGACACGAATGGTATCTATGGATTTCTATGAAATACCTTCCGCAGCTAGCGACATTTCGTGTGTAGTTACGGGCGAGCGAAAGGCGACACGTATAGGACGACCGCAGACCAGTAGTGCTGCCATAAAGCTCGAGCGATAACACGTATTTTTCTATCTTCTTTCTATCGACTGGAATACGCAGCAGCCCGTATGGGTTCGGAATCATGAATGCAGCGACATGTCGCCTGCAGTGGCCGCCTGCAGTCAGGTATGGAATGGTACCTTAAGGAACAATATAATAAAGACCTATTATCGGTACTGTACTGACACAACCAGCCTTACCAACGGGTATCGTGTTACCCAGTAACTGGGTTATGGAGGTCAGACAGGTAGTAAGTAGCGTCATGTAAAATACTGGAGTTCAGCTGCATCTGCTAAGACTGGAGGCCGACCCCAATGTAGTTGAGAAAAGGCTAGACAGATGATGATACTGTACTACAGACATACAGAGTCTTTAGTAATGTCAGTTAAAATATATAATAAACTACCTGATGAAATTAAAAATGAACAAAAATTTAATATCTTTATAAATAAATTAAAACAATTTCTAATCTGTAAATGTTATTATAATGTACACGAATATTTAAATGATAAATTTAATAAATAAACAATAATATTTAAAAAAAAAAACGCAAAAATAATTTATTTATAATTACCAATGATAATAATAATATATTTATAATTTAAATAAATATTAATGTTTAAATCCAATTTATGCAGTGGTAAAAATTATATGTACACAATTAGTTATCAGCCTACTTACCTACACAAAACGAAAGAGTAGATTAATATTAAAATTGTTAACAAATATCTATAATAGCCCTCCTCCTAGTTTTTATGTTGTTATGCCCGACAGGGCCCACAATGCTCCAAAACGAATGTATGTCTTTATGTACCTACCACCTAAGTTCACATTGTGGAATGCAATAAACGTATTGAGTATTGAGAGTCACTTCGCATTAGTAATTTAGTATGCATTACAAAATAACAGTGCGGCACTTGTAAAATATGACTTGTTTTAAATTACGGAATAGCACGATTTAATCCAAGCGCACTCATTTATTTATATGCGTTTATTCAATTTGGAACATTTGATATGCTCCATTTGTTCCACATTCGCTTCACAGGGTTCGCCCCACGTTTATAATAAACCCTGTTCGCCTTACATTTTATTCTTTGTAGGGCATTTATTATTTTAGTTCTGTTTCGCCCCATTTTTTGTTCCATATTCGCCTCATTTTTTTTGGAAAATCCTTATATTCCTACTTAGGTAAACCATAGGTCCTCTAATCAATCCAATTTTTTAACAAATACCAATTGAAACTGCCATTTTAACGTACAAAATGTAGCTCGACTCCATCACAAAATCCAATGGATTTAAGAATTAGGAATTCCTCCACCGTTGCCGAGTAACTGTAGCCAGGGGGAATTTTTAAAGCGTAATCGTTAAGATACTGTGAATTCTTTATATCTCCACAACACTATTTCAGTAGGAGATTGTTTATTTAAAAATGGAGGAGGTTTATGGAAGCGCTTAGGAGGTACAAACTGGGACAGGACGATGGGATTTTGGTAAATTAATCATTCTTCGTAAGAAAGGGAGCAATTAATGTTTTATCCGATTCAGTAAGGCCCCGTTCACAGCCTCGAGCGTCGTGACTTGCGTCAAGCGACACGAGTGCACGTCACCTGTTTTGTGTGTCCGTATGGATTGAAGAGCGATGCCTCATATGTAAACGCGGGTACAACTAATATTTAGTAGTAAATTAGCCGATGTTTTAGGCCCAATCCTGGAATTTGTGGTAAAACTCTTAAAAAGTTATAGGACGTTTAAGGTGGCTCCTCAATTCAGACGTCTGAATTGAGGAGCCACCTTAGAACTTGAAAATGAGCCGACGGATATTTTTGAAAATTTGTTAAGAATTAGTAGTGTTTATTAGCGTAGGCTGTACAAAAAAAATGGGTTTTGTAGGGCCGAATTTGAGATAGCTACAATGCTTTAATTTTTCATAAAAGTTTCGTCGCAGTGACTCGTGGCGTGCTCTAAAGAACATCTTTCATTTGTTTTCTCCGCAGTTGCTGTCGCAAGTCGCTTGAGCGTAAAGCTTGTGGCCACGGGGTATGGCGATTTTAGAGATTTCTACTTCACAGGGGCTTTTTGATACACAATTATACAGGTTGTCAGGGACATCGACGCGAAGCCGGTTACCATAGATTTAGTACATGATTCTGAGCCCCCCCTGAGTTGAAATTGTGCATCGGTTATTTTAAAAAAAACAGCTGTTCCGTACATTTTGACCGCGTAGGTATTGCACTTTTCTATAAAACAGCAGATTTTTTTATAGATAACCGTTTCAGAATCATGTACTGAATCCATGGTAACCGGCTTCGCGTCGATGTCCCTGCCACCCCGTATTAAAACTTCTTGTAAGGATTACCCCTTAGAAGTCAGATAGGCAGGCGCTCCATGTAAAATACTGGTACTCAGCGTCATTCAGTTAGACTGCTGACTTCGGTTTAAAGAACTTTACTCTCATTAAGATAATTGACAAGACTTAAATATAGTTGGGAAAAGGCAACGCAAATGGTGATGAAGAAGTCAATAAAAGCTTGTAAAAAAGGTTGGGTAGCAGGTGGCGCTCTGTAATTTCTGCCTATACCCATGGAAATACCTAGCCTACATATTTAGCCTAATAACTGACGACATACGTGTAATTCAAGTATGTACCATATCAAACGCTTCATTAAGGTGGTAAAGAGTTTTCTAAAGCGCTAATGAGCCATAAGGCAACAAAGTTATTATTTGGGCTCTTAAGAAAATATAAGAACTGCGTACATTATATAATACGTGTAACCTACCTCACGACTTAGAGTTCTTGAAATAATTGAGCTTATTTCACTGCCAATTTCCGATATGGTATAATACTGCATCTCATCATTCAACCCAATATTACATGAAAAGCACTGCATTGTTGTACACCTTAGATACACTAACAACAACAAAAATATAGTTGGTGCAAAGCAGCTTTACAAATATTTTTTGTAATCAATACAGTCATGTAAAGTTGAATTAGATTTGGTTAGGTTAGGAACTATTAATTTGTGAGTGTTTTAAAAAAAACGTGATAATGTCCAATACTTACACAAAGCTAGTGAAAAGTCCGTTTAACCTATGTCCAGAGTATATCTATGTACAGCACAGTTGTTGAGCTCCAACGAAAGAACGATCGCAGCCAAATCACAAAGTCAAGTCCAAATAGGTTAGCCATGCTGTCAGGGTGGAAGAAATCAATCAAAAGTCCAGGGAAGATAAGCCAAATCAACATTAAGGAAATCACACATGAGAAATAACACTCCAGAGACGGGAAACCAACAAACAGAGGCGAGAAACCGAAACGGAATGACATAAATTGACATTCATGGTAAATAACAACAAATAATAAAAATAAAAAAAAATTGTTCGCCTTGGAGCACAGTCTTTTGGCCTGTCAGAAAGATAACCAAACGCATATAAATAATCTGAAATGTGAAATAAATGTATTTTTTTAATTTTTTTTTTTTTTTTTTTTTTTTTTTTTTTTTTTTTTTTTTTTTTTTTTAAAAAACGTTGCCCCACACTAAGAATTTCTTCTTGTATCGTGGGTGCGTTTACAAACATAGAAACTCACATACACTAACACCCAGACCCGGAACAACTACTTGCAGATCATACAAATATTTGTTCCGTGCGGGGATCGAACCCGCGACACGTTACGCAGCAGTCGATCGCTCAGCCACTGCGCCAACCGTGTCGACCAACCATCGGAAGAAGTGTATCACGAGATTGCCAGATTAAAATTCTTGGGTTGCAAGTTATTAACATCTTTGAACGACAATTTCAGGTGGTACAAATGTATAAATAAATCCAATATATTTTTTTCCAGAATCTGCGTATTTTTTCCTGTATTTTCGTACCTTTGTTCTTTAGGTACATTGTCTGGCCACAGTTGTATGGAACAAAAAACACCTCCTTTCAACCAAATCAGCCGTGACAGACGGACAGCCAGCCAGCCAGCCAGACAGCCAGACACCTGAAGCGGTACCGTTTTTTTCCTTTTAAGGATACCCTAAAAACTAATCATATGGGACGCTGTTGCTTATCCCCTAAACAAAATCATTTTCCTTGATGTCTTTTCCCTAATCCTACAAGCAATTTCCCATACACGTATGTATGGTATCTATTAATATCATATTCAATTCTCAAGAGCAACTACTCGATAGATATACATAACAAAGCCCTGTAAATTGACACAAGGTACGCCCCAGAGGTTGTAACCATAGAAACCGTGGCACAAGAGGATTAGTGACCACAACACGCAGGTATACCCACCAACTATTGTTAAATGATGTCACTGAATAGATAGGCACAGTGCGTTCATTATATGTTGATGCGTGACGCGATTGGAAGCACTGACTTTTGCAGTCTTGTCCTATTAGTTCGTGGCTTAGTAATACCAGCCGCATGGGTCGATCCATCAGGTTAAGCTGCGCTTGCCGGGGTTGGTCTGTGGATAGGTGACCATCTTTACATAACGAGACTCCTCCGTGCTTCGGAAAGCATGTTAACCCGTTGGTACCAGCTGTCATTCGTGGATCTTTGACAGTCGTTACGGGTCGTCAGAAGCCCGAAAGTCTGACAACCAATCTTACCAAGGGGTATCATATTACCCAGTTACTGGGTTATGGAGGTCAGATAGGCAGTCGCTCCATGTAAAATACTGGTATTCAGCTGCATCCGGTTAGACTGGCAGCCGACCCCAACATAGTTGGGAAAAGGCTAGGCAGATTGATTGATCCTACTATAATCATAAATGTGAAAGTTTGTATGTTTGGATGTTTGCTAATCAATCACGCAAGAACGGCTGAATGGATTTGGATAAACTTTGGAACACAGATAGTTTATAATCTGGATTAATACATCGAATACTTTCTATCCTGGTAGTACGTTCCTGCGGGATAATTTCCAGCCTCCACGCGGGCGAAGCCGCGGGCGAAAGCTAATATTATATAATCAAATAAGGAAAAACCGGCCAAGTGCATGTCGGACCACGCACAATGAAGGGTTCCGTAGTTGGGATGAATTTATCCCAAGAAAAAACTTAACATTGTAGTTGAAAAACGTGTTCTCCAATACGAAATGTATGGGAGATCATGTTTTGCAAACCGCAAATTTAAGTTGGTTGATTATTTCACAAATCCAAGTACAACCATTTAGCTAGAAGGGGGGGGAGGGACACTTGACTATAACAAAACATTTCAGTTATAAGTTTAATATTTCGCAAACGGGTCCCTGAATCCAAAAATGGTTTTATCAAACTCACAATATTTTAGAAACACCTTTCTAACGATACCCCACAACAGGGCGTAGATGAGGAAAAAAAAAACATCCCCACTTTACGTGTAGGGGAGGTACCCTAAAAAAAAATTGTTTCTTGATTGTATTTTACCACTTTGTCGGCATGATTAATATGTATACATATGCCAAATTACAGCTTTCTAGTACTAACCGGCTCTGAGCTAAGCCGCGGACAGACAGACGGACAGACAGACAGACAGACGGACATGGCGAAACTGTAAGGGTTCCTTGTTTACTACGGAACCCTAAAAAGGGAGTTTTTTTGTTTGTTACGCTTTCACGCTTAAACGTCTGAACTGATTTGGATAAAATTTGGCACGCGGGTAGACCATGATCTGGAATAGGATGTACGTTCCCGTGGGATAATTTCCGACAAGCACGCGGGCGAAGCCTTTGGCAAAAGCTAGTTGTCAATACTTTCAGTACTACCAATCATATGACTACAAAATTCAGTGCTACCAATGGCGTCACGAGACAAGTTATAATGAAAGCACTCTACAGAAGGCCGGCTCCATACAACGAGTGAAACAATTTACCATTCCGTACCCGTCCGCGACCGCGGGAGGCAACGGCAGGCGACGTGTCGCTGCGACACGACTGGTTTCTATAAATTTCTATGAAATACCTTCGTAGCCTAGCGACACGTTGTTGGCAGCTACAGGCAAGCGACAGGCGACACGTATAGCCCGACCGCAGACCAGTAGTGGCACTAATGCTCGAGCGAAAACACGTTTTTCTATTTTCTTCTACCCACTGTAATACGGGCTGCTGCCGCCTGCGGTCGGGTTCGGAATCATAAATGCAGCGAGATGACGCCGTGACGTGTCGCCGTGACATGACGCCGCGACGTATCGCCGTGACTTGACGCCGCGCCGCGACACGTCGCCTGCAGTTGCCGCCTGCGGTCGGGTACGGAATGGCATTTCACACAAATGCCAGTCGCGAGTACGCTTGCACTCGCTGTACGTGTAAGCGTTTCTGTGTGCGTGCATTTTCCCTAGTTTATTAGAGTCGACCTACTGTAAAATTTTATTTTGTGTAGATGTTCCTGCCCATTGAAAATCTTTGTAGGTACTATTAGAAATAGTATTGAACAAATCATCTGTCCCTTTGTTGTGGTTTCGGCACAATAGTTGTTTGTTTTGGGATGGCTTTGACTCTTGTTGAAAGTTTTGTGGTTTTTAGAGCGGATTTTTGACCATTTTAAAAGGAAAACTTTAAACACTAAGTAGACATTTTTCGACCTAGAAATAGGTATTATTGTCATTGATTCTACACTATCATGTTTAATTTAAAGCTTTTTAATTTTTTACCAATTGCAAATCAAACAAGGTGAAAAAGCTGGTATCACACCTCAAAGGCCGCGATCCGCGATACGCGATCGGTCGCGTGCATTTGTCATTTTTTGTTCGGAAAACCGGACAGCTCCCTTCATGAGCGTACCGGGCGGGGGGGCAGGGAAGGGCAGCTGCCCCCCCTGGATTTTGTATGCCTAAGCACCTACCTACTGTTATGTCAGAGTCACGGCAAGACTTAGGTACTTTACAATTACAATATAATATTATGCATGAATTTTAGAAAAAACCGCACTGCGCATCCCTTTTTGTTGTATCATGCAAAATACGCGATCGCAGGTAGCAAGCACAGGCTCGCTCGTTAACCGCCGCCGGGGCCGACGGTTTTAAAGGAGCCAAACATAGGCGACGAAAAATACGTATATTCGTTCTTAACCCATATCGAACTATGTAAAACATGCTAAACGTGCTGGGGGGCTTAAGAAATTTCTGATTTGCCCCTCCCTGTGGCAAAAGCTGGGTACGCCCATGGCTCCCTCTGTCGGCGCGGCCACACGTTCAGGTTCACCGAACTAAAGTTCGAGCGATCTTGTATTCGCGCGACGATCGCTTTTAAATAGGATTGGATCGGGGTAATATCAAATACTCGTATAACGTAAATGACAGAACAATAAATCCTCGTGTTGCTATCTTTGGTAACTGTTCCCATAAATCAGCACCTGTATACCATGCTTTTATCTTTTACAATGGTAAGACAGCCCATGGGTCCTATCATATTCCCTGAAGTCCCATTTATCAAAAACCCGGACAGCACTGTGCAGATTTCAGTGTTACAAAATAAACCGAATGGGGATGAAATACGGATTGTTTTTAAGTGTGACCAGTGATGTGATTGCTTGTTTTTTTGGTATAGTTTAGAGAAAAATATTTTTCGCGATTTAAAGGGCTCGTTGACCAGTAATGTTCATGGTTGCCTGTGTTAACATTTTGATAGAGTTGTGAACAATTTTTTGCGTTGCTTAGAAATAAAATAAAATGTAAAACCTACATTCACTTATTGACGCACAAAAATTAATATGAAAGTCAGAATAGTTAGGTCTCAGACAGTTTTTCCAAGAACAGAATGCATTAATTTACTGGACAAACACTATCTTCATTGAAATGTGCCTTAATTTGCTGCTAACAAAATAAATACAATTATATTAACAAAGTTTTAGTGAAATAAACTGTTTCAAATATTCTAGCAAATAAATCTCATCTAAGTTAAGTGTTTGATTCCGACATAAAACAAATACACACTAATATTATAAAAGCGAAAGTAAGTGTCCGTCTGTCCCATTTCACTGAATGGTTTTCACTTGCTTCTTTGTCCCAGACAATTACCCTGCCGCGGCAGAAAGCACAGGCTGTTTGCTGTGCCTTCATATCGCACCGTTACGCCTGCTAAGTGCTCATATACACGAGTGGCACTTTGGCGACGGCAGCCGCCTACGTGTCGACGCATTACGGCTGCTGCCAACCAGTGTCGACGGCTGCAGTTGCCTCTGCCATTGGCAACGTGCCGTTCGTGTACATGAGCACTAAACCCCCAGTACCTCGCACTCTAGCCGCACTTAATGATCTCTTGAATTCTAATCCAACAAACAATCTGTTTGCGGATGAATGGACGAAGATTTTATTGGCATGTCAGAACAACTGTGATTGGGATTCATGAAAGTATTTTATTTTGTTTTATGTTTTTACTTGAACTTTATAGTTTTATATTTTCTATTTTACTGTTTCTGTTTTTTCCCAACTACGACGAAGCAAAACGGAGGATTAAGATTTTGACCGGTATGTATGAATGTTCATTTCTTACCTCATAACTTCTATACTACTGATCGTAATTCGACAAATGACGTTTCGTTGGAAGCGTCTTGATTGTCCGCTAGTTATAGGAGGTGACGTCACATTAAATTCAATATGGCGCCCTCTAGAGGACATAAAGTCAACAACAAAAAAGTGATAATGCCATGTTGGGTATCCAATGAAAGGGCTTGACAAGCATATTATTAATATGTATATATATCTTTTTGTCTCAGTAAATAATATGTTTAAATTGTTAAAAATAAGGATAAGAGAAACTGTACTACGTACGGCGCAGCTGTAAAATTAATTTTTATTATACGAGAAAACCTAAACAAAAAAACATTTTAGCGGCTCTGCAAATACATTATCACGAAATTATAACCCCGAAATAATTTAAATAAAAAGTCAGTTCAAAAACTAAAACCCGTCTACAAAAGATCACGCTCTAAAAAGTATGAAACAAGAAAATATTTCAGTTTCATACTCTACTAATTATTGTAATTGGTTTTAACTGTGTTAGTTAAAGTTACTGGGTATCCTACAGGCAGATACACCTCTGCCTAGCCTTTCGGGGAATACAAGAGTAATGTTATAATGTTATGTTAATTAAAGTTAAATAAATAATTAATTAAATATTTAACAGCTGAACAGATTTCGATTAAACTTGGCTTGGATTAAATTCACGATTTTCCGACCTACACGCTGGCGAAGCTGCAGACAAAAGCTAGTACATCGTATGAAATTAACATCCACTGAAAGATAAAATTAATCCGGTTCTGGCTATTTCTGCATTTAAAATTTTTAATGCAGCTACAAAACGACACTGACCATTCCAACTTACCTGCATAAATCTAGATTTGAGTCAAAAATTTCGACAAGACTGGGAATGGGGACAACTTAATTCCCTTTATGAAAGAACATCCAACCAATTTTTTATCCCTCGAGTGTTCAGTAACTAAGATTTACAAGATAATTATTTCGTGTAGGTGTGAATTTTACCTCTAGTATACTTTAGTACCAGGCTAGCTCTGCTCGGAAGATTTTGTTGCTTTTTTCGTATTTTCCCAGATATGAGACCTAGCTGGATCGATTTTTCGCCCTCGTATACCCCTGTATTGCAACTTTCATCGAAATCGTTAGAGCCGTTTTCGAGAATGTGATTACAAATACATTAAATAAATTGCTATTTTAATATTACAGGATTACTATACTACGTAGTAAGTGCTCTCTAGGAAGATGAGTTAGTGAAAAATTTGTGTGTTGGGGCCCATCTATTTGTCCATAGGTCTACATATGTATGTATGTCTTACCAATCCGCACTGGGCCCGCGTGGTAGATAGAGAAAGAGACAGCCCACTCCCTCTAGAAGAGAGGAGGCCTGTGTCCTTGGAGTGAAACCATTATAGGTTTAGATGTGAATGTGAGCAGTTTGAGTTTTGACCTTATTACCGTGAAGACTTAAAGAGCGACAGAGGGACCAAAGAAAGGTGGATGGATTGTGAGAGATATTTTGAATGAAAAGGGAGTGAATGATATCATGACGGCTGCGAGAGTGCAAATAGAAGCCCTCTGTGCTCTGCGTCCGGTGCTCTGTGTCGCAACATGCCGTGTTCGGGCTCACGACAAGTCAATCGTCATCCTGAGGATGCCTCATTAACACGTGTCGATTTCTTACAGGGTTTTTCATGACTCTTTAGGAATAGTTAAGCGGAATAGGTTACTAAATATATATGCGTCTATTGTATTTTCTAAGCAGGGCAAAAAGCGGGGCTGCATACCTCGTGTACCTTAACTGTACCTAGGTACAGTCAAAGTACCCAGATAAGTAGTTATCCAGCTAATAAGTAGATTACTACTAGATACTCTTTGGGTGTTTGTGCTGTTGTCGTTTGTTTGATTGGTAGATACTGTATTAAGCTTTTTTTGTGTGAATATTGAGTGCGTTAACTTGTGTCAAGTAAATTACGACTCCGTGTCATAGTTGCGACAAATACTCGACAAAAATGCTAGGGCGACAGTATGATATGTCGACTATCAGCGGTGCAAATCAGCTCGAGGAATGTTAGTGCGATGCGTAGTAAAAAAATCTGCATGTACCACCAGCTACTTCTTTATTTTCTTTCTTTCTTTGTAACCAGTAGTCAACCGACCATACATCCATCCTCACTCATCGAGGTTGTTTCAATGAACAGCGTAACTTTTAATAGTTGTGCCATTTTATTATTATTATATTTCTAAAAGCAAGCATAACCATAAACTCTGCATTTACTTTTCTATGTAGGTCACCGCATTGCAGTTTCATCATCAGACTGTTACGGTCTGCCGCATAACTATTTTAAAATTTCCTATTCCACATGTTTTTCTCTCAAAACTCATGATTCTTTCTCAAAACGATGGAAGAAACCGATATGTCCTTGAATAAAAAAATCCAATATACAATGTCGCCCATGGGCATGTGACCACCCGTATTTTTCTGAATATTCATGAAAAATTATAGAAAATTAACTTTAAAAGGGGGGTCTATCTTTAATATTTTTCATGTTATTCAATTTTTTATGTTTTTAGTAGCGTTTGCCATATCTTCTATGTTATTGGCTCGATTTGTATTCTGTTTATTATTTCTAATAGCTTAAGAGTTATTTTATCGGATTAACTAAAAAGTAAAATTTGTCGACTATGAAAAACAAACGGAGGTGAAGATTTTTTTTTCCAAAAAAAACAGTATTTATTTTAAAAAACATAAGTGAAATTATGTTAATTATACATAAAATTATAGCGGGATACTGAAAAAAATAAATAAGAAAAAATGAAAAAAAAAAACAATTAAAGATAGACCCCCCTTTTTAAGTTTATTATCGATAATTTGTCATGGATATTCAAAAAAATACGGGCGGTCACATGCCCATGGGCGACATTGTATGTGACATCTACAAACCCGCACTGGGTCCGCGTGGTGGATAATGACCTGTTCGTCTGGGAACATTATAGGCTGATTTTTATGCATGTTTTTCTAATTTGCTTATCTTAATTGCATTATTTAAATGTCGGTGACCAGTTTCTGACAAACCATTGCTAGCCAACGCTTAATTAAACTCCACTTTTAGTTTTGTAGTAGAAGGAGCTCGTGGCTAAGTAATAACTGCTGCACGGGTCGATCCGTCAGGTTAAGCTATGCTTGCCGGGGTTGGTCTGTGGATGGGTGACCATCTTTACATACTGAGACAACTCCGTGCCTCGGAAAGCACGCTAAGCCGTTGGTCCCGGCTGTCATTCATGGATCTTTGACAGTCGTTACAGGTCGTCAGAAGCCCGAAAGTCTGACAACCAGTCTTACCAAGGCGTATCGTATTACCCAGTTACTGGGCTTTGGAGGTCAGATAGGCAGTCGCTCCATGTAAAATACTGGCATTCAGCTGAATCCGGTTAGACTGGAAGCCGACCCCAATAAAGTTGGGAAAAGGCTAGGCAGATTGATTTTTTAGCATTGTTGTAACATATGGCATACTTCAACAAATTTTATTTATTTATTTATTTATTTTTACTTTAACATAAAACGGCCAAAGGCCAATTACATTAGTTAAAGACACAACACACTATAGTACAAAAAGAATACAGCTACTCGACAGTCATACGCTCATCTCACAATACTCCAGACATGTTGACAAGATCTTCTTCCATTCATCCGCGAACACATCACAGTGAGGCTTAGCGTCCAAGAGAGCGTTCAGCGCAGAGAGCGTGCGAGGGACAGGAGACTGGGCTCGAGCGACGGTTCGACTCCAAGGCACGGCGAACAATCTGTGCCTCCTGCTACGGTTATAGTTCATGGGAGCAAAAAGACGGGACAGTTCGTCATGCAATTCAGGAGCATCTGTTTTTCCTTGAAGGATCTTACACATATTAATAATTTGGTCATTTTTTCTTCTAACCTCAAGAGAGTTATAACCTAAACAGCCTAAAAGAAAGTTCGAGGGATACATAAAAGGATAATATCCATTCAAACGTTTATATAGATACCTAAGATAAGCTTTTTGTACCTTTTCTAAGAGTAAAGTGTACTTCTTTTCGTGCGGGTTCCAGACGCATGCACTGGACTCCAGTTTGGTACGAACCAGTACATTAAAAATAGATTTAATAGCGCTGGTGTTGCTAAAATCTTTAGCATTGCGCAGAACGAAACCTAATCGCCTAAATGAATCATTTGCTACCGTTGCCATGTGATCATGAAACGTTAGCTCAAAAATAAACGCGCTCTGTAATTTTATACATTAGAGATGAATAAAATACCCTTCACGAGTAGCTATGGGTATGTATGGCGCACCCTAGCAGTTCGACCCGGTAAGTACCACTTTGCTGACAGGCTAATATTGTAACCAAATTAAGAGATAAGTATTCTATAACAGCGATTCTTAAAGTGGGTTCCGCGAATCAGTTACATTTATCAAATCATTTTGTTGGCTGTCAAATAGGCAATTCGAAAATAACAAATATTAGTTTGGAATATAGCATTAAAAATAATAAGATTAACACATTACTGTCGTTTAGAATTCGGCTCCAAATTAGGGAATACAACTATCGGACATAAAAATTAAGTTTAAAATTGTAATTCATAAACTGTGAAACAGTTCAATTCTTCACATTAAGTGTGTTAGTTAGGAGTATTCCTTGTTTGGTTTTTTACTCTTATTTTAAACAAAACAAACTCATTTTCGCATTTATAATATTAGTTAGAAAGGGAGTTGTCGAATGTTACATGCCCCTTAAAAGTTTAGGAACCACTGTTCTATATTATACCCCTAATAAGGGCGAATTTCCCCAATGAAGCTGATCAGCACACACCCACGCTTAAGAGCTGTAATTTCTGTGGAATACTGACATTTACAGCTCTTGAACGCGGTATAAACGTGCTAATCATGTGCTAATCGTTTTATTGGTGAAATTCGCACTTAGAGAGGTTAAAGAGACCAGAGGTTTAATTCCCGTATTTTAATATTTACATTCTAATCTCAGTTTCAATTTGTCAAGAACACATTTTTGACTAGTTTTTGACATTGACGGTCGCTGAGATGAAAATGCGACTATATTTTGAACTTTTTTAAATACGGGTTTTGGCCTTCCACATTTGATCACCAAACATTCTGACTTCCATCACTTAATCGGTGTAGGGTGAAGTGTGTATTAATAGAATGTATTATTACTTTTTATTGAAAAACACTACACCCTACATGTGTGTCACCATTTCACAGAATATCCATTTGAAAGTGACATTTTCCAGCAAATGATAATCTATCAAAGAACCTGGTACGATCGTTGGCATCCGCTGCTGTGCGCAATAAACAAATTGTTTTGCATGAGGCATTCGATAGTTCGGTGCTACTGTTGTTTCCATACTCGTTTGTTTTGGGTCTAGATAAAGTGACATTCGGTCAACGATAAAAGTCAAAAATGACATTAGCTACCGAAAAGCAGAAAGTTGAAAATCTTTGTAGAAATACAAAACGCTTTAAAAGTGATTGGCACCTTGTCGCCCACATGAGTTTTAATTGAAGTTTAAATATACTTAAGAAATGGATATTGAAAAGGTAGGCCCTTTCTTATGCCATGACTTGCGTTATAGGCATCCAAGGGATTATGGATGGTCTCCATTTTGCGCTAAAGACTGAAGTCTGCGATCATAAATCGAAATAAGACCAGGTTGAAAATAATATGCTGGACTTTCCGAAGATTTAATAAATACCTTCTGAAAAAAGGTTGTCAAATCTATGGTCTATCTAGATCATATTATCTATCAATTTGGAAAATACTAATATTTTAATCATAATTCACACACTTTGAGAGACACTAAACGCCCATAGGCGATATAACAATAAAATGTCTATTGTGTCTCGTTCAGTGCCCTTGAATGCGTTAAGATGACAATAGATGATCATCATCATAATCATAAATGTGTCATCGTAAACTCTGAACCAAGCAAACAACCACAGACGAGTATCCCAAAACATATTAAGTCTCGGAAATGTCTGTTTCTGAGCAAACATTTTACTTCAAAACCCATAGTAGGGCCACACGTGTTAGGAATTCAGTTTATAACGCGGCCGCTCTTCGAAAATATTTGTGCGAATACTTTGAAAAATATCCCATCCAATCCGGGCGCGGCATTTGTGCAGTATGCACTACCCGTCCGGCGGGAATGATATTATAATTTGTGCTACCTTACTTTAGCTTGAAGCTGCGGTAAAAGTTGTTTAGCTCTGCTGTTATTCAGGGAAGTTTTGTATATGGAGCTCTCTTTTGTAATTTTTTTTATTTTGAGAGAAGAGCTTCTTTTGATTTGATTTAAGGGCCTAGTACACGACACTTTGAGCATAGGCGGTTGGTAATTTGGCGACTGCATCGCGTTTTGGCGACTCACTGCGTTCAGTTTGGCGATCGCTTTTTGTCTGTCGCTTTATAGAGCTTGTGAAAATAGCGATTTTCACAAGCTCTACTCAGCAACCAGCGGGTTGCCGAGTCTAAAAGTATCATGTCTCTTTTTATTTTACTTTACTTTTCTTTTTCTCATCTTTCTCTGCGTGTCAGATTTACACATTATTTTTTTTCATCTATTTTCTTTCTGATATTCAAAATTCAAAAAAAAAACAAATTCAAAAGTCATTTATTCAAACTAGGCTGAGAATCAACACTTTTCGAACGTCAAAATTACATAAGACAGTCCCCCAAAACGTCCACCCTTCACCACTTCCTAGTGCACTAGCTGGGAAGAAGAAGTGGCGCAACAAACTCCCCAGCAGCATAGCTGTCTGTTCAGTTAGAAGAACAAAAAAAAAAGATTCTATATAATAGTATTCCAAATAATACATTACGCAACACAAAACACAATTTAAATTATTAGCCATATGTTAGCTAGCACACGCCAATATACCACACAAAATCATCGAGAACTATACTCAGGCAGAAATAAAAACTAAACGTAAACAGAACTTAATGAGGATATGAGGAAGTTATTTTGATTTTTTTAATTTTACTGCATGTTAATCATTTATTCAAACAAAATATGCACCCTAAGCATACCCAACTTACCTACATTAAATTTCAAAGTAATACTGACGCACCGAGTTAGCGTACTTGATTACATGATCCGACATAGATGGAACGAACACTCGCGGGTTCTAATTAACGTAGCAGAGTGAGTTGTAAGCTTGCCGGGTAAGAATGGGAGTGCTCCATCACTTTAGTAGCGTGATTATATTATGGTAGGAAGCAAGGCAGATTGGTAAACCACTATGTGGGAGAACTAGTAAATTTTGCCCATTAATGAAAATACACATACTATTTAGTTAACATCATTGAAAAAAACAAAAAAAAAGCAAAGAGGAGCTCGTGGCTAAGTAATAACCAAAAAAATATATTTTCGTGTTAAATGATTTTCCTTATAGTTACACATTAAAAAAAATACTGTAGTCTTCATTGTAGTTGTCAGTCTATATAAGTGTTAGGTGACTGTTAATGAGAAATCCCGTGTGTTTATTATCTATTGTCATATTTATTATTATACTGATAGCCATTTTTCAGGATGAATCAGTAAGAATGCATCAGTCAGTGTATCAGTTTTGTGGCATTAGGTATAGTATATTGGAGTCGAGAGCCGACTTCCGGCCACCGTAGGCGCGGGCTTGCGGACGGTGAGCAATGGGTAGCTCGCCGTCCGATAAGGACCAGGCCCGTGTCGACGGCGCGTTGTGTTCCACGCGCGCCTCAAAGAGATGTCAGCACCAACCGACGGGGTCGAAAGACCAATGCCTGCTGGGGCTGCGGGTTTGTCCGAAAGGGATAACGCGGCCCCGGCATACAGGCAACGGAAGGAACACGGGTGGGTTTTAGTCAGTAAAAGTCTGACACACCCTCTCGCTCTGCCCAGAGCGGGAGAAGTCATTTGATGATTTCCCATCCTCAAAAAAAAAAAAAAAAAAAGGTATAGTATATTGCATGCAGGAACGCAGGCGTTCATTAATTCAATAAAAACGAAAAACTTCGCAAGCAATGAGAAATTGCAACTGAAGACTGTAGACTAAGGGCCGAAACACATAACCGCGTTGCGACGCCGCAACGCGGTTTGCGTTGCGGTGTTGCGAAAAAGAGCATTATGTGGTATAGTAGGGTAACCAGTTCCTCGTGATTTTTGATTGTGGATAGACGTGTCTCTGCCATGGATCGTCGTAAGAAACTTGTTGATTATTTGTTATTAAGAAGACATTACTCTGTTTTAAATATACGACAAAGAAGATACTATATTATGGCTATGAATCCCGATGACGAGTATTTTTCTCGAAAATACCTGAACCGAAGATGTAAATAAATCGATGTCAACGTCAGAAATTTTAATTTTAAAACTGCTTCAGAGTAGACGCGTGTTGTTTGCAAGAGTGATAGAAACAAACTGAATCATTGTCAACAAGTATGACGTCATAAGCTGGAATTTGTGCCGCGGAGCGGCGCCGCGCCGCTTAAATCGGCGCTGACGCCACTGCCAATTTTAGCGGCGCGGCGCCGCAACGCGGTTATGTGTTTCGGCTCTAACTAACTGACTAGAAGCCTGTGCACACGATGCGTTGCGGTACCGCGCCGCAAAGCGCGTAAATTGTCATCTGTCAAACATCTGTGTTTTGACAACGCACTTGTACAAACAACTGAGCGGTGCCACTCCGGTGTCGCAATGCTTACACCCCTCCCCACCTCGTCTCGCGGACTGCAAGTCCAGTGTACGTGCGGTACGACGCCGGAACGCACCGTGTGGCATACCATGGATATTTGTGTGTAGGACGCCGTAGCGACACTGCTCCGGCGCAACGCGACCGCCGCAACGCATCGTGTACACAGGCTCTAACTGCTTCTCAACTGAACGTTGCTTGCTCCTGCGTCACTAGTACTGAGTCTCTGTATATTTTGGCTGCTGCGACCAAAAATACAACCGTATAGTAGGTATACAGGGATGTTTTATAAAAATAACATAACATCACGCCTGTACCACAAAGGATTATACAGAAGTGTACCATCAAAGAACTTCATATCTAACCAGTTTCAAAACAAAATGCCGTGAACACGATGACCACATCTGTTAACGGCCCGGTGCTATAGCCGCCGAGCGCTGCAAGCAAGAATAGTTCTAAGGGCCGAGTCACACCGGAATGGCAGCGGCCGGCAGCGGCTGCCAGCGGTCGCCCGCGGCTGCAGGCGGCCTCGCGCGACCTCCAGATCCCACGCTCCTAGTCTCCTCTTGACTAGTTTAGTTTCTACATTACATACGCGCGGCCGCCCACTGTACCGCGAGCGGCATCGCGTCGCCGCTGGTAGCCGCGGGAAGAACCACCAACAAGAGGCGCGTGGCGCGCGGCCGCTCGCGTCATCGCGACCTTTTCAATCTTTTCAAGCGATACTGGTCTTTTAACTATGTAGATAAAGTTTAAAATTATTTCACACTGAAAGTGCTCGCCGCGTCGCTGCCGGTCGCTGCCATTCCGGTGTGATCCGAAGCTTACGGTAGTTAGATATGAACTTCTTAGATGGTACCTATAGTTCACCTACATTTCGCCAGTTATGTTAAGGTCCCATGTAATAAGGGGCCGAGCCTATTGCCAATAACCGGGCACAAATCCAGACTTTAGACTGTTACTGAGAAATTCCAGATAGAATACCCAATAACACTTTATTTGACCCGGGAATAGAATCGACCACAGACCAACGTGGCAGCTTAACCAATATGGCTGTTATTTTAGTATATTGTAGTGTCTTACGAGTTCCTCGCGAACGAAGTCGAATGCAGAAGCTAGTAAAAAATCTCGTTGTTTTATCATTTCGTAAAAATCGTGCAAGCAGGGGCGGGTCGATAGTTAAAAATATAATGATTTTTATAGTGATGTGGTATAATTATGACATGTTTTATTTCTAAAAGTTTCTATGCCCAGCTCGCGTAGCATGACCAGCGCAGAAACTGGTTTTGTCGACGGAAGAATATACAAAATGACAGATTGAGACTGTATATCTTGAGTACCCAAGCATAGAAATTTTGGAAACAAAAAATTGTGTCCAACATTTTCTATCTCAATGAAATGTACGTCCACTATCCCAAATACAACCTAAAACTCTGCCAACTCACTAACCATGACAGATAATTGCAGCCTACCCTCAAAGGTGACGGGTACCACACGGCGGTACGTGCCCCCGCATAGATCGAGCGACCCGGTCCTAATTAACGTGGAGTACCGCCCGCAATTACTAGTGCCGAGAGAAGCCTATAGTATCTGTGAGATTTATTTAGGTAGCGGTTTCTGCCTGTACTGTGGAACGGATCGTTTGAGATACCGATCGTTAGGTCTTCTAAACGTGAAACCAGATCTTTGAAAATATTTTATATCGTGTTGTATTATTAACCAGTATAGCCTGGCCTCTTATTGTATTGAAACTTCGCACTACGCTAAGCCAGCTTGAGGCAGAGCGAAGCAGCGGAGCGGACCGAGGGAGTAATGCGGAGTTGAGTTGCGGACTGTGTCTATCCATTGATACGGAGCGAAGTAGTGCGGAGCGGAGTTGTGGACTGTGCGGAGCTAGGGCGAGTAATTTGAGCGGACTGCAATAGCCCGCGGACGATTTTTTCCGATTTCCCGCTCCACTTCCTCAGATTTAGATTAGATTTTATACAATTCCATTAGTTAATATTTTCACGGCTCCGCTCCACTCCTCTCATCTCCGTTCCAGTGGACAGTCAGCCTAAGGTCGTGGTGGGTAAAAGTTTCATAAGTGTAAAACTGGGTAATCTTCGAACCCAGTAACTGCAAGAGTCTAAGTTTCAACCAATAACGGTAACTATTCCATATTCAAATCCGTGTTTCCATATTGTACTTCCACTGAATGAAATATCATCTTGTAAGATAACATCACGACTGTATTCCCCGAAAGGTTAGGCAGAGTTGTACAGTACGTGCGTAGTAAAGAAAATTGAGATTTTCGATTATTTGTCATGAATATTCAAAAAAATACGGGCGGGCACATGCCCATGGGCGACATTGTATATAGTGAACCCACATTTCGCTAGTTATGTTTAATATTAACTTATGTCTGTGTAAATTAAGTGGTTATTAAACTAGTTCTATAGAAAAGGTAAATAAAAATTTGAAGCGCAAACTGAACTTTATTGTGTGCGCGTTTAAGTATTTTTTTCCAAAAACACATCACTATAATATTATACAGTATATTATTACTAAAACCCCCCCGCCCCCTGGGTCTGTATGTCTGTCTGTATGCGATAAACTCAAAAACTACCTGGATTTTCATACAGTATTCACCATTGTACGGAGTGATTCATGAGGAAGGTTTAATTGTATATTTAATTAAGTTTTTGTGTAAATTGGCTGAAATTTGACGATGATTGTTAACCATGTCGAAAAAAATCATGCCGACTGGGAGCATTACTGGCATGCGCGTTAAGGTGTGTCCAAACATTGAGCGGCAATCCTGCGCAGCTCCCGCGCGGGGCCTGCCGCGCTGTGTTTGGACGACTGCCGCGCGCGAACGGTTTTGTCTACCTGCCGCGCACAAACATTTTTAGGAAACATTCGTCACTATTATGGATGATGCCTGGGTAAAAGAAATTAAATTCTAATTAGTCCGTCAGTCAGATAATAAAAAAATATTAGACACGTATTTTATGCTTTATCATATTAATAAAAAATTACTTAGATAAAACGCATTTTATGTTGGGGAGTGGGGGTCACTAAGTCACTAGTATGAATAAAATCAACATACTCGTGACGTCATGGCACATTTTATCTCAATGTATCGCCGTAATATTTAGATTACGTAAAAAAAGAAAAAATACGTGTCCATTATTTTTTTAATAATCTCAAAGTTGGACAAAAAAAAAAATTTTAGTCATCATCCCTATTGCGTCTGGACGTATTAAAAGCTAGGCAGATTGATATTGCCAACTGAAGTGCGCAGCGTGTCTCGAATGTGCCGCGTAGTACTGCCGCGCAAACATTCGTCGCTAGAGCGCGGCAGAAATGTGTCTTGCAAACGCCGCGTGTTGCTGCCGCGCTGTTACCGCTCAATGTTTAGACACACCTATTCGGTAGTACCTTTCTATGGGATAATTTCCGACCCCGACGCGGGTGAAGCCGCGGACAAAGCTATTAAATGCTAAAATAATTTTTGATATTCAATGTTCAAAAGGGCTTAAAATATTTGAAGACGTGAGAGGACTATGTGTGGTAATTTATATCAGTCTGAATTTCACATTAATCTCTATGACATGATATACCTTTCAAACAATTAATACTTGATCCAAGTGTCATGCTCATAATTATTAAAACAAATATTATTTCAATGAGCACTTATTTCGATATACGCTCGGATTCCTTTGCGGGTTGAACTGAAATAATATATCATTGTCTTAAATTGTAAAGAGGTACCTTTTGAAACATTAGGATTCATTAGAATAACATATGTATTTAGATTTCGTCCATACTTAGCCCTTCTTAGTATTTAAGTGCTATGTGTAAATTATCTTATTTAGTTACTCTATTTTATTCTATTTCAATTCCGTTTATTAATATTAAATGGTAGTATGTTTGACGTCAGTAGCAAACGGGAGTACGTGGCATTATTTTGCTACGTATCTCAATTGACTAACGTCAGAGTTATAGGATTGAAGTTGCGGACGGCATTCGGGTTCTCGTATAGACATTCATTTATAATATTAAGGGTAAAACTATGCTGAGTAATCATGTGCTTTGAATGATTATGTTGAACGATTAAACGAAGAAATGTCAAAGTGACGTATTATTACTAGTTTGGAACAAGTGAAATGTTAATGGTCATCTCAGAAGCGGGACAAACCTAAAACTGATTTTGGAAAATATCGCCCATCAATAAAAGTTTTTGGAGGTTAAACTAAGATTGCAAAGTGTACACGCAGTGAGAACGGAGCAAGTGGCAAATGATCGCGAGGGCGAAGTAGCTCAAGTGAATCGCAGTCGTCATGCACCGCGCGAAGTCGAAGACATCGCTCGAGGACAGTGAAACTGAGGAGCAGGAGCAGAGGTCATGCCTGACCTAAGTCCTACACCGTCATAAAGAGATCAAGTCCAGGAATTCCGACAGGTATTCTTAGGTGACGTGAAGCTGTACAATTGTATCTAATAGATACCTTAGCTTCCTTTTAGTATGGAGTGCCAGACGGAGACCTTAAGAAGGCCCGGAGGACCATTGAGTCTTAGTCTTGAGTCTTAGTCTTGAGTCTTAGTCTTGAGTCTTAGTCTTGAGTCTTAGTCTTGAGTCTTTGTCTTGAGTCTTAGTCTTGAGTCTTAGTCTTGAGTCTTAGTCTTGAGTCTTAGTCTTGAGTCTTAGTCTTGAGTCTTAGTCTTGAGTCTTAGTCTTGAGTCTTAGTCTTGAGTCTTGAGTCTTAGTCTTGAGTCTTAGTCTTGAGTCTTAGTCTTGAGTCTTAGTCTTGAGTCTTAGTCTTGAGTCTTAGTCTTGAGTCTTAGTCTTAGTCACAAGCGCTACTGCTGAGCCTCCTGAGGTCCTGGGCTCGATTCCCATGTCGGAAAAGTTTGGGTTCTTCCATCAGGAATTTCTCAGTAGCAGCCCGTAGTGTGCCCGTAGTTTGGATTTGTGCCCGGTTGATGGCAATAGGCTCGCCCCCTATTACATGGGACTTAAACATAACTGGCAAAATGTGGGTCGTACTATAAGTACACCTCTGCCTAATCCTTCAAGGAAATACAGGCGTAAGGTTATGCATGTTCCTAAAAAAGACAGACCCGTAAATTCGTAGTTTAAATTTCGAATTCAAATTCAAAATATTTTATTTCACATAAACCTTAGCGCACTTAAGAAACGTCAGAAGTTAGGTGCCCGGTTCCAATTGGTCGTTTAGTATGGGAAAGAGCCTCCTAGAGTTCCTATGGCAAGAAACTCCACGGTTACTCTTTTAAAAATAATTGGCCTTTACAATATTTTAAAATAACAGTATTAATAGGTATGGGAGGACAGTGTAGGTCTTTCAACAAGTAACAGGTTCTTAACAAAATAGAAGATGGTCAATAAATCTACAGTCTAAAAATAAAAACTTATTTTAATTGAAAATGAAAAGACGAACAAACTCAATGCCTACAGCAATTTCAAAAATAGACTTCTGAAAACTTATAAAACCTAGATTCTAAAAACTACGCACTAAGCGTAATTACGTAGGGGTGAACGTATGAACGTTATCTCACCCGTGAATATTGTCTGAAGGTGAATTTACAATGTTTTACCATGAATTATTTTCTTCGATAACGTACCAAGTGGATTATGATGAAATTTTTGCCTACAAAGATCTATTGTTGAAAATAGTCCTCCTTAAAGAACTTTTCTCAATTATGCCCCAATTACACTATCATATATTTATCATACGAATATGATTTCACATCTTTCTTAATTTTTACATATTACTCTTCTGATCATTGAAACGTTATACTTAATCAAGATGGATAACGATTTAGCAGTGTTTGATTTAGCCATTTTTGAGTTTAGACAGATAGGATCATATTTGTACGCTTGCTGTCAAATGGGATCCCATAACTATGATCATTTATACCGTCATAGCCTCTTCATATAAAAATGGCATCTCTGATCATATTTCTATAATAGTCTAATATGGCTCTTAGAGATACAAAATAGATAAGAACAAAGTCAGGATGCACATTTTCTCTACTGAATACCCATTTCATGTTACCGGACACTAATGAGGAGAGAAAAAGGTCTATTAAAGAAACTGTGGCGGCATCTACATCGCCAAATACGAACTACGCATACTGACGTCACGCAAAATCCTCCTGTATCGGGCAAGAAGTTTCCGCGCGACTATCATATATACAACGTCCCGACAACTATCGTCGTGCAGTAGCCCACCAGACACAACACCCGTCTAGTCGGAGGTCTTTTCTATAGAGGAAGAGTGAACTTCACACCCTGTACCTCATACCTCATATCTTAGCAAAGGTCTGAACCTAACAGGGTATCTGCTAGGAATCTGTGACAGTATTAATAGCGGAAGAAGATGTAGCCAAGATCCATACTAATAATAATTAATAAATGCGAAAGTAACTTTGTTTGTCTGTTAACTTTTAACGCCTAACAGCCGAACGGATTTCAATGGCACACAGGTGAACCAAGACTTGGGTTAGGACACAGGATGCTTTTATCCCGGTAGTACGCTCTCAAGGGATAATTAATTAATTAATTTAGAGCAAAAGCTAGCCTAACCCATAGAAATGCAGCATAAACCTACACAACCCGTCTTATCCTTCTTACCTGCGTGAGCGCGTTACCTACGCTCGCCCTAGCGACGCTTCGTGTAGATCACACCTTAGATCCCTCCTTAAATCTCATCCTCATAAAACAAGCTACTATTCCTATTCCTTCTCTGTGTATGCAGTAAGATTGTGAAACTCACTCCCACCTAGAATTTGTGATTTAAAAGCTGTTGCTCAATCTAAATATAGAGTAAAAGAGCATTACCTTTCCTCTCAACTGTGAGTATTTATATACCTAACGACGAGTATATTTAAGCTTTATGTATTTATTTAAGTATATGTTACTTTCATTCGGTCCACCTGTAGGTTTATTTCAATATTTTAGTTTAAGTTTAACTTCTAATATTTATATTTTTCTCTTCTTGTTCCCACACACTATTGTGTACATTTCTTTCTCATTTCTCCTTTCGCAGGTCTGCTGGAAGAAATTTCTTAAGAAATAATCACTACCTTTGTACTCATAATTATGATTATGTCGTATCTGTATCTATTTTACTGTGTGTACATAAATAACTAAATAAATAAACAGCACTTACATCAAAAGTAAAACTTATATTAACCAAAAGCAAATTATCTGAAGCAATTTAAGAGATTTTCCATTGAATGCAATCAAAGCGTTGGCAAAGAAAAACTAAATCATAACTTTCTAACTGGCCAAGTGTCAACCACAGAGCACAGAATCGCAGCGTCTAGATACAAAAACAGAGTCAACCTCAAAAAGACGTACCTACAGGGAGGCAGGGACATCAACGTACAACCTGTTAGCATAGATTCAGTACACGATCCTGAACCCTAAAAAAAAAGTGATGGTCCATACATTTTGACCGCGTAGAGATTGCACTTTTCTATAAAACAGCAGTTTTTTTTAATAACTGACAAAAAGTTTGTGCGCTAGGGTCTAGAATCATGTGCTTCTTCTTCTCTACGTGTGGTTAGTGACTTACCTGGTGTCAGAGTTTTAAAGCCACCTGTCTGACTTGGCTTAACATGCCGTCGAGAAATATCTCTCAGGTTCTCGGTTTCCTCACGATGTTTTCCTTCACCGTTTTTCAAGAAAGTGATAATTATACAATACGCACATTAATCCAAAAAGTCAGAGGTGCGTGTGCTTTGTGTTCCCCCCTGCGTTGAAATATTTCGTCGGTCAATAAAAAAAACTGCTTCATAGAAAAGTGCAATACCTACGCGGTCAAAAACTATGGAACAGACGATTTTTTTTAATAACCGACGAAAAATTTTTACGCAGGGGGGTTCAAAATCATTAACTGAATCCATGGTAACAGTTTCCGCGTCGATGTCCCTGCCAGCCTGTATAAAAGGGTTGACAACCCTACTGGAAACACGCTGGCAAGTCGTCAGTGTGATATTGCTCTAAGCGGTGACATGCTTGGTTTGTATGAAAAGTGTTGACAATATCGCCTCTAGCACCGGCGAGGCGTCTCCGTGCTCTGTGGTGTAAACTCCAATAACTGAGAAACAAGTAAAAAGAAGCCAGATACTTCATCAAAGGGAACTATGAAGTTTGAGTTGATAAGGAATGGAAAAGATATTTTGTTACCAAGACGACGGCATGAACTTTGATGGAAAACTATTTGAGTAGCTTTGAATGTCAATGAAGTTAATTACGTGGGATTCATGAAGTCTACAGCTCAACTTACGCTTTGAAACAAGGGTCTAAGTGTAAAATTTTATTGTTTTATTAGTTTTTAGCAATAAGCTTTTAAAGTAAAAATTACACATTTTATACCTAGTAGCAAACTGTTTTAACCATAGATATAAGAAAGAAGGAAAAATTCCCGGTAGTTTAAAATGTATCGAAACTCAATGTCTCCAATTTATCCCTACTACCGAGCCGACCGAGCCTACAACTACACATGCGATCAGTAAACCCAATAAACACGAGGTCCCGCTCACACTTGCAATTTACAAATCAAAACGTACTACACAATCAATTATAAACCTTATCCCATCAAACACAGCGTGCATTTACCATACACCGTACAACTCACTCACACGAAAACATCGATCGCTATCGTTGTGCTGTGCAAAAGCCATTTATTTTACATATACGCTAGTGATTGACTAAATCGGAAAGTTATCGATTCTCCCATTTATTATTGTATTAAAATTTTGGAAGTTCCTGAAAAAATTATAAATAAAAAACGATATACATATAATAACATGATATAAATAAACAATACGTAGATAAAAAAATATATATATTAAGCAAATAAAAAAAAACAACATTATGACAAAAGTTTAATGAGTATAAAACAAGATTTCACATCGGTCTTCTCACCAGGCTATAACTGTTAACAAATTTAATAGTACAACAAACTTTAATAGTAATATAAATTCATACGACAATCGACATTGTTGTCGATAGCCTACGTTTGTGGATCTGCACAACCACATCACTAACCCGTCGCAAGACACAGCGGACGTACCACACGATGACGTGAAGATGATGTTCTATAAAGTTAAAGATTACTTAGACGACAAAAAGGCTTGGGAATAATTAAGCTGCTCCAATGTGGGGTACATTGGAGCAGCTTAATTATTCCCAAGCCTTTAGCTCCCCCCCCCCCCCCCCCGAAGCAACAAACAAGTGTTTTAAAATCAACGACTAGATGACACTATATGAGTTCATATAATTGGTTAGTTCATTTTTTTTTTTTTTAAACTTATTATTGACATAATCTACTCATTACAGTTTTTTTTTTAATGAGTTGTAATGTTTTACGTTGCATAATGTAAATTGTTTTGCGTAACTGCTATTGTATAGAATCAAGTTTTCTAACTGAACAGACAGCTGTGCTGCTGGGAAGTTTGTTGCGCCACTTCTTCTTCCCACCTAAGCACTAGGAAGTGGTGAAGGGTGGGCGTTTTTAGGGGACTGTCTTATGTAATTTTGACGTTTGAAAAGTGCTGATTCTCAGACTATTTTGAATAAATGAATTTTGAATTTTGAATTTTGATGCAACCGCATAAAGAACGTATCGTTTTGTGATTTTTACATTGCTTGTCCAGTTACTTAGCGATATACTTTGATAGTGGTAAAGAAGCAATGTATTTACTACAATAATAGTACAGTCGCTGTGATATATGAAAACAAAAATAACGTAGCAAAGGCAAGAAATATTTTACGATTTGTTGTTTTTCATGATTTTCAACACAAATATAGTAAAATACTTGTGCTGATTTATGAAAAGTGGTTCTATGATTTATAAAGTTTCTAGTTTAGCTTCGATTTTTACAAGAAACCACTGAACAACACGGTATTCTTAAATGTTATCACGAGCGCGTTCGAAAGCGCACTAGTTAGCGGAGACGGCCATTTGAGGCATGAGCATTGTGATCAGGACGCGCGGACACAGACACGCCCCCATGCCACTTCTCCTGTTATTTATATTTCTATGGTTTTAACTTATAATCTAGCACGTCGGAATTCCAGGTTTAGTGGCCAGCGTGTCTTATGACACGTAGGCCTCTTCCAGCTTTCTCCATTCTTCATTATTTTTAGCTTTTCTTGACCAGATCATCCCTCCCATAATTTTATCATATGTCCATCTTTTAGCTTGCCTGCTTCTCTTTCTTTTGCCATCATGTGGTGGCCACTCTGTTATGATTTTCATTCATTTTATCCTGCTGTCCCATGCCATGTGCCATGTCCTGTCCATCGCCATTTCAACTGTTTTATTTTCTTTAGTATGTCTTCCATCTTTGTTGTAGATCGAATATCTTCTGCTTTTTTGCGGTCTTTTAGCATCACGCCCAACATACTTCTTTCAGTATATTAAAATTTTCTCTGTTATCTTGGAAAGCGTATTCAGGGGCCTTGAGTGGGATAAAAATAAAAATAAAACTTTATTGTTCAAGAAACCAACCAGTACGGCACAGTAAATAGCACTACCCTCCACACTAGGATCCCCTGTGTCGTGGAGACTAGAATAGGATAATTTTGGCATAAATATCAACGGCAGGCAACTTAACCATTTAAGATTCGCTGATGACTTAGTCCTAATAACTGACAACGCTAATACGCTCCAACATATTCTACAATAGTTGAAGGACGCAAGCCGAGTAGTTGGTCTTACTATGAATAAATCAAAAACAAAAGCAATGACAAACAGAGAAGAAATAGCCATAAAAGTAGATAATGACGATATTGTATATGTTAGAAATTACACATACTTAGGGCAATTAATATCATTCAAAGACAAAACACACATAGAAATAGAAAGAAGAGTGGCTTCTGCTTGGAAAAGATAAAGAGATATTTAAAATTAAACACTTTCCTATGACAGCCAAGAGAAAAGTGTTCAACTCCTGTATCTTAACATGTCTCACGTATGGATGTCAAACTTGGGCGTAGACTCAAAAACATCTTCTGAAAGGGAAATTGAAAGAAGTTTTATTCATAGTTAATTAAAACTGTACAACACTTATTACATTCATTAATATATTTTAAAAAAGCAGCCAAGTGCGAGTCGGACTCGCACACGAAGGGTTCCGTACCACCGAACAATATTTAACACTATATATTTTTCAACACGTTCCTAGTATGGGGATTTTGGATCCCCTTTAATTTTTTAATTTTATTTGTATTATTTGTTGTTATAGCGGCCATAGTAGTACACACCACGTAAAAAATTCAAGTGTGTACTTATTACAACGTGTGCGTATTACATATTGTGACTGTGTGTCATTTACTCTAATTTAGTTACAATATCTTATTATATTTATTTTAAAACCGTCACTTAAGGGCCGATTCGGGGTTTTTAAGAACACATTAAATCTCAATTTTATGGGTTGACAGCTCGACACGTTACCCTAATTAATAACAAAATATCCTATTACTTTGAAATTGTAAAACCATATTGAACCTCTTACAAACCCATTTCATTTATATTTTATGGGAAACGACCCGGCACTTTCTAAAAATGTTCTAAGAACCAGAAGGGGTCGTCAACATGCGGTTCTTTCAATGTAAACTTACAGCTCTCGATATTCATGTTTGAAACTTTAAACAACAAGTTATGAAGTCGGATGTAACCAACTTTCAAAAGGCATGACTGACGATATTGACAAATAAATGATCTTTATCACGATCATGCAAAGCCGATACTCCCATTGATGTAACTATCAATTAACCAACAACTGCAGTTATATTATTGGATTAATTATTTTATTATTCTAGCTAGCACCTAGCTAGAATACTTTAATATCTTCTGTGCTAAAATATTTGTATGGTTTATAATAAAATGTATATAAATTATAACTCGTCGTCGGTCTCAAAAGGTTGACCATCCCTGAGATTGCATCGACCATCTGGTAAGGATTTAAAACAATTTAGAAGTTGTATACAAAAACAGCCATAAACCAATCCTGCGAAACGGTGGGAAAAACACGGCCCAACGGTCAACGTGGTATTTTTTAGGGATTGAGGAGACTGAGTTTTGGAGAGTAGGGAGTTAGTTGGTTTTGAGTCGCTAAAGAGTACAGACATGTGAGACATCAGAGTCCGTAGCTAGGGTAGTTAAGTTAGGAGTAGTTGGTTTTGAGTCGCTAAAGAGTACAGACATGTGAGACATCAGAGTCCGTAGCCAGGGTAGTTAAGTTAGGAGGGTTGGTTTGATACCACGGTAGGGTGTGGACGTAATATTAGGCCATGTCCAAGTGAGCTGTCGCAAGATAGCGAGTATTATATATTAAGTTAAATATAGTTGGGTTGACGCCCAGACTAGACTAATGTAGTATTTAACGAAGTACGAGTATGTGTGTGTGTTTGTTGGTGCAACTGGGTGAGTGTGTGCTTGTTGGTGTGACTGAGTGAGTATTTCATTATAATGACTATCCTAGGCTGGTAATATAATTCAAGTTCTTGTAACTCAACACTTATTTAGTATCGTGTTTTATAACTAGTGTTACATTCTCGTGTACTACGTGTCCATATCCTAATCCGTACCTTGGCAGATTATTGTCACTAGCAGTTGGCTATAGGGAAATGGCGAAGGCCTTCCACCATACTTGACTGGGCAGTAATGCCCCTGACTTATGACAACTGTTGACCTTGAGATGACGCACCACATTTGGAAGGCAGAGCCATAAATACTCACAGTTCATTTGGAATTGATCTAGGCTATAAAGCCAATCTGTAATTGCATTACAAAACAACCAAACGTTGGTGATGATTTCTGTATCCCAGAAGGTTTTGCCACAGAATACCTTGCGTGAGGCGTGTTGACACATATTTCTAGGGAGAGGGGGTAGGCTTCACTAAGTAACTAAAACTGAATCGGTAGACGTTCTAAGAACGCTAGGGACCGTGTCTCATTAAAACCCCACCCGGCTGTTTGTAGGCCTATTACTGAATCGACACTATTTATTGAGACACGCTATTGGGACGCAACGCCGCTAACCGCCGCACCGCATCCTCTAAATGGGGCAGATTAAGGAAATATGAAGTGACGAACTACCACTTCGGTGTTCACCAGGTACGATCGTAATGTATTCTGCTAGAGACTGAGTCTACGGTGCGCTTGTGCAAGTTTTGTGTCTTTCATATTGGTACGCGACTAGAACTATTCAATATTAAACTTGTTTTCCTCAATAACAGTTGGACTTCGCAGTACTCTGTCTTAGGATTGAGTAAAACATTTATTTAGTGCTTAGGGAGCGTGTTCCGTTAGAATCGTATTAGTTCCTCAGAGGTTCTATGCGTTAGGTCTAACAGGACACGTAAAATGAGGCAAACGTTGTTATACGGTTCCCGGTCTCACTGAAGTGGGTATATTGTAAACAGACAAATTAACGTAGTAGTACGTAATCGTATTTTAAGCACAAGTGTAACGATCCTTTTACCCCTTCCACCTTACCAAGTCTGTATTGCAGATATTGGTGCTCAACTGCGAGAGGAGGAGACGTAGGCGTTCCAACATTTATAATACTAAAACATAATACTATATTATATACTTTTGCATACCCTCTTGTCTTCTTAGCTTCATATTATAATACTCGTGTTTACTAACTGTGAATTCCCATTATTAACTTCCCTGTCCAATCCTTGTCCCCTAGCTTTTATAAGTCGGGACAAGGCAGTTTAGTTTATGGGAATTCTTCTCTTTCTTATATCGGTGGGAGGGTGACCAAGTCAGGGACGAGCCCTACAGAACTGTGCGGAAAGGAGGGGCACAGTTCTTCCCCTACGGGGGAACCGATCCAAACACTAATATTAACACAATTAGGGAAAAACGAAAATTTTATCAGCTTAGGGTAATTCAGGTACCGTCACAATATATTTTATTGTATGTCACACACCTATTTATTTTTATTTTTTATTATATTTGTTTCGTTATCTATCTGTCCGTGACATCACTGCGGCTATCAGAATACCAGCGCTGTGACATTTTAAATGTCGCGGCATCATGCTGAGATAGGAGCCTTTTGGCCTCGTACAGGACTTCCTTCTTTAAATTTTAATGTTACTTTGTTTTTTATTGTTTTTTATTTATGTTATGTGTGTTTTTAGTATATGAGATTTCCTGTGCGAGTCTCAATAAAAATTCCGTCTGTCCGGACAGCGGAACCTTAGTAAAAGGGTCCCGTTGGCACCTTTTGGGTACGAAACCCTAAAAAAAAGACACCTACTTAATATTGACAATTAACTGATTCTATACAAATAAATAAAATTAAGGTCTGTTTATAATGTCTAAATAACAGTTTTTTATTAAATGCATAAGAAAGTATCTACGGTACATACGTATATATAAAACAACAGTTTTTAAATTTTTTGTTTGTCTGTCTGTTCAGGTAATGTAATACGGGGGCGAAAAACGATCTAAATAGATCTCATATCTGGTAAAATACGTTTTCTCCGTCTTTTCCGTGTTTTCGCGGTAGATCAAAGTTTAGAACAAGATGGCTGCCTACCTTAGAATAATATCATGGCAGCATGGAATCAGTATGTACTATACATGGAATTAGTATGAACAATGCTATGAGCCTAATAATAGAGCCAGAATAATACCATTGCAATTGCAAAATGCTATTATTCTGTGAATGACTTTCTAAATGACACTGACTTGAATACTGAATAATTTAATGTAATTTAATTTCTCATGCCTTACTTTTTCTAGATGCCGACTATTGTTGAATTGTAATATCTCAAACATAATTTAACTATGTCATCACTGCAATTTAATTATTAATTCACAAATTTTATAAAAATGTGCATGCCTATTATAAGGTAGATTGCACAAGGATCAACCACCAAACTGTAACATCTTATTTACTGTACCTGCAATCTATGCAAATAAATATTTACTTTACTTTACTGAGCATTCTCTATTTTCAGCAGAGCAGAGCTCGGTCGCCCAGGTACTAGACACTTAACTAACTATACAATTACGAATCATGTTTTAGAAAAATGAATAGTTTCACAATGACATGATAATAAAAATATTTAATAAATGGCCGAAATTTATTAACGTAACTTAATAGGCTTAGATATGTTCCCGTCTCTGTGTTGCATACATAGTTTGTCACTAGTGCGACAGTGACAGGAATAATGCTCAGCTAGAGCAAGTGCTAATAAGTAACGTTTATCCTTCTTGGCAAGTGATTAATCGAAAACAGTCCACGGTTGGTTCGTATATGGGTGTCCATCCATTACATATCGAGACCCATCTGTGCCCTGGAAACCACGTTAAGCCGTTGGTGCCGGCTGTCATTTGTAGATCTTTGACAGTCGTTACGGGTAGTTAGAAGCTCAAAAGTCTGACAACCAGTCTTACCAAGGGCATCGTGTTTCCCAGTAACTGGGTTGTGCAGTTGCTCCATGTAAAATACTGGTATTCAGCTGCATCGGGTTAAACTGGAAGCCAACTCCAACATAGTTGGGAAAAGGCTAGGCAGATTGAGTGTTGTTGATTTCACAGGTATATTTCCCAAAAACATACCCAGCCAACTGTATCTACTGCAGATCACTTTAACATAACTAAGCTAGGTTAGACATTAATTTGTAGATACGTCTGTTCCACAATGGTTCCAAAGGTTTAATTGAACTAAACGCTCACTCGCTGTCCAGCCATCTGTTCTCAATAGCTTCCGTATTTCGATTGTACTTAATGTGATTAATAAAGCCTGATCGCTTTGATGTTGACGATGGTTTATTTGTCAAGTCAGGAAAATTCATTGTTTATCAAATTGACACAGTACGTCAATGTGTTGTATTATAACCATATATTTAGTTTAAACTACTAACCGGTTATAACCATTTCATTCAATAATTGTCAAAGAATGACGGTTATGATTTGAATATACCTATGGGTAATTATAAATTGTTTTTTCATTATATTTCCTGACTTTACAATAAGACTTCTACAATACTGGTGTACTGCGTACTTACTCGTATTCTTCAGCCTTTATTTCTATAATTATAGTTAATTAAAACGCTAAGTACAACATATTAATTAATAAACATAATAAAGGTAAATTGTTTCCAGTTATTTTGTTTTGTTTCAGTGGAGGAGATCGTAGCTAAGTAATAAATGCCGCACGGATCGATCCATCAGGTTAAGCTACACTTGCCGGGGTTGGTCTGTGGATGGGTAACCATCTTTACATACCGAAACTACTTCGTGCCTCGGAAAGCATGTTAAGCCGTTGGTCATTCGTGAATCTTTGACGGTCGTTACGGGTCGTCAGAAGCCCGAAAGTCTGACAATCAGTCTTACCAAGGGCGTATTACCCAGTTACTGGGTTGTGGAGGTCAGATAGGCAGTCGCTCCATGTAAAATACTGCATCCGGTTAGACTGGAAGCCGACCCCAATATAGTTGGGAAAAGGCTAGGCAGATTGATATCGTTTTCAGTTATGTTGTTATTTTTTTGTATTTGCTTTTTGGGGTTCCGTACCCGAAAGGTGCCAAACGTAACCCTATTATTAAGCCTACGCTATCTGTCCGTCCTTTTGACTGTCCCTATACAGGAAACCTGTGTTGTAAAGTAAAAAACATAGTAAACGTAGTCTGACTCGCACTTGACCAATTTTTTCTTTTTTTTTTTTCTTTTACAATGTTTTTGTTATTTTAATTAAAAACTAACATGGAACAGTGGATTGATTCCCTTGCATACTTTCTCTCACAGAACACCTGACCTACACGGATAATTTTGCTCCATTCATCTGTAAATACATCACATTCAGGGTTGGCAGTCAGAATGGCGAGCTCCTTTAAATTATGACACCCTGGGGATTCGGCTATTTCGTCGGTTTTTGATGAAATTTTATTATTTAACTCGTAAGCATATTTCCAGACTTTTTTTCATTAGAGTCAATGTATTTTATTGTTTAACACGTTCCGGGACACTTGACTATTTGCAAATGTAATGATATGACACTTCAAAATCCCATACATTTTGTCATACCGTCTACAGCCGTACTACCTCATTACATATATTTTTAATTTTTTGATATGACAAATACGGCCACAGACGTTGACGCCTATGGCTCAGTCTACGCCTGTCGGCGGTGTGCATGTGTTGTTTTGGTGCATAAGCACTGCGTATGTGTGTGTTGAAAAATGACTCGAAAAGAGTTTGCCGTGACACCCACGAACAAATGAAGTCGCGTGATGTGACACTAGATCATGTGCTTCTTAGGAATACTATGGGCAAGCAACGGCTATCGACGGTTCGCCAAATTACATGAAATAAAGTTCACCGCCCTTAGCCGTACTGTCACGTAACGATATACCGACATAACGTCAAGAGGCGGTCTGTCCCGGAAAGTTTTAAACTCAGTTTAATGGACTCACCTTCTAAACAAAGATCTATGCCAAGTTGTGGAGTTCTACTCAAAGATTTTGAATCTTTACAAACTGAAATTATACAGGCCTTCATTCGATCATTTCACGTTCCAAAAATAACATTTTCACGTTAAGAGTCTATAATATCTGAAATTGCTTAACACATAACATGAGCCTCCGTTATATCGAAAATACTGCGAATTAATTTTGAAAATGTGGAGGATTAATGTTAAGTACAATGTTTGACGAAAACACGATTTGATAAAATTTTCTCAATAGAAAAAAAAACCAAAGTTACCTCCAAACCGGACAATTAACTGCTGGTATTAAAAAATACTTCAAATTAGATCATGAAACTTTGCATAATAACTGAACTAACTATAAAGCAGATACTTATGTTTATTTTTATTTTTATAACTATTTTTTGCCTTATTGGAGTCTTATCCCCGCCACCGCTCAGTCTCGCTTTCATTCATTCCAAGAGCAGTTTGGTGCGAGCAAGATATGGAGTGAATTTTTGCTGAGGAATACCTCAGCAAAAATTTTCGACTTTCGAAATGAAATGAAATGAAATGAAATTGTTTATTCTGTAAATAGGATATAGGAATCACTTTTACACGTCATATTAAAAATATATTAAATTTTGCTAGATGAGTTCGGCGTTTCCTATCCGACTACTCTGAGAAGAAAGGCCGAAACAAACTCAGAGGTCACAGTCTCTTTTAAAGTCCAGACATAATCTTGGTCAAGCCATATGAGGACCATGTAGATTCATGTCTGAAATGGTCTTTTGAGAAAAGAACCACACAGATTTGAGTGGACCTGTCCAGTCAGTGCAAGCATTTGTCAGTAATCGTGGAGCTCAACTCAGAACAAAAGGAGCTCAACTCGACGAACAATACCAAAGAAAGGACATTTGGGTAGGCCGCATAAACTACTCAAACTGCCAGACCATCATTAAAACTAACTGAGAGAGGATAAAAAAGGAGTAATGAGAAAAAAAAAATTAAATTAAAAAAAATATCCACATAGTCCTCACATTCACAATAGGTAATTAAAATAATATTATACTTTACAAAGTAATCATGTCATTTTGTTTTAATGTTTAAATAAAACTGGTATATTTTAATGATTTTACTAAATAATTCTAATGTCAAGTTTTATGGTTTTATCACAAGGTTTAGCAGAGCGAGCAGCTCAATCCCAAGCTTTTTTATCTTCTAAATAATCTGAAATTTTATAGTACCCTTTTTTACAAAGTTTGGTTTTAATACAAATTTTAAATCGTTTAATGGGTAAGTTTCGAATGTCAATGGGAAGTTTGTTGTAAAAGCGTATACATTGACCCATGAACGAGTTGCCTACTCTGTGGAGACGAGTGCGATGTACAGCAAGGTTGTGTTTATTCCTGGTATTTAAACTATGAATATCAGACATTTTCTTAAAATTTGATATATTTTTGTATACATACATTAGGTTTTCAAAAATATATTGTGAGGCTAGAGTTAGAATATTTACTTCTTTGAATTTTCCTCGAAGGGAATCTCTCGGACCTAGGTTGTAAATGGCTCGAACAGCCCTTTTCTGTAGAACAAAGATAGTATTAATGTCCGCACAGGTTCCCCAGAGAAGAATCCCATATGACATAAGACTATGAAAATAACTAAAATAAACAATTCTGGCTGTATCTACGTCAGTTATCTGTCTAATTTTTTTAACAGCATAGGCGGCCGAACTAAGCTTTCCTGATAATTTTTCTATGTGTGGGCCCCATTGTAATTTACTATCAATAGTGATTCCAAGAAAAACTGTCGACTCAACAGGGTCCAGTTCTATTCCATTAACTTGAACATTGGTAGTTAGCTGCCTGACATTTGGCGTTGAAAATTTTATGAGTTTAGTCTTGTTTTCGTTCAGAAGAAGATTATTTACATTAAACCAATGCACAACTTTAGAGAGTGCATCGTTAATTTGTTCAAAGTTAACTAACTGACGTTTGATTTTAAAAATAAGGGAAGTGTCATCTGCGAATAATACGATCTTGTGATTATCCCTTATGTGGTAAGGTAAGTCATTTATATAAATTAAAAATAAGAAAGGACCTAGAATTGAACCCTGCGGAACGCCCATGGTGACTGCAGATCCTGCAGATCTCTTGCCATTAACATCGACCCTCTGAATTCTGTTGTTCAGATAAGAAGTCAGAAGGTCGAGAGCTTTGTTCCTCATACCATAGTGGTACAGTTTCTTGATGAGTGTATCATGATGTACGCAATCGAAGGCCTTGGACAAGTCGCAGAAAATGCCAAGAGCATCCTGCGACTCCTCCCAGGCCTCGAATATGCTCTTCAGTAATTCCACGCCCGCATCTGTAGTTGAACGACCCTTTGTAAAACCAAACTGTTTTAGATGTAATAAATTATGTGCATTGAAATGTTCTAACATTTGTTTCAAAATTAATTTCTCAAAAATTTTGCTTAATGTAGGTAATATCGAAATAGGCCGAAAATTCGTAGGATCAGTTGTGCTGCCAGACTTGAACAGTGGAATAACTTTACTAAGTTTCATCTGATCAGGAAATACACCAGACGCAACACAAGAGTTAAAAATAATTGCTAAAAAGGGTGCAATAACATCAATTATTGAAGATATGGTATGTACTGATAATCCCCAAAGGTCAGCAGTTTTTTTTACATCAAGATTTTTAAAAGATTCTATAATGTCTTTAGCAGAAGCAATTGAAAATTCAAAAAGTTTGTCAGATTCTGGTACACATTCTTTTAGTATTGAGTAAGCAGAAGTGGAGGACGACGATGACAGAGTTTTGGTTGTTAAAATGGGAATATTAGTGAAAAAAAATTCAAACTCAGTTGCCACCTCCACGTCTGCTTCAATATCTACATCATTGATTTTTAGATGGAAGTCACGATTCCGTACCGTCGTTCTTCCCGTTTCTGAATTAATAATATTCCAGGTTGTTTTTATTTTATTTCCAGAAGATTTTCGATTGAGAGTCCGTAATAACGGACTCTTAATCGAAAATCTGTATACGCTACGATAGGTTTACGCTGCACAGCACCCATAGTTCTTTCGTTCACGAAATAGCACAATAGGAACAGCAACAGTACGGCCAAAGATTTATCCCTATTGTTTCCTTATCTCCCCTCGCTTAGGGCAAACGAGCAAAGCGAAGCAGTCCAGTCGAAATGAGGTCAATCACTTTTTGTCGTAACGTTCACTTGTCTCAGATTATACTGTTTCAATATCAAATACGTACTTAACTACATCTGGATTTCATTTACGAGGCTTGCAGATCGTTAGGGGGTTGTGCAAAAAGGGCAAGGAATTTTGAACTTTATCGTCTAAGGAATAAGGTGGAGATTTGGGTGTTGTGTTTAAATGAGAAAAACAATGTATCAGCTGGTTATCTGCCGCGTAAATCCTAAGGCTTGACTGGAACGGGTTATGGGCTCGGAGGCGTTGGCCCGGCAACCTATTACTAGATTTGGGATAATAATAATCTTTGTTTCTAAGTCAGTTTGTAGGTAGGAAGAATACTTAATTATAAGAATTATTAATAAAGGAGATAATAATAATTTATTTCTCGACAGATCTCCGGGCTCACACCCTTAAAATTACAACATTAAATTGCACTTACATGCTACAACATTGTAAAAGCTCCAAGTACTGAGAGGAAGGGAAATTAATAAACAAAACAAAATGAGATGTGCTGTGTGTGTCTTAAGCCATGTCTCGTGTTGCGTGTTTTTTCGAAACATTACACAAAAATGCTTACACATAAACATTTGTTTTCATACACAAGCTGTCTCCTGCCCCTTATCTAAAAAAAAATATATACATGCATATTTTTTTTTTGATAAATAACACATTTTGTGTAGATATAGTAATGAGTTCTGACGAGTCGAGACCATTACAATCCATCGTCAATTTATCACAACTTGTTCACAACTATTTACAAGACAATATAACCTCAAAAGCTGTGTTGACTGACAGTGACAGATGTGCGCGGTACGCGCGGCAGTTGAAAATGAAATAAACCCTTCCCCTCTTCCCCCGCGCGGGGAATATGGCCACGCCTCTTTGTTTCGATGTTTTTGTGTAATGTTTCGAAAAAACACGCGCAGGAGACACGGCTTAAGGGGAGCGTTGTGTGTCCGTTAGTGCAATATAAGTCCTCAAGCACCTACTTGCCCGAGAGTGTGTATCTGTGTGTGGTTATCAGATGAAACGCGATCAAAGATTAATTTGAGTAGAAAAGGCGAAATTATTTTAAAATATTTAGTATATTTGTTTAGTCTCAGCATAATCCAAATCAAGTAGCCAAGTAGGTAGGTCGAAGCAAGGAAAACCTGTTCTGGTGAAGATTCACAGATGACTCCGCCTTGAAGTGTAAACGTGCTGCTGTCCCATCAACAATGGGGCACTTAATATGGTGTCCAGCGTGTCCTGTTGCCTGCACAATGCAGGAGCTGATGGACGCTACCGAAGGTGCTAAACTCGTAGCCAAATTCTGGGCTGACTCTATACAACATGTAAAAAAAGCCTGTCCGATCTGTGATCCGTGGGTGTTGTTAGGTACCGTACTGAGAGTCCATTTATGTGGTAATTTGCAGAATATGAAAAAAAATTGAGGTCGCCGCAATCCCCACAACCACTTCAATCACCACAATCACCGCAGACAGTTCCGACTCACCGTGAACTGAGCGGCACCCGGATTCGATTCACTGGAACCTTAGAACTGTGACTGACACTGTGAAGCATCGCAAGAAACAAGACTGAGCCCACTATCGACCTCCGGTCTCCGGAGGGGAGTGATGTAGCGGCATCAACATCGCCACATGCGAACTACGCATCAAAGCGACCTGACGTCACACAACATCCTGACGTCACGCAAATACTGCATCGCGCAATTAGAGTTTATCGCGCGATCGACATATGTACAAGCTTCCTACTTCAACCATTGGGCAGTTGCCCACCAGACACGACACCCGTCTGGTCAGAGAAACCTCCCTTTTCTAAAGAGGATGAGTGAACTTTACATCCTGTTCCTCATACCTCTAAAGTACTATGGGCTCTTAAATTATAAGAATTTACCTATACACATAAGAGTTAGAACTTTTAAAATATCTACCAAAAAATAAAGATAAATCACAATACGAAATCTTCTTTCAATCTACAACACAGATTATTCAATTTAAGGTACAAACTGATGAATACAAAATGACCAGTTAAAATCCAATATCTAGGTAAATTTAAGTCTCCAATTTTCACCTAAATATTAATATCTAGACTGTATTAATTCACAATAACGAAGGCACCTCTCAATAAATATATTTCAGTTAATAATGCGTATCATAGCTTAACGTCATGCTGTCAAAGATCTTCTTAAATATTATAACAGCACCGTAATGCGTAGTAAAGGATTCACTATTATATTATTAAACAGTGTTTAATGCTTAGTTTCATGTGTTTAATAAACACATCTAACTACGCATCAATACTAATGTGAATAATTTTGATCTTACCCTCTACCATATTGTAAATGCAAAAGTGAGTTGGTTCGTTTGTTACGCTTTCACGCTAAAACACCTCAACAGATTTGGATGATATGTGGCACATGGGTAGATCATGACCTCGGTTAGGACATAGGATACTTTTTATCCCGATATTCTCACTAGGTCGAGACTTATGCGGGTGAAACCGCGGTGCGCAGCTAGTAAGTTATAAGTTAGTGTACAAACACAGCGGGAGCAGCGCGAGTGGCGGAATCCGCAAGTGGGTGTCGTAAACATATAATTCCTTTTGTCTATGGACAAAGTGCCAGCGGAGCGGTTAGCGTAATCCGCCGCGGAACAGCGGGCTGGGCCGGCCGGGCGGGTGCAATTCAGTTTGCATTTTCTGCTCAGGAGTCACTGTCACTGGTAAGTTGTCAACAATATTCTCCGCGTATATTTTCCAATATGTAGTTGAAAGTACTTATTATCATCCCCGTATACTGACTCAAAAAAAATATCTTAATAATTTTTTAAATTATAAAGTTAAAATTCGCCTTTTTGTATTTTTGGTTTATTTAAAAAATTCATGACGTCTTGTTTCAAAAATTTCAGAAAAAAAAAATTTCGGTAATGCGCATTTACGCTGAGGCGCCCCGCGAAGTAGTGGTGAACACTACTAGTAAGTTTAACTAGTAAGTTTCCACCGTTTTCCACCCTTCCCGTATCCGCTCCCGCCACCCGCACCGCTCCCACTGTGTTAGTACACTTTAGGAGTATATTCCTAAAGTTATAACTTACTAGCTGCGCCCCAGTCGCCCCCGGTCATGGTTTACCTATGTGCCAAATGTCATCTAAATCCGTTCAGCCGTTTTAGTGAGAAAGCGTAACAAACAAACAAATAAATAAATAAACAAACTTCCTTTCGCATTTTATACCTAATGTTAGGTAGGATAACATCAATTATTTTTTTTAGTTTGAATCCTGTGTCACAAACTATTGATCTTCCAAAACCTAGAGTATGAGTTCAATTACAGCACAGTATTAGAAAGATCCTAAACAATAAATATTTTGAGGATAGTCATGAATAACTACTAAATGGTTCGGTCTGTGATATCTGATGTAATGTTATGTAGGTGCTAATATTTATAACTTAACTGTTTTGATGTTGCACGACTTGAGAAACTTTTTCTTTTTTATGTATGACTTCGTCTACGTTTTTATTAACAAACTAAAAATGTTCTATGTTGTTTTTCTTGGTTTGCAATTCGCTGTTAACGAACATTTAGTTACTAGATTTATACATGTGAAAGCTTGTAATTAGCAAATTTTCTTACCTATGAATGATTTTGTGTTATTAGCAGTGATCGGAGTAGGTAGATTGAACTGGGGTCATTGATCCGAAACGTATATATTACTATGGACATTCCTCCGGAATTGGTGGATTATTAAAAAAAAACCGGAACTTATGTAGGAATTGTATTCTGCCAGAGTGGAAGGAGTCATTTGATGATTTGCCATCCTCAAAAAAAAGGTAGGAATTGTAATAAAATGAGCAATTTTATTCGATTGTTTTTATTATTCAACAGATAAATAATGAATTAATTTAGTTTTGATACCTTCCTTTAAATTTTGAATTGAGTAGTAATAATATCACTACCAACATTAACAATATTTAATTGAATCCGGAAATACCGGAATTACTTTCCGGAAAAATGGCTTATCCATGTTATTCTTTCTGTGTGCATTTATGATACAAGTACTAAAAATCAATCTACCTACTCCGATCACTGGTTATTAGGCAGTAAGCTTTCTGTAAAATAAAAATTAGAGGAATAAAATTTTAAAATGATAGTTGATTGAAAAACATTTCAAGTTATTTATTGCCTAGAGAAGTGGAAATCACTTTCAAAGCAACCTAACTTTCAACAGGATTGATTTCGGTAGATTATGTCAAGCCAAAGAATTTTTACTTTTTCATATTTGTTATCGCTGATAAAATGTCACTTTGTCTAAGCCCTCTGGATATTCTACCCTAAAATATCATTATTTAAATCAGGTAATAAAAACAACGTTGGCAATTTCAGGCCTATTTCTATCTTACCAGCATTTAGCAAAATATTTGAAAAGTTAATACTCAAGCAGTTACTTAGAGATTTTAATTTAAATAGCCTCCTTCATAATGAACAATATGGCTTTACAAAAGGTCGTTCGACTACAGATGCGGGTGTTGCTCTGCTGAAACACATATTTAGCGCATGGGAGAAGTCGCAAAATGCTATTGGGGTTTTCTGTGATCTCTCCAAAGCCTTTGATTGCGTGCACCATGACACGCTTTAGCGTAAACTGCGTCATTACGGTGTTCAAAACGAAGCTCTCAACGTTATAAATTCTTATTTACATAATAGGTCCCAATGTGTAGATGTTAATGGTGTGAAATCTTCCGGTCTACCAGTTCAGTTAGGTGTACCTCAAGGCTCAATACTGGATCCATTCTTGTTCTTAGTGTATATCAATGACTTACCATTCTATTTAAAGGGTATCTGTGAAATTGTACTGTTTGCAGATGATACCTCTCTTATTTTTAAAGTAGACAGGAATAGACAAGATTTTGACGATGTAAACAGTGCACTCTCAATGGTTACGGATTGGTTTACGACAAATAACCTAGTTCTCAATGCCAAGAAAACGAAATGTGTAAAGTTCGCCCTACCAAATGTTAGAAATCGAGGACCCAACATCGTCTTAGATAAAGAGGTGCTTGAGTCTGTAATCTCGGCAGTTTTTCTGGGCATAACAGTAGATGCCAAACTTCAGTGGGGCCCACATATATCGAGCCTAGTGGGAAGGCTCAGTTCGGCCGCGTACGCCGTCAGGAAAGTAAGACAATACACTGACGTCGATACAGCTCGGTTAGTCTATTTTAGTTATTTTCATAGCGTTATGTCCTACGGTCTTCTGCTGTGGGGCAAAGCTGCTGATACTCAAAATATATTTGTCCTTCAAAAACGAACTGTTCGAGCTATTTACCAGCTTGGTGCCAGAGTCTCTCTGAGAGATTTTTTCAAAGATATTGGTATCCTCACGGTGGCGTCTCAATTCATCTTCGCTAACATCTTATATATTAGGCAAAATATACACTTATACACTAAAACAGTGATTTTCACAATGTTAACACTAGAAATAATGACAAACTACGAGCTCCCTTTCACCGGCTTCATAAGGTTCATAACTCATTTGTTGGGCTTGGTATAACCTTTTATAACAAGCTACCCTCTTCTTTGCTAGATTTGCCTTTTAATGCGTTTAAAACGAAAGTAAAATCCAAGCTTTGTTCAAAGGCATACTATTCTAAAAACGACTACTTAAATGATAAGAATAGTTGGTCGCTGTGATTAACTCAAGACAATGTTTATGTTCTTTCTCCAGATTACCTACTGACAAGTTATATGAGTTTATATAATTGTATTTTTTTAATTTTTTTATTTGACTTGATAAGTCAAGCTATTTTTAATTTTATTTCAATTTATTGTTGACATAATCTCCTCATTACAATGTTTTTTTCTAATGAGTTGTATTGCAATATGTGGTTAGCTAGTGACCTCGACAATTGATCATATTAGTTATTGTTATTAGTAATTAATTGTTTGTTTTATTTATTTTATCTCGATGGTCCTAGTTTATCATTTATAACTTCCAGTTACAACTATATGTAAGCGGGCACGCCCTTTATGCCTGGAGGCTTTTATTTAGATATTAAGTTCTGTTTACGTTTACTTTTTATTTCTGCCTGAGTATAGTTCTCGATGATTTTGTGTGGTATATTGGCGTGTGCTAGCTAACATATGGCTAATAATTTAAATTATGTTTTGTGTTGCGTAATGTAAATTATTTTGAATACTATTATTTATTATATAGAATCTTTTTTTTTTGTTCTTCTAACTGAACAGACAGCTGTGCTGCTGGGGAGTTTGTTGCGCCACTTCTTCTTCCCAGCTAATTCACTAGGAAGTGGTGCAGGGTGGGCGTTTTGGGAGACTGTCTTATGTAATTTTGACGTTCGAAAAGTGTTGATTCTCAGCCTAGTTTGAATAAATGACTTTTGTTTTTTTTTTTGTAAATTTGCTTACCTATTTATCTCTCAAAATCACGTCTACTCAACGGTCATCGGTGTTAAAAATGTACAATCAATCTTTTAACCACATTTGTGATCTAGTGGCTAGACCAGCTATCCCAGACAATATTTTCTGCTCAGTTTGGTTGGTGATAGGGCTTATTCTAAGTCCGCCTGGCTAGCTACTACCATCTTGTCTAAGTCTGTCGCCATAAGAACAGCATTGTTGTGTTTCGGCAGTTAGAGGTAAGATAGCCAGTTCCTCTGTGTATGTGGATTCCGGGTGAAGCTCGCTTCCACCTTCAGCCTGATCATCACTTACCATCCAAGAGCTAAACCGCTGTGAATAAAAATATTAAAAAACTTCTAGTTTCATAACAATAATATTCAAAAAATATCCCGGCAAAAAAACTGAACCAAATGCAAACAAGTACTATAGTAACTTTTCATCAACATAATTGTTGTAATATGCCCTCTACAAGAGTGTGATAAATCCCAAACAAAGTTGTCCGATCCCATCAATAATGTCTTACAAAACCCCATTCATATTTCAGCAATGCGAAATGCAACCTCCCCTATTAAACGGGTTAACTCTTAAAGCGAAGAAGGCCGTTAAACCTGTTAACGTGTTCATGGCGGGTGAATAAATAAAATTCTTGCTGTTTAGTTACTGATACATAGTACTGTAAAGATTGTCTGACTTGTTTGTCAAGTTCATGTTCATCTCAATATTTCTCAATATTTTTGCCTGAGGGCCGACTATACTCAAAAGTCTTACAGTGCCCTCCGAGTCCAATTTAGTAATGCATTCAGGGTTTTGATAGGGCTGCGGCGATTCTGTAGTGCATCAGGGATGTTTGCTGAACATCGTGTAGACTAATTTTACGCTACGATGCGTAAAAGGTCCCTGGTGCGTAGAGTACGTTGCACCGCCAAAAGCATAGCATCCTTAGCATGATCGCTAGTCGGCTGGACTGTAGTTACATCAGTCATTGCTGCGTCATTTGTCATGGAATGGTGCAGTAGTGATTGTTGAGTTTACTTTATTTTATATTGTTGTGGATAATTTTAAATATTACTAACACTAGTCTATAAGAACATTGTTACTGACAAAATGGACACCATGGTCTGAAATAAAGTATTTTATTTATTTATTTCACTAGCCTTTGCCCACGGCTTCGCGCGCGTGGCTGTCGGAAAATATTCCACGAGATTAAAAGTACCCTATGTGTTAATCCAGCTAAACAATGTATTAATTCCGTAATACATTGTTTTCAACAACTCTATTGGTTTACGCGACGCACGCCAGTAAAGCTCCCAGTCGACATGATTTTATCCGACATCTTCAACAATCATCGTTAGATTTCAGCCAATTTACACGAAACCCTAATGAATTAATCATTTAAACCTGCTCCATGAATCACTCCGTCCATTGGTGAAAACCGTATGAAAATCCGTTCGGTTGTTTTTGAGTTTATCGCATCTCTATCGGGGACTCGTAGTTTTATAATAATATACAGGATGTTAAAGAAATTGCGTGCCATAGCTTCAGGGTGAGTTCTGAGTCGATAAAGGAACCCGTAAAAAATAAAAAATAAATACATTTAAAAAAAGTTTGAAAAAAACCGCTAATTATCAGATGAACCTAATGTAGTACCTACTAATTAAATAGCACCGTTTACAATTGATTAAAAAATTGCTTCAAATAAGTTTTTAATTTGTTTAAATGCCAATTAATAATTTCCTAGAGTTACCTACCTACTATCGAACGCAATGAAATACCTACGCCCGAACACTTCGATAACGCCGTGTGAATGATAGGTATGTAAATTAGGCTCGTACGTAAATTACAATTTCAAGTATTTCTTCTTCCTACTTTAGCGTGCTTATCTCCTTCAAAATGAACGGACGCGAGAAATTAAGGACAAAATGACAACGCGTTGGATAGTAGGTAAGTAATTAAAGCATTTAAACAAATACAATAGTTTTAATTCTAAACGATGGCTATTTTAAGTTAATAGGTACTAAATTAGGTTGATCTTGTAAAGATTTTTTTTGTTCCTGTGTTCCTTTGTTGATACTGAACCTACCCCTAAGCTATGGCACTCAATTTCTTTAACATCCTATATATGTAGTGATAACCTGGGGGCCTAAACAATTGGAAATCGCTTTCAAAGCGTTCCGTATATCTAACGACTTTCAACAGTATTTTCCGTCATTGTTATCGCTGGTAGAATGTAACATTGTCTAAGCCCTCTGCTTTTAAGTTACTTCTTTGTGGATAAGTACAAAGTTTTCCATTCCTTGTAAATCAAATCAAATAATCTTAGCTTTGACTTTCTGAAAAAAAACAAGCAATCCCTACAATTGCTGAACAAAACCTGCCTACAAGAACAGCCAACAGCTGCATCCAGCGCAACTCCTTTTAGATGTAGAATTGGTGGGGGAAAAAAACGGACATTGTTCTTACAAAACTATTCATATAGAGACAAGTAGCAAATTGCCTACTAGGATATTGGTATTGAAAAAATAGTAATGCTAGCTACATACCCACTCGTCTGTTGTTCTATATAAGCAGTTGTATGTCACAAGCCCAAAGGAGTTCCCACGATTTTATAGCGTGTCTCAGAAGGCCTATACAACCCGGTGCCGACCCGAAGACATCTTTATAGCCTTCACCAACGACGATATTTTGCACATTGTGCGACGTGTTGGGTAAATGATTTTTTTATCATGATTACGTTCAAGACAAGACAGTGTTGCGTTATCAGCAAGAATGTTTGTGGTTGTTCTAATCCTCTTTTACCCAAAGATTTAAATCGTTAGATTTTCTCTCACCTTACTTATAACACGAAAAAGTGTCCACACTGAGAAGACTGAGCTCACACATTCCGTATATGGCGTTCCCATGGCGATTACGACATTGTGTGTCAGAGGTGTCAAAACGAAACAGAAACGTGACATCTTTCGATACGATAGGGCGAATCTAACGATTTAAATCTTTGCTTTTACCTAATGCTATCTTTAAGAGTTCGAAAACTTCTGACATCACGGCTAGCAGGCCGTTGAAAATGAAAAGAGTCAAAGGTGAGAATGTCAAACGGGTAATTTCAATATCTATATATCAAATGATATTAGAGCCACACAGTTATTTATTAAAGAGAATAAAAATATATACACTGGTTAAACACCTTATACTTAATTAAAATGTAATAACCTAACCTAATCACTAAAACTACAAACTAAAACATGGCGTCGAAAAATCCGTCCGCATCGTAGTGGACTGGTAATGTACCAAAGAGCCTGACGGCATTGCCACATTGTTATGGCAATGCTTAGCCTCCGGCCAAGGTAATAACCAGCCGTTGGGTCACGGGAAGTGTCAACCAGCCGTTTGGAGATCAGCTACACAGTATATAAATTAAGTTTATCTACTCTCATAGCGTAAAACTCGAATTCTAAACTTCAAAACGAGTTTTTATTGACGTACTATAAAAACACAATACCGAAATTTATAAATAGAATCTTAATAAAACACTTTTCCTCTAACAAAATAATGCAAAACATATTTTTTACCATTACGATACAGGGCAAATCCAAAAAGTTAATATCACCAAGAAGTTTCCATCAATTTTTTTTTTTTTGTAATGGCGGTATTCTGCAGCGCTCTCTTTAGCATACGTGGTGATGTGCTGGATTTTTGCGCCATTCATACGTTTTGTTGTACTGAATTTAGTGGTTTTTTTTTGTTAATTCCTGATCTTTAACCTTGATCTTTTAATTAGTAAGTTCAATCCCAATTTATGAGAGTAAATAAAGCAGTGTATGAAACTGCACATAACTAGGTATTAAAATACTCGTGTGATACTATTAAAAATCTCATCACACTCGTGTTTTAATACCCCTCATTATGCAACAGTTTCATAAACTACTATTACATCACACAATCGCGTATCATCATCATCATGCATCCCCTTAGCTTAAGCTAGCAAAACAAAACAAAAGCGAGAGATATATTTTCAGTTAGTAGCTAAAAACAAGGCTAGGCAATCGTATTTAACTCGATCCCCGACCACTCTCATCCAGCTGCTTCCAGCCACTCCGCGAAGATTAGCAAACATACATACATAAACTCACGATTTTCTTCCCATGGAGGTAGGCAGAAACTACAGAACGCTACCTGCTACGATTCTTACATACTTTTGCTTGGTTTCATTCATTCATCTGGTCATACACGCACGCCGGTTGCAAGTACTACGCACCAGACCTTTCTGAAGAACATCACCAATAGGTCACTTTATTATGTCCTTCCAGCCCCCCCCCCCCCTTGCATTTCCACCAAGTACTCTTTGGTTTCCACTCACATCTGCCTTGTAATGGTCATCGTCACTATTAATCATAAATCTAGTTTAAAATATTTTATGGTTTCTTTCATTCTCAACAAAGGTTCCAATCAAAAGAGTTGGATCATAAAATCAATCATTTTAATGTTCTGAGAACCGTTAATCTGTGGATGCTTCTAATATTAAAATACTCTAGAAAAACGCAAAAAAGTAATCTTGCAAAAACCATACTCCTTTGTGAAAATACAGCCGAATTTTATTTTATGACGAAGAAAGTTTGATGAATTGGTTCTATTTAAAGTAATTTCGCTGACCCTTATTTTCTTTTGTAGAATTATTTCTGATTTAAAATGTATTTTCGGCCACAATTTTTTTTTGTTATTGCCACAATGCATAAAGTTTTCACTAACAAACGTTTATGCGACATCAGCATTTGCCTTTTCCCAACTATGTTGGGGTCAGCTTCCAGTCGAACCAGATGCAGCTGAATACCAGTATTTTATAAATGTATAAAATATATATAATAATAATATATTTGTATTTTGTATGTTGCAAGAGTATTACGCAATAATGTCTTTGGCCCGTGGCATTGACAGCAACCAATGAAAAACATTGTTTTACTTTTTATATTTTTATTGAACACGAGGCTTTTGGCTACTTTTGTAAATGTGTATTTTATGTGTTTTTATCTTTATATGTGCGTTTTGTTTGTGCAGAATAAACAATTTTTCTTTCTTTATTTTTTTTCTTTTATATGGAGCGACTGCCTAGCTGACCGCCACAACCCAGTTACTGGGTAACATGACACCCCTTGGTACGATTAGATGTCAAACTTTCGGGCTTCTGACTACCCGTGACGACTGTCAAAGATCTATTAATGAGTAATGGATGGTCATACATCCACAGACTGACCTCGGCAAGCGTAGGTTAACTTTCGATCAACCTGTGCAGCTGTTATTTCTTAGCCACGAGCATGCGTATAAAACTTCAGTCTACAAAAGTTAAAGTCAAAGTCAAACTACAATACTAAATGACGAATTTAATAAGACGTGGTAACCAAATATTTGAAAAAAATAATTTGAAATTCTATAATTTGAGAAAATCTTTTCATGTGCTTCATTAAAGGTAAATAAGTTCCAAATTAATAGAGAGTGGTTTTTAACGAGCAAAATATTTTAACGAGGTTCCAGTTTCCATTGGATACCAAATTACGTTTTTTATTAATAAATACATTCTTTCAAAATCTTTAGAATGCCTATGAAATTAATCTTAAAAAAAAAAGGTTTATAGGTAATATTTTTATGGTTTAATTAAGCTTTATTAAACCTCGAAAGTCTGACAACCATTTTACCAAGGGTATCGTATTATCCAATAACTGGGTATGGAGTTCAGATAGGTAGTCGCTCCATGCAAAATACTGGTATTCAGCTACATCCGGTTAGACTTAAAGCCGACCCTAACATAGTTTGGAAAAGGCTAGGCGGATAATTTTGATAAAATTAAGCTGAACTGAATGAAGACTTGTGGCATCCAGCTACCCACACTGGACCTACGTGGTTGATTATGGCCTACTCTCTCTCCCAAAGAGCGAGGCCTGTGTCCCAACAGTGGGCTAGATAAGGGCTGATAATGCTTATGCTAAGCTGAACTAAACCAATGATGGCAATTCCCACCAGACGATCATAATATTAATCGTTATTTTTTTTAAGTGAAGGGTCGGTTACGACCATAGATATATGAAAGTTCTATGGTTACGACATTTGCCCATAACAAAAAGTTAAATTTTAGTTCATTCATCATTTAAAACAAAGTGATCAATCCTAATCCTAATCATAATGTAATGCACTAGGAAGTGGTGAAGGGTGGGCGTTTTGGGGGACTGTCTTATGTAATTTTGACGTTCGAAAAGTGCTGATTCTCAGCCTAGTTTGAATAAATGACTTTTGAATTTTGTTTTTTTTTTTCAACTATATCCTTGTATGTATAATATACAATGTCGCCCATGGGCAGATTCTGCCCGCCCGTATTTTTCTGAATAACTATAATAATAAATAATCATTATAGTATTTTTTTTTTCGTAAAGCAAATAATATTATAAATGTGAAAGTTTCTATGTTTGGATGTTTGTTACTCAATCACGCAAAAACGGTTGAACGGATTTAGATGAAATTTGGCACACAGATAGTTCATAACCTCGATTAACACATAGGATACTTTTTATCTCGGTAGTACATTCCCGTGGGACAATTCCCGACCACCAAGCGGGTGAAGCCACGGGCAAAAGCTAGTTATTTATATATGTATTATAAATGCGAAAGTGAGTTTGTTTTTTACGCTTTCAGGCTAAAACGGCTGAATAGATTTGGATAAAATTTGGCACATGAGTAGACCATGAACTAGGTTAGGACATAGGATACTTTTTATTCCGATATTTCCACGGAATCGACACTTTTGCGGGTGGAACAGCGGAGTGCAGCTAGTCTAAAATAAATTCTTCGTAAAGCACAAAGATGGATTTACGGCTGGTTTCAAATAACACCTCAAAATTAATTTGTCAAGAAGCAAAGCCCTGGCTTGAAACATGAGCCTAAACAACTCACCTAAAAATTACTTAATAAAGACCTTTATTACTCATTTAGAAGATAATATAACACCATTTACTGAGTTAGTGGTAAGTACTAAATCTATGTAACTCCTCTAAATTGCGTTATTCAATGTAACATGTCCAGAGCTCGGCAAACTTGTAGCGGGTAGTTTGTAATTAAAACTGTTCGTCAACGGGGCAGGCGGACTAAGTTTATAATGCACTGCATTTTGATGTGGTATGTCTAGTTTACACTGATATCAGCTTAACGAGTTTGTTGTTTCAATAGAGGAAGTAATACTGTGGTTTTTTAGGGTTTCGCACGTCCGGAGGAAAAAAACGGAACCCTTATAGGATCACTCGTGTGTCTATCGGTTTGTGCGTCTGTCACAGCCATTTTACTCCGAATCAAATACACCGATTAAGTTGTTTGGTACACATAACGCATTTTAGAGACCCAAACACGAATGTATATCGTAAATAAAATAATTATTATTACTTTTGGAAACAAATAAGTTTATTTTTTTTAGTTGTTGCCTATTATACCGTGCGACATATAAATATAATTAAATGACAAATGACCATCCCCCTTCACTCCGAAACTTTTGACGTTTAAAAAGTCTTGATTCTCAGCCTAATTTCATGATCTTTGATTTGATTTCAACAACAACAAGTGCGATGCTACAAGACGTGGGAATTTGAAAGAGCAAATTAAGGTACATACCATTCCCTACCCGACCGCAGGCAGCAACTGCACGCGACGTGTCGCGGCGTCATGTCACTGCAGTCATGATTCCGAACCCGGCAGCAGGCGGCAGCAGCCCGTATTCCAGTCGGCAGATAGAAAAACGTGTTATCGCTCGAGTGTTGGCGGGCACTACTCCTTACTGTTATTTAATTACGCAACACATTTTCGTAAACGATTACGACAAATTTGTTTCATTTTGACAGCCGAACAACATTCATTGCGTTATTTACGTTGATAAGTATAATTATACTCGTATTTTTTCGAACTTGTGAAGCAAAGGATTAGCAATCTGTTTCAAAACGATTCAGATTCTGTTTGATCGTGTATCACGCAATTGGGGACTGGTCTGCGGTCGGGCTGCACGTGTCGCCAGTCACTCGCCCGTAGCTGCCAACGACGTGTCACTAGCTACGGAAGGTATTTCATAGAAATTCATAGAAACCAGTCATGTCACGGCGACACGTCGCCTGCAGTTGCCTCCTGCGGTCGGGTACGGAATGGTACCTTAAGTGTGTAATTACTTATGTTCATTAGGGGTTCTTATCACATAACGTACTCTCTTCCTTTGGATGAATTGAAACAGAAGAACCGAGATTAGCGGGCGGTCTTGTAATTGTCTTTGGTCTGTCTTAAGCTGCTTCACGGTGGCTATCCCCATACAGTCTACAGTAAGCCTTCCTTAAGACTTGTACCAGAATCTTTCATCGCATTTAGCTAGGCTTGGCCTTGCAAAATCTGTCCACTTTCAGTTCTTACAGTCCCTTTATCGTTTTCTTGGTTTCCAGCGTTCCCCAAATACAATTTGGAAGGACGTTGAGGTGATTTCCCTAACACTCACAAACTTGAAATCATTGGGTAAAAGAGAAAGTTCTTTCAAAACAAAATTATAAGTTTTTGGGCCATTGGCTGCAAACAGGATAATAGAAACATGCAATTGAAGATCACGACGAGGAAAAATCTTCTCCTTGTTACCCTAAAATCTTCTCCTTGTTACCCTAAAATCATGCAAAACTTTTACAAATCTTTATTTTTCCCTGACAAAAGATCTATTGAGTCAGTTTTCACCCTCTTTTTCCATAAGCAAAAGAAGTACTATATTTACCTAAATTATTATTACTGTTCTTGTCTTCACTGTAAGCTTATATTAAATTATTATTACTGTTATTGTCTTCACTATAAGCTTATATTGCCATTTCGTTGATACTTTGTCATGTCTGACAGTAGGTTTATGTACCCCGGTTGCGGATTCTATATTTGGCATGTACCTGTAGGTACAGGTTTTTTTTTTGTGTGAGTGTCTAATAACTTCTCCCGCTCTGCGCGGAGCGGGGGGGGCGTGTCAGACTCTTACTGACTAAAACATCTCTATGAAGCGCGCGTGGAACACGACGCGCCGTCGACCCGGACCAGCCGTTCGATTCTGTAAAAATATCACCGTGAAACTTAGGTGAAGTGAGCGTGAAGTGAGCTGTCAATAGTGTTAATCCCTAGCATCCTGCCGGTCGATTCTGTGGCAGTGACAGCTCACTTCACGCTCACTTCACCTAAGCTTCACGTTAATATTTTTACAGAATCGACCGACTGGTCCTTATCGAGCGAGCTATCCATTGCTCACCGTCCACAAGCCCGCGCCTACGGTGGCCGGGAATCGACCCGGGAATCCCGACACCTAGGGCTCCAGATATAGGTACCTCCTAACAATGCGAGCCGTGTCCAGAAGTAACGCTTTCTGAATCAAGCCCGTGATCCAACTGCCCAATGAGACCCTCCTCAGGTGTTGGTCGAGGTTCTTGGCTATTAAGCCATTGGCTGTCACGACTATCGGCACAATGGCCGCTGAGTCAACAACCTCGCCAGCCAAGTCAAGATACTTGATTTGTTTATCTTTCTCGGTTTTCACGAGGTTCCCGTCATGCGGAACCGTTATGTCAACAATCGATAATATTATTGTTAATTGACTGTGTTATTTGATGCGTAAGAAATCCGATTCAAATGCAAGCTACCCATCCGAATGAAACTGTTTCAATATAAATGTTCCACTACATTATTCACAGCCGCACTAATAATAATTGAGAGTATGAGTTCAAAGGATTAATATTATTTCTGTTAAAATTTCTGATATTTATATGAAATGTACATAATTATTCCGCATGGTAATATGACCGTTATTTATTGGTAGAATAATTAATCGTTGTGACTTTCACAGATGTATGTAATTGTTACAACTAGATCGGTAAAGTCAAGAGTCGCAACGGGCATATGCAACGCATTTTCACATAACAAGGGGGCACCGGCTGTAGTGTGTGTTCGTTCATAGAAATGTTCGAAAATGATGAAGGAGGCTTTTTGCAATGCGTTGCGGCCCGCCCCAGTCTGCTTTAGACTTTGCAGTTAGCTTTCTAGTATAGCTTGATGAAAATGCGCAGCGAGGCGGGGGACAACGTTGACAAATGAGCGGCGGAACGGCGTGAGCGTTGACGAATGAGCGGTCTGCACTGCTCCCCGTCTCGCCACGGACATAACTAACAGCGGTCTTGGTCAAAATTTCAAAATATTTTATTTCACACAAACTTAGGTACATGAGCACTTATGAAACGTCAGAAGCTAGGTGCACGGTTCCAATTGGTCGTTTCCTATGGAGAAGAGCCAGCAAGAAACTCCGGTTACTCTTTTAAAAATAATTAGCCACTACAATATTTTCAAACAACAGTATTAATAAGTATGTGAGGACAGAGTAAGTCTTTCAACAAGTACCAGCTAATTAACAAAATAGAAGATGGTCAACAAATCTACAGTCCACTAAGCTAAAAGCGTTCTCACATTCACAAAATAGAAAAGAATCTATTATAAAAAATTAATTAATTAATAAAAATAAAAACCTATTTTAAACGAAATGACATGATTGCTTATTACAACTGTAACAAACCTGAATAGTTATCATGTCCACAAAAGCCACTACTAAAGATTTGAATTGTAGGTATATAATGTCAAATAATAGGATGATTATGTCAAGGAAGAATGTAAAAAAAAACATGATAATTTGGGACCAGTTAATACTCTTACATAATTTGCCGTTAATGAGGTACCAGGAAAACCACATATGCAGAAGGAATTATTACCAAACTTCCTTATCTTCAACGTAGTCTTTCATTTTATAGTATACTTTCTTGATAAGGACACGTTTGATGTGGAGTTTGAACTTCCTATCGCTAAGTTCTGTAACCGACTTAGGCAACTTGTTATAAAAGCGAATACTGTTTATAATAAATGACTTGCTTGTTTAAGTTAATCTTAATTTGGGTATCACAATTTCATGTCTACTAAGTGTATTTATATAATGGAAATCGCTTCTTATTCAGAAAAGTCCAGAGTTTTTGCGAACATACAAAATACTTTCTAAGATATAAAGAGAAGGCAGAGTTAGTATATCACTTTCTAGCGCGATTTATAGCTCGGATTACCCTCTTTTGTAAAATGAAAATTGAATCTACGTCAGCTGCAGATCCCCACAGCAGAACGCCATAAGACATACTGTGGAAATAAGCGAAGTGTGATCTAGATGTGGCTACATCAGTCAGCTGCCTTATTTTTCTTACTGCATATGCAGCTGAACTTAATCTACCTGACAGAGTTCTAATGTGGGCGCCCTGTTGTAAATTTGGATATAAAGTAATTCCTAAAAATTTTGATTCCGTTAGGTATATAGTGAAACTATAGTCCGGTAGTGAAGGGTAAAACTAATAAAAATAAAACAATGATATTTTTTATTATTACGTTATAGCTTAGGTTTATGCAAGGTTTCTCTTTCAATAGTGTAGAAACCACCAGAATTGAAACAGCAGAATCGTTAAATAAGCGTTTTATTTAGGACTGAAAATCACTATTAAACTATAACCTCAACTATTTTATTTAATATAAATATGCATATAGAATATCTTCTAATAATAACGTCGACTTTTTAGTGAGTTCACTGCTCGCTATGAGCTCAATAATCAGAATGCTCATCGAGAAGAATCGTTTCTGCCTCGGCGTAGACTAATCCCCACTACCAAGCCATTACCCCACTAAACGAACGGAACTTCTGACTCAGTGTTGCCAGTAAAATAATTAAGTGTGTAACAATTCTGTTATAGCCTCAAAAGTTTACAATAGAATGTCTACTTTATTAAAAGAAAAACGTGTTAGAGTAAACATTAGGTATCCGACGAAACAGAGATGAATATCAAAAGAAAACAGAAATTAAAACCGGCCAAGTGCGTGTGGGACCACGCACGATGAAGGGTTCCGTAGTTGGAATGAATTTATCGCAAGAACAAACTTAACATTGTAGTTGAATAACATGCTCTCCCATACATACCGAATGGGAGGGAGACTTTTTGCAACCGCAAATTTAAGGTGGTCGATTATTACTCGTTAACTTGTAAAGCCTACTTAGCTGTGATAGTTTTCCTTTTAATTTCGTTACACATATATACTAATTCCGTGAATTTATTCACATATCCAAAACCAACCATTTAGCTGGCATGCAGGGGGACACTTAACTCTAACAAAAATAAGCACTTTAAAGCTTAATATTTCACGAACGGATCCCTGAATTCAAAAATGGTTTTACGAACTCACAATATTTTTGAACAACCTTTCCAATGATGTGTATCATTATTCACACTATGGGATAGACGAGAAAAAAAGCATCCCCACTTTACGTGTAGGGGAGATACCCTAAAAAAATCTTTTTCTTGATTTTATTTTACCACTTTGTTGGCGTGATTAATATGTATGCCCATACCAAATTACAGCTTTCTAGTAGTCACCGTCTCTGAGCTAAGCCGCGGACAGACAGACGGACATGGCTAAAATATAAGGGTTCCTTGTTTACTACAGAACCCTGAAATGCTTGTACAAAAATAATCACGTCCTCCGTTCTGTACTCATCTTTGCATACAAACAGGTACCAAAGGGGCATGAACAAAAACTAAAATTGTACCGCAAATGTAATGAACACGCCAAATGAGAACCCACACGCAATTGGCGAAAATAAGCCTAATTTCCTCCCTAAACCATTTACTACCTTATTTGTAAGTAATAAGGTTATTATTGATGTAACAGAGGATACAGGAGTTATAAATTTTGATTGGGTAAGATTACTGCTAGAGATAATAACAGCAGGAAACGTGGGGTTGTTTTTAGGGATATTAATGTAAATTACCTTAGGAAAAGATGTTCTTGTATGTTGGAATGGTCTTGAGAAGCGAATGCTATATTAAATAGTAGGTTTTGTGTGCTAAATAATAATAGAATTGTATATTTTTCCATACGAAAAGATAACTTGGTTAATTCGAGAGAATTGGTTCACACGTTCGTTGACAATTTGCAAACCAGTTGACTCTTATTTCGTATAGACAGTTCCTACCTAGAACCAATGTGCAAAACCTGAATCAAAACATATATTACACATTTAGAAAAAAAAAACTGATGGGTGTTTTTAATTGATTGATGTTTTCTGAATACTTTTGTATTCAGAAAACATCAATTACTTTGATGTGTATTTTATAACAGTTTTTCTACGGTTCCATACCCGAAAGGTGCCAAACGGAATCCTATTACTAAGCCTCCGTTGTTCGTCCGTCCGGCTTTCCGTCTGTCAGTCAGCGGCCTGTATCTCATGAACCGTAATAGGTAGACAGGTGAAATTTGCACCGATTGTGTATTTAACTTGCCGCTATAACAAAAACATATTAAATCTATCTGCCTAGCCTTTTCCCAAATATGTTGGGGTCCGCTTCCAGTCTAACCGGATGCAGCTGAATAACAGTATTTTACATGGAGCGACTGCCTATCTGACCTCCACAACCCAGTAACTGGTTAATACGATAGCCCTTGGTAAGACTGGTGTCAGACTTTCGGGCTTCTGACGACTCGTAACGACTGTCAAAGATCCACGAATGACAGCCGGGACCAACGGCTTAACGTGCTTTCCGAGGCATGGAGGATTCTCGGTATGTAAAGATGGCCACCCATCCACTGACCAACCCCGGCAAGCGTAGCTTTTTTTTTTTTTTTTGGATGGGAAATCATCAAATGACTTCTCCCGCTCTGGGCAGAGCGAGAGGGTGTGTCAGACTTTTACTGACTAAAACCCACCCGTGTTCCTTCCGTTGCCTGTGTGCCGGGGCCGCGATATCCCTTTCAGACAAACCCGCAACCCCAGCAGGAGGCAAGCGTAGCTTAAGAATAAAAATAAAAATGCAGGTGTCCCCATACAAAAAACGTGTTTAAAACAACTAAATGTAGTGTTAAATATTGTACGGTGGCATGGGACTCTTCGTGATAGTATCACTCGCACTTGGCCGATATTTTTTTGTTTCTTTCTACTAACCCAGTTTTTTTTCATTTAACGATTTTGTTTTAAAGTTTTCAATTAATTACAACTCCTACAATTCTCGTCATCTAAACTTCGATAACAGATTGAGTTGGTATATACGTACATAGCATTTTATTCTATCTGTGGCGCGCCTTACTAAAGGCTTCGTGGCTAATGACTAAAATAAAAAACGACTGTGAGTGAAATCTCGACCTCTCACAGACAGCATCGGTAAATGTCTGGATTCTTTTTCTCCCATTTCTAGTCCCGCATTAGGCCTTAGCAATAAGACCTATTAGTTTATCCCTTTGGAAAAGGTTTTTCTGATTTTCAGATTAAAATGTTACACCATTACTTTTGGTGTTTATTACCCTTTGGTCCAAATATAAAAGGAATTTGATAATCTGAAATGATCAAATGATTTTATAGCGTTTTTGGGGACTGTCATATGTAAGTTTGACGTTCGAAAAGTGCTGATCTGACTTTTGAATTTTAAATTTTTTGAGTGTTGACTTTTACACGTCAATAATATTTTAAAAACTAGATGACGTCGGCGTTTCCTATCTGACTACTCTGAGAAGAAAGGCCGAAACAAACTCAAAGGTCACCGTCTCTTTTAAAGTCCAGACATAATCTTGGTGAATATTTTCAATATCATGTGAAGACCATGAAGATTGGTGTCTGAAATAGTATTTTGAGGAAAGAACCACACAGATTGAGTGGACCCTTCCAGTCAGTGCACGCATTTGTCAGTAATCGTGTAGCTCAACTCAGAACTAGCTCAATGATTCGACGAACATTCTATAGTTGAACACGGTTTGTTGACCACCCTGATGCGGCAGCCTTAAAGACCGAAATGCTAACCAGATCGGCTTTCGAAGGACTAAAACGTTGACTTATGTGGGGCGGTCAATGATGTTGCTGGGTTATTTCAGGTGGGAGTTTAAAAGGAAAACCACAGGGATGAGCACAAAACTTATATATTCCTCTATTCTTTTACACACACATACACACACAATATACAGAAATAGAAGAATAAAATAATTACGCCTTAAACACTAAGAGACTAATATTTATAGAACAGACTTTAAATCTGACTAAGCTAGAACGCGATGGTGATCAGAGGTACTAATAACTGAACACGTATTACTTTATAAAAGGTTGAGAGACGACTGAACTGTACTCGTATTGCCTTATGAAAGGATGAGAGACGACTGAACTGACGAATACACAAGTGGGTTTTATTTATAGTAGTGACACACACTATCACACAGTGTGTGTGTCTCTACTTACACAACTTTTTCATCGCCTACTTACGTCAGTGTGTTTGTATTTGAGGGGATTCCACGTTCGCGGGGAATGCGGGGTACTAACATATTTGGGCGTTCCGGGGGAACTGAAACGTATGAAGGGGACTCAACTGCGCAGTAGAAGTTGCACATAACATTGTTTACGTTAGTGAACAAAGGAATTTACTTAATTCTCGACATAGTGACTCGATTTCCTTATGTGAAATAGGTATACAGGTGGGAAATGATCTATCTAGCGTTATAGTCTACTTTAAAATATAGTACTATGTAAGGATAAAATATTACAGAGCTTTTTAGTTAATATATAAGGGTATATAAGGCTTTTTTACATGGAATAGTCATAATTTCAGTTACACTACCCTTTTTAGCAAGAATCATGTCTGTAATCAATACTTTTATCTTACATGCTATGTCGACAATGATTTTATGATTTAAACTCGCATTACTGTGCTTCCCTTACATTCCACCCCCTGTAACAGGGTTCAGCCGCATTACATCCTGGTCTGTGGGAAGCACAATAATCTTTGCTACGGGTCGACGCAGGACCCCATTTATGGTTTTTACACCAACTACACGGATGATTCCATCATTACCGTGGTATACAGATTTAATTAGACCTTTTGTCCACGCACTTCGTTCTCTATTATTGTCCGCTATTATCACTACATCACCAACACATACATTTGGTACATTGTTTGTCCACTTTTCACGACGTTGTAACGTTGGCAGATATTCCCGCAGCCAGCGTCGCCAGAACATGTCAGCGAGCGCATTCACGCGCCGCCATTGCCGTCGGGAATCGATGTCCTCGGTGTCACTCGATGCGAACGGCGTACTCCCGGACGCAGTCCCCAGGAGCAGATGATTCGGGGTTAAAACCACAGGCTGGTTGTGGTCATCGTAGACGTAGCTTAGCGGCCGGCTATTTATGATTAGCTCGGCTTCGGTGAGAAGGGTGTAGAGGACCTCCTCACGGGGGGCACGCTCCTTGAGCGTGCTTCGAAGTGCGTTCTTGACAGATCTCACCAGGCGCTCCCAGCAGCCACCCATATGTGGGGCTGCCGGGGGATTGAAGTGCCACTCGATGCCTCGGTTGGTGGCCTCGGTCTTGATCTGACCTTGATCAAGGTCTTTCAGGGCCGCTCGTAGCTCGGAGTTGGCACCGATGAAGTTTGTACCTTGATCTGAGTACAGGTGGGCTGGTTGCCCACGGCGCGCAATGAGGCGCCGCAAGGCTAATATGGCGGAGTCGGCGCTCAAGGAAGCGGCCAACTCTAGGTGCACGGCGCGCGTGGTGAGGCAGGTGAATAAAGCACCCCACCTCTTCTCGCGACGCCGCCCAATGGTCACTTCCATCGGGCCGAAGTAGTCGACGCCCACTCTAGTGAAGGCTCTTCTCGAAGTCTCCACCCTGGCGAGTGGTAGGTCGCCCATTTTTGGTGGGGCGGGCCTAGCTCTGCAGATGCGACAGAGCTGGCAACCGGCGACCACCGACTTTACGGAGGTTCTCACCTTTGTGATCCAATACTTCTCTCGTAGATTGTTCACGACGGTCTCGTGATTGGCGTGTAAAGCGATCGCATGGTAATGCGCGATCAGCTTTCTTGTCAGAGGGTGACGTCCCTCCAAGATAATTGGGTGCTTTTCACCGAATGTGAGCACCTCGCAAGCACTTAGACGTCCTCTCACCCGAAGAAACCCATCGTCAGTGACCATGGGATCTAGGGCCTTGATGCTGCTATTGTTAGGCACAGGCAGCCCTTTAAGAATCGCGGTCCGCTCGCTGCTGTAGCTATCTTTTTGACACAACTTTATTAGATGATTGTGAGCTTCTTCTAAGTCGAGCCGCTGTAGCTCGGCTGTTGTCCGCCGCTTCCGACATCGGCCCACAAAAATGAGGACGCGTGCCATGACGCGCTGTATGTGCCCCCACGAAGAGTAGCGCTCGTACTGCAGGAGTGGCGCCACCGGCGATGCGGTTGCGTGTACCCGCTGGATGCGCTCGAGGTCCTTCTCCGCAACATCAGTCTCGTGACATGCTGGCCACTGCTCCTGTGGATCACGAAGAAAAGAGGGGCCCGACAGCCACGCTGCGTGGTTATCGGGCCAAGACAATCTGGTCGCCGTGTCAGCAGGGTTGTCCTCCGAGGGTACCCAGCGCCAGTTGCCTCGGTCTGATAATTTATCTATCTCAGCTAATCTATGTGAAATAAACCTTTGAAATTCATGTGCCTCAGAATTTATCCATTTGAGGACTGTTTTGCTATCAGTCCAATAAAACTTTTTGGATATCATTAGCCCTAATGCTTTCTCTGTCGTGTCTGCTAGTCGACAGGCTAATAAAGCTGCTTGCAACTCTAACCGGGGAATAGAAATTACCTCGTCGTCTTTATCTTGTAATGGCTCGTCCCACTGGATTCCTGGTTTCCAAATTTTCTGCATTAATATGCGTGATTGAATTACGCATGGATACAGGAAACCCAGTGGGTCATAAATGGACATAATCATACTTAGAAATTGTCTCTTAGTGGGCACTAGACTTCCATTTATAATATGTTCTGGAAGTCGCTTAAACGACAGATCAAAACCTAAGTTATCTTCTCTAGGTGCCCATATTAGGCCTAGTGTTCTCTCCACTGTGCCTATGCCTTTCTCGAGAGCTACCTTTTCAGGAATGTCTGTTTTAAGCTTGTCCCTCAGTTCTGGTGAGTTGGTTACCCACCCCCGTATAATGAGTCCACCAGAGGCGTGTATTCTAGTAACCTCCTCTATCAGTTTGTTAGCTTCATCATCGGAACAGGTACTATCTAGATAATCATCCATATAGTTGTTAGGTAAATGTATCTTATCATGTTTCCACAATAACCCGACTTCCCGTTGTGATCCGTCGGGCACACGGTGACTAGTGTTATCTAATACGTCTAACGCTCTTTCAATGTGTTTATGTTTACGAGCGTTCTGTGAAATGCCTATAGCCTCTAGCTCAAACTGAGACTTTACTAGGTCATGCAAATCAGGAAGGGAGACTGTCGTGCAATTTACTGTTTCAATATTGCTTTTAATGTCAAACGGTCCATGTATGACCCATCCTAATTTAGTAAGTGAGGCAACTGGCTTACCGGATTTCCCGTGGCGGATGTCCTGGCCGACGAGTAACTCCCAGTTGTCCTGCCCGAGCAGCAGCAGCGGCTTGGCACCCCTCATCTCCGCGCAACCCAAGTCGCGGAGGTGAGCGTTGTCGCGAAGCATCGAGGCGGACACTGTTTGTGTCGGCATGTTCATGTTCACCATAGTAAGAAAGAAAGAAAAATTGTTTATTCTGCACAAACAAAACGCACATATAAAGATAAAAACACATAAAATACACATTTACAAAAGTAGCCAAAAGCCTAGTACGACACTTAATGTTATGGCACTGCCCGTTTGGACCTTTTATTTGAACTTGAACCGCTCGCGACGTTAAGTCCGTGACCCCGTGGCCACCTGCGGTCTTCAACGTTAGGGGTATACGAGGACCCGCTAAGTTGGTAGCGATTTCACTGTCTATTAAAGATACGGTCGCGCCGTCGTCTAATAATGCATAGCTTTGTTTATTGTAACCGTTATTATCACTGATTGTTACAGGGATTATTTTTAACAATGCTGTAGCCCGCCATTCACCAATATTTGTTACGCTTTCAATCTTATCTGTTTCACACGCTTTGTATTCTTTCCTTTGTTTATCGGCGTGTAATAACAGGTGGTGCGCGTAACCGCATTTCTCACACTTATTTGCGCGGCAGAATCTTTTGGGATGTTTACTAACTAAACATTTAAAACACGTATTTTTTTCTTTAATTGTGTCCCAACGCTGTTGTACACTAAGTTTTTTAAAACTTTCGCATTCTTCTATTGTATGTTCCTGCCGGCAGATAACGCATTCTTTAGGTACGGTATGTTCATCACTTTGTGTGTTTATCCTTTGTGCTGGCGGTGGCCTATTGATAAAGGAACGCGCGGTATTCATTTGTCGTGTTTGACTGATGACTTGCTTCTTCACAGGGGATTTGAATGGACTAGACTCTGTCATACTTGGTTGTACGTAATACGACGTCGAGCGAGTTAAATGAATTAAGAAGTGTGATAATATTTCTAAGTTAGGTGAGATTCTTAAATCCACCCCCTGTGAGTTATCTATTCCCATAGCAAAGTCACCGTACTGCGCGCGTTGTATCGGTGTAAGTTTATTTAAAAGTTCGCTTACTAGTTGCGGATTATTTATATAACCGTCAGCGCGAATGTTTTTAAGTAGAGACACACAATTCCTTACTGTTGAAGAAATCTTTCTTAGCTCGCGGCCGCTCTCTGTTACTTTAGGTAGGTCCCTAACTTTCTTTATTGCGCATTGTAAAATTAGGGTTGGATGCCCAAACTCTTCTTCAAGCGCACGCATGATATCGGAGGGATCCGTACCTGAACGTAACAAATCCTCTACTGAGGTCTTTGCCTCTCCATGCAATGATGTCTTAAGCCGTGCTAGATTTTCGTGTGTTCTAAAATTATACAATTCTGATGTATCCCAATACATATTTCTATAAGAAATCCATTCGGCTGGGTCTCCGCTAAAGTGTGGCAATTCGTATGCCTGTCTGGGTACCGGTCGCGGTCGTGCCATACTAGTGATTGCCTCCGCCAGTCTATCAATTTTCCTGTCCCTGTCGCCTGATGCCTCTCGCCGTCTTTCTTTTTCATCCACTCCGTGGTAAGTCTGCTGCCTTGTATCCGACTCGAGAATCGATACTCGAGGTACATTGGCGGCCGGGGTGGTAAAGACGGGATAGCTACGAGGCAGACTGAACCTTATACTTTCGGTAGAGACTGGCGTATACATCTGCGTCGTAGGTACCGTTAGGTTAGGTAACGGTACTGACGTAGACGCTCTTACATGCGACACATTATTGTTATTAGGCATGATCGGTACACAGTATATATTAGAGTCACGATTGAGACTACTTACGTTTAGTCCCTGTGTGACTTCTGGTTGGTGACGCGCGGCCATATCCACAGGCGCGCGTGTCATAGGCGGGGTACACAGCACTGTATCAACTTGAGTTACTTGGGGCGTCGTGTCTATCCACTGTTCCACGCGTTGTGCTGTACCCTCGTCTGACTTTGAGTCGTCGCTCTCGGCAGCCGCTTCTATCTCTGCAATGTCGGCCTCCATTCTTTTCTTGAGGAGGTTTTCCTTGAGTTGTACTAATTCGCGTTCAGCTTCATATTCTATTCGCTTTTTTATGTATTCGACGCTCTTGTGGCTAGTATTGGATGAGGCTCTGTTTTGCGGCGACGTATGGCGACCTTGTAATAATATCTGGCCTCCCTGGGGTCCCTCTGACGTACTTCTTACACTGTAGTCGATTACTCGACCACCCGTCAGTGGGATGTTGAGGGCAGACGTTGATGCCACAGTCGGTGCGACAGACGGCGAACCCGGTGCCTTTTCAGACTGCAACCCGGAGTCCGATACTAACTCACTGCGACGCACATTCATTTCTTCAGCCAATCTTCTTAGTTTGCTGCGTGTAGTAATGGTGCTCCTCTGACTCATGGTTACTTGTTAACCTGATCCGGCTCTCGAAGGACCAAAATGTTGACCACCCTGATGCGGCAGCCTTAAAGACCGAAATGCTAACCAGATCGGCTTTCGAAGGACTAAAACGTTGACTTATGTGGGGCGGTCAATGATGTTGCTGGGTTATTTCAGGTGGGAGTTTAAAAGGAAAACCACAGGGATGAGCACAAAACTTATATATTCCTCTATTCTTTTACACACACATACACACACAATATACAGAAATAGAAGAATAAAATAATTACGCCTTAAACACTAAGAGACTAATATTTATAGAACAGACTTTAAATCTGACTAAGCTAGAACGCGATGGTGATCAGAGGTACTAATAACTGAACACGTATTACTTTATAAAAGGTTGAGAGACGACTGAACTGTACTCGTATTGCCTTATGAAAGGATGAGAGACGACTGAACTGACGAATACACAAGTGGGTTTTATTTATAGTAGTGACACACACTATCACACAGTGTGTGTGTCTCTACTTACACAACTTTTTCATCGCCTACTTACGTCAGTGTGTTTGTATTTGAGGGGATTCCACGTTCGCGGGGAATGCGGGGTACTAACATATTTGGGCGTTCCGGGGGAACTGAAACGTATGAAGGGGACTCAACTGCGCAGTAGAAGTTGCACATAACATTGTTTACGTTAGTGAACAAAGGAATTTACTTAATTCTCGACATAGTGACTCGATTTCCTTATGTGAAATAGGTATACAGGTGGGAAATGATCTATCTAGCGTTATAGTCTACTTTAAAATATAGTACTATGTAAGGATAAAATATTACAGAGCTTTTTAGTTAATATATAAGGGTATATAAGGCTTTTTTACATGGAATAGTCATAATTTCAGTTACACTACCCTTTTTAGCAAGAATCATGTCTGTAATCAATACTTTTATCTTACATGCTATGTCGACAATGATTTTATGATTTAAACTCGCATTACTGTGCTTCCCTTACACGGTTCTTTTGGCGCTTTGTAGCCAAAATTAGAACTAAGACTGCCATCGTGTTTATTCAATACAATTTACAAAAAGTCTTGTACTGTATATCCAAAAACTTTAACCACGTTTTGGAATTATTTATCGTTTTAGCTAGTCCTTCAAAAATTCTACTTATTAACCGACTTCCAAAAAGGAGGAGATTCTATGTTCGTAGCGCATGTATGTTTTTATTTTATTTTTATGTATGTCACCGATTTCTCCGTCAATGGTAGACCGATTTTGAAAATTCTTTTTCTGTATGAAAGGGTATGCTCTCAAGTTGGTTCCATATAAATTGTATTAACTTTACCTAGATAGTTTTTACGTAAGCTTCAATAATACGTATTTTTCCCACTTAGTATATGTGTTAAGATGATAAATTCCTGTCACTGTTATTTACATAGCAGGTAGTGGTATTCGAATTTATGTGGGGTAGGTACCACAACAAAAAGTGAAAAATAAAAACTTTTCCGACTTCCTAAATAAAACACTACAAAGTGAAAAATAACTTTAATATTGGAAGTCGGTGGCAAAAAACTAAAATTCAAAAGCAAAGACACTGACTTCCGAAATTAAAATGATTTTTCACTTTGTAGTGTTTTTTTTGGAAGTCGGTTGATTTTTTTTTGAACATCAGAAACGACCGGGACTTTATACCGCAATCTCGGGCGAACCAGGCCATTCGCTCTGACCACAGAGAACTGAATCTATTAGTGAACTGGCATAATTACTACAGATATTGGAACCTCTCACAACTGTCTAGAGCCTTATAATAAATTCATACTCACAGCCCTAAACACACACAGTCAACACAAGTCTGGTCGGAGGATCCTCCCTTTTATATAGAGGATGAGTGAACTTTACACCCTGTTTCTCATACCTCTAAAAACTCACTTTCGCATATATATATATATAATATTAGTTAGGATAGTATGGACCAAACCAAACTGGGTAGATCCCAATCACGAAACCCACCTTACATAAAATATTCATCCTTCAATCGGCAAACTCTTTTTACCTCTCAATTTTAATGAACAAAAAAATCTATTTGAAATATGGTGTAAAAACACATACCCCAGCGGTCCGATAATTGCCTACCCTCAAGGGTAGAGGTAACCCCTGCCCATAACTTTATGTGATTTATTTTGGGGCGGACATATTTTTTTCCAAAATTACACGCGTTCAGCCTTGGGCCTATAGGAGCCTTGAATTGGGGCGCTTGAGAAAATATTTATGGAGTTAGATAGTTGTGAGGAGAGTTGTGGTATATTGAGCTACTTAATAGAAATGGATTTTTTGTTTGTTTTTACCACAATGGGCAAGGCACTCACCTCTGACTTTACGGATTCATGTGCGTATTGTATTATTATCACTTGCTTCAAAAACGGTGAAGGAAAACATATTAAGGAAAAGCCAAAGGCCATGCCTGACAGATATTTCTCGACGGCATGTGAGGTCAAGTCAGCATGGGTGGCTTTAAAACTCTGACACCAGGTTAGTCACTAACCACAGGAAATGAAGAAGAAAATCAATACCTTTGCCCTTCACCTCACCTGGAATTCTCAACCACAGAGGAACTGGCTATCTTACCTCTAACTGCCGAAACACAACAATGCTGGTAACATTGTTGTTATGGCGACAGATTTAGATAAGATGGTGGTAGCTAGCCAGGTGGGCTTAGAACAGCCCTACCACCAACCAGACCGAGCAGATTTTTTAAAATGAATGTAACCTTTTTTTGACCTTGCACTTACGCAAAATCAAAAGCGATTGTCTCGTGAAATAACGACTGCAACTTTGAAAAAATACCAATTTCATAATAGTAGAGCAATTTAAGTTAGTTAAATACTTCACCATAATCTAAACTAATAATAAAGCTGAGGAGTTTTCTTTTTTGTTTGTTTGTTAGAACGCGCTAATCTCAGGAACTACTAGTCGGACTTGAAAAATTCTTTTTTCATTTGATAGCCCAATTCTTGAGGAATATAGGCTATATTTAACTTCACTCTAGAACCCTTAGGAGCCGAGCGAAAAGAAAAAAACCGGCCAAGTGCGATTTGGACTCGCTCACTAAGGGTTCGGTACCACCGTACAATATTTAGCAAATATGACGTATTAAAAAAAAACTGCTTCCTAGATCTCGTTCAAACCAATTTTCGGTGGAAGTTTACATGGTAACATCATATATTTTTTTTAGTTTTATCATTCTCTTATTTTAGAAGTTGCAGGGGGGGGGGGACACATTTTACCACTTTGGAAGTGTCTCTTGCGCAAACTATTCAGTTTAGAAAAAAAAAATATTAAAAACCTCAATATCATTTTTGAAGACCTATCCATAGATACCCCACAGGTATGGGTTTGATGAAAAAAAAAATTGAGTTTCAGTTCTAAGTGTATGGGGAGCCCCCAAAATTGATTGTTTTTTTTCTATTTTTGTGTGAAAATCTTAATGCGGTTCACAGAATACATCTACTTACCAAGTTTCAACATTATAGTTCTTATAGTTTCGGAAAAAAGTGGCTGTGACATACGGACGGACAGACATGACGAATCTATAAGGGTTACGTTTTTTGCCATTTGGCTACGGAACCCTAAAAAGTGAAAAAGAACGCTAAGCGAAAACGAAGAAATAGCGCGGGCAGACGATGCGATGCGATGGGATGGGTCGGGGGGACAAAATAATTTAAAAAAAAAACTCCATAAAATTTCTATCAATACTTTAGAAGAAAATCTCTTTTGAAACTGACGTTAATGCGAGGTAGATATTTATGCTCGTAACTGTACAGAGTACGTTTAAATCAATGAAGTTCTGATTTTACCGGCTTCCTAAGATCTAAAATCAAATCAGACAAAGGACCAGACAGGTTCTTGATTTTGAAAGGAACGCCAATTCCTAAAGTCCTTGATAGATCCTTTGAAAGTGGGAATTCAGCTTTCCTGTGAGAACTTTTCTATACTACTCGTATATATCAGGAGTCACCAAATGGCGGACCACGGTCCGGGTCCGGATTGCCAACCAATTTTGTGCGGACCCTAACTGAACAATAAAATGTATGACTAATTTAATCTAAAACAAAAATAGTAATTAATAAATATGTATTTGTAGGTGTTAAAATAGTCAATAAAAATAATAAAATGATAAATGCAATTATTCCTAGTGGATTATTAGATCCTGTTATAATAAGCCCATGCTTTGTGTTCTCTGCCATCAACACGACAATTAATGGCGTATTCAATGACAATAACTTGCACTTACTTAACTCAGACTTCAGATATATGATGGAATGAAATTTTTCACATTAATTTTAATGGTTGTTTTTTTTTCATTACTTAATATATTATTGGTTTAAATAAAATTATATTATTAATAAAAATTACAAATCTTGGTTGCTAGTAATCGTCTACCAAACTGACGGCAACAATCTTTTTTTTTTTAAACGGACTTCTGATAGAACTTTATATAACTGGTAATTGGTGATCCCTGAGTATCTAACACATATTTGACACACATATAGTGTTGTGTAAATAAATAAATAAATAATAAAAAGGGGAAAGATTTGTGTTTTTGTGTATAATGAATAAACCCAAAACGTTTTTACAAAAAAAAAAAAAAAACTTCCAAAAAGTACTACAAAGTGAAAAATAACTTTAATTTCGGAAGTCGGTGTCTTTGGTTTTGAATTTTCGTTTCGACTACTACTTCTTTTACTACTTTTTCGTTTAAAGGCTTGTGCAGACCAGCGCGACTTGTCGCGCGACGCGACACCGGTTATTGTTATACTGTGAAGTATTCTTAGAAATCCTATTGTTCGTGTCGCGTCGCGCGACAAGTCGGGCTAGTCTGCACAGGCCTTTACCCACACAAATTCGAATAACGCTACCTGCTATGTAAATAACAGTGACAGGAAGTTATCATCATATCATCCACATATACGTATACTAAGTGGGAAAAATACGTATTATCCCTACAATAATACGTATTTTTACTCAAAAACTATACAAGCAAAGTTAATCAAATTTATATGGGATCAACTTGGGAGAATACCCTTTTATACAAAAAAAAATATTCAAAATCGGTCCACAACTGACGGAGAAATCGGCGAAAATATATATAAAATACTGACACCACTGCGGGCCCTATCAGAATACCAGCGCTGCGACATTTTTATTTATTTGTAAATGTCGCGGCATCATGCTGAGATAGGAGCCTTTTGGCCTCGTACACACGGCTACACATCAAGCTATACATTCCCAGTATAAGCTGACCTCGTATTGTACGGAAATCCTATATAATGCGAGATCAGGATAAACTGGATATGTATAGCTTGATGTGTAGCTGTGTGTACAGGACTTCCTTCTTTATATGTTACTGTTACTTTGGTTTTTATTGTTTTTGTTTTTTTCCTGTGCGAGTCACAATAAATACTTTTTCTTTCTTTCTTTCTTTAAAAAAAACTTCTTTTTGGAAGTCGGTTAAAAAATTCTGGACCGATAAAAAAAAATATTTCAGCAGTAGAATTCTTTATTATCACTGAGTAACATCGGCTATAATTTATAAAGACATCACGCGGGCGAAGCCGCTGGTAGATGATGTAACGAATAAAAGGATTCAATAGACTTTTAAAACTACTATTCAATTTTGGCAGTGGTACGAGAGTGTTGACTTTTACCAATAATACAAGTCAAGCTTAGGAAATCAAGTAGTAATCGAATCTATACCACAGCTTAATATATACGTACAGTTGGGACATTCCCCAGTTTAGGCATGAAGCTACAAGTACGCGGCGGGCCCATATTGTTGGGCCAATTCGGTGAGTGTAACGTAGTCAGAAGATCTAAGAGTCACGCGATAGAAAGAGAAGCAATTTCTAGGTGAAAATAACTGTAGGTGATTAATGCGACCTTAATTGCACTTTATTGTGTCGTAGCAAGAGTCGCTTTTTATTTAAATGATTTTGCGGAGTTCCCCGTCTGTATTAATCTGTGTCTATACCTACTAACATATTAAAGCTGAAGAGTATGTTTTTTTTTTTTTGTTTGGACGCTCTGGCCTCTGCAACTACCATTCGGCCAGGTATAACGCTATAATGCTTCGGAGCCGAGCAAAAAGAAAAAAAGTCAGAAAGAACGCTAAGCTAAAACAAAGAGATTTATCTATAATCGCAGCTAGTAAGTAATAAGGCTCTAGTCCAAAACTATCGCTAATGACTATAAAGATCATAATCCCTTCCTTTCAGTAATTTTATTGCTAAATTTCAAATGTCGTAAGGGACATTTAAATACGATGTTCCTTACGACATTTGAAATTTCCACCGTTTATTTACTGTTTATGTTTGAAAAACAACAAAAAAATGGAACTAAAAGAAAAACGCATAAACAAACCATTGTGGCGCCATCTACATCGTCACATGCAAACTACGCATCATAGACCTGACGTCACAAGAAAACCTGACGTCACACAAATCCTACATCGCGCAATTAGAGTTTACCGCGCAAACGACATATAAAAGACTATGCGACATCAATCGTTAGGCAGTTGCCCGCCAGACACGACACCCGTCTAGTCGGAGGATCCTCCCTGTTCTATAGAGGATGTGTGAACTTTACACCCTGTTCCTCATACCTCTAAACTATAACCTCTCAAGACTTTCGAAGTTGTATACACGATTACATATCTAGCTATACCTTCATTTTCAGTATAAGCTGATCCCGCATTTATAGGACTTCCGTATAATCAGAGGTCAGCTTATACTGGAAATGTATAGGTAAATAAAACACGAGGCAAGCAAGAGGTAAAGAATTCGATTCAATACAATATTGACGTAAACCCACTTTAAATTCCAAACATGTTTAACATATTATAGCTAGAGAGGGCTGTAAAATTAATTTCCCTGACTTTAAATCACCTCCAATTACCTAAGTATCTACACAAAATTACTAAAATCCACCAGTCACGGAGTAATGAAGCCATCATCGTATTAATGAATTACATATTTGATAATAACCGAAAATACCAAATCACCAACTAACGCCACTACCTATGATTTGGTTGAATCAACTAATATTTGTGTTTACCTTTCATCAACTAACACGGAAGTCAACACTTTATAGACAGAATAACATCAAACCTGCCGAAATAACCTCAAAACAAATTTAAGTTTCTCGATTAATTAACGTTTTATCGCCTCAACATCGAACTTTGTTTTGATTGATTAAATTATAAAAAGTTTTTAGGTATCTACTTACCTTAGGGTTTGAACAGTCTACCGATTGTTAAGGTTGTTGGTATCCAGTAGGTAGGTACAAAACGCACCACGAAAGATAAGACTTAACAGCACCTTCCGCGCTCTTTCCGCCGCCCCGATGACCCCCCGGCGAAGACCTCATACCGTTAAAGAGACCGAGTGAGTTTGAGTTTGACTTTAAATCGTCAAACTCAAACTCACACTCAAAGCATTTATTTCAAATAAATTACAGGCACTTTTGAATTGTCAAGGGGTCGGTCAGTCAGAAAGATGAAGCTAGTTGCCCATTCCAAAGCGTAGTAGGTACCTATGGAGAAGAACGGGCAAGAAACTCCACGGACAGTCTTTTAAATCATGCTATGGTTACAAAATATTGGTTACATCATTCATGTTGAAGTTATACGTATACATGTGAGAACGATGCAAAACGTTAAAAGCGTCCGTAACAAAAAGAAAAAAGAAAATCAAAAATTTAATTAAATTAAAATAAGCCGTGGCAGCCAAGAGATGACCAGTCCCCACTGACGGCGCCCGTTCACGAACATGACGCATGGATTACCACCATTCAGCTCAACCATTATGAAGGGAGCTAAATGATCCAACACGCGCCACCGTCAGCGAGACATTAGAGTGAGCATGACATACTCTCAGCCGCCAAGGCACATTCAAGTCAATGAAAGACATACCCAGTACCTAAATGGTAGCTTTATAGTCGGTACATAGTACTCACACATGTGCTATGCAATTATACAATGTTATGAGATTGAATTTATACAATGCAAAGATGTTTTTAAAATCTTCAGCAGCTCCAACAGTATTTTCAAATGCTAATCAGTTATTTTATGCGCACTTGTGGAGAAAGACCAGCGTTGAGCCAGGCATTTTTATCAGCGATATAATCTCCCAACTTATAATATGCCTGGCTGCATAGTGTGCTTTAATATAAGATTTAAATTTCGTTTCATTCAGTTGAAGTATGTTGGGAGGTATTTTATTGTAACATTTTAAACAGTACCCCATGAAAGACGAGTCCACTTTAGCCAGCCTAAAACCCGGTTGAACTAATTGGTCCCTATTCCTAGTGATGTAATTGTGTCTTGCACCTCTTTTACTAAAAAGATGTCGATTTTTCCTTACGTACATAATGTTTTCATAGATATATTGACAAGGTACCGTCATGATGTTAATATCTTTAAACAGTTCCCTTAGAGAGTCGCGCCTACGGAGGCCATATATGGCTCTTATGGCTCTTTTATATAGAATAAAAATAGACTCGATGTCTGCAGCCCGTCCCCATAGTAGAATACCATACGACATAATACTATGAAAGTAACTAAAATAGACTAGCCTCGCGGTACCTACGTCAGTAAATTGACGGATTTTTCTCACAGCATATGCTGCTGAACTTAACCGTCCTGAAAGTGATGTTAAATGAGGACCCCACTGAAGCCTTGAGTCGAGCGTGATCCCTAGGAAAACTGTTTTATCGACGAATTCTAGTTTCTCTTGATTCAATACTATCTCACAACTACTACTTTTTACATTTGGTAAAGAAAATCTTATGCACTTCGTTTTTTTCCCATTTAATACGAAATTATTAGCAGTGAACCAATTTTGGACCTGCAGTAGGGCGTTATTTACGTCGTCAAGATTTGATGCACGTCTATTAATTTTAAAAATTAAGGAAGTCTACTTCGCAAGTCAAACCACGTGGTATGTCAAGTCTCATCTTTAGTGGCACGCGCTGCTTAATTGCGTAAATCGTTTTGAAGGAAATTCCTAATGAAAAATACGCCTACTACAACGTAAATAACGTAATCAACGTGGCTGAACTATCAAAATGAAAGACACTGCTATCGATTAGCTTTTTATCTGTTACGCAATTAGCTCGCAGTTTCCTCTACACAATACATATTGCTATTAGTTGAAAGTAAAGGCAGATTTATACGAGCCCAGTAATGTGACAGTGTCCAGAGCTGGTTAAAATCGGAACTAACTTCGCCATCTTGTTTTGTCAATAAAATTTCTGTGATATAATTTCACAAATGCTTACCAACAATGCCCCCCTGTCAATGTCATTCAGGCGTAACACTCTACGTAAGGTCATACCCAGACAGGAGTACCGTCTGAGTATTACTTGACTTCCAGATATCTAACAGGAACCAAGTAAGCAGTTGACGTTTTCTGGGCCGATAAAAATGATGATAGTAATAGTAATTTATGTACAAAACTTCAGTAACGTTACATCAATGTGGTCTCAACCCCAGAACTGTGTGACTTTTGATGATGATCATCAAAAGTCACACATTTTTCGGACGCAGTCGGTGTCTGCTCACTCACGAAATCGCGAAGCTATCTCCTTCTCTTGATGGGTGATTCGGGAGATTTTAATCTGAGTAAATAATGGACGGAATTAATCAGTCCGCCATTATCTCAGTTAAGATTGAGACGTTACTAATGGATCCGGAAGAATTTAATTCGGATTGTGAGAGAGTTTTATAAAGCTATTTGTTTTTTTTTGTGGGCATTTATTTACAAAATTTAAGATTCACAGATACAATTACTCCTGTACACGCTCCACTCCACATAACAATACTTGGTGCAAACTGTGTCGTTCCTCGTCTTTGCAAATGGTTAAATAGCGTCAGCGATCTTGTCGACGTGCATTTTGACTCATATGCCAAGCTTCATAGAACAACTACTACATTTTTTCTATTTTGTTGTGTCTCTGTTTGTTTGGTTCTATTGAAGTTTACTTTTGCTGTGTATAATAGTTTAATATTCCATCACGTAGGTACTGTTAATTCAAACTTGTTAATTTTAGTTACTATGTATTAATTTTATAGTATAGTGGTTTTGGCACGACTAATATGTCTATGCGGCTAACCTGTAAGAAGTTGTTACACTAACCTTAGATTATGGTAGATATTACTTCAACTATTTACAGTGTAAACAATTTTTGTTTGGCCAAATGGCCACTAAAGGAAAAAAAAATCACCAATTTTGATTTTATCTATCAATACTATATAATACCTACATCCAAATAAATGAAATTGAAGTGTTTTTTTGTAATGTCAAAATAACAGCTTTTTACTAAATGCATTGGGAAAGTATATCCGTTACTTATTTTTTATTTTTTATTTTTTAGTGTTTGTTGTCTGTTTGTTCCGGCTAATCTCAGAAACGGCTGGACGATACGGGACTTTCACTGGTAAATAGCTAATGTTACTTTTATACTACTTTTATTTTAGAAATCGAATTAGGGTCCACGTTCCATACAAATATGAACAATACAAATAATATTCATATTCATATAAGCGAACCCGCTTCGTGTGTGTGTTGAGCATAATGCTTTATCTAATTAGCTTCCAATTTTGTTGACAACGATCATGCTTTTGTTTTTCTTCTACCCGCACTGATATAATAATTATAATTAGTAAGAAGATTTAATGTTCTCATGTAAGTAAGTGACGATTGTCTCAATGAGAATAAAGTTCTTCAAACCGAATAATCTGCACATTCAAATGCGACACTAACTTAGCAAAGTAAAGTCAAAGTGCAGTTTGTGGGTGCCCTAAGAGCTTCTAATTTAAAATCCAATATTATCAAATCCAGCCATTAGCATGAGAGAGGTATTTTTATTCTTCCATGAAAACAAGGATTTTTCTACACTCGTAATAATATCCCAAGTCGATTTCTTGGAAACGATGCGGATACTGAGCAGAAATAAATATTAAAACGGATCCTCTATTATTATCAATGATAATCACTTACATTTAATACGAAGCTTCAGTACTTTACCTCGAACCCTGCTTCAAGGAAAGTATTATTGAGATTGTTAGGATTATTATCATCCAGAAAATTATGTTGTTGTCCCACAAATGGCAATATAGGGTTTCCATGACATTTATGGCTCACTTTAACTCATTGATAAAGGCTTGTGCAGACCAGCGCGACACCAGTTATTGTTATACTGTGAAGTTTTCTTAAAAATTGTATTGTTCGTGTCGATATACAGCATGCGGGGACTCCCCGCAGCCGGGGTAATGACTAATGAAAGTCATACGTCGATAACGAGGTCGGCAAACTGTCTGCGGGGAATCTCCGTTACGGGGATTCCCAAAGTATGCGGAGACTCACACCCTATGAAAATGACCAATGAAAATGAGCCTTCAAAGCAACTGCCAAACGTGCGTTGCAGGTTCTCCACCGCACGTATATCGACTAATAGGACTCGTGAAAATGAGCATTTAATCAGACCATGTTGAGCAAAACCCGTGAGTACGATAGTACCTACACTTATGTGTAGGGACTACGGGCAAGACGTGTTATTTACATGTCAAATTTTAAATTAATAGCAATAACCGTAAGGTGCTTAACATATTTAACTGTACCTATAACTACTAATATAATTTTAACCGCGTCCGAACCCAAGTGAGAAATGCAACTACACCCCCGCAAAGTGGGGCTACCTCGACGGTACGGCAGCAGGGTGCGCATGTAAAGCTGTGGCGCAAACTATGTCCTACCTCCTATACTACCCGCTGTCACAGTATAAATAAGGACAGTACAGAAACTACGTAGTAAACGTTCGAAACGGCACACTCACACATCCGCGTTCATTGACAAGACTCCTAGCGATTGGCGCTGTGCTGTCAGTTGCGGGTGCCGTGTTGAGAAGAGTGGTCGCCACAATCTTTAAAAAAATGGAGAGTAGGTTATTATTTCATACTGTCCAATACCTCTCTGTACTATACCTCTGTGCCCCAAAAATGCAGCCATAGTGACCTATGCCCTGCAACCAACGATGTCGTAAAAGTGGCGAAGTTTAGGGTCAACAAAAATTAATACACTGTCGTGCCATCGACCCGATAAAGACATAATTCTCGAATAAAATTTGCAATTTTTCTTCCTAGTAGGGGCAATGAAAGCTTTTTCTTGTCGCCATAACGATGTGAAAAGGCTACATGAATCTTTCAATCACTTCGGAGGGCCGGAGTTTATTTTCATTACACTGTTCGTCCACCCAACGCCGGCAATTTGATAAATTGCCAAACGAAACAAATTAAAGGGGAATTTATGCAAAATGTAAAAGAGGAAAGGCAACGCGGTGCTGGTATTGACATGAATGTAATGTCAGGGCAATAAATTGTGAAGCAAATTGACTAAACTTAAATTGTCCACATATGAAAATTGTCCATATTTATATGAAAATTGTTCATATATGAAAATTGTAAGAAAATTGTCCGTATATGAAAATTGACCATATATGAAAATTGTCCAAATATGGATAGGAAGGGAGGAAGTATGGAAAAAAAGACATGTTGCTCCGACCCCAAATAAATTGTCTGTCCCAAATAAATTCAAAAGTGCCTGTAAATGGTTTAATTGAAATAAATGCTTTAAGTTTGAGATTGGGATAACGGCAGGAGGGATGCAAGTTACAACTCTCATTCTTTAAAAGTTGTATAAAATGGCTATAACGCGGCAAACTGACATAGGGTGTCAATTTGCTTAACAATTCATTTCCCTGACTGCACAATGAAGCATCAGAGTGAAACTATCAACGGTTGATAGACACATTCTAAAGAAGTTGGAAACGCTATCTTAGCTCTAGGCAGTAAATCTGCTTAGCCTTTTTTTCCCAACTATATTGGGGTCGGCTTCTTGTGTAACCGGATGCAGCTGAATACCAGTATTTTACATGGAGCGACTGCCTATCTCACCTCCACAACCCAGTAACTGGGTAATACGCCACCCCTTGGTAAGACTGGTTGTCAGACTTTCGGGCTTCGGACGACCAGTAACGACTGTCAAAGATCCACGAATGACAGCCGGGACCAACGGCTTAACGTGCTTTCCGAGGCACGGAGGAGTTTCGGTGTGTAAAGATGGTCACCCATCCACGGACCAACCCGGGCAAACGTAGCTTAACCTGTTGAATCGACCCGTGCGGCTGTTATTACTTAGCCACGAGCTTTTCTGCTCCTCGAGCTTAGTCCTAGACAGTATACTGTGGATATTAAGTCCCCTCCCCTTTTGCTGTCTCGAGTCATTTTGTAATTTTGTGGTCACCATGGAAAGGTACTTCGTCTCTACTACACGCGGCGCTAAGTGTAGTTGTTGATCTGGGGGGACACCCAGCAGCCTAGTTGCGTAACACACACTCTGAATCACAATCCCAGATTTTTGAAGAACATTGCTCATCCACTGCTTCATAGGTTTTAAAAATTAATCTGCTCAACAACGTAAATAACGCAATGGACTGTGTGTGTTACGCAATTACCTCGCAGGCTCTTGTAGATATAGCAGGTCAATTTATAGAACAGTGTCAAAAAGCACACTGCCAAGCGATTTAAAAAAAATTGTCCATTGTCATCCGTGTAAATAGCTCTATGAACGTGGCTGAACTGTCAAAATGAAAAACATTGCGATCAATTTTAATTTTAAATGAGTTACGCAATTACCTCACTGGTGAAGGACTTAAGTAACTTTCCATCATGAATATTTGTATTAGGCCCCAATTACATTATCATATATTTATCATAGAAATATGATTTCACATCTGTCAAATTCTATGATCATAGTTAAATGATGCTGTTCTTAATTTTCACATAATATTACACTTATGATCGTATTTTTCTTTTACATAGTACAGTTATGATCATATAAACGTCATAGTTAATCAATATGGATAACGATTTAGCCGTGTTTGATTTAACCATTTTTGAGGTTACACGGATATGATCATATTTGTATGATTGGTGTCACAGAGGATCCCTTAACTATGATCATAGACAATATAAATTATATGTAGTTATTATACCGTCATAAGTTCTTCATATAAAAATGCCTCGTACAGACACGAGCACTAATATGTATACACTTAGCAACTTTTAAAAGTGTTTTCTCCTTTTTTTTTTTTTGAGTGTGGCAAATCATCAAATGACTTCTCCCGCTCTGGGCAGAGCGAGAGGGTGTGTCAGACTTTTACTGACTAAAACCCACCCATGTTCCTTCCGTTGCCTGTGTGCCGGGGCCGCGATATCCCTTTCGGACAAACTCGCAACCCCAGCAGGCATTGGTCTTTCGACCCCGTCAGTTGCTGCTGACATCTCTATGAGGCGCGCGTGGAACACAACGCGCCGTCGACACGGGCCTAGTCCTTATCGGACGGCGAGCTGCCCATTGCTCACCGTCCGCAAGCCCGTGCCTACGGTGGCTGGAAGTCGGCTCTCAACTCCCGACGCCCGGGGCGTCTCCTGCGGCGACTGGGGCCGCAAGGGCGTGCAGCTTGCATCTCCCTCGCGCGCTCCGCCTCCTCCTTCGCGAACATAACTGCTTCGCAGAAGGAGGTGACGGCCTCCCATGCACTCTCGCTCCGAACCATGGAAAAGTGATTTTCTCCTACTGTGGTGATTGTAATTTTATGTTGTTACGAACATAGTATTTTGAAAACCATACTAGTATGAAATAGGCCTTATCTAAAAGTTGCAGTCAATATTCCACGAGAGATCGCTTTTGAATTTTGCTAAGTGGATACGTATTAGCGCTCGTGACTGTACATCTCTGATCATATTTCTATGATAGTCTAGTATGGCTCCTAAAGCATGATCAAATACAAAATACCCGCAGGCGAAGTCGCGGGCAACAGCTTGTTATAAAATAATTCGTGAACTTTTGATGTTTGACAACTTTCATTACATTTTCTCGCAACTTCTTTAAAGGATGTTACTGACTCTAATTACTCTTTGATGTCTTTAACTATATAACTTTAAACAAACTCCATTTAATCCTTTTATGGCGAATCTTTGTTAATTAATCATTATAAATTTGCGAGTGGGATCATCTTAAGGCACCTATCCCACCGCCGACCAGGGAGCGACTAAGTAACAAGAGTTATAAAAGGGACTAGTACTCGCTCAGCGACGCTGTCTTGGTGGGCATAACACTCGCTGTGAGACTCACGCTTGGTACGTACGCATATATAGTACGCGTCCAACTTAATGGCGGTTTTGAAGTGCGCTACTCGTATTAGCCGACGTTCGCACGGACTTCAAAATATCGCGGCGCGATTTTATCGCGCACTGGATTTTCAACTCTCGATGTTGAACCGAGCATTGAGAATCCAACTTAACAAGCGATAAGGCCGCCCATTGTATATTTTATAGTGTTACTTTTTATTTTTGTAATGTATAATCTGGTGTACAATAAAGTATATATATAAATAAATAAACAGTGCATTCCAGCGCGTCGAAAAAATACACTGTCGAATTTTCACGTCTCGGTGCTAAGTTTAACGTCGAAAATCCAATGCGCGGGAAAAAATCGCCGCGATATTTTTAAGTCCGTGCGAACGTCGGCTTACTGCGCAGTGACTCGCCTCATGTTTCCAGCCGCGATAAAGTATGAATTGGGCTGTGCCAGTGAGTAATCGCTCGTAATTGCCGTCGTGCACTAGCTGCTCGTTACTCGCTTTGCTAACTCTACTGGCTTCTCGTTAATCGTTAATAATGGCGGGACAGGTCCATAAATAAGTTGGTGCCTGTCTTCGTTAGGCCATCATAATTCAGATTATTTTATTATTATACTAAGCGTTACGAAGTTTTGAAGGTACGATATAGAGGTCTTTTGGTGAGTGAAGTTAAATAATACAATTATTATGTCATTAAATATTTAAGATATACTTTGCCGTCTACTCCAATTAGCACGTGCTAATTGGAGTAGACGGCAAAGTATATCTTAAATATTTAATGACATAATAATTGTATTATTTAAATTATTAAATAAGACAAAAATATACATTAGATAAACTTCTTATACTAAATTAACTAACAAAATTTAGAGGTATGAGGAACAGGGTGTAAAGTTCACTGATCCTCTATTGAAACGGGAGGTTCCTCCTACCAGACGGGTGTCGTGTCTAGCGGGCAACTGCCCAACGATTGATGTCGGATAGTCTTATACATGTCGTTCGCGCGGTAAACTCTAATTGCGCGATGGAGGATTTGTGTGACATCAGGATTTTGCGTGACGTCAGGTCTTTGATGCGTAGTTCGCATATGGCGATGTAGATGCCGCCACAAAACTGTAAAAAAAAAAATACCCTTACCTAACTAAAACTATTACCAAACTAAAATATGGCGTCGAAAATTCCTCCGCATCGCTATGGCTATGGACTGGTAATGTACCCAAGAGACTGGCAGCATTGCCACGTTGTATGGCAATACTTAGCCTCTGACCAAGCTAAAAGCCAGCCCTCGGGTCACGGGAAGTATCAACCAGCCGTTTGGGGATTTCGTTTAACAAACCATGAGCATTCGGACCCCACAGCCCGAGGTTTTCAACACCAAACCGCTCGGAAACATAATTACCGATAACGATGTTGACGTTCAAACTTGACATTGCCCAGTAGTGGGATAGTATAGGACAAACAAAACAAAACATTTAAACAAATCATTGCTTTTACCATTAAAGATACGTTTTTGGAACCTGATTGAAGCTGGTTCTAATGAGTACCTACTAACAGACTTATCTAAACAACAAGTGAAGAAGTACTATCAGATGATAAACGTTAAAGTGGTTGACGATGGCTTACCTAATCTGCGTTTGCAATTCATTTGCAAACATGTAAACAAACACGAGTTTTAGGAAAAACAACTGTAATGCCTACACATTAGGTTCAGTTTACGCTACAACTTCATATTTTTATGACTTTTTCAACAGTACTAGTCGGTCTCAAATCAACTTTATTTACAGTTGAATAAAGTTGATGATTGTCTAATTGTTTACATGTTTGGCAAATAAATTGCGAACGCAGAGTAGAAGTAACCTTTGTACCATATACTTGCCAGTCTCGAGTATACATATTATAGAAAACCGCAATCCAACAAGGAAAGAATCGACAACCACGAGGTTTATCATCAATAGTCATTAAAGTTTCCAAGAAACTTTTATACAAAGGTAACATAAGGTCACGACTGTTTTCCCCGAAGGGTTAGGCAGAGGTGTACCTATAGTACACCCATATTTCGCCATTTATATTTAAGTCCCATGTAATTGGGGGAGTCTATTGGTATCAACCGGGCATAAATCCAAACTCCGGGCTGCTACTGACAAATTCCATATGGAAAAACCCAATTCAAATTCGAAATATTTTATTTCACACAAACTTAGATACACGAGCACTTATGAAACGTCAGAAGCTAGGTGCACGGTTCCAATTGGTTGTTTCCTATGGAGAAGAGCCGACAAGAAACTCCACGGTTACTATTTAAAAAATAATTGCCCTTTATAATATTTTCAAATAACAGTGTTAATAGGTATGGGAGGAGAGTGGAGGTCTTTCAACAAGTACCAGGTACTTAACAAAATAGAAGATGGTCAATAAATCTACACTCCACTAACCCTACAGCGTTCTCAAATTCACAAAATAGAAAAGAATCTATATAAAAGATTAATAAATTAATAAAAATAAAAACTTATTTTAAACGAAATGACATGATCGCTTTTACAACTGTAACAAATCTGAATAATTATCATGTCCACAAAAGCCACTAATAAAGACTTGAAATTAAATTTTAGGTATATAATATCAAACCCAATAACACTTTGCCCGACCCGGGAATAGAATCCAGGACCTCATGCTCAGTAGTAGCGCTTGCGACGACGAGACTAACGAGGCTGTCCATACAGAAGTAAGATGTTAATAATGAACCGATAAAGATTTCTATTAAAACAAAAAAAATCCCTTGAGAGCAATAAATCTGTAATCGAAAATGCCGTTGAGGACAATACTCAATAAAACACCGCCGTTCAATTTGAGTATTCTCCTAAGAATATCTTGTCGGCGTGAGATATAATAATATTTAGAAATATTGACGCAAATTCTTCGTTGTTGGTGGCACCGATGGTTAACCAGTATTTTTTAAATCTTTTTCAGTTCTGAAATTAAACTAATTCGATTGTTTTTAACTATCTCTTTAACCAGAGTATTCAACAACCACCGGAGTTAGGTACTACTTTTTTTTAACCCCTATCTCTTCTCTTCTTCCTCTATCTCTCTCTTCTCTTCTCTTGAGAAGCTCTTGGCCTTCATCTCACCTGATGGTAAGTGATGATCAGGCCAAAGTTGGAAGCGAGCTTCACCTGGAATCCTCAACCACAGAGGAACTGGTTATCTTACCTCTAACTGCTGAAACACAACAATGCTGTTAACATTGTTGTTAAGACGACAGTCTTACATAAGATGGCGGTAACTAGCCAGGCGGACTTAGAACAAGCCCTACCACCTACCAATCCGGGCAGAAATTTTACCCCAATGGGAATTGAACCCAGGATCTCTGGGTCTGAGACAGGTCTTACCACTAGACCACAGAAGCAGTTAAGAGGCGGCTTCGTTCTTTAGAATCGTTCTTTTCGGTAGAAGCTAGGTTAGGCAGTCGTAAGGCGCACAATACTCCTTTAACTTTTGTACATTCGTAAGCAACTAATAATTATACAATACGCAAGTGAATCCGAAAATTCAGAGGTGCGTGCCTTGAATTCAAACACGAGACCTATGACTTGGCAGTGCGACGGTCACACCACCAGACTATTACTGCTGTATATGAAGAACGTAGAAGAATGTATAAGAACTAGAGAGCTATTGAAGTCCCCACGTGTCGACAAGCAGAACAACTTTCTCCATGGGATTAACATCATCATCATCATCATCATTTCAGCCCGGAATCACCCACCGCTGGGTATAGGCCTCCCCCCCTTTCCGCCATACTTCCCGGTTCTGTGCATCTCTCATCCAGGTGTTTCCCAACACTATGGGATTAACATCGTAATCGCAAAAAAAAAAACAACTGAACACCTGTCTCGTTCCAAGTTTGAATAGGACAAAACTTGTTAAAGAAAGTTGTTCAGATTGATGGTATGTATCACACTCTTAAATATGACCTCACATTTCTAATACACGCTGTATATCCAAAAAACATTCGGCGTTCAATTAAAATTTACACGTGAATAATTTGCGGTTTTATTGATACGTGACGTCGTCGGAAGTCGTATTTTAATTAACACAGCAAACAGTGCTACGCAATTAATTACTTACATGGCGTACCCCAATAAAATAAATATTGGGTCGATAACGATGATGAGGTTGTTAACAATATGTTTCATTCAAAAAATCTTAGTGATTTAAATCTGAAAAAGTCTCATCTCTAAACTTCAGTTAGATTGTGAAACTAATCCTTAATACAGGCTCATCAGCCGAAATTACGTGGCGCAAAAAGAACGGAGTAGAAACAAAACACTGAAAGTACATTTTTACATGAATTCAATAAAAAACATTCAGTGTTCAATTAAAATTTACACACGAATAATTTACTGATTTATTGATACGTGACATCGTCGGATGTCGTTTTTTATTTAAGTAATACAACAGACAGTGCTACGCAATTAATTATTTACATGACCTGCCTCAATAAAACAAATATTGGGTCGATGACGATGAGGTTGTAACAATATATTTGAAAAAATCTTAGTGATTGATATCTCAAAAAGTCTCGTGTCAAAACTTCAGTTATATAGTTAAACTAATCCTTAATACCGACACATCAGCCGAAATTACGTGGCGCAAACTCGGCGTGCTTACGTCATCATCTGCCTAGCCTTTTCCCAATTATATTGGGGTCGACTTCCAATCTAAACACATGAGTTGAATAAGTAGTATTTCACATAGAGAGTCTGCCTATCTGACCCAACCTCGGTAAGGTTGGTTGTCAGATTTTTGGGGTTCTCACTACCCGACGACTGTCTTCTGAATACTCTGACTATTCGATGCTTACATCTACAAAGCTTACGCGACGTAATTTCGGCCTGAGAATTATGATGTAGAATAAAAGTAGGTGCGCCGAACTTTCCGAAGCTTAAAGTTCGTTTTCTAATCGCGAACAGTAATTTGACAGGTGCAAATGTCAAACTCCAAATTGAAAAAACAAACAAAGATTTGAAATGCCAAATTACTATCTGGGATTAAAAAACGAACTTTAGTTTCCGTAAGTAGTGTTAGTAGAATTTATTAAAATAAAACCGATCGTTGCATTAAAGAACCGGCATTCCAAGACAAAGATGAAAATCGAAAAATATACCAAACTAAAGTTTAACAAATGGTGCCGTCGATCAATAGGTAGGTATCGTCGCAAAAGTAAAATAAAGATAACAAGCATCTACCTCAAGGGACCCAAGAATAATGAGTTGGTTCGGCGTTCGGCAAACTTGATACAAACCCAAATACAATGGTACAAAGATTAGCTATTGAAACTTGGGAATTGATTGACGAAAAATTAATCAACTGTGACAAAAGAAAATTAAATATATTCAGGATTAGCTCCGAGAGAGCATTTTGATAAATCAATGGGTAAATTACTGGTGGAGCTCGTGGCTAAGTAATAACAACCGCACGAGTCGATCCATCAGGTTAAACTATGCTTGCCGGGGTCGGTCCGTGGACGGTCTTTACATACTAAGATTCCTCCGCGGCTCGGAAAGCACGCTAAGCCATTGCGCGTTGGTCCCGGCTGTCAGTCGTGGATTCCATGGACGTGGACTATCGTTACGGGTAGTCAGACCAGCCCTACCAAGGTGTTTCGTATTTCCCGGTTACTGGGTTGTGGACGTCAGATAGGCAGTCACCCTATGTAAAATAGTGGTATTTAGCTAGATCTGGTTAGACTGGAAGCCGATCCCAACATAGTTGGGAAAAGGCTAGGCAGGTCGAATGAGTAAATTACTAAGAAAGGGGGTGAATACTGAGATGATGGCTGGATGATGTTTGAAAGAGGAAAACGTGCTCCATAATCAGCCATAATGTTCCCACTGCTTGGACACAGGCCTCCTCTTTCTGTGAGAGGGAGTGGGCCATAATACACCACGTACCCCAGCGCGGGTTGGTGGATGTCACATGTCTGCGAATTTTTGGTTCTAGGACATGCCGGTTCCTTCACGATGTTTGCCTTCACCGTTTTTTGAGCAGTGGTGATGAAATAAATTACTCAAAGAAAACTGCCTGCTCAGGTTCGAACTCACGACCTACAAGTCGTAAGTCGTAGCCATTACCACTGGGCCACCACTGCTCTGATTTAATTGCCCCAAATTAATTGACGACGACGATAATGAATAAATCAAATGCCTACTGATATTAAACCTGTCAGCTAAGATGGTCAGAGTGGCGACCACGTACAGGAAGGCCTCCCACAAGATGGACCGATGACCTTGTTAAGGTCGCAGGAAACCGCTGGATGCGGGAGACACAGAATCGGTCGAAGTGGCGGGGCTTGGGGGAGGCCTATGTTCAGTAATCGACGTCTTCGGCTGAAATGATGAGATAAGATTCTAATGTCCTATCCAACGTAAATGGAGAAACAGAAATAAGGGTGGTGGAGCGTTAATGAGATCAAAATAACTTTGCTCAACTAAAATGGAATTAACAATATCATTCATCATCATCATTGCAGCCGAAAGACGTCCACTGCTGGACATGGGCTTCTCGCATCCAGCGGATTCCTGCGGCAATTGATTCTTAACCATTAGGGACTTGTTGCGTACACACTGGATCCGTTCTGTGTCCTCCGCTCCGGTCAACTCGAACGATAGGATGTGGTCTGAGATCGATTTGTTTGAGTTGACCGAAGTGGAGGACTGACCGGACTGGAGGACGCAGAACGCATCTAGTGTGACAAGTCCCTTAGCAATATATTAGTTACAATTTACTTTAAAGTGATTTTTCTTGTTTCTCTGTTGGGTTACTCAATAATGAATCTGAATTAGAAACAGCAATCGTCACTCAAAAGCAATAAGATAGACATCAAATATTTCCAGCGCATCAATGTGCTCGCCATTCCATTCGGTTCTTTTGAATTTAAAATAAATATCTTATGACCAATCTAAAGCGAAAAAATTCTTATGGCGAAAAGAAAAGATAATTCATATTTCTATACGTATAATATTTTCAGAAGTCGTTTCTCAGTACCTTTTTATTTTACACTGTGGGAAAAAAATATGTTTTTACTGTGGGTATCGTTAGAAGATTATAAAAATGTTTTTCATAAGAAATGATGATTTTTAGACACTTCAGACGTCTGGTTTATGTAATACTAGCAACCCGCCCCGGCTTCGCACGGGTAGCAGAGGTACTGATGTACATCCCACTTGCAGTATTTTTAATATATTTTATTTCCAATCGTGCAAAATTTGAAAAGTAATGAATATATTGTTTTCATAATTGTAACTCTATTGGTTTACGCGGCGCACGCCAGTAAAGCTCTTCCAGCCGGCATGATTTTTTCCAACAACCATCGTCATATTTCAGCCAATTTACACAAAACCTTAATGAATTACACCTAAACCTTCCTCCTGAACCAGTGCGTCCATTGGTGAAAACTATATTAATCAGTTCGGTAGTTTTTCGCGTTGAGACAGACAGATAAACGCGGCAGGGGGACTTTGTTTTACATAATACATATCGGAAGGGTAATGAGTACGGGATGTCAATTGACAACGAAACGCAATTGTGTGAAGTTGGCGCGCTTCGAATCTAGCCTGACGTTCGTACAAGTCGACGATGGGCGGTGCGGTAGCGTGGCGCAGCTGCTCTCTTGAACATCGGCTACTTACGGACAACAAATGCCTAGAAACTGTCTAACGTTTCGTTTTGTAAATGTTGTCATGTTCAAATACAACCTAAAAATCAATAATCAACTTCAGACTTTTTCTTTTTCGCCCGCAACACATCTACGCCCAGTAAAATGTTCAACAGTGAAAATTCTAGCTCCAATCGGACTCCTGCTCCGTTGTACATACAATGTCGCCCATGAGCATGTGCTCGCCCGTATTTTTCTGAATATTCATGACAAATTATCGAAAATTAACTTTAAAAAAAAAGAAAAAAAAAATGTTTTTTAATATTTTTTTCATTTTTTCACGTCCATGGTGACATTGCATAATCTGTAGTGATTAGGAACATCTACAGTAATGTATCAGCCTAAAAATAATTTGCTTTATGCATCGGCAATTGTTTTATCAATCTGTGACATGTGTATATAAAACTTTGATGATTTTGTGACGGTTTTTCTGACAGGTTTCAGTTGTATTGATAAAACTATGTTATTTCGTAATCCTTAACCTAACCTACTAATATTATAAACGCGAAAGTTTTTGAGGATGGATGGATAGATGTTTGTTACTCTTTCACGCAAAAACTACATAACAGATTTAGATGAAATTTGGTACAAAGATAGTTTATAACCTGGATTAACCAATAGAACCAATTTTTATCCCGATATTTCCACGGTGCGCAGCTAGTATGCCCAATAATTATCATCAATCTATTTAAAGAACCCCAAAACGATCGTGATTAATCGAGTAAAGTTAGTTATATCGACTCAAACAAACTTCAGAAGAATAAGTAAGAAAATAATAATTAAAACTTGCCGAGAGATTAATTATTGCGTTGAGATGAGATATCACGACTTTGTCGTAGTTATTCTACTGATGTCGTAATTAGAAATCTTTGATGTGAAGGATCACAAAGAAAAAGTGTATCAAAGTATTGAACGTTTTTCGTTCGTCATAATTAGTTTGGTAGATTGTTTGATTCTATAAAATTTGAACTCGTTTATGGGTTATGAATATAATCAGCCTAAAATGTTTCCCACTGCTGGGACATTAGGCCTCCTCTCTCTGAGACTGAGCGGGCCATAATCCACCACGCATGCCCGGTGCGGGTTGGTAGATGTCACATGTCTTCGATGTTTTAGGTCTAGGACATGCCGGGTTCCTCACGATGTTTTTCTTCACCGTTTTGAGAGAAACCGTTCTGTTATGGGTTATGGCGTAGATATATGTTGAAAGGACACAATACTGAAGCATTAAAATGGCCCTTACGAATAAGAATAATGATTCAAGTGGTTCTACTCAATACAAGAGGAAACGCTTGCTCCTATTAAATACCCACCCAAATCCCACTCAAATCCTTAATAACAAAGCGATTTCTAAGCTTTTTCTAAGCGTGTCGATGGAAATCTAAATTGAGTCGACCCAGAATTAAGCTACAACTTTGGCGCCATCAGTTACTGCAAAGTACAGCTTCAGGACACTTTTAAGGATATTAATGCTCGTGGCTAAGTAGGAACAGCCGCACAGGTTGATCCATCAGGTTAAGCTACGCTTGCCGGGTTTGGTCTGTGGATGGGTGACAATATTTACATACCGAGACTCCTCCGTGCATTGGAAAGCACGTTAAACTGTTGGTCCCGACTGTCACTCGTGGATCTTTGACAGTCGTTACGGGTCGTCAGAAGCCCGAAAGTCTGACAACCAGTCTTACCAAGGGGTATCGAATTACCCAGTAACTGGGTTTTTGAGGTCAGATAGGCAGTCGCTCCATGTAAAATACTGGTATTCAGCTGCATCCGTTAGACTGAAAGCCAATCGGAAAAGGCTAGGCAGATTGTTGAATGCCCGTTTTTACCGTCATCTCCTAAGTTTAGGGATCCCCTAAGCATGGTTAGGGGGCTTTTAGAAGGTAGTGACCCTTTTCCAACAGTAAGGGGTCATTTAAACGTTAACGTTTAACTGACCCGCTAGGGCAGTGGTCGGGAAACTCATTAGTCAATAGAGCCAAATATCAATAGGTTATGGACTAAGATTTATTATGAGTGCCAATCCGGTCTGTGTGTCCAAACTATCTCAATATTACTTTTCTTAATCCTCCCATCCTCTTTTACTCCACAACGCTTCCTAAAGCGGAGAGGATCCCTTTAGAGGATACCTTAAACTTAGGGGATGTCGATGAAAACGTGCATAAGTGTCCCTTCGTTTGTGGAATAGCACCTCATTTTTATTTTATGTATATTCCTCGAAAACTCACATTATTAAACATCCTACTCCTTTCAGTTTCAAACACGATTTAGCAAAGAAAATAGTCCCGCATAACATTATAAACCACAGTTTACCCTCAAAAGATAATCATTGAATATAATATGTCGTTTAATGAACATCGTTTAGACATCCCGCAGTTTCCAAAACCGTGCCACGTAAGTATATTATATAATTTGCATGCTTTAAATATCTTGTTGGGAACGAAGGCGTTATTCTGATAGCTGTGGGTAAATGTGGGATATCCTGTGAAAGTATGTTTATGTTTGTTTGTATGTTTTATTTAACACGTTCAGTGCTGGGAGCCCTCCTGGAGGGTTCACCTACTCGCATATGGGATGCCAGGAGCCCTTTCGGAGGGCTCATTTGAAATGTAGGTTTAGCGAATGCAGCATTATAAACCGTGAAAATAAAATCTGATGGTTACAAATATTCACTATAAACTAAAAAGGTTGGAAACTACGTATAGCTAACAAGACCACTTTTTTTTTTTGGCTGGGATATTATCAAACAACTTCTGTCGCTCTGGGCGGAGCGGGAGGGCGTGTCAGACTCTCACTGACTAAAACCCACCCGTGTACCCACGGTATCCCTGTCGAACTATCCCGCGACCCCCGCAGGCATCGGTCCTAGCAGAACCCTTCAGATGTGCTGACATCTGTTTTTGGCACGCGTGGAACACAACGCGCCGTCGACGCAGGCCTAGTCCTTATCGGACTGCGAGCTACCCATTGCTCACTGTCCACAAGCCCGCGCCTATGGTGGGCGAGAATCGGCCTGCGATTCCCGTCGCCCAGGGCGTCTCCTGCGGCGGCTAGGGGCGTGAGGGCGCGAAGTTTGCCTCTCCCTCACGCGTTCCGCCTCCTCCTTCGCGACCATTACTGCTTCGCAGAAGGAGGTGACGGTTTCCCACTCCCTCTCGCTCCGTACCATGGCTTGGACCAGGGGCGGACGCGAGAGATCACTGCCGCCGATCGCCTCCATAAGGACACGGCGATGGCCCGCCCAAGCCGGGCAAACCTCCACCGTATGCTCCACCGTGTCCTCCGGGCGATCCACACAGTGGTGACACCCGAAAGTATCCTCCCGCCTTATACGGAATAGGAACCTCCCGAAACAACAGTGTCTGGTGAGGACCTACGTCAGGCGGAAGGTGAGGACGCCGTGGCGCCTCTCTAGCCACTCCTCAAAGAGGGGACTTGGAGTGGAACTGTGGCGTGCCCATAACCAGACCCCCTGAAAACACTATTTTACTTCATTTTACAGTGTTTTATAACACGGTTTTAAACCTAATACCGTTGACCGTCCGCGAAGGTTAAACTTAGCGCAAACGGCAACCCTCACGGAGGGTTCAATTCCAATATGTATGGCGGCATGGCGTATGAGAATGGAAATATGAAAATGGGTGGAGTCGAAAGTGTTAAAAGAAACTTTGTTCGTATTTTTTAGATTTCTCAGCTGTTTTTTTTTCCTAATTTTCTTTTTATGTAAACCATACCAGTATTGCGGGAACAAAACAAAAAATATATTCAAATCGGTCGAGCCATTTTCTAGTTATTGCGAGACGGCAATTCTTTCTTCTTTTTCGTGTGGTTAGTGCCTAACCTGGTGTCAGAGTTATAATGCCGCCCATGGGCCTCTAACTTGGCTTCACATGCAGTCAAGACATATCTCTGGCGATTTCCTCACGATGTTTTCCTTCACCGTTTTTGAAGCAAGCGACAATTATACAATACACACATAGATCCGAATAGTCAGTGGCCTTGAGTTCGAACCTATGACTTGGCAGTCGGACTGCACGGGAATTTATTTTTTATATTTATACTCGTAGATGATAAAATATTTTATGAACCGATCGATCGCGGTATTGGGGAAGCCTATAAGCTCCAGCAATGGACGTCTTTCGGCTGAAATGAAGATGAAATGATTTTTTATCTGTTAGCAGGTTTACAAGCATTTTTACACGTCAAAAATAAATCATGTCTTAAAACTAAATGAGTACGGTATTTCATAACCGACTACTCTGAGAAAAAAGACCGAAATAAACTCAGAGTTCACAGTATCTTTTAAAGACCAAACATAATCCTGGTCAGATCCTGCGAGGACCATGTAAATTAGTGTCTAAAAAGAACTTTTGAGGAAAAAACCACACAGATTTGAGTGGACCTGTACAGTCAGTGCACACATTTGTCAGCAATCGTGTAGCTCAACTCAATCCTTTACTTACGAGTATATAAGATAAAATTGTCTATTATGCTTATTTCAAAATATATCATTTTGTAGACTATCCACCAAGCTCCACGTAGTATTTTTACGTTTATTCAATGTGCCCATCTATTGTAGCCTATGCGTTTTAAGTCATTTTCGTGAACGGGTGCCATGAGTTGACACTGATGGTCATCTCTTATCTGCCAGGGCTTATTTTTATTCTTAATTATTGAATTGTTTTGATTATTTTTTGTACATTGTTCTCACATATAGAAGCAACAAGAATACCCAGGATTTTGTAATATCTATGGATATTTAAAAGAGTGTCCTTGGAGTTTGTTACCCGTTCTTCTACATAGAGATCTACGTTTTGGACTGGGCAACTATCTCCAACTTTCTGATTAACTTACCGACTATTTGACCATTCAAAAGTACCTGTAAATCGTGTTAATTGAAATAAATGCTTTGTTTTTGAGTTTGAGTCGTTATCGTGTTAAGTTTAGTAGTTGCTTTTGTTGCTTGTCAAAAATAAAGTGTATATCGATTCGTAGATATTGGTCAAAATAGGGAAACTTTGAAGTTAACGGTCACATTACTAATTGCTTGGTATTCGTTTTCAGAGCTGCGGAAAAAATACCATATTGGCTGTAGATTTTTATGCCATCCTATCCAATCAGCTTTTAAAACCGAAAGCTTATGCATTCATGAACGCAAACCATATTAGTTTTTTAACCGAAACGGTGTTCTCACCGTTTTGGTTAAAAAACTAATATGGTGGATATTTAAAAGAGTGTCCTTGGAGTTTCTTACCCATTCTTCTACATAGAGATCTACGTTTTGGACTGGGCAACTATCTCCAACTTTCTGATTAACTTACCGACTATTTGACCATTCAAAAGTACCTGTAAATCGTTTAATTGAAATAAATGCTTTGTGTTTGTTTGAGTTTGAGTCAAGTTCAGGATCATGTTAAGTTTAGTAGTTGCTTTTGTTGCTTGTCAAAAATAAAGTGTATATCGATTCGTAGATATTGGTCAAAATAGGTAAACTTTGAAGTTAACGGTCACATTACTAATTGCTTGGTATTCGTTTTCAGAGCTGCGGAAAAAATACCATATTGGCTGTAGATTGTTATGCCATCCTATCCAATCAGCTTTTAAAACCGAAAGCTTATGCATTCATGAACGCAAACCATATTAGTTTTTTAACCAAAACGGTGAGAACACCGTTTCGGTTAAAAAACTAATATGGTTTGCGTTTTATTAGCGTAGAAACGCTAATAAGGTACTACGTTAAATACATTGATTTTATATTCTGTGAACTCACACACTGACGTATTAATATTACTTGTTAAAATTTTAGGAATATCGTATAATTTTACAATGTTTGTAAATATGTGAGCACCATGTATATTTTTTACCTATTGTGGTATAGTAATCTTATTCCAGGTGCATCGTCTTCACATACGAGTATAATTTAGTAATTAACAGTGATCGGAGTAGGTAGATTGAACTGGGGTCATTGATCCGAAACGTATATATTACTATGGACATTCCTCCGGAATTGGTGGATTATTAAAAAAAAACCGGAACTTATGTAGGAAAATATTTAAATTTAAGTGCAACAATTTATATCTATCTATAAAAGATCTAGCTATCTAGCTATCCTAGGCTAAAAATAAAAAATAAATATTAAAGCTTCGATCGGAATTCGATTGTTTTTATTATTCAACAGATAAATAATGAATTAATTTAGTTTTGATACCTTCCTTTAAATTTTGAATTGAGTAGTAATAATATCACTACCAACATTAACAATATTTAATTGAATCCGGAAATACCGGAATTACTTTCCGGAAAAATGGCTTATCCATGTTATTCTTTCTGTGTGCATTTATGATACAAGTACTAAAAATCAATCTACCTACTCCGATCACTGGTAATTAATGTATACAAAATATTGTGAAAACGTTTTAAAAGAATAACGGTGGAGTTTCTTGCCCATTATTCTCCATACGAAAACTAACTTTTGGAAGGGGCGACCATTATAGGCGAATAGTACATTTTGACGTTCAAAAGTGTCTTTTATGTGCCGAATTGAAATAAATTATTTGAATTTTAAAATTCCAACCAAACAGGAAATGATGATCATCATCATCATCATTTCAGCCAAAAGAAGTCCACTGCTGAACATAGGCTTCCCCCAAGCACCGCCACTTCGACCGATATATTATAATATAGGTAATATGTTATTATAATATATTACACAAAAAAAAACTGAAACATTTTTGGATGTTACATTCGTCATAATAATTTTGTCCGTATAAAATGTAGTCTGTAGATTGACAGTTCATTCATCAAAATCGGATGAATAATTACAAACATACATTAACTGCTAAAAACAAAACCCTTCCATTTGGCTTTGGCATAGTCAAGTAAAAAATATCCTTGCATCAGCTTCGTAGAACATATAAGCTTATTGCGTGGGATATAAGGCAAAGACGTAGCATATCCTCCAGAGACAGTAGATTAAACGAAGCTGTATATCACCATTGAAGAAGTAAACCCACTCAGTGAAAAGCTCCTTAAGTCTCATAGCATTTATAGCGTACCAACATAATTTCAAACCAACGTTCTCAAGTCGGTTGACGCAATATTGATGAAGCTCAAGTTCACATTCTAAAACACATTATTGGAAAAAGATTTGGAGCTATAAAACCTCACGCTCCCTTGCATTAAATTGACTTGTGTTACAAAAACTGCTGGCACTTGAAATTTTATAGACAGAACCTTAGAAGTTCGACGGGAAAATTTACTATGGCAAGTGTTTTACTCCTTTTGCGTAGGTGGTAACTTTTTGCTCAGATGAATTTGTTAGGTAAGCAATTTTTTGATAATTAAAAACCACGTTTTTGTCTCTGACCTCTAGTGGTGGCAAGCGCTACTGCTGAGCATGAGGTCCTGGATTCCATCCGGGCAAAGTGTTATTGGGTTTTCCCCCCTGAAATTTCTCAGTCGTAGTCCGGAGTCACTGGTGCACCTCTGCTTAACCCTTCGGGGAAAACCAGCGTGATATTATATTTATGTGAAGTGTTTTTTATTATTAAAAAATCTTTCAACCATTGGAGTACCATAACAAAACCTAAAATAATACATAGCTATCTCTTTAAGTGTTTAGAGTAAATAAAATATGGATAGTAGTCTAGGTACCTGTAAAATATTAAAATGGATAGCCATACAATCCAAACCCTCATTATTCTCGTGACTCGGGTCGGACTATTTTTTACTTTTTCGAAGTACCTTTGTAGACGAAAGTTGTAAAGGTGGAAATGGACACCATTAGGTACCAATCCGCCTCCTAGACATGACTTATTATTTCTTGACAACCACATACTACACTATTAAGTAACATATATATATTTGTAATCCCGTTCTCGAAAACGGCTTTAAAGATTTCGATGAAAGTTGCAATATAGGGGTTTATGGGAAAAATCAATCTAGGTAGGTCTCATATCTAGAAAAATTCGTTTGGTCCGTATCAGAGCTTAGAATAATGCCATGACAGCATGAATTTAGTAAGTACCAACTATCATGGCAGCATGGAATTAGTATGAACTATCCTATACTATCAAATGAGCATTCCCTATTTTTACCAGAGCAGAGCTCGGTCGCCCAGGTACTTTTATCTAATAAGAGGAAATACAGTTAAAATATGCACTATCAAAATTTTTGGAAAAGAACCGGAGGCTTGCAAAGTAAGCAAGGAAAAGTGGTAGTGGGCTGGCTATGTTTGTCGAAGGACCGATGGCCAGTGGAGCAGACGAGTCCTGGAGTGGAGACCGCGAATCGGCAATCGTAGTGTGGGGTGCCCTGCTAAAGGGACCTTAATAAAGTTGATGGGACAGACTGGATGCGGAAGGCGGAGGACAGGGTGATGTGGCTCAGCCTGGGAGACACCTATGTCCAGCATTGAACTGCAATAGGCTGAGTTGAAGTTAAACAATTAACATAATGAAGATCGAACGCTGAGCGGCGTTTGTCATGACTTGTGTCAAAGCTCTTAACAACATAGCCTAAAATAAGTAACAATTATTTAAATGGATATTACCCAAAACATTTTCAAGCTACTCTTTGTCCCTAACGACCTGTCAATCGCCTTGAAAGCACCAGAATAAGTCCGCAAGACTATATAGCGTCTCATTGAAACGCAAATTGGATCCGACGCCGGAGCAAGTGTCCCTTTTCCTGAGATTTGCATAAGAAACTCGTGTTGTGACGTCATCGGCTCAGTTCCATCAATGCCAACCTTAGGACAGTGTTCCTCAAGTGACACGCCTACTGCCATGATAATATGGACGCCCAGTTTTACGATCAAGGGAATTTGTAATGGTGTGTGTTGTGGAGATGGTTCCGGATTAAGGGCACATCGTTAGACGATTATCGTTTATAGTTGTTCCCTCCGGATTTCAACTACAGAAAATAAAATCAACTAAACTGACAGTTTATCGTGTCGTCATCATCATCATCATCTGCCTAGCCTTTAACTATGTTGTGGTCAGCTTCCAGTCTAACCGGAAGCTGCTGAATACCAGTATTTTTACATAGAGCGACTGTCCATCTGACCTCCACATCCCAGTTACTAATGCAGGCGAAGCTGGCAAGTTTATCTTGCTGTATCGTACTTAAGTAGTATATTACTTATATACTTTTTTTTGTATTGGTGTTACATTTAATTTAGTTTTTTTTTGTAATTTTGTCATTTTAATTTTATCCTTACGCTGTGCCCTTAGTGAGGCTTAAAGCTAGGTACAAAGCTACCTAGCTTTAAGCGATAAGCAATTTTTTTTTCTACAATATGGAATGCAAATACATGAATATGAATATTTGCACCAAAGACAGCCCCATTGTATGTTCAGAAAATCACTGTCCAGTGTCCATTCCAAGATTGCCTGGAAGAGATCGCACTAAGCAATAACTGCCTATCGTATATTTTGAAGTTTTTTTTTTTTTTTCTTATGTTTAATCTGGTGTCCAATATAAATAAATCTACCGACACTAACTGGACGACTATTTATCCATGTTGTTACAACACTGTGAGAATACACGGTAAGTTTTACAAACGTTAAAACGTACTTTTCGTATTGCAAATTGCGCCTCTAGGTTCAAGAATTAGCCGTATTGTTGTTATTCTTTTATAACTTCATATTATTGTATCGCGTGATTTATAACTAGTCACTTATAAGTAAATACCAAGGCTTTTAGTGCTTTAAAATGTTGTGTTTTCATTCATCGTTCTGGATGGCATCCGTTTCAGCGTTATTTTTAGGGTTCCGTACCTCAAAATGAAAAACGGAATCGACGCGAGCGGGACGCGACTCTAACAAAACAATTTCTAAGAAAACTCACACTACCTAGAACAATTACCGGTGCCGAGTCTGCAGGAGCCTTTATACGATCACATCGTTGTCCGTCTATCCGTCCATCTGTCTGACAAGACCCTTTCTTTCAGGAACGCGTGGAAGTATCAAGTAAAAAAAAACAAGCTTCTAAGTCGATGTATAGAACATGTTTTTCGACTATAACGTTAAGTTTGTTTTTGGGAAAAATACATCCCAATTACGGAACCCTTCATTGTGCGTGGTCCGACTCGCACGCGGCCTTTTTTTTATAAAAAGTTACTTTTCTTCAATTTAGTGCATTGTTTTTTTCATTTTTTGTATAAAAAACTTTGAGATCCACTGAACTAAACGAATGTAAAGGCCGATCGAGACATTTGCGAGAACCTTTGATTTGGGTTTAACTTTGAAAGAAAAATGCGTGCACATATTCTTTTGGATTTTTGGTCCCAGAGGTCACCAACGATTTGATAAATCGAAACAGTTTTTTTCGTTAGGGTTTGATAAAAATATAGTTGTCATTGAAAAGCAAATTTTTTTAAAAGTTTGTTCAGAGTTGAATCCATGTCTATTTGCCGCAAAAAGTAGTTAGGTATTTTCATAACCATATTATGTAATACAATGTAAACTAATATTAAGAAGAGACAAGATTTGAATTTTTTGTATGTTTGTTTTTTTGTAATTAATAATAAACTCAAAAACTACTGGACCAATCAATCTGCCTAGCCTTTTCCCAACTTTCTTGGGCCGACCCCAGACTTCCAGTCTAACCGGATTCAGCTGAATACCAGTATTTTACATAGAGCGACTGCCTATCTGACCTCTACAACCCAGTAACTGGGTAATACGATACTCCTTGGTAAGACTGGTTGTCAGACTTTCGGTCTTCTGACGACCCGTAACGACTGTCAAAGATCAACGAATGACATCCGGGCCCAACAGTTTAACGTGCTTTTCGAGGCACGGAGGAATCTTGGTATGTAAAGATGGTCACCCATCCACAGACCAACCCCGGCAAGCGTAGCTTAACCTGACGGATCGACCCGTGCAGCAGTTATTACTTAGCCACGAGCTCCTCATCAAAAACTACTGGACCGATTTAAAATAATATTTCACACGTAGAATGCTATATTATCATTGAGTAACATAGGCTATAATTTGTAAAGATATCACGCGAGCAAAGCCGCTGTCGGAAGCTAGTGATAAATATTTTTATTTCGACTGTTCGAAATCGAATATATTAAGAATCTCGTATGTAGAGAATCTGGTATTCTGAGATGGAGCCTTCAATTCATTTTGAACTTTCAGAGTTTATCTTGGACAGTACTAAGTTAGAAAACATCGCCACGATATTTTCCTCAAGCTTGCGCTTGCTCAAGACGGGTTGGTGAGCAAACGTGGTGATAAATGCTCACACCTTCTCTGTATGAGAAGAGGCCTTTGCCCAGCAGTGGGACAATAATAAGCTGCTATCCTATACTATTAAGCGAGCAATGTGTATGTATATATATTTGTAATCGCGTTCTCGACAACGGCTCTAACGATTTAGATGAAAGTTGCAATATAGGGGTTTACGGGGGCGAAAAATTTATCTAGCTAAGTGCCATATCTGGGAAAATTCGTTTTCTCCGCATTTTCACCCGAGCAGAGCTCAGTCACCCAAAGTTTAGAACAAGATGGCTACCTTAAAATAATGACATGGCAGCATGGAATTAGTATGTACTATCATGGCAGCCTCTTTTTTTTAATATGGGAAATCATCAAATGACTACTCCCGCTCTGGGTGGAGCGAGAGGGTGTGTCAGACTTTTACTGACTAAAACCCACCCGTGTTCCTTCCGTTGCCTGTGTGCCGGGGCCCCGATATCCTTTTCGTTGTCCGACCCGCAACCCCAGCAGGCGTTGGTCCTTACGGACCCCGTCAGTTGGTGCTGACATCCCTTTTAGGCGTGCGTGGAACACAACGCACCGTCGACCCTGGCCTGGTCCTTATCGGACGGCGAGCTGGCCATTGCTCACCGTCCGCAAGCCCGCACCTACAGTGGCCGGCGTCTCCTGCGGTGACTAGCGGCGCGAGGGCGCGCATCTTGCCTCTCCCTCGCGCGCTCCGCCTCCTCCTTCGCGAGCATTACTGCTTCGCAGAAGGAAGTGATGGCCTCCCATGCACTCTCGCTCCGGACCATGGCCTGAACCAGGGCCGGACGCGAGAGATCGCCACCGCCGATCGCCTCCGTGAGGACACGGCGGTGCTCCACCCAAGCCGGGCAGACCTCCACCGTATGCTCCACCGTGTCCTCCGGGCGATCCAAACAATGGTGACACCCGGGCGTTTCCTCCCGCTTTATCCTGAACAGGAACCTCCCGAAACAACCGGGTCCGGTGAGGACCTACGTCAGGCGGAAGGTGAGGACGCCGTGGCGCCTCTCTAGCCACTCCTCAAAGAGGGGACTTATCGCCACAATTGTGGCGGGCCCAGCGCTGAGTTGCGACAATCGTACTCTCCATGCCGCTATGAGATCCCGCCGGAGCTCTGTCCGCTGAGCCGTGATTTCTCGCGGCAGCGGAGTTACGCCCCGGTGTTTCGCCTCCTCGCGGCACTCCCAGATGTGCGCGAGGACTTTTGCCTCCAGATCCCATGGCGGTAGTCCGGCAAAGAGGCTCGCCGCCTTACGGGAGCCTGGAATTAGTATGTACTATACATAGATTAGTATAACTTTCATATACTATTAAATGAGCGTTCTCTATACCCGAGGAGAGCTTGGTCGCCCAGTTACTTATTTATTAAGCCTGAACTAACTACAAATTGACATTCAGTAAATGTAATCAGTGAATGGCAGATCTTTCAACATCAGAAAGTAAGCAATGATTGGAAGGACCAATTTTAATAAGACTTTACAATATTTTCTGTGTTATAACATGCACAGAAAATATTGTAAAGTCTTATAGTTTCGCCATGTCCGTCTGTCGGTCTGTCTGTCCCCGGATTAGCTCAGAGACGGTTAGTACTAGAAAGCTGTCATTTGGCATGGTTATACATATTAATCACGCCGACAAAGTGGTAAAATTTTTTTTTTTTGGTTATGTGCCTCCCCTACTCGTAAAGTGCGAATGTTTTTATTTTTCTCGTCTGTCCCATGGTGTAGGATGTTGTTGGAAAGTTCGTTCAAAAATATTGTGAGTGTGTGAAAATTGTTTTTCAATTCAGGAATCCGTTTGCTAAATATTTACCGAGTAATAATCGAACGACTTAATTTACAGTTTGAAAAACATGATCTGCCTTACCTTCCGGAGAAAATGTTTTTCAACTACAATGTTAAGTTTGTTCTTGGGATAAATTCATCCCATCTAAAAATAAAAAGTGTCGTAACGGACAAAATGTCGCAAGTCACGTGACACGTCATGTAGGATAAGTGGTTTCATTTAATGTGATAACCTCATTGCCAACCTGTATATTTCTTTGCTTGCCTTTAACTTTACTAAAAACTATGTCTAAAAAGTTTAGGTGTAGGTTTAAAAAAACAAGAGAATCCTATTTCATAATCTTTATATTTCATTTTCTATAATCTGATGATAACTTAAATTGCAAATAATATAACGCATACTCGTATTCAAAATTTTACAAAATATAATACTGTCAAACATCACGATATAATATTACTATTTTATTCAATAATAATAAAGATGATTAGCAATGTGCGATGCATTACTATAGTTGGACCGATGCCGCTGTATCGCGCTTTAAGAATGTGCGGCGAGGCGGGGGGGGCGGGGCGTTGACGAATGAGCGGCGGGACGCCGCGAGCGTTAACGAATGAGCGCATAGCAAAGGCGCGGTACAGTGTTCTCAGTCAAACTATAATAGGTATTCCTGTTTGTCCTTTCAAGATGCTTGATTTGGCTTGATTGCTAGATTTGGTGGGTAATAACCACAATAATCAATTAGTACTTTATGAAATTAAGCTTATATGGAAGAAAATAGACTAATTCGCACGTTTCAATTTCAACAACGAATGGAAGAAAAGGCCTGGCAGAGGACTGAGCAAGTGAATTCAGACATTTGTAAAGTTAGATAAATAAATTGTTATGCAGATAATTACTAGGTACTACCAACTTAAAGTATCCGTATATTCAAATCACAATTATCGTTCTTTTACAGTTGTATGAAATGGATATAACACGGCAAAATGACGTAACGTGTCGTGTTTGTTTAACAATGAATTTCCCTGCTTGTACACTCTGGGCAAATTTTTTGTATAAAAGTACCCTTTTTGCTGGCTAGAATTCGGCGTAGACGCCAATATAAAAGAGGCAGAAATACTATCGCCCAATTTTTCACTCAGTTATCTAATATGTTAAGAATAAATACAGCAGTTTGACACACATATTTTTCTATACAAAAGCTGTCAAACCGCCATAACTATTTCCCAGACAACTGACGAGCGAAAAATCGAGCCTCAGATGGATTTAAATCAGGAAGTACACGCTGGCACGTCCTCATAATAATTTTGTTCTAACATCCAATGTACTAACAGTCCTCGTATACAAATATAATTAAGTACTAAATAATTAAAACAATTGTAGGACGCACGTAATAATAAAAAAAGTATCAAACATTCTTCTACCTGCATTACTACCCAAAAGTATAAATCAACAATAATCCTTAAATATCAGAGCGATTAATTTAACCACTCTTACTCATATTTTATAATTAATACTAAATCTATATTAATTTATATTTACAAATACATGCTATTATCACATGGATAAAAATTCGTAAAGTATAAAACGATTATTTTTATCGATTTTCCAACATTTTATGAAAACATTCTCTTAGGACGTTTGTGCACCGCAGCCGTCACCGGGATCTCACCTAGAAACGAGATTATTCGAACCGAACGTGATGTCCCGGTGACGACAATCGTTTGTCCACCGAGACCAAACTCGCCGGTTCAGTATGTTATGAATGACAAAACAAAAGCCGGGCAAACGTCGCGGTGCGAAGGCAGTGTGTGGACAAGGTCAAACGTGTTTTGTATTGCCGGCAACCTGCCCGTCACAATCTCGGCCTAGGTTCTAGCGGCCGCGCCTAACTACTCGGAACTTCGACGGCCGGAATGACGGCGCTCGGATGGCGGAGGTGCGGTGGACACGCGGCTATAGTAAATGTAGTTACTTTGGCGCCATCATCTCGTTCTCGGTGACGGCTGCGGTGGACAAACGCACTGACTCTTTCGTTCTTGTCTGATTAATATCGATTAATTGACATTTTTGGAGTATACTATTGCTACTTTCTTTAAATTTTTTAATTTATTTCATAATCGAATTATAAAATAGATTACTTTAAAAGCAAGACAAGCATTTGAACGATTAACAGTTGGAGAGCCATTCATAAAACTATTTATCTTAGACTAAAACAGCTTCTTCTTAAGTACTGTGTTCAATAACTTTACTTAGCCTTGGTTTCCTATGAAAGCGGTTCCGTCATTTTATAACCTAAATTATAATAATCACAAGTATTTGACATTAAGGTGTCAAAAAAACGCTCTGTATTTGGACAGCCGTTATTGTGTCACCATTCACCGATTTCTTAGGAAACCAATGCTTTGCAGAAGATCATAAAATACTAGTTCGAAGTCATTCATCACAACTTTAATTTTCACAATGAGTTCTCATTCAGACTATTTTAACAATTCCCATTAAACATCACGGCTGTAATCCCCGAATAGTAAGGCAGAGGTTTATCTATACCCACATTTCACCAGATACGGCGAGCCCATTCAATCTGAATGAATTCCCAATAAATTATAACTTAGAGCTGATTTTTCAACAGTCAAATTACTTTTATCTGAAGAATATATAGGAAAGCTTGAAATATAATTTTCTTTAGAAAAGTTGACAAACCGCAATATTTATTCCTAAGATAGAAATTATGTAACTAAACTATGTATGTATTGAAAAGTCAGCACTAAGAAACGAAAAGTAAAATTGGAACAAAAACTTAAAGTTTGGGACAAAATGGTAAATCGTTAAAATTATCTGAATATTTGTTGATCATCTACTAAAATTATTAAATGCCTAACGCCTAAGCCCTGTATCCGCATATTGCTTCATACCATGTTTTTTTTGCTTTTAAAGTCTTTTTATAATTTGTTAGCTAACTCATCATCAGCTGGCTAGGCTTTTCAAAAATATGTTTGAGTCGGCTTTCAGTCTAACCGGATGCAGCTGAATACCAGTACTTTACATGAAGCCTATATGACCTCCACAACCTTATTGTATTAGCTAACCTTCACGTTCAAACTAATAATTACTTTATATTGAAGACGTTTCAGACCAAAAACTTCAATAAATTGCCTTATCGAGAAGTCAATATTAGCTAAAAGCTCTTTATTTTCATTAACCATTTTGTAGAAATTATATGAAAATATTAAATTTTAAAAGTGTTTCAATTGTAAAACAACTATTCTATATCTAACACCCCTTCTTCGATATAATTGTTCCGATCTAACATTTGCTTACTGCATTTTATAACATTACCTACATTAACTTTAATAATGATTTGATGAGCCTCCATTTTAATAAAAATATCAAAATTATCTACTGTATACGCCTTTCAATCACACATACATAGGCAGACATCCGTTAGACTATTGATTGCGATAAACAAAAGTTTAACTGCAGCCAAACAATCCACGTTTATGCTAAAATGGCACTTAGTGCACTAAGAATAAGGCTCTAAAATCTTAACCAAGAAATCACAACCGTGTTCTACTCCTACCAAGTGAAGGCGTTGGTGATCCTCTGACGTCATAAACGTCAAATAACCGACTACCTGTAGTTACAAAAACTGTAGGTTTTGGATCTAAAGTCCCATTAGGCGTTATGTCAGTAACCGTTTCTTCAGTTTTCTCTGAAGAATCTTTTTCAGATTCTTTCTGTTCAGCAGGAGGTGGTTTCTCAATAGTGAAAAACCGTTTAGGGCCTGGCAGCTTTCTTGCAAGTTTTGCTACTAAAGGATGTAGGAGTCTTTCATCGAAAGCGTCACTTCTGCTGCCCGTTATGAGGCCGATGATGTTACCCAGGATCACGCAGATTACAGTGCCAATGACTGCGTACCACATGTAGGATATTGAGTAGAATTTGTGGAGTTCCGACATTCTGTAAGAAAAAATATCATTTAATGATAATATTATGAGAAGTTTTGTTTGTATAGCCAACATATGGGTTTAGGCAAAAAAAAAGCCACGACTATGTTTTAGTAACCTTATTTCATATTTCAGATCCAATCAATCTGCCTAGCCTTTTGCCTATGTTGGGGTCCTATGTTGGGGTTGGCTTCCAGTCTAACCGGATGCAGCTGAATACCGTATTTTACATGGAGCGACTGCCTATCTGACCTCCACAGTCCAGTAACTGAGTAATACGGTACCCCTTGGTAAGACTGGTTGTCAGACTTTCGGGCTTCTGATGACCCGTAACGACTGTCAAAGATCCATGAATGACAGCCGGTACCAACGGGGAGCATTTAAATAAAAGAATATTGTAGCTATAGTGCAGAAAATATCTCACTTTAACACATTTTTAAAATGAAGAAGATAGAGGTCTACCAGAGATCCATTTTAAGACTTGGTTTTCATGAGTAAAAACAACGACATGCAAGATTTTTCAATCCTTAAGTAATAATAACAAATTAATAATTAATAAATTAAGTAACTTCAGTATTTATAAATAATATAAATGAGTTATTAATACTTACACAGGGGACATGGTCGGTGCAGGTGCGGTAAAATTGATGGACTGTAGCAATGGTGCGAGGTGTGCCAGCGTTACGTTCACTTCCACTGGCAGAGCTTGGTAGGTCATCGTCGATAGAGTCGTATTTGGGCATTGCTGGAGAAGAAGAAAAAAACATGTTAAAGCTTATCACGACATGAATAATTGTTAAGTAGATCTAGAACGTGAACATTAATTTAGAATTCAAGTGGCACTAAAGAGACACAATAGAATATTTATTTTTATCGCCTTCTAAAGGCAAATCGACAGTTGAGCGGTTAACAATTTTCAAAGTTTGCAAGATTATGTTGAATAAATTTATTCCAAATGTAACAAAAAAAAATACTAATATCTGTTCCAAAAGTATCTGATAAATGTGTAAACAAACTCTGTTCTGGTTAAATTCTTATGCAATCACTATACGGACATAGTAACACATTCATCTGCATGGTAAGGTTAAGGTTTCAACTTTTATATCTCACCACTTTTTCAAACAATTATTGTTGGAATACCATTATTATATAAACAAAATTGAACTTTATTTATTTTGTTGACCTTAAAATGTTTTACAGTATTAATACAACTAACTATTTACACTAGGTACTAAATACAACAACTAACTAACTATACAAATAAAAACAAACGGACACTTAAGCTGGGAACAAATTATCGGACGCGTCCGTAAGCCGATTTCTGTCAGACGTCCGAACGCTCAAGGACGGCCCAAGGTCACGTCCGCGACTTACGACCGATAGTTTGCACAGTGTAGTGCTAAATGTACTATCCAGATACAAATAAGCCGCGACTAACAGCCGCGGCTTACGGGCGTGTCCGATAATTTGTTCCCAGCTTTAGGCGTCGAAGTATTCGTCCGCAACGCTGTCACCCGGAAACGTGCAGTTAAAAAATGAACTTATTTTTAAGTGAAAACATTTTTTAAGGTTAATTCGAATAATCTAATCAAAGCACTAATGTAAGTCGCACTAAAAATTGGCATTCACAGGTAAGCTTTCTGATCCATTTGTTTACATTTTCATTAGAGACGTTTTGGATCATATTGGTTCAAGTGCAATAGAATGCGGAAATTTTATCGTAGGTAAATCTTCACCTCTACCATAGTATGCTTTCTACGATTTTCACGCTTTTCTATGATCGCACACATTTTTTACTTATCATAAAGAAGCAAAACTGAATACTAACCTCAGTAGACATAGGCAACATAGCAACACCCTTGTTGACATACATAAGTCTGCCAGCCGCCATCCACGTAGTGACAACGTGTGAAGCTATCATTCCCCATAAGGCCCCTTTTCCATTGGCTACAGGACAGAGAGCTGCTAAGATGAAGACTCCAAGTAAGGCGCCTGATGTTGCTGATGTGACCAGTAAGGAGCCTTCGACGACTCCGCCCACAATGCCCACGCAGAGGGAAAGGCACATGATGATGAGAGCTGGAAAGAAAATTTGTAATTGAGTATATCGGCTATGATTTGGATCGTTTCGAGATAATCTTTCTTGTTGTAGAGAGATTGGCGAATTCTGCTGTATCTTACCAATCATTTTTTACAGTTAGATGGCAGTTAGAAATTCTGAATTGTACAAATTAGATTATATTATAGTGTTCCCACTACTGGGACACAAGCCTCCTCTCGGTGAGTGGGCCGTAATCCACCAGTGCGGGTTGGTAGATGTCACATGTCTTCGAATTTTTGGTTCTAGGATATGCCGGTTTCCTCACATTGTTTTCCTTCACCGTTTTGAGAGCAGTGGTGATGAAATAATTTACACAGAGTAAAACCCTGTCTGGGTTCGAACCTACAACTTGTAATTCGGGGCCGTTACCACTGGGCCACCACTCTTATGAAAATGATATAATCTGCTAATTAGACACTCCGTAGAAAAGAGATGTTTGGGACAGAACAACCGCCACGAAACCACAATTACAGAACTCATTAGGCATTGCTCCACTACCTGGGTCATTGACCTTGATACCTTGATTAGGTTCTTAAATATGGTATAGTTATGCGTCATAGCTACGTAACAAGGGAAGAGACACACTATTTTGATGTAATCTTGAGACTTCGTCAAATTACCATTGGTGCTTATTTGGGTTGCAGACCAAAGAAAAAAACGAAACGATTGTTCTAATGATGATAAAGCAAGAAAATGTACATGTACATGTATACAGATCAAGAAAATACATTTTTCGATTAGTCCAAATAAATTGATTAATCAATCTGCCTAGCCTTTTCCCAACCATGTTGGGGTCCGCTTCCATTCTAACCCGATGCAGCTGAATACCAGTATTTTACATGGAGCGACTGCCTATCTGACCTGACCTCCACAACCCAGTAACTGGGTAATACCATACCCCTTGGTAAGACTGGTTGCCAGACTTTCGGGCTTTTGACGACTCCTGTCAAAGATCCACGAATGACAGCTGAGACCAACGGCTTAACGTGCTTTCCGAAGCACGGAGGAGTCTCGGTATGTAAAGATGATCAGCCAGCACGGACCAACCTCGGGAAATATAGCTGTACCTGATGGATCGACCCGTGCGGATTTTATTACTTAGCCACGAGCTCCTCCTCATAAATTTTTATTTGAGTGCAAGAGAATGATGATCATTTCCAAACGCAATTAAAAGTTAGTAGAAACGTAGGTACCATAAATAACTCCAATAATCTTGATAACAGTCAGCTGTTGCTTATCACTGATGTCCTTGAATGCAGGTGTGAAGGAAACGAAGTCTTCCCATGTCACCGTCGATAGAGAGTTCACGTTTGATACCAGGAAGCTGCAATATGAAACATATGTAGCAAATTGTATATTGAAGGAAATGAGGGCCTGAGTTGCGCTACACGTTAGTACTGACAAGAGACAATAAGAGATTCCAGTTTACTACGGTTTACTATTTACAGAATTTAAAAAAAAGCCAATTGATTAAAAATTTAAATGACATTACTACAAGTAATAATGCTAATGAAACTAATAATATTGATGAGAATGAGTGAGAAATGAGTTCATCATATTTAATTATACTGCGATTAGGAATGTGCCTAAACCACATTATGAATGTAGTACTATGTCGTCAAATATAATTATACACTGTTTTCGAGACAAGTCTGAATATATTTGTAGATTTTCAATGAAGATGGCTTTTTGACCGTCTTACAATACCTACATGCATTGGATACGCGTTATTACTAACCTCAAAGCCCCATTAAACAGACTCCCCAAAAACAATCCCAGCATTCCAGGCAGAAAACTGAACTGATCTTGCACATAGAACGGCAAAACCTCATCAGGGGCTGTAATTTGACCCGAAGCCAACGGATCGCAGTACTTGTACATGGCATAAAGGGTCATGCCAACAACCCAGGAAAGACTGAATAAAACAGCTACTGCAGGAACGTTTGCTAGCAAGGTTCTCCTGACCCTGGCTTCACTGGACATAGAACAGTAGCGTTGCACAAAAGTCTGTTGGCAACCGTAGATGGAGACTGACATGAAGAGTTGGCCGATGATGGCTGAGAGTGTGTCGACACGGACGGTTGGGTCTCCGGTTATTCTGAAAATAGGAATGGTTTTGTTAAAACTTTTCTGCTTGGAACCACGAGCAAGGTCTCATAAATTTTCGATATAGCCATGTGGTGCGGTTAATCTAGCTGTCTATTGATGTCCAGTGTGTTAAAAATATCGCATTCATTGTCCAATTTGTGTGAGTCGTTTATTGTTTCAATACATTGCAAATTGTTAATGTTTACTATATGGAATGACCTTGGACCCATTGAAAACAGATGCAGGGTAAACGCGTTATTATAAACCTAAGGAAGTTTATATTCTGCTGCCCAATATTATCAATAAGATCATCCTCACATAGAGGAGGACTGTGTTCTAGCAGTGGGAACCATAGATGTATTATTTAGAACTAGTATATCTATGATGGGATCGCTATAAACTGATAGTGCAGTAAAAATCATTTTAAATTGTGACGTGCCATCAACAGTGGACAACATTATCGAACTTTGAATTTTTAAGGTTATGAATACGAGGCCTTTGGCTATGTGGTATAATGTGCATATTTTGTCTTTTTTTTTACTGTGCATCTTGTTTTCCTATTTTCGTTACTAATAATGTTGAAGTTCAACTGCTGATAACTTATGAATCTGTCCTTTTCTAAAGTAATAATGTTTTTTTTTAATACTTACTGGAAGAATTTCATCCTTCCTCCCTCAATATTATCGTTCACTACTTTTTGTGGACCTCCAGCCATGATGGTTGCTTGGATAATGAATGCGCCGCTTACTAATATCATCGTTAGAGTTTGAATCACGTCAGCCCTGGATAAGACAATAGATTTCATTACTAGTTTTTATTGACGATTAACTACATTTTAATTATATAAGTTTCATTCTTCGTCTTCATTCATCTCAATGGTTAATTTTTATTCGATTTCTAAAAGAGGAGGAACTATTAGGAGTCTTTTTAGGGTTCCGTAGTAAACAAGGAACCCTTATAGTTTCGCCATGTCTGTCTGTCCGTCTGTCTGTCCGCGGGTTAGCTCAGAGACGGTTAGTACTAGAAAGCTGTAATTTGGCATATGTATACATATTAATCATGCCTTGTCGGCAAAAAGTGGTAAAATATAATCAAGAAAAATATATTTTTTTAGGGTACCTCCCCTACACGTAAAGTGGGGATGGTTTTATTTTTTCTCGTCTACCCGATATAGTGGGGTATCGTTAGAAAGGTCTTTCAAAAATATTGTGAGTTTGTCATAACCATTTTTGGATTCATGATCAGATTCATTCTTGGGATCCGATTGCGAAATATTAAGCTTTTAACTGAATTTTTTTGTTAGAGTCAAGTGTGTCCCCCCCCTTCTAGCTAAATGGTTGTACTTGGACTTGTGAAAAAATTCGCAGCAGTAGTATATATAACGAAATTAAAAGAAAAACTATGAGAGCTAAGTAGGCTGTACAGGTTAACGAGAAATAATCAACCAACTTAAATGTGCAGTTTGAAAAACATGATCTCCCATACATTCCGTATGGGAGCTAAGAGCTCGTTTATAAAAAAAGGCTTTTAGATTATCAATATGTCTTTAGAGGATCAATATTTACCTGATAGCCGCAGCCAGCCCTCCGAGTAAATTGAACACTATTCCCACAATAGTCAGCGCCGCTGCTGATGCCCAATGAGGTAGTGCCAGTACAGCGTGAAGAGCCACTGTAGGCGTATAGACTGTTACTGACAAGTTGAGCACTTGACGCACGAGGAAGGTAGCGGCTGCCATACGACGAACCCATCGAGATCCGAAGCGCATCTGAAGTAAAAGGATAATGTTTTTTAAAGCAGTTATTTCCTTTGCTGTAGCTTTAAATTTGTCATCATATCAGCATTTTTCCATTGTTGGGGTTTCCCTATGTTGGGGTCGGCTTCCAGTCTAACCGGATGCAGCTGAATACCAGTATTTTATATGGATCGACTGCCTATCTGACCTCCACAACCCAGTTACTGGGTAACATGATACCCCTTGGTAAGACTGTTTGTCAGAGTTTCGGACATCTGTCGACTGTCAAAGATCCATGAATGACAGTCGGGACCAACAGCTTAACGTGCTTTCCGAGGCACGAAGGAGTCTCGGTATGTAAAGATGGTCAGCCATCCACGAACCAACCCCGGCAAACGTAAATTAACCTGGTGGATCGACCCATGCGGCTATTATTACTTAGCCACGAGCTCCTTTGAATTTGTCCCCAAATAATCTTAATCCGATCCAGCCTGTCCCTTGCTGTCCTCCCCCAGTGACGCCCTAAGCCGAGATCCCACAGAGGGTACCGTTAGCGTCTAGTCGCTTAGTTTATAAGTTGCATGCCCTGGTTGGAGGCCTCAATTTATTGGGGCTCCCACAGAAAAGCCCGGCTAAGTAGCTGACAACCTCCTAGGTTGACCTGCGAATGCCAGAGACAAACAAAAAAAAATTTCAGTAATTTCAACCCAGCCATTGCTATTAGCGATTAGTATTATGTTGATGTTACGAAAGGATCATTTTCTGTTTTTACTTTCATCTACATAGTTCACACTTCTGCACAACTTAACTTGTGAGTTTGGGAATTACTGCTATCCAGTTTAATATACTGGTAGTTCTTATCATATCACAATCTCAGATAGACGTATATTGAAAGAGGTCCTCTGTATGGCTTTACTTACGAGTACAAGTTAGTAATTTCGCAAAATATTTTAATAGGCTACATTATATATCACCGTATTTATTATGAACCTCATTAGCTTTTATAATCTATCGGTGTTATTTCCGTTTCATTATAAACTATCGAAAAATTGTGAACGGGGTGAAATACGTGAGGTTTGGTTAAAAGTGTAACCAACCGCACGCGAGCCGAGCGAGCGTAGCGAACTGTGCCGCGGCAGCAGCCGGCGAGCGCTCTTTCCAAGTTACTCGCCGCTAGGCAGGCTATTTATTATTAGCGCAAGTTGCATTACGTCGAGTTTGATACTATTTCACAATTTGTCGGTTTTCCCATAAACATAATAAAAATAATGCTGTTTGTTGTTTTTCGACAGTTTATAATCTAACGGAAATTATACCGATGACAAACTAACGAAGTTCATAATCATAGGGTGGCTGTGTGATAAGCTCATTGATACGTGAGGGCCTTGACAGGTAAAAGGCTCACCTGTAAATACTCATACACTGAGTTTGTATGTAGCCTGTAGTACACGGGCACAAAGATCCAGCACACCAGAGGGAAGGCGATGATGATGCCGTACAATGTCTCCCACATCGCAGACCCATAGTACACCAGCTCGGATGGGAAGCCTGAAATAGAACAAAATGGTTTATTAGTATTGAAGTTAGTACCAAGGGATATCGTCTATCGTGTTACCCAGTAAGTAGGTTGAGGGGGTCTGATAGCTGCCGCTGCATGTAAAATACTGGTATTCAGCTGCATCTGGTAAGTATGGAGCCGACCTCAATATAGTTGCGAAAAGTCTCGGCAAATGATGAGTGCTTAGTAGAGTTAGTGAAAATAGTCCTTATCGCTCTTAGGCCCACTTGCGCGTTAACAGCTAACTCTAACTCAGGATTAATACAATAATTCTCTTATGATTAACCCTGAGTTAGCTGGTAACTTTGAGTTATTTAGCTAACCCATGAACGCGCAAGTGGCCAATAGACATGTTCCGGATTTATTCTTCGTTAAGCCCACTGAGTTTTGTCCTACATAAAAATATCCTGGGTCGTCCCAAACAATATGCTTCCTTCGTACTTATTATGTTATTTTTTATTACTGAGTTTTGAGCTTTGTCAAACCCATATTGGTCGATGTGTTTTTTTTTATAATTTGCTTTTGCTTGAGAAAATTCATCATCCATCAGCTTTCTAGTTTGGCACAGAAATCCACAATCTGTCTTCTGTCCTTGGTCATTTTCATAGAAAGATGATCAGTCATTGAGATCGTTATTAACACGCAAAACGAGCAGTGTTAATAGCCAATTTTAGACTCATGTCAACTATATTTTGGACGAATATCGTAACTAGACAATTATAGTCATTTTATTTCGGAAAACTTCTTGGTTTCGAGAAAATCCGTGGGAGTTTCATTTGTTTTGAAGTGTGACTAATGAACCATTCCAAAGAAAGTGTATTTTTATTATTGAAACAATATTTTTAGATGACAACAAAATGTAACTAATTATTTTGGCGTAAATTAAAAAATAAACGTTTGGTGAGCTGTCAATGTACTCTTTGTATATTGATGCCAAATAAAACACACTGAGGTAAATGTTTAGGCACGCGGCAAAGGTATTCCCGGAATGAATCACATGATTAAAATTCAAGTAGTTTTTTAGTAATTTACTGCCTCTGACTTCGATGTTATTTGCATATTTTAATGCTAATTTCCCTGTCCCCGTTTCAAGGTTTGTTTTGTCGCATACAGAGAGAATAATGACCATTCATTTTCAGGCTCACTTGGCAATTTCAATTTCAAAAAACAAACATTCCTCATTTTCATGTAGGTACCATCGTGGACACTGAGGATTGAACACTTTTCGATCTTATTGATTAGGCAATAACAACGACGCCATGCCGCGTTATGACGCGGGCCATAACACACAAAAATGTTCTGTTAGGTACTACTATAACTTTGTTACTATTAAACTGCGATTATTTTTTCTAGAAAAACTCATGTTTCTTTTTGAAAAGTTTTTACTCTAATTTATGTATTTTTTTATCTTTTCAAATGTAGATAAAAGATGGCACGACACTAAGATACTTTTTTGTAAAGATTGAACTCTTTTGTATCTTAAGTAATAATTAAAGAGAAAAGATCTGATTTTTGTATGTTTATATGTTTGTTTGTTACCCTGTCACGACTAAATGGCAGAACCGATTTTGATGAAATTTGGTATGAGGATACTTTGAATCCTGGAAATGGACATAGGCGACGTTTCATCGACATTACATGAAGGCAAAGGCGTGGGCGGAAGCCAATAGAAAATAATGCGTTGCGCTGCGGCTCACTGCGGCTGTAATGTGCGCCAGCCTTTATGGAAACATACTGTTCAGTTTCAATTCAACAAAAAGACAATCGTTAATCGTTCGACGGTTTAGAAGCCACAAAAGTTAAGCACGTGTTCAAATGACCACAGTTTGAACCTTGTAATTACTTTAATGTAATCACTAATCGTGACATTAGCAGTCATATATAGAGGAATATTTTAACCTGGTGTCTATTTCAGATTATTAAATGAATAATAGATATTATTTAGTGGGTTTTACATCCCACGCTCGATTCGAATGTAAAAATGTGAGTCAAATTTAAGTGTCAATAAACACTTTTTTACAAAAAACAACAACAGACTTCCAAAAAAAAAACAATACAAAGTGGAAAATAGCATTATTTCGGAATTCGGTTGCAAATAACGTAAATTTAAAACCGAAGCCACCTTTTTTTTATTTGTGGTCTTAACCCCGCATATTCGAATACCACTGCCTGCAATGTAAATAACAGTGACAGGAAGTTATAATGACAACATCCTTATGGACTAAGTGGAAAAAATACGTATTAGAAGCTGACTCAAAAAGTACCCAAGCATATGATAGTCAATAAAATTTGGGGCCTCCTCGTGAGCATACCTTTTCAAACAAAATTTTTGCATATCCGTCTATACGAGTATTTATAAATTATGACGGAGTTTTAACATAAATAACAAAAAAACATCCGAATTGAGAACCTCCTCCTTTTTTATTTAGAAGGCGGTTAAAAATTATCATTTTTAGGTGGGCAAAGCAGGTAATCCACAGTAATAAAAGATGGAGAATAAGATGTTGTCATAAGCCTAATAGCCTATAAAACCTTTATGAAAGCACTAAGCAGTGATAGCCTAGTGGTGTGTCCGTCAGACTACCAAGTCATAGGTCTCGAATTCGGTCTGCCGGGGTTGCGAGTTTGTCCTGCCGGGGTTGCGAGTTTGTTCGAAAGGGATATCGCGGCTCCGGCATACCACACGGGCAACGGAAGGAACACGGGTGGGTTTTAGTCAGTAAAAGTCTGACACACCCTCCCGCTCCGCCCAGAGCGGGAGAAGTTATTTGATAATTTACCAACCCCAAAAGAAAAAAAAAATAAGGCACGCACCTCTGACTTTTCGGATTAATATGCGTATTGTGTAATTATCAGTTGCTTCAAAAACGGTGAAGGAAAACATCGTGAGGAAACCGGCATGCCTGAGAGATTTATATCGATGGCATGTGAAGCCAGGTCAGAGGCCTATGGGCGGCTTTAAAACTCTGGCACCAGGTTGGTCACTAACCACACGAAAGGAAGATGAAAGCCCAACCCGTAGATCGAATCTAGGATCTCGCTCAATAATATCGCTCGCGACTACCAGACCAAAGCGATCCTATTCAAGGCTAGGCCAGTTTTTTTTTTGCCAGAAATTACAATATCAACTAGCCTACCTCGTTGGTTTAGTGTCGCAAGCGCTACTGCTAAGCATAGTCTTGGGTTCGATTCCCAGGTCGGGCAAAATATTATTGGGTTTTTCCGTCTGGAATAGGGATGACGCCTGGGTAAAAAAAAAAAAAACGAATTAGTCTGTCAATCAGATGATAAAAAAATATTATCCACGTATTTTTTGCTTTATCATATTAATAAAAAAATACTTAGATAAAACGCATTTTAAGTTGGGGAGTGGGGGTCGCTACGTCACTAGTATGTATAAAATCTACATACTCGTGACGTCATGGCAAATTTTACATCAATTTATCGTCGTAATCTTTAGATTACGTAGAAAAAAAAAATAAGTGTCCAATATTTTTTTAGTCATAAAAAAAAAAATTTTTTTGGTCATTATCCCTATTGCTCAGTAGCAGCCCGGAGTCTGGATTTGTGCCCGGGTGATGACAATAGGCTCGCCCTCTATTACATGGGACTTAAACATAACTGGCGAAACGTAGGTGTACTATAGGTACACCTCTGCCTAACCTTACGGGGAACAGGCGTGATGTTATGTATGTACCATTAAAGAAGTTCATATCTAACCAGTTGGAAAACAAAATCCCGTGAACACGATGACCACATCTGTTACCGGCCCGGTGCTATAGTCGCCGAGCGCTGCAAGCAAGAATATTCCTTACGGTGCGCGCTGGTTAGATATGAACTTCCTGGATAGTATATGTCAACGAGCCCATATACCAACTATACTAGGTACTTAGTATCTACACATTAATATGTATTGCGGATACCGTGACAAGGTTGTAAGTATAGTCAAACATCTAATACCTATTATGTTAGGTACTCAAAAGATAGTTTTAATTATTTTACGTTGTGATTATCTATAATTGTTTATACCCATTGCAAGAATGTGTTTTAGCGTGAACTCCTTTAATGTATATTCAGTTGTGAAATTAGAAGTATATTTAAGCCTTGAACTACTTTATGGAATAATAAACGACTTCAAAACCATTAAAAAGACAAAAAAAATGTCTTTGAAATATATTTGTTCTTCAAAAACGAGCTGTTCGAGCTATTTACCATCTAGGTGCCAGTTTCTCTGAGAGATTTTTTCAAAGATATTGGTATCCTCACGGTGGCATCTCAATTCATCTTCGCCAATATCTGATATATTAGGCAAAATATACACATATACACTAAAAACAGTGATTTTCACAATGTTAACACTAGAAATAAGGTCAAACTACGAGTTCCCTTTCACCGGCTTCATAAGGTTCATAACTCATTTGTTGGGCTTGGTATAACCTTTTATAACAAGCTACCCTCTTCTTTGCTTGATTTGCCTTTTAATGCGTTTAAAACGAAGGTAAAATCCAAGCTTTGTTCAAAGGCATACTATTCTATCAACGACTACCTACATGATAAGAATAGTTGGTCGCTGTGATTAACTCAAGACAATGTTTATGTTCTTTCTCCAGCTTACCTACTGACAAGTTATATGAGTTTATATAATTGTTTATTTTATTTGACTTTTAAGTCAAGTTATTTTAATTTAACTTTAATTTATTGTTGACAAAATCTACTCATCACAATGTTTTTTTAATGAGTTGTATTGCAATATGTGGTTAGCTAGTGACGTCGACAATTAATTATATTATTTATTGTTATTAGTAATTAACTCTTTGTTTATTTATTTTATCTTGATGGTTCTAGTTTATCATTTATAACTTCCAGTTACAACTATATGTAAGCGGGCACGCCCTTTATGCCTGGAGGCTTTATAATTAGATATTAAGTGCTGTTTACGTTTAGTTTTTTATTTCGGCCTGAGTATAGTTCTCGATTATTTTGTTTGGTATATTGGCGTGTGCTAGCTAACATATGGCTAATAATTTAAATTATTATTTGTGTTGCGTAATATAAATTATTTTGAATACTAATATAGAATCTTTTTTTTTTTTTGTTCTTCTAACTAAATAGACAGCTGTGCTGCTGGGGAGTTTGTTGCGCCATTTCTTCTTCCCAGCTAATGCACTAGGAAGTGGTGAAAGGTGGGCGTTTTGGGGGACTGTCTTATGTAATTTTGACGTTCGAAAAGTGCTGATTCTCAGCCTAGTTTGAATAAATGACTTTTGAATTTTGTTTTTTTTTTTATTTTTTTTATAAAAAAATATATTCACAAAACTCATTAAAAAACAACAACAAATTAAAACCATGCAGTTCAGTTAAAAATCTCTATGACTGTACTAAGTTCGACTCATGACTGAAGTAATCTGAAAGATGATGAAAAATGAGTCATTCCAATCAGCTGATTTTCATAAAGAAAATGTATGATATAATCACAAAACATTTTGTAAACATCGTCTTAAGTACCTACCTCTCTATAAGTAATTCTGTATAGCAAATTTACTACCCACATAAATTGTCCACATATTCAAACCACAACTATCATTCGTTGACAGTTGTATGAAATAGCTATAACACGGCAAATTGACGTAGTTTGTCAATTTGAAAAGCAATTCATTTCCTTGTCTGTACATACTGTCTTAGATGTCAGTCATCATACTCATTTGTTGGCAATCAATGTTCCCAGTCACGCCGACAAATACCTGGGATGACAAGGGGCGCCTCTTGCGTCGCTTTGGCGATAAAATTTATAAAATATGATCTCAAAATATACAGGGTGTCGGGACATCGACGCGAAAACTGTTACCATGGATTCAGTACATAATTCAAAACGCCCCTGCGGTGAAATTTTTCTTCGGTAATTAAAAAATAAATCTGCTGTTTCATAGAAAATCGCAATACCTACGCGGTCAAATGTATGGAACAGCTGTTTTTTTATTATAACCGACGATCTGTTGCAACGCCTCCTGCGTTGTAATTTTTGCTATACAGGGGGCGGGCGTTTGGTTAAGAATCATGTACTGAATCCATGGTAACAGTTTTCGCGTCGATGTCCCTGCCACCCTGTATATTTCTGGTCATGTCCACCTGTATTCCTTGAACAGGCGTGTTTGGGGTTTACGATAGTTACTTTTTTTTTTCTCCTTTGTATAACAGAATGCCAATTATTCTCGTACTTAGAAAAAGATCTCATTCAAGTCGCAATCTGCTAAACTTGTCAAAAATGTTGGTAAATTGATTGTATTTTTGACAGATTGTGAATGTGAACGTTATTGTATTACCATAATTATTTACCATGAATATATAGTATAGTAGTAGTATGTATTGTATAGTTGATTTATGTTTCTACGCATATATTGTTTCAATAAATTGTGCTCCAATAAAAATCCTTAAAACTATACCGTAAATCAATTAGATGGTAATTCTAGAAATGATGTTTCAAGATATTGGTCTTCGCGATGCCGATCTATCGAGCTTATAGTTATTCGAGATTTCGATGCATCGAGGTAGTGAACTGCCGCGCTCATCATTTTTTTATTTCAAGTACTATAGTTCTATAGTACTAGTAGTTTGAGTGCTCGAAAACGTTAACCCGATAGTACTATCGAGTACGTTTTCGAGCAACTATTATTCGATCTTACGTCATTCGATTGCAATTAAGGAACCCGTCTGATTGTATATTTGACAGATTGTTAATGCGAACGTTCTTAAAAATTACGGGAATTGCTCCTCAGTGCATCGTGTGAATTTATTTTAATTTTAAACAAATACCTGTAAATTAATTACGTGAAGCCAACTTTGGAATGAATATTCAAACTAATGCAAATAATGTATTTTTATAACCACTGACCTCGAAATATCTTTTACGGTGCTTACCTACGTCTGAAATAAAATATTGCAAATTAGGTACCTACTTGTACTTGGCTAAATACGTACCTATAACAAAAGCAGACCACTAACACCGACTAACGAGGAACGAATTAGCATACATTCAAGAAAAAAACCGAACAAGTACGTGTCGAACCACGCACAATGAAGGGTTCCGTAGTTGGGATGAATTTATCACAAAAACAAACTTGTAACATTGTAGTTGAAATATATGTTCTCCCATACATTGATATACGTCACGGTCAATTGTTTCGTTTTGTGTTCTAACAGCAAATGTAAAATAGAAATCACAAAAAAAATGTATGCTAAAACTACAAATTAACGATTTTCGGACTTTTTTCTTTACCTTGCTTCCTACCAAATTTCGTGATTCTAGGTCAAGGTGAAGTACCCTGCAGGTTTTGATTTATTTGCGAGTATTAAAATATGTCACATAAATGGCCGTATTTTTTTATTGCCTTGTAGCTTAATTTTCTTAGAATCCAAGGGACCATAGACCTACGTATTTCATGTTAATTTCAACTTGATACCTCCGCGCGTTCCTGAGAAAAAGGGGCTTGACAGACTGACTGACGGACAATTAAGTGATCCTATAAGGATTCCATTTTTTCCTTTCGAGGTACGGATCCCTAAAAACGGATAAGCACGTCACAAAAATTTGCGAAACAGAGATACCTAAGGTATTAATTAGAGCTGCTCCCGTAGTAAATTGGTTTAGGATTCAGCAGTTCCTCACCCGCTCGAAACGATATAATATAGTTTTTTTTTCTCACGAAGCGACGCGCGTTTTACTTGTGATAACCAAGTGTACACACACGTTGTGGATGTGTGCGTGAAGGCGAGTAGCGTCAGCACATAACACACACATCCGACTTCGCAATTGTCTTGGACGGTACCGAGAGCTCTTGCGCTTACACGTTGACTGGTATAAATTTACACTACATGGGTGAACACCACTGTTATTGCACGAAAGTTATTGACTTCGGGTAGTCAACAATGGAAAGCTGTGCAACAATGAAATCATATTCGTTTGAACCTGAAAACATCCAGTGCAGAACGTTTTTTAACAATGAACTGAATTCCTAATTACCACTATCAAAATGGTTTTTCAATACTTAAAACAGACAGACACGAGAAAGTTGACGGTCATCGTTATTGAGAATGCTAGAAGAAATTCAGTAAAATGTGATTAAAATGTAGGAGTAGATTAATCTAGCATAACATTCTATTATAATTTGAATATGACATGTTCTCCTAGCCTAGAGTGATCTCGTAGTTTTGTAAACAAAGTCGACTAGAAACTCTAAGGACGAGTTCGTTAGAGTTTCTAGTGGACTTCCTTCTTCAACTTCACGCTCACTCTGACGAGGAGGATATTACCTATCGTGAAATTATAACGATTATAGCTAATGTCATTTATATTGCAAAGGTCGTTCTTGTTTTCTTGACTAAGCTTGAACAATCCAATTAGCACTATAATGATGAATTGATGGACGACTGCCTGATCCATGATTATCCTCTGTCTTGAGTTTACAAGTCATTGGACTATTGACTTCTTTTCTGATACCGTGTTATTGTGTCACTTGTACGAGTATTATGGTCGAGCTTCTGCCTGTGACTTCCTCCCCGTGGAAGTCAACTATAGGCACCTACCATATTCTAGGGCAATCCGTAATAGTGTTGCTTTCAATCAGTGAACTTTTTTTTTTGTAATCAAATCAGTGCTTACAGATTTTACCTCTTACCAATACATAAACAATTTTACTTCTAGGTATATGGAAAGAGAAAGAAAAGAAGAAAAAGAAAAAGTTGGGGGAAAATATGCGTCACATACACGCAAAACGGCCATCGCTCAGCATAATGCTGCGACCCTATGTGACACAGAGCCCCAGCGCTGGTTTTCTGCTACAGTCGGCTAGAACGTTGACGTTATGACGAAAAAGTTTATAGATTTAGACTTATTTAAATATAAAGTCCAACCAGGATAACCTCTTAAGCACAATCTACAGAGAGCTATAATTCAAGCGGTGCCACAAATGCCTTTCCTCCCAGATTTGTATGCGTTTCCATTCAAAAACTGGCCAGTGGCAGGTCGACTCATCGGCCATTAAATACCGCCGAACTATTCTCTCTCTAAAAATCTCTCTGTGAAAACTAAGGTGAAGTGAACTGTTATTCCACCATTCTAAGGATTGACACTATTGACAGCTCACGTCACCCAAGTATTTACAGTGAGATTTCCACAGAATTTATAAGTACATTACTACTTTAATAAATTTTGCAATCAAAACCAGCCTCTAATGTTCCCACATACTGGGACACAGGCCTCCTCTCTTTGTGAGAGAGAGCACGCGGGCCCCGTGCGAGTTGGTAGCTGTCACATGTCTTCGAATTTTTGGTGCTAGGACATGCCGGTTTCCTCACGAAGTTTTCCTTCACCGTTTTGAGAGCACTGGTGATGAAATTATTTACACAAACTAAAGCGCCTGCCTAGGTTTAAACCAACCTACAACTCGTAAGACGGGGCCGTGACTACTGGGCCACCACTGGTATACATTTTTCAAACTTGACAGTTAATTGACATTTCTTTGTAGAAACGTCAATGTAATTTGTAGTCATATACTGTTCAGTTCATTGGTAATGAACTTGAACTCGACGACCGTGACATAGGTAATGGTCGCATGCTAAAAGTAATTACGGCCTAGTCGCTAGTCGTAGAAAATAATTAGTATTACTATTTTTGTTAACAATTTCCTCGTGCTTTTGAGTTATAAAATAATAACTATGTATCATTATATCAAGAGAAGTGGTGGCGTAGTGGTAACGGACCCGAAGATTTACGAGTGGGTTCGAACCCAGGCAGACGCTTTAGTATATGTAAATAATTTCATTACCACTGCTCTCAAAACGGTGAAGGAAAACATCGTGAGGAAACCGGCAACTTCTAGAACCAAAAACTCAAACACATGTGACATCTACCAATCCGCACTGGGCTCGCGTGGTAGATTACAGCCCACTCCCTCTGATTATGCTATGTATTATCATCATATTCATGGCCTTGTCCCATGTTACGAAGACTTGGGGACGGCGCGACACGATAAGATCGCAAGAAATGGCGAAAAAAACGCGATTCTTATATGGAAAAAGAAATTGTATCTAAAGGGGGACCCCCTTTAGCTACTATTTTTTTTTTGTTGTTTTTGCAGCAATAGAAATACAAAATCTGTGAAAATTTGACTGTCTACATAAATTACGGTTCATGAGATACAGCCCACTGACAGACAGGCGGACGGACAGCGGAGGCGTAATAGGGTCCCGCTTGGCACCCATCGGGTACGGAACCCTAAAAATAATAATGTCTTGTTTATATTTTCACGATGACGTACTACGTACATCAAAACTCATTCATTTTCACGGGTTTTTCTTTAGGTCCCTAAATGCTAAAAACATGGTGTGTTCACCGTGTATTGTTTTCCTCTAAAGTTGAATGATGTCATTATCGTAATAAATATCAAATTACGTCTTCCTTTTTTATGGCTTTTTGTTCATATAATTTTGTTTTATTTTACCTTCATTAATAAAAATTATGATTGACAGACTAAACGAATGAAAAAAAACGGCCAAGTGAGAACCGGCCTCGCACTCGCAAGGTTCCGTACAAATTTTTACATTTCTGTACAAATTTAACGCTACATTTTTTTATACTTTAGTTAAAAAATCTGGTTTCTTGTATACCCGCTTAATTTTTTTACTTTATTAATTTATTATTTATTCATTTATTTATTTAACAGTTTATGTACACACATATAAACAGACAAGAAAAAAGGAACAGAAAAATACGCACAAAGGTGATGCTTATTTCTAAAGAAATCTCTGCCAGCAAACCTGTGATAGGAAATTAGTAAAAGAGATGTAGACAACGTGTGTAACAGAAGAAGAGAAAATAATATACATGAAATAAAAACACGTAATTATTATTATTATATATTATTTGTTATAGCGGCCATAGTAGTACATACTCTGTGAAAATTTCAAGTGTACCGATCACGGTTCAAAAGATACTGCCCTGTGACAGACGGACAACGGAGCCTTAGTAATAACGTTGGCACTCTTGGGTTCGGAACCCTAAAAATATTTTGTTGACTGTGTAATGAGTAAATTATCTTAAAAAGATAAGTAGATAACAAAATAAGCAGTTGACATACTAACCGTGAGGACTGATTGATAACTAACATTGTCGACCTGACCTGGTACCGTTTTAAGTAAATCTTTGGGTAAGAGAACCATAGATCACGTTGTTTTTATCTTCAGACAATTAATCTGTTAACATTTGATTATGGGCCTTATTTTACATGTAATTAGGATAGAGGTTATTTCTACTCCTCTTTTAAAGTGATCGAGCGTAGATTTTTCTTTGCCTGAAGAAACCTATGATCAACTGTGAACATTTAGAAAACATGACTATATTTATATATTATTATTGTAGTTCGTCTACAATTACAGTAACATTATAGTATAAAGTTTGTTATTAAATTTTTATGGTTCTGTGGTTACGGAAAACTCTTTAATATCTTTGTTATTATTTTTGTCTCTTGGACTCTCTTTAAATCTTTTCAACAACTTTGATGAACTTTTCAAAATCTTATAAGAATGGATTAGGAAAAAGGTTAAAACGGTTCTTCCTATTTTTTTTTTGTAAAAAAATGTTGATGGTTTTTAGAGATATATCTATACCAAAACAGGCTGGCCCGCGGTTGAATTTGTGTTAATGTAAATTAAATAGTTTACTACAAGCGGGAAGTCTCACGATTTTAACGATAGTCCATTCGCGTTAAGAAAATAGTGAGTCATCGTTGTCCGCCGACTTAGCCCCGCCCCTCGATCTATCGGATCGCAACAAATTAGAAAGCTAAGTTCACAGTGACCATTCACGGCAGATCCTCGTACGAAACGCTTGTCTTTTATGACCCTATTGGTCGAGGAGCCGGGCTAGGCCGATGATCCACTATTTTCTTAACGCGAATAGACTATAGGTTGCACCTTAACCCATGCTCTGCATCTAAACGTCAGATTAAAAAACGTATCCCAGAGACGCTCGTGGGTAAAATACAGCTACACGATTCGAGCTTCGCTTGCCGCGGTCGGTTCGTGGATGTGTAACCATCCATTACATATCGAGAACGTGCTTTCCGAACCACGGAAAGGTGTGAAAGCACGTTAAGCCGTTGGTCCCGGCTGTCATTCGTAGATCTTTGACAGTCGTTAAGGGTAGTCAGAAGCCCATAAGTCTTTAGAGGTATGAGGAACAGGGTGTTCAGTTCACTCATCCTCTATTGAAAAGGTAGGATCCTCGGACTAGACGGGTGTCGTGTCTGGCGGTCAACTGCCCAACGATTGATGTCGGATACTCTTATATTTAAATTCTAATTCAAAAGTCATTTATTCAAACTGGGCTGAGAATCAGCACTTTTCGAACGTCACAATTACATAAGCGGGTCCCCAAACAACGCCCACCCTTAACCACTTCCTAGTGCTTTAGCTGGGAAGAAGAAGTAGCTCAGTTAGAAAAACTTGATTCTTTATAATAAATAGTACTTATGCAAAATAATTTACATTACCACATATTTCAATACAATTAATAAAAAAAAAAACATTATGTCAATAATAAAAGACAATAATACGAGTATATGTCGTTCGCGCGGTAAATTCTAATTGCGCGATGCAGGATTTGTGTGACGTCAGAATTTTGTGTGACGTCAGAATTTTGTGTGACGTCAGGTCTTTGCGTAGTTCGCATGTGGTGATATATACGTAGATGCCGCCACAAGTCTGACAACCAGTCTTACCAAGGTGTATGATATCACCCAATACCTGGGATGTGGAGGTCAGAATGATACGCAGACGCTCCATGTAAAATACCGGAAATCAGCTGCATCCAATTAGACACCAATATCGTTGGAAAAAGGCTAGGCAGAATGATATAAAAACTTTTTCTTAAATTTCCGGAAACCCTACCTACGGAACACTACAGACTAGCCCCGGTTTTTGTAAAACATTATATGCATAGAAAAATAAGTGTGTTATGTGTTTCACAGTCCAGTGTGCACAATAATAATACCTATACGCTTTTATTACGATGGCATTATTTTAATAATGACGATTATTATTATTTATTTGATGCGATTGTTCGTTGACTAGCGTTTGAGTTCAAATGTTTTTATTATAATAGAGTCATTATTGTAGTATGTGGGTAAATGTTATGGAGTTAATTCACAGTGGAAGCAATTCTAGAGTTGTGTGAAAGAAATGCTGAATAATGTATTTTTCTCTTGAATCGGGTTTAACAATACGACAATAGCTAAAGCCGTTGTAAAAATATTACACAAGTTGACGTAAAAGTTTATAAGACACCCGGACCCGCCCCGGCTACGCACAGGTCAAAGAAAAAAGATTTGTTTTTTTGTATGTTTGTTTCTTACGCTTTCACGCTAAAACGGTCGGATAGATTTGGATGAATTTTGGCATGTGGGCAGACCATGAGCTGGGTTAAGATATATAGGATTTTAGGGCTTTTTATTCCGATATTCCCATGGAATCGAGACTTATTCGGGTGAAACCACAAGGCGCAACTAGTCTTAAATATAAAGTTTAAAAGTTCATGATCAGCGGCTTTATGTATTTATTTAAGTAAATGCATTTTTTTGCCTTAAACGTGTTTAGTTTTAAGACTTCGCATATTCATATTTTCTCTTCTTATTCTCACACACTATTGCCTACATTTCTTTCTCATTTCTCCTTTCGCAGGTCTGCTGGAAGAAATTTCTTAAGAAATAAGCAGTACCTTTGTACTCAAAACTATAATTATGTTGTATCTTGATATATGTATTTTACTTTGTGTACATAAATAATAACCAATTTCTTGGTTAAACTATCACCCATCCGCATATTCAGTAGTAGTGGTAATAATTCAACTATACATTATTTTCGTGTAACCCTATATACGTATTTACGCAGCGCACGCCGTAAAAGCTCTCAAAACGGAGGAATATCATCATAACTTTAAGTTGTTCATATATATTTACATAATATATCGCCTATATCCATCAGACACACATCATCACATGATTCAGAAAATTATGCCTATATGATTCAAAAAGGTGAATCTTAACTCCTACAATAATAACTATCATACCTGGGGAGAATTGACCACAACATTTGTGTGTGTGTGTTGGGTTACACTTTAATATTTACCCCTCAGAGACTTCAATGAGTGACCTATTGTCTTGGTCACGCCTAGTAATCTCTTTTAAACGTTCGTATTAGTAATAATAAATTGTTGGGTTTTCTTAATGACTTGGTTCGGATCGGTTTTAGATGGGGTTTAGGTATACAATATGGATAAGACAAAACCACAGTAAATGAAAACACTGTCAGTACTAATGCATAATTATGCGTATTTAAAAACTATCAAATAAATTTTAACATCGAAATTGGAAACGAGATTTTTTCAAACAAACTAAATAGTGTAATTGGTGAATCGGCACTTTTAAACAATATTATTTGTTCCTGAGGCGATTTATTGTTTGTCGTGTTCCACGCGCGCCTCAAAGAGATGTCAGCACAACTGGAGGAGTCCGCTAGTGCCGATGCCTGCCGGGGTCGCTGGAATGTCCGAAAGGATTACCATACCCCCGCAACACAGGCAACTGAAGGAACACGGGTGGGTTTTAGTCGGTAAGAGTCCGACACGCCGTCCCGCTCCGCCCAGAGCAGAAGTTATTTGATCATATACCAACAAAAAAAAAAGAAGGTGATTCTTACGAAGTTAATTTATTTGTAGGCGACAACTCCAAAAATCGATTCGCCTAAAATAGTGATCAGCTGACTATGGCTTGTTTTAAGTCCGGCTGGTTAACTACCACCATCTAAGGGGTTTATTTACAAACGTTGCTTATATGTAGTTAAGTGATGTTCAAACGTCGAAAATGTATGATTAAACAGTCGGTAATCATTACTTAACTTTAAGCAAAGTTTATAAATTAACCCGTAAGTCTATCGCCATAACAACAATGTTAACAGCATTGTTGTTTTTCGGTAATTAGAGGTAAGATAGCCAGTTCCTCTGCGGTTGAGGATTCCGGGTGAAGCTCGTTTTCACTTTCGGCCTGATCATCACTTACCATCAGTTAAGATGCAGGACAAGAGCTACCCCGTAGTGGTAAAAAAAAAAAAGATTTTTGCCAATTTTTGACTAGCTACAGTGACTAAACTATTGAATATATTTGATTGAATTTTTGTATGCAAACTGGGAACTACATTAGATATACGAGTACGAAGTAAAATTTAATTTACTGTCGTATGGCCTTCTCCACATTGTACACCTATTTCTAGAGAACACTGATAAAACAAATTATGCATAATTACTAAAACGTTACATTAGGTACTTGTAAAGTGCCTTCGTTCTCTAATGTATCGTGAAATATTTGGGTTAGCGGTGATCAAGTCATAACTTATGATCCCTGTTGAAAACCCGGGTCAACGGCGCGTTATGTTCCACGCGCGCCTCAAAGAGGTGTCAGCACCAACTGACGGGGTCGAAAGACCAATGCCTGCTGGGGTTGCGGGTTTGTCCGAAAGGGATATCGCGGCCCCGGCACACAGGCAACGGAAGGAACACGGGTGGATTTTAGTCAGTAAAAGTCTGACACACCCTCTCGCTCTGCCCAGAGCGGGAGAAGTCATTTGATGATTTCCCATACTCAAAAAAAAAAAAAAAATGTACTTGTAAAGTGACTTCGTTCTCTAATGTATCGTGAAAAATGTGTGTAGCGGTGATCAAGTCTTAACTTATGATCCCTGTTGAAAATTTACCAATTCTCAATGGAGTTAGGATAATTTTTGTATTAATAACGTGAATTTTAAATAGCAATAACTTTTTTATTTAAAATAGTAATAAGATTTTTATTACTTTTTGGTAATGTTATTGCAGTACCTATGCGGTGTTTTCGAATCAGACAGGGTGTTTGTAACACATTGTATAAGAGGAAGTCTGAAAGTGACACCGGGGACTGAAAGGTTGTGTGGAAATCGGTTGTTGTGATATGGGCATGTGATGCGGAGGAATGAAGAAAATGTCGTAAGGAAAGTTTTGAGTATGAATATGGATGCTATAAGAGTAGGGGAAGACCAAAGAAACGATGGATGGATTGTGTGGAAGATGATATGAATAGAAAGGGGGGAATATCGAGATGATGATTAATAGAGAATTATGGAAGAAAACGATATGTTGTGCTAATCCAAAATAAATTGGGATAGGTGCAGGAGAACAGTGGTGGATACAGGGGGCGGAGGGCGCGCGCCCCCCCCTATGCAGCCCAGCGTGAATGTGCGGCACGAGTTTTTTTTTTTTTTTTTAACAAATAGGTAGGTACCTACCGATTTAGATAATAGCCATTTTAGAAAGTAGCCACATGTTGATGATGTGAACTTGGGTCACGTATCGTAATTTCATAGGTAGCATGTTAGCCTGCGTCATCTTATTTTATATGTTATTCTGTCTGGCACCAGGCACATACGAGAAAAGTCGCGGCCTCGCGAAAATTCTACTGATTTCTTGTACAGAGAACATTCGATACTTAGCGGTATGCAGCAATACTGGGAAGCTGCCCTGGCTGGAGGCTTTAAGTTAGTAGCAGGTACGACCTCCTCAGAGGTCAACTGCGAGATGTCATTTATAAAATAAAAAGAATAGGAAGCTAGTTTACAATCAGAAGCCGAAGTGTTAAGACTAAAGTGAATATTTTTAGTTCTAGCAAGTGTGAAGATTAGTTAGGAGTGATCAGCTGATTGTGAGCTGTTGTAGTGTGTGTGTTATTTCAACAAGTGGCTCAGTATAATTAATAATTCATAGTCATTTTTCAGTAAAAATATTATAAAATGGACCGTTTTGTAATAAAAAAACAAAAATTAGAAACATCTGAAGAACCTTGTCACCATTTAGCTGCAAAAACACCACCAGATGTACAGACAGAACCCAGCACTTCGTCAAAATTTATATAACAGAGTTCATCGACTGATTCCTGTAATCCCACGGATAGTGGCAATTATTTAAATATATTATCGTCGGGAAATCTTAGTGATGATATAATATACAAGCTCCTCACAGCTCCATGAAAACCCGAAAAAGGTTTTATATTTCCAACTTCCGAGGACAACAAGAGAGGACGGGTTGAACGCAGACAAGTGCACGATAATCACTTTGTATGTGACGTGATTATTTTGTTATCACGTTATTAGTTATAACACAGTATAACGCCCATAGTTCAAGATATCTTTTAGCGCCCCCACCCCCTTGATTTTTTTCTGTATCCGCAACTACAGGAAAAAATAATATTATGAGAAAAACGCTTTTGAATTTAACGTAACTGTAAGGCATTTATACTCATGACAGTACCTATTCCAATCGATTATCAATCAGCATTGTGTTTTTGTTGTCATTTGCCAATGTCTCAAGAGTATTACGCAATATTGTCTTTGGTCCGTGGCCTTGACACTTGACATTAACCAATGAACAACATTGTTTTTATTTTTTATTTATTGGTTAAATAGGAGGCCTTTGGCTACTTTTGTATGTGTGTATTTTATGTCTTTTTGTCTTTATATGTGCGTTTTGTCTGTGCAGAATAAACAATTTTTCTTTCTTTATTTTTTATATTATCAAATTTTCATAATTTTATTGTAAAATCGAAGCTTACGACACCATCGAATCGTTACAAATAATGGTAGTGATAATTGGTAATCGGTTCGTTATCGACAATTCCTAAATTGCGGGGGGTTACGTTATCAATTAAAACTACCTCATGACCACGACAACGTAATTAATGATAACGTAGTGATCACATGTCTTAATTACAATAATTTAATTTAATAATATCGTTAATCATTTACTTAATTAAATATTTAATTATTAGATCGATAGTGGCGCGTGGTCGATACTTTGAAAAACATTAACGTCTTCAATGAGTGTGTTCTTTGAAACAGGCTCATATTCTATTCATAGTCAAAGCTTTTAATAAAATAATCGATATTACGAGTATTAACGAAGATAAAGGACTAATGGTACCTGTTAGTTCTCATTTTGTTCAGGGTTTTATTGATTAAGGACGGAGGATTTATTAAGTGCGAAATCACTGAACTGGACATAATATACCTAGATCGCAATGACAATAGATAAGGCATTCTGTTTCGGAGTCATTCATCATAGAAAATGACTACATTTCTTATGAAAAAGTAGCAATTTTAGTGAATTATTGTATTGTTGTTTTTCTATGACTAGATTTTTTCGAGGTCTTTAGCATTTGGAAACAATCTTCTTTAGGTATACCAAGAAGTAGATCATTTTATGTTCAGTCATCCTATCAGGTCTGACCTGATTTATCTTATGCGACATTTTAATGAAAATTAGATTTATATCGTAAACAATCGATATAGATATAATTTAAAACTATATATTTTTCGATAAATCGGTGTCCAGGTCTCGTAATGCACTAAGGCAATCAATCTGCGTAGCTTTCCCCAACTATGTTGGAATCGGCTTCTAGTCTAACCGGATGCAGCTGTATACCAGTATTTTGCATGGAGCGATTGCTTATCTAACGTCCACAACCCAGTAACTGGGTAATACGATACCCCTTAGTAAGACTGGTTGTCAGACTTCCTAGCTTCTGACGACTCGTAACGACTGTCAAAGATCCACGAATGACACCGGGACCAGCGGCTTTCCGAAGCACGGAGGAGTCTGTATGCAAAGATGTTCACCCATCCACGGACCAACCCCGGCAAGCGTAGCTTAACCTGATGGATTGACCCGTGCGGCTGGTATTACTTAGCCACGAGCTCCTTCAATGCAATGCACTAAGACGCAAAGATAATATCATCGGATTACTTACCCAAGAACGACCTAACTCCCAGTGTCCCTCTGGCTACCGACAGGATCATAGCCAGAGTAGACACGCCGCCTCCAGCGAAGATATAGGCTTGCTTGGCGCTCCCCCCCGCAGCATTCACGTCCTTCCTCCGTCTCCAGAGAGGGGCACAGGATGAGGCGCATACAAAGATGCCGAACACTATGCATTCCCACGCTAGCCACCCAGAGTTCATGATTCTGGAAAAAAAGAGAAAACAAAATTGAAGGTTATGTTTCAAAATAGGGTGTGGTGTGGTATTCCAGACTATACAACATGTAAATAACCCATGCCCGATCCGAAGTGACGGTGTTTTTAAATATTTGAGAGGTTATATATGTGGTAGGTAAAAATAAGAAAAAGGTTTTTTTTTTTCTATGGGGAATTTTACCGGGTTATTTATTACATGGGGCGCGGGTGGCGGTCGTTTATCGAGTGTATACTAGTCATAAATTATGACCCCTGTTGAAAATTTGCAAATTTTTAATGGATTTGGGCTAATTTTAGTACCTAGCAATCAATCTGCCTAGCCTTTTCCCAACTATATTGGGGCGGCTTCCAGTCTAACCGGCAGCTGAGTACCAGTATTTTACATGGAGTGACTGCCTATCTGACCTCCACAACCCAGTAACTGGGTAATACCCCTTGGTAAGACTGGTTGTCAGACTTTCGGGCTTCTGATGACCCGTAACGACGGCAGTCATTACTTAGTCACAAGCTCCACTTTTGTACCTAGCAATAACTTTTTTATTTTCAATAATAATAAGATTTTATATTAATTTTTGGTAATGTTATTACAGTAATAGGTACTTACTGCTAAGTGTCCCTTTCGGATCGAACAGGGTTTTTTTTTACAGATTTTATATTTATACTCAGGTTCTTTCTTTATTATTTCTAATGAATAATGCAACGGCCTATGAAAACATGTTTTTGTATTTTCTTTCATTAATCTAAACGTAAAGGTCAACTTTAACAATACCTTATGACCTTAGTCTAAAGAGCACACAACTACACATGCACTTATAATACATACACGTTGGTGCATATGTACCGATTGTCTTGTTTACATGCTAAACTTAATTTTGGGTATTTCAATTTTATTTTCTCGTACTAAATATGAAAGGACGGATATTGACATTATCATAAATAAGAGCTGTCAATTTTAGTCATATTACAGTTTCCTTCAGCTGCGGCCGCATATGCGTCTATCGTGACGAAGCTTCGTACACCTCTTTTATCTGTTCTGTGCTTCGCACAGTGATACGATACACGCAGATGGGACCAACATCGTGTTATCTGTTATCGTGGCGATAGTTCGGGCTACGTAGCACTTATCGCCCGGGTGGCGGTAGATAGTAAACGTGGCGAAGCCGTTAATGTGAAATGAAATTTATTATTTGCAAGAATTGTAGTACATTACAGTTGGTGGGGTTATTTGACAGTTTCTAAAACAATTCGCTAAAACTAGCATGCAAAATTACATGAATTAAATAAATGTAATTATGTTAATAAAATTGGAACATGCATTAAAGTTATTATATTTAAGATTATGAATGTCAATCATTTGTCAACTTATCATAGTAATATGTCAGTGTGAGTCCTTAAAGTATAGGTACTCATTCACAGAATAGAATGATTTTTCTATAAGCCATTTGAATAATATTGTTTTAAAACGATTGATTGGCAGTTCCCTATATAATTTTGGTAATTTATTATTGTGACCACCGCATTAGCGCGATGACTTTTTAGCGAGCAAAACATACGGCACGCATTGCTTTGTCACTACAGATATGGCAGATACAGCCACAGCATTAAAACCATGGTTGACATTTCAGAACGCATCGAACAAAAATTCGGCGATATTAAAGCAATTTAATTTGACATCTCACACAGTTCTTAACTTCACCGTCCTTTTCACGATCTGTCTAACCGTAGGAGATCTCAATGAGGATTTTCATGAAAATTCACGCCACTTTTACAAGAGGTCTTCCATTTAAATATATGATGACGTTCATCATTTGTTTCATTCATTCATTATCATTCAGTCACGACTAAAGAAAATATAGACGCTTTGACAATTTCGACAGGTGCCCGGGCATGACGTCTCAGTTCACACACAATGACGTTCAGTAGGTGCAGCTTGGCACCTACTGAACGTCATTTCAGAAAACACTCATTCTCTTGTTTTAGAGTTATACACACGGCTAGACATCAAACTATACATTTCCAGTTTATGCTGATTTCGCAGTGTATAGGATTTCCGCATAATGCTAGGTCAGCTTATACTGGAAATGTATAGCTTGATGTGTAGCCGTGTGTACGAGGATCTTCTGGCGCGTGACCAAAATCGGAACTAACGCCGCCATCTTGATTTTTTCAATATAATTTCACGGAACAATTTCACGAATGTTTACCAACGACGACGACGCCCTCCTATCAATGTCATTCAAGCGCCAAAGTCGAGTGTAGTTGTTATCTATTTACATGCCTTTCTCGACTTTAAACCCCCTACAGCTTGACCCGAAACAGCTGAACACATGTTCTTAGTTCAAATATCAAAGATGGCGGCGTTTCGCTATGTGTCATGTGTTATTGTTCAAATTTTCTCAACAATAGTAATTATAGCGCCCTCTATAATGATTATGTACAGAGATTATTGTGATAATCATATGTTGTGAATAATCTTGTGTCCGGATTATTTAAAAAATACGTACAGCACAAAGTTTATGTGTTTATTTATTTCTAAGAAATGTTTTTTTTTCTCAGGTTTTGATTTCGATACCCTTCACGTACTTATGTGAAGCTTCACTAAGTAGTTTAAATTGAACCCTAAATGTGGATGAGAACACAGACAGTTTTCTAGGTCACAATTCCTAAATATTATTAAATAATAATAAGTAATAACGAGCCTTGACTAACACCTATATGGAAGCTCTCGTTGGGCAGCTGGATTAAGGGCTTGATTCAGAAAGCGGTACTCCTGCACACGGCTTGCATTGTTAGGAGGTTCTTCTCTCTGGAGCCCTGGAGCCCTGACCGGCGGTTGCTTGGACCCTGTTCCCAATACCGGTGGGCTACTATTTTAAATATAAAAAATTGTAAAGTAAAGTACAACTATTTTCTTAATGCCGCTCGGGAAACTTCGTGTTTCGTCAGTCGTCGGATTTTTATCAGTTGCCGTTTGCACTTGGTAATTATGGTTGACGGTAACGTGGGGGCAGCGGCCAGAATCAATACGTACAAGCACCAAGCTTACCGACGGACATTAAGAAAATAGTTGAACTGTAGTTAAAGTTTTTAGTCCTTAAAGTTAAGTAGTTTTTATATTTTTTATTCTAATATTTAAAAATATAATTGATAAGTATTTAAATTAAATAAAGAAAATAATAATACCATCCTATTATTGTCCCACTACAGAGCCCGGCTTCTTCTCATACAGAGAAGGCACGAGCATTAATCACCAGGCTTGCTAAAGACGGGATGGTGATTTCAGATTTATATTAACTACAAATCCAGATTTCCTCACGATGTTTTCCGCCACCGATGTCAGTAATGTCCCAGATAGGTCCATATGAATAGAAAACTTCACATTGGATTTGAACCGACAACCTCGTGCATGAGTGGCGAGGCCTTAACTACTGGGCCATCACGACGTAGCAAACAAAATACCTACATTATTATCTGTTTATCTGTTTGTTGCAATTTATTTCTTCAATACCTTACTACTCTCAAAATCATAGACTTGAAACTTAAAAGGCTGCCCAACTTAAATGGGACTGGGCAGGACATATCTGCCGCATGCCGGAAAAGCTGTGGGCCCAAATAGCACAGAACTGGTGCCCTGAGACAGTGAGGCGGGGTCGCGGCAGACCACGTGGGAGATGGCGGGCCGAGCTGGATAGGTTCCGTCAAAACTGAAAGGAGGACGCGCGGGCTCTCAAACGATGGAAGGAGTGGAGGGAGGCCTTTGCCCAGGAGTGAGACAGTGAAGGCTAGTAAAAAAAAACTAGTGTATATGCTCAAAACGGTGAAGGAAAACATCGTGAGGAAACCGGCATGTATGTCCTCGAGTCAAAAATTCGAAGTCATGTGACATCCACCAACCCGCATTGGGTTCGCGTGGTGGATTACGGCCCACTCCCTCTCACAAAGAGGAGGCCTGCGTCCCAGCAGTGGGAATATTAATGGCTGGTTTTGATTATTAGCTTAGGGATAATCATATTACAGGGTTATTGGTAATATGTCGGCAATCAATTAGGGGGATTTAGGAGATCATCATCATCATTTCAGCCGAAAGACGTCCACTGCTAGACATAGGCCTCCCCCGAATGGGGGGGTTTGCCATAATCGCCACGCTTGGCAGGCGATCGCAGTATGATGTTAAAATGCATAGAGAACGCTGCTGCCCATTCTCTAGTGAGTCCCTTAGTCGCCTTTTACGACACCCACGGGAAGAAATGGGATGGTACTATTCTTTACGCCCGGTACCACACGGGAGAAGAGATCATTTACAACCAAATTTGCGATGCCTGTAAAACGCCGCTAAGTTGCAAGTACCTACGTAAGAGAATAACACCATAATGTACACTTAGTTTGCAAATAAATCTTTGAGTTTGACTTTGACTCCTTATGACTCGTATGCAAATGTGTAATGAATAATGAAATGTTATATTTTAAGATGAATGGAAAAATGTTCACAACTCTTTAAGTTATAATTGGCCTCAAATCATGATTTCATGAATATATTAATGTGAACTTAGAGAGTTATATTGATGATTTTAATGGTTATAAATTCCGGTTCAATCATGTAATTATTTAAATATCTATGAATGCAGTTTAAATTGTTTTTAAAATTCAAATAATGTCTTCTTTCAGTAAAATGTTCCATCTACAATATTCAAGGTACTTTTCCTCCATGTGGCATATCCGTGGGACGCCCTGTATACTACAACTTGACACAGACCTGCAAAATTGCAAAAAACGTAAGAAAATTTTAATTTCGCGGGCTAACTTAGCGCATCTCCCTTAAATTTGATAGGTTTTAGGACACCGCACGTTCCTAGGAACAGTATGACTTTGACAGCACCTTTGCTTAATTCAAATGTTCTTGGCATACGGTTGATTGTACCTACTTAGCCTATTACTTAGTTAAGTATGAGTACAGTCATTGTTAGAGAAACTCACACTTAATCGTCATTGTTCTAATTAAATTCACACTAACCTCAACATTTTCCTTCATAGATCAAAAGGAGCCGAGGACGTGCTTAGGTGACTCTTACAAAAAACGCTATCATCAGCTACATGGGTCAACTAAATACCTACATTCATTTTGAATAAAAAATGTCAAAAAACCCAACTAAGCAGTTCATAACATTTATTTTTCCAACTGTTTATTTTGATTTTTTTATACCTTTTAGAGTGTTTTTTTTGGGTTAATCTCCTCCAGCCTTTTATTTTGAAAACACATGGTTATGGTACTAGAATTTATTTATTCAAGACAAAGTTTATTGACGTCTAAAATCTGCAATTTTAAAGCCTCCAATCCAGCCGTTAGGACGCTACGATAAAGAATCCTACAAAGATACGCGTGAAAAACAAACCTATCTTTGCTGCCACGCAGTCAGGTAACAAAAGGTATTGCTGACACCGAATGATGTACTTGTCTGTACTATTTATTTTATTTTATATTTATGTAAAACTCTTTAATCCTGACTTGGTTTCCGTACGTCTTTTTCGGGTGACGAATGAAAATCAGCGCTGTGCTGTGGGTCTCCATAGCACAGCATCATGTTGAGTGGAAGCCGACTTGTCACAGTCATGACGTGCCAGCAGCTGCCGACTATTTCCGTTTTGTGCTCGTTATTGTCTTGCTATCGTTTTGGTATCGTTATCTAGTCTAGTCTATTATCTTTTTTTTATGCACTCTTTCTGTGACAACTAAAGTTATTTTTCTTTCTTTTCTTTTTTTCTTTTACTCGATTATATTTAGTTGATTCATCGAATCAATTCAATCATTCTGGCGTTAGGTTTTCATATGGCATTGTAACATGCTCTTAGATTCAACTAAGAACACTAAGAAATAACTCATGAATATGTATGGAAAAACTTTATCCTCATTTTCCATGAACTAATAATAGGTAAATGATAGAAATATACGGAAGTACAAGCATATTCTCACAATATGATTGAAAAGGTCTTTGTTTTACAGTACTATTGGAAATGGTAATGCAGATAATGCATTATAGCTGGATTGTATGAATTGACGTAGGAAGGAAGACGGACGAATAGTATCTCTTGATGCTGCGAGTAAAGAAATGAAGACGTTTAATCAGGAACAGGATTGCTTATGTAACTGTCACAATATTTTATAGTCATTAATAAAATAGGGTGTGGAGCTCGCGGCTAAGTAATTACAGCCCGCACGGGTCGATCCATCAGGTTAAGCTACGCTTGCCGCGGTTGGTCCGTGGATGGGTGACTATTTTTACATACCGAGACTCCTCCGTGCCTCGGAAAGCACGTTAAGCCGTTGGTCCCGGCTGTCATTCGTGATTCTTTGACAGTCGTGACGGGTCGTCAGAAGCCCGAAAGTCTGACAACCAGTCTTACCAAGGGGTATCGTATTACCCAGTTACTGGATTGTGGAGGTCAGATAGGCAGTTGCTCCATGTAAAATACTGGTATTATGCTGCATCTGGTTAGACTGGAAGCCGACCTCAACATAGTTGGGAAAAGGCTAGGCAGATTGAAATTGATTTTACTAAAACATGGGTCAAAAGTTGTGCAGTCAATTACATCAGACGTTTATTCACGTTTATTCACTTCATATTAATGTTTTTATTTCATTCGGCATCTTTTACTCAAAGTAAACAGGTTGGACACAAAATGTATCAAAACTGAAAAATGGATTCGTTAGTGAACCTGTCGTACGATTCTGGATTTCGTCACTTGGCATCATTCACTCGCGCGCGTTCATTCCTATGTTCTTTTGACGGTGTCGTTTGAACGTAGCAATGGAATGAAACAAAAATGATCAGCCGGTCTATTTTGTAAACATCTCACCGTAAAAACTTAGGTAAAGAGAGCTGTCAATAGTGTTAATCCCTAGCATTTAACCCGAGGCGGCTCGCGGCGCGCAGTGTTTCACGCGTACCCCTATTGGACGTCGCCGGGGGAGTCTCACATTTTCAGGGCGGGTCGGCCATCATGGAAAGCGCACAAAATCTCATGATCCCCGGTCCAAGTGTGTGAAGGGAACACCGGGGTGGTTTTTAGTCCGGAGTCTGACGGACCCCTTTGCCTGCCCCAGGGCGGAGGACATCAATGAGATGAAAAAAAAAATGTAAGGAGAGAACTTGAAGTGAACTGTAATTCCACCTGATGCTAGGGATTAATACTGTTGATAGCTGGTGAGCTATTCTGTAAAATATCACCGCCAAAACTTAGGTGAGGTAAGCTAGTTAGTTTAAACGGTGACATTTTCACACAATATATCGGCTGCCACACGAGTGAACCATTCACTCGGGTGAACCATCTGATATCAGTTTTACCAGTACCCAACTGTGTGCTGAATATCGAAACAGACAAACAGACAGAAATATTTACTTTAGCATTTATAATATTAGTAAATAGTATAAATGGAGTAGGTACCTAGGCCTCGTGCAAAAACCAGAAGACCTGTGATCCAGAATTCGTGCAGTACCTATGCATACACGTGTCAATACAATATTTTATGATGCAGTTTATGAAGTCTATTTATCATAGTAAGTATATAAATTTACCACATTCATGCCAAAAGCAATAAGCACTTACTTTTATTGAGTTCTCGGTAAATCCGTCGAATCTTTGCCAAATACTACAAATGTTCTCAAATTGAACGTGCATCGCATTTGTTTTGATGGAAAATCCTAATTTGGACATACACAACACGTCTATTTACGCCATTTCGTTTCATATTTCGTTTTATTTATTAAATAATAATACCAGCCTGTTACTTTCCCACTGCAGGGCAAAGGCCTCTTCTCATACAGTGAAGGCACGAGCATTGATCACCACGCTTGCTCAAGACGAGTTGGTGATTTCAAACTTATATTACTACTACTAATTTACCACTACTCTCTCTTTTCTACTACTTTTATTTACGAGTATTTCTCTCTTTATAATCAACTTTATTATTGAAAGAAGAAAGAAACACGTGCATATAAAAAAAAAAGTCGACAAGTGGCGTGGAACACTCGCCGGGTAATTGCGTAACACACATAAAATGACAATTGATCGCAATGGGTTTCATTTTGACAGTTCAGCCTCGTTCATTGCGTTATTTGTGTTGTTGAGCAGACGGATTTTTCAACTTATGAAGTAATCGATTAGCAATATCCTTCAAAACTGTCGGATTGTGATTGACAGTGAGTTACGCAACCGGTTGGAAGGAAGTTCCTTTCGCAGTAAATTCATTATTATGTAAAAAACAGTCACAATGAAATAAATTAACAACGTTTGAGAGTAACTAAATATAAAAAAATATAAAATTAAGTAGAGAGTTTAGTAAGATAATAAAAATTTAATTATTTTTACTTTACATTCAACGTCAAAGTCAAATAATTTATTCAATTTGGCACATAAAAGGCACCTTTGAACGAGGAACTATACAAAAAATATTAAATTGATACATACCTACTTAATATTTTTTTGTGAATATTTTGATATAAAAAAATAACAAATATTTTTATTTTTATTTTTTTGCATGTGTGACCGCTATTTTATTGCGGTTTAACAGGAACGCCCTGCCTTAATTAACATACTGTATAATTATATGTGAAGTTGATAATAAGCACACAGTAATAATACCTTTACAAAGGCTTGTAAACACAACCACACATACTATAGTAAAATTATCGTGATGGACATAATGTTACACTTTTTTCCGTCTATCTCTCACTCGGTAAGTGTGCAGAGTATAACATGCTTTAAGGACCATTGTTCCAAAAATTACTAATGTGTCACAGAACAACGTACATGTTAAAAATATGACTTTTATACGTGATGCTTGCTTGATTGATCGCGTGTGGATGAAAAATGTACCGGAAGTAGACGTTTATTGTTGATCCGTTTAAATCGAAATTAATGCAGGGGGTCAATGAAATTAGACCAAGCATCGCGTCAGGCAAATGCAAGGCAAGGCTGGCCGTCTTTGTGTAAATTTTACTAGTGCATTAAGCGCCTGTATATAGAATAGAACAAAGTCGCTTTTCATGTTTATCTGTCTGACCGCTTAGATTTTCAAAATTACACAATAGATTTTGATGCGATTTTCACCATAATTTAGAGAATTTATTCCGGAATACTTATATGTGCCTTATCCACAATATTTAAAAAAAAAACCCTGTCCGATCCGTAAGGGGCATATCGGTACTGCAATAACATTACCAAAAAGTAATATTTATTATTATTATTATTTATAATAAAAAAGTTATTGCTATTTAAAATTCACATTTTTTGTATTAATCCATTAAAAAATCATAAGTTATGACTTTTAGACACCCGCTAAACGACGGCCACCCGTGCCCAATGTAATAGTAACAATCGAGTAAAATTCCTCATTGAAAAAAATGAGACAATTTTTTTTAGTTTTTCCTTAATTTTCCACATAAATATACTCTCAGTACGATACCTAATAATACCCTCACGGATCGGACAGGGTGTTTTTTATATATTATATATATATAAATAAAAATGTAATCCTGATCCTTGGTAAGCGCATCACTTGAGAACGGCTGAACGGATTTGGCTATTTTTCGTTTTAAAATGTTTGCAATAGTCCGAAAAAAAAAAAAAAAAAAAAAAAAAAAAAAAAAAAATTAGACTTTTAAGGAAAGAAATGGTGGAAAAATCCGAAAAAGCTAAAAGTTCTATTTTCTACCGGATTTTTTAACGAATTATTGGGACAGGACAACGTCTGTCGGTTCAGCTAGTTAGCGTAATAATTATTATATAAAAGTGAGTTTTGATTAATTTCAAAGACAGTTTCAACCATCTTCCCTTTTAAACTGCCTCTGTGGTCTAGTGACACACCACACACAGACGGAGGGGTCTCGGTATGTAAAGATGGTCATTGATCTACCCGTACGGCTGTTATTACTTAGCCACGAGCTCCTACCGTTGTGGATAAAAAACATACATTTTTACTAATGCGCTCTCTTTGAGCCGTCTGCTGTATCCAGCTGCACCCGTTACTTTGTAAGATCTACATACATTCCATGACTTATAAGGAAGAAAGCATTTATCATCATCAATCGCAAGGACACATTCGATTTGTTACTACATTTGCTGCATCTGTCAAAGAAATCATATAGGTTAGGTAAGACTGCAAGCCATTGAAATTCGAAGCTACAATAAATTAATGAAATTATGGACGTGCACAATTTTTTTTTTTCGGGAAAACAAACTAGTGTACATTGTACATTACATCTAAGATTACTAAATAAGTAAATAAAAAAAAAAGATAAATAAATAAATAAATGTGCAATCCATGACGTTTCCACAGATTAACTAGGTTAAAGATACAATGAAGATATAATATTCAGTTAATAATTAAAGTGCAAAACACCAAATTTTTTAATTCTTTTATCGAGTGTTCATTTTATTTGTGACATATTCTTTGCAAATAAATTACTCTTTTGACAGGGAAAATAAACAATATAATTTGGGCGGTGCATTTGCAGTGTGATTTAATTGGGAAAACCGGAGTCCGCAACGCAAAATATTTACAAAAACAATAACATGTTTACCTTGTATGTGACGTAAAAAAAAAAAACTTAGTCGAACTAAAACAAAACTAAAACTAAAATTGAATGGGTTTAAAAGATGTTGTGATAAAAATTTAAAAGAGTATGCTTAATCTGCATTCGCAATTTATTTGCCAAACATGTAAACAAACACGAGTTTTAGGAAACACAACCGTAACGCCTACACATAAGGTTCAGTTTGCGCTACAACTTCATATTTTTTATGACTTTTTCAATAGTACTAGTCAGTCTAAAATCAACTTTATTTAAACTTGCTTAAAGTTGATGTTTGTTTAAGTGGCAATAACATAATTTGGAAACAAGGATAGAGATAGACCTTCGATGGTTTGGTCATGTTGAGAGGACGAATGAAAGGCGACTAACACCAGGTAGTGAGTTGAAACGCCCTAGGAGGATATAGTGACGTTATTGACGATGTTCTTCAGAAAGGTCAGGTGCATAGTACTTGCTTTGACCAGATGTATGGACGTACGGAGCAAAAGCAATATGTAAGGATCGTAACAGGTGCCGGTCTGTAGTTTCTGCCATGGTATAATAATATACTTCGCCAGGTATGGCATTCCGAAACACAGTCTACGTCATCACATCTGTGTTACCAGAAGTTTGTAATAAGATCTCCCCAACCACCTTTAATACCTGTGCGAATCCGATAAAACAATGAGGTTTTAATTAACAATTACATTGGTTTATGTTTAAATTTAATTGTTTCGTTTTATTAGACACACGAAACGACAATTTAAAAGCTTTGGTTACTGAAAATCTTTCCTTACTCGTGTTTTGTTGCAATAGAGTGGCAACTGGACAGTGACGTAAGCATGTGTTAGTCCCGGAATGCCAGACCTTGTTTTATTAGACCATGGTTTCTGCGAGAGTTTATGTATGTATATGTGTGTATTAAATCGTTAAATGCTGACTTACAAACACTTCTCCGAATGCGTGTGTTGTTTAAAAACTAAAGCCTGTTTTTTGAAACAGCTATTCATTCGCTCGGCATTATATCGGTGTCATTGTAAATGCTTATTTGAAAACAAAGGCAGTTTTCAATACAACAGCTTCTGAGTATTTTGACGTTTTTGTTTTTGTGACATATTTCAGTGTAGTTACATCAACTCACTACACTCACTTGTGGGAATCATTCAGTATGCTGTATAAAAACTTTCAGTGAATTTAGGGGACTTTCCCAGTAGGTATCTTGTCTAGCTGTACTGTTTATTCAATAAAATCATAATTAAGTTATGCTGTCTTCAATGTTAAGGGAACCAGATCGATTATAAACCACGTGCCCAAATAAGGGTAACCAAGGATAACTAGCGCGGTAACTGCATAACACACACTAAAAATGGCAATCGATTGCGATGCCTTTTATTTTGACAGTTCAGCTTCGTTCATTGCATTATTTATTTGTTGAGCAGACGAATTTTTAAATGAAGTAATGGTTAGGACTTTCCTTCAAAACCCTCGATGACAATTAGCGTGCTTTTTTTTTTTTTTTTTTTTCAGGATGGGAAATCATCAAATGACTCCTCCCGCTCTGGGCAGAGCGAGAGGGTGTGTCAGACTTTTACTGACTAAAACCCACCCGTGTTCCTTCCGTTGCCTGTGTGCCGGGGCCGCGATATCCCTTTCGGACAAACCCGCAACCCCAGCAGGGGTTTGCAATTAGGGTGCCGGAGTTCAAATTCAACAAACAAATTAATAAATTCACAAAACTACAAATCGCTTTCCGCTACAACACTGACCTAGCCCTACGCTACGCTAACAGCCTATAAGAACGCTACCCAACCTGTAGAACCTGTCACCTGTCCCGTTAGACTGACTTATCGAGATCGCCTCCATTTCTATAAATAACCCTCTGATTTACTAAGAATACTAGCGAAGTACAATGTGAACCAAGCCCTATAGAGCTCAGGTTATAGTGGTACTCCTGCGAAAGATGGGCGTGACTAGTATGAGTTGACCTGTTTTGTAGTTGGATTAATCATGATGCTTGTCAGTATGTTAGGTACTAAGATAAATTTTAATGGGTATCGGTGGAGGAAATGCTTCAGGTAAGATGTAATAATTTGCATTTTGTACTGTTATTCTGTGGATTTAAAAGCTTGGTCAGGTCTCTGAATAGTAAATTGCTGTCAAGTAGACATCGATCGAAAATGGTTTTTTTTTCGGCCTAATACTTATCTACCTCAATGATTTTTTTTTTCTTGTTCTGTCAGTAGGTTTTTCTTAGGTAAATTTAAAAGAAATGCTGGGGTCAACCTCTTTAATTATTACTTATATTTAAGTATTTTTTATTTATTTATTTATGTATACTTTATTATACACCACAAAAATACATAACAAAAAAGTAATAATCAAACATTACAAAATACACAATGGGCGGCCTTATCGCTTCCCGCGATCTCTTCCAGGCAACCTTAGAATGGACAGTGATTTACCTGGACATAAAATGGGGCTGTCTTTGGTGCTACTTTGTTATAATTTTTCGAACATAAAGAACCTGGTAATTTACATATATTATATGCGAGACAAAGCAGTAAAATCGATTTTCTGCATTTTCACCGAAAACCGAAACCCTAATTCGGTCGGACTCTACAGTCAATTCACTCCGCTGTTGTGATTGGTGTTTCAAAATAAGAAAAGATAAAACAATAACAACAGAACAACACACACAGCAGAACAGATAAAAATGTATCTTTCAAACAACGGAGGTTAGGTTTTATGAGAAATCATACATACTGACCTACGGTCGCTTTCACCTTAATTATTTATAGTAATTACAATATTGAATGTGTTGGCTAACGGCCATAAGTGTAATGATCTTGAAATTATAAATACATAATTAGTAAAATTATCACCAAGTTGAAACAAACGTAGACAAGACATGCGTTTGGACTTTTTTTTTGCTAAATTATGGTGTAAACACTTTTCGACTAATAACAGAGATATTGACAAAAAAACTATATTAGACAAGTATTTTTTGCTTTATCATATTAATAAAAAATGATTTAGATAGAACGCATTAAAGTTGGGGAGTAGGGGCTCGCTACGTCACAAGTCAGTATAAAATCTAACGACCAGTGACGTCATGCCACATTTTAACGCAATGCCTACTCAATGTATTGCCGTAATCGTTTGACTACGTAAAAAAAAAGTACGTGTCCAATATTTTTTAATAATTTATATGACGGTTTTTTTTTTGTCTACATCCCTTTTTCTTTATTGACACATCAAGACATACAAATCCGTCAGCCTTGGCTCTTGTACTAGGAGTTCCTATATCACAAGAGCCAAATTATGAATAGTAATTTTAAAAAAAAGTAAAAAAAAAATAGTAATAGTAAGAAAATAGTAATTTCCTTTTTACCATTTAAAATTAGGTGCAATAAAATAATCTCTACGAGTGGCTATAGTTAAATGTTCATTGGCCACAATTACAATTTACCATTTACAAATTTGAGTCTGTACCACAAACCTCTAAGCCACTTTGTTGTTGTGAAAAGTCTACATTTACATATTTGTAATTTCTGTGTTACTTACGCAATATTTTGTACAATTTATCAATTTTGTAGAATTGTAAACTTGTAGAGTTTTGTAGTGTAGGGCCTAGCTGGGGCAGTCAGCTTCCATCGACCATCTTGCTGACTAGTTAATATCTCGACCACGGCATTGGCTATCATAGTTTTTGCCGATACGAGAAAAAAAAAAGAAGATTGTCTTTAAGAACTACTGTCATTATCACTCGTGTCGATAGCCTAGCTTTGGCCAACTATGCTGGGACCGGCCTCCAGTCTAAACGGATGCAGCTGAATACCAGTATTTTACATGGAGCGACTGCCTTTCTCACCTCGACAACCCAGTTACTAGGTAACACGCCCTATACCCCTTGATCAGACTTTCAATGCGGAAACATGTTAATCCTCCACATATTCAGCATCCTACGCAGTTAATAACAGTGTTTTTCAGCAAATCACTATGAAATGTCAATCCAAGAATACAGGCTATTAAAAAATTTAATCGAGTTTTGACTTGATGCTAATCGATTTCCAGTTTATTAGTTGTTTTCGTTTACGCAACTTAAGATTCCTCGCTTCTAGTGAAATTAGTTCACCGTTTACGTACGTCTTTGGGACAAAAGTCTGAGTAATTTTTATCACCATGTCCAGTGTCCCCCCTATCGTTTTCATCTTCAGCTGTTCTTACATTGACATCAACCTGCCTCGTTAGCATTATATGCTGAGCGTTCCCGAATGGGGTCTTGAATTTAATACCGACTCAGCCAACTGTACCCACCAACCGCGATGGGCGCGCGTGGTGGCTTACGGTCCAATCCCTCTCATAGAGAGGAGGCCTGTGTGCCAGCAATGGGAACGTTATAGGTTCATTATAGTATAAAGCATACTGTTATTGTTAGGTTATTTAGGAAATCCTTAGTAGCAGTGCCAATAGTAGGGTCTGTTTTGTCCCCAATCACCAAACGGCAAACATCCTTTGGATGGATTTTGTTATGACTTACAACTAGTAATCAATCAACAAGTACCGATATGCACGACTGTCTCTCTATGTTTGTAAACTATCCATAAACAGTGCAATTTTTAAGATCATTTTGAACCAACACATGCTTATAAACCTTCTTTACAGGAAATGTCATTTAAAACATAATGTCATCATTAGAGCCCACATATATATATAACTGAATTCTGAAGTAGATATATGTTGTGTAATCGCGTTTTTGGTAGTGACGGTTGACCTTGAAAACTTAATGGATTCATTCAACATAAGTAAGTTTCTTCAATACACTATATATCGGCTTTGTTGATTCTGATTGGTGATTCAGCATAGCTCGGGCCTGGAACATTATTAGGCCAGACTTTGAGCAAATTGTTAACCATATTTATGTTTCAGGAGTCGATAACAGTAATGATGAACTGTCAGAAGTAAATGTAAACAAGTAACTGGGTTGTGGAGGTCAGATAGGTAGTCGTCCCATGTTAAATATTCAGCTGCATTCAGTAAGACTGGAAACTGACTCCAAGATGGAGAATGATGATGATTGATTTTTCAGGAGTCTTAGATATGTAGGATTTTTTTTTATATTTTTTTATAGTCGTATGTGAGGACAAGCTTAGAATAGAAAGCCTATACTTTTGGCCAGGGATTTGATTTCCAAGCGGAACAATCGAAAATCAAATTGCTATCTAATTACGCAACTCATTTTCGATTTGCAATTGAGTCAAATTGGTTTCGTTTGACTAGAATTGCTTTCAAAAGTTGTAAATTGAAAGCAATTCTAGTCAAACGAAACCAATTTGACTCAATTGCAAATCGAAAATGTGTTGCGTAGTTAGATAGCAGCTATCTAATTACGCTTGCTAATTTACTTGGATAATTTATTATTTTATGACATTGATTTCACATTCTGTAATTACTTTAACTCACACACTGACTAATTAGTATTACTTGTAATTTTTTTAGAAATGTCGTTCTACAATGTTTGTAAATATGTGAGCACCATGTATCTATCACATAATTAGTTTATCTGTCATTGCTTATTTTTTTATTCTTTTTATCAATTGTGGTATAGTAATTTTATTCAAGGTGCATCGTCGACACATATAAATATATAAAAAAATATTGTAAAACATTTTAAAAGAGTAACGGTGGAGTTTCTTGCCCCTTCTTCTCCATACGAAAACTAGCTTTTGGAAGGATTGAGGTGGGATTTCCCATTGGGCAAAAATTTGCGACTAGAACCATTTTTTTTTTTTTGTAAAATATTGACGTTCAGAAGTGCCTCATTGAACCAAATTATTTGACTTTGACTTTGAACAAAAGTAAATTGCATCTTTATCTCGCATTATTGAAACTTGATTTTACAAGAACTTACTGGACAGTGGTTCCGTGTTTGGGTCTTGTTGCCTATGAGATCAATTTGTTAGTAAAAGCACTTACGCTACTTATGATATCCGAGTAGATACCTAGGTATCGGCCTAAAATATCATTAGGAACGGTTACGCGTAACAGTGATATCTACACACTTAGCTAAAACTACGACAACGTCTATTTTTAGCAGACTTCAGCAACGTACATTAGAAAAATCAACATAAATAATCATTTGTGGCATTGGCCAGTCATCCTATAGCGGTCTTGTACTAATGGAGGGAAGCAGACACTTTTAACACCTACACTAGGATTCCTAGGTGTTGTTGTAAGTATAAGAGACATACTAGGATATAAAGTCTGGGTTTCCCATTGGTTTAGTGGATAAGCAATTAGTTTATTGAATAGATACTAGCTGTGCCCGAGGGTTCGCTCACGAGACTGTGTATTCTTAATTAATAGGAAGCTGAACTCATAGTATAACGTTCTTCTTCTTCTTTTCGTATGGTTAGTGACTAACCTGGTGTCAGAGTTTTAAAGCCGCCCATGGGCCTCTGGCTAGGCTTCACATGTCGTCGAGAGATATCTCTCAGGCATGCCGGTTTCCTCACGATGTTTTCCTTCACCGTTTTTGAAGCAAATGATAAATATACAATACGCACATGAATCCGAAAAGTCAGAGGTTCGTGCCTTCGAGACCTATAACTTGGCAGTCTGTCGGTCACACCACTATTTAGTTGATTTTATACACAAAATAAATAAACCCGAAACAGGTACAGGTAAGTCCAGGTTCAGGTACATTTTGAGTATGAATGTGGATGGCTATACGAGTAGGGGCAGACCAGAGAAACGATGGATGGACTGTGTGGAAGATGATATGGATAGAAAGGGACTGACTCCCGAGATGACGACTAATAGAGAAGTACGGAAGAAAAATAAATGTTGCGCCGACACCAAATAAAAGGCAAGAGAATGATGGTGACGGGTAAATAAACAATTTCCGTAATAAATAGAATTTATCAGATCTGGCTCAAATAGACACAAATCATACCATTACCACGTAACACTATTACGTATCAGCTACAAATACACAGACAGGTAGGCATGTCATAGTCAGTACTGAACTGTACATTTGGCACTGAACTTGCATCGTCACACGTAACGAACGAACGTTTTATATTGACAGAAGCAACGACTTATACCATGTATGAACAAGACGGATTTAGGAACTAGGAATTACTGACATTATACCTAAGCATTTATTATCATTTCAGCCGAAAAAGGTACACTGGTCGGTCATAGGCCTCCCCCAAGCGTCGCTACAACCAAGGGGTTGGCATTGCAGAACTGGTCGAATCCATGCCTTCATTGCCTAAATGGATTCCTCTGGATGCGCGAAGTACCGGACCCGATTACGGCCCATACTCCACTAAAGCGGAGATGTGCGGAGATGCGCACTAGCTAGACTGGAGCGGAAATTAGTCAGCTCCAGTCGCTTTTGGTGCTCTACCCAACACACACTGGCCAGCGCTAGTGCGAAGATATGTTGGCCAGAGCGTAGATGTGAGGTTGCTAGAGTGGAACTGAGCTGCGTGCGGCGAGCGTTGGATGTTGACCGCTCACATTTCTAGCTTGCGAAGCACAGCTCACATCTCCGCGTCGATCGCGCCATACAAACATGATACGTCTTCGCTCAGTGATATCCATTGAAGCTGAATAGAGACTATTGGCTGTTTAAAACACATCTCCTCTCCTCTCGTCTCGTCTCCGCTTTGGTGGAGTCTGGGCCTGATGAGGCGATGCTTTGAGACGGGCTATGTCCAACAACGGATGTCTTTCGGCTAATTGATGATGATCATAAATGACACTAATTCAGCAAAGCATGCAAAATATCATCAACATCAAAAGGCTAGGCTTTTCTTAACATGTTGGCTTCCAGTCTAATCGGATGCAGCTGAATACCAGATTTTGTTTACATTAACCGTTTGCCTTTACTACCCCCACAACCCCTGAGTAAGGATGCTTCCATAAAGAAACAGGTTTCCGGTGCAGGCGAGTCTGTGCGGGTCGGTACTGATCGGTGCAGGTATAATATTCCCACGTTATCGTATGCGCTCACTTGTAAAGGAACAACTATCTAACTACTTAACATATTTTCGTAAACAATTACGACTAATTTGTTTCATTTTCACAGTTCAACAACATTCATTGCGTTAGTTATGTTGTTGACCAGTTTTTTTTTTCGAACTTATGAAGCAATGGATTAGCAATCTGTTTCAAAACGATTCAGATTCCGATTGATCGTGTATTACGCAATTAGGGTACAGGGGTAAAGTTGTCTGTGCCAACTACCAGGGGGCCTACTCCCTAAGCGAAATCTGTACGTTCGGCCGTCGTTACGGGCGCTTTGTTCGCCGTCTCAACAGACATACCGTAAGCGAGAAAGAGAGCGAAGCGCCCGTAACTACGGCCGATTGTACAGATTTCGCTTCGGGAGTAGGCCCCCTGGACCGAGCCATACGGGTTAAAAAATCTGGTTTCTATAAAGAAACATAAAGGAACCTGTCTCTTATGTAAGCAGTAAGTACACTCCTGCATCGATCGGTAACGACCCCCGCACGGGTTTGTCTGTGTCGGAAAACAGATTTTTTTTTTTATGTAAGCACCCGTAGGCATGAAAAATATAGACCTAAAATATTTTTCCATTTTTCCCATGACTGACAAGAGTTATTTAAGCCCTAAGTTATCTGTCAGACCGTTAGATGGCAAGCTTTGGTTTGTTACGATAGCGGTGGCCGCCACATACAGACCGCAGTGACGTGTCATGAAAATTATGGCCCTGAAATTTGATTTTACGATGTCTAAAACGCTTTCTAGAGCAACACACCAACTTTCTTTCATAAATAACACTTCAGTGATGTCATTCGTCGGCAAATTTCGAACGCTATGTGGAGTTCAATTTAGAGTAAAAGTTCATGTAAGTAAAGTCGCCGATCAGTCACGTCTAAAAATATAGTTACGTAGAAGTTGTAGGACATTGGCTACATACATCAGTCACGTCACTACCGGCGCGTCTCAGTTGACGTCGCGTCACCGGCAAGTCAAAACTTGTATTGCTACGAACGAAACAGGCGTTGCTATGACTGACTGACTGACTATTTGGTCACACAGGTCCCTGAAATTGACGTGACTTATAAAGAAAAAGAAAGAAAGAAAATACATTTATGCAAAAAAAATACATAAAAAAAAAAAATACAAAAGTGGAAATACATTTTTTTTTAACTTATGTGTGCGCATTCTCATTTACCTCTTGCTTACATGAAACAAGTGAAGACCAACGTCGTCCATTGTGTACATAGCACATGACACTTGCATCGGCACGTTTTGCACCCGCTTTTGTGGAAACACGTGCAATACATGTGAAGTGCTGTGTCTTACAATAATAAATGGATAGAATAATAATAATAGAAACACATTTATTTATTCAGATTATGATTTCAAAATTGGAGCTGTTTCCCGTTTTTTTTACTGAATAAAAAGAGGAGAAAGTTCTCAAGTCGATGCGTATATTATTGGAATTTACTCCGTATGAATCGATTTTCAAATTGATGGAAATTTTATGAGGTGTGAAATTTATACAAGCGTTATCTTGTTTTATTTGTAAAGAAAACAGTTTTTTTTTTTAAATTTAAACCTGTTACATATTCCACAGTTCGAAAATATTTTTTTTATCGACTAGCATCTCGGCCATTTTAAAAAAAATCTTTTTGTTAAGTGATGCGAACGGTTAGGTTAAGTCCAGGTTAGTCACTAGTGACTAACCTGAACCATTCCCGTTTTCTTTTCCTGAATCTTTTTTCGTTTAGAAAAAGAAAGGAGGTCTCTGAGCTGAAGTGGTATTATTTAGGGAAATGCGTGAAAATAGTAAAACTAATAAAAGAAATAGTCTAGTATTTGACTACAAATAGTTTTCTATTTTGTCAGCAAAGTTTTAGTAAGTAACAGTTATTCTCACGCCTCGAAATGTTCATGGATATTTCATTGATTTTAGGTACCTACCTACTTCACGGAGTGGCGTGGTGGTTCTATTTTAGTAACAATATCGATTAGTCCATCAAATAAAAGAAAACTAAAAAATCTTGAGAAAACCAGGTTCATTCTTTCTACCTTAGACCTCCCAAAGGAGGAGGTCTAAGATAGAAATATGTGTGATAAGGTGTTTTTGTAATAACTGATAACCTGGAAAGGGTTAATGTACTCATTACAATAACCAACTTTTACTATGAGACCAAGCAAGAAATAGCGAGAAAAAAATCTGTTGTTTTTTTACTTTTCTCTAAATGCTCCTTAGAAAACCAGCGTCAAACAGCATCTGTCTGGCATAAATGCTGAAATGAATCTTCTTGGCGCAGCCGTAAGGCCCCATTGTTGCAAAAAAAAACTATTCAATTTTTTTTATTTGTATTTTGTGTTTCAAGGTCTGGCATAAATGCTGAAATTAATCTTTTTGGCACAGCCGTGAGGCCCCATATTTTTTTTAATTTTGTTATTTGTATTTTGTGTTTCACTTTTTATTTTGTTTTTTGTATTTTGTGTTTTACGAATTGTGTCCAAATAAACTTTATTGTTTCGTTCTTTTTCTTTTGCCCTGGCTCTTGGCCTTCATCTTACCTCATGGTAAGTGGCGGTATTCCCTATATTTTAGTGAGTTATGCGACCATAAATGTATGAGCAGGATTTTTTTTTGCGATTTCTTTATTTTCATTTATGAACAACAAAAAAAAAGAAATACGATATAGAAATGAAAGTTGTTCATAATTATGAGTACAACAACACCTTTTCACATACGTACGTAGTTTTTAAAAACATACAATTGTATAGTGTGTTTTTCAAAACTACGTTACATCTGGTTTTAAATAAAATACATTATACTTGATACATTACCGTACTACAATGCCACTATATTTTTCTTTGAAATAAACAAGAACGAATGACCATGCGTCGTAATAATAAATTTAAAATGGCACATTAAGGTTTTAAAAGTGTTCTAATGGAAAATTTCTGGGAACTAATCCCTAAACAGGATCTAATTGCTTCTCAGTCCAAATCAAAAATAATAACATAACATAACTTCACGCCTTTGTCCCCGAAGGATTAGGCAGAGGTATACTCGTACGGTGCACCCACATTTCGCCAGTTATGTTTAAGTCCCATGTAATAGGGGGCGAACCTATTGCCATCAAAATCATAAATCTATGAAAATAAACTCTTTTTTCAAAACATTCAGGTTCAAATATGTATACCATTTTTTTATTGTAAAAACACGGGATTTGTTATTAACAGTCGCCTATTTACATAATTTAAAAACAAAATAAAATAAATATGTACAAGTATATAAGAAGGGGTGGGGGCGAAACAATCATAGGGCATCAAAAAATTCGTCCGCATCTCTGTCATCAGGAAAAGTGCCCAAAAGGCTGGCAGTATTGCCACTTTGTATGGCAATGGTTCAAGTATGTATTCCTAAAACACAAAATGACATACCTAATTTTCACTTGAGTTTACAAAACGCTAATGTTATTTACCTTATCAGTAATTTTGCTGGTAGTCAGTAGAAAATATGGGGATCTGTCAGCATTTAAAAATACAATAATTAACTAGAAGTGACATAAATTTGTTTCGGATCTACAACGACGAGAATATCTATTATTACGGTAAGTAATGTTAACAATTTAGTATAAACTAGGTTCCTAGGTAACCCATTATAAACAACTATTAATGAAATATTACGGAAACACTATATTAATGATTCAATGCATTCCGTTGCCCTTTCATTCCTATAATATAAACAAAACATACTCAGAATATTTTCAATCAGTAAGTAGTACGATGATTATCATTGAAATTTCAATTTTATCATCATACTATTAAGTTATATTCTTATTCGTCGCATAAAAATCCCTTGCTGTGCCGTGCCACCAGTGGGCGCAGGCCTTAATGCCCTCAGGCTAGGTAAACCTACAATCTTAGCCGAGTGGCTGGTAGCAGTTGGATCAAAGTAGCCTAGCGATTGCAGTGGCATATAATAGTAGTACATCACAAGCCAATTTCGGATACTGTGACTGTTTCTGTGACTTAAATAATAAAGTTATAGCCAACAGTGGATTGCTATAGGCTGCTGATGAAGACTTATGGCTGATGCATATAATGGGTGGGCCACACCACATTGAAAACCCTACTACGTCATTTTCGTAAATTTTGTATGAACCATCACATACTAGCCTATATTGTGTCTCACTGCTGGGCAAAGGCCTCCTCTTTTACCTTCCAAATCTCTCTGTTTTGTGGGATTTTTGGCCATGTTACCCCGCAAACATGATTAGATAGTCACATCTTCACCGCGGGCAACTTCGACGGCTATGCCTCCCTCAGACGTCCAGTGAGTGACGATCTTTGCCTATCTCTCCACGTGCATTCGTGCAACGTGGCCGGCCCACTCCGACTTCAGCCTGGTTATTTTTTCTCCAACATCTGCTACTTGAGTTATGGAGCGCAGGGTGGTTTCTAACGCGGACTGTTCGCTTTACTCCTTATTGGCAAAGCTTGAGTTTGGACTTCTATTGTTCAGTAAGTGACCAACTTTATGCACCATAGGTTAGGACGGGCAGGATGCATATTTGGGTGAGTTCTCTTTTCAATAGAGACAATACAGGCAGGCAGCACCGCACTTTATTGTATTTAAATGCAATGCTCTACAGGCCGATCCATTGAGGAATATAAGAGAGGATATATAAGAAAATGTTGATATAAACAAAGCTTTGTCTTATAAACTTTTGTCGAAAATCTGCGGGTGAAAGAATTAACCCTTCAGGGTCAGGCAGACTGCCAAACGACAAATACACAAGTGCAAGTTCAAGGAGTTGACGATCTTTCTCTGACCAAGGAGGATTTTGTCTTCAGAAATACTGGCAATTAACATTAATTTGATAATAACGACCCTTTGTGTACGATGACACAATAACCTTGTTTTTTTATGACGCTGCTTCCAAATTCCAAATGACATTTGACAGTGATGTGATGTGTCAAAATCAGTATCTACACTTGAAATGGGCTCACAATTTTGCCGTCTGCACTTTGAAATGGTAAGGATTCCTGTACATGATGCTAATGCAGCTCCGGCGTCATGTACAGGGAACCTACAGCGTTAGTTACATGTTTTGTAAAATCATAATAATGGTTAAGCAATTTTGCAAACTTTGATATTTATCAGCTGATAAATATACCATTATTGAATATTTTTATACTTATATTTTTTTTTATTGTAATTTTTTTTTTTGCTCCTGGTCCACTTGTCAAAAAAAGGTGGTAAAAACATAATACTTCCTGCGTTCTCGTTCATAATAAAAACAAAACATAAGACCTACGTAATGTTGTTATTAATTATATTATAGATGCCCTGGCTATCCAATTGAAATATGTTACGAGGTTTCCAAGGCAACCAATGGTGGGCAGCTTACATAATATTATTGACATGAGGAAACGACAACATGTTATTGTATAACATAGAAAAATAAACCGATAATTTAAAAAAAAAACATGTTATATAACTTTGTAACAAATAAAAAATAAGTTTCTTTTTTTTTTACACTATCTTGATATTATAATATTTTACTACATAACTATTTACTTATTAAGAGTATTAACAAAAAAATATTAATGGACAATTAATGTAAACACATTCAATTCATTGTTTACAATTTTGATTTATCCAAAAAGTTTTTCAGAAAACCGCATCATTTTCCTTTCCCACGAAAAACGATCAACGCTTTTCACACAAACGATTTTCTCAAACAGCGATACATACACAAACAATGACAATACAGGAATCAAACAATACTCACGAAGATACAAGATCCGAAAATACACAATTATTGGCTTACAGCCACTTCAGTCACACACCGATTGTTGCAACGCGTGCGTTCGCGAGGACGCTCGACGCACGAATGCGAATACGTTCGATTCAGGCCGTGGACGCAACGGAACTGGTGCTTTGATGCGTCTTTGCGTCTTTTTATGTAGCAACTATTGTTTGATATGTAAACATGTGTCTTGTACACACTTAATGGGTCTCATGTGATTAGTATTAAGGGTGCTAGTGTAGCAGGTGTGTTTAATTGTATGTAAGGACATTCAATGTTAAGTTTTATTTTTATTGTTTATTGCTTTTCCATGAAAAATATTGGGCATCGGAAAATATCAATGGTTATGCAAAATGCATAACGTTTGTTCTGTCAATCACGCCTTTAATTCCGAAGGGTTAGGCAGAGGTGCACCTATAGTAGACCCACATTTCGCCAGTTATGTTTAAGTCCCATGTAATAGGGGGCGCTGCCATTCTTGGATCTTTGACAGTCGCTACGGGTCATCAGAAGCCCGAAAGTCTCCAGACAAAATCAAACTGGTTGCTAATTTCATTATACAATTTGTAATTTTTTTATAACACTGATTTACATTCTGTGATTAGTTGAACTCACTCACTGACTTATTAGTATTACTTGTTAAAATGTTAGGAATATCGTATAATTTTAAAATGTTTGTAAATATGTGAGCACCATGTATATATCACATAATTAATTTATTTGTAATTGTTTTTTCAAAGTCGACAAATTTTAATAAAAAATGTTAGTTAATCCGATAAAATAAGTAATAAGCTTTTAGAAATAATAAACAGAATCCAGATCGAACCAATAATATCGTAGAAATGGCAAACACTAATAAAAAATAAAAAATTGAATAACATGAAAAATATTAAAGAAAAATGATCGAAAATTAACTTTAAAAGGGGGTCTCCCTTTTAAAGTTAATTTTCGATCATTTTTCATGAATATTCAGAAAAATATGGACGTGGGCGGTCATATGCCCATGGGTGACATTGTATTTCTTGATAAACCAATTACCTGGATTTGTACCCGGTTGATGGCAATAGACTCGCCCCTTATTACATGGGACTTGAACATAACTGGCGAAATGTGGGTGTACTATAGGGACACCTCTGCCTAACCCTTCGGGATTACAGGCGTGATGTTATGTGTATTTTCCATAACCATTGATATTTTCCGATGCCCAAAATTTTTCAAGGAAAAGCAATAATATTGTTTTTTTTTTTAAAAATTATTGAGTTATAAAAAAAAAATACTGTCGGCTATGAAAAAAAAGGACTTGAAGACGTCTTAAAAAAAAAATAACACAATTTATTTAAAAAACACAATTGTTAGTCCATAAAATCATGGAGGGATTTTGAAAAAAAAAATATATAAGAAAAAATTAAAAAAAAAACAAACTACATTTATTAAAGATAGACTCCCTCTATTATAGTTAATTTTCGATCATATTTCATGAATATTCAGAAAAATACGGGCGGTCACATGCCTATGGGCGGCATTGTATATTGGGCAGCAAAGAATATCAGTGGTTATGAAAAACATAAATACGAGTACTATATGCGAATGATTTAATTCTTACCTGACAATGTAGTTTTGAGTAGGTCCTCACCGGAAAACCGGGAATCCTTGTGACAATTCGCAGTAGCCGCTGAAACATAAAATGTCAGTTTTAGTTGATATCCCAACTTTTATTGACTAACGGCCGAGCCCAATAACCGATTTTCAGTAAAAGACAATTTGTAATTTATGTGTAAAATTATGCATGCCCAAGTGACGACAGAGCATGGAGAACATTATCAAAACATGTACAACATCTATATCTAGGGTAGGTAAGGTAGGTAGGGTAAGTAAGTAAGGTAAGGGTAACAGGTAAGTATTTGACAGCTATTTGCGACGTTGCCAACTTTTAGGATAAGCGCTCTGATTATTCTTCACATTTATTTTGTGATAGCCTCGTTGGTGTAGTGGTCGCTTGCGATACTGCTGAGCATTCGGACCTGAATTCGATTCCCGGGTCGGGATAAGTGTAATTTGATTTTTCCATTTATAATTTCTCAGTAGCCGCGGAGCCCAGTTGATGGCAATACACTCCCTATATGTTACATGAGACTTAAACATAACTGGCGAAAAATGGGTGTATTATAGGTAAACCTCTACCTAACCCTTAAGGCTGCCTGTCCATTGAAGCGGAGCGAGGCAGCGGAGACGAGAATGGCAGCGGAGTGGAGCGGAGTTACGGACAGTTTCTGTCCATTGATGCGGAGCGAGGTAGCGGAACGGAGTTACAGACTGTATGGAATGAGGTAGCGGAGCGGTGTTGCGGACTGTGCGGAGCTAGACCGAGTTCACGCGACGAGTAATAATTCCCCGCTCCGGTTCCCCGCTCCACTTCTCCGCTCCGTTTCCCCTCTCCGCTTCCCCTGTCCGCTTCTCCGCTCCGCTCCCCCTCTCCGCTTCCCGTTTTGTATGAATTTTTAAACTAGTTCGCAAATCCCTGTCCACTGAAGCGGAGCGGAGGTTTTATACAATTCCATTGGTTAATATTGGCACACCGCTACTCCGCTCCTCTCGTCTCCGCTCCAGTGGACAGTCAGCCTAACGCCTGTATTTCCCATACAGACGTGATATTATGTTATGTATGTAACTGACGCGACTATTTGACAATTCAAATGTGCCTGTAAATGGTTGTTTGTTATGTGTAGCATTTACTGAAACCAGGGAATTACTTGGCAACACACTGAAAAACCAACCGTGAGTAGGTATACATATCAACAACCACGTAGTTACAATTACAACTAAATTGACATAAAAATTGCCTCAGCCATCAATGGCAGCATTTTTAGGTGCGATGATACAATGTCAACTGAGTAGAGAAATTGTGTTCTGTCTCGAAATTATTTTATTAATTCCAGTTTGCACCACTCATACAAGTTATCGGTCGGTTATAAGGAGACTATTATTATATACCACACAAGTGTTCAGTCAGACTATTGTATTTATTTTATTATTTATGTACACACAGTAAAATATATATAGTATAATAGTTATGAGTACAAAGGTACTGCTGATTTCTTAAGAAATTTCTGCCAGCAGACCTGCGAAAGGAGAAATGAGAAAAAAAAATTGTGTGAGAGACCAATACGAGAAAAATATAAATATGCAACGTCTTAAACTAAAATATTGAAATAAACCTACACGTATACCGTAATAAATTAACATATATACTTAAATAAATACATAAAGCTTAAATAAGTATATAAACATACATATTAAAGGTATATAAATACTCACAGTTGAGAGGAAAGATCTATTATTATATTAGGATAGTTTATGAAACATATAAATACCTGGGTACTTCACCAAAGTTCACAAATTAATCATTCCTATGATTAATATTACATTGTCATATATCTGTGACTAATAGATCTATGATCATATATATTATGATAGTGCAATATCTCATAGGAAATGTAAAATTTAAAGGGAGCCCTCAAGTGACAGCATTTTATTTTATAGACGCATACGATCATACTTAGGTAGATGCAGCATTTTACCCCTATTTGATTGATTTTATAATTACGTCTAAACTTCACTTAGCCGTGCCATTGTGCACTTAAAGATTTCAGAAATTAAATAAAAAGATTTTTCAATACAACAACAACAGGATGTTTTTATCAATAACACATCCTTTTCTTCACACCATCAGCTAGCTACTCTTACAGTAGTTACTACCCTAAGGTTCAATGTCACCTGCACGTCATAAAACCTCAAGGTCACATTGTTATGTGATAGTTAGATAGTTACAACCTTAAGTGGGTGTTACACTATCATATCTATGATCATAGATATATGATTAAAGATATAATTAAATTGTAAAATAGACATAATTATGGGTGATTTGTGAGCTTCATAGATAGGTATATGATGTAATTAATATCTGCCTAAGCCCGATATACTCATTTATAATATGGCTATTATACAATTTCATTATATCTTTAATCACAGATATGATAGTGTAATACCCCCCTTAGTGAAGTTCCAATTTATCGGGAGTTTTTCTCAAGACTGGCAAACCAACGCGACGACGCGGCGCGTTGACGCGGTCAACTATAATTCTGCAAAACAAAAACAAAATGCAAAATTCACGCACACATGTATAAAATGCATTATAATGACGTGTTGCTCCACACGCAGTCCTACGTCACAGCTACGTGTGCGCAAACGCAGTGTAGGCCATCGAACGTGCCTAATTACGTTAAATTAGTATTCATTGCAATAACATTATTCATTTAGCGTTAATAAATTAAATTATCATTTTGATGTTGTTGTTGTTTTTTTTGGGATATCTGTTTTTGATGACTTTAGTTTTTGTTAAGAAAAAAGGTTTGATTGCAGCAACCTTGACTGTAGTTAACTAAATTAACGATTATTGAGCATCTAAGAGTGGTTGTCATATTTAATTTGAATGTTACCCCGAAAAAATACCTTATTATTAAAATATCAAGGATGGCTTAGTAGGTGTTTTAAGTACTTACCTACTAAAATCTCCAACGCACAGTGTATAAACGTGGAGTTCACTGCTTTTTACGGTTCCGTACCTCAAAAGAAAAAGACGGAACCCTTCTAGGATCACTTCGTTATATCCGTCTATCCGTCGGCGTCGGTCAGACTGTCTGTCGGTCTGTCAAGATCCTTTTTCTCAGAAACGCGAGGAAGTATCAAGTTGAAATCTATATATATATAAAAATGAATCCCTATTTCCCTTGGTCACGGCATCACGCGTGAACGGCCGGACCAATTTCGCTTTATTTTTTTGTTGTGTTTTTTATTATTGTAAGGAGAAGGTTCATATGATAGGTAGGTGGAGGTAGGGTAGGTAGGTATGTAGGTAAGGTAGGTAGGTATGTAAGTAGGTACGTGTAGGTAGGTAGGTAGGTAGGGTAGGGTAGGTAGATGGGTAGGTGCGCCGTAGATAGATAGTACTTAATGCTACCAGTGCGAAGCCAGGGCGGGCAGCTAGTTAATAATAAATAATGTCCTTGGAGCTCTAAAAAAACAAGCTTCTAAGTCAACGTAATAAAAATACGGTCATTTATGCGACATATTTTAATCTACTCGCTAATAAATCAAAACCTATAGGGTACATCCTGTTGACCTAGAATCATGGAATTTGGCAAGATCTCACAGCACAAGTAAAGGAAAAAGTCAGAAAATCGTTAATTTGTAGTTTTATGTACCTATCACATTTTTTTTTGCGAATACGAACTTACATTATTTTGTAGTTGGAGAATTGACCGTGACGTATATCGATGTATGGGAGAACATGTTTTTCAACTACAATGTTAAATTTATTTTTGGGATAAATTCATCCAAACTACGGAACCTTTCATTTTGCGTGGTCTGAGACGTATTTGGCCGGTTTTTCACAAGCGTGGGGATTTGCACAAGAAAAGAGAGGCCTATTCCCAGCAGTGGGCGAAGTCATGATGTGGATGATGATGATGATGAAGACATCGTTTTAGTCCGAATTTAACAACTAATATAATCTTATACCAAAAAATGTCATCCCTTCTCAGCATGAGTAGGTAATACAGTCACCGCACATCTGTAGTAACACTTACACTACGAAAACCGCGTCAGTGACAGCTCGGTCCGAGGTAACTCAACCCGAATAATAATACAAGATACTACGTCGTCAAGACGCCTAAAGAAGTGGTGTGTACCGTCGTCGGCATGAAAATTGTTGACCCCAAATATTGAAGATTTTTTTAATTTATTGACCGAATTTATTTATTTATTTTTATGAATAAAATATGTTACAAATATTATTTAAATGAAATTGAATGCTATGAACTTGTTCTGCAATAAATACTGTTTTTTATTTATTTAAATACTTATACGATGTGTGACATTTTCTTAGTCAAGGACTTAGTCTTTTTTAGTCCAGATAATTAAAAAAAAGAATGCACTTAGGCTAAATAAATATGTTTTCCTGCTTGTATAATTGCTTACGTAATACTACGACAAAGGCAATGTCAAAGTCAAATTGTTACCAATGATGTGCGGCTGACTTACTACCTGCAGTATCCTACAGACTGACCGATCAAAAATGACCTCATACTGCTGATATATAAGTATGTATATCGCTTAACATTATTTGAGTAGGTATCCCATTTCCTTGAAGTCTATCTCTCAAAGAAAATTGAGATAATAATAACCCACAAACTTAGTTTACAATTAATTACCTCTTTCATTGCATTAGACTACCAGTCATATTGTCATTATACCTAATGTAAACAGCAGCGAGTCATGCAAGAACAAATCTCATAAGGAAAAGTTATTTAACTTAGAGAGATGTATATCGGGCTTGAGGCAGCTAAAAATGTAAAATAATTACCATATATTTTTCGTAATATTATTACGATTATTTTGTTTGTAATTTATATAATTTTTATTTTTAATATTCTGACATTTTTATAATTTTTTGACAATTTTAATTATAATATTTTTTTTTTTTTTTTGAATATTTCAACTTAATCAATCACAATTTTATTTTGGGTTTATATAGAATTAAAAATTGTTTTTTTTTTAATGTATGAGTGTAAATATATGTAATAGAATGTCTGAAATAAATAAATAAAATAATGTTTATATTCTGTAAATACATAATTATTTATGTTATGGTCGCTAGTCATATTTAGATCAAGATAGAACCTGACACTAACCTGCAAATTTCAAAAAACGTAAGAATTTTGCGGATCCACCATAAGGACGGAGGACATTCAAGAGTACGACATGACATTGACATGATATTTTGGAACATTATCGAATGAATCATATTCAGATCACTCAGATGATTATATCGAATGCATCATTTATGATAACAAAATAAATGAACCAAAGATAATTTAATCTTAAGAGATCTCGTCACATTCAGCTGCCATGTTAGTCATGTGCCGGTCTCTACGTCACGTCGGGGTTCTTCATTCACAGATCACTCCAGACACAGAGTTTATCTAAAATCTGTCTAGTTTGCATGAATGAATCAGATTTTAGAGTCACAAAGTTACGCAGAAAATGATTGACAGAAGATCCAGTTCGCACAACTTTCTTTTATCTTCGATCCCAATCATGATAACAATAAACTTCCATCCACGTAGAAGAGAATGATCACTACAGCAAAGACGCATAGTTCATCTTAATTATCATTATCATCACCAGGAGCTCGTGTCTAAGTAATAACAGCCGCAAGGGGCGATCCATCAGGTTAAGGTTAATTTTTACATATTGAGACTTCTCCGTGCCCCGGAAAGCCGCTGGTCTCGGCTCTTATTTGTGGATCTTTAACAGTCGGGACGGGTCGTCAGAAGCCCAAAAATCAGACAACCAGTCTTACCAAAGGGTATCGTATTACCCAGTTACTGGGTTGTGGAGGTCAGATAGGCATGCTCCATGTAAAATACTGGTATTCAGCTGCATCCGATTAGACTGGAAGCCTGCGCCTACGCGAACGCGCCTGGAACCTACGCGGTCAAAATGTAAGGAACAGCTGTTTAAGTTAACCTTACGTCGTCTACATAAAAATTACAGTTCTACTTACAACTAAAATATACGCTGGTATTCTCTGGTTTTGTTCGTTTTTAATTAAGGCCGCGTTGTCAAGGACAGACAAGTTTTTCGGCCGTTATTATAAAAATATTAAAAAAATCTGCTGTTTCATAGAAAAGTGCAATACCTACGCCGTCAGAATGTATGGAACAGCAGTTTTTTTTTTTTAATAACCGAAGAAAAATTTCAACGCAGGGGACTTCAGAATCATGTACTGAAACCATGGTAACAGTTTTCGCGTCGATGTCTCTGCCACCCTGTATTACGGTATATAACTAATCACGGCTATAACCATCTTACTGCGGCAATATACGTCAACGACCACGTGACCCTGTTTCTATGCGCTCTTTCTACCACGTGTCCAGTGTGTGTTAGATTTTCTGCTATTTCTTATTTTGCAACACAGTGTGTGTACTTTAGGCTTTATCTAATAAAGCAAATACAGTGTGACTATAGGTACTTTACACGCTGTTTTAAAATGTTTTCATAAACATGTGAGTAAACACTGAAGTAGTTTCCGCAGTAGACTATCTGATACCCATTTTCACAAACAGTAAGTGACACCTAAATTAACGCTTAGATAAAACCACGCTGTTGCATTTTCAACTTTCCGCGCTGAGCTGAACGTTAAAAATCCAACAGCGCGATTTAGTCTAAACGAATATGAATAAAAAGAGAAAAGATTTGTTTTTTTGTATGTTTTTTTTGTAATGGATAAACTCAAAATATCTAAACCAATTTTTAAAAAAATCCTCTTTAGAAAGCCTCATTTTCAGCGAGTAAAAAAGGCGTATATAGTTTTTCAAAAAAAATTGAGATCCCTGCGAAAATTGCAATAATGTGACCCAAGGTATCAAACATTTTAATATAAAAGACATTATTTGGCGTGAACTGCAAACACTATTGATGATGCATAACATAATGTACTACATGTTTATAGTACTTATCATTATCTACAAAAAAAGTCGGTGAGGCAATATGTCTAAATATTTTAGTTAAGTCACAATAACCATTTTGTGTTCAAATTAGTCAATCAAAACACGGGTAGAATCGAAATCATATTAATCCTTATCCAACTAAATAGTTTCATGATCAAGGTTGATTATCATCACGCTATGACCCAAAGAGCCGAGCAAAAGTAAAAAAGTTTGGAAGAACGATAAGCGAAAAGGAAGTAACAGCACAGGCGGCGATGCGAAGGAACAAGAAAATTCACGAGGACGAAGTCACGGTCAGAAGCTAGTAATAAATAAAGGAACGGAGCTTATATTCGTCAAATTCTAATGAGGTGCTACGTCATTGCGATAATCTTGCAGTGATTTTGTAAATACACAAATAAAGTATGTACAGTCAGTAACGAAAGTTGGTTAACACGTGTGTTTCCGTTTGTCCCATTGCCGACGTGGGACGACAAATTAAATCGTAATAAATCTATATAAACAAAAATTAAATGCTATTTGTTGATAAGCGCATCATTTGAGAACGGTTAAACCGATTTGGCTACTTTTGTAATAGTCCGAATTAGGGTATTATGTAAAGGAAAATTTGTATAGATTCTTGGAAAATTTTCAAATTGGGGTAAGTTGAACGTCCCTTTTTCTGTGGAAGTCACGATTTATGTGCAGGCCACACTAGGTACGAAGCTAAGTTCGTCTAAAGTCCAAAGAAACTAAACGAAGCGAAGCTAACTTTGTTCATGTAGCTAACGCGTCTTTTCATAGTTCGTGGTGTGAACCGAAATATGCAAACTCGCGGTAGCTACATGAGCAAAGCTAAACGAACTTAGCTTCGTTCCCAGTGTGGCCTGTGCTTAGAACGAACTTTATTGAAATTTGGATAGGACAACGTCGGTCGGGCCCAGCTAGTTAATAATAAAAAATATATGCCGCGCTATCACAAGTAAGTAGGTAATTCGGATGACTGCGAGACTTAAAAATATGTAACGATCGTGAAAAAAAAACTAAAACTAAAGGTCAATTAATGTATAAACGAAAATATTTAAAAAAAACTTAAGCTAAAGTGTCTAAGAATCTAATAATAATAGTAATCTGTCAATAGTCATATTAAAATAAAGAATCTTCACTTCATTGACTAAAAATATTTCCCAAATTCTATTGACTAGTTAACCTTACGTTTATTTTTTTTACACTAGCCGAATATGATACTTAATTGTGTTTTATTGCTGACTGTAAGGCGCAGGCCTCACTGGGAACGCAGCAAAGTTCGTTTAACTTCGCTCATGTACCTGCTGCATATTTACATACTACTTCGGTTCATGATTTGCGATGTGAACTGAAGTATAAAAAGACGCGGTAGCTACATGAGCGAATCTACAAACGAACTCTTTCCCAATGTGGCCTGCGCTTAAGACGCGTGTCCCACCACGTGTCCTGTCGTGAGGAAGCGACGAAGAGGCGACTAGCAATCAACGATTTTCTCGCTCAAGGAACATATGAAATATTGTAGGTCCCGTGTAAGTAAAAGATATACATATGTATATTAATAGATCGCTGACTATTCGCTCATGTCGCAATGACAAGAGCTATCAAAGAGAGTACTCACTTAGCGACGCTTGCTTGGCGGGTAGAACACTCGCTGAGAGATACGATACGATACGATACGCAAACGAGCGAGTAATCTCGCAATAAAATAAAGCTAGTCTATCGAGCTAGATGATCTAGCTCGTCGCCCGTCGCGCACTCTCTGCTCGTTGGTCGCCGGCGGTGGGACAGGTGCCTAAATAAATACGAGGTTACTGTCACGTATACTTCAAATGGTTCGAATTCATAATGATGACGTCATCATGCAGTATAATTTTCACGCATAGCATGTATGGTTTGGCAGCGGAATTTGCCAGATTTTTTTTTAGACTTTTCCTTTGTGTTTGAACAGTCGTGAGGATCGTTTCAGCAAATAATGTGTACTATCGGGGAATTTTCCACTACCTGCAGCCGGATAAGAGTCAGACACTTACGTCGGTTAACCACTTACGGCTGAACCCAATAATGTGTACTATCGGGGCATTTTCCATTACCTGCAGCCGGATAAGAGTCAGACACTTACGTCGGTTAACCACATACGGCTGAACCCAATAATGTGTACTATCGGGGAATTTTCCACTACCTGCAGCCGGATAAGAGTCAGACACTTACGTCAGTTAACCACTTACGGCTGAACCCAATAATGTGTACTATCGGGGAATTTTCCACTACCTGCAGCCGGATAAGAGTCAGACACTTACGTCAGTTAACCACTTACGGCTGAACCCAATAATGTGTACTATCGGGGAATTTTCCACTACCTGCAGCCGGATAAGAGTCAGACACTTACGTCAGTTAACCACTTACGGCTGAACCCAATAATGTGTACTATCGGGGAATTTTCCACTACCTGCAGCCGGATAAGAGTCGGACACTTACGTCAGTTAACCACTTACGGCTGAACCTAATAATCTTTTTATCAGCAGTTTTGGCATACTGGACATAGAAAAACCTATGTATCTATGGTTTTAACGTCCCAACAATCTGTCAGAGAATAAGGAATCTTACAGAATTGTAGGATGATATTGTTGTTGCCACATTGCCGTTGTAAAGTAGTACAAAGTTTTTGGAAAATAAACTATTATTATTATATTCAATGACAGATATAATGATACTGTCTGCCATCAATAGCGATTTGTCTTATAGTGAAAATAGGTTATTGGGTTCGGCCGTTAGGCACCAGAGTAACCGGTTGTCCGGAGTTAGTACTGAGAGCTATGTACTGGAAAAAGGATGCTTGTAAGTACATTTTGTTTGGACTTATATTTGTTTTACTTACAATTTTATAACTTTAACGTTTTAATTTTAAAAGCCTTTTATTTGTTTTCAATTGATTACTTATTATACTGGGCTTTAAGCTATAGTATGTATTGTGCGTTTATTTGTGCAGAACACTATTTATCCTTCTTTCTTTCGGGACTATACACTTGTGCAGTGTTGATGTCATCTGGGCCCTCAGTGTTCTGAAGCAAAGCATGTCAGACGTTTACAAATCAGTAGTTAGTACCTGGTCGACCGAGCTCTGCTCGTATGAAAATAGAGAATGCCAATTTTATAGTATAGGATAGTTCATACTAATTCCATGTATAGTACATACTAATTCCATGCTGCTATGATAGAAGGTACTTACTCATTCCATGCTGCCATGTAATGACATAGTAATGACATTCTAAGGGATCTTGTTCTAAACTTTGGGCGACCGAGCCTGCTTTGGTAAAAATACGGAGAAAACGAATTTTCCCAGATATGAGACCTAGCTAGATCGATTTTTCGCCCCCGTAAACCCCTATATTGCAACTTTCATCGGAATCTTATACAAATCGTACTGTCGCCCCTCTTGACAACTGGTTCAAGACGGGCGGGGCGAATAAAGGCTTGTGCAGACCAGCGCGACTTGTCGCGCGACGCGACACCGGTTATTGTTATACTGTGAAGTTTTCTTAGAAATGGTATTGTTCGTGTCGCGTCGCGCGACAAATCGCGCTGTTCTGCACAAGCCTTAAATGTCTGTAATGTTGCATGTTGTGCATGTTTATGCCAAATCAATAAATATTAATAAATAAATGGACCTGTCGATCGATTCTGTAAAAATATTAATTGACAGCTCACTTCACGCTCACTTCACCTAAGTTTCACGGTGATATTTTTACAGAATCGAACGGCTGTTTAGAGAGTACTTTACATAATTTGACAGGAATAAAGCTATTGACGCTATTATAGTACCTCCCTATTATGTCACCAAGCAGTAATGCTGTATTTCTGTTCGAAAAGTAGTGGTTTGTAGAAACGTCTAATTGGAACCGTGCACCTAGCTTCGGAAGTTTCATAAGTTCCCAGGTTTATGTGGAATAAAAAAAGCGGCCAAGTACGAGTAGGACTCGCCCATGAAGGGTTCCGGTGTAGCAAGTAGTATATGAAATTAAATGTTTTATTTTATTTTTATATTTGAGTTGATTGAATGAAAGGAAAATTGCGGTTTACGATTTATGACGTATTGAAAAAGAACTACTTACTAGATCTCGTTCAAACCACTTTTCGGTGGAAGTTTACATGGTAATGTACATCATATATTTTTTTTACTTTTATCATTCTCTTATTTTAGAAGTTACAGGGGGGGACACATTTTACCACTTTGGAAGTGTCTCTCGCGCAAACTATTCAGTTTAGAAAAAAAATATATTAGAAACCTCAATATAATTTTTGAACACCTATCCTATAGATACCCACACGTATGGGTTTGATGAAAAAAAGTTCTGAGTTTCAGTTCTAAGTATGGGGAACCCCCAAAATTTATTGTTTTTTTTTTCTATTTTTGTGTTAAAATCTTAATGCGGTTCACAGAATACACCTACTTACCAAGTTTCAACAGTATAGTTCTTATAGTTTCGGAAAAAGTGGCTGTGACATACGGACGGACAGACAGACAGACAGACATGACGAATCCATAAGGGTTCCGTTTTTTTTCATTTGGCTACGGAACCCTAAAAATGGGTTATTGTCCATTCGCCACAAAGTAAATTCGTCACATTTTCGTACTCTCCATACATTGAAAGCATTGGAAGCATTAAAAATATGTGTAAATTCGTCACAAGTCTTCATTTAAAGGCTTGTGCAGACCGACCGACTTGTCGCGCGACGCGACACCGGTTATTGTTATACTGTGAAGTTTTCTTAGAAATTGTTATGTTCGTGTCGTGTCGCGCTGGTCTGCACAAGCGTTAAAGGTACATCATTTTTAGCAGAGATATTGGTTTTTAGCGCTTGAAATGAAAGATAGATAATGATTTCCAAAAGTATGATAATATGTACAGGTTGTAAGATAACCTACGAAAAATAATGAGAACTAACAGTAACCATTTATTTTACCTATTACCTACCTGTGATATAATTATCTTTCTATTGTTTTTCTTGTAGTCGTAATTTTGTACTTTTGATTAGGCGTGTCACGCTGTCCGCGTTTAAAAACGAACAAAACCAGACAATATCAGCGCATATTTTAGTTGTAAGTACAACTGTGATTGTTACGTAGACGTAAGGTTAACTTCTTAAAATGTCTGTGATTCAATCAATCTGCCTAGGCTTTTCCCAACTATGTTGGGGTCAGCTTCCAGTTTAACCGGATGCAGCTGAATACCAGTATTTTACACGGAATGCCTATCTGACCTCCACAACCCAGTAACTGGGTAATACGATACCCCTTGTTAAGACTGGTTGTCAGACTTTCGGACTGACGACCAGTAAGTAACCTGTCAAAGATCTACGAATGACAGCCGGGGCCAACAGCTTATCGTGCTTTCCGAGGCACGGAGTCGGTAGGTATGTAAATATGGTCACCCATGCACGGACCAACCCCCGCAAGCGTAGTTTAACCTGATGGATCGAGCCATACGGCTGTTATTAGTTAGCCACAAGCTCTAAAAATAAAACTAAACATATTATAACATATATGGCTTAAAATTTCTGTGATGAAAAATTTATAAATAATGAAATCTATTTCCCCGCATGGCAGACCGGTTTCGTAGAAATAGACGTGACAACAGTCAACTCTATCAACATAGGTCTCGGACTGCACTGATGCGCAAATAGTTATTTATGCTATAAGTGCGGAAGGTAGGTGATTTCGTGTCGACTCGTGTCGACTTATACACTCGCTCGCTTCGCTCGCTCGTGAATAAAAATGCCACTCGTCGGAAATCACCTTACGCACGTGTATCATACGTTTTACTATGCACTGTGGGAGGAAAAAAAAAAAAAACGAGCGAGCCTTACGGCAGTCGCCTGCGATGTGTAACATCTAACATACCACGACGTATATAAATAATAAAAACAAAATTCATGACTTGACTTTTGACTTTGTATTTGACTTCGACTTCGACTTCGACTTCGACTTTGACTTTGACTTCGTCTTCGACTTCGACTTCGACTTCGACTTCGACTTTTGACTTTGACTTTTACTTCGACTTTGACTTTGACTTTGACTTTGACTTTGGCTTTCACTTCGACTTTTTGATTTTGACCATTGTCATAATCATCGCCATCGTCATCATCATCATTCTGAAATAATAAAATCTCTGAGACGAGACGGGCTGACGACGGCCTCAAAAATTAAAAAAAAACAGAAAAGTAAAAAGCACTAGTGAAAAAAAGTGACACTTTCCGCACAATTTGACGGCTTGGAAAACGCTCTTTTCGAGCAAATGCATTGTAAAGTGTTGAATTGTATGGCTCCGATTATTTAGAATAAGTTTCCCAATGGCTGGAAAGAGCTAAGCGTAGCAGCATTTAAAAGGATAGTAAAATCTTTTTTAGCTAGTAAAGCATAGTATGATGTGAATGAGTTTTTAAGAGAATAATTTTAAATGGACATGCTCTTTTATAATTATATTAATTTAATCTGAAATGTATGTAATGTAATAATGTTTTTGATGATGATGTTTGTATTGAATATTTTGGACCTACGTTGACATTACTTTTTTTTTTGTTAGGTAATTGAATATTTGAAAATTGTGGATGTAACTCCTATCTATTTCTATATGAATTAAGTACCTATGTCATCAATAAATTTAACTTAATTTATTTACTTATGTCAGCATTGTCAATGTTAATGAATGTTGTTATTATTTTGTTAGAATTCAAATTTTTATTAATATTTGCACACCATGACAATATGGTAAACATGTTAGCACAACTCCATGTACTTATATAACACCTGGCATGCACTGTATTGTATGTACCTACACACATGTTTGAGCAAATAAAGTTATCTGAATCTGAATGTTTTTATTCTACATATTGTTTGATTTTTCTGCAATAATAAAATTAATATTTATAACGAATTTACTTAATGAAAATAGAGCTGTGGCAAATTTACATATACTTTTTACCGCGAACTTACTTTGTGGCGAATGTAATCAAAGAAGTTCATAACTAACCACCGTAAGGACTATTCTTGTTTGAAGTTCTCGGCGGCTATAGAACAGGGCCGGTAACAGATGTGGTCATCGTGTTCACGGGGTTTTGTTGTCAAACTGGTTAGATATGAACTTCTTTGATAGTAGGTACTTATAAAAACAAAAATAAATTGATTACTTTGACGTGATCTGTGAAATTGCCTCAAATTGCCCTCAGAGGCAAATTCACGGATCACACTTTACACTTTACCAAGTGCGCATTTCACCAATGAAACTGAACGCGATCAGCACATCTAAACCGCGTTCAAGAGCGGTCAGTGTCAATATTCCAAAGAAAATAATGACATTGACAACTCTTAAACGTGGTTTATGTGCCGATCGCGTTCAGTTTCATTGGCGAAATTTGACCTAAGTAAAGTAGATAGGTGGTAAGTACCTAACCGTCTCTTACAAATGTGGACCTTATTCCTAAGCAAATAGAGGAAAAATATAGGCGTCTGTCGCTTAGATCGGAAGCCGACCCCGTCACAGTTGGGAAAAGGGTAGGTTGCTATTGATTCGTATGAAACGGTTACTTTACTTGGGCCCACTTGCGCATTAACAGCTAACTAGGAGTTAACAGCTAACTCAGGGTTAATCCAATAATTCTCTTTGGATTAACCCTGAGTTAGGGGTTTTAACTCCGAGTTATTTAGCTAACCCATGAACGAGTAAGTGGGCCTTAGCAAGGTAAACTGAACGTGCGTTCTGTGAATCTTACCCTAAGGCTTCAAAGTGAAACTCATTGCGATCGATCGTCCTTTTATGTGTGTTACGCAAATACCCTGCTGATTGGTTTCAGCTACCTGAACTGAAATTGCTCAATAACCCCATATAGGGTGGCAGGGACATCGACGCGAATACTGATACCATGGATTCAGTACATGATTCTGAAACCCCATGCGTTGAAATATTTCGTCGGTTATTAAAAAAAAGTCTGCTATTTCATATAAAAGTGCAATACCTACGCGGTCAAAATGTATGGAACAGCTGTTTTATTTTAACCGACGAAAAATTTCAACGCAGGTTTGTTCAGAATCATGTACTGAATCCATGGTATCAGGTTTCGCGTCGATGTCCCTGCCACCCTGCATAGGAATGTTATCCCGTCCTTAGGCAGACAGCCTTGCATGTAGGTAGTCCAAACAGATCTGCAAAAAATTAACCTTGGCAAGGTACCTATCTACCTACTTCTTTGTCGTGATAAATAAGCCGAATTCTCATAAATTTTCCATTTCGAGAACAGATACAAAAATATTTATTTTGCATTTTATATCCATTTAAGGTCGTTGTGATAAGAGTTGGAAACTAGCTTTTTTGTCTGTCACAGTATGTCGTGAGAGGATTAAAATGCATGCTGGAAGACTAAGTATACCTACCTAATAACTGTATCTGAGATGATTTTCTAGCGTGTTTTTTTTCACTAACCCTATTGCAAGATGTATTGTTGAAACTGACCTCTAAGGGCCGAGTCACACCGGAATGGCAGCGGCCGGCAGCGACGCGGCGAGCACTTTCAGTGTGAAATAATTTGACACTTTATTTATCTACATACTTAAAAGACAAGTATTGCTTGAAAAGCTTGAAAAGGTCGCGAGGCCGCCCGCGATGACGCGAGCGGCCGCGCGCCGCGCCCATCTTGTCGGTGGTTCTGCCCGCGGCTGCCAGCGGTGACGCGAGGCCGCTCGCTGCTCATCCCCGCCACAACACTGAGCGCACCATTTCAACTAGTCAAGAGGAGATCAGGCGCGTGGGGTCGGGAAGTCGCGCGAGGCCTCCAGCGGCGACGCCGGGGGCCGCTGGCAGCCGCTGCCATTCCGCTGTGACTCGTACATGCATGCATAACTAGCTTTTTTTTTCTTCTTTTTTTTTTCTTTCTAAAAATAGCAGTTATTTGGCTTTATCGCATAATATAATATTAAAACATATAAAAACCTTGCATACACAATAATTTATAACAATTCTTTTGATTTCTATTGATAACAAGAATAAAAATTATAGCTCTAGTTCCAAGCTGAATTCGTGTCTGGGAGTTCTACTCTGGCATTAAAAACAGTAAACCATGCTAGAAAAAGATTGAAAATTGAAGATTGATTGATTGATTGATTGATTTTGTTTTTGATTGTGATTAGAAAAATAATAAAAAAGTGATGTCCGTTTATTTACGCATTTATCATCATACTGTACCTCGGAAAGCACGTTAAGCCATTAGTCCTACGCCGGATCTCTCTCCAGTCGTATCGGATTGACGTCCCATTGGACTATGAGAGTGAGGGAAGAGACGGTGCACGTGTGTCTGCGCCCACACCTTGTGCACTATAATATCTCCCGCGCCGAAGGCCGAAATTCGGTCTGGAGGAATATTACCCGAATGAATGAGGCACAGCTGCCTTTGAAAAGCTATTCTGAATTACCTATTAATATTTTTCATGACTTAAACAAATCTGCCTTACAATAAAACAATCGCCGCTTTTAGGTACATGTTTTTTACTGATTTCAAATTCGCCTGAGTGATCACCAACAGGCATCCGCTGGATGCGGGAAGCCCAAAACCGGTCAAAGTGACGGTCCTTGGGCGAGGCCTATGTTCAGCAGTGGACATCTTTCGGCTGAAATGATGATGATGATGATCGCCAACGAGAATATGTTTTCTGCCAGCCTTTTTTTATGTATGGTTCCTTTTTGCAGACAGCCTTTACAGTACCTACCTACTTCTACCTTATTTATTGGTTGATCAGCAATCCTTTGGAGTCCCGTCGCCCGTTGTTAGCCATAAGCCCCACAACATCAAACCATCGTTTCTTGTCCCGATCACTTCAATCTTACCTATCTCTAATCCAAGCGTTCCTAGGTATCCGTTACATACCTACGCAATGCGTCTATGTCCGGAAGTATGACACAAGTTTGTCTGTAATTGTTGTGTGTTCTGTGTCATCAAGATAACGCTGTCTGGTAGCGCTAGTCTAATAATCTAGATTACAGTTTGAGTAACATGTTACAGAAATAAATTCTGAGAGATAATGTTGAAGGTGTCCCGGTCATGTCTTTGTCACATACTTACCTAGGTCTTTTCCGGGTTAGGGAGAAAATAAACTTCAACACGTGGTGTGACTTTTGTATGGAAAATATGTCAGTCTTATTTTGTTCTTCGGATAAAACCTAACCTGATCATTGAAAAATCAGCCCTGTAAGTGACCTATAGAGCTGATTTATATATATATATATATTTTTATTTTTACATTTCCAGTACCTATATGCTGCCAGCTGCAGCTGAAGTACCTGCCAATACCTAGCTTTAGATATCAGTTGAATTATATGAAGTAGGTAGGTAATGTTTGCAGTTTTTACTGGTTTTTGAAATATAGGTGGCCTTTTAGGAAGTATACAACTTTAAATTAAGATTATTTTTATTACAAACGAAAATTACCGGATATTTTTCTATAAATTTATTATTCAGACTTGGCAATTTTATACGGTGAATGAGATCTGCATAATTATTCTGCTTCTCTTTTGTTCTTAAAAAATGCGATCGCTTTTCAACGTGTTTTTCATAAAATTTTCGCATACTTTATTAAGTATCCCACTACCAAAGTCACAAATATTCTGCTTTTTGTATTCAAACTTGACCACGACAACCCTGCGTCGAAATATTTCGTCGGTTATTTAAAAAAAAATCTGCTGTTTCATAGAAAAGTGCAATACCTACGCGGTCAAAATGTTTGGAAAAACTTTTTTTTAAATAACCAACGAAAAATTGCGACGCAGGGTGTTCAGAAATATGTACTGAATGATGAATACATGGTATCAGTTTTCGCATCGATGTCCCTGCCAGCCTGTATATTTTACATCTTATTTTTATTCCTAGTATAAATTATAATTCAATTCATATTAGCATTCCTCTTCACAGTCCTTTGAATTCCAGATTTATCATGTTTTAACCGTCAAAAAACAATTAGTTAACTATACTTTCAAATTCAAATTCATTTATTTCGTGAACACAGGGTACATACAGTAGATGTCTTCATAAATAATAAGATCCAAGCTGTGCTCCGCCAAAAGGCATACAAAATTTTAACAGGTTTTACATGCATAAAACATAACTATTACTATACTATTATTAACTATACTTTGAGGTATATTAATGCTTGGATTTTTCCTCTTTATTTCATATCTAAATTGCATAACTCGTTAGGAATATATTCAAAAATATTACCGTTTCTGAGATAATATTATTAGTTATTAGAGTATTTTAATACCGAATGCTATTTTTATAACGATAGGTACTGCTAAACACATGACTGCCGCGGTTCTGATTTGATTAATACGAGTATCATTATGGTTTAATAACTGAATGTGATATTATCGTTTGTTTAATCTTGTATTAGCTTCACAGCTAATAATTTATAGTAATAAAAATTCATAGCTTCATATTTCTGACTGACCGACCCCTTGACAATTCAAAAGTACATGTAATTGGTTTATTTGAAATAAATGCTTTGAGTTGAGTTTGAGTATTTTATTGTCGTTTGTCGTTTGCACGTTCATTTTATTAATCGGGTATAATTGAAAATTTTATTTTTTATTTTTTATTAAACTTTCCTTCATATAATGATGATCTTTAAATAGGGATGATGACTAAAACATTTTTTTCTGTCCGTCTTTGAGATTATAAAAAAAATATTGGACACGTATTTTTTTCTTTTTTTACGTAATCTAAAGATTACGGCGATACATTGAGGTAAAATGTGCCATGACGTCACGAGTATGTAGATTTTATACATTAGCGACCCCCACACCCCAACTTAAAGTGCGTTTTATCTAAGTAATTTTTTATTTTATAAGCAAAAAATACTTTTCTAATATTTTTTTATTATCTGACTGACGGACTAGTCAGTTTTTTTTTTTTTTTTTACCTGGCTTCGTCCCTATTGTCTATTTCAATGATAGTTTAGCCCCGTAGCGTGGTCATTAATCCTTTACAAGTTTATAAGATGAATCAACCAAGATTCTTATTTTTAGGTTGATACGAAAACAAACAACTATACCTACACAGAAAAATATTTATTATCTAGGTACTTATTATCAGTTTTACATGGTAATTAAAATGTGCCTTGGTAACTAATGCAAATTTCAGCAGTGAAACTGAACTCCATCTACACGTCTCAATCGTGATATTAAACTGTCAGATTCAGCATTGCTGTAGAATATTCATTCATTCATTAAAAGACTGAAAGTCACCCAAAGGGCAATCGAGAGGGCTATGCTTGGAGTTTCCCTACGTGATCGAATCAGAAGGCACATTGCTGAAAAGTTCTGGAGTGGTGACCGCATACCGAAACACGTAGCGTTGAAAGCCCCCCCCCCCCCCCCCCCCACAAGGTGGACCGATGCCTTGGTAAAGGCCGCAGGAATCCGCTGGATGCGGGAAGCACAGAACCATAGTCGAAGTGGCGATGCTTGGAGGAGGCCTATGTCCAGCAGCGGACGTCTTTCGGCGAAATGATTATGATGATGGAATATTGACACTATAAGATCTTGAACGCGGTTTAGATGTGCTGATCGCGTTCAGTGTAGTTCATTGGTGAAATTCGCCCTTTTTTTCTTGTGTGGGAAATTATCAAATAACTTCTCCCGCTCTGGGCGGATCGGTAGGGCGTGTCACACTCTTACTGACTAAATCCCACCCGTGTTCCTTCAGTGTTCCGTCCCGCGATCCCGGCAGGCATCTGTCCTAGCAGACCCCTTCAGTTGTGCTGACATCTCTTTGAGGCGCGCGTGGAACACAACGCGCCGTCGACCCGGGCCTGGTCCTTATCGGTCAGCGAAAGGTCGGCGAGCTACCCATTGCTCACCGTCCGGAAGCCCGCGCCAACGGTGGCCGGGCATCGGCCTGCGATTCTCGACGGTGAAATTCGCCCTAAGGATGCGTTTACGCGCGATGACTCACGGCGCGTGCGCATTGAAGATAGTGTCAGTAATACATCCCATGTTTATCATTATGTCCCTCTGAAAGATAGCTTCGCGCAGACTGTTTGATAGCCATTAATTTGTTTGAACATGTTGGTTTTAGCAATAATGGAAAAGTTGACAGTTAGTTTACCGTTTCTTATCGATTCAGGTGAAGGTCTAATATGTGTGGTTAAAAAGAATTAAGTAGTTGTTATATTTTTATATCTTTATCACGCCTTTGTTGCATGGGGAAAACTAAATACCGTTTCGCGCCGTCGACCGAAGATTATTTATCTCCGCTGAAGCTGTCGTCTCGTTGGTCAAAACAAATATTAGGGTGAAGTCTCGTCCTGCCGAGGTTGCGAGTTTGTCCGAAAGGGATATCGCGGCCCCAGCACACAAGCAACGGAAGGAACACGGGTGGGTTTTAGTCAGTAAAAGTCTGACACGCCCTCCCGCTCCATCCAGAGCGGGAGAAGTTATTTCATAATTTCACACCCTCAAAACAAAACAAAAAAAAAAAGTGTGAAGTCTCGTAAAAACTTACCCTAACTTGCCGACCCAAATACTCCCGCGTTCAGGTTATTTTGAGCCGTTGTCGTCCTGATAATAAATAATAATAATTAGCCTATAATTTCCCACTGTTGGGACACAGACCTCCTATCTTCGAGAGGGAGTGGGCTGTAATCTACCACGTGGGCCCAGTGCAGATTGGTAGATGTCACATGTCGTCGAATTTTTGATTCTAGGACATGCCGGTTTCAGAGCATTGATGATGAAACTATATACACAAAGTAAAAGTGATAATGAGTCCAGCTCAATATCCTTCTACACGAATGTTCCACAGGCACTTATTGTGGTCGCCAGCACCACTGCAAACTTGAGGTTCTTTATTCAATCCGCAGGTCGGGCAAAGTGTTACTGGGGGTTTCTATCAAGAATATTATCTTAGTAGCAGACCTGAGGCTGAATTTGTGCCCGGATATGTAATAGCAATCGACCCTAAGTAAGACGGTGAAGCTTATACGGGGTGGAGCGACGAGCAGGGTAGCGGTAGCGACTGGATGAGAATTGCCGAGAATCTAATCGAACATAAATTGGACCTAAGTCATAAGTCATTTATTCATTTGTTTAAGAGCGTGCATTCTAAAAGTAGGCAAGTAAGCAGTCGCAAATAGATGGCAAATATTTCGCGGTTTTGATTAATTTGACAATATTACTGTATGGAAATAAGAAATGTGGCTAACTAGCGAACTAGAATATTGATTATGATATGCAATAATTAATATCATAACACCGAATATTTAGTTTTAGATGTAAAAAAGTATTTGGAAACTTTCCAAATGCCTTTTTTACACCAAAAACGGGTACTTACAACATTAAATTCAATGTTATAATTGCAATTCATTATTAATATTCTAGTTCGCGAGTTAGTCAAATTTCTGATTTCCTTATAGTAATATTGCCAAATTAATCAAAACAGGTAAATTTTTGACAGCTATTTGCTGTTGCGAACTTTTAGGATAAACGCTCTTATCACAGTAACGGTTTATAGATAATAAAGAGTTCGTTATATTATGCCAGAGGGCGTACAGATGTTTGAAATTAAATAGGAAGGTACTTAATTATTCAAGCCAGACAAGTCTCAATAATTAAATTAAATTAGCCGGGACGGTTAAAAGACAATTATACAAAATTACTTATTTCATAATACAAATTAATTACTTAATAATAAATAGCAATAGAAATCAATGTCAATAAAAAAGAGAAAAAAGTTGTTGTTACCTAACTGACGAAATGTGGCTGTATTTATTATAGGTACATACCACTTGCCCACCCCTTTGTGGAATACAGTCGTAATGTTAGGTATATTTAAACATAATGATCATGCCTGAAACATGTAGGCAAGTAATTTATTTCAGTAGGCAAACATTTCAAGTTTTATTTGCAGGCCATACATTATACAACGGCTGTAGGTAAACATCGGTGATAATGTTAACATAGTTTTTTACGAAACTGTTATATTGTGACGGTTATTGCCCTCTTAAACATTAATATACAAGCATATTTATAGGTAAGTATAACACCATAAAAGTATATATTTACTTCATGCGTATTTATATTAGTTATGAAATTAATTATGCTGGAAAATGCGATTTCGTCGCGGTTATCCCAAATAAAAAAACCAGTCAAGTGCGTGTCGGACTACGCACAATGAAGGGTTCGTAGTTGGGTTGAATTTATCCCAAATACAAACTTAACTTTGTAGTTGAAAAAGATGTTCTCCTTTACATTCCAACTGCAAATGTAAGTTTGTACGTACAATATTGAGAGATTTTACCATGTGTTTTAAGACTTTAGACTTCTTATAGGTTATCCTGTAATCTATGAGTAGAGAACCATTCTCTGTATTTTTTTTCATAATTTTAGGCTCAGAAGTTTCGGAGATATGAGCATATGTCTTTAAATGTATCTATTCAATTAAAAATTATTGAAACAAAATTTGACATCCTCGCAACAAGCCCTTTCATTTGATATGTCACACGATACAGTTTGCAAATCTTTTCTTTTTAATTTTATTATTCAACATTCATAATCTACATCGTCGCGAATATCAGGGAACCATTTAAAAATATTAATATTATGACGGTACCTTGCCAATTCATTTATGAAAATATTATGTATGTAAGAAAAAATCTACATCTTTTTATAAAATAAGTGATATACATTTTGACACAACAAATAAAGATAAAATAGATCAACCATTTTTCAAATTATCTAGATTAGTAGGTACATACATATTTTATGGGGTTCTGTGTGTGTTAAATGTTTCAACAAAATACCTTGTGATATATTGAAATTAAATAAAAGAAAATTTTAAACTCATTAAAAGTACACTTTGTAAACAAGCATATTACAAATTAGAGGATTATATGCAAGATAAGAATGCTTGGAAACATGCTGGTCCTGTTCCATATGATAATTTAGAATCTACACAAAATCAAACTGGTTGCTAATTTAATTACTGTGATTACTTCCTCACACACTGACTTATTAATTGTAATTTTTTTGAATAATCGTCTACTTTTACAATGTTTCTAAATATGTGAGCACCATGTATCTATCACATAATTAATAATTTATGCGCAAGCGCATACATTGTGTTGTTCACCCGTTCTCTTAAGGCGGCGGGGCAGAATTTATCTGTCGTTGCTTCATTTTTACCTATTGTAGCATAGTAATTTTATTCTAGGTTTATCGTCTTCACATATAATAATTTAACTAATGTACCTATACAAAATATTGTAAAACATTTTAAAAGAGTAACGGTGGATTTTCTTGCCCATTCTTCTCCATACGAAAACTACCTTTTGGAAGGGGCAACTAGTTTTTTTTTTTTTTTAATTTTGACGTTCAAAATTGCCTTTCATGTGCCTAATTGAGATAAATTATTTGACTTTGACTTTGGATATCGTGTTATTAACCGAGTTGTAGGCCAGATAGGCAGTCACTTAATGTAAAATACTGTTATTTAGCTGCACCCGTTAAGACTAAAAGCCGACACCAAAATTGATGACCTTTTTTTTTTTTTTTCAGTATGGGAAATCATCAAATGACTTCTCCCGCTCTGGGCAGAGCGAGAGGGTGTGTCAGACTTTTACTGACTAAAACCCACCCGTGTTCCTTCCGTTGCCTGTGTGCCGGGGCCGCGTTATCCCTTTCGGAAAAACCCCCCCAGCAGGCATTGGTCTGAAAATGATGACCTACTGTCGCAAATTGTTATAGACAAGACGGGTTTTCCCATCGGCAAAAATTACGTTTTTTTTTTTAAACAAAAACACTTTAATTATGCTGGGGCTACATTGTCGCGTTATCGCGAACTTTACTTCGCAAGACGTCGACCGGTGTGCGAGAGAGAGCGCGCGAAGTATCGTTCTATTTGAAATAAATTATTTGACTTTATGTGTACCAAATTTCAACTTAATCGGTACATTAGATGCAGAGCAAATTGGCTATGACAGACGTACGGACAGACAGACAGACACACGAGTGATCCTATAAGGGTTCCGATTTTTCGAGTTTTAGGAAAAACAACTGTAATGCCTACAACTAAGGTTCAGTTTGCGCTACAGCTTCATATTTTTATGACTTTTTCAACATTTTTTATAAAGTATAAAGTTATTTGTTGTTTAAGTTGAAATAACATCAATTGGAAACAAGGATTTGAATAGACCTTACAGCCGTTGGTCCTGCGCCTGATCTCCCGCTGATTGCAGTCCCATCGGCCTATAAGAGAGAACAGAGTGCACCTGTGTTTGCGCACACAGTCTTGTGCTATAATATTTCCTGGGTACCTGGCTTATCTCCGTTGGGACTGGCCACCATGACGACCATCTGTCGGAAGGTATTATCTCTGTAAATATTTTCAGAGTTATTAATATTCTATGTCTGTATGTTTTATTGTTCTCTGTCCATCATCATCTTCCTGCCCATTAGGCGTGTGTAACTCTTTACGGAACCGACTCACTGATCCGAATCATTGAAGTGTTCCAAAATATTGGTTCAGTAACGTTTCAAACGCATCATTTGAATCTGAATCATTACGTTGCCTCCGTGCTCTTTCCGCGCGACGGTCGCTTGAGAGGCGACTGAGTAGCAGTGAGCGAGAGAGAAAGACTGAGACGCTGAGTAACGTTACTTTAGTCAGTACTACTGAACTGAGTGAGCGGGTGACACATTACAATCTATTTAAGTGAGAAAGAGATACCAAATGAGATGTGTATCAGTCATACTCTCAGTTTTTCGTTGTCGTTATCCATTTTTATATCCTTCGAGTCGATGATTCAAATGATCCAACTCAAACATCAATGATTCAGACCATTTCAGTGATTGAATTGTTCCAATCACAAAAATTATACACTGCCCATGTCCCAAGTTACTTGAGGTCAGCACAACACGTTCTCAACTTTTACACATTTTCCACTCTCCCCTGTCAACCGTCATGCTGTCATTCACTCCTTTCTCTTTCCTATAATTCCTCACACAATCCATCCATCTTTTCTTAGGCCTTCCTCTCCCGCTCCATCCATCAACATTTATATTCATTACTCTTTTAGTCACATGCGTTTCCTCTCCTCATCACATGCCCATACCAGGCCAAACGATTTCCTTTCAACTTTTCTGTCACTGGCGCCACTTTTAAACTTCCCCTTCTAAACTCATTTCTTAGTTTATTCATCTCCGCTACATGCAATGAGGCATCCGTGGGTCGCAAGTTGTTCCTGTGACGTGTCAACATTTCATCCATTCTGGGTTCGCTGTCCATTTCTGATATAATAATATGATTAATATAATTCAATTATTGCTACACCAAAAGAAACAGAATAAAACAATCATATCTATAAAATATTTATTTATTTGCAGGTAATAACTATTAACTATTGCGACATGAGTACACAATATCGGTATACTTATGTATCTAATAATATACAATACAATATACAAAAACACAACAATCGTATATTTGGTGTGGTATGGCCGCGAAAAGAGGATTTTTACAAAATAATTGAATATTTTTTAAATGTAGAAGACCACAAATACAAATAATATCATTAATATGTAGATTATTTGTGTATGTTTTTGTCTTATTAAAACATGCTTATTAAGGCTTAAGCTTTGGTTTCCTAAGACAGCCGTGAACGGTCACACAATAATGGCTGTCCAAACACAGTGTTTTTTGACACCTTAATGTCAAAACTGGTGATGTCATTTTCACCAGTTTTTGATGTCATTTTCATGACGGCCGTTATATTATGACGGAACCGCTTTCCTTGTGAACCAAAGCTTCAGTGATGTTCTATCGAATATCTTCTATGAGTACCGTCCTTCTACCTATTACGAGAATTTGGTTTAATTGAAACGTAACAGGTTTTTCTGAACCCCTCTAAAACGCCCCGCGATTCACGAAATACAAATCAACAATAACTTAATATTAAAACTAAATGACGTCATCATCAAATCCTACAAAATATATAAATAAACATTTCACTAATTCTAGTTTGATCTGTTTATTTAAAATTATAAATAACAAAAGGATGCACAGTCAACCACATAATTTCATCATTCTTCTTTAAAACTCCTTACAATATAGCGTGGCAGACTGTATTTGAACAATGTTTTAAAAGTATTACTATTATTGAAACTTATACATTACTGTCAAATAAATCGACATATGTAGCTAATAATATACAATAATAATATTTATATACAAAACTCGTATTTTGTATATTTGGTGCTACGTATGGCCGCGAAATGGTATAAATTGGAATCTATTCCTTTTACTTAGAAATTATTTATATTTAAAGGATTATTGTAATCTTTAAACAAATGTATGTTGGACATACAAGCTTTCAAACGGAAGTATACGTAGTTGTAACTATTAAAATGGCGTCAATGTCGCATTTTAATTAAAAAAATAACTTGTTTTTCTAGATTGACTGTAATTTTCAGCAATACAACTTGGCACAAATTAAATACATTCAAAAACAGTGCTAGTAAAGCAAAATGTTTTAAGTATTGAGGTTTTATAAATATGGCGACAATAATGAGTACGAATAATACAATTCCGATAATTATTTTCCCAAACACATTTTCTAACTTAAATAATATTTACGTATAAATAAAAAATACTGAATTTCTTAGTCTAAACTTTCGTGACTTTAATACATTAATATTTTGATTCAATGATATTCTTTGCTCTTAAGAAATGTTTATAGAAAAAGTACTTTAACACCTACAAAATAAAGCTTATATTAGCTCATCAAAATCATCAATAAGTTCCTTAAAATATCTGTTTCGGTAACATGTTCAAATATCAATGTAAAACTTTGGATCAATGGCATCTAGTGAATTTTAATAATATCACAAAAATATCATTTTTATACACTAAAATAAGTATGTATAAAATACTATAAACTTAGGTAACACATTAAACTTTAAATTTTTCTAAAATTTCTCGGTGGCTTTTTAGTCTGTAGAATTTTGAATGGCTATTTTTTTCTTATTATTATAAATGAGATATTCACTGGATGTAATACATTATAAAATTATAATCAAAATATTAACCATACTTGCAAAATTAATATTTTGAGTTTTAAAATATATTTTTTTATTTAAAAGCATTTTTTTAAGCACACTTTTCCTTAGTTTGTTTAAAAAAAGAGCTACAAAAAGTATTACAATATTTTTTTCGATGATACCACTTCCATTTTGCTGTATTTGTTCATTATTTTGTTTGCAATCCTAAGCCGAATATTTTCACTCAACAACATTGCTCTCAAAGAAATGAACAACACTTTTGTTATCAATGGTAACATATTATAAGTACTGCACAATCGGGTTAAGGTAGGTAAGACGACAGTTGAGAGTCACCTTTAATGCTTTGAGATAAGGAATAATTTTAAATAGTTCATTCAAAAACCACGTAACAAATAAATAACAATTTAAATGAATGTTGATAAAAATGCCTCTAAAATATAAACAAGTCGCGATTATAGATTTTTTGCCGTGGCAATAAGTAGCTTGTAAATAGTGATTTTAAAGCTTCATTCAATTAGTATCAATTAAACGGTACCAAATGTTTTTTTCCATTACGAGCATTTTAAAGTAATTTTGGAATTCAGCTCTTGTACAATCAACACATTTGGCCTATGCATATATAAGCGCTTTAATATTTTTATTAAGAGGGACTAAAGCCTGCGAGGAATTTGAAAAATTGGTATTTGAAGACACTATTGCCGTCGTCTTACCTCAAGTCTGCCCCCGTTGAGTGCGACAAGGACAGCTGCACTTCAGACCGACACATCACAAAAAAAAAATGACGGGATCGAAGTTTCGTATTCCCCTTTTTTCTCCTCGAAAACTGAGCCGATTCAATTAAATTTTACATTAACATTTTAAGAAAGAGTATGTCTAGATACTTATCATTTTCTTTTATTTTAAAAACTTTTAGAATTTGTCTGGTAGTCCTCTAAACACGGCGGTAAAAATGGGGCATTTTTGTAATTTTTGGAGGGTCATTTTTCTTTACCAATAAGTTTCTGAAAAAAAGGAAATATCAGGGACGTGTCTACAGCAGACCTTGAATTTATGAAAAAATAAATGATAGCTCTCTAGAGGCATAGTTCAGGAAGAAAAAAGGGGAATACATTTGTACGGAAAATCGCAGGCCCTGTTCCCTCTTAAAGGATCTTTTGCCTCAGGCGTCGCTTATCGCCACATTCATGTGACGCTTTGCTATCGTAGACATGATTGTCTCGAAAACTAAGTCACGTCCACCAAGCGTATAAGGCACGGCTAAGTCAACGTGTTCAACATGCGTCCGGGATGGCGTGCAAACATAGGCATATTTTGCTCACTGAATTCGGTTCTCGAGGTCAACTCCATAAGCACGTAATCTGTAGTTTCAGCCGAAGTTACGGGTGATTCCTACCCCGTATCGCCTACGGAGAAACAATAGTTAGGAGCCCAACCTAAGAATGAATGACACCACAATTCAACAGTTGTCTCTACTCCCGATGTGTTTGCCTGCCCGAAAAAGTTAATGATTCCGGTGTAAGGTTCAATCCGAAGTTTCGAATTACTTTCAGACGGGCCTTTATCTTCGTTGACAGACTTAGAGAGTTGGCCCCCTGATCGAGGCGTGTGGCTGTGAACCAGTACTTAGAAGTTTTTAATAAACAAATGATCGCATTAATATGGCCGTAGCCCGTAGCTCTACGTTCGAGGAACGCGTACGCATGTCACGAAGGATACCTTACTTCTCTATTAAACATGGTGTAGAAAGACCCATCACATAGCATTACTACATCCAACTAAGTAACACTAAGTAAAAGATATTGCTGGGACGTTTCCGCGGAACAGCGGTTTTTTTCACCAAGTGAAAAAACTTTTGTTGAGAAAACCCGCTGTTGGAGAAAAAAATCTACGAAAAACATTGTTCCGATGGGTGCTTGCAACAGTACAGGGGTCGTGTGTTAAGTTTTAAAATTTAGAATTGATTCGTAAGCTTTAATATCTCCATAACCAGAGGGTTCCCAGACACGGCCCGATACAAAAAAAAAAACACAATGACGGGACGAATGGGTGATTATGGGCTTCTTCAAGCGTCTATTTACACCCGTTATGTAATAAGATGTTTAATATTAAGTCTGCGCATTCCGCTTTTTAGGAGGAGGCGTAGGCGCCTTTTCGTTCGTCGTATTCCGTCGCGCTATAGAGTTGTACAAGAATGATCCTCGCGGCGCCCAGACGGTGTCGTAGTTGTGTCTGGGAGGGAGTGGGTTCGCGTCCCCATTGTTGTTAGTGTCGCTCTCAAGGTCCATACTTCGGTGGGCGTATTTCTTTGGTAGTGGGGGAGGTTCCTCTTCTTCTTGATTAGAGTCTGTTGTTCCTGGGGTTTGGAAAATAAGGTTATGGTAGATATTGGTTGACTTCGAGTTTCGGAAAGGCTTATCTTTATCAAAACGTTGCATAAAGTTGAAGAGCCTCTCCGAAAGTCGAGCGATTTAAATCGCAGCAGCTCAGTTTTGACGGAACATTCACTGATTACTTTTTCAAAAACTGTAGGTCTCTCTACTGATTTCTGATTAAATAATGCGTCATGTTTTTTTCCATAATGTTTAGTATATCTTCACGCAGTGAAGACAGAATATACATTATGGCAACAAAACATAGACGAATGGCTGAGAAGCCAGAGACCGTCATTCCAGTTTTGTTTTTTGCCATAATGTATATTCTGTCTTCACTGTGTGAAGACATAATAAACATTATGGCAACAAAACATAGAAGAATGACTGAGAAGCCAGAGACCGTCATTCCGGTTTTGTTTTTTGCCATAATGTATATTCTGTCTTCACTGTGTGAAGACATAATAAACATTATGGCAACAAAACATAGAAGAATGACTAAGAAGCCAGAGACCGTCATTCCGGTTTTGTTTTTTGCCATAATGTATATTATGTCTTCACTGTGTGAAGACATAATATACATTATGGCAACAAAACATAGACGAATGGCTGAGAAGCCAGAGACCGTCATTCCAGTTTTGTTTTTTGCCATAATGTATATTATGTCTTCACTGTGTGAAGACATAATAAACATTATGGCAACAAAACATAGAAGAATGACTGAGAAGCCAGAGATAGTGATTCCGGTTTACCTAAAAACGAATCTAAAGAAAAGACAGATCAAGTATCACAGCTCTAAATACGGCTTTTACATAATTAATTCTACATAGATTATGTACTACATTCTAAATAGAACAGGAAGTTCTACTTAAGAGCGTTTATTATGAAAGTGGGCAACGTCGCAAGTAGATGTCAAATATTCCGCTGTTTTGATTAATTTGGCATTATTATTATATGGAAATAAGAAATTTGGCTAACTAGCGAACTCAAACTGCCTAGCCTTTTCCCAACTATGTTGGGGTCGGCTTCCAGTTTAACCGGATGCAGCATAATACCAGTCATTTACATGGAGCGATTGTCTATCTGACCTCCACAACCCAGTAACTGGGTAATACGATACCCCTTGGTAAGACTGGTGTCAGACTTTCGGGCTTCTGACGACTCGTAACGACTGTCAAAGATCCACGAATGACAGCCGGGACCAACGGCTTAACGTGCTTTCCGAGGCACGGAGGATTCTAGGTATTTAAATGAGATTGTCACCCATCCACTGACCAACCCCGACAAGCGTAGCTTAACCTGATGGATCGACCAGTGCGGCTGTTGTTACTTAGCCACGAGCTTCTCGCCTCCTTGCGACTTTGCCATCTTTAAGGATAAACGCTCAAGTAATTATTAAAGTCGGGCTGTCGAGAGAATGCGTTCTTTTTTAGTTATCGAATATGTGTTTTGCCAATTTATTCCTTATTACTACTAGAAACTGTTCAACTGACAGGTATCTGGAACGCATCCTCTCGACGGCCGGACTGTAGGGATATGTTACCCTCCTTTTAGGGCAGTTAGGTAAAAACAACAGAATTAAAAATATAATGGAAATTAATTACTACACAATAAGAGCTTTCACTAAGTCACAATACGGTTGATGACATTAAATTTTTTTTTAGCCCGTCTTTGAGATTATAAAAAAATATTGGAAACGTATTTTTTTTTTACGTAATCTAAGGATTACGGCGATACATTGAGGTAAATTGTGCCATGACATCACGAGTATGTAGATTTTATACATACTAGTGATGTAGCGACCCTCACTCCCCAACTTTGTTATCTAAGTAATTTTTTATTAAAATGATAAAAAAAAAATCCTTGTCTAATATGTTTTTATTATCTGACTGACGGACTAATTAGTTTTTTTTTTTTTTTTACCCAGGCATTATCCCTGTTATCTTGCATGTGTACTATTTTGTACTTACGACTGCTAAGCGAAGTAGTGTAGTGAAGATACCCTGTTCATTCTATGATAATATACCCTTTATTTCATAAGTTTCAACGCAAAACTGTCAAAAAGTAAAATATTCCTGAAAAAGATGCAATGCTACATAGTAAGCATTTAGCATGTTTGTTAAATATGTTAGAAAATCATCATAAAATCAACAGAGGAAAGCGAAAGCTCATATCATAGAAAAATAAATAATACTTTGTATAGAAGCGATAAGGCGTTTTATACGTCTGAAGCTGTAGGCTAGTAACTAGTCTGGATTTTACCCGGAACAAACTTGATTAACGGCAGAACTCAATAACCTATTTTCAGTTTTCTATTTACTATGACATTTATTTAATTATTGACTACTAGATACTTCTTCACATTGAAAAATAAAATGTTAAAATTATTTTCCAATTTAATAATTTTGTAATATTTATTGTTATTCAGCGTGGTATTTTGATCATCATCATCATTTCAGCAAGCCAAAACTGGTGATAGATAGGTTATTGGCTTCGGCCGTTAGAGCATCAAAGGCCCAGTAGTTTTAGGGTATTAATGCAATTTTGAACGGCACACTAATTGCGAAACTAATTAAAACTAAAATAATAAAATTAAAATTAATAAAACAATTGGAATGTTCTTTTTGTTATTGACAATTCAACAATATCCATTGCGTTATTTTTTCTTTCGAGCAGACGAATTTTTCAAACATACAAAGCAATGGATCTTATTGTACTGTCAAAATGAAAATGGATTGTCATGTTGAGTGTTTTAAGCCGTGTTCCGAGGGTTTTGTTTTTACAGTGTAGTGAGAGGATCGCTTCTATACGAAATATTCTTAATAAAAAAAAAAACATTTATTAAAGGTAGGTAAATAATAAAACACTCACCCATAGAGTCTCGATTCGAGGGTGGTGCGGAAGAGGTGATGAGACTAGTTCGTTGAGACAGACGCCTTTCGCGCTCGACCTCGGCGCGTAGTGGTCGTTCAGTCACCAGCTGATAAGCGAATGCCAAACTATACACTTGAATTTAGAACCTTAGATTTGTGGTCAACTATCTACTTCAGTTGTATGTATTCAAAGTAGATTTTTGAGTGATCGAAAAGGTCCTAAATAAATATCGTTGCAATGGAATTTGAACTTTGTCGGTTAAGACTTATGACTGACTTATGAGTATTTGTGGTTCCAACGCTTGATAATATTCTAAGATTCTGAATTCAAGTTTAGTGTTTTATGTCACACTGTATAGTGTACGGGGTCAAGAACAGGGATTTTCGAAGTTTTAAAAGACAAAATCACAGAAATGGCCGTCTTTTAATAATGTTACATGGGCGACCATACATCTTTATTGTTATTTGCAAAGGTTTACTCGCTAGTCTGATGTACCGGCTAAGTTATATAAATTACAAATTCGTGTAAGTTTTCAGTACCTATAATTAATCATTCCCAAAAGAGGTTTGCAGTAATTATTGCCCTTCGTTTGGTGCAGTTTATTAAAAAGGATAAGTGCATAAACGTCTACTACTGAAGATGATATTTATAAAATGTAGAAAAAATATCTACAGTAGGTATACCAATAATTGTCCGTTATAAAAAATTCATTTAGATAATCCGTTTTTACTAAGCCATAAAGCAAAGCAAAATTAGCATATTTCTTATTATTAATGTGTTAATTTAACTGTTTACTTCATTTCTCAGAAACTATTCAATAATACGGCTGCGTCGAAATATATATATATATCAAAAATATTAGTTTGAATGCGTCAATAACTGCGAGGTGAATCAATTCAAAAAAAATCGTCTAAACAGATAAAAGACCTCTGTGGTAACAACCCAATCTATTTATAAATATTTCGCAATTTAGTTTCCAAACATGTCTCTTTTTGGAAAAATGACTTTAATACCCACAAATAAAGTTAATTCTGCGAAATAATAAAAAAAAAAAATCTTTCTGATATCAACTTCATACAGCAATAAAAATTCATATTTAAGGTGGCTCCTCAAAGTTAGCCCGCGAAATTCAAATATTCTTACGTTTTTCTAAATATGCAGGTCAGTTTCAGGTTATATCTTGATCAAAATATGATTTGCGACCCAAATATGTATTTTCATAATTATTATCATTAGAATCATGAATACACTTCTCTTTTCTTTCTCTAATTGGTCTCAAATGTCATGATTTCATGAAAAAGTCATTCAATAGACCAATTTCTAACTTAGAAAGTTGTATAATACTTATTTGATGACTATACAACCTAACACTGACCTGCAAATTGCAAAAAACGTAAGAAAATTTGAATTTCACGGGCCACCTTTGCGGGATCCGCCTTAAATATCAACTTTTATTGCAGTGTAAATGAAGTTGATATCAGAAAGATTTTTATTTAAATTGTAGCGCAGAATTTGAATTTCGCGGGCTATCTTAACGCATCCATCCTAACCATAGTGTTTTATCTGCCTGTTGAACAAAAGTTAGATACATTTTGTGTTACCATGTTTTAAGCTTAAACGCATTGAATACAATGCAATCAAAATAAGCATAGAATTGCCTTATTACCCACATTCTATTAACCCTTTTTTTCGTGGGGGCACTTGCCTCCTCATGGATACACTTAACCTGGGGAAAACGAATTGTTGAATTAATTTATTTTATTGGAACTTGACTAAGACGAAAATATGAAGCGACATTTTAGGCCAATGAGCAAATAAGACTGCAGAACATGTATTTCTCGACATAGAATCAATCTGCCTAGCCTTTTACCAACTATGTTGGGGTCGGCTTCCAGTCTAACCGGATGCAGCTAAATACCAGTATTTTACATGGAGCGACTGCCTATCTGACCTCCACAAACCAGTAACTGGGTAATATGGTAAAACTGGTTGTCAGACTTTCGGGCTTCTGACGACCCGTAACGACTGTCAAAGATCCACGAAATGACAGCCGGGACCAACGGCTTAACTTGCTTTCCGAGGCACGGAAGAGTTTCGGCATGTAAAGATGGTCACCCATTCACGGACCAACCCCGGCAAGAGTAGCTTCACCTGATGGATCGACCTGTGCGGCTTTTATTACTTTGAGCACCTCTTTTCTCGGCATTGAATAATAAAAATTATTATCAGCTGCAGCTTCTCAGAGCACTATAAAGTGCCGCCATGACGCCTGAGAAGCCGTTGATAAATCTGCACTTTATATCACTAATAATAAGGTGCATTATTCGTCATTTCTGTGATCCTATTTTGTTTAAGCTGCGGCGAACAAGCAATATAAGCTTAATTTTAAGTGTTAAGAGTATATAATACCTCAAATTGCTTAGCATGATCATCCGTTATGTTATATCGCAAATACTGCAGCATTAATTTTGACATAAATATATTATGGATTAATGTTAAAAAACGTGATTCCATAAAAAATTCTCGCTAGAAGAAAAAAAACCATAGTTACCTCGAAACCGAAAAAAAAAACAACTGGTATTAAAAAATACTTCAAATTAGATCATGAAACTGAACTAACTATAAAACAGTTACTATGTTTTTTTAACATTATTTTCACCGTAAAAAGAAATTACCCAAACTATCGGCGCCTAGGAGCCTCCCCGCCGATCAGTCTCGCTCTCACTCAGTCCGCAAGCAGTAGTGTGCGAGCGAGATAGAGACTGAATTTGAGTTGAGGTATTATGGACTCCACAGAGAAGCCACATTTTCTTGTTTTTGTTTTTATAATTATGATATGGCGAAAAGTCAATCCTATTCTTATTTTGATCACATTGAACACAATAGTAATATCATTTCACTTTGCTGCATTAGGCTTTGGTGAGGTTGTTAGAGGTTAGAGTCAAAAATCTAGCAGAAAATTCGTTTCAGGTTTTTTTTTATATTCTTCTGTATTCTTTTTGTGTCAAAAATAAATATTTTATATTTTGTTATTCATCAAAATTAACAGTGGCCAAGCCAATCAGGTTAACTTCCATTAGACACAATTTTCGTTAAATAACTCACATTCAACACTCAGAAATGTATATCATATGGACTGACCTTAGAAATGTGCCTCACCTCTTGCCTCAACTCCCTCAAAGGGGACGCGGAAGGCGTGTCTGTTTGTGTGTTGATGCTGGTGATGCTGTTGTTGTTGTTGTTGTTGTTGTTGGAGTTGTTGAGTGTGGTTGTTGAGCTGTTGTTAATGGAGCCGTTCGGGGTTGAATGGGAGGTGTACCATTGACTTCCGCTGGCTTGGGTGCCGACTTCGCTCTGTTGAATAAACAATTACATAGTTTTAATTTAGGTATTTGGAAGCAACACGACTTATTAAACTTTTGCTCAATATGATAACATTATACAAGGTGTTTTGTTTTGTCTCCCATAAATCTAGGGTATGAACGCGGTATCACGGTCTCACCGTGTGGTGCCGGACGTAAAGAATAGTACCATCCCATTTATTCCTGTGAGTGTCGTAAAACTAAGGGAGTCACTAGAGAATGGGCAGCAGCGTTTTCTACGCATTTTAACGCCATACTGCGATCGCCATCCCGCCTGCCAAGCGTGGCGATTATGGCGAACCCCCCCATTTGAGGGAGGCCTATGTACAGCAGTGGACGTCTGACGGGTGAAATGATAATGATGATGAGTGAGACCATATCAAAGAATCAACTGGCATTTTCTTTTTTTTTTCGTTTTTCATTCAAAATAATTCGACAAAATCACGATTATTTAATTCAAAAACCCTTAGGTGAAATATACCTCGCCCGCGCCATGCCTCTTGTGTTTGTTCCGCGCCACGTCGTTTTAATACATTTGGTATGAAATATAAAACGGGCGGCGCAACTCCCGCGCCAGTTTGTCGCCACGCCCGCGCCTAAATTGCGGAGTGCGCTTTCTGTACTATTCAGTGTCCAGGCCCTTATACCTCCCTCGTTGTTGTAGTGGTCGCAAGCGCGATTTTTTTTTAATGCGACGTAATGTGTTTCAACACATTATTATTATTATTATAAGCCTGTGTCGTCCCACTGCAGGGCAAAGGCCTCCCTTCCCTCTTTCCACTTTTACCGGTCTACTGCGATTGTGGGCCAATCCTTTGAGAAGGAGTCCAGCTCATCCCGCCATCTCTTTCTGGGCCTGCCGCGTAGTCGTTTCCTGTTATTTGGGATACACTGAGTGGTGATTTTTGCATATTGTTGCTCCGACATGCGACAGATGTGGCCAGCCCAGTTCCACTTTAGTCCAGTAACTGTGCGGCCAGCATCCGCTATTTGTGTTTTGGAACGAAGTATAGAATTCCTAATGCGGTCTGTGAGTTTGACACCTAGTATGGTTCGCTCCATAGCCCGTTGGCAGACCCCAAGTGCGGACTTTTGACGCTTTGTAAGAGACCATGTTTGCGCTCCGTAGGTGAGGGTGGGAAGAATGCACATGTCCATGAGCTTTCGTTTTAGTGAAAGCGGGAGTGGTCCTTTCATGAGATGTTTCATCGACCAATAGTTCTTCCAGGCGTTTTCTATGCGTCGAGCGACTTCTTTGTCCTGTCTCGCCTGGAAGGATACTATTTGGCCGAGGTAAATATACTCATGGACATACTCGACCTCCACACCCCCGATTTCTACGTTGCGTTCGGTCGTCAACTTTTTTTCGACATGTTCATCTTAAGTCCGACCTGAAGACTGGCGTGGCTCAGTTGTTCGAGCATTTGGCTTAGTTCAGCTGCTGAAGATGAAAAGAGGACAATGTCGTCGGCGAAACGTAGATTGGTCAATCTCCTTTCTCCGACGACAATACCCTTGTCCCGCCAGTGAGGATTTAATATTTGGAAAACCTCTTCCAGCGTAGCTGTGAAGAGTTTGGGAGATAGCGGGTCGCCATGCTTGACTCCTCGTTGAATTGGAAAGGATGGCCCGACGGTATTTATGCGGATGGCTGCTGTACTATTGTGATATATTCTTTGTAACAGGTGTATATAAGTGGGTTCTATTTCGTGTTTTCTGAGTGCCGACAATATGGTTTCATGCGTTAACACATTATGTCACATTTTTTTTTTTTAATTATAAGACGTACCTTTCTCAAATTCCTTTTATTCCTTCTACCGGGTGAATTTTGTAGCGTTGCGAAGCGATTCACTACTCCAGTACTACTATTTCTGACAACATAAATAATATATCATTGATATTAATGTTAAAAATAATAATGGTAAAGTCAATCAAAATTTGTTACTAAGAGAGCTTTACCTTGCCAGAGGGTTAATCGCAGCATTGAAGCTGAAGAACCGGCCCTTGGTCGAAGAAGTTCTGAAATTATATAATTTTAAACAAAAAAACGAGCGAGCGTTACAGTAGTCGGATGTGTAACATCTGATCTGATTAGATCTTGGTTAACAGTACCAACCTCTCGGAAAATGAGTTGGTACTCTGACGGACAACTCTAGCACCTGCCGCGCTCACTGCAAATAGCACGCGGTTCCCCACAGATTGCAGGAAAGCGAGAGGAAAGATGTTACACATAAAAAATGCAGCCGCTTTTGAAAGATCTTCATCTCGTGAGAAAAATGGTCTTCTACTGTAAGTTACTGAGGTACAAAATATGTATGGAACTAATATTTAGGTTTTTTATACGAGTTATGCCATTTTTCACTAATACTAGGCCACACCTAAATGTAATGCCTAAATAAAAGCGCACTGTTGAATTTTCGACGCTCGGCTTAGCCCCGAGAGTTCAAAATCCTCGTAATGATATTAGCTGATGCCGTGATTAAAATATAAGTCATTCAATTTGATTTTTAGCGGGGCTGATTATATTGGTTACAAAAGTACGACCGAAGCGTCACATTACGAACAGAAGCCCAATTCTCGTATTAAAAAAATGTTGTAATTCAATTCGCAATCTGATCTCAGCTACAAGCAATGCCAAAAACTTGTCAAAAATATAGGAAAATTTTATGTTATTTTAACAGATTGAGACTAAGATTAGACTGCGATCGTTCTTAAAAATACGGAAATTGTCTTAATATAGCCCAAAAGTCAAGCGGGGTTACATATTATATGAAAACGAAACGAATAAATATATGCGTACTTACTCAGCGCCAGTTGATATATCAGATATTCTGTTATTAGAAGAGTTAGTGGATTCTATGTGGAAACTGTCGCGGAACGTGTGCATGCGCAGCTGAACCTCGGGCGAGCCCACTTCTATGTCACAGTTCTGTAAAGAAATCAATTATAATGTTGTTTAGGAAAATATTCTCTTAACATTTTTGTTCAGTTATTTAAACACGAAAAATTTTCTGTGTTTGGGTAGTCATTATCAGGGCTAAGCTAAGCTGCCATGTCTACGCTGCGGGAGGCCATTAATTAGTCCGCGGATGAGGGGGGATGAGCGTTGTTCCTTATATATTATTTAGTTTTAGTTATAGTGCTACAATGATCCTCGACCTCTGGAGTTTGTTTCGGCCTTTCTTCTCAGAGTAGTCAGAAACGCCGAACTCACTAGCTTATTTTAATATACACCGTGACATTTTTGTCGGTTTACAAAGGGCCACTCAATGTTACCGACATAATTTACCTCTAGGAGCAATAAAAAAATGTTACAGTAGGGCAAATTCGTAAAACCGATCACCATCTGAACTGAGTGCACCTTCAAAATCACCAATATTTATTACTGCTTCAGGTGAAAATGATCCTTACGCAAACGCAATAACTTGTGAAGTCATATAACCAAATATATTCGGGATATTGAAATGAATGAATGCAAGTTTTCAAATTTATGCTACATCTGAGTTGTTTCGTACTGTACAATATATCTTTTTTTTTTTATGAATGTTGAGTATGTAGTGTTACAAAAGCAGCCCACTTCATGCATCCAACGAGGATGCATGAAGTGGGCTGCTTTTGTAACACGACTAAAATGTCACGGTGTATACGTATATATGACGTGTAAAAGTGATTCCGGCATCCTATTTACAGACCACCTCAATGACATTGACAGGAGAGCGTTTTTTGGTAAACAAATGAGAAACCGTCATGGAAATTGTATAAACAAGATGGCGGCGTTAGTTCTAATTTTGGCCAAAGACCAAAGATCCTAGTATCGTTATATAATTCTTTAATATTCTTTGGCCTGAGTGTCATTTGACAGAGAAGAGCGCCAGCAACGCTTACTCAAGTTCTTTGTAGGCAACACGACCAGTCAAGTTATAGTTATATTTTACCTTCCGTCCGTATCGCTGATGCACGTGTTGCTGCACTCCCCGGAAGCAGCGCAACAAGTGCGCGTGCAACTCTTCCACCTCCGACGGAGCGCGGTTGCCGTGCACGTCCAGACCTGACGAAATATTTCAATCCAGTTAAAAGATTTAAGAAAATGTATGTAAATATCAAACCCCTACTATGCATATGGACGTACCCGTCCCACAACTAAAGCAGAGTAAAAGGAACAAGTTTATTGTGCACAAGTACAAATGAGCATTCACAAGAATTTTTATTTTTGCCGATAAAGTCCCGCGCCTTTGTGACGTTTTTGACGGTCCAGCCCCGCGGTTTGACATTGAAACGCGCGCCACGTCACTTTCGACATTTTTCAAAGAATTTCGTTATATCATATAACTTTTGAATTATATTATCATTGAATGTGGCATGATACCCCATAGGTGCATAAGAGAAGACGCTCCAAATGCACCTATGCGATGTATAAGTATGGGATCTAAGCCGCGTGACTCACTGTCGCCGATTCCGTGACGTAAAAAAAATGTAATTTTAATTAGTCCGTCAGTCAGATAATAAAAAAATATTAGACACGTATTTTTTACTTTATTAATACAAAATTACTTAGATAAAACGCATTTTAGGTTGGGGAGTGGGGGTCACTACGTCACTAGTATGTATAGAATCTACATACTCGTGACGACATGGCACATTTTAAGCCAATGTATTGCCGTAATATTTAGATTACGTAAAAAAATAAAAAATACGTGTCCAATATTTTTATAATCTCAAAGACGGACAAAAAAAAAAATTTTGTCACCCCTATTGGCAAACTGTCTCCGATTCGGTGACACCGGGCCTCAAAGGTACTGAAACTGCTAAGCTAGGGCTTGTATTTTAGGAGTAAGTCCTCAAGTACCCTGTCTAGGAGCGAGATAAGATTATGTTAGGACGACTAATGAAAGTATACATTGAGATACGGGCAGGAGACTTATGATAATTATGGGTGTACAAACAACGAAACAATATTTACAATGGAACAGAAGAGAGAGCGTTTAAATGGCTGCATGGAAAGACATCCATGAACAAACCACTATTTAATTTTAGAATCACACTGTCGTCTATTCTCGTGTATCACTAATTCTTCAATATCGTTTTTTAATTCAAACTCAAAGCATTTATTTCAAATAAACCAAGGCACTTTTGAATTGTCAAGGCGTCGGTCAGTCAGTAATAAGAAGCTAGTTGCCCATTCCACCGCGTAGTAGGTTCCTATCGAGAAGAAAGGGCAAGAATCTCCACGGACACTCTTTTAAATCAAAATATTCTTACAAAATATTGGTTACATTATTCATGTTGTAATTATACATGTGAGAACAATGTAGAGAGACGTGCATGTCGGCGCATCAGCGTCGTCGTTGCCAGAGTCACACATATTGGTTTGTACCAATATATCACACAAATACACAGCAATAGGAAATAGCAGGAAAATATTTAAGAGAGTACAAAGAAAATACCTTACTTCAACTTAGGGTGTTTATTCCATGAGCAGCTCACAAAGAATGTCTTTCCATTCATATTACAACAGTATTTATACACAAAATTACCGCCAAACTTTGCCGCCAAATTTTAGCGCGAAACTTTACCGCCAGAAACAATTTACATAAATCAAGCGGATATATGAGTCAAATTATGTCCTTTAATAATATAAACTCTAAAGGAAATTACATTTTAAATAATTCAAGCGGATATCAAGATAAATCCATAATAATATTAACTCTATACAATGTTAAATAATTCAAGCGGATGTCAAGATAAATCCTTAATACCAACATAGAAACTTAAAATAAAGTCAACCGGAAACACAATATTTTAAATAAATCAAAAGGAAGTAGGTAACATAATATAAACTTATAAATTCGACCGGAAACCACAATATTTTAAATAAATATCATGGCAGTCAGATCAAGTGCAAAATAATCAAAACAAGCTTGACATTAATATCAAATAATGGTTTGGCGCCCATACGGCCATTCTGATCCAGCGCGCTCTCTGCGCTGTAAAACGTTATAGATCACGGCAACGGCATCGACCTCGGGCTTAGCCAAAAATACACGGCATCACCCGCCTTGGATCTAGCCATATCACATGACATCACCCGCCTGGGATATAGCCCCCTAGCACGGCATCACCCGCCTTGGATCTAGCCATATTACATGGCATCACCCGCCTAGGATATAGCCCCCTAACACGGCATCACCCGCCTTGGATCTAGCCATATTTCATGGCATCACCCGCCTGGGATATAGCCCTAAGACCAGGAAAAAGGATACACATGGTGGCCAGCCAGTGTAATAGGGAGGAAGGTGGAGTAGCTAAGATATAATTTACAAATCATCCGCCCATACGGTTGGTTCATTATCATTGTCATCCATAAATGGATCATTTTGAGCCAGAGGTGCTGGTCTCAAAAAATCATGACTAGCGATCTTTTACGGAACATCCCCTTAAATTGACATGCTTTACTTTGTAGCGATTATTAGGCAATACTTCTAAAACTTCCATAGGACCTTCATATTTAGGACCAAGTTTAGTCGTATGTCTTTCATGCTTATGCATTAAGACAAAATCCCCCTTTTCAAAAGGCTTGATTTGAGCTTTACCTTTGTCAAATCTTAACTTGTCCCGAAATGATCGCTCGTCCATCCTTAATTTACATAATGATCTAACAGTATTAAGATCTTCAATTGGTTCATCATTATCGATTTGTAAGAGCTTAATACCCGGTGGCGAACATTTTTTCCCAAACAACAACTCAATGGGAGATCTTCCCGTACTTTTAGAAACGGTAGAATTAATAGCCAACTGTAAATCTCGAATAGCAGTATGCCACTGTTTATTAAGCTCTATAACTGACATATTATCTTTGATGATTTTCATAATACGTTCTACCTGACCGTTTGCCCGACTAGCACCTTTAGCTACTACGTGGTGTTGAATACCGAAACGATTACAAAAATTCTTGAAATCAGATGATGTCATACTTTTGTCCTGATCTGTTATGAGCCTATTTGGAGTGCCGAAAATAGAAATTACTTCTTGCAAACAAGATATGGCTGTATCAGCGGTTCGATCATTGGTATAAATTAAATGAGTATATTTTGTAAAGGCATCAATAAATACAAAGGCATATTCAGCGTTATTACGTTTACCGTTCATACGTCCAGTTATGTCGGCATGTACGGTGTGAAAGGGAACTGCAATTTTATCTATAGGATTTAGGGTAACTTGTTTAGCACCCGACATACCTTTGCGAATTCTACAACTAACACAATTTTCAGTAAACCTTCGAACTAATTTTGACATATGGGGAAACCAATATTGCTCTCTTAATTTAGCTAGAACCTTTTCCCAATTGAAGTGTTGAAGATTATCATGATAGTAAGAAATCAGATTCCATCTATAATTACATGGCACAATAATAAGTTTACGAGTTTTATTTTCTATTTGAACTTTACGTCTAAGCAATTTATCTTGCGATATGACATAAGTATCCGCAATGTCTTTTGGGATAGTATCGGAATTAAGTTGTTCAATTAGGTTTTTAAGAACTGTATCACGTTTTTGTTCTATTAGGAGCCAGTTATGATCAAGCGTAGAGGCATTTACTGAAAATTGCAACGAAATATTATCTTTTGGAATTTTATAGGGGCTTGCTACGGGATTTCGACTAAAAAAATCGGCATGAGAAAGCCTGTCACCTTTCCTATACTCAATATCAAATTGAAAAGTTTGCATTTAACTCCCGAAAGTCAATGGGACTACTAAAAGGGGATGAGTTGTCTCGGATTATACCGTTTTGTTTAAGATCGTTTAAAATGTCTTGTGACTTTTTCGCGTTCCATTGGCGACAATCTGTAGGGTCTACGTTGAACAATTTTATCTTAATTCTTTAGTCTAATAGTCAATTGACCAGTTTTTACCTCAGAAACTTTATTACCAGAAGTGAAATTGTCTTTAAATTTGTTTAAAATTAAATGTAATTTTTCTAATATGGTAGGGTCAGCAAGGTCGGTATTTAGTTTTATTTCCGACTCTGCTAAAGAACATTCATTAATAATAATATTTCTCGAGACAGTCATATTTTTATCTATTAATGTGATAGTAAGACCCGGAATTTGCACTAAATCATAGCCAACTGAAATATTAAACTGGGTTTGTTGATCTTCGACAACAAATAGTTCTAATTCTACACTAACTTGATCGATCTCGACAATAGCCGAGATACTCTGGGTACACATGACATTCACGCCGCCTATTCCCTTGAAAACTGTATTGACAGTCTTCCTTTTACCCGGAATCGAACCAGAAATGCGTTTACGTACTAACGAACAATCTGCGCCGGAATCAAATAGGCAAGGATACGAATTAGCTCCAATTTTGACGGTAGTCGTGCAACGATTTATAGGACCACAAAAATTTACTTAGATTTATTTGGATTTTAGATCGGTTGACTTCGATCTTTCGTCATTTTGCTTACGGAAACAAGTTTTCTCTAAATGACCCTTTTTATGGCAATAGTTACATTCAATGAACTTACGGTTTTCTGGCGTAACCTGAGAGGCTGATTTTGCGGAAATATTAGAGTCTGTATTTTGTGTTGTTTTTTCCTTACAGTCACGAGCTCGGTGACCAGGTTTTATACATTTGAAACACATTGGCGACTGACTTAATAACGACTCATGGGTTTCCAAAAGCCGGGGTTTTTTGTTGAGATGATTTTTGTCAGTACTGTCATTTTTCGGTCGGTCACGCTTACGAAAAGTTTTCAGAACGGAAACTAATTTGGGCAAAGAGTCAGGCGTATTACGTAACAATTCACATTTCACAAAATCAGGGTAGATACCAGTGATAAGAGCATCAATTACCTCGGTGTCCGCAGCTTCGGGCCGCACTCTCTTGAACAGCGTCCATCCCGTGGTTGCGTAGTCCGCGTAGCTGCTCGCCTGCTCCGACGTGTAGTCGCGCCACCGCTGGACGTCGTCAGCATACCGGAACTCTTCGCCGAACGTCTGGATCAGGTCTTGCTTAACTTGCTCCCACGTGGTGGATTGAAGGGACCACGTATCAGCCCAAGTCTTCGCTCTTCCTTTCAGCTGCAGTATTGCCTTCATGCGAGCTTCATGCGGTGATATGCCAATAGTTGTAATGGTTTGGTCAACATTGACACACCAGTCCCTGATGTCATGTGAGCGCACATCGGGATCGAATGGCGGTAGGTAGAAATTGCCGCGATCCCGTGAAGGCGCTGGAGTAGCAGACAGCGCTGCGGCCACGGCGCTTGATGTGGCTTGCTTCGTGATTGATGTCACCAGACTCATCACTTGCTCCATCGAGAAAGTTGGGTCTGGCTGGGCGGTCGGCACTGGTTTGCGGACCCGGAATCCAGAAGACCTCAGTAGGGGCGAGGTGGATCCCACCGCTGCTGTCGGCGCATCAGCGTCGTCGTTGCCAGAGTCACACATATTGGTTTGTACCAATATATCACACAAATACACAGCAATAGGAAATAGCAGGAAAATATTTAAGAGAGTACAAAGAAAATACCTTACTTCAACTTAGGGTGTTTATTCCATGAGCAGCTCACAAAGAATGTCTTTCCATTCATATTACAACAGTATTTATACACAAAATTACCGCCAAACTTTGCCGCCAAATTTTAGCGCGAAACTTTACCGCCAGAAACAATTTACATAAATCAAGCGGATATATGAGTCAAATTATGTCCTTTAATAATATAAACTCTAAAGGAAATTACATTTTAAATAATTCAAGCGGATATCAAGATAAATCCATAATAATATTAACTCTATACAATGTTAAATAATTCAAGCGGATGTCAAGATAAATCCTTAATACCAACATAGAAACTTAAAATAAAGTCAACCGGAAACACAATATTTTAAATAAATCAAAAGGAAGTAGGTAACATAATATAAACTTATAAATTCGACCGGAAACCACAATATTTTAAATAAATATCATGGCAGTCAGATCAAGTGCAAAATAATCAAAACAAGCTTGACATTAATATCAAATAATGGTTTGGCGCCCATATGCACGTTAAAAGCGTTCGTGATAAAGCAAAAACAATGCAAAAATTAAAATAAATTCAAATAAGCCGTGGCAGCTAAGAGATGACCAGTCCCCACTGCCGGCGCCCGTTCACAAACATGACGCATGCATCAGCACCATTTAGCTCAACCATTTTGAAGGGAAATTAATGATCCAACACACACGCCACCACCATCGAGACATTTGAGTGAGCATGACATACTCTCAGCCGCAAGGGCACATTCAAGTCAATGAAAGACGTACCCAGTAAATGGTAGCTTTAAAGTAGGTACATAGTGCTCACACATGTGCATTATTATTATTAATTCAAAAATCAATCTGCCTAGGCTTTTCCCAACTATGTTGGGGTCGACTTCCAGTTTAACCGGATGCAGCTGAATACCAGTATTTTACATGCAGCGACTGCCTATCTGACCTACACAACCCAGTTACTGGATAACACAATTAATTATTATTATTAATTATGGGATACTCTAAAATATTCATATACTAAGTTTAAACGTCTCTATATATTTATAAACTGAAGGGTAATATTTACAAGTGGGTCCATAACAACTTATGACTAAATAAAAATAGCAAAATTATATATTATATTCTAATTTAACTAAAACTATTCAAAAACTAAAATATAGCATCGTAAAATTCATCCGCATCGCTGTCGACTGGTAATGTACCCAAGAGACTGGCCGCATTGCCACGTTGTATGGCAATGCTTAGCCTCTGCCCAAAGTAAAAACCAGCTCTTGGGTCACGGGAAGTGTCAAATAGCCGTTTTGAAATTTCATTAAACAGGCCATGAGTACTCGGACCCCACGGCCCGAGGGTTTCGACCCCAAACGGCTCGAAAATATAATTACCTGTAAGGTTATTATACTTACGCCGCTTGAGGTTTTCTGCAGCCGCAGCAGCAGCACCAGCACAGCACGCCGAGCCAGGAAGATGGGATGGCGCAAGAGTGTCGACACAGGTTGCATCCCACACTAAAGGCCTACCCACCTTCCATGGAGATAAAGACATGCCGTCCGGTCTCTTGCCATCGTCGCGTGCCAAGCCATTGGGTTCTAATATAGCTGGAACGCCGGCGGTGACAAGAGCTCGTCGGATGATGTCGTTAATGTTCGCGTGCCGCGCTAAGCGACCTGCACTTCGGCTGCAAGACAGGCCGTGATGTCCGAGACTGTTGACAACTTCGCCACAGTGATGGGATACTTATTTTTTATAATGACTTACCAAACTTCAACAACGGTATCTGGTCGGCGATGAGGTCCTTCAGTTCGGCAAGTAAGGACGCGTGGTCCGGATGTCTCGCTTCGTATGAAGGCGTTAGGAATGCGCGCTCGTAGTTCACTATGCCGCCTTGTACTGCTGGGTCCAGGATGCCTGTCAGGTAATACAAGAATATTTGACTACCAAAGCGAAAAATATTAGGTACTTTTACGGGACGGCTAACAAGAAGCCGGAAAATTCAGAATTAGACTTTCAAAGATCAGATCAGAAGAGGAAAGGGTCTATTCTCTTTTTAAACGTATATCTTGTGCACTAACAGTTACTTTTTTTATATATATTTTTTTTCCATATTTATCTTGCAATCGGTTGTAAACCTTTAATAGATTTTTTGTGCGGGTATTGACTGCTGAGGTCCATTCTTCCAGCGAAGAACATGCCTCTCAAAATTGCTTTATTTTGTTGAGTCCCATATGTGGTGGAGTTTGAGCTTTTTCATGGTTATTGGTCCACTCAGGGCTATGGCTAAGGTATTGGTATTTGACGTTATTCGATGTTTGTAAGAATGCATCCTGTGTTCTATTTCCTCTTTTACAATTATGATTTGTAGATGCTTATGTAATTCTGAGGTCTTCATAAACCATGGAGCATTTGATATTATTCTGAGAGCTTTATTTTGAAATCACTGGAGTATTTCCACATTTGAGTTCCTCGCAGAGCCGATTTAATTGTATTTGTCAAGAGAACAAATCGATTGACAAATACATTTAAAAGATTAATCTTATGCGATGCAGCACTTGATTAAGGGCTTCGTTAGTTTTCGATATTATTTGGGCAATCCTGAACCAAATATAACATCACATCTATATGCCGAAAAGCGATCCACCACATTTCACCACTTATGTCATAACTGGCTAATTAAATTTATTTAGTTTATTCATTTCTTTCAGACATAATTCTAGTCCATAGTTTTACACACACCCATTTAAATTATAAACTATTTTAAATTAAATTACCCAAAAACCCAAAATAAAATTGTGATGTGTGTAACTGGGGCTTAAATCAAGACTCAAATGCTACAGAAAATATCCTAAGTAAAAAAACCCAAAAACATTATCAACCTGACCCATGTTCACCGAACGCCGACGAAAAATTTCAACGTAAGGGTGTTCAGAATCATGTACTGAATCCATGGTATCAAGTTTTCGCGTCGATGATGCCAACCTGTATAGTATATTATATTTTAAAACTAGATGAGGTCGGTGTTTCCTATCCGACTACTCTGCGATTCGACGATCAAGTCTACCGTCAGGCAAAGAATTAATGCATTCGAAATGCGGCTCTCGAAGACATAGGAGCTTCAATTTTAAAGTGTTGATTTTTGTTGTGTTTTGCTTGAAATGACTTCTAATAGCCAATATTATGCATAAATATATCATAGGATACACTTTAGAACACTTTAGAATTTAAGCCCTAATGTCTTCGAGAACCTTTTTTCGATCCACAGTGCGCCGCCTATTAAGGATACTATGGACAGCCGCATAAATACAACTCATATTAGAGAAAGTACAACAACTGTCTTCAACCTGCCTTCAACGTGGCGTGAGATAATTCGGCCATATTGCTTGCAGAGGTATCAACAACATGGAATGTCTAATGATGACTAGAGGGCAAAGGACCAAGAGGCCAAAGCTCAAATAGGTGGTCAGATCAAATATCCGAGCAGTTGGCGATACCTACCAGCGCCGCACTCCGCCAGGCCACTGATCGTAATAGATGGAAACCGTAGGACATTTTATAAAGAATCACGATTCTCAGCAGAGCGATTGAAAAGAAGAAGATCAATCAATCTGCCTAGCCTTTTCCCAACTGTGTTTAGGTCGGCTTCCAGTCTAAGCAGCTGAATAACAGTATTTTTTTACAGGGAGCGACTGCCTATCTGACCTCCACAACCCAGTGACTGGGTAATACCCCTTGGTAAGACTGGTTGTCAGACTTTCGGTCTTCAGATTACCCGTAACGACTGTCAAAGATCCACGAATGACAGCCGGGACCAACGGCTTAACGTGCTTTCCGAGGCACGGAGGAGTCTCGGTATGTAAAGATGGTCATCCATCCACGGACCAACCCCGGCAATCGTAGCTTAATCTGATGGATCGACCCGTGCGGCTGTTTACTTAGCTACGAGATCCTCATCCACCAGAAAAGATGAAGATACTATGACATTAATTTAACAAAGTAACATACCAGTTAGCCTCATAGTAAGAGGGTGTAACGGCGCATCAGGAGCCCTGGTCTCTATGATCAGTGACCTTAGTCTTCTGTTGGTGTCTTTTAACGATTCCACAGCAGCTGCTATCGGTGACACTTCATATGTACGCTGTGTTTCTACTGGGAACCAGCGGAGAATACCTGCGAATATAAGGTTATGATTTATATTTCTTTAGATAATAAATGTCAAAGAAAGAAAGTATTTATTGGGACTAGCACAGGAAATCACAAATTAAACTAAAAACACACTAAACATAAATAAAAAATACAAAACAATAAAAAATACAAAGAAAAATTAAAAATTTATGCAGTCGTACGAGGCCAAAAGGTTCCTATCTCAGCATAATGCTACGACATTTAAAAAATAAATGTCGCAGCTCTGGTATTCTGATAATAATGTGGCCACGATTTGGTCGAAAGATTTTACTTGATTTTGCTCGCGAGTTTTAGTCCTGGCATGTAAAAAAATATACTAAAACTTCATGTACTTTCTTAATTAATTAAATACAGGTTATCAGGGACATCGATACGAAAAGTGATACGATGGATTCAGTACATGATTCTCAACCCCTGCGATGAAATTTATAGCCGGTTATAAAAAAAAACCGACGAAAAATTTCACCGCAGGGGTCCGTAAGGACCAATGCCTGCTGGGGTTGCGGGTTTGTCCGAAAGGGATAACGCGGCCCCGGCACACGGGCAACGGAAGGAACACGCGTGGGTTTTAGTCAGTAAAAGTCTGACACGCCCTCTCGGTCCGCCCAGAGCAGGAGAAGTCATTTGATGATTTCCCAACCTCAAAAAAAAAAAGAAAAAAAAGGGTTTCAGAATGCCAACTGCCACCCTGTATACCTCGGGTTTAGAAGGTAAGAAAAGATCTAGTTATCCTAGTTATCAAAGCGTGAAATAGTCAACATGCAATAAGCGGGTAAGTCCTTGCTAATTCGTCCTCTGTTGGTGTAGGCAAATTTTACTTGCGGTGGATCAATTACGCAATGGCTACTCCATCGATACATGGTCGGTGAGCGCTCTGTTATTATCTTCATTTAATTTCGACGTCAATGTAAGACCAGGCCCATTCACGAATAAAAAAAATTCAAGCGTTTATTATTATCTACTGTCGGAAAAATTTGCTAAATGTTTACCTGGTAACTTTTCGCTAATTTCCAGTTCCGTCCTTTCGAGCCATCGTGTAGCGAACTCGTTTTGATTCGATAAATCGTCGGTTGAACCATCCAGGGACTCTTCTATAAACAAAAAAGTACTTATTAGTATTATTTACTTCCTGTTATTTACCACAGAATAGAAGAATTGTTTGCCTTACTCAATCTCAAACCATTTATTTTAATTAAACCAATTATTACAGGCACATTTGAATTCTCAAGGAGTTGGTCAGTCAGAAATATGAAGCTAGTAGACCTATGGACACTAACGGGCAAGTTTCCTTATCGCCAAATTATCGATTTGTTTAATAATATTTAGTGTTAATTTTCGTGATAATTGATTAATTATTACTCCAACAATGGATGGATTGTGTGAAAGATTAAACCGCTAGAAAGGAGGTGATTACTGAAAAGACCGCTGTGATGTATGAAAAAGAGATTCTGCGCCAACCCCTAATAAATAGTCCTTTTGTTTTTGTATTTATTTGTATAGTATAGTAGTTAATCATTTAATTTAGTGGTATTAATAGTATATAAGATTTGTCGTAGTGGTTATAAAAAAAACTATATTTTCTGTACCGAATAAATTGGGATATGGGCAGGACGATGGTGGTATACAAAAAATTGTACCTACAAAAAAATTAAGAAAATAAGTTTATTCGACCCGACAGGCCAAACACAATAACCTATATTCAGTAAAAGACAGATCGCTATTGAAAGTAGACAGTGTTTTGGCCTTCGCCGCCTGGTAGCGCAGTCGCGCGGCACATCACGTCACCTAGCGCGAGCCAGTGGCGGCGCGGCGCCGGGCGACGGGGACGTGAGCGCAGGCAGGCGCGGCGCTCAACACTGGCCTTCGCGCGCCACCAGCGGTCGGTCGACGAATACCACAGACTACATCTCTTTAATTCTACTTATATTTTAATTGAATAATACCCTTACCCCTACGCATGCGCGTAACAGACAGTATAATTGTATCTGTCATTGAATGTCGTCCCACAATTCCGTAAGATTTCTTATTAGATTGTTACTCTCTGCTTGATTGCTCTGCTCTGGCAGATTATTGGGTCGTTAAAACCATAGATACATAGGTTTGTCTATCTCCAGTATTCCATAAATGGTGATAGATAGGTTATTACGTTACGCACATAATAGTACCCATGTCATGTGTTACTATTTTTAATGCAGTCGGATATTGTCAGGGATATGCCGCGTACAAATTGGTAAAACGTAACATGAAATATAACACAAATAGGCCGTCTAAATAACCCTACTTTTTTGGCTTCGCCGCAGTCGAGTAATTAATGCAATTCAACATGTATTTTCCCCCCAACTTTTTTTGGTGGCGATTTTTATCTTTACTTATGCACCACGTTTACTGGTAATAAACGTATTACATTTCATGTTAATCAATGGTAAACTTACCTATTCTATGAAAAGGCCTGGAGAATTCAAACTTGTCGACGTTATTATGCTTGTAGTACTGTAGTATTTGTTCCGCGATCGGCTTGCCGGATAGACGCTTTAGTTTGTCTCCCATCACTGGTTCTACGGCGTTTATTTGTAGATCTGTTGTTGTTGTTAAGGGTAATATTTTGGGATGCAAAGTTTAGTTTAATAGGATGTGTGTATTAAACGTGTCTGTAATCTCAAACAAAGTAAAAAAAAAAACAGAAATAATTTTCGTGGTAAACGTATTTTTTACGACAGTAAAAATCGAGGATTTTTTGTGGATAAGAATGTTTGAACATGAATGTAAGTCAAATACATATCTGACAAAATAATAAGACCGACATAACAGAACCGTATTTATAGAAATTTCATAATTTCATAGATATGTTATGTGACGACAATCCACATTTCTCACTACAATAAGCGCACACGAGCGACCGGCCACAGCGACCGGTGGCTGGCACCTTTTGCTGCGGTGGCGAGCCCTGCTGTAGCGGGTGACGTCACCGTCCACTCGTGTGCGACGGATCCATACAATACGTATGAAAAAGCACGTAAACTCATTGTCGCTGGGTGATGCCATCGGTGATGGCTGTGGCTCGTTTGCACCTAGCCTAAAAAGTCACACATCCATAGTAAGCGGCCACCTTTTATCACTAAGTCTACGCCTCGGGATGCGACTAAGGATTACGTAAGTAAATGAGATTGTACTAAAAAAGGATACACTGTCCATCAGACTCGGTAATCTCGGGTCCGGGCGGGTCCAACTTCGGCAGTACTTCTGCATCCGGCCACTCATCTAAAAGGCGGTCCTTGAACTCTTGTAGTTGCTCGTATTCGTTCCCGCGGTAGATGTAGCCCTGGAAATAAGTAACGTGTCATTGTATTGTACTTTAATGGCGTCAAAAACTGTCAAATTACAGACCGCTCACTATAAGGCCCTAATCATAACCAGCGCCCGGCGCACGTCTTGTACGCTGCGTTTTGTGCGCTCAATAAAATAAAATAAACTTCTTTTTTTTTCTTTTTTTAAGGGCTTTATCGCTGAGCGATAACGTCACCCTGTAACATCATCAAAACAACTAAACCAAAAAACACTTTTTAATTCTAAAGTTACTTATAGTAAGTACTACTTACAAATTTACTTTATAACAAAAAATGCCGTATACATTATCCTAGCTTGTTCCGATAAAGGAAAAGCCAGGATAGCATTACAGTCCTCAGTGTCGTACTTGTTTGTTGGACCAAGTAAATTAAATCGCAAAGCTCCATTCCGTACACACTCCATCAAAACATGTTGCACATCTTCGACTACTCCACATTCTTCACAGTTGGGTGACGTAACCTTTTTCATTAGGAAACCAAACTTTCTTGAGGGAATGTGACTTGAACGAAGCCTTAGCGCCATAACTAATTCACTTCTGCTAAATACATTTTGATCGATCCAATTATAGCTGGAAGCTGTGGTTGGATGGTTTTGTACCAAATTCCCCTGTCTATTGACCTCTGGTTAAAGTATTCACTCCACACATCCGTACACTGCTATTTTTTTTTTTTTGTAATCTTTATAAATATAAAGGACGAACATTTACATAAATTCCATCTGACACGGCTTGAATCACGTTGTTCACGGCTTGAATATAGACTCCAAAATCATGTAGGCTATCGGTCGCACGGGCGAAGTGCGCCGAGTCAAGTGTTGCAGCGAACTATTCGAGTCTGTTAGAATGACAAATTTATCATGATTGATTGAGTTAGTATAAGAAAGAGCCTCTGCTATTGCAATTTACTCGACATGCATAATGGAGATATCAGAGTCTATAGCAATTTTGACATTTGTATTTATTTGTGGATCCCAAACCGCAGCGCCACTACCAGCACTGGTCTTAGAACCATCTGTGTAAATCTTGTGAAAACCAACATATTCCTGTTGCAGTCATAATGTCGTTTAGGTTTAGTAATAGATGGTATATTATGTTTAATAGCCTTATGAACATTAATGTTGCTGACCCATGTCCCCAGAGAAAACATTTCAATCAACCTAACCGAGTGGACAGCAGAAGTTTTAAGTTCATTGTAAATTGATTTAAGTTCATTGTAAAGAAACAGTTATACTGAGCATGTTGACGGTTCAAAGTTACAACAAAATGTGGAAATCTTGTTGCATTTGAGCGTCCAACGCGCGCCCGAAACACAGCGTACCGTGCGCGCGCCTCGAGCGCTTGTTATGACTATACTTCATAAAAGATAGCTTGATCTCTGCGACAGCTGCCAGTAAAATCACGCCTATGAAGTCCTGAATTAAATAATACTACAGACATACCTGTCAATGTCATGCTTTATGGGCATGCCGACCTAATTAGTGATGGGTGATGAATCATTGTGACCACAGACGACGTATCGATATTTTAAATAAAACTTAATTTAAAATTAATTTATCTTTTAATTTTATTGTATATTTTAATATCACAACATTATTTATATTTGTACATACTTGATCTAAAATAAAAGTGAGTAAATAAAATCCAATTTCTCACCTACACATGTAATATTTGCGAACAAGAGTTTATAATAAATTTACAAGATTGTTCTAGCGATTCAGAAACTGATTCAGATATGGATTTGGGGTGTACTCCTTTAAGAGAATAAATGTATTCTATATTAAAACATTCGTTTAATTTTGTAACGTTTATAATTAAATTAAACCCAATTATATGTTACATTAGCATCGATAATAGTAAAAAACGTCGATAATTTCTATCGACAATTTTTTATATCCTGACAACCGTAGGACTGTCAGTTTGACATATGTCGCAGAGATCAAGCTATCTTTTATGTAGTATAATCCCTTTGTTGTCCCTTGCCGTAATATTGGCACCATTGCTTGTCAAACAATGGTGCCAATATCAATCAGGACAGTGCTACCAATCGCGTCACGGGACAAGTTATAATGAAGGCACAATAGTTCCACGAAGGTGGTGCTAAGTTTTTGTTACTATCGTTTAGTTGCCAATGGAGTTTCTTCTTATCTAAGGCGCTAGTGCGAGTTTCTTTTAACCATCTCGACTTTACACATCGACCGCGTTCGGCGATCCGATTGGTAGCCAGACGGCCTTCACCAGTGAAGAGCCAATCGGAGCGCCGAACGGGGTCGATGCGTAAGGACGAGATGGTTAAAAGAAACTCACACTAAAGCCTGTGTGAGACGGTGCGATGGAGGTGTGAAGTGTTTTGTCTTGTCACTGATTGGTCGCTTCTTATCAAAGATCACCCTGACAAGTGACAAACACTCAGCGCTTTGTCGCGGCGAAGTTTCCAGCAAACGATCCCATTCAGTCCGGCCGTCGACAGAATGCGTTATTGACACCTGTCAGTTTCATACTAACAAATATGTGTCTTGCTAATTTGACCCTTATTTGTATTAGAAATGGTCCAACTGACAGGTGTCAGGAACGCATTCTCTAGACTGAACGAACGGTCGAACTTCAGAATAAATAAGAATAGCTACAAACTAAAGTTATTGTAAATGGACTCTTATATTCCGTATGAATTTGGCCAGTATCATTCACATACAGAAACCATATCTCTTGAATAAGTTATCGATTCATTGATTGATATGGCCTTTGCAGTCGTTATTTTTTGTGGACAATCCCTATTTCTGAGTGATAGATAAAAAAACCGGCCAAGTGCGTGTCGGACTACGCACAAGGAAGGGTTCCATAGTTGGGATGAATTTATCCCAAGAACAAACTTAACATTGTAGTTGAAAAACATGTTCTCCCATACATTCCATACAATATTGAGAGATTCACCATGTTATTTTAAGACCAGACTTCTTATAGGTTTTCCTGTATTCTATGAGTAAAGAACCATTCTTAGTATTTTTCTCAAAATGTTTGGCTCAGTGGTTTCAGATATTAAAGATATTAAATGGTAAATCTTCATCTATTTTCTTAAAAGTATTTATTTTAAAATTATAAAAGAACCTCTCAACAAGCCCTGACATTTCATATGTCACACGGTATAGTTTGCAAAACTTTATTTTTGAATTTTCTTATTTGCCCCCTAAAAGTGACCCTCTTAGTCAATATTCATTTATTTACGTTTCACGTCCTTGTTTGACTCACAGAAATACATAATATGTGCACCAAATTTCAAGTTAATCGGTTCATTAGATTCGGAGCAAATTGCCTGTGACAGACGGACAGACAGACGCACGAGTGATCATATAAGGGTTTCTTTTTTTCCTTTTGAGGTACAGAACCCTAAAAAAGTAAATAATAAAACACAACTCACATTAGGCGTCCTCAGCAACTCAGGGAATCCCTTCCCATGATATATAACTCTATAATATCCTGGATGTGACCTCGGTGTCCTTAACATGGCATCATACAGACTCGCTAGTTGAGTATGTAAGTCCGCTAGAGGTGCGTACCCTAGCGCTTCCTCTTCGTAGACTGAAACTAACTCTTTGACTATTTCGACGGCTAACTCCCATTGATGACCCTTGTTCAAGAGGTCAGCTATCTCGTAGTATAGGTCTTCCTGAGAAATAATTTGTGATATTTAGATATGGATTCAGAACAAAGATTTTTTAATGGTGATTTTAAGAGTTGGCAACGTCGGAAATAGCAGTCAAATATTTTTTCTGTTTTGAATCCTTCTTTTCGTGAGGTTAGTGACTAACCTGGTGTCAGATTTTTAAAGCCTCCCATGGGCCTCTGACTTGGCCTCACATGCTGTCGAGATGTATCTCTCAGACATGCCGGTTTCCTCACGATGTTTTCCTTCACCGTTTTTGAAGCAAGTGATAATTATACAATACGCAAATGAATCCGAAAAATCAGAGGTGCGTGCCTTGGGTTCGAGACCTATGACTTGGCAGTCCGATGGTCACACGGTTTTGATTAATTTGGCAATGTTACTGTATAGAAATACGAAATATGGCTAACTAGTGAACTAGAATATGAATGATGAATTGCAATTATAACACTGAATTTGATGTTGTAACCGATTTAGGTAAAAAAAAAAGGTATTTGGAAAGTTTCCAAATTGTTTTTTTACGTCTTAAAAAATATCCGTCACCTATTTGCGACCATGCCCACTTTCAGAATGCACGCTCTTAATATTCTATGTTTGCAACGGAGCTGGAAAGCTTTGATGTTCAAGAAATATCACTCAGCGTCGACGGAACGCGGCGCGGCGCCCTGTCCAGCGGCAGCCATCTTTTCTTCCCTTCTTTACACGGATTCGACGAACTAACGAATCATCATCATCAACATCATTTCAGCCGAAAGACGGCCACTGCTCGACATAGACCTCCCACAAATGAGGGGTTTCATAGGGTTTCCATACGCTTGGCAGGCGGGTTGGCGATCGCAGTATGGTGTTAAAATACGTAGAGAGCACTGCTGCCCATTCTCTAGTGAGTCCCTTAGTCGCTTTTTACGACACCCACGGGAACAAATAGGATGGTACTATTCTTTACGTCCGGCACCACGCGGAACAACAACTAACTAACAACTAACGAATATATTCATTATGCTCTGTTTTCTTCAAACTACCGTGTCTGTCAAAACATTCTATATTCCCACATACCTTGAGTTCTCTATGTGTAGTGTGACTATCATGTTGTACGTTCGGATGCCTCAGTCGCGGCGGCAGTGGGTCGTGGCTCCACGCCAACAGTTTGGCGTGAAGGCGGAGAGAGAGACCTGCCTCCGCCCATTGTTGAGCCGCGTGGTGCATTTTAGCTAGTTTGTGGACGTAGCTGCAAAAATATAGAATTATTTAGTTTATAAAATATAAAATCATATCAATCATCAATTAATCCATAATGGGTATTCTATTCTAAACGGATACCATGGATTCAGTACATGATTCTGAACCCACTGAATTTTTCGTCGGTTAAAAAAAAAATATGTTGTTTCCTAAATTTTGATCGCGTAGGTATTGCACTTTTTTAGGAAGTAGCAGATTTTTTTTAAATACCCGACGTAAAATTTCAACGCATTGCGGTTCAGATTCTTGTATTGAATCCTTGGTACTAGTTTTCGCGTCGATTTCTCTGCTACCTTGTATATGGTAAAAGTTAAAGGCTCGTATTGTAAGGGAAATAGCTATATTGAATCACTAACATTTAATTACAAGAACTGGTAGAAAAAGGTAATATATATAACTAACTTATAGGTAAAATGGTAATGGTTTTGAGTCGTGGTGTCTGTAATGAGATCTGAACGCGATCTGACTCACATTTAGGTGAACGTGCGAAAGTGCATATTTGTGTTCGATGCAATTGCGCATTTTCGTTGAGTGTTCGATTAACTTGAACAATTACTTTGATGTTAGGCTTAGATACCGTACATGGAAAGGGACGGTGGCTTGATTTAAGAGTCCCGAAGTTTCGTTTTTTTTTTTTTTTTTTTTTTTTTATTTATTAATCAAAACTAGAACAAAAAAACAGACATTTGGTTAAACACACCACAAAAACCATCGCGGGTTTAACAGTGGTGTGGCCAGACACGGCAACTCGGTGCCACTACATATTAATTATTGAAAAATTTGGTAGGTACATAGATTTTTCCTAGATCGCACTGCTATCTAGAAAGTATCTTTTTAATATTTTTGAGCAGTTCTTCGCATTTAATACATTGCCGATTTCCTTAGGTAAATCGTTCATATACGATGGTAGCATGCATTCCCACGTCCGCGCTCCATAAGCGTTATTAGATTTAGGTTCGACAAATGTGGGTAAGTAGGTCAAACAACGCAACGACTTTAGTCTTACGTATTTACGAATATTACATAAATTATGGCAATTCTCACTTATAACGCGTAAACGTACCTTGTCAAAGACATTTACAATTTGGCAGTGCTTAAATAAACCCGTGTCATTATCTTGGAATTCATGTTTTATTCTTGTGGGTACAATTGTTTTCAAAATGCGTAACTGTAACTTGTAGATGTCCTCGACGTAAGTCTTGTATGTACGCCCGTAGCTACTAAGGCCGTAATTAATTGCTACAGCGTTTATTGTAAAAGTTTATAAAATGGTGTCTATAATACTGATTTCATTACATTATCTGCTTTCTTAAGTACCTATTGTCCCCAGTAATTGTAAAAATGATGCGAGACGAATTAATTGACAAACCAGTAACTCACCGTATATACATGTGCGGCCTCTCGATCTGCTGATAGAAGTGCAGCACGCACGTGGTGAGCTGCATCCTGTGCGGCGTGGCGGAGCGCAGCGCGGCGGCGCGGTACTGCAGCAGCGCGTCCAGCTGGCGCGCCGCCGCCGCCACCAGCGCCGCCGCGCCGCAGCGCAGCCCGCCCGCCGCCGCGCCGCACAGCGCGCCGCACAGCGACACGAAGCGCGCCCGCCACACGCTGTCGCCGTAGCCTCGCTCGACGAGCACGTCTACTTTGTCTATCATTTCGCTTTCGAGTTCTTTTAGCGGGCTTTCGTCTGTCGAAGAAATGGTTTGTTAAGTTTTTTTTTATTCTTGAGGTATATTCCTCTCAGTCAAGCGCTCGCACCACAAAAAAAATCAGCAAATTCAACACTCAACATATTTAAAACATCCTTCCGTCTCTGTCAACTTTAAACGATTGACAGAAGTATAATGATATATTTTAAATTCGTTTGAACACTAAATGTATCCAATAATTTATGGTATTATGAAAACATTACCATATAAGGAATCCATTTTTGCTTGAACCAAATTGTTAAATCAAATGCCTTTAAGTTAGACAATGTTAAACATCTCTGATCCTTTGATATTTTTTTAGTCCCCTAAATGAAAATCAAAATAAAACACACTGACTGCTTGGACCAAAAATCACTTAAGGCGTGGACTGACTACGATTTTAAACGCTACAGCTACACTCACACAACCGCGTCTGTGCGCTATACGGTAGCCCGACGACCAAAGTATGACCGCAATATCTATTTTCACAATTACAGAGCATTAAATAAGATTGAAAATCGATTAAATATTTGGGTTGACGATGTGAGTAAGCGAGAATGGGCATTTATTTTACGAGTTTTATTTAAGATTATTCAGAATATGCACATTACATTAAAAAATTGTCTGGTTAAAGTTATAAAATAATGTTTATAATATTGAACTCTTAAAAAAAAAAAAGTTGCTATCGTTATTCCATTCGGTTAAAATTTAACTTTAAACCCTTCTCTGTCCACTGTATTTTTTGCGTCGTATAGTTTCATTGCGTTACTTCGTACTCGACTATCCAAGAAACCAGTTTTTTGTGAATATTGAGGTAACACCGCGCCTTAATACATTTAAGAGCGTTTATTCTGAACGTCGCAAACAGATGTCAAATATTTCTCTGTTTTGCTTCATTTGGCAGTATTACTGTGTGAAATAAAAAATGTGGCTAACTAGCGAACTAGAATATTGATTATGAAATGCAATAATTATATATAATTAATATCGTAACACCGAATGTTTAGTTTTAGATGTAAACTATTCGGAAAATTTCCAAATGCCTTTTTTACACATAAAACGGTTACAACATCAAACTCAATGACATAATTGCAATTCATTATTAAAATTCTAGTTCACTAGTTAGCCACATTTCTTATTTCCATACAGTAATATTGCTAAATTAATCAAAACAGGTAAATATTTGACAGCTAATTGCAACGTTGCCAACTTTTAGGATAAACGCTCGCAGACTTTTATGAATCCGTCAATACATTCATACGACATAAATACACTGATCTATACTCACTAGTTTCTCCATGCAACACACTATGACTATACTCCGTCTGCATCATATCGAAGAACAGCGGTATTGTTGTGTTGCGAACTTCTTCGTCTCGTAGAAAGGATACCTCTAAGAATGGCCCCACTAGGCACGGGATGAATGAACGCTTGTGATGGTCTGTGGACAATTTTGTTAGGTGTTAGGGATTTAGATCTTTAGGATTCGTTGCTGAATCCCTGGTCCAGTTGAAAACCAGCGTCAGGCACTTATAGTGTTGTCTGGTATTTTTGCTGAACTGGGCCTTTTTGGCGCAGCCCTGAAGCACACTCCCCATCAAATTTCTGCATACATCGCACTTTACATTTTTTATTTGTTTTTTTTTTAAATCTGTTGTATAATTATATTGTGTGTGTTTTAGTCTGTGCTAAATAAATGTATTTTCTTTCTTTCTTTACCATAAAAATTACAGCGTCATTTCTTGAATATACACCTAAACGGGAGACTGCCTTGGAATGATGACAGTTTATTATTACAACGACATCATCGTGGTACGCGAGGTTCTAAAACATGGGGGCGAGACCGTAGTAAATATTCTCTTTTATCTTACGCAAACTGTACCACATCTCGCTCAGACACTCAGCGACGCCTCTCCTAACATCGCCGTACAGCATGCTGAGCCTCTGTTTCCTCGCCGCTGGTAATGTTTCTAGTTGTAATGGTGATGACGTAGCTACATATGTCTTACCCAAACTGTACCACATCTCGCTGAGACACTCGGCGACGCCTCTCCTAACATCGCCGTACAACGCGCTGAGCCTCTGTTTCCTCGCCGCTGGTAATGTTTCTAGTTGTAATGGTGATGACGTAGCTACAGATGTCTTACCCAAACTGTACCACATCTCGCTGAGACACTCGGCGACGCCTCTCCTAACATCGCCGTACAACGTGCTGAGCCTCTGTTTCCTCGCCGCTGGTAATGTTTCTAGTTGTAAAGGCGATGACGTAGCTAGGGTTGCGCCTGCTTCGAACCATGTTCGGCATAGTGAATGGATAGCTGTTAGTGTTTCTGTGTCGGATTCGTCTGTGGAGTGGAGGCGTTCGCGGAGCGTTGTGGCTAGTAATCTGGAATTAAAGTGAATATGAATGACTATGTTTATAACAAGGGACAATATGCGACTTGTTCGGAAAAAGCTTGTTCTGACACAGAAAACCGTTTGAAAAGATTTAAATCCTCCCCCTTTCTTTCTACGATGTAGCCTCGTAGTGTAAAACCTACAAAATGTGATGTAAAGGCGATCAAGATTTTAATTATTTACTCAAAAATGAGTTGCGTAATCGAAAACAAAAAAAACAACAAGTTCTGCATTTAAATAAGACGTTCTTGTTACTAATTAGAACTCACGTTTATATTTAATACAGATATTTTGGATTGGAATTCAAGGTAAAAGGTCGGTTTATCGTTAATTTGAATCGATTTTTTTTTCAAACTCGTTATTACTAGAGATTTCGATCGAGACAATCTCAATCGAAAAAATATATCTTTGGGAACAACCAAGCTTTGAGTAATATGTTCAAGATTAACTTATATTTTTTCCGCTACCACAAACTACACACCCGTGACATTTTAGTCGTCTTACAAAAGGCCACTCAATGTAACCGACATAAAATACCTCTAGGAGCAATTAAAGAATTGTTACAATATACAATTTTTTTTTAATGAATGTTTAGTTTTCATTGAATACATTAAGTTGGCTGCTTTTGTAAGACTTTTTAAGATTTGCCAATTTTATGTTTTAAAACAAATCTACTTTTACCATTTGCCTCTTGTCAACTCCTTAATCAACCTAGATCAGGTGGGTCGCTTCCTAACATTGTATTTCCGAACCATTATTACTTGCATCTGTTCTAAACATATTTTAGATTTAGTTTATTTTTAGGCACTATAATTATGTTTTGTGAAATCTTACTGTCTTATCTTATTGTATACTTTTTGTAAACGTTTTTATTCAATAAAATATTATTATTTTCATATGCATATGAAAGGACAGCATAAATCTGCCATTTCTGGAAAAGTTTGTGCATGCCTCGAGTCTCTTCCAGACACTGCTACATCGCAACCCCGTCTTCGGAAACTTAATTCCTGAGAGAGATATCAAAACATACTTTTATGAAAAAACCCTTACCTCAACGCATGTAGCATAACATAATGCTGTAGATGTAGCATATCAGCCCAGTGCGGCCTGAACACTGGCCTCTGCAGTATGGCCAGGAACAATGACAGCGCATCCACTACTAAAGTGCCAGAACCACCGACGTTCTCTGCTTCTAATGCTCGAACTACCATTGAGTATTGGTGTTCAGACATTTGGCGAACCATGTCGAGGAGGACTGATAAGATTCGTCTCTGAAAAGATGAAGAAGAAGAAAATAAAAAATGTACTTTTCATTCTACACACGGCTTCATATCAAGCTATATATTTCCAGTATAAGCTGATCTCGCATTGTAAAGGATTTGCGTACAATGAGAGGTGAGCTTATACTGGAAAAGAATAGCTTGATATGTTGTAGCTGTGTGCACTGAGAGGAATAAACAGATCACCATTCATTGGTAACACCTGTACATGGTGAAAAAGTTCTGGTTTTATTAGTGACTAGCTGTCGCCAGCGGATTCGCCCGCGTGATGTCTTTTTAAATGTTTATAGCCTATGATACACAGTGATAATATAGCATTTTACTGGTGAAAGAATTATTAAAATCGGTCCAGCAGTTTTGGAGTTTAGTACAAAAATACAAATCTTTTCTCTACTACTACGACTAGCTTTTTTCCGCGACTCCGACACCGATTTTGACGGGACCTTCACTGGCAAATAATTGAAGTTATACGGAGTAACTTAGGCTACCTTTATTTTAGAAAAAAGTTAAACATCAACTCTGACAACAGGTTAGTTAGTACCACACGAAAAGAAGAACGACAGGGTCTATAATTTTCTATGGTATTCTGTCCTCACAAATACTATACAGGCTGGCTGGCACATCGACGCAACCCTGCTATAACGCTACCCTGTTATAGGTAGAATACAAATTGTGACGCATGTCAATATCGGAACCATCCTGGAAAGAGGCGTATCGACAAGATTACTATGCCGGATGAATTTTTCGTGTATGCGTGGTTGGACAAATACGGAACAATAAGAAATAGCGAAAATTTGTCAGAGGAGTGTTGGGGCCGATTTACTAAAAGGGCATGATTCGATTTTTTATAAAACTTATTTCCCTCGCCATCCTTACGTATATTATGAATCCGAAAGTGAGTTTGTTTGTCAATCAAGCAAAAACCGCTGAACGGATTTGGATGAAATTTGGCACACAAATAGTCCATTTCCTGGGTAAGGACATAAGCTATTTTTCATCCTGGATCGGAGAAGAAATCGCGGGCAAAACCTAGTTCCTAATAATTATGGATACGGCCACCCACGTACACTTGAAAAAATCACCCTGTATAGTTTGATAGTAGAGTTACTGATCACAAGACATTTTCAAGCTTTCAGAAGCAAGCGAGGAGTAAAAAAAACTATAAACTCACCAACAACGCATCATCAGCGTTATTACTCTGTCCCACACTCTTGCGATCTCTCAACATAGTCGCCGCAGTCTTCAGAACAGTGGGCAGCAATCTGCGAGCCAGTTCCCCTCGGTCAGCTTCCACCGGCCCCACGTCATCTCGAGCAAGGAGAGACATCACCTCTCCCAGAGTTTCGACGCAAAGCTCCACCTAATATCGGATATTTATTAGGGTTTTTTTTATATAAACTGAATCGAACACAACCTCCGGTTCCTGAAGGGTATACATAACTGTAAGTTAGCTGTTTTGAATAAATAGTTACAGCCAATAAGGGAAGACATTTGATAGAAGATTAGAATCGGTTTTCAGAAACCAAATGTATCTAAGTAAGCTATCTAATTTAAGCAATTGTTTCAACTGTTTTTTTGCCTCTACGCAAATGCAATTCTGAATTCGGCACTTTGCTTGAAGTCACCTATAAGACTGTACGATATAGACACTCCTGCACGCTAACTGCATAACTCACAATCAATCACAATTTGTTTCATTTTGACAGTTCAACCACATTCATTGTGTTATTTACGTTCTTGAACAAACATATTTTTCGAACATATATATATATATATATATATATATTTTTACTTTGCCCCACACTAAGAATTTCTTCTTGTATCGTGGGTGCGTTTACAAACATAGCATATATGAAGCAATGGATTAGCAATATCCTTCAAAATGATTGATCGTATGTTACGCAATTAGAGTCCTGGATACAGGTGTACGTTGTTCACCAGTGAACACACTTTGCGACAGGACACTTTGACATAGTCAATGTCTCAAATTCTAGACGATAATTCAAAATATTTTTAACAGTTTCCTAAAATTTTATGGAATTAATGAGACGTCAAGCATGGATGATATTGGGATTTCTGCGCATTTAATGACTAGTATGTACCATCGAAGAAGTTCATATCTATGCACCGTAAGGACTATTTCTGCTTGCAGTGCTCGGCCGCCATAGAACCGGGTTGGTAACAGATGTGGTCATCGCGTTCACGGGATTTTGTTTTCAAATTGCTTAGATATGAAATTCTTCGATGGTACATACAAATACAGTGTAAACTCTATATAGCGACACTGAAGGGACTGTGCATTTTATGGCGTTATAGAGAGTTGTCGTTAAATGGAGAGAAGAAACATCAGAATTAGAAAAAGAAAAAGTTTATTTCCGACTATTGTTAGTAGTTATGTGCATAAAAAAGAATGTTATATGAACGCTATTGCGTATAGTCTGTTATTTTTGTCTGACGTCTTTTGCTGCACCAGTAATTTTGTTGTATTTTTTTACTTATTTTATTCATATCTAGCAATATTGAGGCATCTTGGTTATAAAGGAAGTATTTTTCCAATAATTTAGCTGCTTCCAGAGCTTCTTTAATGCTCTGCGGAGGCTCAGGCTCATCCGTCTCATCTTCTTCATAAACAAAAGTAAACAAAAGAACGAATTTCTTAGAAAGTTCGGTATGCATGATGCCGACAGTCGAGTTTATTGCGGGCTAGGATAATAAAGCGACAATAGATCGTACACAGCTGCGCAGTTTTTACTAATTTTAGCAACTTAAAAGGTACTTTTTATTACTCAATTGTTGTCGTTATTGAGAGTGGGTGTAATGCTATGTAGAGTGAAACATTGTATGAAAGACAAGCTAAACCAACCAAAGCCAATTGATTTCGACGCTTAAGGGAGTTTGTCGTTAAATAGAGTGACGTTACATGGAGTTTACACTGTATAACAATAACTAAAAGATAAATTTAAATAGAAAATTATCAAGCATTAATAGTTTTATTAAGCTTTTAGGACATTTTGTGTACAAGAACATGTCAGTTTTGTTTTAATTTGTTGACGATGAAAAACATATTTGTATCCCTGTTTCGATAATACGATATTTAGTTTCATTTTTCGTTTCCTAACTTCATACTTACACTATCCTCTTGAACGTGAACACGGCTGCATGAAATCAGAATTTGATTAAACTATTTTCTGCATTTTATAATACACTAATCCCTGTAATATACACTGGGTAATACGCACTGTACCAGTTATATTTAATACATAAATAAGACATAAGACAAAGCAGATGACCACGACATGACAGTACTGACATTTTTGTGGCATTACTGTTTATAACATTATTATGTACATGTTAAAAGCATGATTTATTTATAGAACACGATAAGGAAGTTGCACGAAATTAATGATAATTTCAGTCGAAACACTTTATTACGAAAAGCTGAAATAAAAAGCAATTATTAGTTTGTCGTTAACTGTAAATTGTTATGAGTCATAAATTCGATTGCAAATATTTTAAGGTGGTTTCCGCGATCTTCGACATATAGGTGTAAAATATATTACACGATTTGACTATGCCTCGTTTTGAACAAAACAGAACTCTTCCTCGATGAAAGGCAATACAAAAGGACTATTTGCAGCTCATACAATAAAATAATACCCCAAACGAGGCAAAAACCGCGCCTGGAACTCCAAAAGTTGCTCAAACCGAGGCACAAATACCAAATTTAACTCTAAAGGCGTATACATACGATCTGCTGGTGATGCGTGTGGTCGTGCAGCCTGGTCGTATCTGCGCCGAGTAGTCTCGCCGCCTTGCCCACCGAGCGCGACTTGTGGGCGGCCTCACGATCCCACTGCCACACCCACATTGCTAGCGTACGCTGACTTATTCCCGAATTACTCAACTCAAGGCAGGCTTGCGAATGGTAGGGTTTTTGTGTCACATTACGATGTAATTTTAAAGGATACTTCCTTGTGACAATGGAAAATACATTATACTTTTGTTACCCATAAAAGTAGTTTAACAGGAGGGATCAAACATTTCATGATGTTTAGTTAAGATTTATTTAAAAATGCTGTTGCATAGCTCTAAAGCTAGCTAGCTAAGCTTATTTTTTTAAATGAATATTGCTTTTTTTTGTTAAATTACGTCATAATGTGGCAATTCTAGTCTAAGGCCAATAAATAGGTTGGATCGGGAATTCGTCTTAAGCGTACACCAAATGACTGATCATTATAAACTAATATTTTACTTCCAATCTCGGATGATTACTATCTCTGTTTCATTACTCAATAATTTAGAAAAGGGCGCCTAATTTAGCATTTATAATGATCAGTCGCTACACTAGCGAGCTGTCAGATGAAATCTGACACTGACAGACGAAATCTGTCATCTGTCACATTTACAGCTGTCATTTGACAACTCGCAAGCGCAAAACATGCAACACATCAAGAGTTTGCACACAATTTAGTCTTCAAGCGACATCGAAGGCGCTTGTTAATATTATTTTGCTATTTTTTTTTAAACACCAACATCAAAAAAATGTTGCAATATTATTTTGAAAAAAGTCGTCAAGTGTAAATGAGGTTGTATATGTATGGATACTTATTATAGATACGAACAAAATAATATATTATAGGTAAAATTAAATAGTTTTATAAATAGTGCAGAAATATTTTCCATACATATTGTGAGAGAAGTTACAGAATATTAGTAAAGGTGTTCACACGGACAGACACACAGATCTAAATGGCATAAGCGTGGTTCAAAGACATTGAGTCACTGAGGCAGTATTTTATCAGGAGTCAGTTTCTCTGTCTAGTTTCAAGATAACCCAACCCAAAAAATCTTATTACTACTATGATTTATATAGTTACAAAATACCCTTCTTTTTAATTCTAAAATGTACTCGATTTTGGGGTATGCTCCCAAGAGCAAGTACAGCAATTGTAATAGAATAACTTTTACTCCACATGGTTTTAATTTTGATTTTAAACCCACTTTTAAAATTAACCCAATTTAAGTCCTCTATATTATGGTAAATCGTACCCTGTTAAAAAAAATGAACCATCTTTTGCCTATTCAACCGACAAATTGTGGGGCACACTACACACACAGTGTATAACACTACATGCACACACACAAACATAAAAAGTGATGTTAGTAAATACATATTAATAATACGAATATCTCGAGAAGGGTAGGTAATGGTACTTACTGTATAATATTTTTGTATTTTGAGTGAAATAATTATTAATTAATGTATTATTTTATCGAGTAATGTTACTGTATCACGATTTGTGTGCATATCTCACGATGCGGGTGCGACGATGGCACGGTATTTTGTTATAGTTTAGGTTTGAGTAGAGTGATAAGTAAGTCAGACAAAAGGCGAGGTGTGGCTAAGTTCCATAAATTGGTACTGTGCGGCGCGGTTGATGTGTTTTGAAACGATTTCAAAAAAAGGAGGACGTTATGCATTCGAAGAGTTTTTATTTCGGAGTTTTCTCAAACGGCCTATCACAAAAGCACAACGATCGCGTCGTTCCACACTGAACTTCCTTTAGTGCGCTGATCAAAAATCGGCAGTAAAAACATACCATTAGAGTCGTCTTTTATCTGACTTAAGCGTCAATATTGGTGAACTGAGATGCATGTTCATTTGTTCGACTGCAGTAAAGACGCTTTAACATGCAAATATATACTGCATTGGGCAATATACTTTGGAAATATAGATGTAGTGTGTTCGTAGCCTCATCTACTTAAGTAATTTTATAACGAAAATTTATAAGAGCCAGTTGAAGGGCAATTTATTCTCTGCACATTGCTTTGTGCAATAAAAAGAGCAAGCGAGACAGCGCTTATTGCGCACTCACTTCCACGACTAGGACCTAATCTGCGTTCTTAATTTATTTGCCAAATATGTAAACAAACACGAGTTTTAGGAAAAACAACTGTAATGCCAACATATAAGGTTCAGTTTGCGCTACAACTTCACATTTATTTATGACTTTTTCAATAGTACTAGTCAGTCTAAAATCATCTTTATTTGCATTTGCTTAAAGTTGATGTTTGTTTCAGTGGAAACAAGGCTATAAAAATACCTTGCGCTCAGACGTAGTGAAGCGCAGTTATCGAGTTTCGAGGCCCGGTTATAAAAATATGAAAATTGACAATACTCTTAAGTAGTTGAGGCGTATAATATAGATGCGTTTGCAGTATTATTATGCTGTGTAAGTGCGATACATAATTGTTAGATGCATGCTAGTTATATGAGTATAATTGACTGTAGCTGTAAGTCACAAGTATTAATAATATGATTACAAAGCTATCTTGAAAATAAAATATGAAAGAGCTTTGATTTAAATATCACTTTGAGCTGTCTCTCTTTGAATAAAGATATGAATATGAATTATATTCCCAAGTTAGCTATTCATTTATTAATTGTGTAGTTCTGATGTAATGACACCATGATTTGCTAGTGTATTTTAAAAGCTTGGGTTGATAGTATTTGAGTTTTATATCTTGGCTCTCTGTCTAAATACCTGTTAGTGGTGTATAAAGATTTTTAAGTTAGGTAGGAGTAAAAGAGGAGTTTGAGTCATTCTAATTCTTTCATACGGATCTACTGTACAGATGTGTTAAGTCTTCACTGCAAGAAGCTATCAAATCTTTTTTCACCTTAAATTAAACTGTAACAAATTGGGACTGTGTCGAGTAACTAAGAAAAAGTATATTTTATATCCCACCAGTTTGACACCCAATTTAACCCAAGGGAATTAATTCATAAAAAATAAAATCGTTACGTTTTAGTAAATAGAACTTATGGCCAGACCAAAAGGTCATTTTACTTCAACTTTACATTTTCTACAAGACTTCAATTTTTTTTTAAAGTTAATTACTTGAAATTACTAATTTCAAGTAATAAATTGGTAATTTATGCAGGAAACGTAAAAAAATAAAACCTAGTTTCTTAAAACATTTTCAAACTAATCGCAGTGAAAACTCACACAATAATAACCTCTACCGCATACGACACAGGGTGCAAAACGGACTGCATGCATCGGCGTGCGTGCTTACCTCGGAGATTCCGCGACGCGCCATACGGACACACACATACCTGACTGGCTCCAATAGAGTTTGTGAGAAACGAATGACATAAGATTTTAAATTAGATTTGAGTAATCTGGTTCTTATCATCGATTTGAAAATCATTAAAACGAAGAAGTGCAATAAAGTTAGTTTAAAATCTATCTATCGTCTAGTAAGACTAGTATTGTAATTCTTTTGGTGACTACGCTCAGCGTGAGATTAGAAATAAGGTAAATATACTGCGTTCGCAATTTATTTACCAAACTTGTAAACAAACACTAGTTTTAGGAAAAACAACTGTAATGCCTACACATTAGGTTCAGTTTGCGCTACAATTTCATATGTTTTATGACTTTTGACTTTTTTATGAAGTTTATTTACACTTGCATAAAGTTGATATTTATATAAGTGGAAATAACATAAATTGGAAACAAGGTTATAAATAGAGATTAGTTATCTTGAGGTACTGAACGATAGTTTAAAGAGCAAAAATGTCGACTCCGGCTCATGATCTACTTAGCCTTTTCCCAACTATGTTGGGGTCGGCTTCCAGTCAACCCGGATGCAGCTGAACACCAGCTTTTGTCAACCCTAACTATGACAGTAGTAAATTAATTAAGACTTAAAATTAACAGAACTTTACTACAAAAAAAAAAGAGAATAAGATTTCTTGAAAACAAAACATTACCAAGTTTTATAGCTCAAGATATGACTCTAACATCATTCGTTTCCCACATTAACCCTTCCTTCAATGCGTAGAACACGTTACAGATAATATTCCACAATACACGAACACAAAACGATTACATTACCTATAACAGTGCGGTGCTCACATTCACACGTACCGGTGGGTTTTATTCACTAGACGTACACATTGTTATTGACGAAGTAACTTAAGTTAGGACTTTTGAGTGTGACCAGGAAACAAAGACATTTGTGGGTAAATAAAATTGAGTACCTAGTGAATGCTGAATGTTTTAAGCAGATAATCGATAATTTACGTACGTTTACTAACAGAGGGCGTTCCCGTTAACCAGCAATAGTATAGCGTCCATACATGCCCTAACAAAAATTAATTTAAAAAAAGAAAAGTTTTTAATTTTTTCATTATAAAATATGCAAAAAAAAAAAAAAATCATACGTAAAACAAAAACTCTGTACACGCGCACTTGTCGCATTTGTTTTTCTATGTTGAAAGCAAAGTGTGCGTGTGCAGTTTCTTTTACGTATCAATTTAATATTTTTTGTGAAATTTTTATTAATAAAAATAAATAAAATGTTTTTTTTTCGATTATATTTTTTTCTATGCATGTATGGACGCTATGCTATTGCAAGTTATCGGGAACGCCCTCTGTTAGTTAACATACTGTACAACGCAAAAGTGTAATTAAGAAAAAAACTAAATTTGAATCCAGGTTACACTCAAAAGTACTGCAGTGCAAAAAATAAAAATACTTACCTAAATAATAGCCATTTTTTATATCGATAGGAGACGTTACTTTTGACTTTATATGAATCATAGACACGGATAATCAGCTGTCTTAAAATTACCTACTTCATATTATTAACGTCAAACGAACGCCGCCTTTCGAATATTATTGTAACCATTTGCATGGAATGTATGGAGTGTGATGAATCCCATTAAATTGTGTACAAAGACATCTTGATACTATGCATTTATCATTTAAAACACTTTATTAAAACAATTGATAAGCAGATAATTTTCTTTTCCAAATTCATAATATCACAAAAGTGACATGACATGGGAAATAGTTTCTTTTTTTGTCTCTGGTATAATTTTTCAGAAGTATTTTGTGCTGGAACGGTAGTATAGAATATTTACGTCAATTGTCAATATATTTTCTGTATAAAGGAATTCATAATATCACAAAAGTGACATGACATGGTAAATTGTTTTTTTTTGTCTCTGGTATAGTTTTTCAGAACTCTTTTGTATTAGAACGGTAGTTTAGAATATTTACGTCACTTGTCAAAATATTTTCTGTATGGTGACATTGACTTGTATTTTCATATGTTCCTGTTCAGTGTATGGTAATGATGTCTACATAGTGCGTACTAGACAAAAGTGAACGAATCAAAGAAACAATCGATAGCGGAGCTAACCAAAGAGTTTGGACGTCGCCAATTTTATTACTGTCGTGACATCTGTCACAAGCATAGTTGAAGAAATCATCATTAAGAGCGTTCAAAGTTGGCACCGTCGCAAATAGCTGTCAAATATTTACCTGTTTTGATTACTTTGGCAATATTACTGTATGAACATATGAATAACTGCTAACTAGTGAACTAGAATATTATTAATTGCAATTATAACTCTGAATTTGATGTTGTACCCGTTTTATAGGTGTAAAAAAGGCATTTGGTAAGTTTCCTAATAATTTGTTTGTATCTAAAACTAAATATTCGGTGTTACGATATTAATTATTGCATTTCATGATCAATATTTTAGTTCACTAGTTAGCCACATTTCATACTTTCATAAATTCAAATTCAAAATATTTTATTTCACATAAACCTACATGGGCACTTATGAAAAGTCAGAAGCTATGTGCACGGTTCCAATAGGACGTGTCCTATGGACAAGAGCCGGCAAGAAACTCCACAATCATACAGTAATATTACCAAATTAATCAAAACAGCAAAATATTTAACAGCTATTTGCGACGTGGCCCGCTTTCAGAATAAACACTCATAAGTAGCTCTGTAATCCTCAAAGAAAAATATACATACAAACTAGTACGCAGTACATAGAAATCATCAGTGTATTTACAATATTTTAAAAAATCACCTCGGCCTTGTCTCTCAGTAAGGCGCGCGTAGTCGCCGCTAGATGTGGGAGCAGCAACGCTCGCGCCGACGCCTGGGAGCACAGCGGACCGCGGATCAGCTCCAGTAAGGCTAACATCCGTTGTTTGCTGAGGCGGCCGAGCGGCAGTGCTTCTAATGCGCGTACTACGTAGGCACTGTAAGTATTTTGTCAATTAAGTTAATTCTTGGTTGGAAAAGTCCCTCGGCGGCGAACAGTGACCAATGGCACACGCAACACGCCACACAATGACGCACGGGGGCTCGGATAATAAAGTATAGATTTATTAAATTTTATGTTCATGGTATTAGAAAAGGTTTAGACTAGTTTCCAAAACCCAAACGTTTCATAATACTTACTTAAGTTAGGTGCTGTAAAATGAGGTTCAGCTTTTCTACAGTCGATTTTTTTTTTTCTATTTTTGTATGGATGGACTAAAGAAAACCGAACCTGTCCGAGACGGCTTGCTACAATTTTCGAGCTCGCTTCGTTCGCTATTCCATTCTATATTCTCCTGATTCTTTAACTTTTCTGCGTAAGTTGTGAAAGTAACTACTATTTCTGTTTGAATGATCAAAAGAAAATGTCATCTATCTAAGGGGGTCCAAAAATGTTTGACCCCACTTTCGCTAGCTTTACATTCTTAAACTTCTGCAGCGCGTATGTTAAAAGGTTGGGAACTCTTGATGTAGCTATACTCGTGGAACGAAAACTTTCTGTGTGTAAAGTGACACCAAACTCCGTATTGCACCATAGCGACATACGGGGGTTTAAAGACAGGAAGAATCTTTCCACGACGTTTGAAAATTATTTGAATTCCTTGATCTTTTTTTTTGCGAATGCGTACACAGCTTCGCGATCTTCGATCGCGGACTGAACAAAGGAAACATCAGAATAAACACGATCAGATACAAATGAAGACTGTAGAATTGAAAAACAAAATCCACAATAATATATCTTAAATTATATTTTAATAGCAGTACCTGCAGCTCAAACTTCTAAAACATGATTTCTAAAAATAGCAACAAACCTGAGTTCAGTATCGGGATAAACTTTAATGATGTGCGGTACGGCATGCGGGAGGTACTTGAGCGCAGATCCCTGGCATGTAAGAGCATGGTCACCGCAACGCATCAACCATACTAGCCTTTCAAGAAGATCCTGTAACAAAAAAGCTCGGCTGAGAGAAATGTGCTATAGTTTGACCGACACCGCTGTTCCGGCGAGGCGGAGTCGTTGGAGGCGTTGTCGAATGAGCGGCGGAACGGCATGAGCGTTGACGAATGAGCGGCATGCACTGCGCCCCCCCCCCCCCATCTCGCCGCACACATACCTAAGGCGCCGAACAGTGGTCTCAGTCAAACTATATAACAATCTTCTTTACGTTAGCCCTAAGAAGTCTCTTAAAACGGACATTAAAGCATAACGAATCATGTATACATTTCTTACATGTCAATTCTAACATAATGATGTGTTAAACTGTGTTTTTTTTTTTTTTAAAGAGATGGCGTTTTCTCATATTTTTTTTTACGCATTAGCGCAATAATGGCTTTGATACTTCATAATAAACAACATTTAAAAAATCCCTGTCCTGTCCGTGACGGTGTTGTTAAGTATCGAACTGAGAGTCTATTTATGTGGTAATTTTCAGAAAAAAGAAAAAAAACGCCGCGTTTTTGCAATGGGTAATTTATTACATGGGGCGCAGGCGGCGGTCGTTTATCGAGTGTCTACAAGTGATAACTTATGACACCTGTTGAAAATTTGCAAATTTTTAATGGATTTGGGGTAATTATGGTACCAAACATGTGAATTTTAAATAGCAATACCTTTTTGATATTTTTATTGCAGTACCCATGTGTCCCTTTCGGATCTGACAGTGTTTTTTTTGCATATTGTATGGCCCCAGGTTGCCAATAATTTTATTATGATTGGTCGTTGTTAAGGTTATTAATCAATTATTTGAGCGAATCAATTTTTCCTACTAACACGAGAATATTACTGATCAATTTCCCAGACCGGAGATTATTATCAACATAAAATTCAAAGAACCTATATATATATAGTATACAGGGTGGCAGGGACATCGACGCGAAAACTGATACCATGGATTCAGTACATGATTCTAAACGCACCTGCGTTGAAATTTTTCGTCGGTTATTTTTTTTAAAAATCTGCTGTTCCATACATTTTGAACGCGTAGGTTTGCACTTTTCTATGAAACTGCTTTTTTTTTTTAAATAACCGACTAAAAATTTCAACTTTTTAGAATCATGTACTGAATCCATGGTATCAGTTTTCGCGTCGATGTCCCTGCCACCCTGTATAAAGGAAAGAAAGGATTGACATTTTTTCCTGTTCATCGAATATATTCGCAAAAATAACTGCATACCATTTATGTTACAATTTGTAACATAAGTATAAGCTAAGTACCACCATATCGCTTTGGGATATCCTGTAATGATAGAAGTGTTGTGTAAATAAATAAATAAATATGTAACTCACTTACCTCAAAAATAACGCAGAAATCATTATCCGACGCTCCACCGAGTGCACTTCTCAACTGCCGACTCCTCACTATCAGTCGTATAAGGCTCTCTATGCACTTCATGCACACAAGTAGACGCTTTAGCGCGGCATCGCCTGCGTTCGCGGCTGATATCACCCATACCATCACTGAGATTAATTTCCTGTGTAGAAGAGAGGGATATTGGTTTTAGAATAAGAAACTGCTATTAAAAGTAGCTTTGGCTGCTTGAGATACTTTTACGGTTTTGGTTATGTCTTGAATGAAGCTACGCTTTGCATGGTATATAATATTAAAAAAAACGGTAACTTAAAAATACGAACAGAAAGTGGCCTAAGATTGTGCCTTGAGGCATACCTATTTGTTGAACGAAAGAACACAATATAAGAACAAAATAAAAATCCAGCTTCGCTGTAGTATCGGTGTAGAATCGATGAACATAAGGTTTAAAAACTTTACCGCGGATTCACTTAGCTAATACACAGCAAAGGCTATGATTAGGATGTTTTGTGCTGAATGCAATCGAATGCTATACAAAAATCACTATAATTCCCCGAAAAATTTGTTTATAAACCAAATTCTCTTACATTATCAAGCAGTAATGTTAAGTACGAGTCCATAACTTAATAGAACATTGAACTTACTCGTAAGCCAACGCGTCGCAGAAGCTGTCATCTATATAAACGTGTAACACCGGTTGGAAGTGTTGGTACTTATGGTCTGCTACTAAGGATATAACTCGAAGTAGACATTCGAGTACTAGGACACCGTAACTGTTGTCGGAGTATTCATTCTCTTTGTGATCTTCTTGTACCTGAGAATGGACGAAAAATTGTATCAGATGCTGTATTTTCGATAAAAAGAATAATAATTCGTCCAGGGTGTCGAAACCATGAGTCGTTACCAAAAGGAGCAGCATTATGATGATCTTTTTTTTTTGAGTCATTACATCTATTTGCCTCAGGATTGCAACACATCGAAAAACCCCATTGGTTATAGCAGGCATCGCGCCATCGGGTACTTTTCAACCAATTTCATTTATTCTACATGTGATATGCACATAGGGGTTCTTAATAAAGCAAACATTTATAATGTAGAAATAGAAAATTATATTACCTGTGTGAGTATACTGAACAAAGCATCCAGTATATCCTGTAGAAACTTGACTAGTTCTTCACTGGGCACGACTAGAAGTTGCATGAGTGCATTACGAAGCGTACCCTCAGCGTAATGAGAGTTCCATTTCAAGACTCCCAGGATCTCCTCTATAATGTTAAGGAAAACGGGAAATAAATCAATGTTCAGAGGATTTCTGTCCGGAACATATAGTACCGAGACCCCACCGTGCCACGGAAAGTACGTTAACAATCGACAGTAGAACGGGAAGTCTAACAGTCTTAGAGTCCTAACATAAAGAAACAGGTTTCCGGCACAGACAAACCCGTCCGATCCGTACCGACCCGCACAGACTCGCCAGCACCGGAAACCTGTTTCTTAATGCATTAGCATTCTTATTATGGAGTATCGTGTTACCCAATACCAGAGTTCTGGAGATGAGATAAACAGTAGCTATACGTAAGATCCTGGTATTTACATGGTATTTACATCGAACATAGTTGGCAAAAGTTGGATTCGCTAAGGGACAAATTGATCAATAAACCACGGGGCTTGTTGCGGGGCGTCTTCATGAATGTCCCGAGAACAATACGCTCACACACATCAAGTCAGTGTCGTGGAAATATCGCTCGAGAAGGATGTTCACTTTTCTCTCTCTGTCCATTTCGTTTTCCCAGAGTACTAACATATTTAGCAGCATGTTGTGGCAGCGGCTACACTAGTTAATATCGACGCAGGATTGACCCACAGCATCATGGCACATATATGAGCCGCACAATGTTGCGTGCAACGTTGCAGTGATACAAATATTCGAAGTTGCGCGGCATGTTGGGGGACATTTCGTCCTCTAACAAACCCAATGCTTAAAGGCTAGGTAGACGATGATAATTGACCTCTCTGTGAGACCTTGGTCCACCAAGGTCTCACACGAGAGGTCAATTATCATCGTCTACCAACACGACGAGCAGTACTCCAGTACTGTTCGTCGTGTGTTATGTACAGTACATGACAAACGATGAGTATCTGTGAATCATGCACTGCGTGTGTGTCAAGTAGTGCGTCTCGTCACCTCTCTGCGTGAGCTTGGTGGAGCACAGCTTGGTGTGCACGGTGAGCGTGTCGCGGTGCGTGAGCTGCAGCACGCCGCGCGCCAGGCCGTGCTCGGCGCCCGCGGGCAGCTCGTCGCGCCGGCCCGGCAGGGACAGGCACGCTTCTTCGGCCTCGGCTGGGTTGGCGCGTTTGTCGATCTGGGGGCAAGTTTCTTAGTTCATATTGAATTGTACTAAATGTTCCAGTAGAATAAGAAATGAGTACATAAGAGGAAGTCTGAAAGTGGCACCGGTGACCGAAAAGTTGTACGGAAATCGGTTGTCATGGTATGAATGATGCGGGGGAATGAAGAAAATTTCGTAAGGAAAGTTTTGGGTAAGAATGTCGATGGCTATATGGGTAGGGGAAGACCAAAGAAACGATGGATGGACTGTGTGAAAGATGATATGGATAGAAAGGAGGTGACTCCCGAGTAGACGACTAATAGAGAAGTATGGAAGAAAGGGACAAGTTGCGCCGACCACAAATAAATTGGGATAAGAGAATAATGATAAAATGTTCCGGTGTGGCATACGAGATGTCACAGAGCAAATAACCTGGCACTGGAGCGGAGCACTTTGCTGCGAGCACCACCCGCGGCCTCTCGCTCCTACTACGCGAAGCACATTGCCTCACAATGTTAGTGAAGGACTACCTCGTTTATCTAGTGGTTGCAAGTGCTACTGCTGAGCATGAGGTCCCGGGTTCGATTCCCGGGTCGGGCAAAGTGTTATTGGGTTTTCCATCAGGAATTTCTCAGTAGCAGCCCGGAGTTTGGATTTGTGCCCGATTGATGGCAAAAGGCTCGCTCCCTATTATATGGGACTTAAACATAACTGGCGAAATGTGGGTGTACTATAGGTACACCTCTGCCTAACCCTTCGGGGAAACACAGGCGTGATATTATTATATTATTTATTTATTTAAGGAAAAACAAACAGTAGCACAATAAGGTTACACTTAAGATCTTGAACATTAGGTACATTATAACAATTATGCTACCCACCACGTTCTCCACAGATTACAATTTAAAGTACTTAAAAACTAGCTAGTAACACAGACCTAACACACCTGTGACCTAGCACAGAATACCTAGGCGTTATCCCAGAATTCATATCTGGATTTTTAGAATTTAAGTAAATTAATTAAGTTAAAAAATTATGTAAGTGAAAGATAAACGTGTCGTGCGTGATTTTACGCACGCGCACGCCTATATAAGAATCGTATTCGATTGCCAAAACAGACATTCAAAACAGGTCCATATTTTTTACACGCGTTTGTTTTATTTTTACCACAATCTAACACGCTATTCAAATGATCGTATTTTATTCCCACAAAAGCCAATAAAAAACAGGCAAGTTATGAAAACATGTGCAGTTCAAATAAGTATAGTCCTGTTTATGCATTTACCTGACCACAGATTAATAGAGATGGTGCATTCTGCAAAATCGTTTAAATAAAAATCGACTCTTCATACGACACAATAAAGTACAATTCAGGTCGCACAGCGCTAATTACCTACAGTTGAATTCACCAAGAAGTTGCCTCTCTTTCTATCGCATAAGTCTTAGATCTTCTGACTACGTTACACTCACGGAATTGGCCCAACAAGTCGAGCCCGCTTCGTACGTGTAGCTTCACACCTAAAATGCGGAGTGAAACATCTGTATAAATCTATATTAATAATATAATAATACCAGCTTGTTACTGTCCTACTGCAGGGCAAAGGCCTCTTCTCATACAGAGAAGGCACGAGCATTGATCACCACGCTTGCTCAAGATGGGTTGGTGATTTCAGACTTATATTAACTATAAGTGCAGGTTTCTTCACGGTGTTTTCCTTCACCGATGTCTGTAATGTCCAAATCTATGCTGATACTTTTATATTTACCTTATAAACACACAAGTTGTGCTGTGTGTCTGGTGTGGTCGTTCCCTCGCGTTGCATCAGTCGTAAGTAAGAGAGAGCGAAGTGTCTCTCCGCTCTGTCCTTAGCCTCGTTCGACGATCGATGACGACACAGGAAGACTAGATGGGCTTCTTTGAATTCTTCAATGTTTAGACACACCTGTGGGAATAAAACTGTTTGTAGACACAAAAAAAACATTACGTCAATTTTTTTTTTAGTTTACGAGAACTATGAGTACGATTATATGGAGAAAGCAGATCAGTCTATCTGATAGAGAATATATTGCCCTCCTCATCAGAAAGAAGGTCTAAGTAGCAAAACATCCAACATCGCGAAACGTCTAATGAGCAGTAAGTCTAATTAGCAAAATGTCCATGTAGCAAAACGTCCAACTATCAGATGGTCTGTATAGCAGAACGTCTATTTAGTGAATCGTCAGATTCTCAAAAGTTTGGATACTCAGGCACAAAATTCAACACACACATTGCATCGGGAGGGAAACGGACACGGCATTATAATATGTACATACACACTCTTTGATCTATGTATTCGTAGCATATATCATATCTTTTTAATGGTGACTGATACGTATTGTCATTAATGCTATTTTATTAACATTAATCATTTGTTTTCTTTTTTTCTGTATAGATTGTTATCATTACAAATACAATAGTTCCAGCTTCTAAATTCTAAAAATGGATGAAGAACAAACATTTACTTTAATTGAAAGTCAAAAGAAGCGTGTGCTGCTGTTGGGTGGTCACTGGTACAATTTAATTGCGACTATGAGATAGCGCTTATCAATGGAATTACAAAAAAAAAAGAAAAAAAGACGAAAGACGATGAATTAAAGACGCTTTTCCAAACACTCTACAACTCTCAACGGCTGTTATTATCATCTTAATAAGGCCGTTTGGAAAAAAGCGTCAACATTGGGTCTTCCTGAAAACAGAGAGTGTAGAAGCATTGTCAGAGTATGTTCCAATTTAACTCTGCTACCTTCTCCATACATTACGGAATGTTGGACTAGCATTGTTGAAAACGCGACGAAAAGCGAAGAAATGGTGGATTTTTTAAATTACTTTAAAAAACAATTGCTTCAGTCTCTGGCAGATATAATCCTAGTAATTATAATTTTCGCACAAACAATGCACTCGAAGGGTGACACAGGCGGCTAAACACGAATATAAAATCAAAGCCAACACTGCTACTATTCCTCAAACCTCTTAGAAAAGAAGCGCTTTGGCAAGATCGCAAATACAAGAATATGTTATTTGAAGGAAATAAGAGAAGAAAGATCGATATATTGCCAAATACAAAAGAGAGCTGCAAAAGCTTGAGGCCCAAAAAGTTAGTCCATTTGAATTTTTGATAAACCTTGGCCATATCAAAAGGATATTAGGTGAATAAATGGAGCGGAATTTGTGCACCGAATATCCTCATAATATTTAAGAGGCTACTAGGTTTTTAACCCAGATATTTTTTTTAAGAAATAAATTTAATGTAATTTACAAATGACTTTTACTTTCTATCATGAGTGAACACATTTTAAAAATGAATTTTTGCTAAATAGACGTTCTGCTATACAGATCATCTGATAGTTGGACGTTTTGCTACATGGACATTTTTCTAATTAGACTTACTTCTCATTAGACTTTTCGCAATGTTGGACGTTTTGCTACTTAGACCTTCTGATCAGGAGGGATATATTGTATGATATTCTGTTATGGCTATACCCTACGTATGTGATATAGAGAAATGAAGGAATCGTTTAGACATTGAAACTGACATTTTACTTCGTATAGGAGTTTCTAGGTTGTGGAGGTCAGATAGGCAGTCGCTCCATATAAAATACTCGTAGTCAGCTGCTTCCGGTTAGACTGGAAGCCGACCCCAACATAGTTGGGGCTAGGCAGATTAATACAGGAGCTTCTGAACCATTCTTCACCATAGAAATCTACGTTTTGTAATGGGCAACTAGCTTCAAAGTTCTGACTAATTGACAGACTCTTTGACAGTTCAAAAGTGCCTATAAATGACATAATTGTAACGAATGCTTTGAGTTTTTGCGAAAATCGGTCCTACAATAGATTTTGATTCTGGGAAATATAAATATTACATCGTATACATCGTCTTTCCTACATTCTATGTAAATAAACATTTTCTATTCAATATGTACGGGTAAGTTACATTTAAATGATAAACTGATTTGAGTTAAACTTGTGTATTGAAACTTAAAAAAAAAGCACAAGCACCCAAAACTGATAAATAATCGAGCCGCGGCGATTGAGTCCTCTTGCTTTTACCAATACGATGGTATGCGACTACTGATCGCTAACCCAACTATATATATTTTATTCATTCGATGCACGTCGATGTCAGCATAAAATTGATACAATTGATATGAATGGGTTTGCTCGTATAGGTTGTCCACCCTGAAATCCGCCCACTACCACGTACCGGTAGTTAGGCGCGTCATTTCACAGTGGACAAGCTACACACTATGGAAATACGAAGTAATATTAATATATCTACAGTACCTATAGTGTACTTGGTTACAAAATGAGTCTGTTACCTTAAAAACTTCTTGCCATCGCGGTCGATCGTCGTGGTAGTAGACTACGGATGTGTATTCACTAGTTAAAGGAACCCCAGCGCCTACAGATATTACACCCTGAAAATAAGGTAGAAAATTAATAAGGTACAGAATCATAAGGTGTTGGTCTCGCAGTCCCATTAGACGTGTTTAATTAAATAAGGCACCAGCCGACGATTATCCATGTTCGCAGTGTGCAAGTGCACCCAAGGACAACCCCCGGTTGGTATAGTCTATTGTGGGATATAGAAACAAAGATATGGGATTATAGGTTTGGGTAGCTATAGTGAACTGGTTACCAAAAACTATGGAAAGACTATGGCCCCTGCCTGATCAATGTTTTATATAAAATACACGGATAAAATGGCAGGGGGTGACTTGCACACTCTAAAATGTGGGCCCACGGAAACTGTCGCTAGCACATAGGGGTTTATTTATAAATGTTGCTTAAAGTTAAGTAATGACTAGCGGCTGTTTAACCATACATTTTTGACGTTTGAACGTCACTTAACTTTAACCAACCTTTATAAATAAACCCCACGGTATCGTAGCGACGGGGGTAAAATGTCCTGAGGTGCTTATAAGGAGTAGAGTGGTATTCCATGGCTATCAAGACAATCCAGAGAGGAGGGTCAAGATCCTTACATCACCTAAGCCACTACAGTTCCTAGGCTAGAATTTGCGGTAAATAATCTAACAAACTCACAGGAAATGTTTGTCCATGTTTATCGACCACCTTGGCGATTAGTTCGATGTTCCTCTCCGAGGACTTCCCCCCTCCCTTAGAGAAGGCCCCCCCGCACACCGTGACGTACAGGTCGTTGCGCGCGTCGCCCGGGAGGATCACTTCTGGGAAGCCCATCTTCCGAGCTACGGCAAAATTGCCAACTACGATGTGAGGGTTTTCTTCGCGTATCTATAAATGAGGTTAAAGTTAAAACACTGGTAGTTTTTTTTTTTAAAGGCATGATATAAATAGCCGCTATTTAAATCATGACTTTTTTGCATTTTTGTACTCTTTCACTAATTCGAGTTAGAGCAGTGATAACCGTGGTGATCGTGGAGATCGAGTGGTGTGACCGTCAGACTGCAGTCTTAGCTCTCGAATTCGAACCCAAGACTCGTGACTTTTCGGATTCATGTGCATATTGTATAATTATCACTTGCTTCAAAAACGGTGAAGGAAAACATCGTGAGGAAACCGGCGTCACCCGGCGTTAGTAACATAAGAAAGTGGCATAAAACGTACCTGCTTCAAATCGCCCTCAACCAGCCGCACAGACACCCACAACCCCTGAGAATGCTTCGCGTCCTTGATATCACGGTTGGCGATCACTTTCTTCAGTAAACAGTCGAGGTTCTCCTTCTCATATCTGTAATGAGTTTCATATCTGGAATGTAACTAGGTATCATGATTGGTACTATTGGTTATAGCCTTGATTTGTGGCAAAAAGCTCAGCTGAGATTCGGGTCAGAACGCAAGTTCTAATAACAGCTTTTGCGTTTGAGTAGCATTGGAGTTATGGTCCGTTCCATTATCTTAAACAGACGGAACACTAATGTAAAACAGCTGGCAGCCTAGCAAATTTTTCATTAAAATCTTTCAAATTCTAAGAGTGTCTACAGATTTTTACGATTCGGACGATCGACACGTGTGAGCAAATATAATCAAGAAAATTTGTAAGCAACAGACGATCGATAAATCAACAAGTGATGCTCGATTTTAACCTGTTAACAGGTGACAGTAACATTCGCTAAGATCGAGTAAATCTGTAAGAAGCTGACATGTCTTATTGATCGTCAAAATACTGCATGTCGAACGACAATAATGGCGTACGCAGACTGCCAAACGAAACGGCAGAGGATTTTAAATTGAATTTAATACTTATCCAATCGAAATAAGGATTTAAATGCTAAGATTAACGGAAAACTGCGCTGCGATGCTTCAAGGTCGCCTCCGAGCATTGAAATATATACCTTATTTCGATTGGATAAGTATTAAATTCAATTGATAAATTTAAAATCCTCTGCCGTTCAGTCTGCCAGTCTGCTCATGATCGTCCGAAATCGATCAAATGTGTAGGCACCTAAAGAATTTCAACGCAGATTAGTTTACTCAAAAGCTGCTCTTCTAACAAGTCAGGTTTAGTTGCTAAAGCCGCATTTGTATATTTTTGTTTACAATTTTAGGTTCCACTTTCTCTCCCGGGGTTTCCCGACTAGTTGGTAGAAAAATACCAAAAGCATACACGAACGTAAAACCGCAAACAATAAAAATATAAATAAATACCACTAAAAACAGTCAAAACAATACTTACGCATAAAAAGGCACTTGTATATGTTTGTCAGGACAGTCAGCGGTGACAAACCGCTTAATATCGGCGCATGCGACTCCGAATGGACGACGCATTGAGCGGCCGGATGTCGGAATTGGAGGCGTTAGGGCTACGGAGCTTCGTCTGTGAATTAATTGATAATAATTATTAAAAAGTATAGGTTAACTCGAGCGTAAAAAACTGTTCATAAATTGCCGAATATACAATTTAAGCTTCCAGTTTTTTGCCAGTTTAAGGCCGCGTTCTAACCGAAGCAAACGTCGCGCCAACAAGCGATCGTCGCGTTCATATTCTTCGGCGACCACTAAAGCGTGATCGCGCGTACCGAGGGCACCTTCCTGTTTTCCAAACAAATGAATGACGACGCGACGATCCCGTTTTCGCGCAAACGAACATTTTGGTCAGGACGGGTAACACACCCAAATTATTTGTTCATGATAAGATTATAGCCATGGCAAATGGCACGTCTCAGTGACTTTTATAATCACTGACATAAAGTTTAAATTACAATCAATTTTAAGACGTCGAGTTCGTAAAATAAAACAACAAATGAAAAAGAAACACTTGACAGTAACTTACCTGTTATCAATATTCAGGGCGTCCATCGACCCTATCCGATAAATATTAGCAACCAAGTAAATTTTCTCACTCTTTATTATATCGCTACCAAAATCCTGAAACAAGAAGAAGCATTAAAACATGTTTTAATTCCATATCCATACGTAGATGGCTTGTTCAAATCCGGCTCGAAGGACTAAAATGTAGGAGACGATAAGTTTGTTAAAGATTATACTGTGCCGATGTTTCTGAGCGGATTTAGATGAATGAACACACGATCATTTCCCAGATTAAGGCATATAATACTTTACACAAAGTTGTTCCTTAGGAATCGGGTAAAACCAACGCTAAAAGCAAGTTTATGACACTCACAGTAAATACAACTAGTGCAGAACTGATGTGGTTGGTAGGCCACCTGAGCAGCAAATGTTCCGTGAGCTTAGCGCCCGAAGTGTCGTGCAACGCTAAGGCAATTTCGGCTGGCTCGTTCATTCGGCACACGAAGTTGTGGACCCGAACGGCGATCGTGTATGTTCGGGCACCCGGTGGCGTCGCCGGTGGTGGGGTTATTGGTGTTGTTTCCTGAAAAACATGAACATAAAGGCTTAACTGAATAGAAATAATAGCAGTATGCTCTACATATGAGACATGTTTCAGGAACCATATACAAGAACGAAGATCAAGCATCTGTATTAAATCTGACAGTTTAAAATCCAGATTCATGATAAAGCACCGTTCTGTACGGGCGGAAATGGGCTTTAAAAAAAATCATCAGATCTTCGACAAAGAAGAAAAAATTATTATTTATCAGGCTGTACTAGGCTAACGGTTTGAGTAGCTCAGAGCTATCTTATATGCAGTTTTTTTATTGACTGTGTGACGATATATGCAAAGTTTTTGACAAATGACAAGTGTTAGGTTCACTTGTCATTTGGACAGAAAATTTGCATATATCGCTGGCCAAGTAACCACTCTGAGGCCGCGCAGGGACATCGACGCGAAAACTGTTACCATGGATTCAGTACAAATTGTAAACAATTATCTAATCGAGTTTAATTTTATTTGCTACACATATCTATCTACTTTTATTTAAATATAGAACACATACACACTATAAAACTGATTTACATCCGTAAGACGTCCTCGTAACAGAAGGTCAAGTTGTTGACAGCGCTCTGTGTTGGTTTTTATTTGATCTCAGGCATAGGTATGCAGAATATTTAGTTACCGAGAAAAACAGCAGACATAACACATTGTGGAACTCACCATATTCTTCTCAATACGAGTATTAGCCTCATCGTGTAGTGCGTTTAGTTTGTACGTGGACACTTTCAACGGATCAACCAGCTGACCGTTCGCTGTTCTCACTGCTAACTCCATACCTAAGGTTCTGTTGCCAAAGTAATACGAATTAATAATTATGATACAGCCACTGCGTCTATAAAGGAGGATGGGGCTAGCAGAGCTCAGATTTCAGACTTTGATGGTTAACAATTGAATGTTTCCTGTTCAAGAGAAAATATCACACTGCAGCGTAAAAAAACGAGCGAGCCATACAGTAGTCGCATAATTATGATGTGTAACATCTGATATCTCACCTTGGTATTAAGCAACATTAAGGCGAAAGCGTCAAGGTCACCCGCGAAATTCAAATTTTCTTACGTTTTTTGCAATTTGCAGGTCAGTATCATGTTGTATGTTGATCTAAATATGATTTGCGGCCGTATCAAATGTTTATTTATAGAATTATAATCATAAAAATTATCAATACAACTCTCTAAGTTCATATAATCGCATTGAATGACTATTCCATGAAATCATGACATTTGACGATTGTGCTTACTTATCGTTGGTTAAGTTGTATTGCTGATTGTAATGATTATAATTATGTAAAGCCATATTTGTTACGGTCGCAAGTCATATTTTAATCAACATAAAACCTCACACTGACCTGCAAAATGTAAAAATCTAAAGAAAATTTGAATTTCGCGGGCTACCTTAGCGCATGCCCCTTAAGGTAATAAGCAACATTAAAGGGGCGGGGCCTCGTCAAGGTCGTTTGTGACCAACTCTAACACCGCGCGCGCACATTGGTCAAATCTAATAGCGCGCGCTTTCCTGGCTTCCTGTGACACACTTCCGTTCCTTTTCACGAAATCACTCCCACAGATTAGATTATTTCGATTTTTGATTTTGATTTCAGGAAAGCGAGAGCGTGTTGCAGGAAATTTTGCTCGCGGTATTAAAATTACAAAGAAGGAGCTTGTTACAAAAAAAGGGTGTGTACGTTTACGAGCCGTTAAAAATACAGTCAGCCCAGGTAGGCAAGGGCGATTTTTTCCTGCGGCAATTTTTTTGTGCATTTTTTTTTGGATTTCAACGCTCTGCTTAGCGCTAAGAGTTGAAAATCCAACAGTGTCATTTTTCAACGCCATGTGACGAGAGTGCGTCCCAGTGCGTTAGATTCTCAACGCTCGGCTCAACACTGAGATGTGAAGATCCAGTGAGCGTTAAATCGCGCCGCGATAGTTTAACGTCCGTGCGAACGTGAGCTCACATGGGACATTCCGGCTTTGATACGAAGGTTGGAAACGCACTTCTGGGATGACAAATATTCAAAGCATCAGTAAGCGCTTGCTATCTGTGGGCCACCAGCATGCTTGATAATTCTATTAAATTAAATTAAATGTTTTTAATTGCCTGTTTCCTTTATCGATGGTGAAGACAGCGGTCCTAGCGACTCGTCGCAGCTGGTCCTGGGGTAAGGCGCCGGACGCAGCCTGAGCTCTCAACTCAAGGAGCGCTCGCATGCTTACTTCCATAAACTTGAGACGCTCATCATTATTCTGTGAAAGAAGAATAAATTGTTATAAGTTGGCGATTTCTCTTGTTTACTTCTTACTTACGTTAAGACATATTTAAAAGGATTTCTGTCTGCGGTGCCATTTTGAAAAAAGATTTTAAGCACCTACCAACAGGATGCTGTGTGAACTATACTGCATTTGAAATAAGATTAGACATTTAAATACTTAAACTTTTTTTACAGTCCGCTCAACCGATTTTGACTTCTATCCCGTAGGTATAAGGATGGCATTTACAGCAAAAAAGTGGTTGCAATACCAACTGTTTACTGATGCTGCCAGTTGTCATGCCACTAACGCAATAGAAGTCAAAATCGGTTGAACGGACTGTAAAAAAGGTTTATTTAAATGTCTAATTTTATTTTAAATGGAGAATAGTTTAAAGGAAAACCTATTTAATTTTAAATCTCTACGATACGCGTTCGCCGTCCATAAATAGAACGGTGTCAAGAAATATATTATTTTCACAAAATTTCTTCGTCGTACGTACATAAATGCATACTTACGCGTTTTCATGCGGCATTTGATATTAAAAAGCTTCAAAGGTAGTCAGTAAGTACTGTTCCTAGACAGTCGGATCCACCACTTTTAGAAACCTTTTTTTTATAGGCATAATGAACTGACCTACAAATTACTATCACTTGCACCATTGCAAAGCAAAGCAGCTACATACCTTTCCCCAGACACGTCATTGGCTAATTAATTATTTACAGTACGTGCATATGAATATTCAAGCATTATTGGCCGAATAATTATACAATGATGGCACTCATGTTCATGTAATTAAATGATAAATAAGGACTAGCAGATAGAATTTGTTCCATGTTACGACATTATGTAGTTACCGTGGCGGTGGCATGGTCAATAGACCGCCACAGAGGAAAAAAACAACTGGGTGTCCTGAATCATGGGCCTCATAATAAATACGGTGAATTTTTGAGATAGGTCGTTGAACGCTAAAATCAAAACTATGACAAACAGTGGAGCTTTATTTTGGATAAAATTTAAAATATAGCGTTTAACATACATATATCACATTATAATATATTAACGGACGACGCGCACCTGTCTTTTGACAAGCATGGTCTGTCATCCGTCAGCTGAGTAGCACACCAGGATATAATTTACTAAACCTTTTATTTCCGGAAGAACGGAAGTATCTAATACAAGCATTTTTTTGCTTAAAAGGTAGTTCCTATCATTATATTGTTGATTGTACATAAGTTTTGGAAATAAAAAGTTTATTAAATCTTTTTATTCGCCCTGAAACCCTAGTCTTTTTTTTTTTTTCAGGATGGGATATTATCAAATGACTTCTCCCGCTCTGGGCAGAGCGAGAGGGTGTGTCAGACTTTTACTAACTAAAACCCACCCGTGTTCCTTCCGTTGCCTGTGTGCCGGGGCCGCGATATCCCTTTCGGACAAACCCGCAACCCCAGCAGGAACCCTATTGTCTTAATATATTATATTGTAATATATGTATGTTAAAAGCGTTATAAGGAACAGTCAGAAAGGCATTTGTCATAATCCAAAATAGGGATGTTAACTGATTGACTGTCTGAATTTGACGAAAAAAAAAAACTATTTTGTCCGTCAGTCAGATAATAAAAAAATATTAGACACGTATTTTTTGCTATATCATATTAAGAGCGTTTATTCTGAAGGTGGGCAACGTCGCAAATAGATGTCAAATATTTCACTGTTTTGATTAATTTAGCAATATTACTGTGTAAAATAAAAAATGTGGCTAACTAGCGAACTAGAATATTGATTATGAAATGCAATAATTAACATCGTAACACCGAATGTTTAGTTTTAGATGTAAAAAAAAACTATTTGGAAACTATCCAAATGCGTTTTTTACACCAACAACACAATGGTACAACATCAAATTCAATGTTAAAATTGCAATTCATTATTAATATTCCAGTTCGCTAGTTAGCCACATTTCTTATTTATATTCAGTAATATTGCTATAAAATTCAAAACAGGTAAATAATTGACAGTTATTTGCGACGTTGCCAACTTTTAGGATAAACCCTAAGAGGGTTTATCCTAAAAGTTGGCTCATTTGAAAATGGTTCAGATAAAACGCATTAAAGTTGGGGAATGGGGGTTCGCTTCGTCACAAGTCAGTATAAAATGTACCGGGGAGTGACGTCATGCCACAATTTAAAGTATTGATACTCAATGTATTGCCGTAATCTTTTGATTACGTAAAAAAAGAAAAAATACGTGTCCAATATTTTTAATGTACCTGACAGACATAAAAATATTAGTCAACATCCCTATTGGCTAACGCTAACACATTGATCATAATAAGCAAGCTTTTTATTTCGTCCATTAGCTGGTGCCCGTCGTTGTACTTATATCCTAAAAACTACCAAATACATGTCAAGTCAACAATTATATCCCAAGTTGCAGCATAAAACTAAGCATATTTCTGTATTCAGTCCACTCAAATGAATTCGTTATGTCTACTTACAATGTACAGCTTCTTGCAATGCGTCAACCATTCTCGGAGTGTGACAGCGATGTCATGTACCACCCCGTTGCCTCCAGCAGAGGCGACCACTGTGCCACCGCATCTGAAACATTTATTGATGTTTTGAGAATTTATCTAAAGTCGGTAAACTTTTTGTTTCATCCACGGTTCCGTCCATTGGAAAATAAATATAATTAAATAAACGCCTGTGTATAAAGAATGTATTTTATACTGATCGTTCTACTTTTCAATAACGCGAACATTTATAAAAGAATTGTTTTTGAGATTGAGTATTTACTTCAGTTTTCATATCTCTTAATTTTTTTTTTAAAGTGAAAACTTCTTTAGCAGCGTTGAGTGATTTTTGGTAGGGGATAAACTTATGGATTCGCGTCACCGACATGCTCGCGCCGTAGTGCTGTACTCTAGAATATAGATGGCACTAATACCAGTTTTAAATTTTCACTTCTGTCGGATGTCCTCATGACTGTTTTTTAACAACCTCTTTTGTCCCACGGCTGGGCAAAGGTCTTCCCCATAAGTTACCACTGTTACTTCCTTCATATATCTAATGAATCTTAAATTCACTTATTCATTCACTGATCTACAAAACCGCTGGGTGTACAAGTATGAAATTTTGCAAAAGAATACTTACTGGGGAGGATTTTTGAAAATTCATACTCAAACGGGGTTAAACGGGCGATGAAAGTTTGTATGGGAGTTCGTCATTTTGATGATGGAAAACCCTATCGGGGCACACGGTTTATAAGTAAAAAAATACATAAATAAAAGAAAATTTTACTTGTTTTTACTTTTTTTTTTTTTAAACGTTGCCCCACACTAAGAATTTCTTCTTGTACCGTGGGTGCGTTTACAAACATAGAAACTCACATACACTAACACCCAGACCCGGAACAACTACTTGCAGATCATACAAATATTTGTTCGGTGCGGGGATCGAACCCGCAACACGTTGCGCAGCAGTCGATCGCTCAGCCACTACGCCAAGCGTGTCGTCAAGTGTGTCGGTTTTTAAAGAAACTAGTCGTGTCGCGGCGACACGTCTCCTGCAGTTGCCGCCTGCGGTTGGCTACGGAATTGTACTTTATACCCAAACTATTAAATTTCGTCTCACAAAATTCATGTTCAGCTTCCAAATCTACTTACAATTTAAATAAAGCAATACGCTAACTTAGCTACAAAACAATCTGAATTGTAGCTAAGATATTAGCATTATTGCTCGCAGAACAATAGTTACAGACTTGGCAGGCCAAAATGTACGAAATAAGGAAAGTTCTTAGTAGAAGTTTGATATTAAACAAAACAATAATTGGTTTTTCCCCCGTTACTGAAGTTGTAATGGAATCATAACAACCTTGTGGGTTGCGACATCACTTATTACTTCTAATAATATAAAATGTTATCATCTCTTTATTCCCATAAGAGTCTAGAGTAACTCAAATTGCTTAGCACGATCCTCCGTTATATCGAAAATACTACAGCATTAATTGTGAAATAAATATGTGGTAAGGTTGAGGATTAATGATGTTATGTTTGCCGAAAACACGATTCCATAAAATTATCTCGACAGAAAAAATTACAAAGTTACCTCCAAACCGAACAATAAATCGATAGCATTAAAAAAATACTTCAAATCAGATCATGAAACTTTGCATTATAAGCTATCGGCGCCTTGGAGCCTTCTCCCCGTCGCTCTCTCTCATTGCGCGAGTAGTGTGCGAGCGAGATAAAGAGTGAATTTGAACTGAGGTATTATGCACTCTCTCGGCAGACGTTTTTCTTCTTCGTCGTATCAATAATTCCATCTAAACAACGACATTACCTATATTTTGCAATAAGCTTCGAACTGAATTCGGCCTTTTCGACAGCGTTAACGTTGGCCTCTTAAAGGTCTTCCATAGTGCAGACTATGGAAGACCTTTAAGAGGTCAACGAGAGCAATAACACCAGCGTGTTATTGTACACAGAGCACGACAAAGGCAGAAGTTGAAGGCTGTATTGTATTACCTAGGCCTACAAATGTTTCAAGTCTACGTTGACATCTATTTGACTGATTAAGTCCCTTCAAGTTCAGATTAAATACCTATATTTATTGCCTAAAAATGTTAAATGAACAATCTGTTCTTTTCTGTTCACCACATATAATTTGAAATTATGAATGTCTTTAAAAAAAATCCAATCAACCACTGTGAAAGACCTTGGTCTACCATTGGGACTGCTAGGACACTTGAGTCGTGCCAATGCCAACACTAATCCAATATAAGTCAATTTTAATTCACAAGCCAAATCTGCGGGATAATTGCGTAACATACTAACAGTGGTACTGGCTTTAATTTTGACAGTTCAACAACATTCATTGCGTTATTAACGTTGTTGAGCAGATACATTTTTCTAACATATAAAGCAATGGATTAGCAATATCGTTCAAAATTATTCAGATTGTTATTGATAATGTATTACACAATTAGGGTGCTGATTTCGCTTTTCCGGACGTAAGGACCAAATCTAAACTCAATGGTTAACAACAGCGCTTTACTCGATAATTATACCTACGTATCTTCTACTATGCACATAATATATCCGTGTGCCTCGGAAAGCCCGTTAAGCCGGCTGTCATTTATAGATCTTTGACAGTCGTTACAGATAGTCAGAAGCCGGAAAGTCTTACAACCAGTCTTAAAAATGGGTGTCTTGCTACCCAGTTACGGGGTTGTCAGATAGGCAGTCACTCCATGTGAGAAAAGGCTAGGCAGATGAGGATCATCTTCTACACTTATCAATAAACGTACAACGCATAAAGAGAGTTGAATTAATAAGAGGTGAGTCATCGGGTAATTAATACCTTGCATATAACTACATACTGATCGATTGAACACTGGGGAATTTTATACCGGATGGCTTAAATATAAAATTAATTATTTATAAACTGTAATCCAGGACTTTATTGTACGGGAGAAACCCTATAATTAATAATTAAATGTCATCGTAGATACGTCATTATAACATTATAAGCAAGAACTTCCTTTTATTACGCAGTTCGTAAGCGTGATGTTTGGTCCTTTTCTGTATAAAACCGCACTGTGCCATTCTACCAATAGGATAACTAAAAAATCACTGCAACCACTGTCCATTCCAAAGTTGCCTGGAAGACATCGCAGAAAGCGATAAGGCCGCCTATTGTATGTTTTGTAGTGTCAAATTTATTTTTTGCTTTGTATTTTCAGGTGTACTAAAGTACTTATAATATATAATTAAATCAATCAATCTGCTTAGCCTTTTCCCAACTATGTTGGGGTCAGCTTCCAGTCTAACCAGATGCAGCTGAATACCAATATTTTACATGAAGCGACTTCCTATCTGACCTCCACAACCCAGTAACTGATAATACGATACTTCTTGGTAAGACTGGTTTTCAGACTCGGGCTTCTGACGACCCGTAACGACTGTCAAAAATCCACGAATGACAGCCGGGCCCCACGGCTTAACGGCTTTCCGAGGTACGGAGGAGTCTCGGTATGTAAAGATGGGCACCCATCCATGGACCAACCCCGGCGAGCGTAGCTTAACCTGATGGATCGACCCGTGCGGCTGTTATTACTGAGCCACAAGCTCCTCAGTATATAAATAAATAATTACTTAGGTAAAATACGCTTTTAATACGGTAACTCCAACATTTTATTGAAAATGTAGAGGAGCCTGAATTATTGATCTTTACAGCAATTTTTTTTCGTTCTGTTAGAAGCTTTTCAGAGCCCCTCGACAGCTTCTCCCCGCGCCATAAATTTTTATTTAATAATTATAGCTAAGTGATATATATTGTATCGAACTTCCGTAGTAGGTATTCTTTGACTCACACAACTAGCCAATCAGTCTACACAAGTCACCTCAGAAAGTGACTCATAGCACTTCCGAGGAGTCTTCAAGTGTCTTCAACCAAGGTCCCTTACTTCCTTAGACCAAGAGATTACGTCCTAGAATCAGAGCACTCCTAGTTCAGAATCCATACCAATATGATAAATGCGGAAGTAACTATGTCTGTGTTTCTTGGATTTCGCACACGGGTGGACCGTGAACTGGATTAGGACATCGAAAACATTTTGTCCCGGTAGGACGTTCCCGTGGAATAATTTCCAACCTCGACACGGGCGAAGCCGCAAGCTATTACCATAAAAAAATTACTAATTGACGAGGTCACTGACCGTGATTGATAATCGTTGCCCATTGTCGAATGAATCACTACTATGCACAATGTGTGAATGTTTTTGAGGAAGTGTGTGTGCCTAGTTAATGTGCGAGTTCCCGACCCGCTGCCGTTTAATTGAAATATTATCAGTTAGCGTCATTTGCTACTACGTCAATGTATTGACTGTATGTAATGTAATACGTAGTAATCTCATCTCGTTTATTGGAATAAACGTTTGGGTGTCGAGTTTCTGATTCACGTTTAGTAGTAATTTATTTAATAAATTAAACTTCATGTAGTTACTATAGTGGTTAAAAGTACGTATGGACATCAATGGTGGAATTTACATGACGGTCCATATTTTGTAACGGTTTCTGATCTTTCGCTCGTCTCGTACCTTAGGATCAATTTTTGTTATCATTAGGACCGCAGGACCAGTCCCCCATTCAAAGGCGAAGAACTATAGTCATGTCAACTATACAGTCCCTTATCAGCACATAGCTGTTAGAGAAGGCACCGCTTCCATTTCTTTACGCTCTAGCTCCAATATGAGAGGCCCTAGTGTGAGTTTCTTTTAATCATCTTGACTTTACGCAACGACCACGTTTGGCGCTCTGATTGGTCCTTCACTGGCCTTCACTGGTGCCTCAAAGTTCCAACACCCATTCGATGAAGTATCTTCATCGGTACTAAATGCCAACATTCAGTGTTGGCGTGGTCATAAAACGAGGGAGCAAGACAGCACGTGACCTAGTGTGTGTGTTGTTGGACGTCAGAAAGAAATCCCATACTCCATTTTCACCATCCTGTTCACACGTTTTATGACCACGACTGCCAAGAGTTTTGGTGTTTAGTATGTTACTAAAAGGCAAAATAGCTTACCTGTCAACTATACAGTCTCTAATCTGTACATAGCTTTTAGGGAAGGCGCCGCCGCTTGCATCTTTCTTGAGGCTTTTGCCCCAATACCAGAATTCCGTCTCTCTCTCGATGTGCAGCAACTCGCCGACGTCGAACGAAAGGTGCAAGGAGCCAGATTTGGCCGCGTAGTTGTATATGGCTGTGGGAGAAGAGAAATAGGGCTTTAGTAAGTTAGTATGCAAGAAAATTCCGCCCACGAGTGGCTTTAATAGTCAAACTAAATGTACAGTCAAGTCTTTTATAACTTCGTCAGTTTGCAAATTATTTCTTTGATCAAGTCTGAACACATAATACATTTTGAAGCTACAGCACTGAGCAGACTATTGCATAGAAAACTTTATTTGATTACTTGATAACAAAGATCAAAATCGCATAGGACCTTTGCCCAATGTTGAATTGACATCAACCTATAACCTTTTTAATGGTCTGGCCATTTTATGAAATATACATCAATTCTTTCAAATATAATTGTCTGAGTTGTCAGTGCCACATTTTTATTCTATCTGTTATGTTAAGAAGATTTATGCATAAGTAATGTTAATGAGTGACAGTCCGCGGTATTGGCAATGTTCAACACCTCAGATGTCAATTTGACATTACGACGCAATATTCAGGGTGGCAGGGACATTGACATCGTCGATAAAAAAAAAAAAAAACTATGAAACAGCAGTTTTTTTTTTAAATAACCGACGTAAAATATCAACGCAGGGGTTCTGAATCATGTACTGAATCCATGGTATGAGTTTTTGCGTCGATGTCCCTGCCACCCTATATAATGCAGCGTCCGTAATATCAGATTCTATCGTGCAATTGCCCTTAAGGTGACGAACATATTTTCGATGTAACTGTACGTCCAGTGCCATATGGACTGTCAATTCTGCTATCACCTTGCTGCTTATGCCCTTACTGATACGAATGAAAGATGAATATGTTGGTGAAATTGAGCTGTGTGGTCCTCAATTGAAATTAATTGAGGAATCTACACTTGAGAGCAATAAAATCGCACACCCCTTGTAATTTGGTTTATTACTGATTGTTTTCTAAAATCGAAAGATATTGAGTAAAAATCATTAGACAAAATTAAAGCATACAAGCTTAGCTTTACAAAAACATAAAATTAAAATCATTGACCTTCACGTAACTTACAAAAACCGACCGTACACCGAATTCCCCAAATTCACGCGTTTGCGTTGTCACTACTTGCACCCTTAGCCGCAGGTATAAAAAGGTCAGTTTATTGGAATTTTTATTCAGTTGCATACCGAAGGTCAACGTGATAACATCTCTACTGGAAGCATACGGATTTACTGGAAAAATATGGATACCACGCCCGCAGAAGCCGCTCAAGTTATTGCCTTGCTCGAAGCAGGCCATAACCAAAGTGAAGTTGCTCGACGGCTAAATTTGAGCCGCTACTCTGTTCGTCGTGTATACCAGAGGTTCCAAGAGACCGGTGGCTACATTCGGCGACCAGGATCTGGCCGGCGACGCACAACATCAGAGCGTGATGACCGCTTTCTTGTGACAAGGTCTTTGAGAAATCGGCAACTGAACGCGGTTCAACTGGGACAACAGCTTCGAGAAGTTCGCAATGTCAGTATAAGTCGGTGGACAGTTCGAAGAAGACTAGGTGAAGCAGGAATGACTTCACATCGCCCAGCAAATGGTCCCAAATTGACCACAGCTCACCGACAAGCCCGGCTACAATTTGCTAGGGAACATTTAAATTGGACGTATGACCAATGGCGGGCTGTTATGTTCTCTGATGAGTGCAGAATGACTTTACATGGTCATGATGGACGCTCTAGGGTCTACAGGTCATCAGAGCGATTTTCACAATGCTGCATAAGCGAACGTGTGGCTTTTGGAGGTGGATCGTGTATGTTTTGGGGTGGCATAATGTTGGACACTAAAACTGACATTGTATTCATCACTACGGCGAATACCGGCCCGAGATCGAGAAGTTTGACGGCTGCACGATACGTCGAAGAAGTGCTCGAAGAACATGTGAGGCCGCTTGCGTGGCTTATGGGAGAAGATTTTCTCTTAATGCACGACAACGCCAGACCGCATGTCGCTAGAACAGTTTGCGACTACATGGAAGATGTTGGAATCACCGCGATGGAGTGGCCAGCTCGTAGTCCTGATCTCAATCCGATTGAGCATGTCTGGGATGAGCTAAAAAGAAGAGTTCGAGCAAGAAGCCCTGCTCCTACGCGCCTCCAAGAGCTTCAACTTGCCATTGAAGAGGAGTGGAACGCCATACCACAAGATTTCATGGTGAAATTAATACGGTCCATGAAAAACCGATTAAGAGCTGTAATCAAGGCTAGGGGAGGGAAAACACCTTATTAAAAAACAATTTGATCAAGCATTTTGAGTTTTATTTTTATTCTTTGTTAAGCTAAATTGGGTAATTTTATCCGTATGTTGGGTTTTGTGCCCTAAAACTCCCTATGGGTACTTTTTTTACACTGTATTTGATATCATTAGAAAGGTACTGAAGTAAACATTCAAATAGTGTAAGTTTTATTTTAATATGTATTCACATTTATGAAAAAAACTGCTTTAACAACAAAAAGTCAACGTGTGCGATTTTATTGCTCTCAAGTGTATGTCGCAGTGAATGAGTAATTGCATTAGGATAGGTCGTAGCCTCCAGCTGGTCGAAATACAATTGATTATGTTTTATAGGACATAGGTTTTAAGGCTCTCACGTACAGGCGCGACGCGACGAAGCAACGGTGTATCGAAAAAAGGCTCTCGGAAGAAATATATTATGCATAAATATATCATAGGACAATCAAGTAGGCAAATTAGCAACTTATATTTTTTACGCAAAAAAAAGACTAAATCTCGTTATATAGCGTATGTCAAAAAATCATAAATAAATAGTAACATCACCGTGTGCAAGGATATAACGATTATTCTCTCCGTTCCGGAGATATAAGGAATAGCACCATCAATTTTTTTGCGCTAAATAAAATTTGCTAATTTGCCTAAGTACCTACCTGATTGTATCCTATGATATATTTATGCAAAATATTGGCTATTTGAAGCCATTTTAAGCAAAAAACCTTTTTTCGATCGTCAGTGCGACGCGACGCGACACCGATATAGAACAATTTCATAGAAGTTGTTCCACCAGCGTGCAGCGTCGCGTCGCGTCGCGCCTGTCTGCTGTCCGCCTTTAACTGGTTCAGAGTTTATGTACCTATCAATTGATAGCCATATGCCATGACCTATAAGTAGGTAACTAACTAGTATTATCCTGTATGGTTTGGTTAGGTTAACTAACCTAACCAAACCATACAGGATAATACTAGTTATAGGATAATATGGTTAACCTACCTAACTAGGTAGGTTAACCATACAGGATTATGGTTTGGTTAGCCTACAAATTGCAGCTTAAGTAAATATTATACTTACACTAAGTACGTACTTGTAATACGTAGCACATTGTAACTATTGTAGATCTTGTACTAGCACTTTACTTGAATTAATCGTAGTTTAATCTCTCTTAAAACTTGGCAATAGGCCAGCTACATATAAAGCCTACAACGCACTTGATGTCATATAGGTATAGAATATAGAATATGTTTTAGCCAGAATACGATTTGAGATCGTTCATCCAAAAAGTAGGCAACGTCGCAAAAAGCTGTCAAATATTCACCTGTTTTGATTAATTTGGCAATATAACAAATATGGCTAACTAGTGAACTAAAATATTAATAATAATGAATTGCAATTATAACACTGAATTTGATGTCGTATTGTAACCGTTTAATGTGTAAAAAAGGCATTTGGAAAGTTTCCAAATACTTTTTTTACATCTAGAACTAAATATTCGGTGTTACGATATTAATTATTAACTTTGATAATCAATATTTTAGTTCACTATTTAGCCATATTTCTTATTTTCATACAGTATTATTTCCAAATTAATCAAAACAGCGAAATACTTGAGTTATTTGCGATGATGCCCACTGTCTGTATAAAACGTTCTTAATACTGCAAAATATTTACTTAAATAGCGACTCATGGCAACACCAAATCGAATGCAAATACGTTAGGTATGAAAAATTAAGTAAACACAACGCGAAATTCAAACAGACCGTTACCCACAAAACAGATGCTAATGGCACGTCAAATACTATGACATAATAAATGATGCTTTTATGGCTAACGTATCCTGTGACAACAATCATAGGACGTAATGGCAATGCTTTCCAATTTGGCACAACAATACGAAACGATTTAGCGATAGAAAGAATGAGTACAGTCGAAATCACTCCCGATCAATGTTACGCTCCTCATGGGAACAGTTGCGACTTCCTTCAGAGGAACCTTTCTTCTCACGGAGAATTGACGTGAGACTGGGAACCAATTTGTGCAAAAGATCCTTCAGAAGTGCCCCGTGAGAAAATATTTCAAAACATCCCGTAATCATACCAAATAAACATTAAATAACTTCAACCTTGGTGACGATAGTTAAGTAACTTCAATGACTACGCAACAATCTTAAAAATATCTACAGCAAGCGGTCACAAATTCATTAAATGAACATCAAGATTAACCAAACCCCAAGCCTAACGACTCACATCCCGCGCAAAGAAACGCGCAAAAAAACCAAACATATTAATACAATATGAAGAAAAGGTTAATGTTTAACATTCATTGTACTTACACAAACAATTAATCCGGGACAATAGGGGCGGTATGCGTGTGAGTCACGTAAGACGAGACAGGCGCGAGCGCACCAAAATCGCGATTGAACGAAACTTGAGCGCGTTGTGAATGCTGATGTGAGGGGAGTTAGATCTAGCAACTGTTTAGATGGGATAGACCCGGTTTATTGATTATTTTATCGTGAATTTTCTGATTTGTTTAGGGTTTTCTGAAGACATGATGTAAACGATGACACTATTGTAGCAGCAGAAGAAGCTGCGCTAGCTTTTTCGTCAGACATAATAACGTTAAATACATGAAAGAAGATTTCATGTAACAATTGAAATAGATTTGTTGAGTAATTGTATAAGAAAAGGACTCATTTGTCATTTAGATTACCCTACAATTAAAATGACCAGAGAAATTTGCTATTTAATTTGACGATACGCTCAAATTCCGGTCCGCAAAATGAATCGAGCGCTGAAAAAGTACTGAGTACTTTCTAAATGCTATAAAGAATTTAACAAGCAATGAAGAAGACTACTTAGATTTTTATAGCAACGTCTTTTATTCAATTTAGATCTCTTATAAAATTTCTCGGACTTAAAATTCCTTACCTAAGATCCATCCTCGCAAAAACACTAAATCTCTATCGAATCACTTATCCAGGGTACCCCGAATCTATCAATTTTACGAGCTCCATAAAACGGCGCGTCTAAGAGACTTATAAATCTATCAGACATCAGATCCTTGCACATGTCACCGATACTTGATGTAATGAGATACCGGTGCTATACTAGAGACCCACCTGGTATCGAGCGTTTTCGGATGACAGCGTTAATGGTACAAACGGTACAGGTTCCATTTTATGGGTCATTGGGCACATTGTTCGGTACAATTAGTGTTTGGTTTATGTGCCGAAGTTGATTTATGGGTAGTAAATTGAGTTGTAAACTATTCAGTGCGTTTTAAGTATAATTTGGTGAGTCTCGAATGGCTGATAACATTACATTGTAATTATTACATGAACGCAGACAATACCTCAACAGATTGTTAAAGAAAATACAGACGTTGATGTAGTTAGTCTGTTATGGAAAGAAATTCAGTCCTGTTAGAAACCAATATAGTTTTCTCGATGGACCAGAATTTTTAACCGACTTCAAAAAGGTGTAGTTTTTCATTTGACCTTACGCGATTACTCCGTCAATTATGAATTTATTTTGATGATTCTTTTTTTTTTTTAGGTTATACTTCAGAGGTGGTCCCATATAAATTTAATTAACTTTGCTTCGGTAGTTTTTGAGTTAGCTTCAATAATACTTATTTTTCCCACTTAGTCTATATGGATGATGTTATAATAAGTTCCTGTCACTGTTATTACATAGCAGGTAGTGATATTCGAATTTGTGTGGGGTAGGTTAGTAGGTACCACAACTAAATAGTTTAAAATAAAACCTTTTTACAAAAAAAAAACAAGCCACTTCCAAAAAAAAATACTACAAAGTGAAAAATAACTTTAATTTCCGAAGTCGGTGGCAAAACACGAATATTCAAAACCCAAAAATTCAAGGACAGCGACTTCCGAAATTAAAGTTATTTTTCACTTTGTAGTGTTTTTTTTTTTTTGGAGGTCGGTTATTTTTCTGATTTTTATCAACCTACTTCCGATTTCGAGAATCGAGATCTGATGCAGCCGTTTAAGCTAATATAACACCAAACCGGATCGATATTTTTAGCTTTACAGCTCGCTAAAAGTAACGGCAAGTTTTTGCGACCGCTCCATTATCAAATGTGTGTCATCGTAAGTCCAAGTAGCATCCCAAATGTTAAACAAAAACATATGGTCTTCACTTGTGACTCTTACGAATGAGCAACAGGCACGAAAATCAATTGAATCATTTATAATACGGTGAATGATTGGATGACATTATTGGCGGAATGATGTTTTGACAGACATAATTGGACTTCCTCAGGTGACGGAAGGGGACTGAATGCGTCGATTGGCATGTAGGGACATGTGCGAATATGCGTGCTTCTGCGTAGGTACCTATTTATTAGTTTGAATATTTGATCCAATAAGTTTGCAACGTCGCAAATAGCTATCAAATATTAACTTGCCTGTTTTGATTAATTTTGCAATATTATTGTATGGAAATAAGAAATATGATCAAGTCGTGAACTAGAATATTAATAAAGAATTGCACTGAATTTGATGTTGTAACCGTTTTAGGTGTAAAAAAGGCATTTGGAACGTTTCCAATTACTTACTTTTTTGACATCTAAAACTAAATATTCGGTGTTCGTACATTAATTAAGTATTGCATTTCTTAATCAATATTTTAGTTCACTAGTTAGCCATATTACTTATTAATATTATACAGTAATATTTATTTATTTATACTTTATTTCAGAATTGGTTGGCCAAATTAATTAAAACAGCCAAATATTTGACAGCTATTTGCGACGCTGTCGACTTTCTGTAAACGCTCGTGTATGAAATCTTGCTGTGTCCCCTTGTAATAATCTTCCTAATAATATTAGACAAGAAAAAGCTTAGTTTTAAACCAGCCATCATCCAAAAATCTGAACCATATAGAATACCACTTGAAAATCGATTACTTAGGTACCTAACCAGTCCTTGACGCGAGACAGCGAACCATTTTTTCGAGGATAATGATCCTGAAATTTACGTTAGAGAAAGCCCAAATTCAAAATGAATTCTCCAACAAAATGGATACTAAGGAGATATTATGTATGTCTTGTGTCACCGGAAAGGTCTGTAAATATAATCAGTCGAGAACCCGATATAAGACGACTAATTAATTGAGTACATCTGGTATCCAGGCACGCACTAACGTGAGATGTGTCGCGGATTTCGAATGTCAAGCCGGTGTGGGTGGCAATATGCGAGAGTGGACCAGACGGAGTGACGAAGTCACTGCTAATATACCTAACCTCGACATTATCAAACGTGTGTCTGGGAAACATGCTGGCCAGATATACCGGAAGCGTTCCAGACTGCGTGTCTATGGCACCCACAGAATAGATATAGACAGAGTTATGAAACGATGAAAAGGTTGGATTGTGTAAAGGATGACATAGACAGAACATGACAGCTGATACAGATGTATGAATGTAGAAGACTCGCTCCGCCGTCACCAAATAAATAACGACTAGTTTCTCCCGCGACCTCCAAAAAGGGAGGAGGTTATATGTTCGACGCGTATGTATGTTTTTTTTTTTTAATGTATATCCGTCGATTTCTCCGTCAATTGTGGACCGATTTTCAAAATTCTTTTTTGTTTGAAAGGGTATGCTCCCGGATTGGTCCCATATAAATTTTATTAACATTGCTGGGATAGTTTTTGAGTAAGCTTCAATAATACGTATTTTTCCCACTTAGTATATGTGGAGGATATGATGATAACTGGCTGTGACTGTTATTTACATAGCAGGTACTGGTATTCGAATATGTGTGGGGTCGGTATCATAACTAAAAAGTGAAAAATAAAAACTTTTTACAAAAAAAAAAAAACAACCGACTTCCGAAAAAAACACTACAAAGTGAAAAATAACTTTAATTTCGGAAGTCGGTGGCAAAAAACGAAAATTCAAATGTCAAAGACACCGACTTCCGAAATTAAAGTTATTTTCCACTTTGTAGTGTTTTTTTCGGAAGTTGGTTGTTTTTATTTTTTTATTCCCCAACCTACTACTCCGTTGCATTGCATCCCCTGCCCGAGCTATTACTTCGTTTTCGCTTAGCGTTCTTTCCCACTTTTTTCTTTTTGCTCATCTCCTAAGGTTCCTGTCGTGATGTATAATAGCCTATAGCCGACATAAATCCGACTGGTAGTTCCAGAGATTAGCGGGTTCAAACGAACATACTGCGACTTCTGCCCGCGACTTCATCCGTGTTATAATTTAACATAAAACATAACCTATGGCACTCGGCAATAGCGTAGCTTTCTATCAGTGAAAGAGTTTTTGAAGTCGGTTGAGTAGTTTCGGAGATTACCCCCTACATACAAACCTACAAACAAAAACATCTACCTCTTTATACTAAAATTAAAATATTAGTATAGATAGAGTATAGATAAACAGATAAGAGCAGAAGGATGAAGACTATCAGACCCACGGCTACACACCAGCTATAAATTTCCAGTTTATGCTGATCTCTCATTGAATAGGATTTCCGTACATTGCGAGGTCAGCTTATATTGAAAATTATAGGAGACGTTTCATCTAGCCAAAGTACTGCCGATACAATACAACAGTTCCATAGACTGCTATCTAATTGCGTAACATTTTCGTAAATGATTAAGACGAATCTGCTTCATTTTGACAGTTCAACAACATTCATTGCGTTATTTACGTTGTAGAGCAGATTTTTTTTTCGAACTTTTTAATCAATGGATTAGCAATCTCTTTCAAAATGATTGATCGTGTATTACGCAACTAGCTGCTGGGTGCTTTTAGGGTGCTTTTGTTTGTTTTTTTTTTTTTTTGAGGGCGGGATATTATCAAATATTTTCCCCCGCTCTGGGCGGAGCGGGAGGGCGTGTCAGACTCTTACTGACTAAAACCCACCCGTGTTCCTTCAGTTGCCTGTACGTTGCCAGGGGCCACGGTATCCCTTTCGGACTTTCCCGCGACCCCAGCAAGCATCGGTCCTAGCGGACCCCTTCCGTTGTGCTGACATCTCCTTGAGGGGCGTGTGGAACACAACGCGCCGTCAACCCGGGCCTGGTCCTTATCGGACGGCGAGCTACCCATTGCTCACCATCCGCAAGCCCGACGCAATTAGGGTGCTGGTTGAGGACTTTTGATGTGTTTCAACAAGAACACCTTCAAGGAGTTCGCAATTCCACAATACGAGAAACACCTATCAAGTGGATAAAACTTCATGGAATTTTCGGAAGTAAATCACTAAGCAGAAGTGCTATTATCTAGAAGTTTATGAAGTTTGTTTGTACTCGAACTCAAGTACATCAATTACAAGCGATCATTATCTCTAACATTCCTAGGAGTCGGACGGAATCACATATTGGGATCCAAAAGGACCTTGAGTTAAGAGGATGCTCATTTCGGGAATATTGGCACAAGCTAATAGACCTCCTGCCTTTATATTAATTTATTTGGGGTAATTGCAGCATGTCCTTTTCCATTTCAGTATACGAGCCACATCATCTTTCACGGAGATATTACCTTATCTTCGACACTTACGTAGGTATGACCTCTCAAAACTTTTCCACTACTCAATTTTCTCACAAGTCTAGACCAAATCTCATAATATTATCACGACATATTTCATCATAATGAAATCCGCTGAACTAGTATTATTAAGGCCACACAATAACACGGTTCCTTGTTCCTTATGAACCAGAAATAGATTTAAATTGTACTGCCTGACCCGCGCTATCTAGACTTACTGTGACGATTGAATGTGAAGATTAGCTGTAACTATCTTTATTGATATTGTGTTAATTGCCAGTTATAGGTCAGTAGCGACGTGCCCCGAGTTTGTCCTAGTTGGCTATTCGGGTTGCTAGGTTCTTTAAGAGCGTTTATCCTATTAGTTGGCAACGTCGACAATAGCTGTCGACAATAGCTGTCAAAAATTTACCTGTTTTGATTAATTTGGCAATATTACTGTATGGAAATAAGAAATGTGGCTAACTAGCGAACAAATTACAATGACAAATTATCTAAATAATTTTAAAGTTGTTTTTTCTTCTTTTTTTTTCAGTATCCTGCTATGATTTTATGGACTTACACTTGTGTTTTTTAAAAATAAATACTGTATTTTTTCACAAAAAAAATTACTTTAAAAGAAATAAAAATTGCATAACATGAAAAATATTAAAGATAGACTCCCCCTTTTACAGTTAATTTTCGATAATTTTTCATGAATATTCAGAAAAATACGGGCGGGCACATGCCCAATTGCCCATGGGCGACATTGTATTTATCACTCTTTTAGTCACATGCGTTTCTTCCCCCCTCACCAAACCAAACGATTTCGTTTCAACTTTTCTGTCACTGGCTCCACTTTCAAACTTACTCTGGAATGTGAAGATTAGCTGTAAGTACCTATCTTTATTGATATTGTGTTAGTTGCCAGTTATAGGTCAGTAGCGACGTGCCCCGAGTTTGTCCTAGTTGGCTACTCGGGTTGCTAGGTTCTGTAATCAAAGGCCACAGTTCGATGCTTGCGGCCTTTTCTAACCTGAGTAAAGTTATCAAATATTTGTCAAAATCAATACTTACCTATAAATTAATAGGTAAGTAATTTACTTAGGTTACAAAATGAGGGCCCAAACCTCATTTTGTAACTTAAGTAAATTCAAATTAATCTGTTGTTTGTCACAGGTGGAAAGTCAGTGATTATTACAAAGGATCGCTGTAATATACCTACATGGTGTGCAACATTCTAATATAAGTAATTAAAATGTATTTAAACATTAATATTATTATAAAATTGTTATTAATTGTAGATGGTCATTCTCCATTATCTAAAAGAACTGATGGTTCGTTAATTTCTCGCATAAACAGGATAACTCTCTGCTTTCTATGCCTCGATTAGCTCAGCGCAACTTTGGCAGCCAATTAGAATGTTAAATGAATTGTGCAGGTGTAGGCAAGCATCTTGTTAGCGAGCGCCGAAGGTCGAATTTGTTTACAGATTAAACAGGTTTTTAGTTCTAAGGGCAAGCATAGATTTTAATTGGTATCCATTACGTCAATAACATATTTAGGTAAGTATAGTATGTGATTTGTTGTCATAGATGGACTCTAATAGCACAAACCAAAGTAAAACATAGTCAGTAAATATTAAGGTATAAAATACCTAAGCCTTGCTAGAGCATGAGAGCATATTTATTTGTAAACACACCATCAGACCTTTAACATTTCAAGTAGTAGACAGCCAAATATCCATTTAAGGAGTCCTTAGGTACCTGCTGGGGTTGCGGGTTTGTCCGAAAGGGATATCGCGGCCCCGGCACACAGGCAACGGAAGGAACACGGGTGGGTTTTAGTCAGTAAAAGTCTGACACACCCTCTCGCTCTGCCCAGAGCGGGAGAAGTCATTCGATGACTTCCCATTCTCAAAAAAAAAAAGGAGTTAGGTAGGTATACTAAAAGGTGAACTGTATTTCGTAATAAGGGTGCATTCTCTCATTGGAATTTCGGTCCAGTACAACCATAGATATAAAAAAGAAGTTTTTTATATTTCTATGTGTACAACAGTATCCAGAGAGATTATGTGTACCATAGAAACGGGTTTTGTTGACGGAAGAATAGACAAAATGACAGATTCACAATCACAATCTGGTGGTCATGCTATGCGTGCAGCACGCGTAGCTGGACGATGAAAGGGACTTGGACCCCTGAGTTTGTTTTGCCATTTCTTCTCAGGAGGAAATGTCGATTCCACCTACCTTATTTCTAATATAACGTCTAGAACTGATATTCTGTTTACATAATCAACAATTTTTACATTTCATTGTACCTGAGCAAACAATCATACCATATGTAGTTGTTAATGAATTCTCAACTTTAGTGTTAAGAGAGCGTACAACGGAACACTAGCGCCACTCCTCTATTATTATTTTTTTCGTATTATTGATTAATTAATTAAAACAGCGAATTATGTGACAGCCATTTGCGATTGCACCTTCTTAAAACATAATACAGGTTTTGTTTATGTTTGATTCTCGTCAAATCAGCAAGTAATATTCAGGTAAGACTGAATTGATAGAACCTCTGACGGACCTGATGTATTAACTGTATTTTTACACATATGTTTTTAATAATAATATCAGGCATTGCCCACTATTAAATTCTAGTAAATTTTATTATAATAATTACTGTATATTAAGGATATTATTATGGTAGGATGGGTACATAGTATCATAATATATTTCCCTGTAAAGTTTCCTTGTTTTTACTGATACTGCAGCATCCAATTTCCATGGTTATATTATGTTCGAGATTTATGAGGCCAAATTAACCTTCAGCATTAAGTACAGACAGTACCTTTCTTTAGTTTGACCTTTAGAATGAGGATGTAAGGCATAAAACAATTTTTTTTTAAGTTATGAACTAAACCATCATAACACACACTTTAATATGCCATCTCTTTTACTATAATGTCCGTCTACATTATAGTAAAAGAGATGGCATATTGCAGAGGACAGAGCACAATGGTGACAGTTGGAGGAGGCTTATGCCAAAAAGCACCCTGAAATACGGGACATCTTATGATTATCTTTCGGTCCAAATGCTAACAAAGAATGTACCTAAAATTTGGAAATAAACAGCTTTATTAGGTATTGTTATTATAATGAGAGGAAACAAAAAATAATCGACTATTCAAATTCAAGCAAAGCTCAAAAGAGAATGTTAAAAAAACCAGCCAAGTGCATGTCGGACCACGCACAATGAAGGGTTCCGTAGTTGGGATGAATTTATCCCAAGAACAAACTTAACATTGTAGTTGAAAAACATGTTCTCCCATACGGAATGTATAGATCATGTTTTTCAAACCGCAAATTTAAGTTGGTCGATTATTACTCATTAACCTGTAGAGCCTACTTAGCTCTGATAGTTTTCCTTTTAATTTCGTTATATATACCAAAAATGGTTTTCACAAACTCACAATATTTTTGAAAGACCTTTCTAACGATACCCCACAACATTGTATGGATGAGGAAAAATAAAACATCCGCACTTTACGTGTAGGGGAGGTACCCTAAAAAAAAATATTTTTCTTGATTTTATTTTACCACTTTGCCAGCATGATTAATATGTATACATATGCCAAATTACAGCTTTCTAGTACTAACCGTCTCTGAGCTAAGACAGACTGACCGACAGACAGACAGACAAACAGACGGACATGGCGAAACTATAAGGGTTCCTTGTTTACTACGGAACCCTAAAAAAGACATTTATTTCAGAGTAGGGCAGATAATACTAAGTACCTAGCTCCAAGACAATTATTTTTCCTATTCAAGTTATGATGTACTAACTACCTACTACATTTAATTGTATTCATATAAGACAGTAGCTAAGTATGTGACTAATCATTGCCATTTTTTCCTTGACCTTAAACTGCATACAATCATATATATATACATGCACAATTTGCACACGCATCATCACAATATCAGAAGGCAAATTCACATATTTAAAAATGTTTAAATTCTGGTTGCAATCTCATCTCAGCAACAATATAGGTAACATAGAGGCATTTTTGACAGATTGAAACGGATTAGAATGTAACCATTCTTAAAAATATGAGAATTACCCCAAGGTAATTTTGTTTGACTATATTGATAAGTTCAGATAAGTTACAATTTCAACAAATGTTTATATAATTTACAAGGTCTTTTCTAATGTTACTAACATTATTCTGAAATTGAATACAAAGGAGTACTTATTGCATCTCATCAATAGACGAGCCGTGAATTAAAAAACATAAAGATTATTTTTGTGATTTATGGTGCACCATTACGAGTATAGTGCCCAAGATCAACAATAAATTATCTCTCGGCCAACTAACAGTGAGATACTTATCAATATACAATAAACAACCTCGTTAGTGAAATTATTTTAAAAAATGTGCTACTTAAATAATAATTAATCACTGATGATTGTGCATAAACATTTACAACAACTAATGTTTACATACAATTTTCCTACATTCAATTTTAACTCATTCCAATGTCAAGTAAGATACTTTATCTCATTTGACATAGGAAAATACGATAAACTCTTTAGAAATAAAATATTTTATTAGCCCAGTCCATTTTTATCTATGAATAGTTAATCAGCTCATAACATTAAATCAATACAATAGTGACATTATTTGTATAAAAAAGGATCGTGTAATAACATAACAGGCTCGTCGTTCAATAAAGCATTATGCTTAAGTTAGCAATGGGCTTATTTAATCACAGCTTTGGGGAGTGGCCAGTGACAACAGAATAAACCAAAATGACATTTGGACAACCTAGTTCTAGTAAATTGAGAACTGTTTCTAACAGGATAACTGTTGGTGAAGCTGTACGCAGTACATAGCATGTCTGATACAATGTTTATATTTATCTCTTCTCAGCGGGAGGTAAACTACATGATTACTATTCGACACCAATACATCAATTTTCATTACGAATAAGCGGTAATTGAATAAAAATACTCACCGATAGCGTAGACTTCTCCATCTTCGATTTTGCGCCAAACAGTCATTGTAATAAACACACGAATATTTAATTGTTTTTTTATTGAACAAACATTGAGTAGCTCGTCATTTTTAACAAACCAATAGTTGATAAATTGTGACACAGCCAGCGTGACAGCGGGTGCAGTGTTGCCATTCTAAGAACTGATTTAAAGTTGGTAGCTTTGAGCAGCTGAGTGCGCTACATCGCTGTAAAGTGCTTTTCATGCCTCAAACTGAATCAAAATGATCACCTATGATTGTTTATTGAAAAGAAAACTATTTAACTTTTTTTTAATACTTTAAAAATGAGAAACAATAAGTAGATCTAAAATATCAAAATCAAAGGAAATAGCGGAACCAAAATATGCATGCGTATTTATTATTATAATATTTTATTAATTTACTGTAAATTGTTCAATATAAACCAGGCTGAATTGAAAATTAGATTAAATACTCACTATCATTTTTAATTAAACTAGTCACTATTTTATTTTAGAATTGGTGTGAAAAAATTAAAATAATTAGTCAGCAATATTCTTCATTTGGAAATAATAAATGCAAATATTGTTAACCTGTAAGACTTATATTATTTCTGATAAAAACAAAAAGTACTTATTTATTATGGTTGGACAAATTTATTAAGTTTTTAATCAGGCAAGTCGTCGTGACATGCACCATTCAATTACTTACCTATATTTTTTTACTTTGTTTACCCAACTTTAGCCTCGTGTCTCTGATTTTATGGAGGAATACCTACACGATTTATACAACGTCTACTTATGCACTAGAAATACATACCTACACAGACTATTAGTAGAATAGAATGTCTTCTTCGTTCTAAGAAAAATAATAATGTTAATAGTTGTCTACAAAAAATACGCTGAAAAAATAGCTAAGTACCTAAATATTGTATGTGGCAATTCAATCACAAGTACAGATGAGAAATACATTTTCAAACATTTTATTACCGTACGTACCCAACTACAAATACGGCTCTATTATGTTTGTTTGTTTTTAATTTTTAGTAGTATTTGGTTTTTGTTTTACTCCTGACAAACAAAACGAATCATATCAGTATGTATGGTCAAAAGTGCTATCATCGCGAGCAACTTCACGAGATGATCGCATTTGTAATCATGAATCAGTTATGATGAAAAAAGACTGGAGTCATTTAAAAAAACACCGGCCAATTATGTGCGTGTCGGACCACGCACAATGAAGGGTTTCGTAGTTGGGATCAAATAACCCAAGAACAAATTTAACATTGTGGTTGAAAAACATGTTCTTCAATTGCAAATATAAGTTTGTACGCACAATATTGGGAGATTTACGATACGATTTATGGAGGTAGGTCACACTCACACATAAGTCATTGTGTTCAACTACCATGCGAAGCTCATAAGTCATAGGTTCATAACACATGAACATTGATGCTATTCGTTTGCTTTACACATAACATAAGATAACGCCTTTTTTCCCTGAAGGGTTAGGCGGAGGTAGACCTATAATACCCACACCCACATTTTGCTACATATGTTTAAGTCCCATGTAATAGGGGGGACGAGCCTATTGCCATCAACCGGACACAAATCCAAACTTCAGGCTGCTACTGAGAAATTCCTAATGGATAAACCCAATAACATTTTGCCCGACCTAGGGATCGAACCCAGGAACTCATGCTCAGCAGTAGTGCTTGCGACCACTAGACCAACGCGGTAGTTTATAGGTATAAGAAATTGCCAGTTGACACAAAAAGTGCCTTCAATTATTAGTTAGTTTGCTCAAGCACGATTTATCCAGTGATTTTTTTTTTGTTGTCGAAAAAGGGTTGAGTACGGAGTATAAACTAATTATAGTCCGACTGTCGAGAGATTGCGTTCCTGACACCTGTCAGTTGGACAATTGCTAGTAGTGTTAAGGATCAAAAATTAAATAACAAAAATAATTCCCACATACAAAGTCGCTCATTAGGTGGATGTTATTATCACATTGAGTAAACATTGGCTACGATAAAACCTCTCACATTCATCTCTACGCGAGGCAGGATACGATAATATCATAGACAACAAACAATTTTAAAACTAACAACGCAACCATATTCGAAACTTATCGCTTATTAGATAAAAAGCTGTTATCTACGGTGATAGCTGCATAATAATTTTATTTTTTGGATAAAGGTGATGATTGTCTATTGATATAATTTTTTTTTAATAATCTGCCGCCTGTTATCTTTTGTTTTTATCTGAACGATATTCTCTTCACTGCCGCTCGATGGCGCGTGGTAGGTGCCGCTCGATGGCGCGTGGTAGGTGACGGTTAAAGTACATTTAGCTAGGTGGATGGTACTTTTTGTTCTCCTGGCATTTGCAGCATGTAATGGGCCATGGGCCTCTTCCAAAATAATGGTATTGTCCGTGGTTTTACGTTACTACTTAGGTATAGCCTACGCGCAATGATGAATTGATGACTATCAGTCCTAAATTTTACCTTACAATCAGGCAAAATACAATGGTAATGTTTTTTTCGTAAAATAACGATTGCGTTTACTTTGAGAAAAGACCTATTTCATTAAAGTATAGTTTTGAAAATACTATGGTCGACCCTTACACCTTAAAATTTCTATCAATAGGTACTAAATTACTAGCAGGGTCGAAGTTTGTGAATAATATTAACTCGCTCGTGATAAGTAGTAGAACATAACTTTTGATTCACACGTGTCAACATGTTTAAAAGTAGTGCTAAAAAAACGTTAAGGGCGGCCAACCCGCTATACTTTTCATACAAACGCTCGTACGTGATTATGGCGTTGTAAGACATCTTTGTTTATTTTTTTTAAACTAATATGTTTTTTGTGCACTATATCTAGGTTTCTATGAAAGCAAAAAATAAAAAAATTGAAACAAATTCAGTATACGCCTCCAAAAATCAGCTTTTTTGCACAAATTTTACCCGAACTTTGGCAGGTCATATATTCATAATTGGTAAAAGTAAAGAAAACATCTACATAGAAACCTCGCACATGTAATCAAAATTCTAAATATGAAACATTTCTTTCACAAACTTGTAAGGTTTACTCAAAAACACGTATTTCCTGATACAACTTTTAACACACAAATTTTCGTACAATGTTATCGCGTTCTCGCTTGTTTGTTAGCAGTTCACACTTGCGCTCGATGAAACAACAAGCTTTTCGACCATGCTCGCGTTGGCGATAGACGGACCGGGAAGGGCTCTTAATTGCTGGTATTTTTAGTTTTATGTTTTTATATTGATTCTTACTTCATGGCTATTTTGCTTAACTGCTATTTTAGGGTTCAACGACATTAAAAGTGCGTGGAAACCGTGCAACACAAAAAGTGCGTGGGTATGATAGATCATGTACTTAACTAAATATATTATTAAATTGTACCAGTCAAAACAAAATCTGCTCTGCTTCTTTTTTATTGTTGGCAATCCATACGTAATACAAACTGTTCGAAAGGCTACTGTTAGCTCGTCTCACAAACCTTGTAGATCCAAAATTAATTCCTGAACAAGCTGGATTAAGACCAGGGAATACCTCACTCTACACATCGAGGATGGATTTGAAATAAAGGAAGTGACGGGCGCAGTATTCGTGGACTTGTCGGCAGCCTACGACACCGTAAATATTAAACGCTTGTTATGGAGGGTTACCATCGTGACAGAGGATTCAAAATGTATCCCAATTTTTAGAGAACTGTTTAGTAACCAACTATTTCAGGTGAGTGTCCTTGAAGATAGAAGTAGATGGCGAGCCCATACAAATGGACTACCTTAGGGTAACGTACTGGCTCCTCTGCTATTCAACATTTACACCAACGACCAACCGGTGAGCCCAACTAAAACCGGCTTCCTGTAACCAGACGACCTGGCAGTAACTTGTCAAGCCACTGACTTTGAGGAAATAGAGGCCAAACTTTCCACAGCTCTTACTGATCTCAGCCACTATTATACCAATAAGTCTTTAAAACCAAATCCCTCAAAAACGTGCGTCTTCCACCTTCGTAACAGGCAAGCAGGTCTTAAAGTGAACATCTCATGGCAGGGGGTTCCAATCACCCACAGTGCTCACCCGGAATATCTCTGTACTAGTTTACACCGGCGCTTACTTACAAAGACAATTGCCAGAATGTAAAACTGAAAGTACATGCCCGAAGTAACTTGCTTGCTTCTAAAATCCACCAGATGGGGGGCGTCTCCCAATGTCCTGCGAACGACTGGAAAGGCGCTTTCCTTTTCCGCTGGTGAATATACCTGTCCAGTAAGTACGGGACCGTTCCGCCCACCCCAACCTAGTGGAGACACAGCTCTAAATGAGAAGTTCCAGATTATATGTGGTTGTCTCTTGAAACCTGAAAATCAAAAGGAACATGCCTATTTTATAGAACAAGCTACTGCGCGCGGCATCACCCGCGTTCCGGATCCTAATTCTTTTTATAAAATAAAAGTAACGATTACAGTACGAATGCTGTATCCACTGACTGGTATTGCGACTCCAGATATTCATAGAAAGAAAGAATAAGTATTTATTGAGACTCGCACAGGAAATCACACTTAACATAAATAAAAAACAATAAAAAACAAAGTAACATTATATTTAAATAAGGAAGTCCTGTACGAGGCCAAAAGGCTCCTATCTCAGCATGATGCCGCGACATTTAAAATGTCGCAGCACTGGTATTCTGTTATGGCCCGCAGTGATGTCATAGAACTATAGCTTGCCCCATTGAGAGAGCAAAGCTACAAGCTGACTCTCGTCACCCAATGCACAACTACATGTCAGTGCCTCAGAGGCTTAAAACCCATTAAAGTTTTCTTGGGTGCGTGGATTCAGCTAATGGCAACGTCTCTACAGCAAGACTTGATCTCTGGCGGGAATTGCTTAAAACCCCTGAAAGCGTTATCTATTACCTAGTTAGTTATATTATCTAGCCATCGGAGAGCCTTCCACGTGGGCACGCGTTACCGTGGCCGTCTCCGAAATCCCTAAATCCACTCGAAACTAACATTATAAACGCGAAAATGAGTTTGTTTGTTTGTTACGGTTTCACGCTAAAACGGCTAAACGGATTTGTATGAAATTTGGCACAATGGGTTGACCAAGACCTGAAGAAGGATATAGGCTACTTTTCATCCTGGATTGCAGACGAAGTCACGGGCAACAGCTAGTAGACTATGAACCCAAGTCGGCCGTAGCAAAGAGAATCTCCACAGATGGGAGTTTATGGACGACTCGAACCTCATGTGTGCGTCCGTGGTAAGGAAACTGAAAGCTAAGCGTCTAGTAATAGAGAGTAAGTAGGTAGCCGTAGTTAGCGCAGGCGCGCTGCCTATCCGTGCGGCGCTGAACCACGTGAAACAAATTGTCATAACAATATACAGGGTGGCAGGGACATCGACGCGAAAACTGTTACCATGGGTTCAGTACATGGTTCTGAACCCCACTGGGTTGAAGTTTTCGTCAGTTATTAAAAAAAAAAACTACTATTTCATAGAAAAGTGTAATACCTATGCGGTGAAAATGTATGGAACAGCAGTTTTTTTTTTTTTTAAATAACCGGCGGAAAATTTCAAGTCGATGTCCCTGACACCCTGTATAGACCTGCCGGGGTCGCGGGAAAGTCCGAAAGGGATACCGTGGCCCCTGGCAACGTACAGTACAGGCAACTGAAGGAACACGGGTAGACTTTAGTCAGTAAGAGTCTGACACGCCCTCCCGCCCCGCTCAGAGCGGGAGAAGTTGTTTGATAATCTCCCACCATAAAAAAAACCCTGTATAGACTCGCTACCGTATATATATATATATACTACTATATATACTATGCAAAGATTTGTATGGTGTAATGTTTAGTCGGTATGGTATATATATATATATATACATATATATATATATACATATATATATATATATATATATATATACCATACCGACTAAACATTACACCATACAAATCTTTGCATAGTTTATAATGAAGTGGCCTCCGCTGTCTGTTCGCTTAGATCTTTTAAACTACTCAACGGATTTTAATGCAGTTTCCAGCAATAGATAGAGTGATTCAAGAGGAAGGTTTATTTGTATTTAAATACATACCCGTGCGAAGCCGGGGCGGGTCGCTCGCAATATCTATAAACGGTTCAGTTGGTACAGTCTGGCTAGGGAATTTGGATGTACTATCGAAGAACTTCATATCTATGCAGTTTGAAAACAAAATCCCGTGGACGCAATGACCACATCTGTTACCGCCCCGGTTCTATAGCGGCCGAGCGCTGCAAGCAGAAATAGTCCTTACGGTGTATAGATATGAACTTCTTCGATGGTAAAGTAATATCCTGCACCTCGGTTTACCTGTTCGGGTAATGCAGGCGTGAGGTCGGACACTAATAAAGCTGTCACGTTACATCTCTGTCACTCAGAATTGTCCCTTACCTAACTCGACAGATTCCAGGTAAGTCTACTAAAAATAACGACCTAAATTATTTTTAACACTGCTAATTTTTGCACAGCCCTCTGACCTTTGCCGTTCTCCAATCATCATAAATATACTGAGAGGAAAATAAAATCTTTGTCGAATATAACTACCAGTACCAACCCATATTTAAACAATACAGGGTGCTGAAACAGTATTTTGATAGAAGTGCATTTGACGCGGCGCTAGTGTCTAAGTCATTGCATCACATTGCTAATAGAAAAATGTTGTTTCATAATTTTCCGCGGGCTTTCTTTGGTGGCGCGCACTCCAACACGCGTAGCATGACCGCCATAGAAACGTGAAAAGGAACGTGAACGTGGAAGAATAGACATAATGACAGATTGTGATTGTTTATCTGTCATGTTATCTATTCTGCCGTCGACAAAACCTGTTTCTATGGCAGTCTTAATACGCGTGCAGGCATGACACAGGGATGCATTAATGATCTTCTTAATTCTTGCTTACTATGTAGAAACTTTGCCAAGTTTTCAGCTGCTATTATGATTTCTACCTTGCCTGCTTCCTTGGTGTGCAGTAGTATCGTCACTATTCAACATTTTAAAGGTATGTTGCAAGCAGCTGTTTTGACATAATATAGCTTATACTGAAAGTAGGCAAAGTCGCAAATATCTGTCTAAAATTTCGCTGTTTTGATTAATTTGGCAATATGACTGTATGGAAATAAGAAACATGGTTGTCTAGTGATCTAAATAATATTGATTATGAAATGCAATAATGAATATTCTAACACCGAATATATTTAGTTTTAGATGTAAAAAAGGTATTTGGAAATTTTCCAAATGCCTTTGGTTACACCTTGAACGGTTACAACAGCAAATTATTGCAAGTCATTATTCATATTCTAGTTCACTAGTATTTAAGCTATATTTTCTTATTTCCATACAGTAATATTGCCAAATTAATCAAAACAGCAAAATATTTGACAGCTATTTGCGACGTTACCAACTTTCAGTTTAAACGCTTTAAATTCAAGAATGTTTAAAATATCGACGTAGTTTTAAAGAAAATAAGACAAAACTTACTACAAACGCTTGGTAGGATTTTTAAAAAAAGTTTTATTTAAAAAAAAGCAAACGACGGCTATCTTTGTGCACACGTTGCTAATGTTGTATATTCAGGCGCCGTCTCACTGTGCTTACTTTTCAAGTTTTAATCATAAAACGATGGTAATTTTTAAACGAAAGTAATGTTTAGTAGGTATTATTTAAATGAAAAACCGCCATTTAATGATTAGTGATTAACAATCATTCCTCTGACTGAACTACAAACTGGCTTTATTTAAACATGCACAAGACACGTGTCACAAGTCCAGACAATATTATTGAAATTTTCGCGTAATTCTAAACAAAATGATTAATTCTGAACAGTGTCATGAAATATGAAAGTTTCATTTCCAATAACATTGAAGTTAACTCATCACAAAACTTGCAAAGGAGCTTACTCGCACGATGAACACACGTTGCTAACAGTATTTGTGCAGGCGCTGCAGTGCGGATTACCGTATTATACACCTTGAACGTCGAAACGCATAGTATCTTTGCTAAAATAGAAACATAAACCGTTTGTTGAGAAGTTTAATTGGTCGAGGTAGTACCTATGTTTGTTTGCAATTTTTAAATGAACGTGGGAATAAAGTAGTCGGTTTTCTGCAGTGCATTTTCACTTGTGAGGTCTTCATGTAGAGTGGAAAGATGCTATTTTCGAAGATATTTCAACAGGGCAAGGTAGTTTTCTTGAATTAAATAAGTAAATTAAGTTTTATATTTGAAATATACCGAGGACACACATTTTTTCCATAATTGCCTATAGTCGCATCCAGTACAAAATAGTACAAAATAAATTAACCATACATTTCGCACCCGTGCAAAATAGTAGGTCCCTGAGACGTACGGGAGGCCTATTATGTAAATAATAAATGAAGCAAAGTGAGAACATGTTCCCCTACGATTTCTCGCCCAATCCTTCAAGAAGATTTATTTTGTTTCCTGTTCTCACGTACGGGAGTTCCTTTCGACGAATTTTAATGACATTGTAGAAGTAAATTGTACTTGGAAAATATGGAACTGCGAATTTGCAGAATCTTATTTTGGGAGCTGTGAGAAAAACGGCTTACATACATAATGGTCCTTACTGCTTTATTAATTGGTTTGGTACCTATGTTGAAGAACTTGTGCGAAGTGGAATTGCGCTTCGTTATTCAGGGATATCTACGTGGATAGGTAGCTACATTGTTCTTTTTCTGTGACTGGTATATTGCTGTGTGGTTTCAAAATTTACCCGTGTGTGTAATCTCTCTTCGGCCATTTACCAGCTCGGTACAATTGACGTACCTATCTACATATTGTCATATTATTCAAAGGAGTAGAACAGTTCTATGTTGAAACAGTAATAGTAGTTTCTTCTGGAAATGCTTATCGGGGAAATACTCCACCTACTTGATCTATTTCTAAGGTGTGATGCAGTATTTCTGTGTTCCAGTTTGATGGATATGAGTGACGATGATAAGAAAGGCTGCAGTCATGAGAGTTTTTCACACTGCACCTGCACCTTATGTCGGCAATGGCGCCGATTCTTTTGTCACAAATAGGTACCTCTAAACTAGACAAAAAATCACCAAAATTGAGTTTATTCCTGTCAAACGACGATTTCCCATTCTGAAATAGACTAAAGTGAAACAACTTAACCATATTTTAGTTTGACAGCACTAAGATTGCACTGAGTTATTAATTTAGTGAAAATGGCAATTTTGCTATTCTGAATTTAACGTTTTTCACCTAAAATTTTGATTGTAAAAAACCAAACTAGCAATTTTTTATCGCGATTAAAAAGGTGTGGGATAAAATAAGTTGTCATGAACTTGACACCAACATCTCGACTTCACGTGACAAAACAGTACTGTATTTTTTTTCTTTTCTTTTGCTTATATCTCGAAAATGGTGCGTCCTATCGCAAAAACAATGAAAATTTCGACCCCGTTAACCCGTCGGTACCCATGTAGGTACCATTTTTTCATATAAAAAATTCCATATAAACAAGTCGAGGCAGCACCCACTGCGCGCCTCGGGATCTAAAAAAAATGACGGGGTAGGGCAAAATCCACATATTATGGTACACGTGAACCACGTGGAGTCGTGATTGTTAACTTCGATTTTAGTTGTGTCAAAATTATTTTTAAATTTAGAGAAGCAGAATAGCTTTAAAATTCTCATAGCCAAAAAAGGAATTTTAGTGATAGTTTAGTTAGTTTAGTTTGGTGTACAAGAGAATCGGCGCCGATACCCTTGGCTCGGCGTAAAGACCTACCGGTCATATTTCCCTAAAAAACCCGAGAGCAAAAATGCTTAACTAGTAGTTACCGGGACAAACAAACGCAACGCTTACCTTTAAATATTGAGCCAACACAGTAACACCAAAAAGCGGGTAGCGAAACATTTTTACTGAAAACTTTGCAGTGGGCCGAATATACCGTACAGTTTTTGCTATTTCGCACAATTTGTTGTTTGAACGCGAGCGCCACGCATTGCGTTTTAAAACTCGCTTTGAAAGTATGTTGAATGAGTTTGTATATTTGTTTCATTGTTGTTTGTTTATGAAGGTGTTAAACATGTTTTGGTGGCTGTGATTATTTTAGGAGTTCGTGTGAAACTTTCCGTACTTATAGTAAATTTTATTGGTATGCGGCGTTAGCGGGTATCACGACTACTACAAACCTTGCCTTGTACTGATTTTGTCTGTTCTCAACAAAAAACTACAAAACAATCTGACCACAGCCTAATCTTCATTCCACATTACTTCCCCTCATAAATCACAGCCTACCAACATATTCTTCAACAAATAGTTCACTCAACTCGGAGCAAATGTATCAAATAATGCAAAACAATGCTCGTAGGAAAGCCTCAGGCGCTCGTTCTTGTATGAACAATCACAGGCTGGCGTGACGTCACTATAGTGTAGGGTGACCGGGGTAACGAACCGGTCAGCCCATTGTCGTGTTGAAACTGAAACGTCCTATATGGTTTTGGGATGGAGAGGAGTGATTATTATTATGATTATTTTTATATTAGTATTAAATCTTATATTTAGGTACCTACAACATGTAAAAAAAACCCTGACCGATCCGTTGTTAGGTATCGTACTGAGAGTCTATTTATGTGGTAATTTTAAGGAAAAAAGAAAAATATATTAGCCACATTTTTTTAATGGGGAATTTTACCGGTTTAGTACCTACATGGAGCGCGGGCGGCCGCCAATCCGCCATACAGCGGGTGTCAACAAGTCAACTCAACTTAAATTTAAGAGGGTTTATCTTAAAAGTTGGCAACGTCGCAAATAACTGTCAAATATTTACCTGTTTTGATTCATAAAGCAATATTACTGTGTGCGAATATAAAATGTGGCTAAGTGACTAGCAAACTAGAATATTAATAATGAATTGCAATTATAACATTGAATTTGATGTTGTATCTACCCATTTTAGGTGTACAAAACGCATTTGGAAAGTTTCCAAATTCTTTTTTTACGTCTAAAACTAAACATTCGGTGTTACGATATTAATTATTGCATTTCATAATCAATAGCTCACTAGTTAGCCACATTTTTTATTTCCACACAGTAATAATGCTAAATTAATCAAAACAGTGAAATATTTGACATCTATTTGCGACGTTGCCCACCTTCAGAATAAACGCTCTTACAGGCACTTTTAAATTGTCAAACAGTCGGTCAGTTAGTCAGAAAGTTGAAGCTAGTTGCCCATTCCAAAACGTAGATCTTTATGGAGAAGAACGGGCAAGAAACTCCAAGGACACTCTTTTAAATATAGAAAAGAGATTGACCAGACCTGTCGGTCGATTCTGTAAAAATATTAACGTGAAGCTTAGGTGAAGTGAGCGTGAAGTGAGCTGTCACTGCCACAGAATCGCCCGGCAGGATGCTAGGGATTAACACTATTGACAGCTCACTTCACGCTCACTTCACCTAAGTTTCACGGTGATATTTTTACAGAATCGAACGGCAGGTATCGCTATTTGTTCTGTGGTGACTTAAGTTTATAATGTTGATAAATCTTGTTTTTAAATATAATAATTTTATCTAGTAATGCGAATCCTTAAATTCTCCGTATAAAAAACACCATATAAGTATTAGTTTTTATTTCGATTTCCTATTTTACCTGTAAGTACATTGTTTTTTTCACCCAAGTAATGTCACATGTCATTCGCTTCAAAGAGTATGTAAACAATAAAACCTTCTTGACATACGCATGTTCTTCTAACTGAACAGACAGCTGTGCTGCTGGGGAGTTTGTTGCGCCACTTCTTCTTCCCAGCTAAGGCACTAGGAAGTGGTGAAGGGTGGGCGTTTTGGGGGACCGTCTTATGTAATTTTGACGTTCGAAAAGTGCTGATTCTCAGCCTAGTTTGAATAAATGACTTTTGAATTTGAATTTTTTGAATTTGCATTCAATTATTTAAATTATAGTTGAATAATTAGATACAACAGATATTAATAACAACTAATTATTATTGTTACATTGTAATAATAATCTGTTAAGATGTTAAAAGTACATAAGCAAACCTTTTGGTTATGCGAAAGGCAGAAGGTTTTAAAGACCTTTGCTTGTTACATTCATCAATAGAAACTCTTTGAAAACAGAACAAACATACGCTAAGATTCTATGCGCGCGCATCCTGTACCTATATTCTGATTCACTTTAACATTTTGCTTGTTTCGATAAACAAGCAAATATTGTAAACCCATCGGGGTTTAAATAACCACTTAAAGAAAAAACTAATGAGATCACATTTTACATAAATACAGGGTGTTTGGCAGAACGTTGAACATACGAAAATGGTGGATAGGTGGGGTCATCTGCTACTTACTCAGCCCAAATTTTTTTGGCCCTGGCCCACGGGATATTTTTTAAAAAAAATTTTTGTCTTTCTTCTTCTTACACCACTTTCTTAACTTTAAAGTGTAATTTTTATTAAAAATGGGTAAAACAGGCAATATTTAGTATAATTTCAATCGATCATTTAATTTTCACCAACTTTGCAGTATTAAATTTCGTAAAACATTTCACTTTCCGTAAAGGTAGAGTTTCGTCAAAAATGTCCTACTTGAAAAAATTATGACATAACTCTTAAAGTTTTTTTTTTATAAAAGCAAATTACATACCATTAGAAAGCTCACACACTAGGGATGTTTTGCTAGAATTGGAACTCCTCAATCATTTTTTGTTTTTTTTTAAATGCAAGTTGAAATTAAGATTTAAGTATTTTTTACATCTTTCTGTAAGTTTGAGGACTCATAACTTTTTTTCTAGCTAACATCTGAATAAAGCAATAATTTTATAAGAATCTGTCAACATAAAAGATTTAAAAAAAATACTAAATATTGCCTGTTTTACCCATTTTTAATAAAAATTACACTTTAAAGTTAAGAAAGTGGTGAAACAAGAAGAAAGACAAAAAAAAATTAAAAAAATATCCCGTGGGCCAGGGCCAAATAAATTAGGGCTGAGTAAGTAGCAGATGACCCCACCTATCCACCATTTTCGTATGTTCAACGTTCTGCCAAACACCCTGTATAAGGTTTGGTCTGGATTAGTATTTACCTATATAGTTACATAACCTTAAACAAGTTGGGAACTACCACAATTTAAAAAAAATTGGTGCGAGTGAATCCGCGGGCAGGAACTAATATGTGGTAGATCCATAGATAGATCAGACCATTGCGTTTTTTTTATTTCTACGAGGAACCTATATGGATAGATAGTTACACACCTCAATTAGGGTGGAACTATATACTTATTTAATTATTTGGTTTAATTTAATTATTTCATAGATTTCACGTGATTAAGTAGTTTGCACTGAGTGCTTTGCTTGTCTAAATGATGCTCTCCAAGCTGGGCCAGTATCAGCTCCGTCATTTGGGCATCGAAGTGTATGCTTTGCATGTGGAAAATCTATACTATGAATATGATTCTTAGTTCTTGGTATGCATCTTTATTCATTTGTGAAGAACTTGTTCTTTGTTTTATGACTATTGAATTAAATAAACTCTTTTTTTTTCTTTCTAATTAGATATATAGATTCTATATTAGAAATGTAAAATGGTAAATTACATTTGAAAGCCCTAAAATTTTCCTTTTAATTAAACCATAAATCTTTGAGTCACTACATGTTTTATACCGGTACTAGGTTCCGTAGTCACTTGGTCATTGTCCTTTAAAATGCTGGGTACATTGTTCTTGTTGCTTCTTTATGTGAGAACGGTTATGGATTGACAGCCTACAAAAACAGACCTGATAGAGAGGTTACTCCTATGGACATTTCTATCTGGACACCAGAACCAGAGGATTTGCCAGTATGCTGTCAGAAGAAACGAAGAAAAGCCTTGTGGCTGTAATTCCACCGATATCGAAACAGCAGGTTCTACTTAGGTAAGCAAAAAAACTGAAGTAGTACGGTGAATAAAACTAGTTAGTGGTTTTATAGCCTGGAATGGCTAACTTGGGGCCTTGGGGCGAGCAAGGATGCATAATATTGGGTCACCTATGAAATTGGCGTTTTTTTCTCACAAATAGAGAACCTCATCACTTGTATGATTTAAAATATTCATCAATTGCTTGGTATTATATCGAATAATGACCATCATAGACAACTACCAATAGTAAAAAACCTTACTACTTATAAATAGTTTTATAAACATAAAATTACCTTAAAAATTACTCCTCATTTTGTTAGCAGAAATGACCATTATTTGTTTTAACTTAGCCAAAACTTATTTTTGTCGCTTAATCTAAGTAGCTTAGACGTTAACTTAATTTTTAAACATTAGTGCATAAAAGTTTTAAAACATTCGTGTTCATGGTTGTTATATAAATTAAGAAAATGTTAGTATGAAAAATGCAACTTCTTTAAAATTCTCCATACAAAACGCTGATTTCGTAGGTGGGGACCTATTACATATCAGTGCCCAAATTTTTCGTATAGCAAAACATTTAATTACATCCCCACGTTGTAATGACACTAAGGTCCCTAACCGTCTGTTTTGCTTGTTACATCCGTCCCTTTTTAGCTCTCTGCCAGTCTTCGCTAATAGGGTCAAATGTTTGTCGTCCGAAGCGTAGGTACTTGAGAATTTGTAATTTTTATGTAAGGAAGTCCTTTCTGGCCGTGATTGTGATTCAGGACCCTCTAGGCGACTTTTGCTCAACCGAACTTAAATACGTGCTTACATTATAATGCTTGCTGTACCCCAGGTTTTGTTCGTTTGGAGTTAGTTTAATTTGTTTGGTTAACACGTTATGTGGTCTGTTTCGTTGAATTCTTCTTGTGGCATGAACCCGTACGCACTCTATCAGAATAGGTCCATATTGTAGTAAAAGTATTAGCAAGTCAGAAAGGTGGTTGCGTGCGCTGTCTGCGCAGGGTGCTCAGGACACTACATTTAAGTATCGCCAGTAAAGAAGAATATTATCCAAGCCGTGTAGTCCGGTCAGTTTTAAACTGCCGAATCAATGAAACTGGCGAATTAAATAAACTGACGAATGAAGACTCTCACAGACAGGCGCGACGCGACCGCGACTGCGACGGCGCGACGCTACTCTGGTAGAACAATTTCTATGAAAACTTCAAGGAAATTGTTCTGACCGGTGTCGCGTCGAGCCTGTCTGCGGAAACCTTTAAGGAAACAGGAAACCAATTTAAATAACATAATACAACAATAAATGTTGACATATAAATGTCAACATTTATAAATTTGGCCCTCTGTCTACAGACAGCACCACAACACTTGGTCGGTTTTAATATCGTGTCGGTACCCAATGGAAGTGAGTTGAGAAGTATTACAACAAATGTACCTTGTAAATGATTCTACGTAAATTGGGCGTCTCTTTCTTCAACCCTAAGCTTTTACTGCCAATTGTATTTGCTCGTTTTACATAAGCCTTAGTAAAAAAAGCTTTTACACTTGAAACCCGGAGTCTTTTTCATCATTGTGATATTGGTTTGATTTAAAACATTAACTGCTTATAATGTTCAGGCAATGAAGTTTGAGGATCACGGAATGACTAACTACTTGAACTACGAAATTATAATAAATATCTAGGTTTTTGTTTAGGATGAATCACACTTTATCAAGAGTAACTAGTAGGTAGTAGGCTCTAAAATGAGAAATATTGAAAACCCCAATAACTCAGTAGTAGCACGTGCCACTACTTTACAAAGAAACAGTGAGTAAATACAAGCTTTTTACTTAGCATTTAGCTTAATTTGTTAGAATAAAGTAGTACAATAAACCAATCTTTAAGCACCCATAGCATCACGCTTCATTGCATGCTCCAATTCTGAAAACTCCAAGGTTATGAAGCAACTCCCAGTCTCTTACAATGATCTTTCCAGCTATTCCGTGGTAAGTTAGAACGTATTTTCAAAGCGGCATTATTTCCGCGTCATTTCCTCTGGTCTGAGACTAAACTACTGTAGTTAGAAGTTCAACGATAGTTTAGAAGTCTTTTGATGGTACTGACTTATGGTTAGAGATATCTTTCCAAATAATATTCGGTTTATGAAGATATTCGAAGTTGTACGTTTCATAAAAGATTGCCGGGGTTAGTTCATTTTCATAAGGACATGAGTGTTTGCGATTGATTCGGGTCCATTCGTGTCAATTCTGTTTCACCAGCACTTTAATTTCGTAACATGTTTTCATTTACAATTCGAAAGATTTCGAAGGAAATTGCTAGTCTATTGCTTCATATCAACGTCGCAAATTGATGTCAAATATTTCACTGTTTTGATTAATTTGGCCATAACACTGTATGGAAAAAAAAATGGGACTAACTAGCGAACTAGAATATTGATTATGAAATGCAATAATTAATATCGTTACACCGAATGTTTAGTTTTAGATGTAAAAAAAACTATTTCGGAACTTTCCAAATGCGTTTTTACCCCTAAAATGGGTACAACATCAAATTCAATGTTGTAACTGCAATTCATTATTAATATTCTAGTTTGCTAGTTAGCCACATTTCTTATTCCTATCATATTTCTATTCAGTAATATTGCTATAAGAATCAAAACACGTAAATATTTGACAGTTATTTGCGACGTTGCCAACTTTTAGGATAAACCCTCTTAAGTTGTAGGTATAAAAACAGACGTTCTTAGAAAATATAATGCTTACCCAATATTATTTTGCAAGGCGAGAAAAGATTGTTGTTGGTTATGGTGGTTGGTGAAAGGTGGTGAATTCGACTCACTATTATCATTTTATTGCTTAGTTCATTGATTGCCCTGTGCAGATATTAGAGTATCTATCTAGCATCCTTCCATCCTAGCGGCCGCTATATACTCGTCCCAGCCGCTACATAACGGCCGCCATATAACAGCCGCTAAATAACGGCCACCATATAACGGCCGCCATATAACAACTGCTAAATAACGGCCACCATATATCGGCCGCCACATAACAGCTGGCCGCAGTGACGGCCGTCATGAAAATGATTGCAACGACCGCCGTATAACGGCCGCTTAATAACGGCCGCTTAGTAACGGCCGCTAAATACGACCGCTAAATAACAACCACAATATAATGGCCGTCACATAACGGCCGCTAAATAACGGCCAGCATATAACTATTCTATTCAATGAGACAGTAACTCTTAACACTAACTCGAGTAGCTTGGCACGCTGCCACATAACACATCTGGCTGTAATAACCACCGGTAGGTTTCGACGAATAGTTCTGAAACTTTAGAAATTTTGCTTTGAAGGACCCTGCAATACAAAGCGTCTGTATTGGAAGTATTCTCGTTTATAACTTAAGATGCAGATATATGACAGTAACCTTGAGTGGTTAATTTGAGTGTTCTGTACTGAGCTCAGGCAACATGTCGTAGGTCCAGCCAGAAATAGGACTCGCCCATCCAGGAGCACTGTCCCAGATTAGATGTATTATTAATTAAGTATAAACCAAAAGGTATTTTAACACGTAGGTATACTAAAAGATTAATAATTAAAGTATTTTTAAAATGGTGAAAAACCTCAAACTCCAACTCAAAGCATTTATTTCAAATAAACCAATTACAGGCAATTGAATTGGCAAGGGGTCGGTCAGTCAGTAATATGAAGCTAATAGGGATGATGACTAAAAATATTTTTTGGTCCGTCTTAGAGATTATAAGAAAATATCTGGATAGGAATATAGCCCACTGATGGCGCCCGTTCCCGAACATGACGCATGGATCAGCACCATTTAGCTCAACCATTTTGAAGGGAACTCAATGATCCAACACACACACCACCACCAGCGAGACATTTCAGTGAGCATGACATACTCTCAGCCGCAAGGGCACATTCAAGTCAATGAAACACGTATCCAGTAAATGGTAGCTTTAAAGTAGGTACATAATGCTCACACATGTGCTATGCAATGGGGATGATGACTAAAATTGTTTTTTTAGTCCGTCTTTGAGATTATAAAAAAATATTGGACCCGTATTTTTTCTTTTTTTACGTAATCTAAAGATTACGGCGATACATTGAGGTAAATTGTTCCATGACGTCACGAGTATGGAGATTTTATACATACATGCGTTTTATCTAAGTAATTTTTTAATAATGTGATAAAGCAAAAAATACGTGTCTAATATTTTTTTATTATCTGACTGACGGACTTATTAGTTTTTTTTTTTTTTTACCCTGGTATCATCCCTATTATATAATACTAAGAGATTGAATTTATACAATCTAAAGATAGTTTTACAATCTTCAGCAGCTCCAACAATGTGTTCGAATGCTAATCAATTAGTTTATGCGCCCTTGTGGAGCTGGACCAGCGTTGAGCCAAGCTTTTTTGTCAACGATGTAATCCCCCAACTTATAATATGCTTGGCAGCATAGTGTACGTTTTATACAAGATTTAAATTTCGTTTCATTTAGTTGGAGTACGCGGGGAGGTATTTTATTGTAACATTTTAATCAGTACCCCATGAAGGATGAGTCTACTTTAGCCAGTCTGAAACCCGGTTGAACTAATTGGTCCCTATTTCTAGTGCTATTTGTGTCTATCAGTAGTCCTCTTTTACTGAAAAGACTTAGATTTTTTTTTGGGCGTTATTTACGTCGTCAAGATTTGATGCACGTCTATTTATCTTAAAAATTAGAGAAGTATCGTCAGTAAATAACATCATTTGTGGTTGGTTTTTTAATAAATGGGGTAGGTCATTAATATATACTAAAAAGAGGAAAGGACCCAATATCGAGCTTTGAGCCATGAAGATTTCAGTAAAATACGCTTGATAGATTTTGCGTGATTCTCAGTTTTTTATCCACGTTAGACGTAACTTTACAAATTAATTTCACTATGTAATATGAACATAATCAAAAATATTCCTATATTAAGTTATTAAAAAAATGCTCTAATTTAACATATATTTTTTCCAAATCATTAAAACTTTTCGTTTAGACGTGATCTTCAGTACAAAATCGTTAAAAGCCGGTTATTGTCACCTTAAACAGAACATTAACAAATAAAGGAAAATCTTCATCATCGATCTGCCCTTGTATTTCGTGTCCGTATGGATTGAGGAGCTATGTCTCATATTTAAACGCGGGTACTACCAATATTAGTAAATCGGCTAACGTAGATTTTGTAGGCCCTATCCTGGAATTTCTAGTAAAACGTTTAAGGTGGCTCCTCAATTCAGACGTCTGAATTGAGGAGCCACCTTTAAAGTCCTGTAACTTTCTAAGGGGTTTACTACAAATTCCAGGATCGGGCCTACAGAATCGGCTAATTTATTACTAAATATTGGTAGTACCCGCGTTTAAATAGGGTCCGTAATTTTACTTCGAGAGTTATATGTTCGATTATTGGAAAGTCGACTGAACGATTGTTCGAATGGAATTTATTGCGAAACAACCTTTTATCGCCAAACGCTACTTCGACTGAACGATTCATCGAAGATTTATAAATCGATGGACTGCTTTTTTACGTAAAACGGTTTCATCGTCGCAGAACACAAAACAGTCTTTGTAAATGATTCGTCGTCGCAACGGCCACCCCTAAAGCACAAATGAAGGGAAAATTTGTTTATTATGAAAAAGAAACCATTTACGTTACGTTATTAATGGAGTTCTCATGGCGTTAAATAACCCTAATCTACAGAAAAGGTTTTTGATTACCTTAGTTTTGAGCGAAACCCGTAACGTAAATGGTTTTTTTGTAATAAACAATTTTTCCTCCATTTGTGCTTTATTATCTTCCTTTTCACCAAATTTCGTATTTCTAAATCTACGAGAAGAACGTACAATATCTTAAAAGGGTTTGATTTCCTGGATTATGTATAAAATAATATGTGGCGAAAAAACTGTTTTTTAAATAATTTTATTTCAATTATTAAACTATATAATAACTAAAACTCATTCGAAAGAGCAGTCCATCGATTTATAAATCTTCGATGAATCGTTCAGTCGAAGTAGCGTTTGGCGATAAAAGGTTGTTTCGCAATAAATACCATTCGAACAATCGTTCAGTCGACTTTCCACTAATCGAAGATATGACTCTCGAAGTAAAGTTACGGACCCCACGGGTAGACGATGACCTGGGTTAGGACATAGAATACTGTTTATCCTGATATTCTCACGGGATCGAGACTTATGCGGGTGAAACCGCGGGGCGCAGCTAGTGTATAATAAAATTAGCAACGCTGTCTTTTTCTTCCATATATCTGGAAAAATCACCAATAAGAGATTTTATCTACTCTTTTTTTTTTTTTTTGAGGTTGGGAAATCATCAAATGAGTTCTCCCGCTCTGGGCAGAGCGAGAGGGTGTGTCATACTTTTACTGACTAAAACCCATCCGTGTTCCTTCCATTGCCTGTGTGCCGAGGCCGCGATATCCCTTTCGAACAAACCCGCAACCCCAGCAGGCATCGGTCTTTCGACCCCGTCGTTTGGTGCTGACATCTCTTTGAGGCGCGCGTGGTACACAACGCGCCGTCGACACGGGCCTAGTCCTTATCGGACGGCGAGCTGCCCATTGCTCACCGTCCGCAAGCCCGCGCCTACGGTGGCCGGAAGTCGGCTCTCGACTCCCGACGCCCGGGGCGTCTCCTGCGGCGACTAGGGCCGCGAGGGCGTGCAGCTTGCATCTCCCTCGCGCGCTCCGCCTCCTCCTTCGCGAACATAACTGCTTCGCAGAAGGAGGTGACGGCCTCCCATGCACTCTCGCTCCGAACCATGGCCTGAACCAGGGCCGGACGCGAGAGATCGCCGTCGCCGATCGCCTCCGTGAGGACACGGCTGCTCCGCCCAAGCCGGGCAGACCTCCACCGTATGCTCCACCGTGTCTTCCGGGCGATCCACACAGTGGTGACACCCGGGCGTTTCCTCCCGCCTTATGCGGAACAGGAACCTCCCGAAACAACCGTGTCCGGTGAGGATCTGCGTCAGGCGGAAGGTGAGGACGCCATGGCGCATCCCAAGCCACTCCTCAAAGAGGGGCCTTATAGCCGCAATTGTGGCGTGCCCATTATCTACTCTCATAAGGTAAAATTCGAATTATAAACTTCAAAACGAGTTTATATTGACATACTTTATATACACAATACCGAAATTTAAAAATAGAATCATATTATAACACTTTTCCTCTAACAAAATAATGCTATAATAGTTATTTATGCTACAAGTGCGGAAGGTAGGTGATTTCCGACGAGTGTATAAGTTGACACGAGTCGGAAATCATCTTACGCACGTGTATCATACGTTTTACTATGCATTGTGCGAAGAAAAAAAAAACGAGCGAGCCTTACGGCAGTCGCCTGTGATGTGTAACATCTAACATACGACGACGTATATAAATGATAAAAACAAAATTCATGACTTTGACTTTTGACTTTGATTTTGACTTCGACTTCTACTTTTACTTCGACTTCGACTTCGACTTCGACTTCGAATTCGACTTCGACTGCGACTTCGACTTCGACTTTGATTTTGACTTTGACTTTGACTTCGACTTTTTGATTTTGACCATCGTCATAATCATCGCCATCGTCGTCATCATCATTCTCAAATAATAAAATCTCTGAGACGAGACGGGCTGACGACGGCCTCAAAAATTAAAAAAAAACAGAAAAGTAAAAAGCACTAGTGAAAAAAGTGACACTTTCCGCACAAATTGACTGCTTGGAAAACGCTCTTTTCGAGCAAATGCACTGTAAATCATTTTTTTTACCATTACAGTACAGGGCAAATCCAAGTAGTTAATATCAAGGAGTTTCTATATATATTTCTTTTTAATTGAACGTTTAAGCGGAAAGCAGCAGCGCCCTTGGTAGCGCATGCACGGTGATGTGCTGGCTCCAGGCGCCATTCATACGTGAAATTGTACTGAATTTCGTGAGATTTTTTAAATTCTTGATCTTTCACTTTGATCGTTTATTTAGTACGTTCAATCCCAATGTATGAGAGTAGATAAAGTAGTCTAAGAAACCGCAAATAACTAGGTATTAAAACACTCGCGTGATACTATTAAATACCTCGACTACGGCTCGGGTTTTAAACACACACTCGCGTTTTAATACACCTCATTATGCAGCAGTTTCATAAAATACTATTATGGAGCTGGCCATTTTTATAACACAGGGTTGCCATAAATACACCAGCAGAAAGAATACAGTCACACCTACACAATAATATATTAACCTCGCATACAAAAATATAACCGTCCACCCATGTCTAAAATAACCCTTTCCTCTGTATTTGCACAATACCAACACCAACAACAAATCACACAAAACATACCTAACATAAACATTACAATAAAAACAAAATTGAAACGAAAATCTCATAAAAAACGTTGAAATATTTCCATGTTTTACATCATCATAAATAGCTCCTCATCCGACCCTGGAGACCCTTCGTTTGTAAAAGGTCGGAAGTCGGGTCCTTACAGGTATCTGCGGATTGTAAACCCTTGGACATTATTTACATAATTATTTTAGGCCCTGTCCTAAGGGTGCGAACTCACTGGGATTTTTTTTTTTGGAACACACGCTGTTCTCTGCACACTTGGTGAATTAGAGCTAGACTGGGAAGTGTTGTGTGGACTGGAAAAAGTGACACTTTTTTTACGAAACAAAAGTATCGTGACGGCCAAAATGTTACACTTTTATCAGTCTAAACCTAATTCGACAAGTGTGCAAAAGCGAAAGGATCTTCGTTCCCGCGACAGCTCTCGACTGATTTTCTTCGTATTTTGAGGGAATTAAATTAATTCTTGTATTCACGCCTCTGTTTGGGAAGTTTTACATATTAAAATATTATGCGGTCATATTTTATCCTGTTTTTTAATTTCCAGTCCGTTGCATTAAAGAGCCTTCACGAGGCACCTACAATATGAATATTTTGTGTGCAGAATATTTTATTTCTTTCTTTTTAAGTACATGGCACAAACTAGGCAGTTAACTGGTTTTTTCCCGACTACCCCAGCACGCGGCTTATGTTTTTCTACCAACGTTGTTGACTGACTAATCTTTTTGACACTACTTACCTATTTCAGAATGTAAGTATCTCGTGCCGCCACGAGATAAAAAGAAGCTTGTAATAAAATTAATCCACAATATATCCTAACTAATTTTATAGATACGAAAGTGAATTTGTTTGTGTATTTATTTAGATATACTTTATTGTACACCAGACTAGACATTACATAATAATAAATTATAAACTATAAAAATATATTTGGCAGCCATAACGCTTACTGCGATCTCTTCTAGGCAACTTTGGAATGTACAGTGATTTTCTGAACATAAAATGGGGTTGTTTGTTTTTTATTACGCTAAAACGGCTGAACGGATTTATATGAAATTTGGTACATGGTTAGACATGACCTGGGTTAGGACATATGTTACTTTTGATCCCGGTAGTTCGTTCCCATGGGATAATTTGCGAAATCCACGCGGGCGAGGCCGCTGACGAAAGCTAGTATAATCCTAACATGTATTAAAATAATCCGACTATCCTACTATCCTATCCTACTCCTATATTATAAATGTAAAAGTTTGTATGTTTGGATGTTTGTTACACAGTCACGCAAAAATGGCTGAAAGGATTTGAATGAAATTTGGCACACAGATAGTTTATAGCCTGGATTATGATATAAAGGATACTTTGTATCCCGGTAGTACGTTCCTGTGGGATAATTTCGAACCTCCACGCGGGCGAAGCCGCGGGCGAAAGCTAGTAATATTATAAATGCGAAAGTGAGTTTGATTGTATATTTGTTTGTTACGCTTTCATGCTAAAACGGCTAAACGGATTAAATTGTAATTTGGCACATGGGTAGACCATGGCCTAGATTGGGACAAAGGATACTTTTTATCCCAATATTCCCACGGGATTGAGACTTATGCGGGTGAAACCGCGGGGCGCAGCTATAAATATTATAAATCCGTAAGTAACTCTGTCCGTCTGTCCGTTACCTTTTCACAACCTAAAGGCTGTACGGATTTTGCTGATATTTGGTACACGTGTATACCATGACCTGGGTTAGGATAAAATATACTTTTATCCCCTTGTGATAATTTTCGACCTCCACGCTGGCGAAGCGGGCAAAAGCTAGTAGGTATTTAATAGTTTTCGTCTATTTCATATATTCTAAACGAAAATATAAAAGTTTGTTGGTTGTTTATTTCTCAGCACAGGATATGCAACGCCGTACTTTATCCCCGTGGGTGTCGTTTACTAAAACACAGCGTTGATATTTTTATTCCCAATTCACAAAACAGTTCAGAAATTCGTTTCTGTCCTGGCGCTGCTCTGCTACTGTAAGTATATCGTCTGTTTTAGTAACCACAATATTATTATGTCTCCAAGATTTATGTACAAAAGTCAAGTCTCATTCAGCAGTAGCAATAGTGATAAAAAAAGGGAAATTTCGCAGCGCTGGTATTCTGATAGGGTCCGCAGTGATGTCACGGATAGATAGATACAGAATGATATATTAAATAAAATAAATAAAAAAATTGGTGTGTGAAATACAATAAAAAGTAAAATATATGTAGACCGCGTGTCTGCATCCGACGTAACATCAGTTACTTGTCTATGCCTTTAGTATCTGTGGTACTCTATGGCATCTTTGTGACAAGTAAAGAGACGCAGACACCGGCATAAAATAGTTATATAATACATTACGGCTGTATAATGCTACAATCAATCAATCAACATACAACATGACACTGACCTGCCAATTGCCGAACACGTAGGAAAATTATAATTTCGCTGGCTACCCTGACGTTTTCGCCCTAAGGCTATGTAGCCTTGCTGGTCAGTTCTTCTTTCGAATGAATGAATGAATGAATGAAATGCACCGATCCCAGCGTGGTTTAACCAGACTCGATAAATCGAATGAACCCCAAGATTTGCACTAGCCCATGAAGCCTCATGTTTCATGGGACTACAAAGGCCATTGCATATCTAGGAGTAGACCGGGGGGCGCGGGTAATGGTAAGGAAGACGTGCCCTTAGGATAAGGAAGGATTTGAGAGCCATACCGGATATGCATCCTAGAGTAAGCATAGGAATAGTGGAGAGACGGGTGTTAATTATCTATGGATGGGCATCTTTTGCGACGTCTTCGTTATGTTGGTTCGAGTCAATCTTCACCGGTGTATTTTGAGAACGGGGATACGCTGCTTTCTCAGCTTTTTCTATACTGCTGCTGTGCTGTGTTCGATTTTGCTGTGTCTAAGTCTTCGTCAGAGGCGTCGCTGCTATCCGTTTCAGGTTTCTTGTACATCTCGCTGGCGGCCTTCATGATCTTGGATCTGTCTGTAGCCTTATCCATCCAAAAGTCTAATTCCTTGTCGAAATAAGTCGAGTCCTGCTTAAGATTGTCGTTCCATGTGTAAATAGGACGGCCTACTTTCTTATATTTGGCCTTATACTCCATTGCTGCGTGTAAAAGGTGTGGTTTGCCACACCTGTGGACGTGTGCGAGATAGCACATTCTGTGGTTCTTGATGCGTTTGGTTACAGTTTTTCCATCTAAGATTTCGTGCATCTTCTTTTGTGTTGGTTTATTTCTGGCGTGGTTAATCAAGTCTCTCATGATGACTCTCTCATATCTTCTCAGTCTTGACCTATTAGCTTTGGTGATTGCCGATACTTTCAATCCGTATATCATGCAAGGTACTATAACCATTCGATACATGAGTCTGGCTAGTTTCCAGTCCATCTTTGAGTTTATTATGAATGGTAATAGTGACTTTGCGTTTCTAGTGGCCTGTTCACACCGTTTTCTAACTGTGCTTCTCCTGCTTAATGCAGATGTTATGTATGTACCTAGATATTTAATTTCGTCGACAGTATGTAGTTTTAATCCGTTCATTGACACGTAAGTCGCTTTCTGTTTAGTTAATGGGTCTCTAATTAGAATTTTTGTTTTAGTTTCGTTTATTTGTAGGCCGACACTACCTAGTAGGGGTTTAATATGGTATACAATACCTTCTAACCCTTTTAGGTCGTCTGTAATGAAGATGAGGTCGTCCGCAAATGATAACACCAAGGGGAGTGATATTTCAAGATCTTGGTCTAATTTAATTAACTGAGTTTCCTCTTCGAGGGTTCTAAGGACCTCATCCATGACCAGTGTAAAAAGGCGAGGAGATAGTGGGCAACCCTGTTTGACTCCCTTTCCTTTAATGATCCAACTACTTTGCTGACCACACCATTTGATGTGTGTTCGTTCATTCATGCAAACTTTGATTATCCTGTTAGTTAGCGTCATATTAGATCTTTGTAAATTTGACACTCCAAAAGGGTGTAATTATGTCATATGCGGATGACACAGCTCTACTGTTTGCAGCTGAATCAAAGGCCGAGGTCTATGAGGTAGCACAGAATGGCTTTAATACTGTGTCAAATTGGCTTCATAAAAATCTCTTAACTTTAAATACAGATAAAACCAAGTACCTATTATTTACAATGAGAAACACTAATCCAACGCTTACTAATCTAAACATTCAAGCGCATAACAATTGTAATATACATTATGCTGACATTGCATGCACTTGTCCCACTTTAGCTAAAACCGATCATATCAAATATCTAGGCGTCACGATTGACACAAACCTGAATTTCCGCAAACACATCGATGTATTATGCACCAGGGTACGTAAACTAATATACATTTTTAAAAATTTACGTAACATTGCCGACTTTAAATTAATTAGGCAGATTTATTTGGCGTTGTGTCAATCTATTATTACCTACTGCATAACCTCCTGGGGTGGGGCCGCTAAATCAATTTTACTCCACCTAGAACGCGCCCAAAGAGCAGTTTTAAAGGTTGCCACTTTTCGTCCATTTAGATTTCCTACACACCAGCTTTATATGGCATGTAAGGTGCTAACAGTACGTCAAATATTTGTTTTGAATGTAGTTTTATTCCAACACACTGAACTCTATTTTAACCCAGTACCTTCAGATAAGAGAAGAAAAGATTTGGTTTGTACTAACTCCCAGACTAAACATGCTTTTGCTAATCGATTTTATTTATTTTTAGGGCCCTACTTGTATAACCAGCTTAACAGAGTGTTAAAGATTTATAGTTTAAGTTATAATAGGTGTAACTTACTAGTACAAGAATATTTGTCAAAACTCAATTACGCAGACACGGAAAAACTACTAGAAATTTTAAAATAATATCTCTATCTATCTACTCTATATTAAGTCTCTTCTTTTACCTAATTAATAACAGTGTCCAGTTTATCTACTTTAATATTATTTGTTAATTTATTTAAACATAATATATCTTAAATAATCTAGTCTTAAAAAAATATACCCAAATAAATAGTTACTCTTTAAGTCATTGAAAATATCATGTCTTCTTTTAATTTAGCTTAGTAATAAACCTATTGTTGTCTTCTTTTTAAATGTTTGATGTAAATTGATGGCCTGAAACACAGGTTTTTCATAAACCTAGATCAGGCAGGTCTACATTACAGTTAGAATTTAATTTTCCTCGATTGTAATTAATCTATATCATAATTTTACTTTATACTTATACTTGAATAAATTTTTATTATTATTATATTATATTATTATTGTATTAGAATGTCTCGTAGAGCTTGGAGGTTGACGTTGTCAAAAGCTTTTTCTATATCCAGAGCGAGTACATAGATTCTTTTACCTGCGCGCCATTCTTCGTCCAGAACCCTTTTTAGTGTAAATATGTGATCATCTGTAGATCTATTGTTTAAAAAAGCCGCTTGGTAGTTACCCAATTCTTTTATTGTTTCGTCTAATTTTTTTAAAACGTAGGAGGCGTAGATTCTGTAGCCCGTATTGCAAACCGATATTCGTCTATAGTCATTTGAATCTTTAGGGTTGTTTTTCTTTGGAATTGGTACTTGTACTGTTTCTAGCCAGGTGTCGGGCGCTTCATTTTGTGTCCACGCTTTGTTCATGTGCTTGGTGACGGCTTCCTGTAATATCGGCGGCATTGCTTTGAAGAGCTCAATTACCACTTGGTCTGTTCCGGGCGCTGTCCCGTTCCGCATGTTGTTAATTATTTCCATTACTTCGTCCAGTGAGGGTCCTGCATTTTGTGCGGTGGATACCCGTTTTGTTATGGTAACCGTTGGTATAGGTAGGCCCTCGGAGGCTTTTAGGATTTGCTCCCATTTGGACATTGGTATATAAGCGGTTCTTTTCCGGCGTTTGGTAGTTTGCTTGTTTTTCCTGTAAAATAGATAAAGTACCTGCATGCGTTTTGATGGATGTTTTTTCCCCAATCCAGTGAAGAATGCACTGGATTCTTTGTTTTCTTCTTCCGTTTTTATCATATGAAGTATTGCCTGACATTCCTTTACGCGATTATGTCTATTTGGGTTATCTAATTGTCTTCTTTGTAGGAATTTAGCCTTTTGGAGGTTAGCAAGAGCTATACGATGTTCCCTAGAGTGACTCTGTTGAAAAGTTAAGGTTTCCTGGGCCGCCGCTTTTAATACTTCAGTTATGGTACACCATGGTATTTCGACGCTTTCATCTGTTGAGTCTATTCCGACGTTTTCCAATTTTTTGATTATGCAAGCTTGGTATTTTGCTTTGGTTGATTTGATATTGAGAGCGGCATAGTAGTATTGTTTGTAATTGAAATCCTTGGTCTTTATTGTTGTTTCATTTTTTTGAGTCTGGTGTTTATTGTTTTCATCATTGTTTATGATTCGGTTTGTTCTTAGCTGCCCCCAAATTATTTTATGGTCAGATATGGCCCTACCTGCCCATTCGCCTTTAATATACTTAAAGAGTTTTTCTGTTGTCTGTGGCGTAATAATGTGATCCAATTGTGATTTCTGCGTGCCCTTTGACCATGTTATCTTGCATGATGTTCTCGCTTTTGTTGTTTCTATTTGCAGTTTTTCCCTGCTGACTATATCCATTAACATTTCACCGTTGTAATTGGAGTAGTCATGATGGAGATTTTGGTGAATCAGCCCTTTGCGTTGGAAACTTATTGTATCTTGTCTACCAATATGAGCGTTAAAGTCCCCTAGGATGATTAAAGTACATTTCCTTGGTTTTTGTCTGATCAAGTTTAGTATACCCGTGAAGGATCTGGTTGCTTTAGAGGTACAGCTGTTGATGTGAGAGTTAATTATATAAAGCGGAGCAGGTTTGTCGCTTCCCCTACCAATTTTAAGAGTTATTGTCATCACGTCGGTATCGCGATTTCTATTTATTATTTCAATTTGGGAATCCTTTCTGACTAGAATTGCAAGTCCCCGTTGAGCTTTACCTGCGGTTCCGGATAGGTGCCATTCGTAATGGGTGGAGTTGTACGTTCCTAAGTTCATCCCTGTTTCTTGTAGGCAGGCTATGTGAATGCCCCTATTTGAAAGTTCCGCGTCTATTTTATCTTTTTTGGCCGGTTTCGAGGCCCCACGAACGTTCCAGGTTGCAATGCGCAGGTCTGAGCAAGTGTACTTAGTCGCGGCAGAAGGCAAATTTCTAAGTATTGTGTATCCGGTGTCGTCCGCGAGTTCAGCCGATAACGGTGTACATAATGTTGATGTTAATTGTTCATCCGGTGTTAATGAGCAAGCTAGTTGGGGGCTGCTCAGAATTCGGGGTTTAGTAGGCTGCCCTTGTTCGTCTCTTTTGTTGTATTTATTGCCTACCGTTTCGGCATGTTGTGGTGTATCTTTGTTAGTTGTTTTATGCGATAGACTTTGCAGCTTATTGTTGTACTGTTCTTCGGCGCTTATGACCCAGCTATCATAATGTTGATCTTTGTAAATGATATGTATGTTTCCGTGTACTGGTTCGCCGGCAGGTGAGTAGACCAGTGTGTTTCCGTAGTTATTATGCACATGCACATTTACGAGATAGAATTCGGCCGCGGCGATTAGGATGTCTTCCCCTCCCCAGAACGTCTCGTTAAACTGCGCGGTTATGTAGTTTGTTATCATTTGTTCCTGAGAGAGCTTGCTGTTAGGAATAGAGTCTTGAATGTTATTCCTAAGTGCTAAGCAAATTCTGGCTTCGTCGCGGTTATCCGAAACATACGTAGCTAGGTCTCGGCGTATTGACATATGGCCAAATGTTAACCCCATTAAAAGATTTAGTTGATGGGCGATCGCACTAAACAGACAATTGCCATCCTTTTGCATGGCCGCTATTATTACCATTGTAACACTATTGTTTGGGACTCTGGACCCCACGTGTTGAGACACAGAGCTACAAAAGTTTGACAGGGTCATGCGTTGATTGAGATTTATTAGATACCCTCTGTTTTTCTATTGAAATATAACTTGTTATGCAGTTTTTGTTTTTGTTGAGTGGGCTTTAGGCTCATCACACGTGTGCCTTTCTTCACAAAAACTCGGGTAAATTGTTCGACCGAAACACGACAAAAAAGAAGTTGCTTTAGACGCGACTTTTTGGAAGGCAATGGAAATTGCCAGAATGTTACGCAATCTAAATCGACACTGTTATTTTTGTTAGAGTATATATTATAATTTTTATCTTGATGTTCTCGTTTTACTATATACTAAATATGTAGCTTAAAAGTAAGACTTGGTTCAGTGCGAAGCATCAAACCTTTAAACTTCGCCAGTCACTACGCAACCGTAGATATGCGCTAACGATGTTGACGCTTAATCTAACAAATAATCTACCGAACTTTGTCGCTGAATTTTGGCCTCGTAATCGAAATAAAGCCGGGAATTTAATTCAGTTCTCGTGATCGATACACTTACTAGAAACAATTTAAGGTGTAAGTCTTTTTGGTATCTGGATCTACCGTTGGACTTAGCATTAAGCATTCGTTTGAACTATGGGAGTTTGATTTATTAACTGAGTGATTAGCAGAACGCCCTGACATAAAAGGAATGATCTCACCGGGTTTTTCTTATTACGACGTTTCTGGTTCCCTGGAAACCTTGGGCAGACGATAAGGCCTTCGGATGCCCTGGATCGCTCGCTCTGGGTCATGAACGTACGTAGGCTTAGCACACCTCACTTTTGCACTTAATGTAATTATTTGTAGACGCTTGAGTCATAGCCACATTGAATAAACAAAACACTCGATGTTATTTTTATTTTGACCGGCAAAAAACACGTTGGATCTTGTTTCGGACCCAAGCCCGTACGTACACGTGTGCGATAAAAGACGCGGAGCGCTCGAGACGTCCTTCCGCAACGGCGTCCAGTATTTGCTCGTTTTACATAAGCCTTAGTAAAAAAAGCTTTTACACTTGAAACCCGGAGTCTTTTTCATCATTGTGATATTGGTTTGATTTAAAACATTAACTGCTTATAATGTTCAGGCAATGAAGTTTGAGGATCACGGAATGACTAACTACTTGAACTACGAAATTATAATTAATATCTAGGTTTTTGTTTAGGGTGAATCACACTTTATCAAGAGTAACTAGTAGGTAGTAGGCTCTAAAATGAGAAATATTGAAAACCCCAATAACTCAGTAGTAGCACGTGCCACTACTTTACAAAGAAACAGTGAGTAAATACAAGCTTTTTACTTAGCATTTAGCTTAATTTGTTAGAATAAAGTAGTACAATAAACCAATCTTTAAGCACCCATAGCATCAGGCTTCATTGCATGCTCCAATTCTGAAAACTCCAAGGTTATGAAGCAACTCCCAGTCTCTTACAATGATCCTTCCAGCTATTCCGTGGTAAGTTAGAACGTATTTTCAAAGCGGCATTATTTCCGCGTCATTTCCTCTGGTCTGAGACTAAACTACTGTAGTTAGAAGTTCAACGATAGTTTAGAAGTCTGTTGATGGTACTGACTTATGGTTAGAGATATCTTTCCAAATAATATTCGGTTTATGAAGATATTCGAAGTTGTACGTTTCATAAAAGATTGCCGTGGTTAGTTCATTTTCATAAGGACATGAGTGTTTGCGATTGATTCGGGTCCATTCGTGTCAATTCTGTTTCACCAGCACTTTAATTTCGTAACATGTTTTCATTTACAATTCGAAAGATTTCGAAGGAAATTGCTAGTCTATTGCTTCATATCAACGTCGCAAATAGATGTCAAATATTTCACTGTTTTGATTAATTTGGCCATAACACTGTATGGAAAAAAAAATGGGACTAACTAGCGAACTAGAATATTGATTATGAAATGCAATAATTAATATCGTTACACCGAATGTTTAGTTTTAGATGTAAAAAAAACTATTTCGGAACTTTCCAAATGCGTTTTTACCTCTAAAATGGGTACAACATCAAATTCAATGACTGCTACTAACTGCTTATAACTGCAATTCATTATTAATATTCTAGTTTGCTAGTTAGCCACATTTCTTATTCCTATCATATTTCTATTCAGTAATATTGCTATAAGAATCAAAACACGTAAATATTTGACAGTTATTTGCGACGTTGCCAACTTTTAGGATAAACCCTCTTAAGTTGTAGGTATAAAAACAGACGTTCTTAGAAAATATAATGCTTACCCACTATTATTTTGCAAGGCGAGAAAAGATTGTTGTTGGTTATGGTGGTTGGTGAAAGGTGGTGAATTCGACTCACTATTATCATCTTATTGCTTAGTTCATTGATTGCCCTGTGCAGATATTAGAGTATCTATCTAGCATCCTTCCATCCTAGCGGCCGCTATATACTCGTCCCAGCCGCTACATAACGGCCGCTAAATAACGGCCGCCATATAACAGCCGCTAAATAACGGCCACCATATAACGGCCGCCATATAACAACTGCTAAATAACGGCCACCATATATCGGCCGCCACATAACAGCTGGCCGCAGTGACGGCCGTCATGAAAATGATTGCAACGACCGCCATATAACGGCCGCTTAATAACGGCCGCTTAGTAACGGCCGCTTAGTAACGGCCGCTAAATACGACCGCTAAATAACGACCACAATATAATGGCCGTCACATAACGGCCGCTAAATAACGGCCAGCATATAACTATTCTATTCAATGAGACAGTAACTCTTAACACTAACTCGAGTAGCTTGGCACGCTGCCACATAACACATCTGGCTGTAATAACCACCAGTAGGTTTCGACGAATAGTTCTGAAACTTTGGAAAGTTTGCTTTGAAGGACCCTGCAATACAAAGCGTCTGTATTGGAAGTATTCTCGTTTATAACTTATGATGCAGATATATGACAGTAACCTTGAGTGTTAATTTGAGTGTTCTGTACTGAGCTCAGGCAACATGTCGTACGTCCAGCCAGAAATAGGACTCGCCCATCCAGGAGCACTGTCCCAGATTAGACGTATTATTAATTAAGTATAAACCAAAAGGTATTTTAACACGTAGGTATACTAAAAGATTAATAATTAAAGTATTTTTAAAATGGTGAAAAACCTCAAACTCCAACTCAAAGCATTTATTTCAAATAAACCAATTACAGGCACTTTTGAATTGGCAAGGGGTCGGTCAGTCAGTAATATGAAGCTAATAGCGATGATGACTAAAAATATTTTTTAGTCCGTCTTAGAGATTATAAGAAAATATTGGACACGTATTTTTCTTTTTTTACGTATTCTAAAGATTACGGCGATACATTGAGGTAAAATGTGCCATGACGTCACGAGTATGTAGATTTTATACGTACTAGTGACGTATCGAACCCCACTCCCCAACTTAAAATGCGTTTTATCTAAGTAGTTTTTTATTAATATGATAAAACAAAAAGTACGAGTCTAATATTTTTTTATTATCTGACTGACGGACTAATTAGAATTTCATTTTTTTTACCCAGGCATCATCCCTATTGCCCATTCCAACGCGTGGTAGGTTCCTATGGAGAAAAACGGGCAAGAAACTCCACTGACACTTTTTTAATCAGAATATTGTTACAAAATATTGGTTACTTACATCATTCATGTTGTAATTATACATGTGAGAACAATGTAGAGAGACGTGCACATTAAAAGCGTCCGTAATAAAACAAAAACAATTCAAAAATTAAAATTAATTCAAATAAGCCGTGGCAGTTAAGAGATGACCTGTCCCCACTGATGGCGCCCGTTCCCGAACATGACGCATGGATCAGCACCAGATTTAGCTCAACCATTTTGAAGGGAACTCAATGATCCAACACACACACCACCACCAGCGAGACATTTCAGTGAGCATGACATACTCTCAGCCGCAAGGGCACATTCAAGTCAATGAAAGACGTATCCAGTAAATGGTAGCTTTAAAGTAGGTACATAATGCTCACACATGTGCTATGCAATGGGGATGATGACTAAAATTGTTTTTTTAGTCCGTCTTTGAGATTATAAAAACATAAATTGATATAATTTTTTTTCTTTTTTTATGTAATCTAAAGATTACGGCGATACATTGAGGTAAATTGTTCCATGACGTCACGAGTATGGAGATTTTATACATACATGCGTTTTATCTAAGTAATTTTTTAATAATGTGATAAAGCAAAAAATACGTGTCTAATATTTTTTTATTATCTGACTGACGGACTTATTAGTTTTTTTTTATCATCATCATCATATAATCATCATATAATCTCTTAGCATTATACACGATTAATTTTAAATCGTTCTGGAGCCGAAGCACAGTGACTCCAGACGATTAATAGGTACTATTAGCATTGTTATTGTTTTTTTAAGACATCTAATATAGAAGTTAGAAATTTATCACTTTTATTCTGTCATTCGAGTTAATCTTAGTAGCGCTTCCACTATTTCATTCATAAACGCAAGATCGTACGCGATCCGCTCGGTGATGACGTAGCGCGGCACAGCTGTGCGTGTGCGAGTCCGGCTGCAAGTAAGTACCTGCAAGTAGGTATTTCATTTCTGGTACGATAGGTTGGTGTAAGTTCATTCACCTCGTTATCTCTCGTTTGTATCGGAAGCGCGGCACGGTGTTTACCACTATCACATCTCCTCGTAAACGAGAGAAACTTATTGAAATTTCATTCACCACTCGCATCACGAAATCACTAGTACTCGTACCTATTCAACTATACACGACGAGTACGCTTGGGAGTTGTATTTAAGGCCTTGAATCGAGTGTCGACCAATCGCGCTAATAGGTACTTAATAAGCATACCTACCTACCATATTTATGATAAATAAAAAGAATACTGTCTAAACCAATTGTTTTTATGCGACAATGCTTACTTGCGGCCGCGGCGCGGCGGCTTCTACAAAGGCAGGCAATGTAAACAGAAACAATGAATCGTTTTATCTGTCCAATAGAGTTCATTATAAGATGGTGGTGCCCTTTTCTATGAAAATATTGGACCGAATTAAGACCTTATTTTATACATTTAACCGCGGAATTCGGTTGTGCATCCTTTTGAAGTCCGGTCGGACACTTCTCAGAATAATTTTAGTAAACTGCGTACCTACTTACCTTGTACCTAGTTTGGTGAAATTTCTATTTGTTACCGTTTACGGTTACGAAATAAAGTCTGAATTCGCTTTTCGTATTTTTATTTGTGTACCTATTTATCTATTGCGTATGTGTGTTTATGCTGTCTGATCGATGAATGGATTTTTCAATGGATACCGTTCGCAAGTGTTGTCGTTCGTCGATACGTTTTACACACATATGCATTGATTGCAGTTACTTCGAGTTCTCATTATTTCACAAATAAAACAATAAATTAGATTCTGCGTGTTTTTTTTTAAATTGTAATTTATTGAAAATAATAGTCCCAATCGTTTCGAGTTCGATGATCGAGTTTATGGCTTTTCGTTCCAGAACGAGCTAAAATTAACCGTGATATAATATAATATAATACTAAGAGATTGAATTTATACAATCTAAAGATAGTTTTACAATCTTCAGCAGCTCCAACAATGTGTTCGAATGCTAATCAATTAGTTTATGCGCCCTTGTGGAGCTGGACCAGCGTTGAGCCAAGCTTTTTTGTCAACGATGTAATCCCCCAACTTATAATATGCTTGGCAGCATAGTGTACGTTTTATACAAGATTTAAATTTCGTTTCATTTAGTTGGAGTACGCGGGGAGGTATTTTATTGTAACATTTTAATCAGTACCCCATGAAGGATGAGTCTAGTTTAGCCAGTCTGAAACCCGGTTGAACTAATTGGTCCCTATTTCTAGTGCTATTTGTGTCTATCAGTAGTCCTCTTTTACTGAAAAGACTTAGATTTTTTTTTGGGCGTTATTTACGTCGTCAAGATTTGATGCACGTCTATTTATCTTAAAAATTAGAGAAGTATCTCAGTCAGTAAATAACGTAAAATAAAAAGCAGTCCATCGATTTATAAATCTTCGATGAATCGTTCAGTCGAAGTAGCGTTTGGCGATAAAAGGTTGTTTCGCAATAAATACCATTCGAACAATCGTTCAGTCGACTTTCCACTAATCGAAGATATGACTCTCGAAGTAAAGTTACGGACCCCACGGGTAGACGATGACCTGGGTTAGGACATAGAATACTGTTTATCCTGATATTCTCACGGGATCGAGACTTATGCTGGTGAAACCGCGGGGCGCAGCTAGTGTATAATAAAATTAGCAACGCTGTCTTTTTCTTCCATATATCTGGAAAAATCATCAATAAGAGATTTCATCTACTCTTTTTTTTTTTTTTGAGGATGGGAAATCATCAAATGACTTCTCCCGCTCTGGGCAGAGCGAGAGGGTGTGTCATACTTTTACTGACTAAAACCCATCCGTGTTCCTTCCATTGCCTGTGTGCCGAGGCCGCGATATCCCTTTCGGACAAACCCGCAACCCCAGCAGGCATTGGTCTTTCGACCCCATCGGTTGGTGCTGACATCTCTTTGAGGCGCGCGTGGAACACAACGCGCCGTCGATACGGGCCTGGTCCTTATCGGACGGCGAGCTGCCCATTGCTAACCGTCCGCAAGCCCGCGCCTACGGTGGCCGGAAGTCGGCTCTCGACTCCCGACGCCCGAGGCGGCTCCTGCGGCGACTAGGGCCGCGAGGGCGTGCAGCTTGCATCTCCCTCGCGCGCTCCGCCTCCTCCTTCGCGAACATAACTGCTTCGCAGAAGGAGGTGACGGCCTCCCATGCACTCTCGCTCCGAACCATGGCCTGAACCAGGGCCGGACGCGAGAGATCGCCGTCGCCGATCGCCTCTGTGAGGACACGGCGGTGCTCCGCCCAAGCCGGGCAGACCTCCACCGTATGCTCCACCGTGTCCTCCGGGCGATCCACACAGTGGTGACACCCGGGCGTTTCCTCCCGCCTTATGCGGAACAGGAACCTCCCGAAACAACCGTGTCCGGTGAGGATCTGCGTCAGGCGGAAGGTGAGGACGCCATGGCGCCTCCCAAGCCACTCCTCAAAGAGGGGACTTATCACCGCAATTGTGGCGTGCCCATTATCTACTCTCATAACGTAAAATTCGAATTATAAACTTCAAAACGAGTTTATATTGACATACTTTATATACACAATACTGAAATTTAAAAATAGAATCATATTATAACACTTTTCCTCTAACAAAATAATGCTATAATAGTTATTTATGCTACAAGTGCGGAAGGTAGGTGATTTCCGACGAGTGTATAAGTTGACACGAGTCGGAAATCATCTTACGCACGTGTATCATACGTTTTACTACGCATTGTGCGAAGAAAAAAAAAACGAGCGAGCCTTACGGCAGTCGCCTGTGATGTGTAACATCTAACATACGACGACGTATATAAATGATAAAAACAAAATTCATGACTTTGACTTTTGACTTTGATTTTGACTTCGACTTCGACTTCGACGTCTACTTTTACTTCGACTTCGACTTCGACTACGACTTCGACTTCGACTTCGAATTTGACTTCGACTTCGACTTCGACTTCGACTTTGATTTTGACTTTGACTTTGACTTCGACTTTTGATTTTGACCATCGTCATAATCATCGCCATCATCATCATCATCATTCTCAAATAATAAAATCTCTGAGACGAGACGGGCTGATGACGGCCTCAAAAATTAAAAAAAAACAGAAAAGTAAAAAGCACTAGTGAAAAAGTGACACTTTCCGCACAAATTGACTGCTTGGAAAACGCTCTTTTCGAGCAAATGCACTGTAAATAAATTTTTTTACCATTACAGTACAGGGCAAATCCAAGTAGTTAATATCAAGGAGTTTCTATATATATTTATTTTTAATTGAACGTTTAAGCGGGAAGCAGCAGCGCCCTTGGTAGCGCATGCACGGTGATGTGCTGGCTCCAGGCGCCATTCATACGTGGAATTGTACTGAATTTCGTGAGATTTTTTAAATTCTTGATCTTTCACTTTGATCGTTTATTTAGTACGTTCAATCCCAATGTATGAGAGTAGATAAAGTAGTCTAAGAAACTGCAAATAACTAGGTATTAAAACACTCGCGTGATACTATTAAATACCTCGACTACGGCTCGGGTTTTAAACACACACTCGCGTTTTAATACACCTCATTATGCAGCAGTTTCATAAACTACTATTATGAAGCTGGCCATTTTTATAACACAGGGTTGCCATAAATACACCAGCAGAAAGAATACAGTCACACCTACACAATAATATATTAACCTCGCATACAAAAATATAACCGTCCACCGATGTCTAAAATAACCCTTTCCTCTGTATTTGCACAATACCAACACCAACAACAAATCACACAAAACATACCCAACATAAACATTACAATAAAAACAAAATTGAAACGAAAATGTCATAAAAAACGTTGAAATATTTCCATGTTTTACATCATCATAAATAGCTCCTCATCCGACCCTGGAGACCCTTCGTTTGCAAAAGGTCGGAAGTCGGGTCCTTACAGGTGTCTGCGGATTGTAAACCCTTGGACATTATTTACATAATTATTTTAGGCCCTGTCCTAAGGGTGCGAACTCACTGGTATTTTTTTTTTGGAACACACGCTATTCTCTGCACACTTGGTGAATTAGAGCTAGACTGGGAAGTGTTGTGTGGACTGGAAAAAGTGACACTTTTTTTACGAAACAAAAGTATCGTGACGGCCAAAATGTTACACTTTTTTCAGTCTAAACCTAATTCGACAAGTGTGCAAAAGCGAAAGGATCTTCGTTCCCGCGACAGTTCTCGACTGATTTTCTTCGTATTTTGAGGGAATTAAATTAATTCTTGTATTCACGCCTCTGTTTGGGAAGTTTTACATATTAAAATATTATGCGGTCATATTTTATCCTGTTTTTTAATTTCCAGTCCGTTGCATTAAAGAGCCTTCACGAGGCACCTACGTTATGAATATTTTGTGTGCAGAATATTTTATTTCTTCCTTTTTAAGTACATGGCACAAACTAGGCAGTTAACTGGTTTTTTCCCGACTACCCCAGCACGCGGCTTATGTTTTTCTACCAACGTTGTTGACTGACTAATCTTTTTGACACTACTTACCTATTTCAGAATGTAAGTATCTCGTGCCGCCACGAGATAAAAAGAAGCTTGTAATAAAATTAATCCACAATATATCCTAACTAATTTTATAGATACGAAAGTGAATTTGTTTGTGTATTTATTTAGATATACTTTATTGTACACCAGACTAGACATTACATAATAATAAATTATTAACTATAAAAATACAATTGGCAGCCATAACGCTTACTGCGATCTCTTCTAGGCAACTTTGGAATGTACAGTGATTTTCTGAACATAAAATGGGATTGTTTGTTTTTTATTACGCTAAAACGGCTGAACGGATTTATATGAAATTTGGTACATGATTAGACATGACCTGGGTTAGGACATATGTTACTTTGATCCCGGTAGTTCGTTTCCATGGGATAATTTGCGAAATCCACCCGGGCGAGGCCGCTGGCGAAAGCTAGTATAATCCTAACATGTATTAAAATAATCCGACTATCCTACTATCCTATCCTACTCCTATATTATAAATGTAAAAGTTTGTATGTTTGGATGTTTGTTACACAGTCACGCAAAAACGGCTGAAAGGATTTGAATGAAATTTGGCACACAGATAGTTTATAGCCTGGATTATGATATAAAGGATACTTTGTATCCCGGTAGTACGTTCCCGTGGGACCTCTCGAACCTCCACGCGGGCGAAGCCGCGGGCGAAGTCGCGGGCGAAAGCTAGTAATATTATAAATGCGAAAGTGAGTTTGTTTGTATATTTGTTTGTTACGCTTTCATGCTAAAACGGCTAAACGGATTAAATTGTAATTTGGCACATGGGTAGACCATGGCCTAGATTGGGACAAAGGATACTTTTTATCCCAATATTCCCACGGGATTGAGACTTATGCGGGTGAAACCGCGGGTCGCAGCTGTAAATATTATAAATCCGTAAGTAAGGCTGTACGGATTTTGCTGATATTTGGTACACGTGTATACCATGACCTGGGTTAGGATAAAATATACTTTTATCCCCTTGTGATAATTTTCGACCTCCACGCTGGCGAAGCGGGCAAAACCTAGTAGGTATTTAATAGTTTTCGTCTATTTCACATATTCTAAACGAAAATATAAAAGTTTGTTGGTTGTTTATTTCTCAGCACAGGATATGCAACGCCGTACTTTATCCCCGTGGGTGTCGTTTACTAAAACACAGCGTTGATATTTTTATTCCCAATTCACAAAACAGTTCAGAAATTCGTTTCTGTCCTGGCGCTGCTCTGGTACTGTAAGTATATCGTCTGTTTTAGTAACCACAATATTATTATGTCTCCAAGATTTATGTACAAAAGTCAAGTCTCATTCAGCAGTAGCAGTAGTGATAAAAAAAGGGAAATTTCGCAGCGCTGGTATTCTGATAGGGTCCGCAGTGATGTCACGGATAGATAGATACAGAATGATATATTAAATAAAAAAAATTAAAAAATTGGTGTGTGAAATACAATAAAAAGTAAAATATATGTAGTCCGCGTGTCTGCATCCGACGTAACATCAGTTACTTGTCTATGGTTTTAGTATCTGTGGTACTCTATGGCATCGTTGTGACCAGTAAAGAGACGCAGACGCCGAACACTGGCATAAAATAGTTATATAATACATTACGGCTGTATAATGCTACAATCAACATACAACATGACACTGACCTGCCAATTTCCCGAACACGTAGGAAAATTTTAATTTCGCTGGCTACCCTGACGTTTTCGCCCTAAGGCTATGTAGCCTTGCTGGTCAGTTCTTCTTTCAGATAAAAAATCTGAGTAATTGGTTGATCACCAAAATCCATACCTACTGTTTGTGGCTATTACGGTTTAGGGGTATGAGAAACAGGGTGTAAAGTCCACTCATCCCCTATAGAAAAGGGAGGATCCTCCGACCAGACGGGTGTGATGTCTGGCGGGCAACTGCCCCAGAGGTCGAAGTCGGGAAGCTTGTATATATGTTTATCGCGCGGTAAACTCTAATTGCGTGATGCAGGATTTGTGTTACGTCAGGATGTTGTGTGACGTCAGGTCTTTGATGCGTAGTTCGCATGTAGCGATGTAGATGCCGCTACAACGGCCTCAACATCGGTCTCTTTCAACGTACGGAACTATTACCTATAAATATTAGAAGCGAAAATTTTAAACTAAAGAGTCTGATCGTTTCGTGGATAGTGGCACTCACTTTTGTTTCACACACACACGGGCTCACACGGCGAACACGTTACTCACACGAGGCAAGCAAGTTAACATTCACCTCGTCGGTAAACACGCTCGCATATCCCCAATGTGATAAGGCCCTAAGTTCTTCAAAGGAAATTTCGAAAGCTTTTGCATTAGGGAAAATGGATTCGCGGCTAACTAGTGCCGCTTCGGGAGTTTTCGCCAATCATCGGTAAAAAAATAAGGAGTTTTTTAAATTAAATGACAGCCATTCCTTTGTTTTTGTGCAGGTTACTGAAAGGGGGGAATAGCCCGGGGAAGTTACGCCGAATTTTAGGCTAACTTTGTATTAATTTAAAACAGCGATTTTTTTCATTTAACGTGTAGGGTATGGTCAAGGGAGTATGTTAAACTGTATACCGCGAAAAGTTCACACCCGCGTGTACGTTTTTTTTAAAGAAAACATCTAATTTCAATTTTACATGGTAGAATAATATATTAACAGATATATTTGTATGGTGTGTTTGTCAAAGAGATTAGGTATCACAAGTAGGTCAAAAAAAAATACATGTTCGTCCACGGATATTTCCATAAAAATAAAATAACGGTTTTTTTTTAAAATATTAACAGCAGTTTTTTTTTGCATTAAATTACTTAAGTAAATATTTTAACATATTGTAGGTACTAGCGCATCTTGCGCTAGTACAGTATGTAAATTAAACAATTAATTGCAATCTCGAATCCTAAAGTCCTAGTAATACAGTTTCCGTAATAGAATTTAGATTCTTGCCATCGAGTTTTAAATTTAGACCTAATTGAGGTACATTTGGTAATAAGAACTTAAGGGATTTAGTTTTGTTCGCATTAAGTAAAAGATTAACTGCAAATGTAAGTTTGTACGCACAATATTGAGTGATTTACCATGTTTTTTAAGACCATAGACTTTTTATAGGTTTTCCTGTAATCTATAAGAATAGAACTATTCTCTGCATTTTTTTTTTAATTTTTGGCTCAGTAGTTTCGGAGATAAGGGGAAACAGAATATAGATAGAAGATAATGGAAAATTTTCATCTACTTTCTTAAATATCTTTAAAAGCATTTATTTTAAAATGATAAAACAATGTATTTGAGATCCTCGCAATAAGGCCTTCATTTGATATGTCACACGGCACGAAACGCAAAACTTACGTTTTAAATTTTCTTATTTACCCCCCAAAAGTAACCCCCATATCCAAAATTCATTTATTTACGTTACACGTTCGTGTTTGGGTCATAAATATATATAAGTGTACCAAATTTCAACTAAATTGGTCCATTAGATTCGGAGCAAAGTGGCTGTGACAGACGGACAGACAGACACACGAGTGATCCTATAAGGGTTCCGTTTTTTCCTTTTGAGGTACGGAACCCTAAAAAGCTTTTAATAATATCTTGCACTAGTACAATATGTTTAATTTTGTTGAATAGCATATTCAAATATTTAACTAGCTACCTTAATGCAAAAAAACCGCTGTTGGCATTATTGCTTGAAGTACAATTTAAAAAATTCGTAATTTTATTTTTATTTATATTTCCGTGGAGGTAAATGTTTAATTCTGAAATAATATACTATTTTTACGAATTTTTTACATATTACCAACATTTTCCTGTTAACAATTTTGCCTCAATTTTTAGTCACTAAAATGCGTATTTGTTTTTTTTACCTTGATGCGGTCCTGGATTTTTTAAAATTTTATTTGAAGAGCTAAAAAAGCTAAGCTGAAGAGTTCAAAAACACGATTCAGGAAAATTCCCCAGCCTAGAAACTTTGTGACTTCAGAGGAAATTGGGTATGAGGAATGTATTAGTAGAATTTAGTTAACAAAAAAAATTGCGTGTATGACATTTATTAAAGCGCCTGCCTGGGTTCGAACCCACGACCTACAATTCGTAAGTCGGGGCCGTTACCGATTAAAATATTTAACATTAAAATGTTTAACTTAAACATAGCGCAGAAATCAAGATGATTTGATATATCGCCATTGCACTCGTGCGAAGCAGAGGCACCGGGGTAATTGTGTAACTCACATACAGTTGCAATCGATCGCAATGCCTTTCATTTTAACAGTTCAGCCTCTTTCATTGCGGTATTTACGTTCTTAGGCAGACAAATTTTTCAAACCTATGAAAAAAAGAAAAATTGTTAATTCTGCACAGTTTAGTTTGTGCAGAATTAACAATTTTTCTTTCTTTTTCTTTTCTTTTTTTTCACACATTTCAAAAAAAAAACATAAAATACACATTGACAAATTAGCCAAAAGCGTATTTTTTTTTTTGAGCGTGGGTAATTATCGAATAATTTCTTCCGCTCTGACCGGAGCGGGAGGGCGTGTCAGACTCTTACTGACTTAAACCCACCCGTGTTTCTTCAGTTGCCTGTACATTGCCAGGGGCCACGGTATAAAAGATAATTTATTTGTCAAACATGAGTTTACATACAAATCGAGCATGCCAGATCTTAAATATAGGTAAAAAGTCCGTACATGTTTTGCCTGACGAGGCGTACAATATTTTATTTTTATTTTCATAACACAAATAATTAATTCATTCAGTGAACCAAAGACTAAAGACTGGTTCACTAACATTCAATATAAAATTTTATGAGAATAAATAATCCTAGAGAAATAATATTATAAAGTTCAAGTATGTTAAAAGGTATATGTCAAAAAGTCATTTCAATTATAATAGCACTTGTCTGTTAATATATTTCGCATCTTCTTTTTAAATTGATTTGCTGTCAAAGCTCTAAAGGACTGTGGTATTTTGTTGTATATTTTCGGGGCCATACAAAAAAAGCTTTTCCCCATGAGGGCAGTTTTTGCCGAGTGCAAGCAAAGTTGGCTATTGTCGCGTCTGTTGCGCGGAAAAATGTCAGATTGTCGTGGGAAGAGTTGGGGGTTACACTTTACAAACGATCCAACTTCAAAAATATATAGAGACGGTAAAGTTAATAATTTGTATTTTTTAAACAATGGTCTACAGCTTTCTGTTGATTTTAATTTGAACATAGCCCGAATCCACCTCTTTTGGGCTTTAAACGCTATATCCTTGTCCGTAGAGTTACCCCAAAATATGATACCATAGCGCAGAATTGATGCCACCAATCCATGATAGGCCGTCACCAAAGCATCTGGGCTAAGTTCTGAGGACAATTTGTACAAGACATACGCGGACGTGCTCAGTTTCTTGCTTATATATTCAATGTGCGCTTTCCAGTTCAATTTTGCATCTATCATTACACCAAGAAATTTTGTATCGTCGACTTTTTTTAATACAGTGCCACTGTAGAGGGCTGCAATGTCATTATCAGCATGTACCCGTTGACTAAAATGCATTATCGTCGTTTTATCTAAATTCATTTTAAGATTATTCCTATCTAACCATGCTATTATTGATGTCAAAGTTTTATTAATGTCATATTCATAAACGTCCTTATTATTACATGTTATAGTCACTGTGCTGTCATCTGCAAATAGGGTCATGGGGTAGTTAGTAGCATCAGGCAGGTCATTGATATATAGGATAAATAAAAGTGATCCAAGCACGCTTCCTTGCGGGACACCGTAAATAGGCGTTCGTTCGCCAGACCTGTAAAATTCCTCTCTTTTTGTCTTAATATTTATTTTTGTTATTTCTGTGTACTTTGTTAATTAGGTATGACTCTATAAGGCTAAGTCCTCTTATACCATATGCCTCTAGTTTTTGAGATAGGACTTTATGGTTTACATAGTCAAAAGCTTGCGTCATATCACAGTAAATAGCGCGTACTGGAATTCTAACGTCCATATTTACCATTACCTTATGCAAGAAGTCATAAATTGCCATATTGGTGTTCCAGTTTTTCCTAAATCCCTTTTGCTCATCGATTAAAATGTGTTTCTTTTCAACTCCTTATAAATATACTTATCAAAGATTTTTGATATGATTGGAATGAGTGCAATTGGTCTATAGTTGCCCATGTGTTCATTGTTGTTTTTTTTAAATAAAGGCTTTACTATAGACACTTTTAAGGCATCTAGATATACGACACCTGAACAGATACATAGGTTTATGAGATAACTCAAGTGTTTACAAATACAGTCAGATACACGCTACATTACCTTCGTAGAAATTCCATCATATCCTGTACTATTTGAGGATTTTAATGACTTTATAATGTTTCTAATGTCTATAGGTATACTAGGGGCAACAAAAATTGAATCTTGACGTTTTGTAATATTGACTGAATTATTTCCTGAACATGGAATGGGTTGAATTTTGTCTACGAAAAAGTCGTTAAATGCGTTTGCTATTTCTTGAGGGTCATTTAATATTTTATTATCTAAATTGATCAGTCTAATAGATTCCTTAGGGAAACACGGTCTTGATTTGTTTATTATATTCCAGGTAGTTTTTGACTTATTGGTAGAGGTTTTTATAGAATAGTTGTTTTGATCACGTCTAGTAAGTTTCATAATTTTTTTAAGCCTTTTTTTGTAGTTTAAGAAACTTGCCTTATGCGTTATGTTTGGTTTTAGTCTATAACGCCATAGCAATAGCCGTTTCTTTTTGCTGCATACTTTTATGCCGTGGGATATCCATTTAGGTTTCCTTATCACCCTTATTGTTGTCCATTTAAATGGAAAACATAGGTCATAAAAAAGTTTAAACGAGTCAATAAATATGTCAAATGCGTCATTAGAATTATCCGTTTCATACATTTCTGAAAAAGGCACTTGTTCCATACAATCTTTAAATTTAGTTATATTCTCAGCATTTAAATCACGTCTTTTTATGCGCCAATATTTTAAAATGGCAGTTTTTTTTACCGGACACTTTATTATTTGAGCTGTGTGGTCTGAAAGTGCAAATTCAGTTACTTCAGTTTAACATTTGGTTTTAAAGTTATGTGCGATATTGTCTATGCACGTTTGGCTATGTATCCTGGTTGGTTGTTTTAAAGCTAATGTTAGATTGAAATTTAGTAACAGACACTCAAATTCTAATACAATATTATTTTTCTTCATTACGTCAATATTAAAGGCTCCCGTCATTACAATATGCGCATATTTTTTTTTACATATGATTCGTAATATTTTTTCTAACACCCCATAAAATGTATTTAAATTATTTATTTTTGGTACTCTGTATACACACAAAATAACAATATTATACTGTATGAGCTCTACACCGCAGCACTCAACTACACCAGTGATTGAAAAATTAGCTATCTGCGGGACTTCTCTCCATTGATGCCCGTTTCTAATTAAAATACAGGCACCACCACGCTTACTATTTTTTCTACAAAACACTGATGCTAAACTATAATTGGGTACCTTCAAGTGACCCTCGTAACCTGACATCATAAAATGCTCTGTAATACACAGCGCGTCAATATTAATGTTCTTTTCTTCTAATTCCTGTAGGCAAACAGTTAGAGCATCTGTCTTATTTAAAAGGCCTGCTATATCTGATGCATCACGTATATACTTTTACTAACGAAAAAACTGTTTTTCTGTTTCTATCACACGTGGATCGATATAGAACCCGTATTCGTGGGTCGATACTGTAACCAAGTGATTCCTTGGATACTGTGTGTTAAAACATTTTATGTTCCCAATTTAATTAAGAAGATTAACAAAAACGGTACGGAGTCCAAAGTTATCCCTATCGAACTTTCCCGCGACCCCGGCAGGAATCGGTCCTAGCGGACCCCTTCCGTTGTGCTGACATCTCTTTGCGGCGCGCCCGGAACCCCTCGACCCGGACCTGGTCCTTATCGGACGGCGAGCTACCCATTGCTCACCGTCCGCAAGCCCGCGCCCGTAAATCGGCTTGCGACTCCTGACGCTCGGGGCGTCTCCTGCGGCGACTAGGGGCGTGAGGGCGCGAACCTTGCCTCTCCCGCACGCGTTTCGCCTCCTACGATTAGGAATTTCCTGAAACACCTCGGACTTTGAATTAAAGTGTGTTATGCAATTAGGGTGCAGACCCTAGTCCTAACTTATCTAAATCTAAACTAATATTCTATGTAGTTTTTTTTTTTTGTGTGTTTTGTATATTTGATGTTAGATTGTTTGTAATGGATAAACTCAAAACATCCTTAACCGATTAAAAAAAAATCTTTCACCTATAGACGCGAACATTATCGGCGAGTAACTTACAAAACAAATTAGAAGTCCCTGCGAAAATTGTACTATTGTAACCCAAGGTATCAAAAATTTGCCTATAAAAAAACTTTTGATGATACATAAAATAATGTACCACATGTTTATAGTACTCATCATTACCCAGAAAAAAGTCAACATGACTATATGTCTAACTATTATAATAAAGTCACAATAACCGTTTCTTGTTCAAATTAGTCAATCAAAACAGAACAGGTAGAATCTAAAGATGATGATATTCGTATCATGATATTAATCCTTATCCAACTAAATAGTTTCATGATCAAGGTTGATTATCATCACGCTATGACCCAAAGAGCCGAGCAAAAGTAAATAAGTTTGGAAGAACGATAAGTGAAAAGGAAGTAACAGCACAGGCGGGCGATGCGAAGGAACAAGAAAATTCACGAGGACGAAGTCGCGGTCAGAAGCTACATAATCCTACTTCCTACTAATATTATAAACGCGAAAGTTTGTGAGTACGGATGGATGTATGGATGTTTGTTACTCTTTCACGCAAAAACTACTGAACGGATTTGGATGACATTTAGCAAACAGATAGTTTATAGCCTGGCTTAACACATAGGATACTTTTTATCCCGATATTCCCACGACATCAAGACTTATGCAGGTAAAACCGCCGGGCGAAGGTAGTTTCTAATAAAAGCAAATTCATAATTATCAACTTCGCGCTGAATTAATGAATAGGTACAGCATTTACAATTCAATATTACGTTGAATTTCATCAAAGCAAATTCTATGAGATAAGTAATTATTTTACTTTTTCATTAAAACTTATTTTTGATAAAGGATTTCAGTCTCCATTTTGAATATACATTTAAGAAAATTTACCTGTATTCTTCTTATTTTCATGTGGTTAGTGACTAACTTGGTGTCAGAGTTTAAAGCCACTCATGGGCCTCTGACTTGGCTTCACATGCCGTCGAGAAATATCTCTCAGGCACGCCGGTTTCCTCACGATGTTTTCGTTCATCGTTTTGGTAGCAAGTGATAATTATACAATACGCACATGAGTCCGAAAAGTCAGAGGCGTGCTTTGGGTTCGAACTCGAGACCTATGACTTAGCAGTCCGATGGTCACACCACTAGGCTATCACTGCTGCTGCTGGTAAATGAGACGTGTCTTTTGTACATAATTCTTGTGGTTTCCAAAACAAACTATCTAATTTCAGTAACAGAGCAGCGCCAGAACAGAAACGGATTTCTAAACTATTTTGAGAATTGGGAATAAAAATATCATTCAGGGCGTGCCTTGGGTTCGAACTCGAGACCTATGACTTAAGCATTCTGATTGTCACACCACTCGGCTATCACTGCCAATTTAACTGTTACCTTAAGTAAATAAATTATTAAATTCCTGCCTTTACTTGCTAAAAGGAGCCACGACGCGTGAAAATCTCATAATTCTAAATTTCAGTTAAAAATATTTTATGTTTCTTCTTGGGACTCACTCACATAATTTCACATTCTTGGTGCTTATTCTGCTAGCCAGCTAATAGTTAACTAAAAATATATATTTTTTATTTATGAAGTAGCTCCCTGTAAAATACTGATATTCCCGTGCATCCGGTTAGACTGGAAGCCAACCCCAACATACTCGTATTTGGGAAAAGTTTAGGCATATGATGAATTAGGCACATGTTTTTCCTACTCATCACTAGCTAAAACAGACCTTCCTGATACATACCTACATGGTTTTGCAAAACACCTTTAGGTGTTGGATGGTTGCCATCCAGACGATAATGGTGGTAATGGTGGTTGGCCAGGATATAGCATAATCAGCCTAAAATGTTCCCACATCCTGGAACACAGGCCTCCTCTCTGTAAGAGTGAGTGGGCCATAATCCACCACGCGGGCCCCGTGCGAGTTGGTAGCTGTCACATGTGTTCGAATTTTTAGTTCTAGGACATGCCGGTTTCCTCACGATGTTTTCCGTTACTGTTTTGATAGCAGTGGTGATGAAATAATTTACACAAAGTATAGCGCCTGTCTGGGTGCACACGGTGCGCACCCACTACCAAGTCAACTCGTAAGTCACGGTCTTTACCACTGGGTAACCCATCACTACTCTAGGTTGTAATAAATATGATTTTGGATATATTGGGATAAGAATGTTCATTGGCTTCCTCTTAAAGAAAAAAGAAAAAAAATGATTAATTAGTGACAGAAAAACACGTGCATATCATCATCTACGTAGCCTTTTCCAACTGTGTTGGGGTTGGTTTCCAGTCTAACCGGATGCAGCTGAATACCAGTATTTTACATGGAGCGTCTGCCTATCTGACCTCCACAACGCAATTACTGGGTAATAATACAATACCCCTTGGTAAGACTGGTTGTCAGACTTTCGGGCTTCTGACTACCCGTAACGACTGTCAAAGATCCAAGAGTGACAGTCGGGACCAACGGCTTAACGGTGCTTTCCGAGGCACGGAGGGGTCTTGGTATATAAAGATGATCACCTATGCACGGACCAACCGGGGCAAGCGTAGCTTAACCTGAACGAAGGACCTGTGCAGCTGATTACTTAGCCACAAGCCCTTTTTTATATGCAGGAACACGTGCATTTATAGAAGGTTACGTTCAAGGTCTTTACTTCTAGAAATAATCAACATTATGTGCCTATTTGAAATAAATGATTTGACTTTGACTTTTAAATTATGGAAGATGGCTTACAGCAATCATGTGAAGGATGTGATCTAAAGCCTGACCTTAGAAACACGAAATTCGGAAAAAAACTCGTACATTCACCGAGAGTTAGGATTCCCTTGAACGTAAGGGCGTAAATCATTATATTTTATACGCACCACGCTGATATAAGAGATACGCCACAGGAAAGGCTCAGAGCTATAAGCTAGTGATTTATTTATACTTACCTCAGGCAGGAGAGTAACCCTTGAAAAAATATTTTCTTTGGTATGTTTGTACATCTATGATCTGTTGCAAAAGTATATGAAGAAAATGTAAACAAATGGATCAGAAAACGTACCTGTGAATGCCAATTTGTAGTGCCACTTTCGAATCAAGTGCTTTGATTTGATTAATTGAATACTTAAACTTACTAATTTTAAACGACGTTATGTTGATGTTTTTCAATTGACAATTGAGGTTTATTTTATACATTTCCGTGGACGATATTTCAATTGCAATTTAAATGTTATTTAAACAAATAATTGTTGGCAAGTGGTGGGATTCAAAGATGAAACCAATACTGATGAATGTGTTACTAATTCCCTTTAGTGAGTGATTGAGTAAGAATTTAATCTGAACGGAGCTTGTTTACACTTTTATCTGATACTTTTGGGATGGGCATTAGGACCCTTCATCGCAGTCGAGTAAAAAGAGAAGTCAATTTATTAATCCAATCATCTGAACAGGCTTTTACCGAGATTATTTGCTCTAATTCACTTTGGTGGTTAGTTGTTTGCTTAGCAGCAAATACTGATCGATTGGATTGATTCACTGTCTCTGGGCTAGTTACAGGTAACTAATCTGAACATAACTTTAAACAAACTATTATATTTTAAAATATTTGAAAGATAGTTCCAGATATTATACCTAAAAAATCAAAAGGTTGAACCTTTTGATTTTTTAGGTTCCGTACCCACGGGATGGGACCCTATTCCTAAGGCTCCGTTGTCTGTCCGTCCATCTGTCACAGGGTTGTGTCTTTTGATCCGTAATAGGTAGACACTTGATGATTTCTTGGACAAAAAAATATATCCCATCACTAAACTAATATTTCACGTAGGTGCTGTGCAGGTGGAACTGATAAACTATTCCACCGAACCGTACTTATCAAAATTTTGTTTCAGTGCGGTTTGTGGAAGTGCTCAGGTGCGGTTCGGACAAGTGCTGTTGAAATCAGTGCTCTGAGTGGAATACCTCGTCACACAGTGTGTACTGTTAGGCCAACTCGCACTTGGCCGCTGTTTAATTTTTTTCAGTTTGTAATAATAGAAAATTAGTGTACCTAAATCAAGGATCGTCACCTATTAAATTCTTATGAAGATGTTGATAGACTTGAGCATGCACTTGTAACAAAACATCGAGCATTTGCCGTTTTTAAATTTGTCGAACTGAGCCACGAACAGAGTCAAGCATAGAGCCAAACATGGCTACGAACATTTTCACGATCATTCCAGCGAACGCTCTAGTCAATACTCATCAAAAAAATATTCTTCACGAAGATGGAAACGGGAAAATGACGGAATGGCTCGGCAGAAAGCCCGAACCAAAACTGTCTTTTCGCTAGAATGCTCGCTAAAACGCTCCCGTTTATTCTTCTGTAATATAACATTCGCTAGAATGCTCATTACAAGTGAATGCTCAAGTTTATCAGCACATTTAAACAAATGATGTGACTTGCTAAATAAAACATACTTTTGTGTTGTATTTCAGGCGAAACCGAAGACTTTCTTGCTCGTTTTGAAGACGATATTGACTTCGGATATACTAACCCCCGTAGCGAAATTTATAGAGGTCGTCTCTGACATATGGTTCAAGAAGATATGTGCCACTGGAGGATCTATTGCATTCAGTGCCGAAAATTGTTGACCTCAACCTTTTAAAAAAAAAGTGGGTAGGTACATGTACGACAAGAGCGTGTTAGATAATTCATTTTAAGATTATTATAATATTAGAATATTGTTTGTTGGATAATGACATCTGTCATAATTACAAAGCTTGGGACCAATGTAGAAGTACTTAATTTGACTAGGTATTGTTTTTACAAAAAAGAACACTCTTAACTTGTAAAAACCATTTAGATGTTATTACTATAAATGTTGACGTAATATTTAATGCTACTTGTAGTTTATCTTTGATTTTATATTGCTATTTTAATAAAATAAATTGTTTTAAACTATTGACACAAAACTGTCAGTTAATGATGATATTCTATTGAATTATATCTAAGAATAACAAATCGGCTGTTATTAAATTGCTTAATTACTTTATAATGTTTTAAAACGGTTTCACTACATAAGATTTGTTTATTATTACCTGTATTTGAGGTTATTAAGCCTTAGTATGACATCTGTGAATTATTTGAAATGGCGGTAGATGTTTGATATAAAAAGGATTGTAATGACGTCGCGGGCGTACCGCAAGGTAGCTGCGTGTCGCCTGCGTGTTACTCGCGTTACACCGACGACATCCCCACCACTTCAGACGCAATGCTCGCGCTGTATGCAGATGACGCCGCGTACATTACTACATCGCTTAATGCGAAGTACGCGGCGGTCAAGATGCAGCGCGTCCTCAATTTGCTCCCCGAGTGGCTGTCTAAGTGGCGGCTTTCGGTTACCGTGGGTAAGACGCAGGCGCTGACCACGAGATCGGCGCCCCTCCCACCGCCCTTGAAGCTTCACGGAGTCGACATCGATTGGTCGCCCCGGGCCAAGTACCTGGGTGTGACCATCGACTGCCGGCTCTCAATGATACCACATGTCCGCTCGGTCGCCGCACAGGGCAGAGTCGCCCGTAATCTGCTCAAACCGGTGCTCTCATCCCGCATCCCGGCGCGTGTCAAATTGAGCGTGTACAAGCTGTACGTACGCTCAATACTGACATACGCCGCCCCCGTGTGGTTCGCCCTCACAAGGGAGTCGAGCCGCAAGCTGCTCCGCGCGCAACAGAACCATGCGCTGCGGACCATTGTTGACGCTCCTCCCTTTGTGAGGAATGACGTACTCCACCGGGACCTCGGTTTAGAGAGCCTGGATGAGTTTGTCGGGCGACTCGCGACGGGGATGTTCGCGCGTGCCGACGCATCTGCCTGGCCCCATGTCAGGCAGCTAGCGCCACTGCACGCGCGCCCCCCTGACGCGTTACCCCTGCCCCGCGACCTGGTAGCGGACAAGTGATACCTATCACCGGACATGACGCCTCGAGTAAACCGCATCCAGGTTACACGCGGTTTACTCGATATAATGAGACTCCACAGATGTACACATACATCTGTTGCGCGGCGTGTTCTAAGTTAATATAGGCATGCTGCGTAACTATACACAGACAACCAATACTCTACAGACGCCTACACAACACGTGCGAGCGCGACGCGGGCCGCGTAGCACGTTGACACTGAGCGGCGGTACACTACAATACAAGCCGCTCACACAAACACGACTGCTTATCCCTCAATCCGTAAACGGCTAGATCTGTGAGCGGGGCGAGGGAAAGCTACATATCTACCTGTAGGAGCGTCGAGTCGGCATCTCCGTCGCTGGTCGTCTTCGTTGGGCCTCCCCCAGGCAACTGGGGGTCTCACCTGGCGGGGACAGACCGCCGAGATGTCGTGAAGAAGCGACGCTATAGTACATAGCGTCGTGGCGCGCCTACAGAAAAATTCATAGCAACCATTCACACAGACGCACTTTGCGTGCGTCAATTCTGCAGGCCGTTAAGGCAAATACATCGAGGGGTCCGTTTTAGCGGGCCACCGTGATGCATCCGCGGGCGAGGGGCGAAGCCCCGACCCCGCTCGCCACGCCCCCTTGCGGGGGCGTCGCGACATCCCCGACAGTTTATCGTGTCAGTTGCTCGGTGGATGTTTAGTTGGTTGGTTCTAGTGCCGTTATTGTATGGAATAGACCGACCAGGTGTCACGTAAGTTAAGTAATTTGATATTATACCATAATTATTGCTTATTATGATTGTATGTTGATAGAATACTGTCACATACTGTTTCCATGGAGTTTCTTGTCCTTATTCTCCATGAAGACCTAGTTTTGCGAACGGACAACTAGCTTTCTGATTAAACAATGACAAGTCTAATTAAATAAATGTCTAGCCTTGTCTTTCTGTGCTTTACTTCATACGATCCTTTCCTTACAAAACATATTCAACAGAACTTACATACACAGTGATCATTCCGACTTTTAAAACTTGCTAAATTAGGTAATACTTATACATACACTTATAGTGCTTACTGCCTCTTCTAACAAGCGCGTCCCGCAAAATTAATTCAAAAAAAATTCTTAGGCGTTTGAAAATGATAGTAATAGTGGTTCAGGATTCATACTTCAATACTTAATTACCAATCATCATTCATCATCATCATTTCAGCCGAAAGACATCCACTGCTGGACATAGGCTCCTCCAAATGGGGGAGTTTGCCATAATCGCCACGCTTGGCAGGCGGATTGGCGATCTCAGTATGGCGTTAAATGCGTAAAGAACGGTGCTGCCCATTCTCTAGTAAGTCCCTTAGTCGCGTTTTACGACACCCACGGGAAGAAATGGGATAGTACTATTCTTTATGTCCGGCACCACACGGAACTTAATTACCAATACGGTGTCCAGACTCCTCTATAGTCACGTGTCTTCTCGTGACGGGGACTTTAGAATAATAGTCTTCCAGACCTACTTTCAGATGGCGACCAATCTAAGGCGCAGGACCAACGGCTTAACGTGGTTTCCGAGGTACGGGGGTATCACACCGCCAACTTCCATACTTCGGGCTGTTACTAAGAAATTCCTAATGGAAAACCCAACTACATTTTGCCTAACCCGGGAATCCAACCCAGGACCCCACACTCAACAGTACCGTTTACGATCATGAGACCAACGGGCGGTTTATTAGCATAAGCACTGTAGTGACTGACTGAAGGTTCGGTTTCGGTTTCAGTTTCGGCAAAAATCTGCCGGACCTTAGGCCGCACCGAAACGCAGCGTTCGTGAATTATCGCGCGTCGTTCGGCTGACTTCGGATGAGTTCGTGGCTCGTGTGTCACTCGCCATCATCAGCTTTTTGTCTTTTATTTTAAACATGTTTAAAAAACATTCGGTTTATTTTTCGGCCGAAACTAAAATTGCCGAAGATTCGGTTTCGTTTTCGGTTTCGGTAAATAGTCACTAGAAACAGTTAACGGAATGGTGATCCTAGAACATTCAAATTAGGTACTTCCTGTTGCAATGCCGTCCGTGGTGCTAATGCCCTCTGTATTCACATGTAGAGCAGTAGATGAAGATAGTACTGGATTTTTTTTAGCGTCTAAATAATGGGGTCCTCAAAAAAAACTGTGTTGAAGCGAACCTTTGCTCAAGAAAAAGAAGATAATCTTTGCCCCTGCCTAAAAGGTGTATTCCTTATTAAATTATCACCCTAATTCCCTTTCTAATTTCCTCTGGCATATAAATTCTGTTCCGCGACTCCACCGTTCCTGTTCGCCATATTTCCCTAGAGAAGCTGTAACACGTGTAGCCATACTGGAAACGTATCGCAATTAGTATAAGTTCTTATTAGCTGAGCACTACTGAACATGTGCCTCTTAATAGAATTTCTGATTGGTTTCCCCACGTGCATATTTCGTTTGAGGAATTATCGGATAGTTTAATAATGGAATTGTACGAGAACGCTTATTTAAGAAATCCGTTGCACTGATCACGTTTGTCAAGCAGGTTGGCAAGAAATATAATTATCACAGTTCACCACGACCAGTTTCAGTGTCCAAAATAAATAAATAAAAAACGGCCAAATGCGTGTCGGACCACGCACAATAAAGGGTTCCGTACTTGGGAGGAATTTATCCCAATAATAAACTTAACATTGTAGTTGAAAAACATGTTTTTGCAACTGAAAATGTAAATTGGTCGATTATTACTCGTCAACTAGTAGAGCCTACTTAGCTGTGATAGTTTAAATTTTAATTTCGTTGAAATATATTTAACTTGAATTTTTTCACTCCAAAACCAACCATTTAGCTGGCAGCATTAGGCCTGACAAAAATTTGCACTTTAACGCTTAATATTTCGCAAACGGATCCCTGAATCCAAAAATGGTTTTCACACAATCACAATATTTTTGATCGACCTTTCCAACGACAACCCACACCATGAGATAGACGAGAAAAAATAAAAACATCCCCACAATACGTGTAGGGGAAGAACCCAAAAAAAAATTACATCTTTCTAGTAGTAAGAGTCTCGGAGCTAAGCCGCGGACAGGCAGACAAACACGGACAGACAGACAGACGGACATGGCGAAACTATAAAGGTTCCTTGTTGACTACGGAACCCTAAAAAATTTCATTTAAATTAGCAGAGGTGCATTATATTACAAGGTTTGGAGTCTCCTTTTAAGCAAAAAAATGCTTATGGTAGGAGACTCCGAACTCCGCTCTTTCACAAAACAGTAAACAGTTTAGTTCTGATTTTGAAGAAGGCATTATAGTCAGGTTACATACAACACGTCCCAGAATTAACACACAACCCTAAACACCCCAACTAGAATATTATGTTATAATGATAATACATGCAGTGAATTTGCAGTTACACATTATGTAATAAAATAAGAAAAAGCAAAAGTTGAATAACAGTACCATACTGAAGTTCCCTAGTGTTTAAAATAACGCTAGATCTAGTTTAGGTCCTAGAGTATTGCATCTTATATTCAAAGCGTGAAATAATTAAAAACCTGACACGTCAGTCTTAGATTGTTCATTTCATTATGGTATGTTTTTGCTCCTAAGCAGACTTATAAAACACAACCTTGGCAATGCACTAAAAACCAAACTAAAATATATAAATTATGTACAAGAATACAGAGGAAAAAAATAAAACCCAAACTACCAAACTACACAGCACAAAAACATAGTCCACCACAATTCCCAAACCACAACCGGCCAATGCAGAGCAAGAAAGTCTAAAATTAACACCACAGCACCCGGTGTGTTTCCAAAGATAAATCTTACGTTTGACAGGTTAGTCCCACGATTTATTATAGGCTGATATCACGGATTTGCTCTGGCGTTGTCGGCCCGTGACTTTATATGCTCTTTGGTGCTCAATAATGCGTTATATCAACCCTTTTTGGAGAAGAGGAATGGGCTTTATGAACGTACGGGTTCTGACAGGGTGCAAAGTAGCAATATGTCTGGCAATTACTGTGAACGGGGAGAAGTGACATTGATAGCAATGACACTGCAAAAATCTTTAGACTGTTACTTTTTATTTGATTGCTCTTGGCATAGTAATGACTTCAATAGTCATTGGAGCCTTAAATAACCATACTTGGCAAACAATTGGTAATCGTAATATTTTGTCATTACCAATTTGGCAATATTTATTTCATAAATTTCGTTTTCTTTGTTTTTTTTTTTTAATTGTGATTTTATGACATGTGTCAAATAAACATTTTTTTTTCTTTCATACAGGAAGATGCTTTTACCGGAACAGGACGCCTAAACAAAACTAGGAATGGTAATGGTAAATATTAATGCTAGCGTTCGTAGCCTGGCTGCGTTGTTGTGATCTTTTTGGGGAATCCAATGGTTTTGTCTGTGCAATTATGGACGAAGTTATAATAACGAACAATTACCGGAAATTCATTGTGAAGGACGGGATGGTTGATTTCTATCGGGCATGCCACCGTCGGGGAGAATTAATCCGACACATTATCTCCGGGTGTTCTCGTCTAGCTAACGAAGAGTACTTGCATAGACACAACCTTGTAAGCAGGATTATCCATTAGCAACTTGCTCTGCTGAAATAAAGTCTTGTGGAATCTGAAGTGCCGTACTACAGGTATGTGCTCCACCCAGTTCTCAAAAATGGAAATATAACATTGTACTGGAATCGATCCATCATAACTGACAGGACTACTTTTGCCAATAATCCAAATATAGTGGTGATGGATCGAGTAGAACGGCGCACAGTGATTATTGACATAACGGTCCCGCATGACGGGAACCTCGTGAAAGCCGTGAAAGATAAACAAATCAAGTATCTTGACTTGACCTGCGAGATTGTCGACATGTGGGATGTGGACTCGGCAATCATTGTGCCAATAGTTGTATCAGCCAATGACTTAATTGCCAAGAGCCTTGACGAACACCTCAGGAGGCTCTCGTTGGGCAGCTGGATCAAGGGCTTGATTCAGAAAGCGATACTCCTGGACATGGCTCGCTTGTTAGAAGGTTCCTCTGGAGCCCTGACCGCCAGTAGCTTGGATTCTGTTCCCGATACCGGTGGGCTACAATTTTTTTTATTTTTAAATGTTTTAATATTATTTTATATTCTAATATTTATAAATGTAATTTTATGTAATTTAAATGAAATAATAAAATGGTAAATAACATTATCGGCAAAAAAATAAATAATATTAAAGCAATGAATATCTAAAACAAGATGACCACGACTCCACGAGACCAGCTGCAGTCTTGTCACATTTTTATGAAGCAACATAGTTTGTGTTAAATGTGTTATTATTTCCCGCAGTGGATAATCCCGGAATATTTATGTGAAGGATCGCGGCTGTACAGTCGTGCAAAAATACCTTTCAATTACACAAAACGCATAAGACTTTTCTCGTGAAAAAAAATGGTCACCTTGAGAAAATACATTTTTCATAACAGCATGGTTTTAATAATCCTATGTTCGTTACCATAAAATATCTATCAATACGTAAGGAGAAAATGTGCGCTTTTATATTTTCTAAAGTGACGATATTATCGTGGACGTCCACGTCAAGACATCACGATAACTTACAAAGGGAAGTAAAATATAAAGAAATACACCCTGTATTTCTTTATATTTTACTTCCCTTTGTTTGGCAGACGGTTTAACATGCGAAAATGGCGGATCCGTGTGGCCGTCTGCTACGTAGACCCAATAACAAGACCCAAGCCACAAAGATTTTTTCTAATGATTTTTTTAAAATTTGTCGTTGCTCAAACTTCAAACGTCAATAATTTCATTTAAAAATAACAAAGCAACATTTTATTTTTATTTTCATCTAAAGTAACTGTGGAGGTTATAAAAATTCTATTTGACGCAGATGATTGCCAGAAAATTAATAAAAAAACAAAAATAAATACCGAAAGCCCGACTTCGCACTGGGTTAAAAAAAAAAATAAGTGCGATAGAGCAGTTCTAATTATAAAAAACATCTTTGGTTCATGGCCGTTCTAATGGTATGTAATATACAAAATTCCTTTTAAAATAACTAAAATAATTCGTAAAAACTACCCGGCCCTTTTTTCACGGAACTCCACAATTGCGAAAAGTAAAATTAATTACATGCAAAATAGTTAACATACAAAATTGTTTTAATATTGAATATAGTGCATGACCAAATAAATACACGTAAAGTTATTAAAAATAAATAGTCGATTCTGTATGTATACTATGTACAAGGATACATAAAGAAAACACTCAAGATGATAATCAATTTTCAAAAATTATAAAAAAAATTCAAATTGATGCCCTTGATTTGCTATGCATGTTCGGCATCGGTTTCGTATTTTGACCGTTATAGTTCGTAGCAGCATCTCCGCTTTCATTGTTAAGAATGCTGCATTTATTCGATTTATTAACTTTTCTCGACTGGGAACCCCGGTTGCGTATACAAGGTCTTTGGCTCTACCCCACACGTAGAAGTCGATTGGGGTGAGGTCTGGCGACCGCGGAGGCCAGGGAATCGGACCACCCCGACCAATCCAGGAGTTAGGAGAAGCGTTATCCAAATATCCAAATGTTCCCTCTCAATTAAGCTCCAATGTGCTGGGCAGCCGTCGTGTTGGAATACAATGGGTCTGTTTTCTTGGCAAACTTCTTCCACTAGATAGGGTAAATTATTTTGTAAAAACTCCAAATAATTGTTCCCATTTATATTATCTGGTAAATAATGGGGTCCGATCAGCTTGTTCCCAATGACACCAGCCCAAACGTTCACACTAAATCTCATTTGAAACTTTCCTGCTGTCTTCACGTGTGGATTTTGATCTTTTGGTGCCCAGTAGTGTTGGTTGTGGTAATTCACTATTCCTTCTTTGTCAAATTTTGATTCATCTGTCCATAGAATGCTTCTCAAAAAGTTCACATCGTCCAAATCGGTATGAAGCAAATGACGGTAATATTGAATGCGTCTGCTAAAATCGGTATCTTCAAGTGCTGGACAAACGAAATTGGCTTCAGAATTTATTTCAAGACTTGTAGTACTAAGCCTTAACAGGTTAGGTAATTAGCCTGTGGCCTACTGGGATGATTTTTTTTTAAACGTCTTAATGGGAAATTCATTTCAAGATAGAACAATAAAACGAAATGAAAATATCAAACTGATAATTATGTATAAATTCATACCTTGTGCGGGAGTGTAATGGAAGGCATGCTGTCTTTTATCCTGGAGAACAGACCACACTTACCATATGGTTAAGCCAAGTGTTGCGGCTACCACTCTTATGCTTTTGGTAGGGTTCTCGTTATGGGCACGCCACAATTGCGGCGATAAGTCCCCTCTTTGAGGAGTGGCTTGAGAGGCGCCATGGCGTCCTCACCTTCCGCCTGACGCAGGTCCTCACCGGACACGGTTGTTTCGGGAGGTTCCTGTTTCGCGTAAGGCGGGAGGAAACGCCCGGGTGTCACCACTGTATGGATCACCCGGAGGACATGGTGGAGCATACGGTGGAGGTCTGCCCGGCTTGGGCGGAACACCGCCGTGTCCTCACGGAGGCGATCGGCGGCGGCGATCTCTCGCGTCCGGCCCTGGTTCAGGCCATGGTTCGGAGCGAGAGTGCATGGGAGGCCGTCACCTCCTTCTGCGAAGCAGTTATGCTCGCGAAGGAGAAGGCGGAGCGCGCGAGGGAGATGCAAGCTGCACGCCCTTGCGGCCCTAGTCACCGCAGGAGACGCCCCGGGCGTCGAGAGTCAAGAGCCGACTTCCGGCCACCGTAGGTGCGGGTTTGCGGACGGTGAGCAATGGGCAGCTCGCCGTCCGATAAGGACCAGGCCCGTGTCGACGGCGCGTTGTGTTCCACGCGCGCCTCAAAGAGATGTCAGCACCAACCGACGCGACGGGGTCGAAAGACCAATGCCTGCTGGGGTTGCGGGTTTGTCCGAAAGGGATAACGCGGCCCCGGCACACAGGCAACGGAAGGAACACGGGTGGGTTTTAGTCAGTAAAAGTCTGACACACCCTCTCGCTCTGCCCGGAGAAGTCATTTGATAATTTCCCAGCTTGAAAAAAAAAAAAAAGTTCTCGTTAAACTCGTTAAGGATTTGTTCATCAATGGCAACATCGTGTTGTCGTAAACTTACTCTCGGTTCTCGGAAACTTAAATTGCCAGTTTCTCGTAAACGGCGGTAAGTAGTCCCAAACGTCTGGTGGATGGGTAGTCGACGGGTAGGATAACGCTCCCGGTAAATTCTTTGCGCTTCAAGCCCATTGGAATTAGCGGCTCCGTACGCCAACAACATATCCGCGTATTATTCATTGGTAAACGCGGCCATTTGACTAATAAACAAACGTACCACTTATACTTATACACAATAGTACTTATCTCAAATAATGTGTGGAAATTCAAACCAAGTAATTTAAAAATTCCAGAATCAATAACGAACTTCGATAATTTTTATGCGCCGATATGTTTTTTTGTTTCTTTTTTATTTTAAACAGCTCTGTTTGTTCGGTAGGTTCGAAATTTCAATAAAATCTTTAATAAGTTACCTCCTTGGTTGCCATGTATCGAAGTAAAAAGTTGTTGTACACGACAGATATGGAATTTCATACTAACATTGCCGGCCGGTGCTCGCATGTATTTGACCAGTACAGCATTTTCGATTTATCTCAAAGACGGTTGTCAAAATAATGCTCGAATTTCCAAGCATGTTTGAGAATAAAACTTAAACTTAACAATACGAATCGACAATAACAAAAAAAAAACTAGTAAGCTAAAAAACAAGCAATAAATAACAATTGTTTGCTACAAACAATTATTATTTGATGCACCCGCACCTTAATTACTAATGCACAACAGAGGAAAGAATATTAAATTATGTGACCATTCATAGAATATCATAATAATAAAAAAATATCGCTGAGTCTTGATATTAATAACTAAAAAAGTTTTATCTGCAAACAGCTATAAAGAAACCTGAAAAGCCCATCTAAATGAAAACATTAAGTTACAAGAAACAACATTTTCGATATCTATCAAAATCCACAAATGAAACAAACAATAAAATAAAATTTAAAAAATTGCATGTAATTAATTTCACTTTTCGCAATTGTACGTAGAGTTCCGTGTATAAATGGCCGGGTAGTTAAAATTTACGAATTATTTTTGTTATTTTAAAAGAAATTGTGTATATTACATATCGTTAGAACGGGCATGAACCAAAGATGTTTTCCTAGAATTAGAACTGCTCTATCGCTCTTTTTTTTTTACCCATTCCAAAGTCGGGCTTTCGGTATTTACTTTTGATTTGTTTGTAGTTTAAGGGCACGTATTTAATTTTCTAGCAATCATCTGCGTCAAATACGAATTTTATAAGATTCTACAGTTACTCTAGATGAAAATAAAAATAAAATGTTGCCAGTTTTGTTATTTTGAACAACGACAAATAAAAAAAATAAAAATAAACATTTAAAAAAATCCTTGTGGCCTGGGTATTGTTATTGGGCCTAAACACGTAGCAGACGACCCCATGAATCCGCCATTTTCGTATTTTCAACCGTCTGCCGAACAGCCTGTATATGAAAACGCTTTTAAAATTTCCGGCCACGGTAACGTGTTATAACTTGCATGTACTTCCATACATTTTATGGACGTGGACGTGGACGTCCACGATAATGTCGTCACGTTAGAAATTATAAAAGAGCACAGACGCTTTTAAGTCTTGCGTAAGGGTAAACAATTAAGGAACTTTTGCTCGTAACCGTTCCTTTCAATTTACGGTAACAGAGGTTCGAGCTGTTTATATAGTCCGGGGACGTGACGATTTTGTGTATTGTGTTTTATTTTTCTCTTATAGTAGTAATACATTCGTTGACGTTTCTTTTACTGCAACACAGCGGCCAGTTTGGATCCTATTTCCATAATATTATTAAGGTATTTGTAGTCCGTTCGACTCGTAAATGAACCGCAACTTACGAGTGTCCATTTTGTATTTTTTTGTTTTGTTTGTTTGCATCTATTGTTGCTTTGCATATTTTCAATCAGAAATAGGCAATGCTTAAAACTTACTTCAGTATAATATCAAATCCATGGGGTTCATACATAGGACCTGCATGCAAACACTACACAAACTTTATCTTTTTATACTTGTTTTTCTTTCTCTTGTACCTAAGTAAAGTATATACATTGTAAATTGTTAAAATGATTATGTACATGAACTAATGCAATGTTAATGGATGTGTAATACTCGAGGGGTTTGGCGCTGATAGGCGAAATACAGGCTCTGCCTGGTTCGGCTACAGATGAGCGCACCACATAAACTCGCGACGACACAGTTGGCGCAGTGGCTGAGCGATCGACTGCTGCGCAACGTGTCGCGGGTTCGATCCCCGCACGGAACAAATATTTGTATGATCTGCAAGAAGTTGTTCCGGGTCGGGTGTTAGTGTATGTGAGTTTCTGTTTGTAAACGTACCCACGATACAGGAAGAAATTCTTAGTGCGGGGCAAAGATTTACAAAAAAAAAAACTGACCTAAATTAGCCTGTTAAAATATTTTGTAATTTATGTTTGTTTTCTTTAAATAAAATAAATATAAATATATTAATATATAATAAAGGGTTAAGAAGCAACATTATTTTGAGTGTGTCCACTTGCTCATACAGCTAATTAAGAGGAGGCTCCCTAAATTGTATGTTAATTTGCATTTATATTCTGAAACAGTCACACATGCAATCAAAATGGAACTTTAGAATATCATTTAAAGGATCTTTTTCTTTCCATATACAAGACAGTTACGTAATTGTAACATTTTCGCTCGATTAATTTTTTATTCGAAAATCATTTAGAATTATTTCCAAAACAAATAGCGCAGAGTCATCTCAATTACCTCATTTCCGTTGAATTTGTATCCATGTATATATATAATTTAGGTATATATTATAGTTAATATGTATGTACATGTATTATAAGTTTACAAACTATATATGTACTTATATTATATACATATTTTTATATAATTTATTGTTGTCTTTTTAATATTTTTTATTATTATTATCTCCTCTAAATCGGAGCACCTGCCATCTTATCTCTTCACCACCCTGGGTTGACTGGCAGAGAATGCCTAAGGCATTAAGTCCGCCTTTGTACCTTATTGTGTGCGTGAAGTTTAAATAAATAAATGTCTTTTTTAAAGATTATTTAAATAAAATCAAGATTACTCACTCATATTCACAGAAAGAATAATAGTTTATTATCCAGCCACAAGATATTTTTTCTCTAGATCAAATTATTACTTATGACTGTTAGAAACGAAATAAGACTTACGCCATTTAGTTCCGTGCTCGAACATGATCAGAGAGCGCACGCGATATTCAACTTTATTACTGATGTGTTAGCGTTTAGCATATAGTGGAGTGGCGGGGTGCATAGGGGCGGAGCTTGCGTGGAAATTGTCTTTAGAGCATTTCTCTTTTTCGTTTCTGTCTTTTGGGCCTGTCTTAAAATGTAGGTAGAATAATATGGTAGTCAAGGTTTGTAGTGTCCTTTTTTTGTAAATAAGCTGGGTCGTAGGTGGTAGTAACTCACTGGTTGGACGATTCCCCATTACCCCTACATTACAGACATTATCATTGTCAATCGCCTCGAGGGTAGCCAGTATTTTTCAAGCTGCACCCTAATTGAATAACACATGATCAATCACAATGTGTTTTATTTTGACAGTTCAACAACATTCATTGCGTTATTTACGTTGACCATTTTTTCGAACATATGAAGCAATGGATTAGCAATAGCCTTCAAAATGATTCAGATTAGGATTGATCGTGTGATACGCAATTAGTGTGTGGTCTAAATTGGCGATCAATCAGACGGGCAATTCCCGTAATTTTTAAGAACGTTCGCATTGGCATCTCATTCGCAATCTGTCAAAAATACAATAATTATATTAAAAAAATTCGACAAGTTTGACAGATTGCGACTAGAATGTGAACGTTTTTTAAGTACGAGAATTAGCCTTCTAATGGACGTAACCCATAAGGGTGGTAAATTCATAGATCAAGTTATAGACATGAACAGTAAACTAAAACTATATCGTATCGTACTCGCATAGTATAACGCTCACTTAAGACTGATGTTCATTCTGAATTATTTGATGCTTAAGGTAAAGCCTACTTCCACCTTAGGCGCGGGCTTGCGGACGGTGAGCAATGGGTAGCTCGCCGTCCGATAAGGACCGGGCCCGGGTCGACGGCGCGTTGTGTTCCTCGCGCGCCGCAAAGAGATGTCAGCACCAACTGACGGGGTCCGTAAGGACCAATGCCTGCTGGGGTTGCGGATTTGTCCGAAAGGGATATCGCGGCCCCGGCACACGGGCAACGGAAGGATCACGGGTGGGTTTTAGTCAGTAAAAGTCTGACACACCCTCCCGCTCCGCACAGAGCGGGAGAAGTCATTTGATGAATTCCCACCCTCAAAAAAAATAAAAAAGGTAAAGCCTACTTAGTTCAGTTCAGACTTAAGACCGGTAATTAATAATGATTAATGTAATTTAATGGTGGGTTGGTGGTGGTGGTGGTTTTTGGGGGGCTCGTGGCTATTAAATGATAAGCTACGGTGTATGGATAACCACCTACATACCAAGACCCTTCCGTGCCTCGGAAAGCACGTTATGCCGCTGGTTAACAGGGTACTGTTTGTTTACTTCTCTTATTCCTATGTATCGGCTCCCTGTCTCACACACCACACGCGCGTCCGTCCCCCCTAGCAGTAACCAGCCAAGTGCTTGCGGGAGGGGGATGTACCCCGCTCCCCCGCTCCCCCGCTCCATCACAGCGTGCGTCGTGTGCGCATGAGACGACAGATTCAATGAATGTTATTTACATACACTACAAACAGTCTTGTATCTTTTATGGTCGTTACGGGGACGACAGAAGCCCGAAAGTGACAATCAGTCTTACCAAGGGGTATCGTATTACCCGTAACTGGGTTGTGGAGGTCAGACAGACAGTCGTTGCATGTAAAATAGTGGTATACAGCTGGATCCTGTTAACCTAGAAGCCATAGTTGGGAAAAGGCTAGGCAGATTGATTGTAATTTAATGGAAAGTTATGACAGTTTTACAAGAAAAAATGTTAATGCAGATTCTGCAGCGTTTAATTTTTTACTCAAAAGATGCTAAGCATAGCTAGCTAGCATCTTTATTCCTTAGTACCCTGCAGTTACAGTCTCTTCCATTTTTTTAATCAAAATATAAAACCATTAATAATTATAGGTAAAAACCTCGGAACGATAGCCGTTTTTCGTATAGCTGTCTGTGTGTGTGCATAGTTGTAAGCTACTAAATGGATTTTGATACGATTTTCACCATCATTTAGAGAATTTATCCTAGACGGTTTATGTGTATACATGATTATTTAACTTAGATATAGCACAGATATCTCGATGTTTTGACATATCGCCACATTAGTATACCCCATAGCACCCATGAGAAGCAGGGGTGGGTCGCTAGTGTTTAAAACATTGTTCTATTCACCAACTAATTCAGCGCAATGTCGCTATGGTCGTTTGCTTGAATGAAACCGAATTGTTATTACTAGTATGTTACGTAAAGGTACAATTCCGTACCCGACCGCAGGCGGCAACTGTTGGCGACGTGTCGCTGCGACACGACTGGTTTCTATGAATTTCTATGAAACACCTTCCGTAGCTAGCGACACGTTGTTTGCAGTTACGGGCGAACGGCAGACGACACGTGTAGCCCGACCGCAGACCATTAGGGCCGCCAACGCTCGAGCGATAACACGTTTTTCTATTTTTTTCTATCTACCGACTGGAATACTGTCTGATGCCGCCTGCGGTCGGGTTCTGCAGTGACATGTCACTTGCAGTTTCCGCCTGCGGTCGGGTACGGAATTGTACCTTAATAAGGTTTCCTGTCTGGCGCCGGTGTGGCTCCGCCGTCGTGTACAAGAAGCCAGGCTTCGGGCCTCTGTATTTGCTGTGCTTCTTGTTCTTCTTAGTCGCACTCTCAGTGCTGAGAATCATGACTACGTTTTCTACGACAATGGTCTTTCTCCATCTGTTACGATCAGTGGCCAACACGCGTAGTATGACCACAATAGAAACGGGTTTTGTCGACGGAAGAATAGACACAATTACAGATTCACAATCACAATCTGTCCTTGTGTCTATTCTTCCATCGAAAAAAACCCGTTTCTATCGTTGTCATACTACGCGTGTTGGCCACTGATCGTAACAGATGGAGAAAGACCATTGTCGTAGAAAACGTAGTCATGATTCTCAGCACTGAGAGTGCGACTAAACTGTAAGACTCCGGCTGGTGGAATTCCGCACTGTTACTCACAGGCAATTGTTCAGTTCCATTCAATAATCAGAACAATGGAAGCAAGTCAATAAGTTCCTTCAAATTCTTGGCAAGCAACGAATTTAAAATTTTCCGGCTTTCTTGGATTCTTGCCATGTACTATCCCTTCTCGTATCTCAAACTGCTTAGCATAATGTTATTTAATAATTTGAGAATAATGGTCAGTATGCTTGAATGTGCATGACAGTAATGGAGCACAAATTTTACTTTTATTTGAATGGGCAGAGGTCCAAGTAGTGTTAGAGGTTAGTGCATTAGTAGTCGTGTGTAAGCGTGCTTTTTGAATGCACAAGCGTCACCCAGATTAGAACAGAGACTCTCGGGACACCCAGATCTTTCACAGATGTTCTAAACAGACCCGGAGATTTAGATGTAGAATGTTTAGGGCTAATGTCAATTGGGGCTGCATTTAGCAGTCTCCCAAGTAATCGTCCCTTTTTTGGGTAGATAATAGAACCATATAAATATAGCAAGCGCTTTCAATTGAATATCGTAAAGAAAGGTACGAATGCCACATAAACAAACACGTACCTATGACGGAAAAATTTGAAAATTTTCATAGCCGCCATCTTGGATTTACATTTAGACCCCACTATCGGCTTTAGCACCCTCGAAAACCCTGAAAATGATACTCTTGATGATAGATTAGAAAATTTTCTGAGCCGCCATCTTGGATTGACATTTTGACCTCTCTATCGGCTCTAGCACCCTCAAAAACTGTGAAACATCAATGATGAAAAATATGTCAACTTTCGCAGCCGCCATCTTGGATTTACATTTTGACCAAATTCACACTTTCTCTACTTTACATTTCGAGACTCATTTGCATGTAATTTTACCGGAATCCATACCATTCTAACTGGAACACCAGCATTGCTACTTCGCGATATATTCTTAACTATGGTGGCAGTACCCCCGACCTCTCACAAGAAGCTCTTCCAGCACTAAGGCTGCGTTTCCACCACAAATTAGCGAGGATGCGTAGCGAGGAATGTCCGTAAAACTAACCAATGACAACTCTAGCTTAGCTCAAGCTATGATGGTGAAGCGCTGTTATTGGTTAGTTTCACACATATTCCTCGCTATGTATCCTCGCTCATCTGTGATGGAAACGCAGCCTAATTTTCGTAGTACCTAATAAATCTTCCACACATTTAATATTAAGCAATTCAACTCCCACATTACTTAACTCGCAAACAGTCCCAAATATTTGATCAAACATTTGTTAATACAATCCGTCAGAACAATTTACGCTGGATATTACATGTCGTAAGTACACTGGCGACCAAGTTAAACACTCCACTGGTTGAAAAGTAAACAGTATCGCTTAGTTTGATGTTGTAAACTTTCTTTGCTTGTACACATGGTGGCAAATTTATTGATCCACTTGAAGTGCATTAGGAGAGTTTGGTAAAGTGAGAGAGACAAAAGTTGTTAGCTTAGTTAAAAGGCTGTTAGGGAAAATGGTAAGAGATTTTAAATTTTAGATAAGGTCCCTTTTTAATTGAGGAGATTAACGTCAGTATTTTATTTTTTGTTTTTTTCTGTTGTAGGTCCATTAAGAGTGTTTATCCTTAAAGTTGGCAACATCGCAAATAGCTGTCCAATATTTACCCGTTTTGATTAATTTGGCAACATTACCGTATGGAAATATGAAATGTGGCTAACTAGTGAACTAAAATATTGATTATGAAATGCAATAATTATTATCGTAACACCGAATATTTAGTTTTAGATGTAAAAAACATATTTAGAAACTTTCCGAAGACCTTTTTTACACCTCAAATGGTTACAACATCATATTCAATGTTAAACGAGTAAGTGCAATTAACTATTAATATTTTAGTTTTCTAGATAGCCACATTTTTTATTTCCATACAGTAATATTGCCAAATTAATCAAAACAGCGAAATATTTGACATCTATTTGGGACGCTGCCCACTTTCAGCATAAAGGCCACAGACTAAGTAGTACTCAGACGGTAATCTCCCATAGTAGAAAAATCGCTATACGATTTGCAACTCATCATTTTGACGCTTAATATTTTTTTAAATTTTACCCATTTTGTCGCTCATGTTGTTATGAGACCGGGTCTTTTTGCCAAGCTTTGTCTAGCCCAGAATATTTTGGAAAATAGCCTTTTAAGCCTACCAAAAAAGAGGTTCTGCTTTAATTCAAGCCGAGGTTGTGATTGTGTGTGTAGATAGGTGAACCTATAGCACACCTGTGGTGTGTGTGAAAAGGAATGTCATGTGATGGAAATAAAAAACATTAAATATTATTTATTAACATTTTTATTTTTTTAATTTGGTTTATATTTTATAAATGCTTTCTTTTGCATTGGTGGCAAACTTTTGTTTTCCAACCTACGTATATACATCTGTGCCCTTCATTATCTTATTTATCACATTGCACCAATTAAATACTGCTAATCGAAGACTTAATTCTAGAAAGAATTCCTCAACAGCATCCCTGTGTATCACACAATCCTTAAAAAATTGACCTACCCTACCGAAAATGCCGTGAGGACTTTTGGCTATATCATTCAGGAATCAAACGAATACTTGGATCTTATTTTATTTTTAAGTTCTTTTATAATACCCGTTTGGTGTGGTGTAAATTCCAAGTATTCGTTTGTTTCCTGAATGATATAGCCAAAAGTCCTCACGGCATTTTCGGTAGGGTAGGTCAATTTTTTAAGGTTAATTGTGTTTCTATATTCCCTTCCAGATATCCAATTACTGGTAGAGCTTATTTCACGAGAAGTAAGGTTTTTTTCACATTCCTCACAATTGTTTTTGTTTAAAAAAAATCTTATAACCCACCATGTGGTATATGCCCGTGAGTGAACTTTTAGCTTTTCTTGCATGGCAGTTGTGGGGATATTCTCTAGAACTGCACTTCGAAGGTTAGAGGATCCAGCTGAGCAGGCACTATCGGCATTTGTTTAATTATTTTTCATAGTTTCAAATAAAGCCTTGAGTTTTACTAGTTGCTCACCTGAATCCTCTTCACAATTGTAACCATTGGAGTGAAATTTTATAAATCTTGTGATTAGAAGTGACTTAAAGGTGTTTTTAAAGGTGTGGCAATTTGGATCATTGTGTCTAAAATTGTAGGCTCTGACTTGTCCAAAAAAGTTTTCTATCGGATCAGAGTTGAAATATCTTGGTCTCAAGATCCTTATATTTTTATTCTTGAAAAATTGCCACAACCTTTGATAGCTTTTCAGCGTAACTATCCAGTTTTTTTGTGAGGGCACTGATGTTTCTCTATTATTTTTATTTTCGACAAATTTTATACCTTGTAATTTTTTTATAGCCCCGCCCCAAAATCTGTGGTGCTAAGACGAGGCTGTCACTGCACTCCGCAAAGGTTTACCTTTATCCCTCTTATTTGAAAGGCAGGCTCCATTGACCGAATCAAACAAATCAAAAAATTATACCATTTCTGCCGTATTTCTTAAAGTTGGGCTGACTGGTTTGCCATCGGCATATTGAGCTGCAACAAAAAAGTAACATGCTTTAAGTATACTTATTTTTATGTGACACAATTTGCAGTCGGTGAGAAAATTACATTGCAGGCAAAATACTTACAGAACTGAGCAGTGTATGAAAGAGTAGCTGCCACTGTTTTGCTGAACACTCTCACACAATTCTTGACCTGCAATAAAAATAGATATTATAAGTACAAAGTTTTGAACACCTTGAAATATTGATAAACAACACAATTCACATGACTCAATACAGCCCTTTATGCATGATTATTGTGATTAAACCAAACAGACTAGGTATCCTTAAACAGCCATCTTCAGAAACATTCTCAATTCAAAAATATTATTTACCTTCATCTTTTTAATTTTTTCTGTAATTACGTGTTCATCGTTCAATTTGTGTAACAATCGCGTTTGCGCATGATTGCACTCCGTTTTATAGACATCCACAATATCGTCCCATTTAGATATTTTACCATCGTATTTTATATTTTTGGTTAAGAAATTATTTCTTAACCCCTTTATTAGGTGCAGTGGATCATGTATCACGCTTAGTGAATGACCATTGATGGTTATTATATCATCTGAAAATAATGACAGGAATGTTATAATAATAGCAATAACCTTTAACATACACCTTCAATATTCAATTACATTGCATCACACCTGTATTCCCCGAAGAGTTATGTAGAGGTGTTCACCCATTAAACCAATTAATATTATGTTTAAGTCAGGTTGTGTGTGGAATATGTGAAAAACATCTATCCATTGAAGGACACTGAATGAGACAAAATTGAAGTTATATTGTTATTACATCTGGGGGCGTTTAGTGTCCTGCAAAGTGTTTAGTGTTAATTATGAATTAGGAAAATTCTCAATTATACTCACCAATTCTACTGCAACCTAATCTTATTTGTTCCCTCCGTGTGTCCTCTTGAAGGCTTTTTAGCATGCTAGGGCTATAGGTAACAAACCTGTATTTCCTACAGCAGTTACTACATCCTGTATTATTGTTTTAAGTTGAACCCCTGATGTAGCTCCCTTACAAAAATAGAAGGCTATAGGTTGTTGCCATTTGTAAAGGGCTCCTCTCAACATGAAGACAAGTGCATGGTCAGCAAAGTCAGTCATTTTTTCCGGAAGTTCGACAAATCCAGTGATGGAGTCTTTCTTTTTATTGTAGGTCAAGGCTGCTTCTAATGCAACCTCATCAAAGAGAACTGAACAATATTTTTTATTTTCTTCCCACGTATTTACCTGAAATCATTAGTTAAATATTATTACTATTGCAATATTAACACATCTATAATAATACACACTCCGATCTATGTAGCCATGTTTCCTTGAGAATCAGGGTTAAAGTTAAATATAGCCATCTAATAAATACCTCTTGTTTAACTGCATCAAATACTTCAGCACTGATCCCAGCTTCAATATTTAGTTCAGAAACCATTTTATTTAAAGTGTGTTTTGTGGGCAGTATAAATATTTTATTTAAGGATCTGTAACACTTTGGACTTTGCTTTAATATCGATAAAGCCATAAGTGTCTCTTCAGTAGTAAAGCGTCTCCCCTTTGATTTTTTGGTGCATTGCTTAATTTGCATCCACATAATTGTTTTGGCCAATGAGTTCATGTTTTCAGTCAGTTTTTCAAATGAATTTTTCTTTGAAAACTTTAGTGCTCTTCGTGCTCTTTGACTGAAATCCAACTGTTTCCGAGATTTTAAATATTCACAGTAGAGCCTGGCACATTTCGGTGAAAGAGACTTTTTGTTTAAAATAATACACCTTCTTCAGACACAAAGCCTATAACTGCGTCTGTAAATAAAAATGTATGATAGATATAATGATTGACAGATTGTAAAACAAAAATGCCATAACTATTTTGTCTACATTATTTTTATAGATGCCATGTTACTCTTACTGAGCAGTACATAGTAGTACACTCTATTTCAAGTGTAAATCTATTACGGTTCAAAATATACAGCCCTGTAACAGACGGACTGACAGACGGACAGCGGAATCATAGTAATAGGGTCCCGTTGGCACCCTTTGGGTATGGAACCCAAATAATAACTATGTGTATGCCTTTTCAAAATACTATGTGATAATATCAAGTTATTAACTTATTATGGACAGAAAAAATGTTAATTACACAATAAGCGAGTGTATATTGAACAATTTTAAATTTTGTTTTGGTTTGTAAGTGCATTTACAGCCAATTTGACCCACTTTCAAGACAGAGCAACATAGATGGATATAGGATACTTTTAATTTTCTTCAAAATGTATGGCTTCTGTGTGAAATTCTAGAGTGGAAAATTCAAATCCAATTTTTTTTTTAAAGTTCATGAGTATTATAGAAATGATGCACTTGCCATTTGAATATGTGAGGAATATATGAGAAAATTTGTATATAATAAAATCATATTATTGATGTTCTTACCAGTGGTGTGTGCGTCAGTGTCCATAGTTTGAAACCGAGGACTAGGCGTGCCGTGGAGTGTGAGTAGGTCGAGATGATGAACTTCTGTTCAAAATGCTTTTGACAGACATAACGCTTGTGAAGATCCTCTGCCCTCAGGTTTCGCAATTCTTCACAGTTAATACACTCTAACCACTTGAGTCCTATCTCACGTTTGGGAAATCGAAATAATTTAACGTCCTTTCGTTTACTAGCGCAATTCACAATACAGCAAGTACGGAACATACTGCACGTTGTAATTACACTATTACAGGTTTAAACTTGAGAGGATAAGTTATGGAAATAAATCAACGTAGAACTTCACTCGATCAACTTTAAAAACTGTAATGGCGGGGTGTAGACAACCACAGACACAGACTACGATAGACTTACAACAAACCAATATGGCGTCGATTGCACGGGCGACGAAGAGGAAAGGGACGAGGGGTGGTTGTCACTTTGAGGAGTTTCACCCATAGACAAATACGTCTATTAATGCCAGGATTTTTTGTTCCGAGATTACCAGCCGTGATAAAGGCTCTTAAAAGGACCTTGAAAAAAACGAAGAACCAAAATTTATCAACGTTGTTCATTTTAGTATTGCTTTTTTCATTTGCCTACATTTTCATTAGATACTTTCAATTATCTACTGAAAATGTAGGCAAATGAATCAGTGCTAATTACACATTGTGTGTTTTTATTTGCATTTTAATACTTTTAAACTAGAAATTCTAATTTAAAATCACCTTACGAGCTTCTATACTGAAAGTGGGCAACTTCACAAATGGCTGTCAAATATTTCGCTGTTTTGATTAATGACTGTATGGAAATAAGAAATATGGCTAACTAGTGAACTAGAATATTAATAATGAATTGCAATTATAACACTGGATTTGAGGTTGTAACCGATTAGGTGTCAAAAAGGCATTTCGAAAGTTTCCAAATACTTTTTTACATCTTAATATTCGGTGTTACAATATTAATTATTACATTTTATTTTTTATTAATGTACAGTAATATTGCCGAATTAATCAAAACGGCGAAATATTTACCCACTATTTGCTACGTCGCCCACAGCGTTTATACTGATTATAAACGCTTTTAAAGATGGCTTTCAGTTGACAATTGAGGTTAATTTCATAACCTCAACTTTCGTCGACGATTTTTCAATTATAGGTAATGTTTTTTTAGACGATAATTATTGTTGAAAATATTAGTGACATATGAACTTGAAACCTTCTAAATGCAGATAAATGTGTTACTAATTCATTTTAGTGAGAGGTTGCGTACGAATTTAACCTGAACAGGGTCTGTTTACACTTTCATCATATACTTTTCGAACAGACAATCTTGCGTCAGACACCATGTTGATATTGGATAAGACTGGACGACGGTAGGTTAATTTATCATGCTTCATTCATTTTATTCAAAAACTAATGAATTTAAGTATGGGTTTTAACATTTTCAATTAACGTTTTAATTTGCAAAAGTCCAGCATCAGACATCGTATCTTTGTCTCGGCGTCCATTACTTGTGCGGTAAGGACTGATTGTAATTAAGATACGTTTCTTCTTGACAGGCGACATTGCGGGTTTTCTGTTCGTCCTACATCGGGGCAGTCCGGTCCTCTTCGGTTCACTTCGGATTTGCGCGGACCTTTCTTTGTTATTAGATTCTCTTTTGTTTTGATAAATGTTAAGTGCAAGAGGATGTAATCTGTTTACCCACAACAATTGCCCTTCTATAGCCTTTTTCTTGTAGCCTTTTAAAAGACGAGTAACTCGTCTCTAATTCGTGGCGGTGGAAAGGGTCTTCAGACAAACAAAACCTTTGTTAGGCATCGTTTTTTGACTATATAGGTTTCGGTCTAACCAAATCAATACAAATTTACTTCAAATTCTCCAATTATTATTACTGTATTTACTTCAGTTTTATTCATCTGTATACTGATGAAGAAAGTTATTTTACTTTCATTAAACGGAATAAGAATTCTAAGAAGCAAAATAAACTATTTTAATCTTGAAACATGTCAAACAAAGACTTATTTCAAAGACATTTTTTACTCATACTACGGGCCTGCGCCCACTGGCGGCACGCGACGAATAGGAATGATACTTAATCTTGTAACAATAAAATTGAAATTTCAATGATAGTCATCGTATGCGTAGGCATGCCGTGTCGGCAGCGTTCGGAATGTCTCGGCTTCCCTCGGGACGCTTCGGTAGCCATGGAGATGCCGAGGCAGGGTGGGACGCAGTGCGGAAGCGACTGTTGTGAAAAGAAGCGCGAGCGCAATGTCGCGACGGTACGCTCAGGCGTGCCTAAGGACGCCGCGGCATGCCTAACGGTACCGAGAGGCATCATTGCCGGTCGTATGCGCTTGCATATAGTGATATCGATGGATCCCCTACCGTGCCGTACCGCCGTACGCCGTGGGCGTAGGCCTTACCTAATCTACTGACAAACATACGCCATCTTAAACATACTGTAACAGAGATTACAAATTAATTAACACTTCCTTAGATCTAATTGCAAACCACCCGAGTGAACACCTTACAATTAGGTATAAGAGAACCTAAACCGAGTGCCACCTAACTAATGTATGGAACTGCTGGACCGTGTCGGTCTGAGCGTTGAATAATGCCGGAGAATAATGTGTCAAATTGGATTGTAACCCATTTGTATTAATTTTACCCAACGGGCCGGTCGTAAGATTGTGTGTGAACATCAGCGTAGGTCCACTGAATAAAAATCTGATCAGCGATCGCAGAAAGCGATACGGCCGCCCATTGTATGTTTTGCACTGCTACATTTATTTTTTGCTATGTATTTTCTGGAGTAAAATAAAGTGTATATAAAGAAATAAATTTATTTATTTAAAACACACAACTATCATCACAGGCTTACCTAATACAATAGTGTAAATATGGTTATAATAGCTTACAAAGATTAGACTTACAATTATATTATTACTAGCTTTCAAAAAAGCAAAATGTAGCCCGTGTGAATTCACTCAGAGTACAATTGAAGCAGTCAATCTGTTGTGACACCATATTGGGTGTATGCAGGGCACGCGTCAGCGGCGCGGGCGGTACCCATAGCAGCGGTGGTCGCCGCCGTCGCCCCACCTGCCCATCAGGTACACACAAACCAACCGTTTGTAGAACGCTTACGTTGTGAATTTTACCACGCATAATCTTAAATAAGTAAGTGGCGAGAACTACTTCCCTTCTTAAATAAATAAACGATGCTTTTTCTGAACTGGCAAACACGGTGTAGTGAGGTACTGACCCCAATTCTAAAACATTAAGTAAAATCTCATTTAGCTTTTACAAAACATAAGGCAATGGTAGAAAATTAGAAACGAGAATCATCAAATCTGCTGGATGCGGGAAGCACAGCACTGATCGAAGGGTGGTGAATGAGGGAGGCCTATGTCCAGCAGTGGAAGTCTTTTGGCTGAAATGATGATAATGATGCATTTCAAAAATCTGGCAAGTAAAAAATTTGATAAAGTTAACGCTGAAATGCATAATTCTGATAGCTTAAATTTCTGTCTCTTTCCTGTTTTCCTTGAATTTTCACGAGTAAAATGCTACACTTTTATGTTTGTTGAGGCCCGACACAGACTAATATACCAGCCTATTATCTATTGTCCCACCGCAGGGTAAAGGCCTCTTCTCATACAGAGAAGGCACGAGCACATGACACACGGGTAGACCATGACCTGGGTTAGGACATAAGATACTTTTTATCCCGATATTCCTAAGGGATCGAGACTTATGCGGGTGAAACCCCGGGGGTACAGATAATTAACAATAATTCCAGCACCACAATTGCGTAATACACGATCAATCATTTTGAAGGATATTGCTAACCCACTGCTTCATATGTTCGAAAAAAAATCTGCTCAAAAACGTAAACAACGCAATTAATGTTGTTGAACTGTTAAAATGATACAGTACCCTAATTGATAACCCTAATACACGATCAACCATAATCTGAATCGTTTTCAAACATATTGCTAATCCATTGCTTCATAAGTTCGAAAAAAAATTTACTCAACAACGTAAATAACGCAATGAATGTTGTTGAACTGTCAAAATGAAACAGACCAGTCGTAATCGTTCACGAAAATGTGTTGCGAATTGTGATTGATTGTTTGTTTCCTCATGTTGTTTTCTTTCACCATAGCAAAAAACAATGAAAATATGTTTAAGATTTATAGAAGAAATCACAAAAACAAAGTCATAAATTAACACTAGTTCACACACTATATGACATTGACACTATCACGACAAACGCAATTTCCAATGATCGTCTTTGAGATCTATTCATGTGTACCGAACCTAATTTAAGCAAATATTTGCGTTTCAAATTATGTAAGGTTTGGGAGCAATTTCCTTTAGTGTACAATATCCTTATGATGGCGGTCGGCTGGGGAATTAATGGAATACGCTAATCATACAACCAATTATTATTTTAATTTTCTGGCGGAAAATTAAGGGGAAGTTTGGATCGCAAACAATTTTAGGATAATTTGGTGCAAAATATTTAGAACAGGCAGTCTTACCAAGGGGTCGTATTACCCAGTTACTGTGTTGTGGAGGTCAGATAGGCAGTCGCTCCATGTAAAATAATGGTATTCAGCTGCATCCGGTTAGACTGGAAGCCGAACCTAACATAGTTTGGGAGATAGCCAAGCAGATTGATTGATTAATTTAGAACAGACTATTTTTAGCAATCTGTTTCCGGAGCTGTGTTTTAGTGGCAAGCTTTAATTGTTTTATTTATTTAAAATGTTTAACAATTTGTCGGCAGTTGTTCTCGTCTAACAATGAATTTATTTATATTATATTTAAAATTATAATTTTGAATTTATTAATTAAGAATTTTAATACTATTAATATTTAAAACTTAATTATGCTAAGTAAACTATAAAATAACGGGTCCACCCTTTATAGCAGTACTTTTTATATCATAATATTATTTTGCATAACAGCGGATAGCATAAACTTCATTTCGCAGAAAATCGTTTGGCATACACTCATTTATCATTCATTCAAAACTCATAATTTTGTAAGTCAGAATCATCTTTTAGCACAAATTTCATATCCTTAATTATTAAAAAGTAGAACCATCATATCGCAGAAAGTCCACAGACAGAGTCGTCTTTTGGCATACATTTCATATCGATAGTCTTTAAAAGGCAGAACTACGTATATCATATCTCAGAAAATTTACAGTTAGAATCATCTTTTGGCATACATTTCATATCCATAATAATTGAAAGACTCATCTATCACATTACAGAAAATTCATAGTTAGAATAATTTTGTATTTCTTACCATAATAATAAAATTGATTGAACACTTTTTTTTCGCCACGGACATACGACGATAATGGTTATTGCTAGATCTTTTTTCGCCACGGACATGCGACGATAATGGTTATTGCTAGATTTTTCTGACCAAGCGTTAATCAAATAATTTTTACTTTTGCTGTAGTAGGAGGAAAAGTTGATTGTGAATATTATGTGGTTTTTTTTCCCTGTAAAGAGCATGCAAACAAGCTTACACCATGCATGCAGCATGCAAGCAAGCATACATCATGCATGCAGCAAGCAAGCCAGCATGCAACATGCAGCAGGCATGGTTTCTGTTACGGCTCCGGCGCTGCGGGGCTCCGGCGGTCCCACGCAAGCTTGTCGTCGCAGATGGTTTTAACGCTCACCACCGCAGCTTCGGCTTGCTGGCCAGCAAGACCACCTGCTCCTCAGCTCGCGGCCCGCCTTGCCCCTCCGCGCCTACGCGGGCTTATATTACACTCAAGGGGTAGGGCAGACAAGACTACGTGGATTCGGTTTTGCAGCAATTCGTTTCTGTCTAGGGACAGAAACGAATTACTGCAAAACCGAAATAAAAATAAAAATAGTGTCTTAAAAAGTCAATACGTTGTGCTATAAAAGGTAGTCCTTTTATAGCACAACGTATTGACTTTTTAAGACACTATTTTTATTTTTATTTAAGGTTAAAAATGCTGTTTTATAGAAATGGCAATATGCCTAATAAAATTATTCCAAATAAAATTCTGCCATCTTCATAATACGCCAAGTGAAATTGTACCAAATAATCGTCACTCTAAATAATCGTTATGCTAAACGAAATTATGCGGAATTTTAACTTTGCCAAAGGTAATTATGCCAAATAAAATTCTGCCATCTTAAAAGTATGCCATCGTAAAGTCGGACATATAAACATTCGGCCAAACAATAATTCGTTTAAATATTTTTTATGCCTTTAAAATATTCGTATAAAGAAGATTATGCCAAGTGTGTTATGCCAAATAAATTTCGGAGCATCAAAATTCTGCCAGATAGAGGGAACCCTAAAATAACATACCTATAGTCGGGATAAGAAATCTCACATTGTACAAAAAGGCATTATAGCAAACGTGATCTTTGACATTGATAGGTAATATTTTAGTAGAACTCTTATGTGTTGATCCTTAAGACTTGACATGCGATATCGGTTTTGGGGGTAGCTCATTCACTAACGTTGGTACTACATACCTTCGTGTGCGCTTACCAAAATTTGGACTGTTCAAGTGTAGGTATACGAGGAATTTCATGTTCTGTACCTAGGTAGACTGGACGCTCATAGCCTATTATGATGGAGGTTGAAAACAATATTTTATGAGGACCCAAGGGAACTATAAATCCCTCTTTAATTTTATACTACTACCTTTTTTCGACCCGGAATTTCTGAAAGTACAGTAATATCTAGGTCTCAAAATGTTAATATTTTTTGCGATCCAATTTCAGTTTGTGGGTTCAAATTCGGGAAAATTGTGACTTTTTCAATTCATATAAACTTTCCGTGTTTATCTTGAACATTACAGACATCGGTGAAGGAAAACAACGTGAGGAAACCTGGACTTATATTAAGTTATGTAGGTATATGTCTGAAATCGCCGACACGTCTTGAGCAAGCGTGGTGATCAATGCTCGTGCCTTCTCTGTATGAGAAGAGGCCTTTGCCCTGCAATAGGACAGTAATAGGCTGGTATTATTATTAGAGATGTTCCGATTAGTCGGTAAAGCCGACTATCCGGCCACTTTCATAGTCGGTGACTGACGTTGAATTATATTACCTTGATTGTTAATTAATATTTTTATTTTAGAATTAGTTTTACACATTTTGAAATGTAAAGCAACCTTTCCTTTGGTAATCATGTCTCTAAAATTACTTATTTGGAAAGAATAAATATCTAAGATGACATTTATGAAATAAAATTCAAGTCATGATAAAATTTTAATTGAAGTCTTTCACTTTAATGAACAATAGCAGTATTGTCTTTATTTTTTACACAAAAATATGGCTCCGACCCGTGCAAAAGCAAAAATCAAGAAACAATGCCAAGTACTTAAACAAAAAAAGTTCCGACGCGCTCGCAGAAGGCGGTTGCGACTTGCGCGCGAATAAACTGTAAATGAAGCGTCACGGAATTTTCCGACAACCCCCGAAACCATGATAATCTTGGCCGACTGGTCTACCTCTTTACAACCGACTAATTGGCTAGTCGGCTAGTCGGCCAACGTCATAGTCGGCACATCTCTAATTATTATATTTTTTAACATTTTCGGCCTCAAGTATAAAAGTAATGGCCACACGTTGTTTTTAGAATATTACTTGTTCTATTCTTACTCCTCTATATAAACACTTTGAATGTCCCAAATTGTATTACACGGGTAACAAAACTTGACGTAATAAACTGAGTAAGCCCACAGTGGTCTTACCCTTGTGAATGACGGTCCCAAATACTTCGCAAGTGCCTTCGGGCGCGTTATAGGACATTGTGGTGTCGGGTCCGCTTGATGGCAGGATTTTTGCGGAACATCACAGTTTTGCGTGGGTGTGACATGTAGTTTTGGGCCTGTATGAGGCATTTGTTGGGTACTCAAGAGTACTCTCAAGGGTACTCTTGTCAAATTGGTATGTTTATTTTGTGAGAACGCCCAAGGAAGCTTCGATGTGCAAAATTCATTAGATTTTTACGATACCTACTTCTAAACTAAGATTATAAAGAAAAGTGAAATGTGGATAAATAGATAGATAGCTAAAACATTTATTCAGTGCATACACAAAACACACAAAAGCTAAATGATAACGAATTAAATTATTATATATATATAAAGGCAATACGTCGTCTTTATCAGAAGAGGTCTTATTGTCTGTTATGCGTGGGTTTGCGGGCTAGGAGATGTAATTAAATGAAACACAATAATATTCTGAATAATCACATATCCGTGATCACATTAGGGAATGGACAGTCATGTAAACGACATTCCCCCGAGTACGTAAGACCATAATATCATCATGATCACTAATTATCCCAGTCACCATATCACAGTCATTATTAATTAATCAATGCCGACTTCGATCCAACTTCGCGATCCTTCCTTCTGACAGGTGGCCGCCTAGTACTCGGGGTTACGTCAAATTGACGGCTGTCATAACCGTTCAAAAATCAACTCCGTGAGTCTAGCGTCGTAAAACCTTTAGACGCGCTGTCATATATCAAAACAAGCTGACAATATATGTACAAAAAAAGAAAAACACTTAAAGAAATGGAGGAAAATACATAAATGCACCATAACATAATGTGGGTGTACTACAGTTATGCCTCTGCCCAACCCTTCGGGAATACAAGCGTGATGTTATGTTATCTTAAAAATAAGTGCTTCGTGACTGGGTTTTTCATCTGGTTATCTACAATCTATTTCATAACTGCAGATAACCTATCCGGATGCTTTAATAACGGTGCAAAAGCTCTTGAAATAGACAGCTGTGCTGCTGGGGAGTTTGTTGCGCCACTTCTTCTTCTCAGCTTAAGCACTAGGAAGTGGTGAAGCGTGGGCGTTTTTGGGGAACTGTCTTATGTAATTTTGACATTCGAAAAGTGCTGATTCTCAGCCTAATTTTGACAAATGACTTTTGAATTTTTATTTGCTGCCCAACCAATCTGCCAAGCTTTGTCCCAACTATGTTGGGATCGGCTTCGAATCTAACCAGATGCAGCTGAATACCGTATATAACATGGAGCGACTGCCTATCTGACGTCCACAACTCAGTATATGGGTAATACGATACCCCTTGGTAGGACTGGTTGTCAGACTTTCGGACTTCTGACGACCCGTAACGACTGTCAAAGATCCACGAATGAGAGCCGGGAAGGCTTAACGTGCTTTCCGAGGCACAGAGGAGTCTCGGTATCTTAAGATGGTCACCAATAACGGCAAGCGTAGCTTAACCTGCTGGATCGAACCGTGCGGCTGTTATTACTTAGCCACGAGCTCCTCCTTGATTTTCTGTTCAATAGGAACCAATTAGATCCCGCACAGCTTTATTTATTATTTATTTATTTAAACTTTTCACACTCAAAAAAGTACAAAGGCGGACTTAATGCCTTAGGCATTCTCTACCAGTCAACCAAGGGTGGTGAAGAGATTAGATGGCAGGTGCTCTAAACCACTCTCACACCCACCACCCACCATCACCCACCACCAAAACCCACCCATCTCTCTCACCTCTCTCTAGCTTTCCTACTGGTTTTCTGCTTGTCGTCACCCTGGGTGCAATAGAAATCATTATTTCTTTTTAATAGTTACTTTAAACACAAACAAACCGAGGTATTTTCTTGGTAACCCTCTTATATTTCCCTTAGGTAACATTTCAAAAAGATTCATTACTTCGTTACGTTTAATTTTCTGTTTCTCTTAATTTCAAATGGACCTTCTAGCTTGTAAACGATACTTTTGACTAAAGGAAATGGACTCTCATTATTGCATATTATTTGTTTTATACGTGTCAAGCCACTGTTTTGGCGTATTAAATTCAAAGTACCTGGGCGACCGAGCTCTGGTCTGGTGAAAATATAGAATGCTCATTTAATAGTATAGGATATTTCATACTAATTCCAGGCTGGCATGATAGTAGGTACATACTAACTCCATGCCGCCAAAATAGTAGGTACTTACTAATTCCATGCTGCCATGATAGTAGGTACTTACTAATTCCATGCTGCCATGTCATTATTCTAAGGTAGCCATCTTGTTCAAACTTTGGGCAACCGAGCTCTGCTCGCGTGAAAATACGGAGAGAAAGATTTTTCATAGATATGAGACCTAGCTAGATCGACTTTTCGCCCCCGTAAACCCCTATATTACAACTTTGATCGAAATCGTTAGAGCCATTTTCCAGAATATATACAAATATATATAATATTATATATACAAATATTGCTCATTTTATAGTATAGGTCGATTAGTTATTTAATTCAAATTACTTCGATCTTTTACACTAGAATTTTTGAATTCTATAAAACTTAAAATGTCTGTGTATTGTCGCGACTACAGCTACCTATTTCTATATAAATTATTGCTTGAACATGAAATATAAACTGAGCCCTGCTACATGGGCATTAAACATAACTGGCGAAATGTGGGTGTACCATATATACACCTCTACCTGACCCTTCGGGGCATACATACGTGATGTTATGTTATGTTATATAAACTACTTGGTTTTACCCACGGCTTAGTACACGTGGAAGTCGAAAATTATTACTCGATAACGTACTAGCGAGATAAAAAGTATCCCACGACCAGATCATGGTCTACTTGTGTAACATTGAAATCCGAAAAGGTGACAGACAGACAGAATAGAGAGCAGTGTTAGCCTAGTGGTGTGACCGTCGGACTGCCAAGTCATAGGTCTCGAGTTCGAACCCAAGTCACGCACCTCAGACTTTTCGGATTCATGTGCGTATTGTATAATTACAAAAAGCGGTGTAGGAAAACATAGGGAAAACGTGAGGAAACCGGCATACCTTTCTTTTTTTTTGATGGTGGGAAGTTATCAAATAATTTCTCCTGCTCTGAGCGGCGCGAGAGGGCGTGTCAGATTTTACTGACTAAAACCCACCCGTGTTCCTTCCGTTGCCTGTGTGCCGGGGCCGCGATATCCCTTTCGGACAAACTCGCAACCCCGGCAGGCATTGGCCCTTACGGACCCCGTCAGTTGGTGCTGACATCTCTTTGAGGCGCGCGTGGAACACAACGCGCCGTCGACCCAGGCCTGGTCCTTATCGGTCGGCGAACTACCCATTGCTCACCGTCCGCAAGCCCGCGCCTACGGTGGTCGGAAGTCGGCTCGCGACTCCCGACGCCCGGGGCGTCTCCTGAAACCGCCATGCCTGGGAGATAAATCTCGACGGCATGTGAAGCCAAGTCAGAAGCCCATGGGTGGCTTTAAAACTCTGACACCAGGTTAGTCACTAAACACACGAAAAGAAGAAGAAAACAGACAGAGTTATTTTCGCATGTAATATGTAGTATGGTTTGTTTGTAATACTGACATTCATAATTGAAAATGCACATGTACTCGTATTATAGGTACGCACTGACATACGGGAAAAGCCTACCTAAACTTTTTGCCACCTTTATAAGACTCCACCAAAGCGGAGACGAGACGAGAGGAGAGGAGATGTGTTTTAAACAACCAATAGAAATTCGTTATTCACACATTTCGCCTCCACTCAGCTGCAGTGGATACCACTGAGTGGAGATGTATCATAATCTGTATCGCGCGGTCGAAGTGGAGATTTAAGCTGTATCTCGACGAGATTGACCTGGGTGACGGTGCGCAGCGGAGACAAGAAGAGATGTGCTTTCATCTCAACAACCAACGCTCGCCACACGCAGGTCAATTCCGCTCTAGCCAGTACACTCCCCTCCAGTGTAGCCAGTACGCATCTGCGCACAGCTTCGGTGGATACAGCCTAGCTGAAAAACATCTCTTCTCATCTCCGCTTCGGACATCTCCGCACATCTCCGCTTTGGAGTCCGGGCCAAAAAAGTTCGCCATGACTAAATTAAATACACTCACCGAAGTTAAGGTATTGCCTCGCGATATTTTAAAAACTTGTTGACAGCCAGACTGGAGGCAGATTTATTGGCAAAACTTTTTGATTTTACTTGAACTCAATATGTGGTAGATTGATTTGAGTAATAGATTTTTTTAATGAAACTTTTCTTATTTAGGTCCTACCTGTCTGAAACTTGCAATTTATGAGAGAAGTTTCTGTTATGACTTTCAAAAGGTGTGATCACTTAGAGATACTAAATAAATCTTACGACTTTTCTCCGTCATCATCTAACTAGCCTTTTCCCAACTATTTTGGGGTAGGCTTCTAGTCTAACCGGATGCAGCTGAATACCAGTATTTTACATAAATTGACTGTCTATCTGACCTCCACAACCCAGTTACTGGGTAACACGATAGCTGTTGGTAAGACTGGTTGTCAGACTTTCGGACTTCTGACGACCTGTAACAACTGTCAAAGATCTACAAATGACAGCCGGGACCAACGGCTTCACGTGCTTCCTGCATAACCCATCCACGAAACGACCGCGGCAGTTTAGCTTAACCTTCGATCGACCTGTACGGCTGTTATTATTTAGCCAGGATGGCTCCTGTCTAAATAATAACAGCCGTACAGACCGACCTTAACAACGAGACAACGAGAAGAGCAACGTTAACAATTTTAACCAACTTCCAAAAAAGGGGGAAGTTCGATGTTCCTACCGTTAGTTTGTTTTTGTTTTCTTATGATAATCAATTATATTTTCGTCAACTGTAGGCAGATTTTGAAAATTCTTAGTTTGTTGGTAGAGGAAGCTTGCGCGATGGTCGCGTATAAATTGTATTAACTTTGTTTAGGTACTTTTTGAGTTAGCTTCAATAATACGTATTCCTCCCACTTAATCAATGTGAATGATGTTATAATAAGTTCCTGTCACTGCTATTTGCAGGTAGTGTTATTCGAATTTGTGTGGGGTATATACCACAGCTAAAAAGTGAAAAATATAAACTATTTACAAAAAAAAAAAACCGTCTTCCAAAAAAAACACTACCAAGTGAAAAATAACAACTTTAATTTCGGAAGTCGGTGAGAAAAACAAAAAATTCAAAACAGACTTCCGAAATTAAAGCTATTTTTCACTTTGTAGTGTTATTTTTTTTTTAAAGTCGATGATTATTCTAAAATCGATTAGAATTATTTTATAGTAAGATACGAACATTAGTCTAGCTAAACTATTTGTTCTAGCCAGCTTGGGCTGTTGCCAACATATTAGAGCCTAGTGCTAAAACATTACAAACATTGTGTTACGTCAATAAAATACGTGGGTCAACGACAGACTGATATATTTGCATAAGTAAACTAACTACCCACCACCATACAATTATGAGTACCGACCGATGTTACATCTCTCCTCATCAAGTCCATTAATCACAGTCACAACAGATGCATCTTACAACTAACAATTTCACATAACTATACATATAACTATTGTGGCAAACTATTGACAACTTGTCTAGCTCGGTTGAACGCACGCAGTGCGCGAGCTGACGCGCCCAGCGGTGGTGGTGATATCGGCGACGAAAGCCGTTCGGGTCGAACCTGCGTCGACTTGGACTCTTCCAGCGGCGTGACCTTAGTATCACTGTCACCGCTGGATGCGTCCTCAAACCTCTCACCTTCGGCTCCGTTATCGACTCCCGGTTTAGCTGCCCCAGAGCCCGTAGCTCCGGCTACGGCCACGTCACTCACGCGTGATAATGAGTACCTATTTTTGCTACTTGCTGAAATAATTTGGTCGGCATGTCTACGCCACTCAACCCCGTTACCTAAACTAACTTTGTATGAAACTGGCCCTGTTTTTTTAATAACTGTGGCTTCGGTCCACTTGTCCCCCCTCGCTGTGTAATCGCGAGCAATTACCGCATCCCCAACACAGAATTCCCTGTTAGCCCCCGAAGCGCGGGCAACCTGACGCTCTTGCTTCGCGCGTACCGCTGCGGCTACGTCCGGCCGTAGCGCATCAAGTCGGCTGCGCAAGCGTCGCCCCTGGAGCGCTACAGCTGGTGAGACCCCTGTCGTTGCGTGTTCACAATTACGGTACTGGAGAAGAAATCTGCTTAAAGCGACGTTCACGTCCTCGCCTTCGAATATCGCTCTCTTTATGGCCTTTTTTACGGTTTTAACTGCGTTCTCCGCCGCGCCATTCCCCTGGGGTCTATACGGTGCCGAAGTTGTATGTTTGATACAATTGTTTTCACAATAAACCTTGAACTCTTGAGAAGAGAACGGCGGGCCGTTGTCAGTCACAAGCTGGGATGGTAAACCGAAACGTGCAAATGTACCTCTAAAGACTTTAATAGTAGAAACCGCGTTTGTGCCGCGCATCGGCAGGGCCTCTATCCATTTGGAATGCGCGTCTACTACGATAAGATATCGTACGCCGCCGCAGTCTGCGAAGTCCGCGTGTACACGTTGCCACGGGTGCAGCGGGAACTCCCAGGGATGTAGTTGTGCCCGCGGCGGCGCGTCCTGCACGGTGCGGCACGCAGCGCACGACCTACACGCTTCTTCAATGTCCTGATCTAAACTCGCCCAGTAAATATAGCTCCGCGACAACGTTTTCATTTTGTTCATACCTAGATGGCCCTCATGAACTTCGTTTAATATTTTCTTTTGCAGAACATGAGGGACCACTATCCTATATTTATAAATGACACATCCTTGATCAACTAGTAAATCATTTTTCCTAGCAAAAAATGGTTTTTCCGCGTCGCAGCTCGGGATTGTCGGCCAACCGAATAGTACATAGCCTTTAATTTTACATAATACCGGATCGCGCTCGGTCTCTTTTGCTATATCCTTAAAACAAATAGGCAGCGACTCCTGAACAAGATTTAAATAATCTACCGTGTCAACGAAACGACCCTCCCGAGGTAACGGTAATCGCGACAAGGCATCGGCCGGACCGTTGTCCACCGATCGCACAAATTCTATGTCGAAATCGTATGCAGCCAGGCGTGCCGCCCATCTTTGTAGACGACTGGCAGCCGTCTGTGGGATTCCTCCCTTGGCCCCAAAAATATGAGTCAGGGGCTGGTGGTCAGTGCGTAGCGTAAAACGCCTTCCGAATAAATATTGGTGATGTTTCGTGACACCAAACAGAATAGCCAGCGCCTCTTTATCGAGCTGGCTGTAGTTACGCTCGGGCGCACTAAGTGTGCGCGACACACAGCTGACGGGCCGCTCACTACCGTCCGAGTACCGGTGCGCCAGCACGGCGCCCAGTCCGTACGCGCTGCTGTCCACCGACAACACTAGGTCGCGCCCCTCCTCGTAGTGTGCTAATACGCGTTCGCTCAGGAGAGATCGCTTTGCCTCTACGAAAGCTGTCTCACACTTGGAGTCCCATTCCCAGCCGCTATCTTTTTTTTGCAAATTGTGTAATGGTTGTAATAAGGCGCTCAGACTAGGAATAAATCGCCCGTAGTAATTTACCATCCCTAAAAAACTTTTCAGCTGTGACACGTTCTCTGGTCTAGGCGCGCTGGAAATGGCCTCTAGTTTCTCTGTATCCGGTCGCAAACCTTCCTTATTAATAATAAAACCTAGATACTTCACACTTTCTTGTAAAAATCTACATTTACTTAATTTAACAGTAAGTCCCGCGTGACGCAACCTTTCTAGTACCGCTTTCAGATTCTTCATGTGATCAAGCGTATTGGACCCCGTTACACAAATATCGTCTAAAAATACTACGCACCCTGGCACCCCGCGCAGCGTCTCCTCCATAATTTTTTGAAACTTTTCCGGTATAACAGACAGCCCGTAGGGCGTACGTCTATACACAAAAGTACCCATATGCGTAGTTATAGCCGTGTAGGGTTGCGAGTCGTCCGACAACAGACACTGTTCATAAGCATGTTTCAAATCAATCTTTGTGAATTTATCTCCCCCACTAAGATTTGCAAACAATTCTTCGATACGTGGCAACGGATAATAATCTCTTTTTAACTTTGGATTGATAGTTATCTTATAATCCCCGCAAATACGTATGTCTCCGTTTTGTTTTACAACAGGTACTATTGGAGTTCCGTAGTCTGAGTAGTCAATGCGGTAGATGGAGCCGTCCGCTTCCAGACGCTCCAGCTCCCGCTCGACACGTACGCGCAGTGCAAGCGGCATGGGTCTCGCTCGCACGTAAACTGGTTCCTTATCGGACAGCTGTAGTCGGATGGGCTGTTTGCATGTGCCTAACTTATTGCTAAATACTTCTGGGAATTCCTTACATAACTTGTTTACAAATTCGTCATCTATGATTTCATTGAGATTTATTTGCGTTATCTTTAAAGCGCACATCCACTCTCGTCCTAACAAAGGCCGCGCCCCGCCTTTAATAATGTATAATCGTAATGATTTAGCTTTAAATTCGCCCAGACAAACGTCTACCTCAATGTAACCAAGTGATTCAATTGTTGAACCCGAGTAACAACGTAAAACTAAGTTATCTGGTTCAATATTTTTATGTGAAAACATACGTTGGTACATAACCTCACTTATTGCTGATATTCGACTACCTGTGTCCACTTCACATTCCATATTAATGCTATCAACGGTCAGTTTAATAAAATATGGTTTGTTACCTCGAGTTGCCACATTTAAGTTAAACATACCATCCTCTGATTCGTCACTCACATAATTATGCCGACCGCCACTACCGCGCACTTGTTTGCACATCACTTTTAGGTGCCCTTTTTGACCGCACTCATCACAATTGTATTTTTTAAACCGACACCTCTCGACCGAATGCGCCTTGCCGCAGCGCCAGCAGGCCCGTGCCCGCCCGTCCGCCGGGTCCGCGCGCGCGCCGCCTGCGCCTGACGCGCCTGGTGCTGTCGCCGCTCCGTCGCCTGCGCCGCCGCCGCCGAACGCCCGTTGCGGCCCGCGCGGGCGCGTTCGTCTGCCGCGCGCGTAATGCAGGCCTTCGCCCGCCTCGCCGTCTGCCGGCTTTGCTGAGTCCGCCGCCGCCGTCGTCGTGGTGCCGCTCACCTCGGCATGCTTCTCCGCTGCCTCTAGAGCCAGCGCGAGCTCCACTGCTTCTTTGTATTGTACTTTCTTTTCCGCGAAGATTCTCGATCGCATGACATCACTCGCCAGCCCTGACACAAACTGATCGCGCAAATTTTCTTCAAGCGTCGAACATGACTTGCATTTTCCAAAACTGCACGTAGACGCCAGGTGCTTCAATGCCTGCAGGTATTCCGTAAGGGGCTCGCCCGCACGCTGTCGGCGCAACCTGAACACGTGGCGCTCGGCGATCTCCGATCGTTGCGGTTCCAGGTGTTCCGTCACCAATTTCACTAGTTCGTCATATGTTTTATTTTCCGGAAAACTAGGTGAACACAGATCGCACATAAGCGCATACGTTTCTTCCCCCACGACCGTTATTAACATAGGCACTTTCAATTCATCGTCGATTTCGTTAAGCCGTACGTACTGATTTACTCGACGAATATACGCTGGCCACTGTTTCGAGGTTAAATTAAATGGTTCAATTTTACCAATAGGCATTTTGACACACGCGAAATCCCGGAAATTAAAAAGAATTTACTCAAATCCCGTTCTCGTCGCCAATGTTACGTCAATAAAATACGTGGGTCAACGACAGACTGATATATTTGCATAAGTAAACTAACTACCCACCACCATACAATTATGAGTACCGACCGATGTTACACATTGTTATAGTGTTAATAGTATAGGATAGTTCATACTAATACCATGTATAAGTACATACTAATTCCATGCTGCCATGTCATTATTCTAAGGTAGCCATCTTGTTCTAAACTTTGGGCTACCGTGTTTTGCTCGGTTGAAAATAAGGAGAAAACAAATTTTCCCAGATATGAGCTAACCTAGCTGGGTCGATTTTTCGCTCCCGTAAACCCCTATATTGCAACTTTCATCGAAATCGTCCGACCCGTTTTCGAGAACGTGATTCAAATATACAGGGTGGCAGGGACATCGACGTGAAGCCGGCTACTATGGATTCAGTACATGATTCTGACCTCCACTGCGTTGAAATTTTTCGTCGGATATCAAAAAAAAATCTGCTGTTTCATAGAAAAGTGCAATACCTACACGGTCAAAATGTATGGAGCAGCTGTTTTTTTTTTAATAAACTACGAAAAATTTCAACGCAGTGGGGTTCAAAATCATGTACTGAATCCATGGTAGCCGGCTTCGCGTCGATGTCCCTGACACCCCCCGTATACACGTATCAAAACAAGGTGTTTTTTTAAAATATCCCATTACTTTAGGGTATGAATGACACCATGTCAAAGAATCAACCAGCATGTGTTTTTTTTTTCTCTTTTCATTGAAGAAGTCACGATTATTTATGTAAAAATCCCTTAGGTGAAATAATAAAAATAAACATTTCATTCAGACTATTTTTGATCATAAAAACAAAATGTGACAACGTCGAATTTTCTTAGCTTTCAATATGAATGATAGGTTTGAACGAAAATGATTTACTCGTACTTATCAATGAAATTTAGGGCATTTCCTCTGCAGGAAAACGGTCTTAGGAGACGGTCCTTAACTTTTTGAGACATTTTGATCAGCATTCAGAGTTTTAGAAAAAAAAAAGAGTTAGTAAGAAAACAGGAACTTTTCATAAAAACTTTAGATCCCAATCGATCCTGTTTCTTATAAGGATCAAAAAACTCTACAGAACCAACTGCGACTTGAGTACTAGAAAAGTCAGAAATCGCAAAAAACTTTTCCAATACATTTCTTAGGAAATGAGACTCCAACCTACTTTTCACGATGGATAGACTGGCGGAAAATAAACAATAAAAATGGAATTTCAAATTTCGAAATGAAAAACAATATTTTGATACATTTTCCATACAAAGGTTTTTTTTGCTATTTCTGACTTTTGTAGCGGACAGTCTTTTTTAAAGTTTCCCATACGAGTCTGAAAGTTCAAAATTATTTGAGGTAATGTTTTTCTCAGAACGTCGGTAAAAGAAATAAAATTACGACGCGTATTTGTTCGAAGTTAATTTTTTTTGTTGATCAAAAGGTCTCAAAAAGTTAAGGACAGTCTCCTAAGACCGTTTTCCTGTAGCTACAATGGTTAAGGTAGCTACTCTTACTGCCCCATCTCAAAAATCCCCCTGCATACACAAATATTGCTCATGTAATCGTATAGGAATTATACGTCCCCCCTCTTGTGGTCCACCGAACCGTTAGGACATAAACTCTAAGCAATGCGACTCAAAATAATCCTCTTTGAAAATACATAATGCTTTTAGTTTCGTTACCATGAAAATATTCACTAGATCCTTTGAGAGGAAAATTTTAGGAATTTACTTAGTTTTAGGTAAAAAGGATGTGACCTGCATATTTTTGAACAAAACATCGTTTGGTCGTGGCTTTGAAGAATTATTTTATGTGGAAAGTTTATTAGTGAGCAAAGAAAGATGTTAGATATTACTAAGTACTTTTAGAAAATTTTCGTTGTCAGTCGAATGAAAATGTAGTTTAGTTTTCGAGGAAACTACACTCACGATGCAACTATATATTTCCTTTAACAAAACATACCTCCTAAGAATTGTGTTACCCTCTAACTGGCACAATCTTGATGCTCCGAAATTTATTTGGCATAAAACACTTATGCCAAGTGTTTTATGTTAAATAAATTTCTTTAAACGAATATTTTAAAAGCACCAGCATTATTTAATATGATTGTTGTTTGGCCGAATGTTTATATGTCCGAATTTACAATGGCACACTTTTAAGATGGCAGAATTTTATTTCGAATAATTTTATTAGGCATATTGCCATTTCCATAAAATAGCATTTTAAACCTTAAATAAAAATAAAAATACTGTCGTGAAAAGTCAATATGCTACAAAAGTTAGTGACAAATCCGACTCCACGTAGTCTTGTCTGCCCTACCACGTAATTTTTTTTTAATTTTTTTTTTAAGGTTGGGAAATTATCAAATAACTTCTCCCGCTCTGAGCGGAGCGGGAGGGTGTGTCAGACTGTTACTGACTAAAACCCACACGTGTTCCTTCCGTTGCCTGTGCGCCGGGGCCGCGTTCTCCCATTCGGACAATCCTGTAACCCCAGCAGGGTCTGCCCTACCCCTAGAGTGTAATTTAAGCTCGCGTAGGCGCGGAGGGGCGAGGCGGCCCGCGAACTGAGGAGCAGGTGGGTGCGACGATAAACTCGCGTGGGAACGCCGCGCGACGGAGCCGTGACAGTAACCATGCCTGCTGCATTCTCGCTTGCATGCATGGTGTATGCTTGTTTGCATGTTTTCATGTTTGTGTGAACTTTCTGCGATATGATGGTTCTACTTTTTAATTATTATGAATATGAAATTTATGCCTGAAGATGATTCTGATTTACAAAATCATGATTTTTGAATGTATGATAAATGAGTGTATGCCAAACGATTTTCTGCGAAATGAAGATTATGCTATCCGTTGTTATGAAAAATAATATTATGACATCAAAAATTCTGCTATAAAGGGGAGACCCATCTCAGCCGACATTTACAAGAATCTGCTCACTAGCTATCATTATGTGCTCTATCCGGAAACCAATCTTTCCATGAAACGTATTTTAAATCAGATTCTTTGATCTGACATTTTCTACGTAAACGCACTCACATTAATTATCATTGCAAAACATCACGTTATTAATATGTCTCCAGTTATTTCCTCTAGAGCAGATTTTACGAGTATCTTAAGAGTGTTTATCTTAAAAATTGGCAACGTCGCAAATAGCTGTCAAAAATGTACCTGTTTTGATTCATTTGGCAATATTACTGTATGGAAATAAGAAACGTGGTTAACTATCGAGCTAGAACATTAATAATGAATTGAAATTATAACATTGAATTTGATATTGTACCCGTTTTAGGTGTAAAAAGGCATTTGGAAAGTTTCCAAATCCTTTTTTTACATCTAAAACTAAATATTCGGTGATACGATATTAATGATTTCATTTCATAATCAATATTCTAGTTCGCTAGTTAGCCACATTTCTTATTTCCATACAGTATTATTACCAAATTAATCAAAACAGCGAAATATTTGACATCTATTTGCGACGTTGCCCGCTTTCAGAATAAACGCTCTAATATTTTTTTTAAGTATTGTGCCATACGGGCGATCTCTTCCTCTATTCTAAGTTAACTGATAATTTAGTTATTCTTATTCTTAGCATAGAATACCCTGACTTACACGATGCAAGTTGCTTGTCTGTGACTTGAAATAAAATTTAAGTAACAAATGACTTGCAGCGTCTTAACACTGTTTAGATGGTGCAACTTTTACTGTTGCTTCAACTTATGGTAGATATATAGATTTAAAAAAAATTAATGCACACAAAAGCGCGGGTTAAATGATAATAAATAACATGTATATTTATATAAAAACAAGATGCCAATACACCAAAAAAAAAAGAAAATGGAGTGACATTCTGACATATTTCTAATCAAATATCGAATGTACAAGGTACGGTATGCGTCTTAAGATTGCACGAAATGGGAGTCCAGGTCAGCATGTCTCAGGTAAATATACCTGACGCTGATATTCTGCTGATATTTGCGCGACGTCCGTATGTCCGTACGTAGGGACGTCGCGCTAACGAGATAAATAAATTGGTGTTGTGACAAAGTGTTATGCGCGGAGAGAAATTATTGGTATGCCTCAGGTAATTAAATCGCACCGTATAAATAAATCAGGCTTTAGTTTAAAGTAGTGGGGAGCATGAGCTATCCCCATAAGTACCTACAGGGTGTAAGGGACGTGCAAACTGTTACCATGAATTCGGCACATGATTCTAGACCCCCAGAGTAATGTTACGTAAGTCATTAAAAAAAAACTGCTAATTCATACAAAAATACGTGCTCAGTCAAAATGTATGGAAAAGCTGATTTAATAAAAATATTATAAAAGACCAGTCTGTTACTGTGCCCGAAATTTCGGCAGGGCAAAGACTTCTTCTCATACCGAGAAGGCACGAGCATTGATCACCACGCTTGCTCAAGACGGGTTGGTGATTTCAGACTTATATTAACTATAAAGTCTAAGTTTCCTCACGGTGTTTTCCTTCACCGATGTCAGTAATGTCCAAGATAAACTCAGAAAGTACATATGGATTGAAAAAGTCACATTGGTTCTTGCCCCGATTTGAACCCTCAACCTCGTGCACGTTGGCCATCACGACACTCGTTCGTGAGTGTGACACTCACGAACAGCAGATTTATTTTCGATAACCGACAAAAAATTACAACACTACTGAATACATGGTCCCTACACCGGGATCTTGCCGTTTTACCGAAAAGATTTTGCCCAAATTTCACTACCCAAACTAATTTTCGCAACCTTTTTTATACCAATGCAATGTTTGGAATGATTTTAGTACGCACATTTTCATTTGGTCAAATTTTTACTTGGCAGAATATTATCAAGGATAATGTCATTTAGCCATTTGGTCTTTAATCAAATGATTTATTACAGCAAACAATCTTTAGACAATGAACGTTTGGTCAGTTAGTTATGGAACTAGTTAGGGTAGGTTAATTATAAAAAAAAATGGTTAGGTTAGGTTAGGTTAAAACTGTGACCTCCTACGCACGACCCGAACGAGAGAAGTGAGCGGTGCTGCGGTAGCGGCCGGCGAGTGCCAGAAATTACTAGATTATATAGAAAAAAAAAATTGAAAAAAAAAACAGGCTACCCGAAACTGAACTAGTTAGACGAGATTAATTATGAAATAAAATGCTAAACTAAATAAAAATAATACTACCAGAATAGTTAATATTAATATTATTATTACCTATTTAGAATTTGTCCCAAGTGGAAAAAACACCCTTGTAATAAAACATCTTTATTTTGCGTAAAATGAGTTATTCCAACTGAAATATTTGACTAAATAAAAATTGGTAAAAATGCTAATTGGTAAATAAGTTATTGTTTAAACGTTCACTTGCAAAACATTAGGTTTGCGTTACAATTATTTGGGAAGAGATTTTTTGCTAAGTAATAATTTGGGTGACCAGTCATTTCACCAAAACTTAATTTACAAATTTTCATTTGACAAGTAACGATTGACAAAAATATGATTTGTTATTTCATCCTTACACAATAACAATTTTGGCAAATAATTCAATTAAGAAAATCATTATCCGATAAACTTTTTTTTAATAACGTATTATTTGACAAATAATTCATCTTTTATTCATAAAATAACGTTTTACATATTGAATTACGCAATTTCCTAAAAATTAAATTCTGAAATAAGCAAGAGGGTAATTATAATACATAAACCACTAAAATTAAAAAAATGCCAGAAACGACTTATGCTAACAGAAAATAAATATAATTTTAGTAGGCTACGCGGAACCGAATTAGTTAGATTAGCTTAAATATGTTTACTCTCAAAAAAGGTTAGGTTAGGTTAGGTTAAAACTGTGACCCCTATGTACGAGCCGAGCGAGCGAAGCGAGCGGTGCCGCGGCTGCGGCCGGCGAGTACCAAAAACGACTAGGATATATAGAAAAAATTTTTTTTTGTTGGTTTAAAGAACTTCAGACTCAAATGGAAATTTCAACCATGATCCCTTTGTGACTGGTTTAGAAAATTTATTATAAAATTATATTTAGTATAAATATGATTTTTCCAAAAGAATCACAATATTAAATGAAAAATTTATAAATTATTAAATATCATGCGAAACATTTGTAAAGAGAGCATTTGCTAAATAAATGTTTGTAAAACGAGTGTTGTTAAATAAAATATTTGCAAAATAAATAGTATACGAAACGTTAATTGTAAACTAAAAATTTGTCAATGGAGTTTTGGTGAAACATTAGTGAACCAATAATTTGGCAAATGAAATTATGCGGAAAATTGTTTGGGAAGTGATTATTTGGCAATTTCTTTTCGATGAAACAGGGGAGACCCCCCTACACCATAAAAAGATAATAGTACCGATACCAAGAAGAACGTCTTCTAAAGTATTTACTTTATTTTTGTTGTGCTTTTTAGTAACAGAACAGGTAACAAAACAAATCCGGATAAATTCATCAGTGACAAAGTCCAAATTTCAGCTACAAAGCTATATCTATTTAAATCAAAGTTTGTCTAGGTAAAGTTAGATCTAAACTAGATGGCTAAAACTTGGCAAATGGACTGTCGGCCGTCCGAACCAGATGTACAGCCGTTTGCCAAATTATGCTCGTTAGTCTGCACAGAGCTTTTATTCCGTGTTCATTAGAATTGCGGTTGATTATTTGAAATGTGGTTTGAACATTTGTACAGGTTGATTAGTTGATATTGATGATATTGTGACGTTATTAACAGTCCTATCGATAAGTGACGTCCACATATTTTCTTATTCCATAACGATATTAGTGCTATAGAGTTATGAGGAACAGGGCGTAAAGTTCTCTCATCCTTTATAGAAAAGAGAGGATCTTCCGACCAGACGGGTGTTGTGTCTGGTGGGCAACGATTGTTGTCAGGACGTGGTATATGTCGGAAATACGTTACTGAATTGACTAATCGGGACGCCAGCACCGCCTAGCGGCGCTCGACAGAGTCTACAGCATGACGCTCGGACCGGCCGGAGCTGACTAGGGTTCATGGGTGGCGGTCAAGCAGTGAAGACGTTTAGAAACTGTCGCGAGTTCCAAATAGTTGTGTCGTGTACCTACAATGTGTGAATTGCTAACCTGATTAATTTTATAGTAATTATAATGTGATCTGAACTGCAAACGATTTTTCTATTGCGCGATAACCAACACTACCCATAGTACGCCCACAGTAGTTAAAATATGCCCGATAATAACGAGAGAGACAAATACCCTCCTCCATCATATATATGCCAGTCGCGCAGTAAACCCTGCTTGCGCGATGCAGGATTTTGTGTGACGTGAGTGTGATGCGTAGTTCGCATGTGGCGATGTCGATGCCGCCACAGTGCTTCTTTCTATATGGCTATAGTTAGGCCCATCCCCAAGGTATCTAATCCCGCCAGCTTGAAAGATCTTCGCCCAATTAGCCTTTTACCTTGTCTCTCCAAGATTCTGGAGAAAGTTGTGTCTAACCAGCTACGGGCATATCTGGAGCAGCACGGTATTTTGCCATTGGCCCAATCAGGATTTCGTAAGGGGCACAGCACAGCCACAGCTCTTCTTGATGTCGTTGGCAATATCCTGGAAGCCAGAGAACAGGGTATGGGTACCATGCTTGTGCTGCTGGATTTTTCACGTGCTTTTGACTCAATCAATACCTCCCTTCTCCTCTCCAAGCTGTCTTACTACGGATGTCAACCGGAAACAGTCCAATGGTTTCAGAGTTACCTGAATCACCGTTCTCAGTTTGTCCAAGTAACAAGTGATGGTTTTGGAGATGTTTTGTCCTCCAGCCCCAGGCAGGTGAACCGCGGCGTACCACAGGGATCGATCCTGGGCCCGCTTCTCTTCATTCTGTACAGCGCCGACATCATCAACTGTCTGAACAACACCAAATTTCACCTATATGCTGACGATCTGCAGATGTATCTCTCATTCCGCCCTCAGCAGTCTGCTGAAGCTGTAAAAAGAATGAATGAGGATTTAGATAGGATTTCAGCCTGGTCAGTGAGAAACTCTCTGGTCCTGAACCCAATTAAGTCTAAGTACATTGTCATGGGATCTAGAGATTTTCTGAATAAAATGGCAGGCTATAATCTGGACTTGAAGATTGACGGGTGTTCTATTGATAGGGTGCAAGAAGCCCGTAATCTTGGGGTGGTGTTTGACGAGCACTTGCATTTTGAGACACACATCATGGAGGCTGTGCGCAACTGTTTTTACCGGTTAAAGCTTTTGTACCGTGTACGGCCCTACATAAGTGTGGATATGCGTGTCATGCTGTGTGAGTCACTTGTTTTATCCAAGCTGAACTACGCTGACACTGTGTATGGTGCGTGCATTCTCGGAAGAAGTGAAAAGCTGATCCAGCGAGTACAGAATGCTTGTGCGAGATTTTGTTTCAATGTCCCTCCCCGATCTCACATAACTCCATTTTTAATTAAGGGTAATTTGATGAGAATGTCAGATCGCAGAAAGCTTCATCTGGCTACCCTACTCTTTGGCACCATTCTCACAAAAAAACCAGAATATCTTTATAGGAAATTGACCTGGTCTCGTGACATAAATAAAATTAAAACAAGAGCGTCTTCTTACCTTCTGTTGGCTTCAACACACAAAACTGCGGCATTCCGTGGAAGCTTTAAATTCGCTGCCTCTCGTTGCTGGAACGACTTGCCACCTCCTTTTCGTGCTATTAAAACAGTTGGAACTTTTAGTACTAACTATAAGCAACATTTGTTACGCGTACAAAAGGAAACCAGTTTCTGAACTCACCCGGGGACTGCACGCAGTTGATATTAGTGGCCTTAGCGAGGTGTTAAGTATTCTTAGCAGTGTGAGCTTGCTTCAATCGCTTTGTTTTTCTCGGTGACTGAATCTCTTTCTTCCGATTTACACTACACATCAGTCAGTCACAACACAACACAACGACACTATACAGTATGCACTATTCATCTGCACCGCTTTCTTGCCGTAAATTATTCACCCTCCGTTTTATTTCTATTAATACCTTTCGTTATAGCGTATTATATTCTTTGAACCACACTAAATTATAATTTCTATCAATCTCCAATAGATATTTCTTGTTAAATAAAATATATCACAGAACATTTATACTGTCGAATGCATCGAAGATTCGCAGCCACAGAGTACTTGCAGTGCGCCCGCGTCCCTTCGCTTGTCACCATAGATAATAAATAGTCTATACTATGGACAAGTGATGTTGGAACGTCGGACGTGTATAGATTAATTTATTTATTACTTAGTTTCAGTTTTTATTTGTACTATTTTATTTCTTATTATTTTTAATGCCTTATTATTTGGTCTATCCCTTCATGGGATTTATCTATGTCCGTAGGTGTGTCCGTGACACAGATTAATAAGGTCCGTGACATCACAGTGGGCCCTATCAGAATACCAGCGCTGCGGTATTTATTTTTAAATATCGCCGCATTATGCTGAGATAGTTGCCTTTTTGGCCTCGCACAGGTCTTTACTTTTCTGTTTGTATTTTAATTTTATATTTTTATTTTTTATTATTACTTACTGTTTGTATTTCCTGTGCGTGTCCCAAATAAAATATTTTTCTTTCTTTCTTTCTTTCTTTCTTTATTATTACCTAGTCATATGTTCTATTGCTGAATATGAACCTCGAAAAGTCTCAATTTCAGCTGTGGTCGAATAGCCTTTATCACTTCTCTTTCCAGACGGATTGGTGATTACATTTTGTTAGTGTCAGCAAACTGGAGGACGATTGCAATTACTATCCGGTTTTCATATCAATGGTTTCAAACGCTAGTAGGTAAACTATATGGAGTTTGCATCCGTTTTAGAACTTCCTCAATATCGGATTTCTCCCGTATTTACGTTGTGAGCATAGCTTTTATATACGTCTGAAAACAAATCTACAGTCCATTTGCTGGAAGTAGTTACGCCAATACCAACTATTCGATTCGATGCGTTTTAATTTCACAAATCGAACCAAATCTTTCATCATTTCAGCCGAAAGACGTCCACTGCTGGACATAGGCCTCCCCCAAGTACCGCCACTTCGACCGGTTCTCTACTTCTCGGATCCAGCGGATTCCTGCGGCCTTCAAAAGGTCATCGGTCCACCTTGTGGGCGCCTTCCAACGCTACGTCTTCCGGTACACGGTCGCCACTCCAGAACCTTTCGGCCCCATCGGCCATCTGTTCTGCGAGCAATCTGCCCCGCCCACTGCCGACTTCACTTGGGCAATTCTTCGAACTATTTCAGTTATCTTGATTCTCCAAAGGATCTCTTCATTTCTAATTCGATCACGTAAGGAAACTCCAAGCATGGCCCTCTCCATTTCCCTTTGGGTGGTCTTTGGGTGACTTTCAGCCTTCTAATGAGGCCAATCAAATCTTTAGAGCTGAACAAACTACATATAAATATATTGCAAGATGTTAAGTGTATGCACAGTTCACTATGCTATTCCAATGGCATGCAAAATTATAAACACATCATAAATTACAATGGCGCAGGCACCGAAATCCTTCGAACCGGAACACACTACTGCTTCGACATTAACAGCCATGGCGGCGTTCGTTGTTTTTCCGGTCAAGCTCCTTCACTGTATAACAAACTCCTTAACTAGTTGCTGCCCGCAGCTTCACCCGAGTAGACCCAAATTCTTTTTCTAAAATAAATGTAACCTCAGTTACTTCATATGTATTAGGTACCCCGGGGAAAGGCAGTGAAGTCCATTCAATTGGAAAGTTTAGAGAAAAGTGATAGTCACGAATTCTGAAAAACAAACGAAAAACAGAAAAAAATAGTTTTCTCGAATCCAATGAATTTTTGCCTAGGCTTTATGGGGTGCTTTATTGTTGCAAATAGATCTCACGTCGTGGAAGGAATACGTCGAATTACAAGTCACCTGTATACTTTCATGTGCATTTAGTAAAAAGCTGTTATTTTGACATTACAAACTTCAATTTTATTTATTTGTTTAGTAGATAATATCAGCCTATTATTGTCCCACTGCAGGGTAAAGGCCTCTTCTGATACAGAGAAGGCACGAGCATTGATCACCACGCTTGCTCAAGACGGGTTGGTGATTTCTGACTTAGGTACCTATATTGACTATAAGTCCAAATTTTCTCACGACGTTTTTCCTTCACCGATGTCAGTCATGTCCAAGATAAACTCAGAAAGTACAAATGAATTGAAAAAGTCACATTGCTACTTGGAAGGATTTGAACCCCCACAACCACGTGCATGAGACGAGGCCTTAAGCACTGGGCCATCGCGATCATCACGACCATTTTATGAGGTAATATTATCTGAAATCCGTTGGGTTATACCTACAAATAATAAATGTAGGTTATACCCATTCCATTTTAAGAATAAATCAAAATTGCTCTATAAAGTTACTTTTATGATTCCTTACGCTGAGTCTGGCTTAACGTGAAACGCTGCTGTCTATCGTACATATTTTAAACACTATCTTTTAGTGTTAGCATCCGCAGTTAGGTTTGCATGATCAGCCCATAAAGTTCCCACTACTGAGAGACAGGCTCTCTGTGAGAAGGAGTGGCCTGTAATCTACCACGCGAGCCCACTGCGGGTTGGTAGATGTCGCATGTCTTCGAATTTTTGGTTCTAGGACATGCCTTTTCCTCCTTCCTTCACCGTTTTGAGAGCATTGGTGATAAAATTATTTACACAAAGTAAAGCGCCTGTCTGGTTTAGAAGTTCGAACCTACAACTCGTAAGTCAAGGAAGTTACCACGCAGGTATGTGTATCATTAAAGCCGTGCTAAAGTAAACAAAAGTTAATTAAGCTAAAGTTACCAACAAACTCTACAGTTTGTCTATGTTCAGTGACAGACCCAGAAGTTAAGTTACGGTAAGTTATGCGACAGTTTCACAAACTACAAGTAGTATATAAGCAGAGGTGTTTGTGAACTTCTTAAACGATTAATTATTTGAAGTAAGAATGGAATCAATAAAAATAGCAAACAGGGGCGTAGATATAGTACAAATAAAATTACCCAAAAAAAATACCATATTGTTTTGTCCATTCCATGCTGGTTTGCTCAAGACAATTAGGTAACAGTTACACATTTTGTTGACTACTGCAATAAAGATTTCAGGGTGAAATGTAGAATAGATGTATCGTAACGAAATTGCTACTAAACTGAGATTGCAACGAAACTGAGAAATTGTAACGAAACTGCGACAATGTTAGGGTGATCACAATTGTGTTATAATAATTAAGGATATTTTGTTAAAAAATAACATAATAATTTAAATTTGAATAAACAAAGGTATCCTAATAATATTATAAATGTGATATTTGTTGTAGTAATGTAGATATATGTGATAGGCTATTAAAAGATCATGATGCATTTGACCTTCTTCTACTTTTAAGAAAAGAAGGGGATCGAAGAGACGTTGCACAGATTGCGGTAAATGACTTATTGCCGAACGCTTTTTTTTTTTTGAGGATGGGAAATTATCAAATAACTTCTCTCTTATTTCAATTATTATATTTTTATTATATCGCAATTATAACTCTCGAAGTAAAATAACGGACCCCTACCCATGTGCCAAATTTCATCCAAATCCATTCAGCCGTTTTAGCGTGAAAGAGTAACAAACAAAAAGATATACTAAAATACAAAAATTCAAATCTTTTCTCTTTATAATATTTTAGATTAGATATTCAAAAGTAACAGATAAAATTCTACGCAGTCAGATTTTTTCAACACAGTCAAGCAAAGCCTACCCACTTACCCAAAGTTGATAAGAAAGTTTTCACTCAGACACTGGGTCAATAGTCAATACTCTTCTCCGATACAGCAAAACTTGAGAACGTGGGTAGCATACCTATCTCCAAATTCCCAAATAATACACTAACTTACATACAGAACAGTCCCTCACAAGTCTACCTATATGTACATACACATCCCTAATGCGTTTTCCTCAATCTGATCTGTGACTACCGATAAGCGGACGCACCCCATATTTATATATATGGCCTGTTCCAAACGAATCTGATGAAAATGTAAACAGTTGCAAACTGTTCTGGTTAAATTCTTACGAAATCATTTTCTAAATTCACATTCATCTGTATTTCGAAGGTTTCAACTTTAGATCTCACCACTTTTACTAACAATTATTGTTTGAATAACATTATGAATTGTAATTAAAAATCATCGATGTAAATTGCGGTTATAAAATTAACCTGAATTGTCAAATGAAAAATATCATTATTATGATTTAAATTTATAATTTCGGGTTTAAGGTACACTAGTCGACGACTCGAAATTGTTGGTGGGCGTAACTAATATGCATGCTATTTAGTCTAAATAATGATTAATTTAGTTTTTTTTTAGTATTTATTTATCTATTTTTTATTTAGTAAAATAGACAATGATTTATAACGAAAACGAGCGCGTAAAATTTCATGAACCAGACCTTTGGGCGTATAGATATTATGAAACAACTACTGAATGTATTTACTCAAAATTAAATTATTTGAACTATTGAATAAATTATCTATCGCTGTACGGTTTCTATTTTGCCATTTTTTTACTATATAAGTTATTTGTGACGCCCAAAAATGAGTCAAAATTAGTGTTGAAATATGAAAGTTTCGACACTCATAACTTCTAAACTATTTTTTTTTTCCAATTCTCCTTTTATACAGGGCTAGATAATGACAAGACAAATTGACACAATTTCAATTCAGTTTTGAACGTACACCGTCAAACAGACGAGTAATCACCATACTACGTTTGTGTGGAAAAATGACCGACTAGCGTACCCTTAAGTATTCAAAGTAATCAAATCAAAGCACTCAATTTGTAGGCGCTGCTAATTGGCATCCACATGTACATTTTCTGATCCATTTGTTAATATTTCCATCTGAGACTTCTGGAACAGACTATAGACTATTGTAGCTTCTATCGCAATATTGACTTGGTTTATCTAGGAAGGGTGTTTGTACTGAAGCAAACTTGAACGTGATTCTGTAACTGATTTGTTTGGAACAGTTAGATTGTGTATATGTATAGTCCAAAATTATTGATTGAGTTTTCACAAAAGATAACCATGATTTTTGTTTGTACTGATAGAAACTTGAACGTGATTCTGATTGTGTGTATAGTTTCAAATGATTGATTGACTTTTCACACGATATAACCATGATTTTGATGTCAAAGTCAAAGTCAAATAATTTATTTCAAATAATTAGGGAAACGTAGATAAAAGGCACTTTTGAATTTGATGTTAAAGAAATTCGCTGTTTCTCAAACGCAGGTTTAACCCCTGCTGCCCTGCCCTGGTTCAGGCCATGGTTCGGAGCGAGAGTGCATGGGAGGCCGTCACTTCCTTTTGCGAAGCAGTAATGCTCGCGAAGGAGGAGACGGAGCGCACGAGCGAGAAGCAAGATTCGCGCCCTCGTGCCCCTAGTCGCCGCAGGAGACGCCCCTGGCGTCGGGAGTTGCAAGCCGAGTTCCGGCCACCATAGGCGCGGGCTTGCGGACGGTAAGCAATGGGTAGTTCGCCGACCGATAAGGACCAGGCCCGGGTCGACGGCCCGTTTTTTTCCACGCGCGCCTCAAAGAGATGTCAGTACCAACTGACGGGGTCCGTAAGGGCCAATGCCTGCCAGGGTTGCGAGTTTGTCCGAAAGGGATATCGCGGCCCCGGCACACAGGCAACAGAAAGAACACGGGTGGGTTTTAGTCATTAAAAGTCTGACACGCCTTCCCGCTCCGCCCAGAGCGGGAGAAGTTATTTGATAACTTCCCACCCTCAAAAAAAAAAGGTTCAACGAATAGCCGTCGTCAAAAAGGCTAGGATCATTATGATCCGTTATATCGATTGTCTTATACCAGCAATTGGTACCTACCACAAAAATACTGCAAAACTTTAAAAGGATTCAAATACTTACTCACTTACTTGAGCAGACTTACGAGTTGTAGGTCGTAGTTTGGAACCCAGGCAGGCACTTTGTGTAAATTATTTCATCGCCACTGCTCTCAAAACGGTGAAACCGGCCTGTTCTAAAACTACAAATTCGCAGACATGTGACATCCACCAGCCCGCACTGAGCACGCGTGGTGGATTACGGCTCGCTCGTTCTCACAGAGAGGAGGCCTGTGTTGTTGCAGTGCGAACATTATTGTCTGATTATGCTACTTATCCACTTAAAAGTGGCCAATAAAACCTGTCTTCTTATCTCGTAGAAGCGTCTTTCCTTTCTATACAAGGCCAGAACGCAAGGGTGTGAAACTAATCACGTATAGATTAGAAATCACTTTTTTACTATGGTCTTCCAATATATACAAGAGTAGTACGCAAATACTCGCGTATACTTCGTAGTGACCTAATTAACTACATTATTCCAAAATATACAGTACCAGTACGCATATGGACTAATCGTGTATAAATTGCGACAAATTGTGAACTGGTATTCAGCTTGTTTGCGATGTAATGCACCTTGCGCTAAATAGCATGCCTGGCTGGGAGCAACTTGGAAGTAGCGCTCGCCAGTAGCTTGAACAGGACGCGCGCGTCCACGTTACCAACTACACACGAGCAGTACGCAAAATTCATGTATACATTGTAATAACATATTTAAAAATAGCATTACAATGTATACGCGAGCAGTTTCCTATGGCTGCGTTCTGGCCTTGTATAGATTGTAAATACGCCTCGTAGCAGGTGCCGTTCTGTAGTATTTGCCTATCCCCATGGGAAGGAGGCGTGAGTTTATGTATGTGTATAAAAAAATATAAACGATAACCGTGTTTCCCCACAAAACAGTACACAACAATATCCGAACACAACTTAAAAACAAAACACAGCCGCAAAATAAAACAAAAAACATTTTCCATGCAGGTCATATATCACCAAAAAATGAACAAGTTAAAACCAGTTAATAGCATAATAAACTCCTTTGTCGCAGCTTCAGTGCAGTGGCATAATGTTCCTGTATTTTAACCGAACTATCCTCTAGAGCCCGGGGGTAGTGCAGACATGTAGTTGAGGAGGGTTAAATAATAAAAAAGTATTTTGGTGGGAATTTTCGACGAGGCTATGAATACAGTTTAATACAGTTTAGCTGTTCAGTGCTAGGCAAGGAGCAGAGCGACATCGTTTTGTAAGTGGGTGCTGTAAAAGACAACTCTTTATGTGAAGCTTCATTATGTCATCACCATTGCATTTTCTAAGCGTGGGAAAGCTTTGGTGAAGATAAACACAGCAGTACCATTTTCCCTTACCTGTCTTGTACGGCATCCACTTTCAAAATGATGTTGCTCTACTCTTTGCCTGCAAGCACTTTTATCGACTGTAATGTGCAAAAAGTACCTTATTTATTTATTTATATATACTTTATTGTACACCAGATTATACATTACATAAAGAAAAAGTAATACACTGCAAAATATACAATGGGCGGCCTTATCGCTTACTGCGATCTCTTCCAGGCAACCTTGGAATGGACAGTGATTCTCTGGACATGAAATGGGGCTGTCTTTGGTGCAAATAAAAGGTATATAAGTACAATATACTATAATGGATACACAGATAAGTGCTATATAATAGATACATATATACATACTAACTATATAAGCAACAAAAATAAATGACAATGATTACTACAGCTAACGATAAGAACAAAATCATAACGACAAGTTAAGAAAAGTTAAGGAACATCCTTAACTTTCTTTTTTTTTGTCTTTGTTTTGTTTCCTTATATACTTGTAGCTCTGTAAACGATTATTTGCAGATACGCTTATCCAGTAATTTTCCGAGCGCCGTGGCAATAACTTGTGTATCGTGTAACTAATGTATATTCATGGTCATCTGAATCAACTTTATCTTGTATATCCGAATTTCATTTAATCTCCTTCTCCAACCACGATACTCATAAGGTCCCAAGAGCTTATCTTTGGTTAAAGGCTTGTGCAGACCAGCGCGACTTGTCGCGCGACGCGACACGAACAATACAATTTCTAAGAAAACTTCACAGTATAAAAATTACCGGTGTCGCGTCGCGCGACAAGTCGCGCTGGTCTGCACAAGCCTTAACACGTCTTTTTTTTATAACATGCAAAGCAAAAAACTTTAAATTATTGAAACAAAAAGTGGTAGTGTCCACTAGCTCCAAAAATCAAACTCAAAGCATTTATTTCAATTATAACATTTACTAGCACCTTTGAATTGCCAAAGGAGTCGGTCATTCAGAAAGATGAAGCTAGTTGCACATTCCAAATCGTAGTAGGTTCCTATGCAGAAGAACGGGCAAGGAACTCTTTTAAAATATATTGTTACAGAATATTAGTTTACATCATTAACTAAAAATGTATACTATTAAAGACCGTGCATTCTGAAAGTTGGTAACGCCGCAAATAGATGTCAATAATTTCGCTGTTTTGATTAATTTGGCATTTTTACTGTAATCAATATTTTAGTTCACTAGTTACCCATATTTCCATACAGTAATATTGCCAAATTGATCAAAGCAGGTAAATATTTGACAGCTATTTGCGACGTTGCCATCTTTTAGAATGAATGCTCTTAAAACGTCGAGAACACAAGACAGATTTTTCATTCCAATAGCACTCTCAATGAATCTCAGTAAAATAAAAGGTACATACAAAAAGCGTTTTATCTAGACAACGTAGGCTCTATTTCTAAGTTCTTCTGTTAGCCTCTCAAGCAAGTTAAAGAGAAAACGAGTACATGACCTTAACACACTTATGACACTGAGAAAACAGGACACAGAAGGTTCGCGAAAACCGAGATACGATAGATGGGTTGAGTGAAAGTTGATATGGCTAGAAAGGGAGTTAATACTGAGATTAAGATAAGATAAGATAAGATTTATTTGTTCAAAACATAAGTATACACACATTGTATGCAAGATGTTACATTAAATTATAGCACAGTCATGTTTTGCCTTAACCGCGTACAAATATAAACAGATAGGTTATTTTTATTAATAGGATATAAACCTCAAATACTTATCTATTTTGTCCATTATTCAAAGCAATTAACATAACAAATTAAAACTGCATCAATCAAATTATAATAATAATACTACAGAGTAGTGTCATAAACTCGTCATCGAAATGTATATAATAAAACAAAATTAGCCAGTCAAGAGTCAAAGTAATTAATAATCAAAATTTACATATTATTATTACACAATTCTATTACGCACAAGTCAGATTTATTTATTTAATATTATACATAATGTCAATAACGAAACACAAAACAAAAAAAAAATGTAAATAAAAAATAAAACTATATCAATACTTTGTCTTTTCAAAACTCGGAAATACGAGTACTATAATAGGCTTTTTGAATTAGAAAGTTCTTAATTTTTTTCTTAAATAACACTTAATTCGTTTAAGGGCGGAATGTGATTAAATATATTTGGCGCCATGCAGAACACACTGTTTTGCATCAGTGCTGTATTGGACTGTCTTAAAGAAGAATCGGTATGTAAGAAGGAGTAATTCTACGCCGACCCCAAATAAAGTAGGATAAGAGAAGGAGGAGAAGCTTCATGAAATAGGTTTGGTCAAATCTTGGATTATTTTGATCAGAAAAGTACACAAGCATTGTCCACGTTCTCGTGGAAAATATAAGAAAGATTTCAAGGGAACGCGTAAAGGACGGAGACGGAAGACAAGCATGATTTTACATGAATGTTAAGATGTCTGTTTATATTATTACGGCTGTCCCAGGTATTCTTATGGCAACCGGGAAGATCGCTAATAATAATATATTTTAATTTACGTGAGGCGTAAAGTGGTCTCTTTTTTTAAAGAACAGCCAAGTCAGCGACAAAAGTCGCTTAACTTAATTAATATTGGACCCAAAATATATGAAAATAATAATTATTATAAAATGCAGGCATACAATGTATCGAATAATTTTACGTCAATTTAGATGTATAAAAGCTAAAGTTTTAATCAACTTTTGGCGCTGACCGTTCCGCGGCATCACTGACAGTAGTGTGCATGAATTCTTTTTATTCTTCTGCTATTGTTTGAAGTGATTCTTCTGTTCTATTTTCTGTCTCTTCTTTTACCACAGCCGATACCTACTTCAAAGTTAGACATGCTTTTAACCCGTCTATGCTTACAGTTGAATCTTTTGTATTCCTTTACGTGTATCTTACTTTTTATGATACTCAATGGCCCTTTTGAATAAAATTGTTTGCTGAAAAAACTTGTAATCTTGAAGAGAAATGCTTGACCATTATTACTATCAATAAATGTAAGTACCTATTTAAACGGTTTATTGTGTACTTTGGTCTTTAAGTAAAGTTTTTAGAAAAAATTAGGTTTTAGGTATATTGGTCTTTGTAAGCAGGAAACATAACTAGTTTTAAAAGGCAGTGTGCTGCTAATATTTCAAACACTAATATGATTGGCTGGCAGCCAAATAGGAGAAAATTAAAAGGATAGAGTCTGAATTTCCGCAGAGGAAAACACCGTGAGGTAGAACGACAATTACGTACAGATTAATTGCCTCTATTTCTAAAACTGTAAGCAGGCAATACATACCATTTGCTTCTTGAATTATTTATTATTGTCATTACTTCGACTGTCACGACTTTTTTTGTGCTTTCTCTGAACTTCTCCCGCTCTGGGCGAAGCGGGAAAGCGTGTCAGATTCTTACTGATTAAATCCACCCGTGTTCCTTCAGTTGCCTGTGTGTTACCAAGGGCCACGGTAACCCTTTCGGACTTTCCCGCGGCCCGGCAGGCATCGGTCCTAGGGGACCCCGTCAGTTGGTGCTGACGTCTCTTTGAGGCGCGCGTGGAACATAACGCGCCGTCGGCCCGGGCCGGGTCCTTATCGGACGGTGAGGTACTGTCACACCTGTGTTCACGGAAGGGTTAGGCAGAGGTATATATGTACCTATAGTAGATACACCTCCCTTTCGTCAGTCATGTTTAAGCCCCATGTAATGAAGTGAGTGAAGTCAGCCCAAAACCAACCACCCCTCTATCTGAAAGCGAACATAGAAAAAGCTGTAAAAGTAAGTTTGATGATCAATTTATTGAAGAAGCTCTAAGGCAAACATCCACGTTTTCTCATATTATTATTAGGTAAAAAGTAATCGAATCTTGCTAAAGTAATAGAAAGAAGACAAGCTTTTCTTAAAAAATAAGTTATATTCATACAGGGATAGTGAACCTCGTAAATGCTTTATCACTTTTGACAACAACTCCTGAAATCTTTTGGAAATGTCTCACTTAGTATACCAATGTTCATAATATGGCTGAAGTGTTGTGAATTATCTTCATTCACTGCTTTGATCACGTTAAACACTATTCGTATTTTTTTGATTTGTTATAATCTTCTGCATGTGATGAGGCAGACTTGGTGATAAAAACATTGAGTTGGGTTGATGATTGATTAGAGCTTATCGCTTAATGGCGTGCTAGTGACCTGTATAAGATGGCGAGACGAGCTAGACAAATCGAACGACCAGTGGTCAACTTTAGCACTGGATCGCAAGCACTAGAAATCATGATGATAGGCAAAGGCCTATAGCCTCGGTATCCTGTTAGCCTTGGGATTATAGAGTCTAACAGGAACAGTAACAGTGACATTCCACCGTAGGGTGATAAAGAAATTATGAGGTCGGCTATACATACATAGATCATACTTTTACAAATCTCAGTAATACGTACCTACTTGTCACAGAGTGTGGTAATAATATTTTACTTTTATTATACCTTTTATGGGTGAAATAACAAATATGCTCTCTTTCTAACTCATGCGATAATTTATATTTTTATCTCTGTCGTTGGCAGTAAAGGTGGTTTCTGGGAATCGTGTCGTATGTGTAATTGTGAGACATATTTCCAGGAGTTATTGGCCAATTTCAACATTTTTGTTTCTTGTTTGTGTCTTAACTCACATCCAATACCTATCTATTGTAAGCTAAATACAGCTCTACACTAACATGTTGTAATGGGTATTGGATGTGCGCAGATTTGATTATTTTTGTTAAAGCAAAGCTATTAGAAAAAAAAAAACAATGATAACTTCATTCTATACTATCAAACGAGCCCTATTTGTATAATATATATTTGTAATCGCGTTCTCGACAACGGCTCTAACGATTTCGATGAAAGTTGCAATATAGAGGTTTACGGGGGCGAAAACTCGATCTAGCTAGGTCTCATATCTGGGAAAATTCATTTTCTCCGTATTTTCACCCGAGCAGAGCTCGGTCGCCCAAAGTTTAAAACAAGATGGCTACCTTAGAATAATGACATGGCAGGATGGAATTAGTATGTACCTACTATCATGGCAGCATGGAATTGGTAAGTACCTACTATCATGGCAGCATGGAATTGGTAAGTACCTTCTATCATGGCAGCATGGAATTAGTAAGTACCTCTTTTTTTTTTTTTGAGTGGGAAATTATCAAATAACTTCTGCCGCTCTGGCCGGAGGGCGTGTCAGACTCTTACTGACTAAAACCCACCCGTGTTACTTCAGTTGCCTGTACATTGCCAGGGGCCACAGTATCCCTTTCGGACTTTCCCGCGACCCTGGCAGGCGTCGGTCCTAGCGGACCCCGTCAGTTGTGCTGACATCTCTTTGAGGCGCGCGTGGAACACAACGCACCGTCGACCCGGGCCTGGTCCTTATCGTCATAAGGCACTGGGTACGGAGGCGCGTGCCAACGTGTGTTACTGGTAATATACCCAAGAGACTGGCCGCATTGCCACGTTGTATGGCAATGCTTAGCCTCTGCCCAAGGTAAAAACCAGCCCTTGGGTCACGGGAAGTGTCAAATAGCCGTTTTTAAATAGGCCATGAGCACTCGGACTCCACGGCCCGAGGGTTTCGACCCCAAACGGCTCGAAAATATAATTACCTGTAAGGTTACTTACGCCGCTTGAGGTTTTCTGCAGCCGTTGCAGCAGCACCCTTGTAAATATTACCCTTCAGTTAATAAACAAAAAATACTGTACATAAAAAAAAAAAAAAGAATTAACGGATTAGCAATCTGTTACGGAACGATTCATCATTTCTGATTGATCGTGTATTACGTAATAAGGATACTGGGGGTCTACCTAACAGATGACGCTCAACAGGACGTATAGCTCCATCTCTTTCCCCCACTGAAGTAAGATTAAAATAATACTACTTTAGAGGTGGTGGTAAGCTCCCTGGTCATTCACGCGCAACGGTTACGAGCACCCTTATAATGGTAGTCAAAAATATCTCAAATTCAAGGATTAGTATCTGTGGTCTCAAATAAGCCGAGAAACAAATGAATATTTTTCTTTTCTCGTTTCGGCACCAGCTGTGAGAAAAGCCCAAGCCGTGATAAAAATGGCCAGACAGGCAGAACAGTGACATTGGTCTACCCAGAATGCGCCAGACGTTCGTTTAAGTATCGTCGCATTTAAAATGTTGTATACCATAAAAAACAAAACTATTTATGGTTTATTAGACTGGTGTGTATGAGACTGTTGTTTAGTAGGTACACAATAGCGAAGCTGACTGGAGAAAAAAAAAACTATTTGGTCCGTCAGTTAGATATTAGAAAAAAAAATATAAGACACCTATTTTTTGGTTTATCATATTAATAAAAAATGTTTTATATAAAACGCATTAAAGTTGGGGAGTGGGGGCTCGCTACGTCACAAGTCAGTATAAAATCTACCGGGGAGTGACGTAAGCCACATTTTAACGAATTGCCTACTCAATGTATTGCCGTAAGAAAATAAAAAAATACGTGTCCAATATTTTTTAATAATCTACCTGAAGGAGAAAAAAACAGTTTTTGTCAAAATCCTTATAATCTTTCCAGACATTGTATAACCTATTTCTATAAAATACTGAAACTGTGCGCCTTCTTAAAGTAAGATACACAATCAAAACTTAAATATCTCCTACATTCCGAGGCACAATATCTTTTCTCTTTTCTAAGGAAATAAGCTGTCAGGTCCATTTTTATCTTATTATAAAACAATTTATAAATTAATTCTCATTTAGAGAAGCAGCGCTTCGCATTACAAATGTTATTAGGTAGAAGAATTTCAGGTTTATCTTTAGAATAAGTAGAAATAAGTTAGTTTTTTGGGTTCCGTACTTCAAAAGGAAAAACGGAACCCTTTTAAGATCACTTCTTTGCCCGTCTGTCAGTGTGTCAAGACCCTTTTTCTCAGGAACGCGTGGAGGTAGTTCTAGCTGTTCTAGTTGAAATTAATGTCAAATACCTAGTTTATGGGATGGAGCTCTACAAAAAAAAAACATGCTTCTCAGTCAACGCAATAAAGAAATACGGCCATTTATGCGACATATTTTGATACTCGCAAATAAATCAAAACCTACAGCGTATCCGTTGACCTAGAATTATGAAATTTGGCAGTAAGCAAGGTCTCACAAAACATTTAAAGAAAAAAGTCCGAAAATAGTTGATTGGTAGTTTTAACACACAAAAAAAAATTGCGATTCCAAACTTACATTTGCAGTTGAAGAATTGACCGTGACTTATATTGATGTATAGGAGAACATGTTTTTCAACTACAATGTTTAGTTTGTTTTTGGGATAACTATCATCCCAACTACGGAACACTTCATTGTGCCTGGTCCGACACGCACTTGGCCGGTTTTTCTTAAAATGATTTGAAAAGTTTAAGATTATACTCTCCCCGAGTACTAACCAAAGCGACCGGTCGTGCGAAGACGCGATCGTCGTGTTCTTATTAGGTCACTCATTTGTTCAGAAAATCGCAAGGCGCCCTGTGTCGGCGCGATCAGGCGTTCAGGTTCGCCATATCCCCGCGTCTTAACCAATAATATCGTTCGTGCGAATACGCGATCGTCGCGATTATATGTCACTCATTTGTTCGGAAAACCAGAAGGCCCTCGGTACGGGGGACTATCACTTTGGTTAGGACGCAGCCTTAGAATATTATTTTGTAAGGGGATTTTCGACGATCAATTTGTGCAATTGTGGTGCAAATTCAAAAATGTAAGGAATTTAGAGGATTTTTTTACAAATTGAATCTGAGATTAGAAAGCGAAGGTAAAAAATACGGGGATTACCCCTCTGCTCTCCCTAGACAAAGGAAAGACTACTTACGATGGTTCAATGTACGGATTAACCTGAAAATAAACCGTGAGTTACGACATCCCACCGGTTACTTTATGTAACCACAAAAAATAATAACTTTCACCCCCGATGTACTTATGGCGGCTATAAAGCTTCGTAAATAAAGACTTTCGGGACTCAGATTTTGTGATCGTAAATTCGAAAATCTATGGTTGTGGGTTGGACGGAAATTCGATACAGTGACACTGATTTCAATGTGGATATGAAAAAGTGTCATAAAAGGAAATCATCGTGAGGAAACCGGCCTATCCTAGAACTGAAAATTCGAAAACATGTGACATCTACCAACCCGCACCGGGCCCGCGTGGTGGATGACAGCCCATTCCCTATCACAGAGAGGAGGCCTGTGTCCCATTAGTGAAAACATAATAGTCAAATTATAATGTAAAAGTTGGAGTAAGATTCAGCACTTTTAAAGAACTGTTGAGGGGCTAGATAAGAAAAATGGCTTTCAAAGCGCTTCATAATTATAAAACGGCTTATAACACGATTGACGTAAGCTTTTTGGTAGCTTATGTCAAACCAATACATTTATGACTTTCCGTCATCATCATCCTTGTTTTATTTATCTGTTAACTAGTTCACAAAAACAAAAAAAATACGAACTGCGTTTGTGACGAACTGAGTAGTGACTTAGCGCGTTTTTGACGAATTGAGATAGTGACGTAACGCGTTTGTGACGAACAGAGTTAATGACGCCCGGCGGCTATGACAACCATCATGTGTGCGGATTATGATGTACTACGTACGTGACGAATAGCGTTTGTGACCTGGGCCATGTAATCCAATTTATCCTCTGCTAGTTCCTCTGTTGTCTTGTCTTACAACTCCACTAAGAAAAAGTTTAAAGAGGCGTACTATCATTGAAAAATAAAGAGAACATATAAGGCTAAGTATTAAGGTGAACGCCTACTTATCCAAGTAGGACGCGTCGAACGAATCGAAGTCAACGAGAACGCTAGGAACGGTCTTCCAGTTACGGACGATTTGACGCGGGCACTGTGCGAGGTTTCATAGAATTTCATATAAAGAATTCTAAAATTCGATTCGTTCGGTTCGTTCAACGCGTTTGGCTCGGATAAGTGTGCGTTCACCTTTAAAAACCTCTTCAAAAATATTTTATTAAATTATGTATTTCATGCACGGTAATCCGTAATCCTACAAAAACAATTAAAATGATTGCCATACTCTTGATATTCATAAAATCTAACCTACATACAGACCGTTCACTATAACTTTCCCTTGCCATCATGTTGGAACCATTTCTAGTCTCAATACTAATAGAGTTCCAAACAGTGCTACTAATCGCGTCACGGGACAAGTTATAATGAACGTATAGTCTTTATCTACATGTCAACATAACTGTCACACTTTCTTATGGGAGACATCTGTCATAAAGTTTCTTAAACCGTAATATAATTACAGGGTCGAGTCAATATCATATTTCCTTATACAGTATGTTAACTAACAGAGGGCGTTCCCGTTAACTCGCAATAGTATAGCGTCCATACATGCAAAAAAATATAGTACCATTCGAAAAAAAAATGCTTTAATTTTTTTTAATCATAAAATATTCACAAAAAATATTAAATTGATACGTAAAAGAAACACTCTGTACACGCGCACTTGCTTTCAAAGTGTAAGTACGGCAATGTCGCAATTTACTTATGAATGATGGGCCACGTGTGCTGCGATCTAATAGATGTGCCCCGCCCCCTCACCCCGAATGTCCACCTAATTTTATTCGGAACTAATCTCGCGCGCTGACCTGATGTGCATTATTTTCGCATTTGCAACATCTTGTATTTTTTCGTTTCGTCATTCTTGTGTGAAAAATGCCGCGTTATCAGTACAGTGCTCAGGAGTATGTGAACATGGTGCTCATTTATGCTGAGTGTAATTACGATGGTGCCCGTGCTCTGAGGATGTATGCTGAGAGGTATCCCAATGCAAATCAACCGCGGAATTCTCGTGTTATTGTGAGTGCTCTGGTGCGTCTCCGTAACAATGAACCGGTAGTGCCGCGTCGTTCTGGTGGCCCCCGACCGGTGATCTCTGTGCGGCAGGAACAGAACGTGCTAAGGCATTTTGAAGAGGAGCCCGGTTCAAGCACTAGAAGGGCCGGCCGCCTGTTAAACATAAGTCACGTCGCAGTCTTTAAAATTTTAAAGAAAAACAAGCAGCATCCGTACTCACTTCAAAAAGTGCAGGCTCTGCTTGGTCCAGCTGACTTCGAGCGTCGGTTAACTTATTGCCAGTGGGCACTGCAGCGATGCGCGGAGGACACCCACTTCATCGAAAACGTCATATGGTCAGACGAAAGCCTATTTACGCGCAATGGCATGTGGAATCGGCGTGTATGCCATCACTGGGCAGAACGAGGCCATAATCCGCGTGCTACTCGACCGCTAGCACATCAAATACGCTGGTCGCTGAATGTGTGGGCTGGGATAAAGGGAAACAAAATAATAGGACCCGTCTTCGTCCCAGGGACTCTAAACCGTGTGAGGTATCTGGCACTTCTTAACGGCACCGTCGCACGCTACCTCTACAGGTTGCCACTAGCCGAGTTCCGAAATGTGTGGTTTCAACACGACGGTGCATCCCCTCACATTTCAACAGAAGTGCGGTCGCGGTTAAACGAGTTGTTTGGTAGCCGCTGGATCGTGAGGTACGGTCCCGAGGCGTGGCCACCGCGGTCACCTGACTTGACACCACTTGACTTCTTTTTCTGGGGTTGGGTCAAACAACTCGTTTATAAAAAAGAAAGCCACTCGCGGGAGGAGATGGAAATGCGAATCCGCACAGCATTTCGTGTTATCCGGAACCACATACGCGAGGACCCGCTTTTCATGCGACGAGTGCACCAAAATAACCGGCGGCGATTGCACCAATGTGTAGAGAGAGGCGGGCACCATATTGAGCAGTTCAAAATCTAGGTAAGTTTTTAAACATTTGTAAATGTATCATAATACCTAAAACCTTTCAAAACATTAAAATAAAAAATAACACTAAACGACTGTGCCACAAAATAAATAAGTTCAGAAGGCCCACTCCTTGCTAAAACTGCTTTTACACTCAGGGAGTACTTACCTCGTTAAATGAGCATGTTACTACTGTGGTGTTACACGATTGCTATGAATAAACGCAAGTACTTAGGTATTACGAAAGCAACTGCATAAAGTAAAAGTATTTTTTTTAATTTCTATGTTTTTTCAGAAAACATTCACTTGCTAACGTGCAATACTGCCATTATCATTTAAAAGCTAGCCTAAACTGTGGTTTAAATAAATGAAACTTTCCCTAAAATTAACCGCACACTATTTATTAGCTCTACGTTATTTATTTGATAAAATTATTTTTTCTAATCAACTTTCATATTAACACTGTAAGCCTGTACCGTACGGTTGTACGGTACTGAGTGGATAGGTAAAACAAATTCTAGTACTTGTTCCGTGAGTGGTCCTTCTGTATTCGTACATCTGTTTATTTTGAGGATGACGTGTCGGCAGAAGCGCCGCCGCTACCCCGTGTCCATTACTCGGCCGCTGCGTGCAGAATAATTCTCTGTACTCTGTATTTTAATTTTAATTATTATTGAAACGTGGCTTAGATAGGTAGGTACATGAATTTATGTTTTTACTATGTTTGTGAATAGGTCCTTCCAAGCCCAAGGGGCATCAGTGACGCGTTCCTTTGTCAGCCGGGCATTTGAAACGGGTTGTTAAATGTTATTGCTAAAACTAAACATAGTTAAATGTTTAATTTTACTGATAACAACCCGACGACGTGTTTTTCACTGTCTTTCTAATTCATTTTGCCGCCTTTATCAAAGTCGCCGCTCGCCATTCAACGCCCCCCGCCGCCGCCGCCACCCGGCCGGCCGGAGCGCGGCGGCCGGGTCGCACAGCATCGTGAGTATTCGTGAGATGTTCGGCATCGTGCGCGAGTCAAAAATTGCGACGTTGCCGGTTTGGGCAATGCTACTACGCTAGGCACTATTCCGCGCTACTATTTTGATTTTAAACAGGACGTTTCGAATTTATTGTCAATTAATATTTTTTTTTGAATTCGGATTTTTTAATGCTTATTTTTCTATGCTGATATTTTTATTTTTATCTATTAATGATATAGATTAACGAGTCTAAGGGAACGCCCTCTGTTATTTAACATACTGTATAGTACATTACTGTCGCGGCCTATTCTTATTATGATAAGAAACAAATCCAAGCAACCCTAAAGGACCAGTAAATTATTACATTATTATATAATTAACATACTTACTAATGTTTAATAATGTACGCACACAAATTTACTTTAATTCTAAAAATCCAGATATGAATTCTGGGATAACGCCTAGGTATTATGTGCTAGGTATTGTCTGTGTTACTAGCTAGTTTTTAAGTACTTTAAATTGTAATCCGTGGAGAACGTAGTGGGTAGCATAATTGTTATAATGTGCCTAATGTTCAAGATCATAAGTGTAACCTTATTGTGCTACTGTTTGTTTTTCCTTAAATAAATAAATAAATAGATATTATTGGGATTAGGGCATTGATGGACGATCGTAAGCCGAGGCACCCATACGTGAGTCCATCAGTGCCTGGTCGCGGCCAAGGCTTGTATAGTATTTTGCTCAAACAGTGCGCGGAAATTCAAATTAAGTAAATTAATTATAAATTCCAGAATCAATGACGAACAAAGAAATATGTTCATTTGCTTCATATCTACTTGAAACAGCTATATTGCTAAGCCAGTTCGAAATTTAAATAAAATCTTTGTATCTCCTTGATTGCCATGCTTATGAGTTTTCATAGTAATTTATTTGGCCGCTAACACGACAGTTATGGATATTCATAGTAACATTACCGGCCACCTACTCGCTTGTTTTTGACCAGTACAGCAATTTCGATTTATGTAGAAGAAAGTTGTCAAAATAATGTTCGAATTTTCAAGCTTGTTTGAGAAAAGTTCCTTTTTATCATGAATTTAATTACTTACGGGGCTTACACTAGGCACTTATAGGTTTTTATTGAGAGAAAATTATTTTTAAGCTGTCCTTTGAATGGATGCCCAGTTTGATTAATTCTTTCACAGGAAAATACAAAATTATGCTTGAAAAATTGACTGTAACTTCAGCTTTACCTCGCTCTCGGGCTCGTGGTTAAATGATAACAGCCGCACGAGTCGATCGCAGGTTAAGCTACACTTACGGCGGTTAGTTCGTGGATGGGTGAACATCACATATCGAGACCTCTCTGTGCCTTGGACAGCACGTTAAGCCTTGGTCCCAGCTGTCATTTGTAGATCTTTGACAGTCGTTACGGGTAGTAAGAAGCCCAAAAGTCTGACAACCAGTCTTACCAAGGGTATCGTCTATCTGGTAACTAGATTGTGGAGGTCAAATAGGCAGTGTACTGGTATTCAGCTGCATCTGATTAGACTGGAAACCAACTCCAACATAGTTGGGAAAAGGTTGGGCAGATTGATTAAACTCAAACTCAAACTCAAAGCATTTATTTCAAATAAACCAATTACAGGTACTTTTGAATTGTCAAGGGGTCGGTCAGTCAGAAATATGAAGCTAGTTGCCCATTCCAACGCGTAGTAGGTTCCTATGGAGAAGAACGGGCAAGAAACTCCACGGACACTCTTTTCTATCAGAATATTTTCACAAAATATTGGTTACATCATCCATTTTTGTAATTATACATGTGAGAACAATGTAAAAAGACGTGCACGTTAAAAGCGTCAGTAATAAAAATAAAATAAAAAACAATTCAAAAATTAAAATAAATTCAAATAAGCCGTGGCAGCTAAGAGATGACCAGTCCCCACTGACGGCGCCCGTTCACGAACATGACGCATGCATCAGCACCATTTAGCTCAACCATTTTGAAGGGAACTTAACGATCCAACACACACGCCACCACCAGCGAGACATTTGAGTGAGCATGACATACTCACAACCGCCAGGGCAAACTCAAGTCAATGAAAGACGTACCCAGTAAATGGTAACTGTAAAGTAGGGACATAGTGCTCACACATGTGCTATGCAATTATATAATACTAAGAGATTGAATTTATACAATCTAAAGATAGTTTTACAATCTTCAGCAGCTGCAATAATATTTTGAATGCTAATCAATTAGTTTATGCGCCCTTGTGGAGCTGGACCAGCGCTGAGCCAAGCATTTTTGTCGTCGATGTAATCCCCCAACTTATAATATGCTTGGCAGCATAGTGTGCGTTTTATACAAGATTTAAATTTCGTTTCGTTCTATTGTAGTGTGTGGGAAGGTATTTTATTGTAACATTTCAAACAGTACCCCATGAAGGATGAGTCTACTTTAGCCAGTCTGAAACCCGGTTGAATCAATTGGTCCCTATTTCTAGTCCTATAATTGTGTCTATCACCGCTTTTACTGAAAAGCCTTAGATTTTTCCTAACGTACATGATGTTTTCATAGATATATTGACAAGGTACCGTCATGATATTAATATCTTTAAACAGTTCCCTTAGAGAATCGCGTCTGCGGAGGCCATATATTGCTCTGATGGCTCTTTTCTGCAGAATAAAAATAGAGTCGATATCTGCAGCCCGTCCCCATAGTAAAATACCGTAAGACATGATACTATGAAAATAACTGAAATAGACTAGCCTCGCGGTATCTACATCAGTAAATTGACGGATTTTTCTCACAGCATATGCTGCTGAACTTAGGCGTCCTGAAAGAGATGTTAAATGAGGACCCCATTGCAGCTTGGAGTCGAGCGTGATCCCCAAGAAAACAGTTATATCGATGAATTCCAATTTCTCCCCATTCAATACTATGTCACAATCACTACTTTTAACATTCGGTAAAGCAAATCTAATGCATTTAGTTTTTTTCCCATTTATTACTAAATTATGAGCAGTGAACCAATTTTGGACCTGCAGTAGGGCGTTATTTACGTCGTCAAGATTTGATGCACGTCTATTTATCTTGTTTTAATGTGCTTTGTATGTTGTCTTGTTAAAATGTTTCTGACTGAGTAACTGGTAAACTATGACTTTATTGCCACCATAAAACAAGAAGATTTTATGTCAGAATTTTGTACAGTTTACATATTTTTTAACCAAAAAAATATCTACCATACACATGAATTCGCGCATTAATACCAACAGAATATCTCACACATTTTTTGGTAAAGCTTAACTAAAATCCGCAGTAACCAAACGTGGAATATACGTATAGCTCCGGGATATGTATTACAATACGTGTTGGTTACAATGTATTCAAAATATGGAATATATGGATGTGGGAAAAAAGAGGGAGGCTGTAGCCCTGCAATAAGAATAATAAAGCTAGCAAAAAAAATGTTAGGACTAGCTGTGTCCCGGTGCTGAAATCTGGAATGGAGATAGAAAATGGTTTTAGAAAATAAATATTTACGCCTTTTTCTTTCTTTCTGTTACGTTTGGAATTTAACCATCATGATTGCAATGTTTAGTTGTCAAAATTTTGTTGACAGGGTAAGCGCACACGAGCCACCGGCTACAACCACCGGTGGCTGACGCGACCTGCTGCGGTAGCGAGCACTGCTGTATCGGGTGGCCGCCACCGGCCCCACGTGTGCGACGAATCCATACAAAACGTATGAAAAAGCACGTGAACTGCTTGTCGCTGGGCTACTGATGGCTGTGGACGGTGACTTGTTTGCGCCTAGCCTTGATTTAGTAGAAGAACTCGCCCTAGATACTCCAAGACACAGAATAACATTATATCATCACACACGAAAGCTAACCGAAATGTTCAACTACATGGTTAGGCACACACAATCATAACCCGAAAACACTACCTTTCAGTTGCCAATCTGCCTAGCCTTTTCCCAAATAAGTTGAGGTCGGCTTGCAGTCTAACCGGATGCAGCTGAATACCAGTATTTTACATGGAGCGACTGCCTATCTGACCTCCACAACCCAGTAACTGAGTAATACGATACCCCTTGGTAAGACTGGTTGTCAGACTTTCGGGCTTCTGACGAGCCGTAACGACTGTCAAATATCCACGAATGACAGCCGGGACCAACGGCTTAACGTGCTTTTCGAGGCACGGAGGAGTCTCGGTATGTTAAGATGGTCACTCATCCTTAACCTGATGGATCGACCCATGCCGCTGTTATTACTTACCCACGTGCTCCTCTTGATCTATCACTTATCATTGCAATGTTTTACAACAAACTCACAAACAGAAGTTAATACATACGAGTAATTCATAACCTATGGGGGTCTAGCACGGACGCGCAGAGAAACGATTTTAAAATTGAAGATAATCGTTTCTTACACGATATCCTAATTTAGCTTATATCAATTTTAACCAAAATGCTACAGGATAGTTGGAGGTATTTTCGATTCAAAAATAGATCGAGTTTACGTTGCGTTTGCGTCGCGCCTTCGCGCTAGGGCCTCTGTTATTCTAATTCTAATCTTATCGAACATAACATATAATTCAAGTGTCTGTTTGTAATGTCAAAATAACAGCTTTTTACTAAAAGCCTATGAAAGTATATTCGTCCTTATAACAAAAAAAAAAACATATTTTTTATATTTTTCTTTCTGTCTGTCCGTTTGTTCCGCTTGTGTAGCTGATGTTATAAGGACTAACTAAGGCTTACATTTTAGAAAAAAAAAACTGTAGCAGCACTTAGGTCCAAAACAAAAGAATTCAAGTCATGTATTACAACAAAATCAAAGATTAAATTCTATGTCATCTATAAGTATAAAACCAAACCGGAATCCAAATAAAATATCGTCTAAGCATACAATCGAATGTCGCAGTCTAACTTAAAACGTGGCCATGCAAAATACTCGTGAAGGGACTTTCGCGAAGATTACCATAGAACGTGCCTTGACTCAAGATTAGGGTTGACCGGAATGTCTGGAACTATTGCTGATAAACTTTTTGTTTGATAGAGTGGAGAAAAATTCGATGCGATGTGAAGCTCGTGGCTAAGTAATAGCGGCCGCACGGGTCGATCCATCAGGTTAAGCTACGCTTCCCGGGGTTGGTCTGTAGATGGGTAACCATCTTTACATATCGAAACTCCCCCATGCCTCGGAAAGCACGTTAAGTCCTTGGTTCCGGCTGTCATTCGTGGATCTTTGACAGTTGTTACGTGTCTTTGGTTTTGAATTTTTGTTTTTGCCACCGACTTTCGAAATGAAATTTATTTTTCACTTTGTTGTTTTTTTTTTTAAAACGTTTTTTTTTGTGTAAAAAGTTTTTATTTTTCACTTTTTAGTTGTGGTTCCTACCCCACACGAATTGGAAAACCAATAACTGCTATGTAAATAACAGTGACAGGAAGTTATTATCATATCATCCACATAGACTAAGTGGGAAAACACGTATTATTGAAGCTTACTCAAAAACTATCCAAGCAAAGTTAATAAAATGTATATGGGACCAATTTGGGAGCATACCCTTTCATACAAAAAAAGAATTTTCAAAATCGATCCACAATTGACGGAGACATCGACGGACATACATAAAAAAAAAAAAAAAAACCTACGCGGCGATTATATAACCTCCTCCTTTTTGGAAGGCGGTTAAAAAGACAAAGATTTATGAAACCATGACAAATTAATTCCCAACGTATTAAATACTGTTTGATATTCATAATTCTCCTACACTTAGCCCAATTTATTTGCGCTCGGCGCAACATGTCCCTTTCTTCCTTATTCCTCTATCAGTCGTCATCTCGGTAGTCACTCCCTTTCTATCCATATCATCTTCCACACAGTCTATCCATCATTTCTTTGGTCTTCCCCTACTCGTATCATCCACATTCATACTGAAAACTTTCCTCACGACATTTTCCTCATTAATATTATAAACGAATTAAAGTCAGCGATAAAATACTATCAATCCATTAAACCCGTAATGTTCCACCTTTAGGCATTCTCTTTTCCACTGCTTTATGATTAAAAATACTAGTTTGGAAAATATTTTAAAACATCCATAAATTAGTTTAAAATAAAGTTTTCGTCTTTGTCCGCTTAATTCTTGAATAACCAAATATTTAAAAATATTTTCATGCTTTTTTTACTTCCAAAAATACTGCCAATATTTTTAACCATAAATAGAAAACTGGCAACCCTAACTAGTGGAGAGCGCGTAGCACGAACCGTAGCTTTGATGATCTACGCATGTTGATTAGTAAACTTATAAAACGTTTTTGTGTTCACTTTTTACAATCGCTTTCTAGATTTTTTACCGAAACAGATAAATATATTTTTTATTTTAAAAATCTTTTCGCTTTCTTTGAAAAATACTCTTTTTTGCTCCAACACCTCTTAATGTAACCTTTATCAATTTTTACTTCTTCCGTAGGGTTATAAGCGGCTTATACATGTCATTATGTTTTCTTTTTTACTCACGTAAAAATGGTATGTTGTAAAAATATAGGAGCCATCGACTTTCAATTCACTTTTTATTCGAAAGGTTAGGAGGAACACTTTATGTTACCTGATCTCCTATTCCTCGGAGATTACCTTAAGCTGTACTGGGCTGATATTTTAAGTGCTTTTAGACATCAAGGTTTTATATCTGAGATTTTAAGCTTATCTATTCGGAATCTTAGTACCGAAGGGTGTTTTTATTGCAATTTCAGGTATGGAAGGACCAAATACTATTGTACGATAAAATATATCTTAGCTGAAAGATGTCAACATAATCTCAAACTCAAACTCAAAGCATTTATTTCAATTAAACCATTTACAGGCATTTTTGAATTGTCAAATAGTCAGTCAGAAAGTTGAAGCTAAATGCCCATTCCAAAACGTAGATCTTTATGGAGAAGAACGGGCAAGAAACTCCAAGGGCACTCTTTTAATTATATATATTACAAAATCCTGGGTACATTATTCTTGTTGCTTCTTTATGAGAGAACAATTTACAAAAAAAAAAAAAATAAGATTAAAAATAGCCCTGGCAGCTATGAGATGACCAATCTCAATTGACGGCGCCCGTTCACGAACATGACGTATGGGTCAGCAGCACTATCCAGCTCACGATTTTGTAGGGACCAACCAACTGCAAGATATGCTGTGAATCCTATATCCAACGACTTTCCGCGACCTTCGTCAGGTCGACGTTGGTTCACCTTATTGGCTTACCGACAATGGAGCTAGAACATTTTGGAATTGTAATTCACATTATTTTCTGCATCGTTGATCTAGCCGTCACGAGCGCAACTGCTGAGTATGAGGTTCTGGGTTCTAATCGAAGGTTGGGAAAAGTGTTATTGCGTTTTTCTATTTGAAATTTCTCAGTAACAGCCCGGAGTCAGTATTCGTGCCTGGTTGATGGCAATAGGCTCGCCTCCTATTACATGGGACTAAACCAAAACAGGCGAAATGTGGGATTACCGGCATGATGTTATGATAAAGGAATATCCATTTGAAGTTTTAGTACATCACACACAAGGGTGTTTCATTATAACAGGTAGCATTTGGTCCTTCGATACCAAATACTTTTGTACTACAAAATACATCATCATAATCTTTTCAGTCCAATGACGTCCAGAGCTGGACATGGGCCACCTCCAAGCATTGGCACAAAGGCTGGTCCTACATATATGCTTCCTTTTGTAGAGATCAGATATGCAGTCGCCCCATATAAAATACTGATATTCAGCTGCATCTGGTTTCACTGGAAGCCGCCCACAACATAGGTGGAAATCTTCATGGAAATTGTTCTACTAGAACCGCGTCGCACGGTTGCATCGCGCTTGTCTGCAGGAGCCTTGATATATTCTGGGAAAGATGGAGTAAGTAGGTACTTTACATTTTATCAAAAACTACTCGGTACATCAAGGTTTTTAATAACCGACACAATATGAACATCTGTGAAAGCGGGCAAGGCCCCAAAACAGGGGAGAATCCAATTTCGGCCCAACATATTTATTATGACGCCATTAATCGCGAGTGACATGTGTCAAAACTCGCGCCAAACGTTGCAATAAACGTTTTATGAAAAATAAATGATTAAAAATGTTTTGTATTTAGGTCTTGCAATGCCATATTTAAGGTCAGCTGTCAATCCACTTTGCTGACTAATCAAACACACGAGAGGCGTAAGTTTCTTTTCGTGCGATTTGAAATCTTATGCTGTTTCTTTTATTTGTTTTTATTTGCAGTTGGGTACTTCTGTCTATGAACTTAATTGTCCAATTCCTTTGTAAAAACTTGAGGTCTCTGTGATATAACGATTATTTTTCAACTTTCCAACCATTTCGCGAAAACATAAATCATTAAACCAGCGAAATCTGCATTCAAGTTAAAAATCTATTCTCACGTCCATAAGGACCAAAATTTCTTACCCCCAATTTTTCATCCCTATAATTTATTTACGCTTGTGCCCAACATTTACATGGCAATAGAAAACATGCTCGGCGTCAAAAGCGATGAAATCGTATTGAGTTGTTGTAAGTACTGGATATAAATTGTAATTTATCAAATGGAAGCGGTCGAGCGTAGCAATGCGTGTCTGTTGGTTACTCGAGGTAAGGTAGCTGCATTTGAACTGCATTGAATTTTTAATCGGTTTAACTAGTGACGTAGGAAAATAGCGTCTTTATATTGATAAGCACAACAATTGTATCCAATCATCAAGACTTATCTATTCGACACACATGTGGTCTTTTAACTTTGCTGCTGCGCTTAGCAACATACATATTTGCAATCTCTTCTGTCATAAAGCAGGAAACCAAAGCATAGATGCTTTATCTGAGGTCAGCCTATAACATAGTTTAGAGTATAATTATGCCAAGGATTATTTGTAAGGGAAAATTGCGTGCAGCTAATAAAAATGGATCAAATATAGTGTCAGTGACGAGAGTATCTAAACCTTTCTTACATTCGACGAGAATCACGTATATTGTGGATCAAATATTAACGACGCAGAAGGACTGAACATGAAGGACCAACACTGCGCCTGTTACGGGATAACCAGGAAACCATCTGAAGTATAAAATGACTAGGTAATCTTCTTCTTTTCGTGTGGTTATTGACTAACTTGGTATATTGAAAACTGTGGTTATTCTCTTTATTAAATAACAGCCACGCGAGTCGATCTATCAGGTTAAGCTACACTTGCCGGGGTTGGTCTGTGGATGGGTGACCATCTTTACATACCGAGACTCCTCCGTGCCTCGGAAAGCACGTAAGACAAGTACCCAGTCACTGGGTTGTGGAGGTCAGATTGGCAATGGCTCCATCTGGTATTCAGCAGCATCTGGTTAGACTGGAAGCCGACGCCAACATAGTTGGGAAAAGGCTAGGCAGATTGTTTTCTTTTGTATTTAAAGTGACATTTCTAAATGTCAATAAGTGAGTTAAACTTTTTTTTTAAAGTAAACTATTTCAAATGATAAATAGTGAGAATGATATTTATTTTGGTAAATTGGTTAAACAAAAAAACACATCGACATCAAAAACAACGTATGTTTTAAAACTGAGTTCTCTGTTTACTATCTGACTACTCTAAGAAGAAAGACCGAAACAAACTCGGAGGTCATTCTCTTTTAATGTCCTTAATAATCTTGGTCAGGCCTTAAGAGGACCATGCAGATTAATATCTGAGATGGTCTTTTGTGGAAAGAACCACATAGATTGGAGTGGATCTATTCAGTCAGTTCAAGCATTTGTCTTGTCAGTAATCGTGTAGCTCAACTCTGAACTTGAGGTGCTCGACCAAGAATACCGTAGTAAAATACGGTAGGCCGCATTACTCAAACAACTATATTATCATAAATTTATTGAGCCCTCATTATCTTTCTATCTATCTATCTTAAGTCTCAAGCACACTGTCCAGTACTACACTGATCGTAAGACGCCGGTGTATGCCTGTTTTTTGGATCTCTCCAAGGCCTTTGACTTCGTGTCTTACGAGGTGCTTTGGAGAAAGCTAGGGGATTAGTGGTTATACCGGTGGAGATGTTGAACATCTTTAAATATTGGTACAATAACCAGACAAACTGTGCCAAATGGTCAGGCACTCTTTCTGATTCGTACAGGCTGGAGTGCGGCGTGAGGCAGGGGGGGTTATCATCTCCAAAGCTCTTCAGCCTGTATGTAAACGATCTCATAGTGGAACTCAGCAGCATGCGTGTCGGGTGGGTGGTATTAGTGTTAATAATATCAGCTACGCGGTCGACATGGTGCTGCTGGGTCCCACTGTGGGGCGCTCGGAGAAATACTGAAAGTTTGTGAAGCCTATGCCGAGTCACATGGACTTATTTACAATGTAAAGAAAAGTCAGTACATGGTCTAAAGGCCGCCGGTAAGTGTCCTGAATCTGTTCCACCCATTACTTTGAATAGTATTAACTTAGATCGTGTGTCGCAGTTTAAGTACCTTGGACATTACCTTACCGACGACCTTAAGGATGATGTTGACATAGAGAGGGAGCGCAGGGCTCTGTCAGTCCGTGGCAACATGCTGGCCCGTAGATTCGCCCGCTGTACGGACCAAGTCAAGATCACGCTATTTAAAGCATATTGTCAGGGTCTGTACACGGGTGGTCTATGGGTTAGTTATACCGAAAAATCCCTGGACACTCTGCGTGTCCAATACAATAACATTTTCAGGATGATGTTGGGACTTCCTCGTTTCTGTAGTGCCTTCGAGATGTTCACGCAAGCTCATACTGACAATTTTCATGCCGTCATTCGGAAAAAAGTTGTATCACTTATGAGGAGGGTGCGGGGAAGTCACAACAGCATCCTGAAAACTATAGCTGAAGATGTGCGTGCACCTGTGTTGAGGCAGTTCGTTCGTCTGGTGATCTTTTAGGGAGATATCTCCCTATTGGTTAACTTGACGGGCCGGGGTGTCTCAGCACAGGGGCATTTGTGTATAGAATTGTGTCCTTTGTAATTGTATTTAAGTGCTAACAATAGTTTCTAAGTTCTTGTATACTAACCTTTGGATCTAGCTGTCCCAAAATAAATACATTTGAATTTGAATTATCCCTTTGCTCAGCGTAGGCCTTCTATTTGTATGCAATTAAAATTCGAAATAGCAAAATATAATAAATCTACCTATCTACCTATCTAACTTTCCAAAATAAACAAATGTCCAGCAATTCTCTATTCCAAACCAGATAACAGAGACAAACCGATACAAATGACTAATCCAGATAGATGCTAGTATCGATTGACTTGACCGACATAACCGCCGACCGACGATTTGTCGGCGACCGACTGCAGCGCGAATTAGTTGAATGATTAGACCATTAATCAGCAAGCAAGCGATAGTTGTGAAACTATATATTTCTCTTGTGTGGTTTGGCGACCGGACTTAATTGATGTGAAATGTGTCATTAATTTTGGTCGTGTGTTTAATTTTCAATGTGTTTGTTGTTGATGTTTAGACTGCGTCATTGGTCCTGGGTTCGATTCCTGAGTCGGGCAGTGTTATTGGGGTTTTTCATCTGGAATTTCTCAAAACCAGCCCGTCTGTCGTCTGGATTTGTGTCTGGTTGATGGCAATAGGCTCGCCCCGTATTACATGGGAATTAAACATACCTGGCGAAATGTAGGCGTGTACTGTAGGTACTGTAGACTCCTGCTGGGGTTGCGAGTTGTCTGAAAGGGATATCGTGGCCCCGGCACACAGGCAACGGAAGGAACACGGGTGGGGTTTAGTCAGTAAAAGTCTGACACTCTCTCTAAAGTCTGACTGTCAGAAGTTATTTGATAATTAACCACCCACAAAAAAAAAAAAGGTACTGTAGAATCCGCGAGTCTACTGTACCGGGACCATATCAAATGAAAAGTTTTTTGCGGTAAAACTGTTAACTATATTGGTTTAAAGAATTTAATCATGTTTTTAATATTACTAGTGGTCGCCCAGAGGTCGAAATTCGACCATAATTCATTTAAATGTCATGATTAATAAGGCCAAACTTCTTCTTGTGCCAAATTTTTGCTAAAAAGTTTTTGCTTCACGTATTAATAGTATTAATATAATATTCACCCGATTGACAGCCCAGGGGGCCCAGCCCAGACCTTGTTACTATTTCGCGGATTGTTCCTAAGTTTTTTGTATGGGATTGTGTGGTGGCTGGTGACTTGTTTGTACCGGAGGACCAGATTTTGGTAAGGAGTTGTTACAATGTGAAACTTAGGTATACCAACTTTGGGCACGCCACAATTGTGGCGATAAGTCCCCTCTTTGAGGAGTGGCTTGAGAGGCGCCATGGCGTCCTCACCTTCCACCTGACGCAGGTCCTCACCGGACACGGTTCTCGCGTCCGGCCCTGGTTCAGGCCATGGTTCGGAGCGAGAGTGCATGGGAGGCCGTCACCTCCTTCTGCGAAGCAGTTATGTTCGCGAAGGAGGAGGCGGAGCGCGCGAGGGAGATGCAAGCTGCACGCCCTCGCGGCCCTAGTCGCCGCAGGAGACGCCCCGGGCGTCGGGAGTCGAGAGCCGACTTCCGGCCACCGTAGGCGCGGGCCTGCGGACGGTGAGCAATGGGCAGCTCGCCGTCCGATAAGGACCAGGCCCGTGTCGACGGCGCGTTGTGTTCCACGCGCACCTCAAAGAGATGTCAGCACCAACCGACGGGGTCGAAAGACCAATGCCTGCTGGGGTTGCGGGTTTGTCCGAAAGGGATAACGCGGCCCCGGCACACAGGCAACGGAAGGAACACGGGTGGGTTTTAGTCAGTAAAAGTCTGACACACCCTCTCGCTCTGCCCAGAGCGGGAGAAGTCATTTGATGATTTCCCATCCTGAAAAAAAAAAAAAAAAAGGGGGGCACTGTCTTCCTATAAAACAAAAGCACATTCTTTTCCTAATTAAATATAAATTGCTAGAATGTCCGAGTGCTGTTTTTATTTTTAACAGCCTGTACAATATACGGTTCTTCTTTTCGTGTGGCTAGTGACTAACCAGGGGGGCTACTCCCTAAGCACGAAGTCCGTAGTTACGGCCTTAGTTACGGTCGTTTCCTACTCCCTATCACCTACGGACATACGGGTAGTTTGGAGCCCAAACAAAGAATGAACGACGACACGATTTGACAGTTGTCCCTACTCCCGATGTATTTTTGCCCGTCCGAAAAGTTGAATTTGACACTTGTTTTGACGGAGCGTTATGTCAGTTGATACGACATCAAAATAGGTGTCGTGCTGTTGACGAAAGTAAAATTTTGTAAAAATTTACCAAACTATGTCTGCTTTTTTAATGCTCGAACTGCTCGAAGAAGCACTACAGGAAGATCGGAGGCGTCACCGATTATACTTGCGCCGAAACTTTTGGTTGGAGAATATTCCCGACGTTGAGTTCGTTCGTTTTTTTATTTTGCTTACAGAACAATTGGTGTTGGGACTGCTGGAAAATTGTGATATAAAAAGATTTCCACAATAAAAGCATTGTTTTTTATAACAAAATGTTTTTTATTTATTTAGCACCAATAAAATCTGAATAAAATCAACACTATTACAATCAGAACAGATTTTCTTATATTTATCTATTGTAGTCTTAAATTATTGCTAGGAACTTAGTTTCTCTTGTCTACTTCAGTCCCAAATACCTACTAATCTAAATCAAATTTACAACCAAACACATAGATTTTCTTTTGTCCTAGACTAATCTCAAATTAAGAATCAACATCATACAATCAATATATATGTTTTGACCAATCGGATCAACACACAAGTTTTCATTCTGTAAATCATTGAGTTGAAAGACCAGAGACTCCAAGCAATAAAAGAAATGAGAAGCTCGGGAAATAAATGCTGCAACATTATGAACCAAGTTGCAATCCCATTCGTTAGAATATAAACACGTTACTGAGCCTGCGTCATCTCACTGCTGGACAACGGCCTCTCCCCATGACTTCTACAACTTAACTATTTCTAGTAAGGTGTTCCCTAACCAAGTTACAAAGGTCCACAATGGCAACCTTTATTTCACCGAGCACCTCAATTCTCCTGGTTTCAACTAGCAGTCTCTGCTCTTCCAGCTCAATATTTGGCTTCTTGCTGACGAGTCGGCAGGGAGGTGTCGCTGAACACGTGCACGACGACGGTTGAATGCTGTAAACAAAATAAATATTTTTTAGTCAGTTTTTCTGAAACATGATTTACGTAATTTATTTTCTACTGAACAATAATACTTACTTCGCTGACTTCGCATTGGTACCTCCAGGTCCAGTGCCTCAGCGGTCACTAAGGGTTGCTCCTGGGAGACTGCATTTTCAGTTGTAGCAGCCGATGTATGGGGGGGTCAGACGGCTGCTGGCTCTTGTTGCAGGTGGTCCCTGTACAGCAAAAACTGAATATCATTGACGGATACAACAAATATATAACCATGTATCTGTAATTTACTACTATTTATTAAAAAAGTCACGGAAAGACTCCATGCAACATAATTTTCAATAAAAAAAACAAATACAATATTCCTGTTTTTCTATTTTACCATTCAAACAAACTTATTATCATATATATATATACATTTTATTATTACCGAGGGAAAAGCTGGCACTCTTGCCTCGGTTTGTGTGTGAATTCCACTTGGGAGAGGGTTGGTGCTACCGATGGGCCTCCACCTGCAGCACATGCATCCCGTCTGGCAGCTCCAGCAGCTTTTTTGACTAAATGTTTTTTATCAGCCCAAACCTAAAATTTTGGTTATTTGGTTAATTTTAATTATATAAAAAAGCTATATAAAAACCAGTATACTCGTAAGACCTGCAATAGATATGTATTTGGAGGATGACTGATTATCATTGTATTCACTTTACTGATGACAAGACCTTAAAAATCATATTAATATAGACAAGCAATGTAGTAAACTCACCCATTGCCACTGTTCCACGGAGTTTGTGCAACTTCCCATAGAATTAAGGGAGTTGCTCAGGCTTTCCCACAGCCGTTTGGACCGTATTCTTCCATTGGCACCTCTCAATAGTCCGCGAGCCAACTCGTGATGGTCAGTCATAAAATTGAGGAGTGCCTCAATTTGCGCTTGAGTTGCTGGTGGAGCGGTTGTGGCCATTTTACGATATTATGTTATTTTTTAACGAAAACTCTCGATAATATTTATGTACCTACCAACTAACGAAAATAAAAAACTTTGACAATTGACATTTGAAAATAACCGTCAAAAAGAAAAAAGGCAAAGGTATCAACAGGATAAAGCCGCCATCCGGACTAAAATAGCAAAAATAATTCAATTGTTTATCTAAGACGAAATATAAAGTAATTTGTTAAAAATGTGGTCATTTTCTAACACAACAATATGGTTTTTTTGTTTATTAAGCTTGAAAACCACAAAATAAGTAAACCGGTGATCGACCGGTAAAATAGCGCAACTCTATCGTCATGTATCATTCGCTCTCAAATATTGTCTATGATTCCGTTCGAAGCTCGTGAATCCGAAATCAATAGGGAGTAGGGTACACGCCGTCGTTTCGGACTACCTTCGGACGGGCCCGTCTTTTCGTTGACGGACTTAGGGAGTAGACCTCCTGGTGTCAGAGTTTTAAAGCCGCCCATGGCCTCTGACTTGGCTTCACACGCCGTCGAGAAATATCTCTCAGGCATGCCGGTTTTGGCACGCCACAATTGTGGCGATAAGTCCCCTCTTTGAGGAGTGGCTCGAGAGGCGCCACGGCGTCCTCACCTTCCGCCTGACGCAGGTCCTCACCGGACGCGGCTGTTTCGGGAGGTTCCAGTTCCGCATAAGGCGGGAGGAAACGCCCGGGTGTCACCACTGTGTGGATCGCCCGGAGAACACGGTGGAGCATACGGTCCACCGTATGTTCCACCGTGTCCTCCCGGTCTGCCCGGCTTGGGCGGAGCACCGCCGTGTCCTCACGGAGGCGATCGGCGTCGGCGATCTCTCGCGTCCGGCCCTGGTTCAGGCCATGGTTCGGAGCGAGAGTGCATGGGAGGCCGTCACCTCATTCTGCGAAGTAGTTATGTTCGCGATGGAGGAGGCGGAGCGCGCGAGGGAGATGTAAGCTGCACGCCCTCGCGGCCCTAGTCGCCGCAGGAGACGCCCCGGGCGTCGGAAGTCGAGAGCAGACTTCCGGCCACCGTAGGCGCGGGCTTGCGGACGGTGAGCAATGGGCAGCTCGCCGTCCGATAAGGACCAGGCCCGTGTCGACGGCGCGTTGTGTTCCGCGCGCGCCTCAAAGAGATGTTGCGGGTTTGTCCGAAAGGGATATCGCGGCCCCGGCACACAGGCAACGGAAGGATCACGGGTGGGTTTTAGTCAGTAAAAGTCTGACACACCCTCTCGCTCTGCCCAGAGCGGGAGAAATCATTTGATGATTTCCCATCCACAAAAAAAAAAAAAGGCATGCCGGTTTCGTCACGATGTTTTGCTTCAACATTGTTAAAGCAAGTGATGATTATACAATACGCCCATGAATCAGAAAAATCAGAGGTGAGTGCCTTTGGTTCGAACTCGGGACTTATGACTTCGCTGTCTGACGTCACACCACTAGGATGCAAGGATATAAGGTTGCTTATCGCCTTTATCCTTTATGCTTATCGCTTTAAATCGACCAACCTACCTACTAACCTACTCACCAACCAACCTACCCAGCAACCAACCTACCCACTAATCGACCTACCCAGCAAACAACCTACCCAGTCACCAACCTACCCAGCAACCATCCTACCCAGCAACCAACCTATCCACCAACCAACCTACCCACCAACCAACCATTCTACGCAGCAAACAACCTACCCAGCAACCAACCTACCCACCTACCCACCAACCTATCCACTGACCTACTCACCAACCAACCTACTCAGCAACCAACCTACCCACCAACCAACCTACCCACCAACCAACCTACCTAGCAACCAACCTAACCACCAACCAACCTAGCCAACAAACAACCTACCCAACAACCAACCTATCCACTAACCAACCTATCCACCAACCAACCTACCCAGCAACCAACCTACTCAGCAACCAATCTACCCAGCAACCAACTTACCCAGTCACCAACCTACCCACCAACCAACCTACCCAGAAATCATCCTACCCAGCAACCAACCTACCCAGCAACCAACCTATCCAGCCTTCAACCTACCCAGCAACCAACCCAACCGAAACCAACCTACCCACCAATCATTCAACCAACCTACCCAGCAAACAACCTACCCACCAACCGACCTACCCACCAGTCTATCCACTAAACTTACCAACCTACCCACCAACATACCCATCAACCTACCCACCAACCATTCTACCAATCTACCCAGCAACCAACCTACCCAGCAACCAACCTATCTACCAACCAACCTATCCACCAACCAACCTATCCACCAACCAACCTACCCAGCAACCAACCTATCCATCAACCAACCTACCCAGGAACCAACCTACCCAGCAACCAACCTACCCAGCAATCTATGCACCAACCTACCTACCAACCTACCTACCTACAAACCTACCTACCCACCTACCAAATACGAGTATATAACCTACCCAGGACCCTACAGTACCTACACCTCTGCCTAACCCTTCGGGGAATTAGAGGTGTGACGTTATGTGTTTCATTTTGACACCCTGTTCTACTGTCTCCTTGTAGTACGTTAAGCAGGAGTCTAATTTACTAACCTCCCTGCTACACGCACGGTGCGTGCAGGCACAAAGGCATACCAAGTATAGCTCAGTTACGTTCTTTTATAAATAATGCCGTCCACGACGTGACTGTTGGCATTGAAATTGGATCTAGACAATATGTTTCGATACACACATGATACGTTCCTAGAACATTATTGGATCCTTGTTTTTTTCGTTATTAATACATAGTTTTCGAAAAGAATAGAATATTGTTTATTGTTGTTATATATGTAGGTTGTTAAGAAATAAAGTTGGTCAAAATTAAAAAGTATCTCTATAACATACCTTTAAGGTGTACAATAATTAGAAAATAAATAAAAATTATATTTTAAAATTGATAGTTATTGTAATCATAATCATTTAGAATATGGAACATTATATGGTCTTAAGATTAGTCAATAATATCATCACATTCTGCCAAGTGTGGCGTGCAAATATTGTACATACTCGTAGTTTAGTTAGTAACACCTAACAAATATGACGGCGCGTCGACGTCGAAATCGAAATGACAATGTCAAGAGTGACTTTATGATCGCTGTCAAAGTCACTCTAGCGGAGCGTCGTGTCGTTGGTAGCGGGGCGGCCATCTTTCAAAAGGGATATTTGAACGAAACGGCGCCAGCGCACCATGTCTGCGACGAATCGCTTTTCATTGCCTCAATCAAAGTGATTTTTAAAAAGTTTTGTGAAGATTTAACGACTAGAGACTATTGTTTTATTATTAGAACCTTAATTTGAGTGATATTGTGATTATTGAAGAAAAGCATTATAACAGTTGATTTTCGAGGGTATTCGGTTTTATTCACGGCCTTATATCCCCGCCCTGCGAGATGAGTTCTGATGAAGGCCCTCCTGCGCCTTCAAATATTATATCTTATTTATTTGTCGACACGGTTGGCGCAGTGGCTGAGCGATCGACTGCTGCGCAACGTGTCGCGGGTTCGATCCCCGCACGGAACAAATATTTGTATGATCTGCAAGTAGTTGTTCCGGGTCTGGGTGTTAGTGTATGTGAGTTTCCATGTTTGTAAACGCACCCACATTACAAGAAGAAATTCTTAATGTGGGGCAACGTTTAAAAAAAAAAAAAAATATATATATATATTTTTAACTCGTAAATGCGAAAGTGAGTTTGTTTGTTTGTTACACTTTCATAATAAAACGGCTGAACAGATTTGGATGAAATTTGGCACATAAGTACATCATGTTCTGGATTAGGACATAAAATACTTATTATCCCGATATTTTCACGGGATCGAGACTCATGCGGGTGAAACCGTGGGGTGCGGCTAGTAATATTATAAATGAAAAAGTGAGTTTGTTTGTTACGCAGTCACACTAAAAACAGCTGATCGGATTTGGATGAAATTTGGCACATGGGTAGACCATGACCTGGGTTAGGACAAAGAATAGATTTTATCTGGTAGTACGTTACCGTGGGAATTTCCGACCTCTACGCGAGCGAAGCCGCGGGCAAAAGCTAGTAAGAAATACAGAGAAGAAGAAAGTTGCTAAAAGTCTAGTATAAGAAATGCTAACTTTTCTAATTGAACTGCAAAATACTAACCTAATTATAATATGCCTAAATCGACAGCTTATTTGCAACGCTCGTAATTCTAATAGATTTTATTTCGATAGCTAATACATATTTACCTGTATGGTAATGCTTTAGAACGGTTTATAGTGGGCTTTATATTGTCCAATTGTGCAAATTATGGATTATATCCTTATAATTTTTTCAACGAAACCAAAGACGAAAAGCCAGCTGTCTAATTACGCAACACATTTACGATTTGCAATTGAGTCAAATTGGTTTCGTTTGACTAGAATTGCTTTCAAAAGTTGTAAATTGAAAGCAATTCTAGTCAAACGAAACCAATTTGACTCAATTGCAAATCGAAAATGTGTTGCGTAATTAGATAGCAGGAATACACATGCAAATAGCTTTTATAGCGTTTTGACATACCCATGTAATCAGTACTCAGAAGAATTAAGGTGTGTGTATATTACCATGTTTTCCCCTCTACTTTGCCACAACTACATATGCAGATCAGTAAACCCAATAAATACGAGGTCGCGCTCACACTTGCAATTTATAAATCAGAACGTACTACACAATTAATTATAAACCTTATACCATCAAACACAGCGTGCATGTTACCATGCACCGTACAACTCACTCACACGAAAACATCGAACGCTATCGTTGTGCTGTGCAAAAAGCCTTTTGTTTTACATATACGCTAGTGATTGACCAAATCGGAAAGATATCGATTCTCCCATTTATTATTTGTAAGTGTTAAAATTTTTGGGAGTTCCTAAAAAATAATGAATAAAAAACGGTATACATATATTAAGATTATAGAAATAAACAAAACGTGGCAAAAAAATAATATTAAGTAAATCAAAAATTTCAACATTATGAGAATAGAACAAGATTTCACATCGGTCTTCCAATCAGGCTATAACTGTTGACAAATTGAAGAATAAAGTTTAATAGTAATTTAAATTCATACAACAATCGACATTGTTGTCGATAGCCTACGTTTGCGGATCTGCACAACCACATCACAAACTCGTCGCAAGACACAGCGGCAGTACTACGCGATGCAACCGCTTAAAGAACGTATCGTTTTGTGATTTTTACATTGCTTGTCTAGTTACTTAGCGACATACTTTGGTAGTGGTAAAAAAGCAATGTATTTACTACAATAATAGTACAGTCGCTGTGATATATGAAAATAAAAATAACGTAGTACAGGCAAGAAATATTTTAAGATTTGTTATTTTTCATGATTTTCAACACAAATACGAGTATAGTAAAATACTTGTGCTGATAAATATTAAGTGGTTCTATGATTTATAAAGTTTCTAGTTTAGCTTCGATTTTTATAAGAAACCACTGAACAACACGGTATTCTTAAATGTTATCACGATCGCATTCGAAAGCGCACTAGTTAGCGGAGATGGTATTTATATTTCTATGATTTATTTGTATGGGACTCACGAGGACCCATTTTCATTTTTTATTTGCATTATGCGCTGCATTTATGCGCCCACATTAGAGCACTTTCAGGTAGCTGAAAGACGCCCCATTGCAATCTCGAATCCTACAGTAATTCCTAGTAATACAGTTTCCGTAATAGAATCTAGTTTCTTGTCATCGAGTTTTAAATTTAGACCTAATTGAGGTACATTTGGTAATAAGATCTAGTTTTGAAGATTTAGTTTTGTTCGCATTAAGTAAAAGATTAACTGCAAATGTAAGTTTGTACGCACAATATTGAGTGATTTACCATGTTTTTTGAAGACCATAGACTTCATATAGGTTTTCCTGTAATCTATAAGTATAGAACTATTATCTGCATTTTTAAAAAAAAAAATTGGATCAGTGGTTTCGGAGATAGGAGGGGGGAATGGAGTTTTTTTATCCACTTTCTAAATATCTTTAAAAGTATTTATTTTAAAATTATAAAAAAAATGTATTTGTGATCCTCGCAATAAGGCCTTTCATTTGATATGTCACATGGTACAGAACGCAAAACTTACGTTTTAAATTTTCTTATTTACCCCCAAAAGTGACCCCCATATTCAAAATTCATTTATTTACGTTACACGCACGTGTTTGGGTCATAGAAATACATAAGTGTACCAAATTTCAACTAAATTGGTCCATTAGATTCGGAGCAAACTGGCTGTGACAGACGGACAGACAGACAGACACACGAGTCATCCTATAAGGGTTCCGTTTTTTCCTTTTGAGGTACGGAACCCTAAAAATACGACATTCGCATCGTTTAGGTTCGGACGACGCGACTCGACGCCGTTCGAAATTAATGCGATAGGTGTGGTGATACGTGATCTGCTCTGGCCGCGTCCGGTCCTGTCCTAACCAGAAGTATTCGTCGCGCGAATACGCGACCGTTGCGTTCATATCTCACTTTTTGTTCGGTGAGCCGGAACGCGTGGTCGCTCCGACTGAGGGCACCTTCCGGTTTTCCGAACAAAAAGTGACATATGAACGTGACGATCGCGTATTCGCGCGACAATCATTCTGATTAGGACGCGGGGTAAAGCCGATTCCGCGTCGGTCGGTATGAGTAATCACTCCCATAAGAAGCGTCCGTTGTCCACGTTCCGCATATATTGCCCCAATAGATTCTAGGATTGTCAACGTATACTTAGTATGATTTACCCCGACGAGGAACCAAAACAGCAAGGTGCTAACGCATGCGAAGTGGGCGTACGTCGACAATTTGGAACCGAGCCAAGAGCCTGCAGACGAGATGCCGTAGTTGAATTTATTACCGTCATTAGGGAGATGGCGACTCCAATATGTTTGTTGAATATCTTAGAGAGATAGGCCACGATTCAGTTTTGGTTTACCTAAGTGAAATGCAGATTGTTTTAGATTGAGTTTGACTGGGGTAGATGAACGAAGTGAAGTAGTAGTTAGTTTTTATAGCAAATATAAAACCAAAGGCTATTACTTTAATGTAGGTCCCATAACCGAAGAATAAATGCCTTAGTCTACTACGGTTGGATAAATTAAAAGTTGTTCCGTAAGACATTGTTTTCATTTTAGTTAAATATCACCTGAGAAAAAAAGGGTTTCGGTAATTATTTGTCTAAAGAAACAGAAAGGTGATTTCTACTTCTAAAGGCAATTTTTTTTTAACCACTATTAGGCAAGGATTAAATAGTTTTTTTCAAATTTTTAATAATCAATCTGCCTAGCCTTTTCCCAACTATGTTGGGGTCGGCTTCCAGTCTAACCTGATGCAGCTGAATACCAGTATTTTACATGGAGCGACTGCCTATCTGACCTCCACAACCCAGTAACTGGGTAATACGATACCCCTTGGTAAGACTGGTGTCAGACTTTCGGGCTTCTGACGACTCGTAACGACTGTCAAAGATCCACGAATGACAGCCGGGACCAACGGCTTAACGTGCTTTCCGAGGCACGGAGGATTCTCGGTATGTAAAGATGGTCACCCATCCACTGACCAACTCCGGCAAGCGTAGCTTAACCTGATGGATCGACCAGTGCGGCTGTTGTTACTTAGCCACGAGCTCCTCCGCTCCTCCTCCTTTTTTTCTAATTTTTAACGTGTTTAAATTTTTCACACTCGTGGAGTACCTATCAACATTTAGAGGATTATCAAAAGATTTTGGTATAATTTATGTGAAGATAGTTAAGATGGCAGTTAACAGAGATGTTTAGGAAAAGAAGAGATGCCGCGCCAACCCCATTGGCAGGAGTTTGATGTTATGTTATGTACTTAAGTCGGTAGGTACTTGGTGGTTTTACTGCAGCAGCATCGTAAAACTATGTACCGTTCCATGTTACGGTGTTTGGTTTCCGCACTTAGTCCGTCTGGTGGGCCATTGTGCGTGGGTCATAGCAGCCGTTTCTTGGTATTCCAACCAGCCCACCTCCCTCCAGAAGTAAATGAAAACTCCTGGTCTGTTCAGATTATCTGTGAAAGATCTGGGTGACCTGAGGGTTTCTGTTCTAATCTAGGTGACGCCTGTGCATTCAAACAGCACTGCACAGAGGACTGTCCGTTATGCCTATTGCGTGGAAGTGTTTGTTTAGCGAGCAGTGTCCCGTGATGGTCCCCGTCACCAGACGCAGGCCGTTCCTGTCCAATATACGGTTTTGAACATGCTTTTTGCATAATTAGCCTTTAATATTATGCTGGGATATTGGCTTTCTCACTGTAAGAGGGAGTTGGCCGTAATCAACCACGTGGGCCCAGTACGGTCTTCATTTTGATATTTTGAATTTATTCGAAAAAAAATCAGTTTCACTTCTGTCTGGCTTGTCGCGGTGGCCGTCAGGTGGTGAGCGATGCTACTATGATACTGCATGTTGCTTGTTTTAATCTCACAGTTGCGTCATAAGGCCGTACTGCTGACAAAACTGAGCCGTTTAATTAGAAGACAATTTTTTGGCAACTGAAGTGGGTTCTCCTCCTTATTTCCAACTTTATTTGAAGATATAAAATCTACCAAAATATCTGGACTTCGAAAGAGAGTAGTGAAACTACTGAACGCCACCTCCTACGGTCCTTACATACTGCTTTTGTCTCGTTTACGTCCATACATCTGGTCATACACGCACGCCGGTTGCGAGTACTGCGCACCTGTCCTTTCTGAAGAACATCACCAATAAGTTCAGTATATGTTCTCCTAGGGCGTCCCCTCCCGGCGTTTCCACTCACATCTGCCTTGTAAATACATTTTGTTAGTCGCCTTTCATTCATCCTCTCAATATGATCAAACCATCTCAGCATACTCTTTTAATTTTTTGTCTTTAAATCAATCCAATCCAGTCAATCCGTAGTTTTATTACATCATTCCTCAGCCTATCATTCATAGTCAGACCACACATGCTTCGCAAGAAACGCATTTTCACAGCATTTATTCTACTTTCATGCTTCTTTAGCCACACCCAGCATTCACTTCCATACATAAGCGTGGGCACCAGCACACCATTGTGAACACCCAGTCGAGCCATTTTGGACATCGACTGGTTGGTCACTATCGCATGTATACTGGTTGGTCATTATTCACTTTATTTACCGCATTTACTCTCCTTTCCACATCTTCAATCTTCCCATCCCTTGTAAACAGACTCCCCAAATATACTAACTCACTTACTTGCTCTACACTCTAATTTTTATTATGTATCTCGTAACAATGATTCTGATATAATACTAACAGAATAAAAAATTAAAAAACATTTCACCTGTGCGGTTTGAATGTGTATAAATACAGCTGTTTTTTGGAGGAGTTCCAATGCGGCCAATGATGCTCTAATAGTCTTAATTAACTAGGTATAATAGTGTACCTCATAATTGCTTTACTAGGCTGTAATTTACTTGGAATTGTTCGGAAAATTTCCAAACACTTCCAAGTAAATTGTATTTATTTATTTTATTTATTTAACAGTTTATGTACACACATTATAAATAGACAAGAAGAAAGGAACAGAAAAAAACGGACAAAGGTGATGCTTATTTCTAAAGAAATCTCTTCCAGCATATCTGCGATAGTAAAGTAGTTAAAGAGATGTAGACAACGTGTGTAAGATTAGAAGAGAAAATAATATACATAAAATAAAAACACTTAATTATTCACTAATTTAACTATAAACATACAATATGAGAATAGACTTACATACATACTTCTAAAATAAATAACCCTAAAATATATATACTTAATTATAATGTAGTATAAAATAATAAATACAAAATATGCCACTATGACGAAGTGGACAGATAGTGTTCTTTCACTCTTTTTTTAAAAACTGCAACAGTTTGAAGCTTCAATTACTTCAATATGGTTGAAACTATCTTTAAGAAGTGACATTAAGCCTTACCACCCGTAAAGCAATCACGTGTTCAAATATATTTCAAAAAATTGGCAGCTTATCGGCAACTATCTATTATTCGGACCCAGTAAGCTTGTTTACCGACCCATAATATTAAGTTCAGGAATTAAATCTCTTTAATGTTCAAAATTAATGAACCAAGAAGAAGTACAATCATCGTTTTAACATCCATTGCATCTTCAAAACCACAAACAAGCTTTTACAGCATAAATAAAAGACGATGCTAAAAGGGAACATTCAATTCTGCATTAAGTGTGTTATTTACATGACACGAATAACTGTGTTATACACTGGCGGACACAATAAGGCACAATCTACACTGCCGTGTGCAAAGCTGAAATTGAAATCCACCGTTTCTTTCTAACATTACCTGTAATGTGTTTTTCTGGAAACTAATAGACAACTTTGACAGTGTATAGAATACAATAGACCTAATCTGCTTAACTGTAATAAAGAGTCCTAAAGAACCCTGTAAGAAATCGACACGTGTTTCACCTCTCAAATAGGCATCCTCAGTATGACGATTGACTTGTTGTGAACCCTGACACGACGTGTTGCCACGTCACGCGCCAAACGCAGTGTGAGCCAGACTTGTTAATAGTCGTATCTGCGCCTCCGAAGGGGGCGCGAGGAATCGCTTTTAGGGGCTTCTTTGGCCCCTTGCCAGAGGAATCCTTCTCTCGGCCCTCGAAATCGAGGGTCGGTCATTGGGATCTCTTCCTTCCTAGGAAGGGGTGGGAGTGCTCTTTTGCATACCTATTCCTGGGGGGGAGGGGGGGGGGCGCGGAGCGTTGTAGTATGTGTCGAGCGATTCGATCGAGTTTTGGTGCGTCGCTCGTGTGGTACTTATTTGGGTTTTTTGTGAGTGTGGAGTCATAAGTGTGGCTTGTTGTGTGGAGTGTAGGTCGCTTTGCGCGCGGCGGGTGTGAAGTTCTTTTGTCATAGTTCAGCCGCGTGTAGACTGAGGACGACTTACTCAGAAGGGTCAGTCCAGTGGTCGCGCTACGTCTGCGATGGTGTCGCGCGGGAAGCGCTTGTAGTCCGGTGGGCGTGCATGCCATGGTGCTATGTCTCTGATATGGTGCAATGCAGAGACGTCGGCACGCGCGAACATCCTTCGCGTCAAGTTGGTGTAAAAGTCTTCGACGCTCTCGACACGCAGGTCCCTGTGGAGTACAGAATTCCTCAAGAACCGAGGAGCTCTGGTTATTTGATGCAGCTTGGTGTTTTGCTGCGTTTGGAGCTTCTTCTTGTGCGTCTCGGCCGTGAGGGCGAGTCAAGCCGGAGCGGCGTAGGTAAGTTGCGGTCATACGTAGGTCTTGTATACTTGTGAGCCACACCGCCCGACAACCCCACTTATATAGGATTACTGCTCGGTCCACTCGGCTAGGATCGTTATCAGCGCAATAAGGGGTTGCGAACAATCGCAGCAAAGGTGACCTTGGAATACTCTTATTTAATTCGATTTTGTAGGTTACTAAATATACGTCATCTATTGTTCCGTAATGTGTCAATTAACTATCTAGAACTAGTGTATAGAAGTTCTCTTGGCTTAGTCATTAGTGTATAGAAAACCGTAACCATGCGAATTATAGGGACCTACTGAATCATGCAATCGAACAGTAGAATATACTACTGAAAATGTTCCTTCAATTTCATAAAAAGAAGCTCATATATCATAAAAGACGAGAAAGAGAGTTATTTTACAAGCGATAATTCAATACTGCATTGAGTCTACAGTCTACGTGTGTAATACTCTGGCGGACACGATAAAGCACAAACTATTGCCGTATGCAATGCGGGACCATTGAATGCTAACATAAAGTTTGACGTACGTTACGATTGCTATCGATGCCAACGTTTCATTGGCTTCATGTTTATAGATGCTTAGTTTTTGAATAACAGAGAGAAAGACAGAGTGAGTAGAACAGTTTCATGGTTATTGATGGCAGAACTGAGTTTTATAGGAAACAATAAACAACGAATGTCTTTTCTCATAGGTGTTGTACAGCAACTAAGATGTTTTAAAACTTACACACTAATTCACTGTGTCTAATCTGAGTCTCCACTAAATGTCGTGTTTTAGGCGGCATTTCTACCAGAGATGTGCGATGCGTAGCGAGGGATGCGTTTGTTAAGAACCCATAGAACCCCTTTATTTATCTAGCCTCACTTAGCGCAGCTCCTGTGGAAACGGCTTAGCGGAGCGAGGTTTTTGTTAGTACAAACAAGCGAGGGATGGGTGCGAAGGATGTGTGCTAGGGATGGATGCGAGCGAGAAACTGCTAGCAGTTACTAGACGGAGTTTGTTAGGGGTAGATGTGTATTGTGTGATGTGCTAGAATCACTTCAATAAATTTTTCGTCCATTGTGTGTCACAAACGTACAACGATCGACCGTACGACAACTGAACTGAGACGCAAGTACTGGGCAGTGGTGCGTGCACTCCGCTCCTACCACACCTCACCTCACTCGCTCACTCCTCGCACCGCTTATCTGCGCACCGTTTCACAGCGTCGCTACACATCCTCGCACCGCTCAGCGTTCTAGCACATATCTGTGGAAACGCTCACATCGTTTCACAGCTTCGTTACGCATCCTCGCACCGCTCAGCTACCTTGCACATCTGTGGTGGAAACGCAGCCTAAACGTTGTTTAGCCTAAACAACTGATAAACATGGTTTTATGGCGGTAGAAATTATGTGTACCTATTACCTACCAAGTTATACCACAGATCACAGCAGTGATAGCCTAGTGGTGTGACCGTCGGACTGCCAAGTCATAGGTCTCGAGTTCGAACCCAAGGCACGCACCTCTGACGTCGGATTCATGTGCGTATTACCTATATAATTATCACTTGCCTCAAAAACGATGAAGGAAAACATCGTGAGGAAACTGGCATGCTTGAAAGATATTTCTCGATGGCATGTGAAGCCAAAACATAGGCCGATGGGTGGATTAAAAACCTTGTCACCAGATTAGTCACTAACCACACAAAAAAAAAAAACTACCAAGATTCTGGAATGGCAACCAATCTGAACACCAAGCGACATTATGGCAACATTATACGTACCTACACATATTTTTTTACAACCAAATAAGGAAGAAAGAAAATGGAAAATGTCTAATCCGTCCGGCTAGTGGGGAATATCAAAATCAAAATATTTTATTACTCATAAAACTACATGGGCACTAAGGTAAAAGGGGGTGCCCTTTTATCCCCTGGCACCACTCCCATGAAAAGATAATGCACAGTTCTTGAGAAAAACAAATTATTGTAACCTAACCTCAAAACACTTTAAAAAGTTGCGAAACTCGTCGTTTTGTTACAGTAGCAACTTTTTAAATTTATAGAATACACCACATTCTAGTTTATATTTGATAACCAAAGTGCGCATAACTAAAGGTGCTGAGAAAAAAAACACCAAAGTTTGTTTCGGGATTTATGGGATAGAGATATGATAGAGTATTAAGGTTGGGGTAGATCACGTGGCGGGTCTAAATTTGTTCCCAATCAATAATACGGCATAGTCGACGGAGCCCCGCCTTGCGAGGCTCCTATTTCTGAATGGTTATAAAAAAATAACCACGAAGGGTATGGTGGAGTCTTTGTTCGCTCGTTTTGCTTACTCACTAGACCCCGCCATCTCCTTCGAACCTAACCTGTCCGAGTCGAGGTGCCCCAAGTCCCGAGCTCGCTTCGCTCGCTCTTGCATCCTAACTTCTCCTAATAACAGATATAGTATGCCTATTGCCTTTTGTACATTCGTGAGAATTGTCAAACGGTAGCGTCACGGTCAATTACATTCGATTTTAACGTTCGTTTTCGCTTTTAATCTGATTTGAGGTTAGATTTTTTTTTTATAAATTTCACGAAAAATACGGATTACCTTGTAATAAGAGCGGTAGCGTTATAATCGGGGACCCAATTCCTACCAGCTATAACCCCTTTTACCCCCATACGACTGCCCAACTCCACTACTAGATCCAACCCAACTCCACGGTTACTCTTTTAAAAACAAGAGGGAGACTGAACAAGACACAATATAAATTTTATTGTATTGTTATTACGTCTGGGCATTTTTAGTGCTAATAAAATATTGAAAGTAAAAGTAGCTATATAAATTGTTATGTTCACACTTCTCATCACAAGATATCATTATACAAGTTAAGAGTCAAAAGAAACCAACATAATGAAGTTATGAGCAGTTCAAATTAGTTTTCAGATTTTGTACGTGACCAATTATAGGTTTCACCACGAGACTGCTCTTGAATATGTTCTTGACAATGTGTTCAAAGGTTAAGAGAAAGAAAGATTCTTTGTTATAAGCCCTTTTGAAAAATCTTAATGAGAATTTGTGACGTTATAATTTTTGTCATTATACTTTGTTTGTGATTTTGCAAGGGTGAAAACTTAAACAAATTAAGTTTATGTTAGTGTGTTAGTGTTGTGTAAATGTTAGTAGATTTTTAATAAGTACAAGATATCTAAGGAGATATCTTCTACTTAATAAAAAAAAAACATTCATTAATTCATTTCGAAAATTTGACAGATCGTAATTTTTGGATGAATGGCACACGTCTTGTAGGAAATCAATCTTCAAAAAACTACCCTCATATATTTTGACGTGATCTGATGGGAGGCCTCTAGACTACTGGACATAGGCTTCTTACAAGTTGCACCACAACGCCTAGGCCTCCGCCTTCCGGAATTCGTAGATATTCTCTCCCTGTCTCCTTTTTAACCGACTGCGGCGAAGCCCAAAAGAAGGTTAATGTTTTAAGGTTTTCGATCCATCTAGCGTCCGGCGACTAATATTTTTTTTTGCCTTTAATTTATTCAGCATGTGTATCCTCTAACAGAAAAGAGTAGATGCCTAAAGGTATGATTGCAAACAACGCTGCAAACGGCAGTGCTGCCACGTCACAACTGTTCCCCATACATTTTCTATCGGTTTATATATTACATTCCGAGCACGGCCGCAATGTTGCTGCGACGGCACTGTCGCCCTGCCGCCGCGGCGGAGCAGTAGTGTGGCGTTCATCACAACGATAACACGTGAATATTGACATCTGGTGAGAGGTAAACCACGAACAGCAGTGCCGCGCTGTGGTGCTCGGCATCACGCGGCAGGCAGCACTGCCGCGTGTAGTACCATTAATGATGGTTGACTGTCATGCTTTGCCCAAAAACCTCTCACAAGGAGCTGCTTTTTTCTAATTAATCATAACATAAGTAAGTACAAAACAATATTCACAAAGAAAAATCAGAGCAGAAAATAGTTCCGCCTTGTCATAAGGAAGTGCTTCAAATGTCGGGTAAATTGGTGACCAACAGCCACAACTTTTGTAATCTATTGCGGTGTCTCTGAAACAGATTCAAGACTGAGTAAGCACTATTAGCAGAGGGTTCTAAGGACGACCGCAGACGGCCGATTGTTGAGCCGACTAACTACACTGGCTAGATGGATTGGTCTTCACTCGATATTATCAACACTAGCGATTATTTTTAGTAATTTGTGGTGTAGGCATAAACGAGCAGTGCAGTAAAATAGATTGGCAATTATTGGTACTATTATTTTGTCGGCCTCGGTTTCAATAAGCTCCAAACAAGTGCGTGTCGGACCATACACACAATGAAGGGTTCCGTAATTGGGATGTATCGATCCCAAAAACAAAATTAACATTGTAGTTAAAAAACATATTCTCCCATACATCGATATACGTCACGGTCAATTCTCCAAAGTCGCAAAAAAAAAGGGATAAAACTAAAAAAAAAAAACGTTCTTTTTCCTTTACATGTGCTGTAAAATCTTGCTTCGTTCCAAATTTCATGATTTTAGGTCCACGGGAAGTACCCTGTAGGTTTTGATTTATTTGCGAGTCTCTTAATATGTCGCATAAATAACCATATTTTTTATTGCATTGACTTAGAAGCTTGATTTTTTAGAGCTCCAAGGGACCATAGACTTACGTATTTGATATTAATTCAACCTGATACCGCCACGCGTTCTTCAGAAAAAGGTTCTTGACAGACTGACGGACGGAACAACGAAGTGATCCTATAAGGGTTCCACTTTTTCCTTTTGAGGTACGGAACCCTAACAAGATAGACAATAGTAACGAACGATGTTTTTCATAGTTCGATTTCAAATTGAGTTGGAGTAGTGACTTTTTTTTGAAGTTAAAACTTCTTTAGGCGCGTTGAGCACTTTTTGGGTGAACAAAAATCATGGAACTCGCGTCATCATTACCGAACGCTTTCCATGAGCTATATTTATACAGTGTATATATGTGTACTTTTTGGAAGAACAAAAAGCATCATCGTTAATATTTTATAAATTTTGAATTATTTTTGTTTTATAAAGAAGTGTTTATGATCAAGGATTAAAGTTTAAATTGGTCAACACTTCTTTACCAACCAAAAATCATCTAAAAGCTCGACGATACAATTCACAAGTTAATTAGTTTTCACTTCTATTGGCAGCCCCCAAAGACTGGCCCGCATATTTTTTTTTTTGTATCGTTTGTTGTCACAAAAGGCCCACACAAGTACGACTTGACATGCGACGAGTCGCGTTGCGATGTTGAGACAACGCGAATGCTTCTAGAGCTGTGTTCACTTCCATACATATTGCATACCACAATTGTATCGTGTTGGTAAAAACTCGGTCTGCGGGCATCCTTACGGATAGTCAGGGACAGACCCCTGCCACTTAGAGTCACGCACAGTGATAAGACGTCGAGTTTACTGGAGGTGAAAAGTTGTTTGTTTTCTTATAAGAAATACGCCGACCGAAACACGAACTTGTTTTCTGGCAAGGAACGTCAGTGGTGCATGAGATTGTTTTTTTTTGGCCATTTTGTGCCTCTTCTGGTTTCTTTGCCATCACATCAAGCATGTAATCCCCGAAGAAATAGGCAGAGCTGTACCGTATTGTACACCCACATTTCGCCAGTTATGATCAAGTCCCATGTCATTGAGGGCGAGTGTATTCCCATCAACCGGGCATAAATCTAGACACCGGGTTGCTACTGAGAAATTTTTGACGGGAAACTCAATAAAACTTTGCCCGACCTGGGAATCGAAACCTCATGCTCAGCAGTAGCTCTTGCGACCACTACACCAACGAGGTACTCGGTTTCTTTGTCAATCCCGTAAATGCTAAAACGACTGGCTTTAATCTCTTATTTCTAATCTCTTCTCTTCTGTAATCTCTAATCTCTATCTCTATCGTTGTTCTTCTAAAATACGCAACTGATTTTGATGAGGCTTACGACATCATTTAGTGAATGTATTCCGGAAGGTTTATATATAATTATATAATTTTTTGAGCGCTTACATGGCGTACGCTGATTAAATTGATACAGATAGATAAAAATTATGTTGTACTGGATTGCATATCGTAATAAAATCAACAGAAAAGTCCGGGATACCATATGTCTATCTCTTAAGAATGACCCACAGTAACCATTTTTATCTTTCAGAATTTCATTAAAAATATATTGTTGTTTTGGAAGCTATTTTGACCAGTATCCTTATCAAATAAAATATGTTACTAAAATAGACCATTTAATTAAGATTAAAATGTGCCTGGACATTACGTCATCATTTAAATGAAAACTATAAAAGATATCACAGATTTAAAATTACGCGCAGCAAATAATTATAGCTGACGGCGCGCGACGTGGCGTCTTGAATGACAGGGGTCAATGAACAATCCTCGGCTATTAAGGAACTGCGTTTATTGAATATAATTTAGTAATGAAAGTATTTGAACGTCCAAACTTCAGAAATGGAGAAGGCCACACCATTTTTTTCATATATCCAGTTCAACGAAATAGTGGGAACATCCATACAATAGACCACTTTTGTCTTTTTAATTGCATGGCCCGTTCAAACAGCGATGATCAGAACAATATTTTGTTACTGTATAATTTGGGATCATCCGGCAGTTTCTTGAGAGTTTCATACTGCATTTTGTTTTTAAACGTATGAGCATTGGGGTGTTGACGTGAGCAGTGGCGGGTCGCTAGAACATTATATATAAAATTAGTTATTAGCAAGAAAAAACATTTATTTGCACTAAACATGATGCTTATAGAAGAAAACACAAAAATCAAATCGGGCGAAAATATGCGAAACATCTACGCAACACGGCCATCGCTTAGCATAATGCTGTGACACTGTGTGAGATAGAGCGACAGCACTGGTTTTCAGCCATAGTTGGCTGGCATTTCAAGAAGAACTAGACGTTTTTAAAAGGTAATGTAAAATTTATGACTTTCCCGTTGGTCGAGTGTTCGCAAGTGCTATTGCATGAGGTTTTAGGTTCAATTCCCGGGTCGGGCAAAGTGTTATTGACTTTTTCTACCTGGAATTTCTCAGTAGCAGCCCGGAGTCTGGATTTGCGCCCAGTTGATGGCAATAGGCTCGCCCCCTATTACATAGAACTTAAACATAACAAGCAAAATGTGGGTGTACTATAGGTACACTTCTGCCTCACCCATCTGGGACTACAGGCGTGATGTTATGTTCTGTTCCAAATTTTCTTCGACTCTTGTAATCTCCCACTTTTGAGCCAAAGTCTCCAGCAAAGCTTTCAAATATTTATCATTTGCTGTGTTGACTTTTCAGGTTTTTGGAGGAGCTCGTGGCTAAGTAACAACAGCCGCACTGGTCGATCCATCAGGTAAAGCTACGCTTGCCGGGGTTGGTCAGTGGATGGGTGACCATCTTTACATACCGAGACTCCTCCGTGCCTCGGAAAGCACGTTAGCCGTTGGTCCCGGCTGTCATTCGTGGATCTTTCACAGTCGTTACGAGTCGTCAGAAGCCCGAAAGTCTGATACCAGTCTTACCAGGGGGTATCGTATTACCCAGTTACTGGGTTGTGGAGGTCAGATAGGCAGTCGCTCCATGTAAAATATTGGTATTCAGCTGCATCCGGTTAGACTGGAAGCCGACCCCAACTTAGTTGGGAAAAGGCTAGGCAGATTGATTTTTTTGTGTTGAATTTTCAAGAAATTATTATATTAATACGTGAACCAAAGACTTGTACCCCTTTTTACGATAATTACTCGTACGGAGGAGTATGAAATTTGGCAAAGTTAAATTTTATATGGAGAAGGAGTGCAGAAACTAATATTTTTATAAACATTACGAATAAATTAAATTAGTAAAAAAGCATTACACACACTACCATGCGTTTGACACAAGATGGTTACCTTAGAATCATGACATTTAAATGAATTATGGTCGAATTCCGAGCTCTGGGCGACCACTAGTTAAAAGAACAACAACTAACTTAATCTGTTCAGTTCAGTCGTTCAAGTAATGCAACGAATAAAACTGAAGATAAAGAAGTTAGAAAAAACTGCTGAATAAAGTTTCGGTTCCTCAGAAATGTATTACCTGCGAAACCATTATAAGTTTCAAGAAGGTTGTTCCAGTGATCCTTAGAGCTTTTCTCGAATAGTTACGAGAGTTCGTTCGCTGATAATAGAAAGGCGATCTATTCAAGTGATGGTTTTCCAATCAGGAATCTCAGTAACAGCCGGGAGTCCAGATTTGTGCCCGATTGGTGGCAACAGGCTAGTTGTTGGGAAAATGCTAGGCATGATATTGAAAGATTATGGTGATGACGGCAATAGGCTCACCCCCTATTACATGGGAATATAACATATCTAACAATTCCGTGTGGTACCGGGCGTAAAGAATAGTACCATCCCATTACTTCCCGTGGGTGTCGTAAAAGGCGACTAAAGGACTTACTAGAGAATGAGCAGCAGCGTTCTCTATGCATTTTAACACCATACTGCGATCACCAACCCGCCTGCCAAGCGTGGCGATTATGGCAAACCCCCCATTTGGGGGAGGCCAATGTCCAACAGTGGACGTCTTTCGGCTGGAATGATGATGATGATAATATAACTGGTGAAACGTTGGTGTACACAGAATAGAGGAGAGGAGAGGTTATTTACATCTGCAGTAAGTTATTGTCATACGGACGCAGGCTTGCGAGCACCGGGGCGTAACTCCGCGGCCGCGAGAAATCACGGCACAGCGGACAGAGCTCCGGCGGGATCTCATGGCGGCATGGAGAGTGCAATTGTCGCAACCCAGCGCTGAGCACGCCACAATTGCGGCAATAAGTCCCCTCTTTGAGGAGTGGCTTGAGAGGCGCCATGGCGTCCTCACCTTCCGCCTGACGCAGGTCCTCACCGGACACGGTTGTTTCGGGAGATTCCTGTGCCGCATAAGGCGGGAGGAAACGCCCGGGTGTCACCACTGTGTGGATCGCCCGGAGCACACGGTTGAGCATACGGTGGAGATCTGCCCGGCTTGGGCGGAGCACCGCCGTGTCCTTACGGAGGCGATCGGCGGCAACGATCTCTCGCGTCCGGCCCTGGTTCAGGTTCGGAGCGAGAGTGCATGGGAGGCCGTCACCTCCTTCTGCGAAGCAGTTATGCTCGCGAAGGTGGAGGCGGAGCGCGAGAGGGAGATGTAAGATGCGTGCTCTCTCGCCCCTAGTCGCCGTAGGAGACGCCCCGGGCGTCGGGAGTCGCGAGCCGACTTCCGGCCACCGTAGGCGCGGGCTTGCGGACGGTGACCAATGGGTAGCTCGCCGTCCGATAAGGACCAGGCTCCGGTCGACGGCGCGTTGTGTTCCACGCGCGCCTCAAAGAGATGTCAGCACCAACTGACGGGGTCCGAAAGGACCAATGCCTGCTGGGGTTGCGGGTTTGTCCGAAAGGGATATCGCGGCCCCGGCACACGGGCAACGGAAGGAACACGGGTGGGTTTTAGTCAGTAAAAGTCTGACACGCCCTCTCGCTCCGCCCAGTGCGGGGAGAAGTCATTTGATAATTTCTCACCCTCTAAAAAAAAAAAAAAGGCTCGCGAGCACCTCTACGCCGCCTTACCAATCAATACAACAAGATCTTTGAAGACATTGACTTTTTTTCTGTCTCTGCTCAAAAATTTTGAAGTCTTATCTACAAAATAATTTTAGATTATAACAGTTACTTTAATATTTACTTATTCCCTCTCTCTTTCCCTGTTTTCTTGCATGACTGTCTGTTTAAGTTCATTATAAACTACTTTTCTGTTTTAAAAGCTTAGAGTAGCGCACTGTTAGATATTACTTTTAATATGTTGTGGGAAATGTCCAAGGTTATACATTTGTAACTCATGTATAATATTATAACTTAGTATAAGATTTTAATGTATAACTCTTTATTTTCCCGAAAAAATAAAATTTACAACCAAATAACCCCTTATGACTCATTTGCAAATATCAACCATTTTCGAGTAATTTGACATTTTATTTCATACATTTTAAAATTTCAAGTTACTCGAAAATAGTTGTCCATTTGCATAGGAGTGTCATAAGGGGTTATTTGGATGTAAATAATCTCTCCTATAACCTTGTATGTGCAGCTCTGCCCCTCGGGAAATAATGGCGTAATGTTATGTGTTTCCAATAATTGATATTTTGTTTGGTCGTTCACGCAATGTGTGACTGGCGATTATTGTGTTTTCGCCACAAACCATTTCGATTTATCTACCAAATTTATTTATTTAACAATTCCAATTCCCTATTGATATATATTATCAAATGAAGAACTTTTATAAGAGTAATAAATGTGATACTCATTCTTCGCTCAAATTGCCTCAATGGGCCCAAATTGCTCCAATGGGAATTATAATTCTGCACATATTACGAGTTATGATTTTATATTATGCTCGTATTTCTGTTGCAACTAACAATTTATATTTCCTTCTTTAGAGGAAAAGATAAATCGTTTAATTGCCAAAGATTAAAGAATTCCGGTCCAGCCTCTCAACAGCCAATAACTCAGAATTTTGTTGGTAAAGGCTACCGTCTTCCGATTTTTTACTTTATATAAGTATTTGGCTGCCAAACTGGCATGGGGCCAGTTTTCTTACAATATAATCCGATTTCTACCTACAGTTAATATGTTTGAAAATATTTTAACTTTTTGATGTTATTGCTTGAAGTATTTATGTGTTTTCGGTAAAATATGGAGGAAGAATAATAACAATAACATTAATAATAGGAAAAAAATGTTTAAAATATATTAATGATACGGTAATTATTAATAAATAATATTTAATAAATAATATAACAAAAATAATAATTAAATAAATTTGCAATAATAATTATTCAAGGAAAAACAATTTATATAAATAAATAAACAGATTTATAATACATATGGTCAGGTATATAAAAATTATTTAAAATATGTAAGTACATTTTGCAGATAAAATAGTACATAAATAATAGATAAGAGAAATGTTAGTATCTTATTCGCGGTCTCCTGACTAAGATTATATGTAAGTTCAAACTTGTTCCCACTATAACAACTTAATGATCTCCTAAAACAGGGCTTCCTCTCTGCTACCCTTTTGCTGTGCCCTACAGGGTCCATATAATGATGTGAATTACGTAGGTCATGTAAAAGTACACATTATGGTAAGGCAGTAAAGATATTGAGTATTGAGAATGGTCTTGAGGAATGCAAATATATCGATAGGTACAGTCATCCTAAAAAAGATGTAATCATCGACGAGAATTGTTATTACAGACCATCTTTCTAGTTCTATAACCATTGTTAGTATAAACGATGAGGTTATTTTTGACCATTTAATTCAACAATAACGTAATGTACCTACATCTGATAAATACGTACCTACTTAATTGCGAGAGGTTTCACGAAAACTCTGTATATATACGAGTATATATAACTTAGTCTTGCTGCCGAAGGATAGAGCTGTCTAGAAGTTATTTACTAAAACTTGTAGAAACAAACATACCTAGATGATACATTTCCACAAAATATTAGTTATTGGTTCTCATCAAAACCATTAAAAAGATCCGACAAAGTCCTTCAAATAATCTTATCTCCAAAAACGACTTCAAATAACTTTAACAAAACAATTTATTCAAATCAAATCGCGAACTGGCAGTGTCTACGGCATTCCAATAAAACGACACGAACGGTTTAGCCACGTTGAGAACAAACGGTGCACTGCCGACGACGAACTACGGATAGTTCGGAAATATATTTAGAAAACAAAAGCAGTTCGTAGGTAATGGAATTTTAACTAGCCAGCCGGTGATAGTGCGGCTTTTAATATGGGATTTGGAAAATATTAATGTTTTGCTTTGTTGTTACTAATTTATTAATGAAAAGGTCACTGCAATGTGATGCTTTAGCATTTTAGGGTACTTCTGATATGAGAAAAAAAACAGGCAATTGTTAGCTTGTATCTGGTATCCCTACTTATTTAATAGACCAATACTTGTATGACACTCAATGAGGATCCACGCGCAAAGCTCAACGCAGATGTCGCCAGCGGCGGGATAGCCGCTGTCAAATCATTTTCGCTTTGTTTACATCAGTGTTTTTTGTTATTTTTTGTGTTGAAACCGATCCACCATCGTTATTGCTAACATGCATTGTTCCTGGAAGCATAAAGAGTTGAAAGACGAACTAAACTAACGAGAAGCAAGGATTACTGGAAAGAAATCGGATCTTATTGAGAAGTAGACTTCTATCTAATAAAATATTTTTCATCAGTGCTAGGCTCTACATTTGGATATTTTTTTTGTTGTCACGTGTTAATTTTTACTTGACTCATGGTAAGAAAATTTACGAAAATTGAGAGAACACTACTTTAATCATAAATGGTATTCTTTAATTTTTAGGTTAGGTTTGTTTTTTATCAGTGTTAGGCTCTAGATTTGGATCATTTTTTAGTTGGAACGTGTTAATCCTCACTTGACTCACGGTAGGAAAATTTACGAAAATTGAGAGAACGTTACTTTAATTATAAATGGTATTCTTTAGTTTTTAGGTTATCTATGACCGAAATTTTAATTTCGGCAATCAAAGTTCTCAAGCTTCTGAAAGACAAGCACTTGACGTTCCTGCTGTAGAACTTCACCAAAACGTTAATAGCTCCGCCAGAACTCCACCATATTGCCGAAGTTTACCAATCAACATATTGAAAGTTACTTTTAGTTGTACTCTTTTAGTTTCCCACTTTTTTTAGCGTAGTATCTTTAGGAAATAAATGAACACCGGGGTTAGTAGTTTAGTACATCCTGGTACAGCATACTTAAGCATATTACGAGAAAAATTAAATTTACTGAATGATAGGTTACAAAATGTATGGAATTGACAGCTTTCAATGGCCATGTCGACGATGCGCCACCTATCGTGATAAAATGGCAGTACAGATCCTCATTGGTTATTCGTTCATCATATTAGCTTGTATCTGGTAACCCTACTTATTTAATCGACTAATACTCGTATGTCACTCAATAGATTTTTCGTTCATCAAGACATTCACTGTCATCCACTATGGGAGACAACTGACGGTCGGCCTTCTTGTTCGAGACACCGAGCAGTGAACACAGCCTATCAAATTGGTGTAATTTTAATCTTAGCAAGTAAGTACAGGACTTATTATTTTGTTGATCTGAGTGTTTTTGCAAATATTGTGGAACAGGAAATAAATATATTCGTGTTTATATGATGTGTTTAGTTTTCTTTGCGAACCCCTTTACTTTTGAACTGTAGCTAACAGTTCAGAAGTGGGATCGTAAGAGAATTCTTATAATTTTCTTTCTTTCACGTCCACAAAGATCTTATTTTGTTAATGAATGGTTAAATATTATAGTCGTTACTAATATGATTCGAGGGATTTTTACGGATTAAAAACATGAATACTTTATTTTATTTTTTTCTGACTACCTACATCGTTAACTTTTGAAAATGGAATGTTACACTTTATTTCCTTGACAAATCATTTTATTTTTTCCGATAACTGTCACTAAAATACGCGGAACAAACGGTTGGTGAACGCGTTGATCTAAGAATATGGATGATTAAATACTAATTATCATGCTCAACGAATTCGTGAAGTGAAAATAACAAAATAAACGACCAATATGTTGTTTTTTGACAAGTGGTTGCTTATATTTGAGCCTGTTTTAAGCAATAAATGATTTAATGCTGCTAGTGACCGGTTTGAAAGAAGCATCACATTGTGACATTGATCTAGTGAGTTTATTTTAAAATAAGAAAATCATAGCTGATTATTTGATGTTGATGGCTTCATACTTTTAGTAAACTTTTTTATGTGGTGGCTCTGTCTACCTATACGGTCTGAGAATATAGGTACAACTTAATTTTTGGCTTTCTTTGCTACACCATTTGTATAATAGCTCGATCATAGTAATAAAACGATCATGCGCTAAGCTTCAAAATGTAAGTTTCAGATACACATTCATATTGGATACAACCGAGGGGAAGGGTTGTTATCCGATATGGATAAGGATGAAGAGCCCAGGTTTGAGGGCATGTTTGAGCCCGGGTTTGAGGGTAGGAGTGAGGCCAGGTTAGAGGGCAGGAGTGAGCCCAGGTTAGAGGGCAGGAGTGAGCCCAGGTTAGAGGGCAGGAGTGGGCCCAGGTTTGAGGGCACTAGTGAGCCCAGGTTAGAGGGCAAAGGAAAGAATATGGACAGCCATGACAAGGAACGGGTTACTGCCGGAATAGCAACAAGTTTAGAAGACCGGACGCTGCGTCCGTCCAGGAACTAGAAAAGGCGAAATATCATCACGGATTCGGACAGCTAGTCGCGTGGTGGTGCAAGCCGCGAGAGGACATGGAAATACAGAAGAAGATCACGAGCAAGGAGAGGCGGCTCCAGGCGGACGGACCATAGCAGCAGCAGCTCGGATAACCGTGAGTCAACCCGAGCTTATAAATCTAGACGGAACAGGAATAAGGAATCCGAAACAAATGTATTATTAGATAATTTTTTGTCTATCTTAAGTAACGTCAAGAGAAGTTCAGAGAATCCCAAACTGTCATTAAATAGTAATGTTTTGCCGTGTTTCGACCCCCTGAGTAAAGAGCAAACTATGTTAGTATGGCTCATTAAAGTAGAAGAATGTGCCGAAATATACGGTTGGTCCAAAAAGGAAACAATTCACTAAGCTCTTCCTAAGCTTTTGGGAGTAGCAAAAACCTGGTACCAAGGTTTACCTTCCCTTATGTATACTTGGGGTGAATGGAAGAAAAAACTAATTGAATCATTCCCTGGTCGCGAGGACTAAGATGAACTCTTGACGGAAATGTTGGCTAAGCGCGTTAAGTACGGTGAATCCTTGGAGCACTATTATTACGCGAAATTTAATCTATTAAATAGATGCAAGATTTACGGTAAAAAAGCAGGGATTGTGTCTTATATGGAGTAGATGGTCGTGCCATTAGAGTAGGTGCGCAAGCAGCTCAATCTAGTGAACCAGAACAAATTTTAAAATATTTTCGAACAGTAAAAGTAGGTCAAAATAGAGATGCGTATGAAGCTAATGTCAGAAGTAGGAACGATCGTAGAGCCTCTACAAATGCAACGTCTCGGGCCCAGAATCCGAAGTCTGGTACGGTAAATTCTAACATACGGTGTTTTAATTGTAACAAACTTGGTCACCCCAGGTTTAAATGCGATAAACCTTCTATTAAATGTTCGTTATGTAACAGATTCGGTCATCAGGCCTCTAGAGGCCTCTAGTGTAACAACTAGTTGTTACACTAGAAACTATAATAACTCCGAGTCTCCTAAAAATGAAACCCTGTCGAAAGATAAGAGTGAGAAGCAGGTATCAGAGTTAACAATTGATAGGTCTATTGATAAATACATATAGATATTAAAATTAATGGTAAAGCAGTAAAATGTCACATAGATTTAGGAAGCCAGTGTACACTTGTAACAATAAGCAAAGCTAAAGAACTTTCCATGGATATTAAGTGCCCGCCTAATCTACCTGTGTTGAGAGGTATAGGTTCAAATCTGACTATTCCATTGGGTGTAATAACTGCCGATGTTGAAGGTTAAGTAGGATGTTAAGGTATTAGAAAAGTAATAGACATTTATGTAGTCGAAGATCACGTACTGAGTCACCCTGCTCTCTTGGGGCATTCGTTTACTGAAATGTCCGATCTTATAATTACTAAAACCCAAGCAAATATTGTGGAACAGGAAATAAATATAGTCGTGTTTATATGAGGTATTTAGTTTTCTATTGCGAACCCCTTTACTTTTGAACTGTAGCTAACACAAGACGGTCAACTGACCAAAAAAGGGTTATTGAAAATTAGATTTAAAGCCTCGGTCACACACAGCGAAAACACGCTGCGTGTGATAATACTCGCAGCGACAATTCGCTGCCTGCCTGTCACACACAGCGAGTCCTACACGAGAATTTCGACAGTCTCGATAATACAGGCACGCTGAGCGGAATGGCTACTCGCAGCGAGTACCCTGTTACACACAGCAAATTCTCGCGGCGAGTGCGCATTCGTAGAGAGTAAAATTGAACATGCTCAATTCAAATTACGGTAAATTCAACTCGCGGTGAATGAATGTATTACCAGCGAATAGCTTGTTATACACAGCGAGTTCTCACTGCGAATGCCTTATCGTAACGAATTGCATCGCATTCGTAGAGAGTAAAATTGAACATGCTCAATTCAAATCACGGCGAATGAAAATATTCCCAGCGAATAGCCTGTAACACACAGCGAGTTCTCGCTGCGAATGCCTAATCGTAACGAATTGCATCGCATTCGTAGATAGTAAAATTGAACATGCTCAATTCAAATCGCGTCGAATTCAACTCGCGACGAATGAATCTATTAGCAGCGAATAGCCTGTCACACACAGCGAGTTCTCGCTGCGAATGCCTAATCGTAACGAATTGTATCGCATTTGTAGATAGTAAAATTGAACATGCTCAATTCAAATCGCAGCGAATTCAACTCGCGGCGAATGAATCTATTCCCACCGAATAGCCTGTCACACACAGTGAGTTCTCACTGCGAATGCCTAATCGCAACGAGTATTGGCTTTGTATGACCGACGCTTAAAGAAGAGTTTAAACAATTTATTTTTATTTTGTAAATAAATAGTTATACATAATAGTCAATTATGTATGCTTACTAGTCGATGATAAGGCTGCCTGTCCTGTCCATTGAAGCGAAGCGAGGCAGCGGAGAGGAGAATGGTAGCGGAGTGGACCGGGGTTGCGGACAGTGTCTGTCCATTGATGCCGAGCGAGGTAGCGGAGTGGAGTTACAGACTGTGCGGAGCGAGGTAGCGGAGCGGTGTTGCGGATTGTGCGGAGCTAGACCGAGTTCACGCGACGAGTAATAATTCCCCGCTCCGGTTCCCCGCTCCGCTTCTCCGCTCCGTTTCCCCGCTCCGCTTCCCGGTTTTGTAAGAATTTTTAAACTAGTTCGCAAATCCCTGTCCACTGAAGCGGAGCGGAGGTTTTATGCAATTCCATTGGTTAATATTGGCACACCGCTACTCCGCTCTAGTGGACAGGCAGCCTAAGAAGGTTTTTCCTCAGAGCTTTAACAGTAGGTACTTTCTTCGTTTCCGTCTCTCGTTCCGGTGACTTTCGTGGACAAATACCAAAGGACAAGCAAAATGAAGTAAACTTCTTACATGATCTGAAGCCTTTTTAGGGCTCCGTAGTAAACAAGGAACCCTTATAGTTTCGCCATGTCCGTCTGTCTGTCCGTCTGTCTGTCCGTCTGTCTGTCTGTCCGTCTGTCTGTCCGTCTGTCTGTCCGTCTGTCTGTCCGCGGCTTAGCTTCTGAGCTAAGCCGCGGACAGACAGACGGTCACTACTAGAAAGCTGTAATTTGGCATATGTATACATATTAATCATGCCGACAAAATGGTAAAATAAAATCAAGAAAATTTTTTTTTTTTGGGTACCTCCCCTACACGTAAAGTGGGGATGTTTTTTATTTCCTCATCTACCCCATATTGTGGAGTATCGTTAGAAAGGTCTTTCAAAAATATTGTGAGTTTGTCGAAACCATTTTTGGATTCAGGGATCCGTTTGCGAAATATTAAGCTTTTAACTGATTTTTTTTGTTAGAGTCAAGTGTCCCTCCCCGCCTTCTAGCTAAATGGTTGTACTTGGACTTGTGAAAAAATTCACAGCAGTAGTATATATAACGAAATTAAAAGAAAAACTATGAGAGCTAAGTAGGCTGTACAGGTTAACGAGAAATAATCAATTATTATTTGGTCAATAAACGATTTTATTTTTATTTTTATTTTTAACTAACTTAAATTTGCAGTTTGAAAAACATGATCTCCCATGCATTCCGTATGTGAGAACACGTTATTCAACTACAGTGTTAAGTTTGTTCTTGGGATAAATTCATCCCAACTACGGAACCCTTCATTGTGCGTGGTCCGATACGCACTTGGCCAGTTTTTTATTAACATAAGCTTGCGTATAACAAACACGTGTACCTATTTTTAGTTTAAGGTATTTATGGGCCTGCGTCGCCTAAAAATGAATGGATTATTATAATATTATTATTTTCGAATTCATAAATTCGTTAATGCAAAGCAATCCGTCAAAATGTTTGAAAGATAAAAGTTTATGAATGACGAAGAATGATCATAAAATAACTTAGATTTTGATAAATCACTTTGGTAACTTGATTATACACAACACTGGTTCAGATAAAAATATTACTTTTCTGATCTACCTTCTCTTGTTTCTTGTATCCGTAGATCTTCTTTTAATTCATTCACTCACTGACTGAAAAAGCATAGCCTAAACCGTTAGGTCTAGCTAGAAGTATGCACTAGAGTTCCATATGTTTCGAAGTTGAGCAGTAAGGAAGGGTTTTTGTTTTGTTTTTAATTCAATTTCGTAATTTTTGCCGACGGGAAAAAAATAAAAAAATGATTCTGGTCGTCCCTTCCAAAAGGTAGTTTTCGTATGGAGAAACATGGGCAAGAAACTCCACAATACACACCATATAATTATCTATGAAAACGATGCAATTAGAATAAAATAACTATACGACAATAGGTAAAAATAATTAAAAATGAAGCAATGATAGATAAACTAATTATGTGATAGATACATGCTGCTCACATATTTACAAAAATATTAGAAGTATACGATATTCCAAAAAAAAATACAAGTAATACTATTAAGACAGTGTGTGAATTAAAGTAAACACAGAGTGTAAAATCGATGTCATAAAAATAATAAATTATACAATTAAATTAGCAACCAGTTTGTTTTTGTCTAGACTCTAGATTGTCCTATAGAGCAGGACCAGCATGTTTCCAAGCATTCTTATCTGGGATATAATCCTCTAATTTGTAATAAATACGCTTGTTTATAAAGTGAATTTTGATATGCTTTTTAATTGCATATATATCACAAGGTATGTTGTTGTAACATTTAACACAGTACCCCCTATAAGATGTATACGTATATACTTACTTTAGATAATCTGAAAAATGGTTGATCTATTTAATCTTAATGTCTAGTATTCAAATTATGTCTATCACTTATTTTACTAAACAGATGTAAATTCTTTCTTACATACATAGTATTTTCATAAATGAATTGGTCCTTGGCAAGACCAGTTGTTAGACTTTCAGGCTTCTGACTATCCGTAACGACTGACAAAGATCAAGGAATAAAAGCCGGGACGAACTGCTTTCCGAGACACGGAGGGATCTCGGTGTGAAATGGACCGACACTCATCTACGGTCCGACCTCGGCAAGCATTGCTTAAGGCAACGATAGCTGACTTTTAATGATGTTCTACTGAAGATCACGTCTAAACGAGTAGTGTTAATGATTTGGAAACAAAAAATTGTTAAATTAAAGCATTTTCTTAATAACTTAATATACGAATATTTTTAATTATGTTTATTACATAGTGAAATTAATTTGTAAACTTATGTCTAACACGTATAAAAAAACTATGAATCAACCAAAATCTATCAAGCGTATTGTACTGAAACCTTCACCATTTAAAAAAATAATTTAATTATTGATCTTTTAGTATACGTGTTTTATTAAAATCCCTTTTGTTTTATGTATAATAAATTAATATTGCGTCTAATTTGGGACAGCGCTCCTTGATAGGCGAGTCCTATTACTGGCTGGACATACGACGCGTTGCGTGAGCTCAGTACAGAACACAAGTAAAATAAAATAAACACGCAAGCTAACCACTCAAGGTCACTGGCATATATCTGCGTCTTAAGCTTGAAGATCGACCCGTGCGGCTATTATTTAGTCACAAGCCCCTCAATTTGCCACAGCAGGTATGTGTACCAAATAATATATATGTTTCTTTGCGACTCCCACACGAAATTTTTAAGGTCATCAGATAACTTGAAGCTTAGAATGCCTATGCGTTCCACAACTTTCTTCGACAAATCCTTCACTGTCCAGGCTGCTCGTTTATGGAATGCGTTGCGAGTTGAAATAAAGCGTGCGCAATCGTTACCTGTCGGTCGATTCTATAAAAATATTAACGTGAAGCTTAGGTGAAGTGAGCGTGAAGTGACCTGTCACTGCCACATAATCGACCGGTAGGATGCTAGGGATTAACACTATTGACAGCTCACTTCACGCTCACTTCACCTAAGTTTCACGGTGATATTTTTACAGAATCGAACGACTGTTTTTAAGAGGCTCGTGAAGGAACATTACTTGTCGTTGTGATCTTGTTCTCATAACTGTAATTATCTATAGTGTTCTTTTTTTTTCGCTGCTTATATATTTAGTATGTATGTATTTATGTATCTATTATTTAGGATATGTATTTATCTATGTATCTATTCTAGTATATTGTATACTTATAATTTGCACCAACGACAGCCCCATTTTTTGTCCAGGTAAATCACTGTCCATTCTAAGGTTGCCTGGAAGAGATCGCGGAAAGCGATAAGGCCGCCCACTGTATATTTTGTTGTGTTTGATTCGTATTTTATTTTTGTTATGTATTTTTGTGGTGTACAATAAAGTAAATATAAATAAATAAATATAAGATAAGAAGATAGTCAGGAATTAGATTGTAGCAGGGGGACTGCCCAGTATTACCCCGGGGGCCGTAAGTTAGTCGATCTCGTACCTACTCGTATTACTTTATTGCTTTTGACAACTATTCCCACTTAATCGAAACTCAGTAAGGTTGAAACACCTTGTCGTTTTGAGACATCCAAGTGACACTAAACCGGGGATGGAGCAATTATGAGTCGACTATACCTAAAGTCAGTATTTACTGGAACGAAGTTATGTAGGAGTGCCCTGGCAGATATCGTCATGCGAAAAAGCGTTCATACTTGCGAATGTCTTCTAATTCAAAAACAAAGAAAGAGAGAGAGGAAGTGCAAAATTCACACTTTCTCTCGCTCTCTCTGTCTCTCTTTCTTTCTCTTTGAATGAGAAAAAGACAGTCGCAAGTAAGAAGCTCTCTCTCTCTTTAGTTTTTTTCACTTTTGAAGTGATTTCATTCTTTTTTTTTTTTTTTTTGAAATAGAAAGACAAGTGTGTATTTAGTCATAATGAAAATCCAAGATGGCGGTTGTGAAAATTGTCCCATTATTAATTATGGGTGTCTTTTACATAGTTTTCGAGGGTGCTAAAGCCGATCGTTAGGTCTAAATTTAAATCCAGGATGGCTGCTGTCCTGCTGGGGTTGCGGGTTTGTCCGAAAGGGATATCGCGGCCCCGGCACACAGGCAACGGAAGGAACACGGGTGGGTTTTAATCAGTAAAAGTCTGACACACCCTCTCGCTCTGCCCAGAGTGGGATAAGTCATTTGATGATTTCCCATCCTCAAAAAAAAAAAAGGATGGCTGCTGTGAAAATTTGATAAAATGTCGTAATGGGTGTCGTTTTCATAGTTTTCGAGTGTTTTTATTTATTTACTCACGATACCTAATACAGTAGATGAACTTTATAAAGATCGAACGCGCACGTCTGTATTGTGGAGTATGGGACAACTGAGGCTCGCTGCTCATGTAACTTTAACCTACTACAAAATGTGTGCATCAGCATTCCTCTACTCCAACATTAAATATGTTATAACTCGTAGATACTATATAAATGCACCAAAACACACAAACCAATTTTACACAACACACACAAACCTATAGACGGGTATTCGATGTTCCTTAATATTCGTTCCCTTGTAAATATCTGAATAACAAAACTGTATCTAAGTAAACTTATTAAAAGCAAAGAGGAAAGGAACAAAGGCACCAAAATTGCGCCTATTACGAAACAGACAGTTTATCGCAAACAAGGTTCAGAACGATTTTCTCTTCATTGATTTTGGAGATGCCTAAAACGATAAGAATTGGGTACAAACATTACATTACAATTCCTTTTAAAGTTTTAAAAGGCGAGAATCGTTTTGGATTTATGTTCTTGAGTATTAGATTATTTAAGAATAGTGATAATCTTGGTATAGGAGTAGGGACAGTCCCAAAGATAGTTTTGACAGTTCTGATTTAAAATGTCTAAACTGATTTTTTTTTAAGTATTATTTTCCGGATTTCAGTAGTACGCGCTATGGAGCGGGCTGTGCTCTGAGTTTCTTTTCTGTCAAAGAACCAGAGTTACCGACATAGTTTGCAGAGTAAACAAGTTAAAGTGGCCGCGGGCTGGCTGTGTTTGTTGAAGGACCGATGACCAGTGCAGCAGACGAGTTCTGCAGTGAAGACCGCGTATCGGCGGACCGATGACCTTAAAAAGGCGGGTGGGACAGACTGGATGGTGACAGAAAGGGGAGACAGGGTGTTGTGGCGCAGCCTAGCCTATGTCCAGCAGTGGGCTGCGATAGGTTGAATTGAGTAGTAGGTACTGATTGTTTGACTTGAGCTAAAAGCTTTAAAATCTTTTTATAGTACCAATACAAGACTCGAAATTCGATATTCCAGTTTTTCCTATTCTTTCATTACGGTCTGTGAATCTTTTAGGCCTCGTAGATGAACTACGAGGCCCTAAGAATAATTTTACAATCGTCCATCATCTCAAACTCACATAAGAATGTAATCCCAAAATCAGAATGCTACCTCGTATTTCCAAATCCACTTTTTGACATACTGGACAAATATATTTATCTCTCAAAAACCGTCGACTTTGTCATAAAATAAAATAATATTCAAACTACAAGATAAGGCTTGTTACTTGAATATTTGTGGCAATATTTTATAACAATATTTTTTCAACACGTTCTATAAAACCCTAAAGTTGTGTAAATTAAACGAGCAAAAATAAAGCGAAAGTTATGAAATAAACAAGAGTGCGGAACAAACATTATCGTGTTAACAGATATGGGATGACGCGGGTAATAATTTATGAATATTCACTAGGGATTATCATTCGTATAATTCAAATTTTAGCGCTGTTTTGGGGTTTGTTGTAAGTAGAAAGTTTGAGCGTGTAATTTTTCAGTATATCACTATAAAGTCTTGCCGTGTATCAGGACATGTTTTTCAACGCGCGTAAAAAATGCAGTCGAATGAAACAAGGGAGAAATGATACGCTTGCGCGAAAGAATTTTCGCGCACTGTTGGATTTTCAACATAAGGGGTTGACGTCTAGTGTAAGAAAAATTACAGTTCAATTCTAGGGCGTTTTTACCCGCCCGTGTATATAAGTGCATTCAGAGAGTCGAAAGCATTGGACAAGTTCTAAATTAAACTGTGATTACATCAATATTTTGATTCAAGCTAACTCACCACATAAAATAAGATTCTGCTGCGAAATCTTAACCAATCCACGAGATATTATATGATAAGAAAAGTGATTAAAATAGCTTACCCTTCTAACTTGTGTCGTTACTCTTGAAAGATTTTGTCTGATTTCCATTTTCCGCATTGACAGTCAAATGGATCCTGCAGGTGGCGAGCTGGGGGTCCTCGCGGACTTCTAAATATTTGTTGAGGACCTTGATTTTTATGGGACTATGAATATTGGGGCTATTATTTTATTTTGTTCTGACGTCCTTCGATATACCTAGTGAATGTGCGAGCATAAAAAATTACCCGTGGGTTTTGTAAACGCACAAGGTGATAGACAGAGAGACATAGGTACTTTACACATGACATAGGCGTCATGCCTTTTGCCTCATTTTTTTGGCTTTGTAACATTCATATGTGGTACGATATCTCGGCCTCCAATTAGATGCCTGCCTATCCTGGAAAACACACTTACAAACAGTGTCCGCACGAATACGAAAACTTATTTTTCTATTTAAGAAGCTAAGGGCTACCAGCGAAATCCTTAAGATTGTTTACTCGGCACTAGCCGAATCAGTACTGAGCTATTGCATCACTGCCTGGGGAGGAGCCGCCAAGACCGACATTATACAAGTGGAACGAGCCCAGAGAGCCGTAATTAAAGTCATTCTAAAAAGATCCTTTAGATTCCCAACGCGGCAACTTTACATGGACTTTAAAACACCAACGGTTCGACAACTATTCATACTACGCGCAGTCATGCGAAAACATGCCACTCTTCCATACAGCGTAAATAACAGCCCGACAGTAAGAAGAAGACCCAAACCGGCTTGTCCCACAACACATACAAAAACTACATTCGCTAGACATCACTACCCCTACCTAAGTGCCCTTATATATAATAAAATACATCAACAACATAATATACATACACTAAACACACACACATGTAAAAAAATAACTAAAGAATTCCTCCTCACCCTAGATTATGATGAAACAGAAGCACTGATGAAACCCATATATGCAAATAAATAAATAATTATTAATATTACGAACGCTTACACAGACACCCCAAATCACCCTCCCCTTCAACACACACACACTTATACACACATCATACACCACACACTCATACACTTTCCCTATTACACACACACACACACACATCACACGCGCTTACTCACAAACTATTGCCACTGTTACACGTTTTAGATTCCCTAGTTTTGTAAAATAATCTTACCGGACGAATGGATGGCCCCTATAACACAGGATTTTCCTAGCATATGGGTCATTATTCACAAAATTGAGCACAAATGTAATACCATAATAACGTAACATGCATTGTTTTCTTCTTTTTGCTAAATAAATTATTATTATTATTATTATTATATATGTGGACATACACGCACGCAGGTTGGGAGTATTATACACGTGACCTTTCTGACGAACATCACTAATAAGGTCAGTATATGTCCTTCTACTTAAAGGACATATAAGGATATCAGAAGGGTCATGAGTACGGGATGTCAATTGACAACGAAACGCAAGTGTGAAGTTGGCGCGCTTCGACAGAGTCTAGCCTGACGTTCATACGAGTCGACGAGGGGCGCTTTGGTGGCGTGGCGCAGCTCTCTTGACCATCGGACATCGTACGGACAACAAGTGCCTAGAAACTGTCCAACGTTGCGTTTTAGAAATTTTGTCAAGTTCAAATATAACCTAAAAGCCCGCAACACATTTACGCCTGGTAAAATGTTGAACGGTGAAGATTCTAGCTCCAATCGGCCCCCTGTCGCGATAAAGACATATCTTAAAAAAATATACATAGAGAAAAAAAATACTTCCCTGATGAAAAACAAATAGCAATATCACACGAATTTAACCATAGAATCTTATAGTGAAATATTTACAGAATAATATCACTAAATATCACTAAAATGATGAGCTACATCATATATGCAGAACCCAGAGCGAACAGTCGCTCTGGGTTTGTTTTCATACTTGATGAGGATTCTCCTTTTGTTGATTGTTTTCAAAGTCACCGTGTATAGCAAAAACCCTGCTCATCATAATTTGCCTAGCCTTTGCCAAACTAGAGCGCGCGCCACGAAAGGAGGCCGGCGGAAAAATGAGGAACTACATTTTTTTAATGCAATTGCAATGTGATGCAATGAAATAGACACTACACTAGCCACGCGTCAAAAGGACTTCAGTGGTGGTGCGGGCTCTATATGGAAGTTGACAAAATAAATTGTCCGTGGAAAAAAAAAGTCCTGGACACATAAATTTTCTTTTTTTACCTAATCAAAAGATTACGGCAATACATTGATTTAAAATAAGGCATGACGTCACTGTCCAGTAGATTTAATACTGACTTGTGACGTAGCAAGCCCCCACTCCCCAACTTTAAAACGTTTATCTAAACCATTTTTTATTAATGTGAAATAGCAAAAAATACGTGTCAAATATTTTTTTGTTATCTGACTGACGGATTAAATCGTTTTTTTTTCTCATAGCAACATCCCTATTAGCTTTTAGTCTAACCGGATGCAGCTGAATACCAGTATTTTACGTCGAGCGATTGCCTCTCCGATGTCCAGAACCTAGTTACTAGGTAACACGATATCCTGTAGCTAAAAGCCTGCTGTTAGTTTTTAATTTAAAACTTTCGGTGCGCACCCTATTTTTCCTTAAGTAGTACATGATTGTGCAAAGAACTTCGAAATCCACTTATAAGTGTTCATTGGGCCGTGGTAGAGCATACAGTGAATGTTCTTCTTCCCAGCTAAAGCACTAGGAAAGATGAAGGATCGGCCTTTTGGGATACTGTCTTATGTAATTTTGACGTTCAAAAAGTGCTGATTCTCAGCTTATAGGGTAGTCTTGATCAAACGTCCGGACAACACGGTTGGCGCAGTGCGATCGACTGCTGCGCAACGTGTCGCGGGTTCGATCCCCGCACGGAACAAATATTTGTATGATCTGCAAGTAGTTGTTCCGGGTCTGGGTGTTAGTGTATGTGAGTTTCTATGTTTGTAAACGCACCCACGATACAAGAAGAAATTCTTAGTGTGGGGCAACGTTTAAAAAAAACTTATATGTATATCAGATCCAAATCTGAAATAAGACTAGACATTGATTGGTCTTTTCTGAATATTCCACAATTTTTTCCAATTTAAGACAGAAAAAAAAACTGTGTCTAATACTTATGCATTTACAAATTGTTTTTAATTAAAACAGTCCTTCAAGCTATCTTTAATATCCTGAATGTTTAACCACGTGATATATGCAGATACTAAACAAAATCTTTCCTAAAATACAATTCGGTGTGTCATTGTTTAATTTCTTACCAATTCAGGGCCAAAAACTTGGCATTATTGAACCAAAGCCGACAAATGAAAGTCCAGTCTAAGTTTTCCAACAACGAGCGTACTTCCTTTTAAAGTATATAAAATTCAATTACAGCAAAGTAATCTACTGTTTGAACTACAAATGAAATTGCTAAAGTACAATGTACTCAACTTGAAAGCAATATTTCAATTTAATTTATAAAATTCTAGTTAAACTTGAGTATATTAAATTTTAGGTCTTTAGACCCCAGAATTTCTGAATCTTTTAATTCTTTTGTACAACTACAGTCCGGCCGCCGACAGAATGCGTTCCTGACACCTGTCAGTTGGACAATTTCTAGTAGTAATAAGGATCAGTATTCGTAAAACACACTATTCTATTTTTAATAAATATCAAGCAAAGCCGATGTCGACTATTCTGCTAATGTCTAAAGTGCGTTGGAAAAAGTAAGTGTGTGTGTTATACATATAACAAAAAAAAAGTTAAAAACAAATAAAAATTCTTCGATTGATACAGTTGAACACAATGTAGATCTTGTTGGGTTAAACACATGTTCGTTAGTATTCAACTGACAGATGTCAAGAACGCATTCTCTCGACGGACGGACTGTAAGTATACTTAAGATTCTATATACTCGTATAATTATTACACAACTAACTATTTACGCGGGTTAATAAATTAAAACACTAACTACTTATACAAATAAAATAAAAAACGAAAGCACTCTTAGGGGGATATTACACTCCAGGGTTGCGAGTTTGTCCGAAAGGGATATCGCGGCCCCGGCACACAGGTAACGGAAGGAACACGGATGGGTTTTAGTCAGTAAAAGTCTGACACGCCCTCCCGCTCCACCCAGAGCGGGACAAGTTATTTGATGATTTCCCACCCAAAAAAAAAAGAGGATATTACACTATCATTATCTATGATCATAGACTTATGAGTTATAGATATAATAAATTGTAAAATAGACATATTAAGGCTTGTGCAGACCAGCGCGACTTGTGAAAACTTCTGACACCGCTGCTGTTCCGCGCATTAGGAATGTGCGGTGGGGCGGGGGGTAGTGTTGACGAATAAGCGGTGGGTGGTACGCCACGCGCCTTCAGCGTTGACGAATGAGCAACCGGTGGGACACCGTGCGCCCTGAGCGTTGACGAATGAGCGGCCTGCACTGTCCTCCGTCTCGCCGCGCACATACCTAAGGCGCGGAACAGCGGTCTTGGTCAAACTATAAGCATCATTCATTAATCAAGTTTAGCCGATAGTGATAGCAGATTTTAGAGCCTGAGTTCTGTTTCCTATTTTAACCAACTTTTTAGGGTTCCGTACCCAAAGGGTGCCAACGAGACCCTATTTCTAAGGTTCCACTGTCCATCCGTCCGTTTGTCACAGGGCTGTATCTTTTGAACTGTAATAAGTAGACACTTGAAATTTTCAGAGTGTGTACTACTGTAGCCGCTATAACAAAAAATAATTTAGAAAAGTTAAAAATGAAAGGGTTTAAAAATACTTAAGTAAAAAAAAAACAAGTTTCTTGTATGGGGGCTACCTATACAAGAAACTTGTTTTTTTTTTACTTAAGTATTTTTAAAACATATGTGTTAAATATTGTACGGTGAACTCTTCGCGGACGTGTCCGACGAAATTGGCCGCTTTTACCGGTGTCAAAGTAGACCATTTTTCATGCACTTTTTCTGTTATCCTTTGAAAATTCATCGCCGTAACTAGAATCAAGTTACTAGTAAAAAAAAGAAGAGCACGACTTTCCACAGAATATTCACACGGCAACGTTCCGGTATCTTTACCGGACTAGGTATTTGTTTACCGCGGCGGCGGCGGCTTTATTTATCCGAACGATTGGTATCGGCTCCGGTAAAACAACGTTACTGGATTTAGATTCAGTTTTAACTCGTTTTTAGGGTTCCGTAGCCAAATGGTAAAAACCGTTCCCTTATAATTTTGTCATCCATCCGTCCGTCCGTCTGTCCGTCCATCTGGAAATCAAACAGCTATTTTACTCGGAGAATATTAGCACTACATCGATGAAAATTGGATAGAAAGTGTATTCAGTCCACCGGGAAACAATGGTGTAGCGAAATTACAAAAAAAGGGGTGGCACTCCCCACATTTAACCTACCTTACCTTTAAACCTTAAAATGAAAAAAAAAAACAATGCACATAAACGTGTCGGGTATCGTTGGATCCCATAATTAAAAAGATATCGATGTTTCAAGTGTCTTTTCTTATTAAAGTCAATTATTTGTATCTTATTTTTATTTATAGGAGCTCGTGGCTAAGTAATAATAGCCGCACGGGTTGATTGATCAGGTTAAGCTAGGCTTGCCGGAGTTGGTCCGTGGATGGGTGACCATTTTTACTTATCGAGATTCCTCCGTGCTTCGGAAAGCACGTTAAGCCGTTGGTGCCGGTTGTCATTCTTGGATCTTTGACTGTCGTTACGGGCAGTCAGAAGCCCGAAAGTCTGACAACCAGTCTTACCAAGGGGTATCGTATTACCCAGTTACTGGGTTATGAAGGTCAGATAGGCAGTCGCTCCGTGTAAAATACTTGTATTCAGCTGCATCCGGTTAGACTGGAAGCCAATCCCAACATAGTTGGGAAAAGGCTAGGCAGCTTGATTGAGTTTGTATCTTTTCCGAGAGTATAAACAAACAAACTACAAGCAAACTGTAAAATACAAACTTATTTTTGGTGTCGGTAAAATCAATACTATGCTTGCGTAAATATTCATCCTTACTACGGAACCTTTAATTGAGCGTGGTGCGACACGTACTTGCCCGGTTTTTTAATACATAGGACAGGTAGGTAGGTACTAGCGTTGGTTGTGTGCAGTCTAACGATCCAATAAAAGCCATGATAGGTTTCGTGATTGGGCATTAAGGCTACTGATACATTTATAAGGTTTGTGTATTATAAAAAAAGGCTTTCTTTATTGCTTTATAATCGAACAATTTCATCGTTTTATGGATTAAATTTTGGTGGACTAAAAATCAAGTCATTTAAGGCTTGTGCAGACCAGCGCGACATGTCGCGCGACGCGACACCGGTTATTGCTTTACTGTGAAGTTTTCTTAGAAATTGTATTGTTCGTGTCGCGTCGCGCGACAAGTCGCGCTGGACTGCACAAGCCTTTATTCGAACGAGGCAGAGAATCAGTACATATTGAATGTCAAAATTACATGAGACAGTTCCCTAAATCCCAAAACGCCGATCCGTTACCGCATCCTAGTGCTTTAGCTGGGAAGAAGTGGCGCAACAAGCTCCCCAACAGAACAGCTGTCTGTTAAGTTAGAAGAACTTGATTCCATACAATAGTATGCAAAGTAATTAAGATTACAAAACAAAGAAACACAAAACATTAAATAAAGTTATTTACCATATGCAACACAACTCATTAATAAAACATTGGAACGAGTACATTATGTTAATGAGTGAAAATATAATACTTTTTCTGTGTATTTGCTTACTATTTACTGCGTCTAAAATTCTAACAGTTGCATTTTTACCAAAGTGGTTGAAAACATAGCTGACGTATTCCACCACAATAACTCTTGTTGGCACAAACATGACTGTGAATGGAGTAGTTGTGACAGTCATTAACATTCTCTAATTTAATAACAATATAAATATTATATTTATTTTAAAATCGGCACATGGTTTGGGGTTCTTAGCAACACATTCAATCTTAACTTTATGGTCTGACAGCTCGACACGTTACTCTAATTAATAACAAAAGATCCTGTTTCTTTAAAATTTTAAAACAATATTGGACCATTTACAAACCCATTCCATTTATATTATATGGAAGCGACTTTCTACAAATTCTAAGAACTTTAACCAAGGCAGGGAAAGTCAACGTGCGTCTCTCAAAGTTAGTGCGAACAAGCGTGCTCTTACATTAATATAATGTAAGGTAAAGATATCAACTAACAAATAGAAATCTAGAGTCATGCTTGAAACTTAAAACAACAACTTACGAGCTATTCAAAAGGTATGCAAAGCCAATACTAAAACATTTGTATGTTTTATAATACTCGTATAATGTAATATAAATTGCAACGGTTGGTTTTTCCATCGCAAAAGATTGGCCACATCTGGTTGTCATAAATGTTTCTCGATACCCGACCTACTCAGGCAACAATTAAGAGATGAACAAAAAAGCGATTTAAGTTTGGTTAGAAAACCTCGAAGAAGGGGCTGAGCTAAAGCGGTAGTTTTTAGGGCTTAGGTGACAGATATTTTAAGACAAGGAAGGCAGTTAGTTTTGAGGCGCGTCGGCGGGCGGTCGTGAAAGGGAAGTTATTCCGAGGCAAAGCTGATAATGCGTGCAGTATTTGTAAGTGAGTTGTAATCTAGTTCTCTCTAAGGAATTATTTCGGTGTGTATCAATTTTAATTAACTTTTGTTTAGTAGTAGTATATCCATTGTAGCTAAAAACTTCTCTATTATAATTGTTCCTGCTAGTTGATTTGCATTGTATTTATAGGTAACAGTTAGGTGATATCGCTGTCGAGCTTTTAATGATCGTTTATTCCAGAATGGCGAAATAGCTCTTATTTAGTATCGTGTTTTATAACTAATGTTACATTCTCGTGTACTTACGTGTCCTTGTCCTAATCTGTAACTTAGCAGATTATTGTCAAATATATTAGCTATAGACTATTATATATTGGCTATAGGGAAATGGCGAAGGCCGTCCACCATACTTGACACTGAGCACTAACGCTCGAGACTTTTGACGACCGTTGACCTTGAGCTGATGCACCACATTTGGAACGCAGAACCATAAATACTCACAGCTATTTAGAATGGTACTAGGCTTACGGAGAACGTGTTCCGTTAGTATCGTATTAGTTCCTCAGAGGTTTTATGCGTTAGGTCTAACAGATCACGTACAATGAGGCAAACGTTGTTACACAGTTCCCAGTCTCACTAAAGTGGGTACATTGTAAACAGACAAATTAACGTAGCTATAAATAATGATTTAAAGCACAAGCGTAACTATCCCTTTACCCCTTCACCTTATTAAGGCAGTATTGGAGATATTGGTGCGGGAAACGTTGGCAATCCAACACTTGTTATACTAAAACATAATATTAGATGATACTAAAATATAATACTTTTGCAAACGCTCTTGTCTTCTTAGCTTCATATTATTTTAATATTATAATACTTATGTTTACTAACTGTAAATTGTCTTGTCCCTGAGCTTTTCTTAGTCGGGACAAGGCAGTTTAGTTTATGGGAATTCTTCTTTCTTGTATCAGTAGGAGCCCTACAGAACTGTGTGGAAGGGAGGGGCACATTTCTTCCCCCAAGGGGAATCAATCAATCTAATATTAATATAATTAGGAAAAACAACAATTTTATCAGCCTAGGGTAATTTAGGTACAGTCACATAGTGAATGCTTTAGTAGATAGATAAAGAGATTTTTGTTGAAAATTATATTTAAAATGACACGATTACTTTGTAAAGTATTATATTATTTTAATTATTGTGAATGCGAGGACTAAGTGGATATTCTTTTAATTTCATTTTTTCGTTTTCATTTATTTTTTCTTTCTCAGTTAGTTTTAATGATGGTCTGGCAGTTTGAGTAGTTGATGCGGCCTACCCAAATATCCTGTCTTTGGTATTGTTCGTCGAGTTGAGCTCCTTAAGTTCTGAGTTGAGTTCTACGATTACTGACAAATGCTTGCACTGACTGGACAGGTCCACTCAAATCTGTGTGGTTAAAATGTCTGAAATGTTCTTTTGAGGAAAGCCTCAAAAGAACATTTCAGACACTAATCTACATGGTCCTCACATGGCTTGACCAAGATTATGTCTGGACTTTAAAAGAGACTGCGACCTCTGAGTTTGTTTCGGCCTTTCTTCTCAGAGTAGTCAGATAGGAAACACCGACCTCATCTAGCTTATTTTTTTAATATTTTTTATAAGACGTGTAAAAGTGATTCCCATATCTTATTTAGAGAATAAACAATTTCATTTCATTTCAGATGTCAACTATCTGTCATGGTCGATTTATACTCTCTCATTGTAAAAGCTAAACCATCTGTATGTACAAATAAATATATCTGCTATTAATCTTCAATCCTGGTTTATTTACTAAAAACCCTTCAGCTCTGACTAAATCATTTCGATACCAGATCACCTTATTTATTTTATTATTTATGTACACACAATAAAATACATCGAGATACGACATAATTATAATTTGAGTACAAAGGTACACCCTGTGCAGGAGGTAGCCACCATCGACCACTGTCAACGTTCCATTTCCTGGTGTGATGTTTTCAGTGATACGTCAGCTATGTTTTGCACTTTGGTAAAAACGTAACTGTGATTTTCGATGGATACTCACAAGATGCAGTTATGAGGAGTTAGTTCTCCAATTTTGACTAGCGTAAGATTGTTCACTGGTTACCATAAAATAAAATAAATAAAAAATACCGACGAAACATAATAATATCAACTGACTGAAAACAAACATCCAACATTTTCGGGTTCATCGCTCAGCTCCGCCTTGTAGTTGCCGGATCCTCTTCCAGGCGTGAGTCCAGCGATACCGGCCGCTGCAGTTGCGCCGAGCTCGAGCGACGAATACTTCTTGCCGCCGACGACACCACCACCAAACAGTACGTCGGCGCGGAAGAGGCCGACCACTGGCCAGCTTAAGACTTCGAGGCCCACCGGCCTCGCCCCGCTCCCGCTGGAAGTGTGCGGCGCATAAGGAGGATACAAACTGACAACGAAAATGTAATGCATATCACGGGTCTCAAACCATAGGGGCGTATTCACAAAACCGTTACTTTTGATTACTACTATGCCATATGGCGATACTTGTGATCGAGCCAGCTTGTTGCGTTTTAGCATGTGGCTATATAGTTACAGTTCAGTAAATATGGGATGCTTGATTTTGAGGTATTTCCTTTAAAACACTAGTTTTTGGTTCTTACGTCTATTTGGCATGATGTCAATATGGTAAAACTCCGTCAAAATTCCTCCAAAAATGCTTGGAATTTATGGACGTAAAACCTTTTTCCTTAAATTATTAATAATTGTACCAATATTTATTTGAACCAAGTTGGTGATTTATAATATTGCAATTCAGGAATGAGAAACTATCAAAATTAATGTTATTTCTGTGATTTAAAAAATTTATACGCCTCTCTGGCTTGTCATTAATACTGAGAGGTGTTTGAATTCAAAGTGGAATTATAGACCATTTTTGTGCTACAATCTAGAATAAAAAAACAATTGGTGGTAATTACACAATGTTTTCGGTGTTACTAAAATATAAGAACAAAAAACTAAGCGTACAAAAATAAAATTTATTCATAAATCTGAACATAATTATTTTAAATGACATAAAAACACAAACATTGAGCTCATTATTGATTGATACAATATCACAATCACCGAAAACTGGACCTGGCAACACACAAAACGCGTACACTCTGGATGGACGAGAAGATCACCGAACTCAAGGAAGAATTGAGCAGGTTACACTGAGGTATCAGGGTTATCTGAAGTCCGAAGAAAGGGGGAGAACTCGATAATCCCCAAATCCGGGAACCCGCTCTATTTCCGAGAGGGATCAAGAGCTTGATCCAGAAAGCGGTACTTCTGGACATGGCGCGTATGGTTATGAGGTTCCTCTCTCAGGAGCCCTGACCACCGGTAGTTTGGACCCTGTTCTCGACACCGGTGGGCTACTATTTCTTATATATTTTTTAATTACCTATGTTTTTTGTTTTTTTTATAAACATATTTAAAAATGTAAACGATATGTACACACGGCTACACATCAAGCTATTCATTTCCAGTTTATGCTGATTTCGCATTGTATAGGATTTCAGTACAATGCGAGGTCAGCTTATACTGGAAATGTATAGCTTGATGTGTAGCCGTGCGTACATAAATGAAATAAAGGAGATAATAATAATAACATTTATTTTGGTCAACTTTACAAACTTCTACAATATTTAATCTTACATGGAGGCTTCCTTTTAAGTGTAAAAAATACCTGTGCTGTGTGTTGGAGACCCCGAAAAAGGAAACTAAAAAGCGTAAACAAAGAAAAAAAAACCTTTTTGTCTAAGATCCTTCATTAATGTAAGTAGGTTAATTTTAAGTCGGCGCCAACCAAACTGCCAACGAAGATCAATCAAACTGCCATTATTTTACTTGGCGCCCTTTTGTTTGATTGGCTCAAAATGAGTAAACCTTCAAATTAAAAATCAGCTTCAGCTACGTAGGTTCCCTGCATAAGTCCAGAGCTCTCCTCAGGCATCGCTGAAAATAAAAACACATTTTTATCATTCCTTTCAAAATTATTTACTAACTAGCTTTTGCCCGCGGCTTCGCCCGCGTGGATGTCGGAAAATATCCCATAGGAACATGCTACCGGTATTCAGAGTATCCTATGTCCTAACCCAGGTCTGCGTTTCATCTAAATCCGTTCAGCCGGCATGAAAAGGTAACAGGCAGATAATAAATCTCTTTTAGGGTCCCGTACTTCAAAACGAAAAATTTAAACCCTTAAAGGATGACTTCGTTGTCTGTCGATACCCTTTTTCTCAGGAACCGATCAAGCTGCAATAGATATCGAAAACTTAGGTCTACGGTCTCTGGAGCTGTAACGAAAATCAAACTTCCAAGTCAAGGCAATACTCGCTTCGTGGGAAATATAGGAAAAGCTGTTATAGACCCCACGGGCAAATTTAAGGTGGTAGATGAAAAATTTGTTTTGTATATCTATAATGTGGATAAACAGGTGACACAGAGTGACATCACAGAATATGTTGAGGAAAAAGCCAAAATACGTGTGGAAATTGAGAAAATGATAATGAAGATGCCCAAAAGTTATAATGCATACAAGATTTCTGTTCCAAAATATAAGTATGATATATTCATGAGTGATGATTTTTGGCCAGAAGGTAGATCATATCGTAAATTTATAGACTATAATAAAAAGAAAACAGACAGGGAAAATACTCTGAGAATGAACATTACACACAATTTAAATGGATAATACGACCCTAATAAGTTTCAATTGTAAATGTATTAAAAGATCTGTTGACTGCGTTAGGCGTCTGTGTGTAGCGGCCGACGTTATCGCGTTGCAAGAAACTTGGCTTTTGCCACATGATATTGCCATTCTTGGACAAATAGATGATGACTTTGCTTTTACTGGCAATTCGGCAGTCGATACCTCAGCGGGATTGCTACGTGGAAGGCCTTATGGAGGAGTGGCTTTGTTGTGGAGGAAGAGCCTATTTCCATCCGTCACGGTAGTTAATTGTAACAACGGTCGCCTTGTAGCTATTAAGATAGTGTCGCAGGATCGTTCCATACTAATTTTGTCGGTGTATATGCCTACGGACTCGAACGATAACGTAACTGTGTTTACAGATTGTCTTAGTGAAATTAGTGCGATAATAGAAAGTAATAATGTGCAATCAGTGATCCTACTTGGCGATTTTAACGCTCACCCAGGCGAGCTGTTCGGTTGTGAACTGTTGAGCTTTTGTGAGAAGCAGGTGCTGGCCCTGTGCGGACCTGGACTTACTGCCGCAGGGTACGTACACTTTCGTGAGTGACGTTCACGGTTGCCACCGCTGGCTCGATCACTATGTAGTGACCGAGGCTGCGAGGCCTCTGCTCGTTAGTGCAACTGTGTTGTATGATACATATTGGTCGGATCACATGCCTATACAATTACAATGTAATTTTAATATGATAAGATCTACAATTGAGACACCCGACCTGATTAAAAACTTTGCGATATGGGGAGAGCGGAATACTAGTCAAATTAGTCAATACAAAGAAAGATGTCATACAATGTTAAGGGTAATTAATTTTCCATTAGATTTTAAAGAATGTGCTAACGGGTGTTGTGAGGATTCCAATCACAAAGTAGTATTGGACAATATGTATAAAAACATTGTGTGTATACTTACAGAGGCTGCCCAATGTCCCAGTAATGTGGATGTGGGAGGGGGTAGAAGGAATAAATGCGTTGTCGTTTGGAAACAATTAGAAAGGGACGTTTCAAATTAATTTAAGTGTTAAAAAGTTAAAAAAGATTCGTGCTTGCACGTCTGCGCCAATAGCCTGATTTGTTAATAATATAAACGCGGGCCTTGATACGGTTGATACTTAAATGGGTGAGACATTCCTCAGAGTTCTCTAATTATTAGATTGGCTAACTTTTGTGAAATTGATATCTTTTTCACTTTAAATAGGTATGCAAGTACTTACACAGAACCGTCTCAGTCAGTATCCCCATTACGAGACAATCTCCCATGTGGATGGCTTGCCAAACTAAAGAAGAAAAAAAAGAGCGACCCTTACAATAGTCGCATATGATGTGTAACATCTGACATCACACCATGGTAATAAGCAACATAAAGGTAATAAGCCATAGACGCTAGTTTTATATAATACATCAATGTAATTAAGCAACGTAAAAGGGGGGCGAGGCCTCCGCAAGGCGTTTCTGACGCTAGCATCGCGCGCGCTCATTGGTCAAATCAAATAGCGCGCGGTTGGTGCAATGGACGGAAGCCTGGGGGCTTCTTGTTACACACTTCCGTCCCTTGCACAAAATCACTCCCGCAGATTGCAAAAAAGCGAGAGGAAACATGTTAAACATAAAAAAAACTGATTAGTAATAACTAGCTTCTGCCAGCGGTTTAGCCAGCGTGATATGTTTATAAATGATATAGCCTATGTTTCTCAGTGATAATATAGCATACTATTGATGACAGATCTTTTTTTAATCCGTCCAGTACCTAACGAGTTGATTCAAACAAAAATACAAGTGTTGGGTTGGGTTAAGAAACGTGCCGCGTCGCTAGAAAGAATGTTAATTTGACAACAAACCGATCTGCCCCCGATCAGTGAAAGTGTTAGCTGTATAGGTTTTCCATTTACAACGGAGTCTGGATTCGTAACAGATTAATGGCAATTGATTCACCCCCCTTGAAATGTGGGACTCTTTCGGGAGCTAATGCTTGATATCTGAAACCTTATACCCGCACATTCCGCTGGACCAAATAGGTACCATAAGCTATAAGTTGGTAGGTTTCAAAGAGAGTGAGTACGCACGATGATATCTAGACATGCAATTCGTATAATCCAGCATGCAAAAGTTCTTGAAAGTATAGTAGGTAACATAAGTTGAACGACCGCATACTCTTCCAGTTCTGAAAAAATATTACCGTCCTTTTGGTCTCCGCTGCACAAAAGAACCCGACCATTACGAGTGATCGCATTCCTTTAGAAAAGCAGTATTTCTGAACCTTTTTGGACCAAAAAGGAGGGTTATGGTTTTGACCGGTATGTATGTGCATCAGTTCCCTCATTACTTCTACACTACTCATCTTTTTGTAATTTGACAATTGAGGTATCGATGGAAGCGTCTTAATCGTCCGCTAGTTAGAGGGTATGTGACGTCATATTAAATAAATTGAATATGTCGCCCTCTAGAGGACATAACGCCTTGAACAAAAAAGGGCTTAATTAGCACATTTCAAAAATATATATATATTATAACCCCAAAATAATTTAAATAAAAGTTATAAAAACTCAAAACCCAGCTACTACAAAAATGTCAACTAAAAAGGTACATACATACAAACATGTAATGTGTTCGATGCCACATGTGACTCCGGATTTTTTATTTGTCTGTCTGTAATGTCATGTTTATACCTTTTTAGTTGACATTTTTGTCGTAGTTGAGTTTTAGTTTTTATAACTTTTATTTTTTAAATATTTCATGTGATCATCATCATTATCGGCAGCCTTGTTCCACCCACTGATGAGTATAGGCTTCCTCTCTTTTGTGCCATGCTTCATGTGGTGGCTTATAATTCAACGTATTCTTTCGACGAAACGTGAAAGTATGTTTTTTCAACAATTAAGCACCCCACATAGCCTAGGCGAATATCCATGGGATTCGAGAAAATTCCACTTTTATATGTGGTTTTGGAAATTTCTCAGAACTCGTTATGATTATTATATCACTTTTCTCTAAATTCTCAAATTTAATTGCTTTCATTTAATTTTTATTTTATTTGGTTGTTAATACTTTAACAAAGCTTTCGACGTAACCAATAATTGATAAATTCTACCTTTGCCAGCATTATCAAATATTTCATGGGCTCCTTTAAATAATGTTTTGTTTTATAGAGGAGTGATAACCTAGTGGTGTGACCGTCAGACTGCCAAGTCATAGGTCTCGAGTTCGAACCCAGGGCACGCACCGCTCGGACGGTGAGCAATGGGTAGCTCGCCGTCCGATAAGGACCAGGAGCGGGAGAAGTTATTTGATCATTTCCCGACCATAAAAAAAAAGGGCACGCACCGCTGACTTTTCAGATTCATCTGCGTATCAGTTGCTTAAAAAACGGTGAAGGAAAACATCGTGAAGAAACCGGCATGCCTGAGAGATATTTCCAAGTGTTGTTATTTTAGTTATTTGTGAAGCCAAGTCGGTGTCCATGGGCGGCATTAAATAAAATGCTTGTGGCCTGGGTCTTGTTATTGGGCCTGAACACGTAGCAGACGGCCCCACGGATCCGCTATTTTCGTATGTTCAACCGTCTGCCGAACACCGTGTATATTGATTATTTTATATTTTGTGAATGTACGAAAGTTGTAGGCTTAACAGAGTAGATTTGTTGACCATTTTCTATTTTGTTAAGTACCTGGTACTTGTCAATAGGCCTACACTGTCCTCTCATACCTACTAACACTGTAATTTGAAAACATTGTAAAAGTAATTTATTTTTAAAAGAGTAACCGTAGAATTTCTCACCGGCTCTTCACCATAGGAAACGACCAATTGGTACCGTGCACCTTCTGACGTTTCATAAGTGCCCATGTAAGTTGAAGCTTCGTGTAGACTAGCGTGACCCGATACCGGTTATTTTTATACCGTGAAGTTTTCTTAGAAATTGTATTGTACGAGTCGCGTTGCGCTGGCCCGCACGAGAAATATTTTGATTTTTTTGTAATATTAACTACCAAATAAAATAGCATTGATGGGCATTAGGAACTTACTACGCTTTGGAATGAGCAACTAGCTTCATCTCTCTGACTGACCGACTAATAAATTGCTTAAATTGAAATGGGAGTGCTTAGTTGTTGGAAATAGCTCACACTATCCAATTCAGTCATTCAGTAATCCTGTATAAACTATACAAGCTTTTGCACGCAGCTTGGCCCGGGTGGAGGTCGAAAAAAAAAGCTAAGATTAAAATCTTTTTACATGAAAAACATAATGTGATCTCAATATTGATTTGGAAGAAGAAACACTTATGTAACTTACTGATAGGCTCTCAAACAGGTAAGGGCCAGGTAGTCACAAGGTTCGAGCGCAGATCGAAAATATACTGTGGTACGTCTGCGGATCTTTGAGACTTTCTTTTTTGTTGAAAATCTGTGGGCAAATGGAACATGAACGATATGGTTAGGTATAATATAATCCTAACTATCTTAATCCTAATCCTGAGTAGTATTATAAAAGCGAAAGTGAATTTATTAGTAGGACATAGGATAATTTTTATCCCGATATTCTCACAGGATCGAAACCGCGGGGTGCAGCTAGTATATATACGTATTTAAAATTAAATATAATATTACTTATAATTAGGTATGTTTTGTTAGGCGCTCACGTCACGTCATTTCGTTTAAAATAGGTTTTTATTTTTATTAATTTATCTTTTTTACAGATTATTTTCTATTTTGTGAATGTGAGAACGCTGTATTCTTATTGGAGTGTAAATTTGCTGACCATGTTTTATTTTGTTAAGTACCTGGTACTTGTTGAAAGACCTACATTGTCCTCTCATATCGGTTATTAGAAAATATTGTGAAAGCCAATTATTTTTAAAAGAGTAACCGTGGAATTTCTTGCCGGCTCTTTTCTATAGGAAACGACCAATTGGAACCGTGCACCTAGCTTCTAACGTTTGTGAGGTGCCCATTTAGGTTTATGTGGAATGAAATATTTTGAATTTAAATTTTGAATTATGAACCACACACCGCTGCCCCTACACGAACAGTATCTTTGTTCATACTCAAACAGACCAGGCCAGTGGTCGGCAAACCGCGGCTCGCGAGCCGCATGTTGTCAAAATCTACTCATCACAATGTTTTTTTTATGAGTCGTATTGCAATATGTGGTTAGCTAGTTACCTCGACAACTGATCATATTATTTATTGTTATTAGTAATTAACTCTTTGTTTATTTATTTTAAATCGATGGTCCTAGTTTATCATTTATAACTTCCAGTTACAACTATATGTAAGCGGGCATGCCCTTTATGCCTGGAGGCTTTTTATTTAGATATTAAGTTCTGTTTACGTTTAGTTTTTTATTTCGGCCTGAGTATACTTCTCGATGATTTTGTTTGGTATATTGGCGTGTGCTAGCTAGCATATGGCTAATAAGTTAAATTATGTTTTGTGTTGCGTAATGTAAATTATTTTGAAAACTATTATATATAATCTTTTTTTTTTGTTCTTCTAACTGAACAGACAGCTGTGCTGCTGGGGAGTTAGTTGCGCCACGTCTTCTTCCCAGCTAATGCACTAGGAAGTGGTGAAGGGTGGGCGTTTTGGGGGACTATCTTATGTAATTTTGACGTTCGAAAAGTGCTGATTCTCAGCCTAGTTTGAATAAATGACTTTTGAATATTGTTTTTATTTTGCATGCGGCTCTTTGGAATATAGAGTGCGGCTCTGTACAAAATGTCGAGGAGTGCGAGCGTAGATACGCGTGGGGGTCGGAGTTTAGTTTATTAAGCAAGATATCAAGTTTTATTAAAAATTCCAACTATATATTTCAAAGATTTAAGTAATTTTTTAAGTATTTTCACCAAAAATTTACTGATAAAATTAATCATTTACTGTACCGAAAAGGTTACCTAAATTGTTAATAAGTAAGATGCCTTCATTATATTATAATCAGCTGATATGATGATGATGATGAAGGCATCCTACTCCTTAGGAAGTTCATTTTAGGAAGCGTTGTAGATTGAAAGAGGATGGGTGTTTTAGGATTAAGAAAAGTGGTGTTTATAATTATGATACAGTTTGGATACATAGAAAGGACGGGGTCTCATAAGAAAACTTGGTCGTTATAGTATTCATATAAGGGTCTATTGACTAATGATTTTGCCGACTACTGGACCAGGCGATTGACCGGTTTGTGTCATCCAATAGTAGTTTCAGTGTCTGATCATTTTGAAGAGTCTGTTCGTCTGGTATATTTGTGACGATTACTGTTTATTATGGCACATACCTCGCTTGATTGGCTTCATATGGATCTACGGTTGGAAGCGTAACCTCTTGTTCATCCGGTTTTTGGTTTCGCAGACCCTGACGAATTTCACCGCGTATAGGCCATTGTGTATTGTCTATCCATTTTTGTGTAATGCGCGTTTTTTCCCCGTCAACACCGCCATCAGGTAGTGCTAAGAAGAAAAAAAAAACCGGTCCATTTTTATCTTGTTTCTATTTCCTTTTTACCCGACTGCACGAGTGCCAGGCAGACAGAGTGATCTTTTTCACGCGTCCCTATCTATGTATGGTAGATATTTTAGTTCAATTTCAGTTTTGATGCCACCAACTATATCAGACTGCTTGAAAAGTGCGCATGTTTTGAACTTTTTAGTTAAAGTCGGGTTGTTTGATTTTTTAAATATTTTTTCAACACACTTGCTCGTAAAGTAGCTCTTATTGAACCGTTTTTAGGGTCATAATTCAGTGTATTAAAAACGCATGCTTTTTACTTTATATTATCGGACTAGTGCTGTAATGCCATAGATAACTAATCAGGATTTGGTTGCGACTCGCTAAAAACAATAACATTGGACTTGCCTGGGAATTGAACGCGATATCTACGTGTCACTGATTAAATACGCACTAATTAGGATACACGTATTAACACACCCACTTTAACATCCTATGCGTGTTTCTTATCTTTTAATTAAACTATTGTAATTAACAATAAACGCGAAAACTGGAATAAATTTTGAATCTTTTCAAACGTCAAACAACCGACCATAAGCAACTGACATCCTTTTTAACCGGTCTAAATGTATCTTGTCATTGAAAAGTTAGTGATTGACATAATAAATATCGACTATTTGTTCAAAAAGTTTTTTTGATTAATCCTTTATTGAAAAAAAAAACTATTTTAATGTATTTATAATTATTATACTGACAACAATCGTGTTTTTTCGGTTAGGATTTTCAAGATGCTGTTGGAGCTAGCCCGCGTTTAAAGATGCGGTCCTATTTTCTTATTAAATAATGTCGTAGGTCTATATGACATGTATTATGGGGACCCCTCAAGTTTTAGAATATTATACTGCTTTAACACTGAGTTTGTTACGAATCATAACGAATACCTTCATAAAGAGCACGGGTTGCCCGCCATTCAATACCGAATGTCAAGAGGAAGACTGTTTCTGGAAATTGAGACTCCAGTCATATCCCCTTCAAGTGATCTTAAATCCTCCGAGCTAACTAGACAAATACAATATATCGTTACTGTTAGAAAAATTATAAAATGTTTTTGTCTTTGACATTCGACATGTCCGACGGAAGTACGAGTAGAGAATATGAGCTACCCCAGGGATCACCAATTAGTTTTATTTAGGGTGTATATAAAAAAATTATATGACTCGCGGTCCGTCTGGAAGACGTTACCTACTAGCAACCAAGATTAAAAGATGTTCAAGGACCTTGGGTATTTTTGTGTTTTTTTGGAAATCGATCATTTCGATTTGTATAGTACCTCACCCAGCTAGCTCTCTTACTCCCGAAAACATTTGCAGCTTCATGCGGCTTGCGTCAGCGTCGTCCGTTGTTGTGTTGACGGTACAAAATATAAAGCGTGGGCTTAATTCAATTACTCAATAAATGTTGATTAGGTTGTTGTTATAAATTTAACTGTTTACTTAAAGTCCGTACAAAATAGTTCGGCGGTCCGAATCCGGACCGCGGTCCGCCATTTGCTGACTCCTGAGCTACACTAAATCTCTAAGTAGTCTGTGAGGTACACCATCTGTAAGCTCGTCTCGTATTGTTTGTCAAGTAGGTATTTGGTTAGCATAAGTTTTTTTTTTTTAATATTTGACATACCAAACGTACGTAAGTACCCGTGCTACCTTGTTCGTTTTCACGGTTTTAACTTCGAACATATTTTAATGGATTTGTTTTTTTATGTGAAAGTTACCCAATATAAATCTACAAAAAAAATCGTAACATCGAAAGTACCAAAACGAAAAGATCATACTACCATCACTAAAACCATAGAGAATTTCTAGCGGCCATTGTTGTTTGACAAATTTTGAAACGCGACATGGCAGTATGGAATTAGTAAGTACTATCATTGCAGCATGTAATTTGTATAAAGAAGTTGACTTTGAATACATGGAACTAGTATGAACTATCCTATACTATTAAACGAGCATTCTCTATTTTAACCCGAGCAGAGATTTGTGCTTTTTTTAATCTCATCAAAGAGACTTCTTGCCTTCTATTTTCTATGTTATGGGGTTTGGTTTCCTTCAGGTGGACCATTGTGCGTGGGTACTTCTTGCGTTTTTTATGCCTACTGTGTAAATAAATAAAATGTGATACATTAACATAATATTTCATCAAATTATATATTTTTCACTACATATTTATTTTAATTTGCGTATTCAAATTATTATTTTGTGTTTATTATATTTTTATTTAGGCTGTTCAGCAGATTTGTCTGTGCCTTTATTTACAACTGCGTGCGCATCGCTAGCAGAAAAAAAAAAACCAGAGCGCCATTTTCCGTAAATATTTGGTATAGTTTTTGTTTTGTTGTTATAAAAAATACGAAAATCGAAAGAATTGTCACCAACCGACGTACAACAGTTTTTAAAAGAAGCTCCGATTGAGAGTGGCAACAAAGGTTAGTTGAACTTTATAAATCTAAATTATCATCTCTATAGTTACCTACGTTATTCCAGCATAAGTTCTTACAACAAGTCTGTTTTTTTCCTCGCAAGTTTGTTGAAAAACGTCGTATGAAACGCGTGTGCATTGATCATTACCCACTCGGCTAAATTATCGGGCTCGCCTAGGGCTCGCGCCCCAATGCAGCCTTTTGGGTAATGACCAATACAGCAAACTCGTATCATAATGTACTATTACTGTACAGTACAACGTTTGACAGTAACTGGGTTGTGGAGGTTAGATAGGCAGTCGCTCCATGTAAAATACTGGTATTCAGCTGCATCCGGTTTGACTGGAAGCCGACCCCAACAGTTGGGAAAAGGCTAGATAGTTTGATTGGTTCAAGGTTTGACTGCGATCTTTTGCCCGTTATGGGGCCTCTGAGTGGTCACACAGACTGTCTGGGTCCGGCGCGACGTACTGGAATAGTTTAGCTATCTATGATCACTCGAAGATATGGTGTCGTTCAAGACGGCAACGATACAGTAAAACTATTTTATAAAAATCTCACCGTGAATACTTAAGTGAAGTGAGCTGACAATCCCTAGCACCAGATGGGATGACAGTTCTCTTAACCTAAATTTTCACGTGGAACTGTAGGATTTTACAGAATAAATCGGCAGCTGGTGTATTCCGTAAAAATCTCATCGTGAAAACTTGGGTGGAGTAAGTTTGAATTGAGCTGTCAATAGTGTCATTCCACCTGATGCTAGGGAGCTAACTTCACCTAACCTTTTGCAGTGAGGTTTTTAGAGATTAGATCGGTATAAGTGTCCTGGAGGGTGTCAATGAGGACCTAGGGCCTAGTCAAACCGGAATGGCAACGGCCGGCAGCGGCCCCCGGCGTCGCCACTGGCGGCCTCACGCGGCCTCCAGACCCTACGCGCCTAGTCTCCTCTTGACTAGTTTAAATGGTGCGCTCAGTGTTGCGGCGGGGGTGAGGAGCGATTGGCCTCGCGTCGCCGCTGGCAGCCGCGGGTAGAACCACCGACAAGATGGGCTTGGCGCGCGGCCGCTCGCGTCACCGCGGGTGGCCTCGCGACCTTTTCAAGCTTTTCAAACGATACTGGTATTTTAAGTACGTAGATAAAGTTTGAAATTATTTCAAACTGAAAGTGCGCTGCCGGCCGCTGCCATTCCGGTGTGACTCGACGCTTACGGAAAAAAAAACAAGTTATTAGATTGGTTAACTTTTTATGAAATTGATATCTTTTTTACTTTAAATATGAATGTAAGTACTTACGCAGAGCCTTCTCAGTCAGTATTCCCGTTAAGAGACAGTCTCCCATGTGGATGGCTTGCCAAACTAAAGTAAAAAAAAAGCGACCCTTACAATAGTCGCATAAATAATGTGTAACATCTGACATCTCACTTTGGTAATAAGCAACATTAAGGTAATAAACAATATTAAAGGGGCGATGCTTCGTCAAGGTCGTTTCTGATGGCCAATTCTAGCACCGCGCCCGCTCATTGGTCAAATCAAATAGCGCATGCTTCCCCAGCTTCCTGTTACACACTTCCGTTCCTTTTCACGAAATCATCATCATCATCATTTCAGCCACAAGACGTCGACTGCTGAACATTGGCCGCCCCCAAAGGGGGGGGGGGGTTTGCCATAATCGCCAAGCTTTTTTTTTTTTTTTTTTTTTTTTTTTTTTTTTTTTTTTTTTTTTTTTTTTTTTTTTTTTTTTTTTTGATGGTGGGAAATCATCAAATGACTTCTCCCGCTCTGGGCAGAGCGAGAGGGTGTGTCAGACTTTTACTGACTAAAACCCACCCGTGTTCCTTCCGTTGCCTGTGTGCCGGGGCCGCGTTATCCCTTTCGGACAAACCCGCAACCCCAGCAGGCATTGGTTTTTCGACCCCGTCGGTTGGTGCTGACATCTCTTTGAGGCGCGCGTGGAACACAACGCGCCGTCGACACGGGCCTGGTCCTTATCGGACGGCGAGCTGCCCATTGCTCACCGTCCGCAAGCCCGCGCCTACGGTGGCCGGAAGTCGGCTCTGGACTCCCGACGCCCGGGGCGTCTCCTGCGGCGACTAGGGCCGCGAGGGCGTGCAGCTTGCATCTCCCTCGCGCGCTCCGCCTCCTCCTTCGCGAGCATAACTGCTTCGCAGAAGGAGGTGACGGCCTCCCATGCACTCTCGCTCCGAACCATGGCCTGAACCAGGGCCGGACGCGAGAGATCGCCGCCGCCGATCGCCTCCGTGAGGACACGGCGGTGCTCCGCCCAAGCTGGGCAGACCTCCACCGTATGCTCCACCGTGTCCTCCGGGTGATCCACACAGTGGTGACACCCGGGCGTTTCCTCCCGCCTTACGCGGAACAGGAACCTCCCGAAACAACCGTGTCCGGTGAGGACCTGCGTCAGGCGGAAGGTGAGGACGCCATGGCGCCTCTCAAGCCACTCCTCAAAGAGGGGACTTATCGCCGCAATTGTGGCGTGCCCAGCGCTGGGTTGCGACAATCGTACACTCCATGCCGCCAGGAGATCCCGCCGGAGCTCTGTCCGCTGTGCCGTGATTTCTCGCGGCAGCGGAGTTACACCCCGGCGTTTCGCCTCCTCGCGCAACTCCCACATGTGCCCGAGGACTTTCGCCTCCAGATCCCATGGCGGTAGTCCGGCAAGGAGGCTCGCCGCCTCACGGGAGACCGTGCGGTATCCCCGGACCAGCCTGATGGCCATGACCCTTTGGGACGCGTTCAACCGCCGGGCCGGTCGCAGCCTCAATGAACGCGCCCACACCGGTGCCCCGTAAAGGGCCATGGACCGCACGACCCCCGCGTAAAGCCTCCGGCAGGAGGCGTTTGGACCCCCCATAATCGCCACGCTTGGCAGGCGGATTGGCGATCGCAGTATGGTGTTAAAATGCATAGAAAACGCTGCTGCCCATTCTCTAGTAACTCATTTAGTCGCATTTTACGACACCCACGGGAAGAAATGGGATGGTACTATTCTTTACGGCCAGCACGACACGGAACCACTCCCACAGATTGCAGGAAAGATGTTACACATCAAAAAGATTCACTTCCGGGTTAGGAAATTACATTCGATTCTTGCAAATAAATTAAAAACTTAGAGACTAGCCTCTTTTGCTAATGTTGTAATGGAGACTGAAACATTATCCTTGAAATAACTGTAAACTATTTGCTGCGGTTTAGCATAGGAATAAATTAGCAGTTATTCACCCACCTAAACTATTGTCTAAATAAATAATGATAAAAAAAATGTAGTTAGTCCGTTAACATCCTGATACTATCCTGATTTTCATATTTTATAGATATTAGGAAATTAATTCCAAAAAGCTAATTGAAAACCTAACCCCTAGTTGGTCAAACATTCCTGACATGCATACTTGATGAGGCTTGATGCAATATCAAGCATGATCAAGCACGCAGTTTGCTTGTCAAGCAAAACAAGGCTAGTTCTAAAAAATCAAAATTGCTTGACTAGCATGAAACATTCACGTTCATAACTGCGCGTAAAGGTGGTCACACAAGGAACTGTGCATGTGAGCATTGCCGACGTCATCTTCAAAAAAGTAGGGCCCTACAATCCTTTGTGGTGTTCCTGCGAACCAGACTGTACACTTGATGGGGTGGTATTCATGCTGGTGGGCTCCTCTTGGATTCTCTGTACCAGAGGTTCAGCAATTTTGTTTGTTAATGAAGCCGTTCAAATGAAGATGAACTTCATCACTCATTATGAAATTATCAATGAAATCATTATTTTCTGGAGCTAGTTGGTATATTATTTTGGTACGTGAGATTACGGTGAAATTATCCGTGAGAAATCTCCAAAAAGTATTTCATAATTTGGTAAAACTAAAATATAGTAAATGTCAGTACAATGGTCATATTTTATTTTTAAACCCCGGCGTGACTTTTATAGCAAACATTTACAGAGATTCAGGGCTGGTGACTCGGGAGCAAGCCGACGTACATTTGTCCGTGTGAGAAGCTGCTTGTCCTGAGATCGACATCCGCAGCCTACACCCTTCTGTGTCCGCCCTTGTGACATGTTGATAATCATCGCAAAGCATGCGCTGACAGGGAACTGCACGCGCTTAAACTGGTAATTGTGGGGAATTAGTGGTATACACAGTAAAAACACTGTCTCGCTAATGCCAGAACCTGTTAGAATTTCCGGCTCAATGAGATTTCTCTGCTAAGACACGATTTTGAGCCGAGTTCCGTTACAAAGCTTCGGCGGAGTAAAGTTCCAAAGGAGCATAATTGGGACACCGACCTTCAGCCGAATGATGTGCGCCGGAAGTGCACTTGCCATTAGCGAATTTAGGAATTCTACGGGGTAATGAGTGGCATCATCTTCCTGCACATCAGTATTAATGGAGGTGTATATCATTTTGCTCTCTTCAATTTGCGAGAGAATACTGTAGTTGATCGCTGCAGCTTAATCATTTTCGGCGTTAATATGGAAACACGCCTAAGAATTCTCTTGGTACGGTATTCGACTGATGTCCCCCGACGAATCAGATCTTTTAAGGTGGGAACTACTCTACCAGGAGCCTCTGGTAGGGCCACCTGGCCGCTCTCCTCTGGAAGAGTGCCTTCACCACCTTTTAGAAGAACATCGGAAAATTCTTGAGCATGTAAATTCCCGCCAAGCCGAGCTCGCATGTTGATGGTCAAGCGCAGTCTATGAACTCTCGACCATCGAGTCGACCATATCAACGAAGTATTCACCTCGTCAGACAGAACTGAGACACCACCATTATGTCTTGGTTCCTGCGGATGTCCTGCAGGGTTCTGTTCACAGCGTACTGTGTACAGCTTCGCGGGAAAGTCCGAAAGGGATACCGTAGCCCTTGGCAACGTACAGGCAATTGAAAGAACACGGGTGGGTTTTAGTCAGTAAGAGTCTGACATGCCCTCTCGCTCCGCCCAGAGCGGGAGAAGTTATTTGATAAATTTCCACCCAAAAAAAAAAAAAAAAAAGGGAGTGGGCATTGTGAATGCCTCCAATTCAAAGCATTTGGTGTTCAATTCTTAACCGTATATAAATCACCAAAATGTCTTCCGAAAATTGCCGTGGAATGCATGAAGAATTCTATCAGTGCGCACGAAAAGATTATCATAGCAGGAGAGTTCAATATTAATTTTAAGGACAAATCTAAAAATGATATATCGGAATACCTACTGTCACTCGATCTAAAACTACTACGACTGTTGCGTAAACAGCGCAAACAGCGTTTTGTTGTTCTCTAAATCGATAGGAATCTTAAACATGTATGGCAAGCGCTGTTTTGTCACCAGGAAGTAGTGTGGCAGCGATTTTAGAAGATCCACACACAGATTTAAAAATCGAAGTCAAGGCCTCCCTCAAGTTTTTCCAGGAAGGTACTCTTTTCACGTGGGCCATCTCAATAAAGAATCTTACGCAACGCTGAGACAGCAGACTAAGCAAGGAATTATTACCTATGTAGCATATAAACAGGTACTTATAGTTAATTTATTACATGAACTCCTGTCTTGTCGCCATAATGACGTTGATCATAAGGTTTAAATTCCAATAACAAACAGGACTTCTTGAAATAATTTAAGCAAACTGTTAGTATTTCAATTATTTTGTTTTTGTGATATTGAACTACTTTACAATATGCTTTTAAAACTAAATAGCGCAAAAAATATTGTGTTTTTTATATCCAAAAACAAAATATTTTTGTAAAATAACTTTTTATTCTTATAGTCTTTAGCTCTAAAATTATCACCTGCTGCTTGTGACATACCAGTTTCCCCAAAGATTACGAAGTTATCCTTTTTTTGTAAATTAATACATTTTATGAACTTTATACATAACAAAAAAAAATAACAAAAAATCGTATTACAATACGTAAAAAAAGAATCACAAAAAGAAAAACAATACTTGCGAATCGAACTTTCAACCTCAGGTTTGCAATTGCGATCATATAACGGCTTAGTTATTTGCTTTGTTGAAAGATAGCTAAAATAGCCGTTCCTATATATTTTATTGACTGCTTAGTTCCATAAATGTATAGCGTTAAGATAATCATTTAATTTTAAAAATACGAACATAATGTAATATTACTCACAGCGTGAGCGTGATAGTTTCTATCCTATAATTTGACCAGACTTATAGGAAATATCTATGCATAATTTTAACAGAATCTATCCGGTAGAATTTGCGTGATGCTGGAACATACATACAGACAAAAATTCTAAAAACTATATTTTCGGCATTATAATCGATCCCAGACCTCGTGGCAAATACTTTTTTCAAAAATATTCAATGTACAGTTTTGACTTCACTACGATTTTATTATATGTATAGATATTCCATCATCATTGCCTTATACCTTTTGCGTAGCTTTTGTGGTCAAGCGCTAGCCCGTCGCATAGGTACCTGAACCAAAATTAAATAAGAACAAAACTTACAAAGAAATACTGCTACTTGGAGGAACATTGTCGTTCCACAGTGAAACATTGTTTTTTCGTTCTAATATTCTTAGATTTAAAAACACTGAATACTGAGAATTGTGTTTGAAACTGTAAACAAATTTGAAAGACATTCTTCATTATATTAGGTAAGGGATTGTAAATACAGGAAAATTAAAAGTACCGAGTTATTATTGTACCTAAAATTTTATTGTCATATAAAAAGTTGATTGAAATATGGCCTTATCGCTCATGAACTTTTCATGGATTTTATCTAATTGAAAAAGTTATTTACCGTGAAATTCGACCGCTTTTTGTAACTATATTAGAAAATAAAACCAAATCGTTCAAATCATTTATTTACATAACACAGGTGCAGAAGACTTAGATTAGGTACGATCGAAGAAGTTCATATCTAACTACCGTAAGGACTATTCTTGCTTGCAGCGCTCGGCGACTTTAGAACCCGGCCGGTAACAGATGTGGTCATCGTGTTCATGGGATTTAGTTTTGAAACTATGATGCATAGATATGAGCTTCTTCAATGGCACACTTATATTAGTACCTACCTGAGCAAATCTGCCGTCAAAAAACACATACACATTGGATAGTTACACAACCGATCTATATAACATAAATTAATCTATAACTAAACATAAAATAAAGTCACATTTTCTGACCATCAATATAAATACACTTAAACCTTCGTCGTCAGAGAAGCGTCGTTTTATCGTCCAAAATGTAGTAATCATCCAAAAAATAGTCATTATGATATGCATATACTGAAAAAATAACAGTTCTATTAATAAAGTTATTGATAATAACAGTCTGTATTAGGTTCACAGGCCATAGCTTGCAGAGTAAGCAAGCTGAAATGGCAGTGGGGTGGCCATGTTTGTCAAAGGACCGATGGCCGGTGGAGCAGACGAGTCCTGGACCCGTAAATACAAAGGCAGACGCAACACAGAGACCCGTAGTCTATCCTGCATTATCTTGCGAATGGCTTCAAGCAGTAATAGTCCTTCCAAATCCAGCTGCAACACAGCGGTTTGTAATTGAACCGCATTTGTTTGCTTAGGGTAATAAAAAGGCGGATTCAACGCAGACACCCATTGTATTAATTCCGTTAGAACCTTCGACAAATTGTGAATAGGTTAGGTTAGATAAGAACTGTGACTAATTGCGCGCGACCGCTACTTCCAAATTACTCGCAGCTAGGCTATTTAGTATTAGCACAAAAGGTGCGTTTCGTGGCAAGTATGTTTGATACCTGCAATCTAGACAGAGCGAGTACTTATAAGCTGTATTGCAGTCGTTTTTGTTAAAACAATGTCTTTCGGAGCCGATCACATTGCAGACAGTTTTCAAATGTCTGTGGTGTAATCATGTTTGTAAAACTTTATTCATGCGGATGCGGTTGCGTTACAGAACATCTAACATCATCTGTCTGTATTGCATCCGCCTTAGTATATACGCGTCCTGGACTGGAGACCGCGTATCGGAAAGCGTAGTGGGGATTCCCCCCCCCAAGATGGACCGACGACCTTAGAAAGGTGACTGGGTCAGGTTGTATGCGCAAGGAGGAGAACAGGCCTATGTTCAGCAATGGATTGCGACAGGCTGAGTTGATTGAGTAGGTATCAAAGAAGAAAGAAGTTCATAACTAACCAACGTAAGGACCATTCTTGCTCGCAGAGCTCGCCGGCTACAGAACCAGGCCGGAAACAGATGTGGTCATCGTTTTCACGGTATTTTGTTTTCAAACTGGTTAGATATGAACTTCTTTGACGGTACAGAGCAGTCAACAATTAATTTCCTGTACCGCTGAAACATTTTGTTTCGTAGGTACCTACTGAGACAGTTCCTTTTAGGAATATCTCAGAGTAAATTGTTAAAATTAAGCATATTACATATATTGGGTCCCCACCTAAAAAGGTACGGCACCGAAAAAGGTTAAGTTAGGTTAGGTTAAAACTGTGACCCCTACGTACGACCCGAGCGAGCGAAGCGAGCGGTGCCGCGGTACCAAAAACGACTAGAATATATATAAATTTCAACCATGATCCCTTTGTGACTGGTTTAGAAAATTTATTATGAAATTGTATTTAGTATAAACGTGATTTTTCCAAAAGAATCACAATATTAAATGAAAAATGTATAAATGATTAAATATCATGCGAAACATTTGTAAAGACAAGCGTTTGCTAAATAAATGTTTGTAAAACGAGTGTTTATAAAATAAAATATTTGCGGAATAAGTTGTTTGTAAAATAAATAGTATACGAAACGTTGGTTGTAAACTAAAAATTTGTCAATGGAGTTTTGGTGAAACATTAGTGAACCGCTTTGCCAATGCTTGTTTTTGTGCTCTTGTGTTGATGAAAAAATTTATGTTTTTGATTCAATAGGGAAGATGACAAAAAATAGTCCGTCTAGAAAAAATACGTGTCCAATATTTTTTTATAATATCAATATTATAAAAAAATATTGGACACGTATTTTTTCTTTTTTTACGTAATCTAAAGATTACGGCGATACATTGAGGTAAAATGTGCCATGACGTCACGAGTATGTAGATTTTATACGTACAAGTGACGTATCGACCCCCACTCCACAACTTAAAATGCTTTTTATCTAAGTAATTATTTATTAATATGATAAAGAAAAAAATACGTGTCTAATATTTTTTTATTATCAGACTGGCGGACTAATTAGAATTTCATTTTTTTTATCCAGGCATCATCCCTATTGACGATAGTTTTTTTTCAATATCATTATATATAACTTCACTTACATTTTCGGGGCGACATTGTTTTAACAATTTAAAACCACTAGGCTTAACTTTTAGTACCAAGTCGAAAACACCGTTAACACACAAAACATTTGTTTGTAACTGATCCTTTTTAACTAAACACATACCCACTTCTATCATGACAGGTACAAAAAAAAACAACAAAAAAAACCCGCCATTATTGCTGGCATTATCTGTGGATTTAAGGCTTGTGCAGACCAGCGCGACTTGTCGCGCACCGCGACACCGTTTATTGTTATACTGTGAAGGTTTCTTAGAAATTGTATTGTTCGTGTCGCGCTGGTCTGCACAAGCCTTTAAACAAAAGATAAGAAATCTCGTCAAAATGTCCAACATACGTTTTGTTTCTATTCTTGTCTAACGTTGTAAACTATGTTGAATACTGTATCTGTGCACCTCGCTTGCACATGATAGTGTGAACGTGGTTAAGAAAGACCACGGATAACTATTCTTCAGTTATTATACGATTGAAAAATTTAAAATATTTATTCGCCTGATAAACAGCCAGATAATTTTATACGCTAGATAACTATTCAACGATCTAACTGGGAATTGAAAAATCGGCCCTTAGTGAATATATAAAACATAAAGATATGCCAATGAAAGTAAAAAAAAAGTATACCAAATATGCACTATGTCTTATTTTATTATCCGGGCGCCAGACATGAGCGTTAAAAGAACTACAAGAAAGTAAATTAAAAGTCTGCGAAAATGCAATGGAAAGGAGTATTTTAGGTATAAAAAGAAGGGATAGAGTGAAAATACAAGAAAAAAAAAAGAAAACAAAACGCACGCACAGCCTACAAACAGCCAAAATGGTGGTGGATGGGACATATGTTTAGAGAAAGTAAAGAGAAATTGACTAAGTTAGTAGCAAAATGGTATCCAAGACATAGCAAAAGAAATAGAGGCACACAAATAAAAAGATGGGAAGATGACTTCAAGTAAATAGCTGGTCAAGTATGGACCCGTTTAGCATGAGACAGGAAAACGTGGAAATCTTTAGAAGCGGCCTTTGTCGAGAGACAAGCTGTTCTGACGCAAACAACCAGTTGCCTATAATTCAAATGTAAGTTAGAATTATGATAAAATTTAGTATTTTAGTTGTATGTCATAAATAAAGTAGAAATTTTAAATAAAAAGTATTTTAGTAAGTATGCATTTTTTTATTGTAAGAAAGAAACAGCAATAAAGGCTATTTTAATTTATTTATATTGCTGATTCTAGTGGTTACAATTCTGTAAAGCCATATTTGTTACGGTCCCGAAAATTTTAATTTCGCGGGCTACGTACATGAGTGTGCATTCCATAAAAAATTGTGTTCTTTTCTTGTGCCTTATTTAATCTCAAAGTTTGACAGGTGCTAACAGCACCTGTCAAAATTATAAACAGAAAAATTGAGAGAAAAATACTTACCCATATACTGTTGGGCCTTCTCTGGCACCGAGAAACACGCACCCGTGTGAGCAATTCGCCATACTGTAAATTTATTTTATTTTATATATAACTTTCATGAAACATACCCGTTTTGACAGGCCTCAAAACAGGGATGCGTTGAATTTTACTAGTGCGAACATAAATGAACACGCACGAACGATCCCGACCTTCCAAGTACTAAGCGCACGAAGCGCGCAGACTGCAACTGCGTGTAAAGGACATCGCTCATTATAACAGCACCGCTCCGACACGGCCATAGAAATATTATATAAATAACAGGAGAAGTGGCATGGGGGCGTGTCTGTGGCCACGCGTCGTGATCACGATGCTCATGTCTCAGGCAAATGGCCGTCTCCGCTAACTAGTGCGCTTTTGAACGCGATCGTGATAACATTTAAGAATACCGTGTTGTTCAGTGGTGTTGTTGGTGTTGTTTTCATATACCACAGTGACTGTATTATTATTGTAGTAAATACATTGCTTCTTCATCACTACTAAAATTATTTCGCTAAGTAATTGGACAAGCAATGTAAAAATCACAAAACGATACGTTCTTTATGCGGTTGCATCGCGTAGTACGGCCGCTGTAACTTGCGAAGAGTTAGTGATGTGGTGGTGCAGAACCACTAACGTAGGCTATCGACAACAATGTCGATTGTCGCATGAATTTATATTACTATTACAATTTATTCTTAAATTTGTCAACAGTTATAACCTGGTTATAAGACTGATGTAAAATCTTGTTTTATAAACTCATTTAAATATTCTTACAATGTTTTTTTTTCTTAATTAGTTTTTTTTTTTTCGCTACGGGTTGTTTATTCACTACGTATCATCTTTTTATATGTATATCGTTTTTTTATTTTTTCAGGAACTCACAAAAATTATAATACAATAATAAATGGAAGAATCGATAACTTTCCGATTTAGTCAATCACTAGCGTAATTGTAAAATCAATGACTTTTGCACAGCACAACGATAGCGATCGCTGTTTTCGTGTGAGTGAGTTGTACGGTTCATGGTAAATGCGCGGCTGTGTAGGAAGAGATAAGGTTTATATTTGATTGTGTAGTACGTTCTGATTTATAAATTGCAAGAGTGCGCGTGACCTTGTATTTATTGGGTTTTATTGATCTGCATGTGTAGTTGTGGCTAGGTAGTAGGGATGAATTGGAGACATTGGGTTTCGATACATTTTCAACTACCGGGCATATCTCCTTCTTTCTTATATCTATGGACAGGGACACGGCAAATAACAAGTTAAGCTTTTAAATCAAATGCATTAAAGTCTATTTTAAGATGGCTATACAGAATAGTGGACGGCTCGCCAGCCACTCACAGCCCGCGAACCGTCACACATAAAATAGTCTTTATTGCATTCGATTTCAAACCCTAATTTGAATGACAAGTTATTTTCCGTGTCAGAGCGGTGCTGTAATATAAAAAAAACAAATAAACAAAATATTAATAATATATAAATAATATATATATTAATAATTATATTATTAATTTTATTAATTTGTATAATGAACAAAAATTCAAAATTCAAAAGTCATTTATTCAAACTAGGCTGAGAAACAGCACTTTTCGAACGTCAAAATTACATAAGACAGTTCCCCAAAACGTCACCACTTCCTAGTGCATTAGCTGGGAAGAAGAAGTGGCGCAACAAACTTCCCAGCAGCACAGCTGTCTGTTCAGTTAGAAGAACAAAAAAAAAAAGATTCTATATTCAAAATAATTTAAACTACGCAACACAAAACATACGATTAATTTAAATTATTAGCCATATGTTAGCTAGCACGATGTCCTTTAATCGTACGTCTACGTAGATTTCCGACGTCCAGAAACAATCCGAACTTGTTGGGATTTTTCGTGCGTTCAATGCGATATCACCGGAACACTACCTATATGATGTAGTGTTCCGGTCAGTGTGCGCACTCAATTCGTACAACAACGATCATACGTTTACGTATGATACAAATTCGTGTCCGTCGACTTTAGAACGCTCACTTTGCGCGCGGTCTAAAGTCGGCGGTCCCGTGGACTGGAAACATTCAAACTTCTAAGTCAACGCGAAAGCGCTCGTAAAGTTATAATTATATTTTCGTACCACATGCTCAAAAAAGTGACATTCTATGCCACAAAAAGCGAACATAACAATAGTCATTTTTTATCTGTTAAAAACAGGGAAAGAAAATTGTACTGAATTTCATTCATCATCTAGGGGGAGAATGTGATTTAAATTTGGAATACTTACCGAAATTTATACTGAACTACATCTGTGTTTACACCATTGAGTTTGTATATAAAGCATTATACATCTTTTTGAAAAAGGAATACGCATTTATTATGCAGTTATGATTATTAAATAAAATTAAGAAAACCGATGAGGCCGGTATGAGCTTGATGCCTTTGCTTTTTAAAATATTAGTCTAGGAATTTGCCGCGTTTTTGTTTTCTTCAAATACATAAACGTTAAGTTTATTTTAATTTATTTTTATAAATAAGTTAATGTTCTAAAAATACGTTACGATGTTAAATCAAAGCGACAGTGACAGTGAATTGTCGGATTCCATCAGTGCAAATGCTGCCGCAATTATAAATAATTTGCTTCCAACAAAATCCAAGGAAAATTATTTAAAAACTTATGAAGAATTTTCAACGTGGAGAAGTGCGAAAGGCCTATCAATTTCGGAATCAGTACTTCTTGTCTATTTTGATTATTTATCCAAGACAAAGAATACGAATACACTTTGGTGCATATACTCAAAACTGAAAGCTACAATAAGCATCAAACACAGCATTTAAATAAATAGATTCACGAAATTACTGGCTTTTTTGAAAAGAAAATCAGAAGGGCATTGCGCAAAGAAGTCTAAAATTTTTACTACTCAAAATGTGGAAAAATTTCTTAATGAAGCTACTGATGAAATTTTTCTGGCCACAAAAATAAGTATACATGATTTAACTATGAATATTTCGTATCTTAGTAATGGTAATTATTCTATATATTTACCTGTTTTTTATCTTTGTTATAGGTGGCCTTAATTTTTGGACTCAATGGTGCTTGCCGCGGATGTGAACTTGTAAACTTATAGGTGGAGGACGTTGAAAATAATTCCAATGAGTTGCTGCTGATTAATGTAAAGGAAACTAAGACAAAGAAAAATCGGTCATTCATTGTACAAAGACAATATACTAAAATCATTCATAAATACCAAGCATTACGTCCTACCAACATGGAAAACAATACATTTTTTATAAACTATCGGAATGGGAAATGTACTCGACAAGCCATCGGCAAAAATAAAATTAGCAATATGCTAAAGGAAATTGCTAAATATTTAAAACTTAAAGATGTTGAACTCTACACCGGTCACTGCTTAGGAAGAACTTCGGCGACTTTCTTGGCGGATTCAGGGGCGGATATTACGTCAATAAAAAGACACGGTGGTTGGAGCTCTGATGGAGTAGCTGAGGGTTATATCGAAAGCTCAATGGCGAATAAAACCATATTAAGCAGTCAAATTAACAAAAATATATAAAACTTAATCCATCAGAGCCACAACCATCAACTTCCGGCATCTTATCTTCGTCCGTAACTCACGATGCACCACCACCACTATCTCCGACGTATACTATCTACAATGAAACGCAAGTTCCTCAGACGCAAGAACAGAGAAATACTCAAATCAACTCATCAACAATAAATGTACCAAACAAAAATATAACTCTCTCTATCAATAATTGGACCAATGTTTCGAATGTTAACTTTTACTTTTAATTGTCATTATTTTTAATAAATGCTTATCTCATATTATTATTGTGTTCATTTTTTCGCAAATGGAACGAAAAGTAGAGTATTTTCCTCGGTGATAAAGCTGTCTTAGTCTTGGGTGAACTTAAATCCCTCGCTACACTCAGGACTAATCTTAAATCCCTCGCTTCGCTCGCGATTTAAGTTTTTAACACTCTCGCTACGTACGGGAGTAAACCTCGAGTCCTTCGTTACGCTCGCGATTTAAATCGTCACCCGCGACAGAAGACACTGCTTTATCCCCTTGGTTAATAGTCTACTATTCCAAGCTTCTAACAGTCAGAGTATTGACATATTTTTTTTATTCGCATTTTGTTTTATTTTTTTATTCGGAATGTTTTGTTGTTCGTAATTAGTGACGTTATGTTAAACGTTTTATTCTATTCAATTATTTTTTATAAGTTTTTTTTTTTTTTAAGTCTTTGTTGAAGCTTTGCACACCCCATACTACTAGTGTATGACGAAAACTTTATATTTGTCAACTGCTTGAACTCGTATTCTTGCAAATATTATTCTTATTATCAACGAAATAAAAAAATACGTTCATTTATGTCACATTTTTTTATACTCGCAAAACCTATAGTGTAATTTTCGTTTACCTAGTGGGGCTTCTTGCAAAGGTCTCACAGTACAAGTAAAAGGAAAACGCTATCTGTGCGCTAGACCTATAACCGTGTGCGCAGACTTCTAATGTGACCACAATTTTCTCCCACAATCAATATAACAAATTTAATAAATAAACAATGTTTTATACGTAGTAAAAATTATGTGTACTATGTATAATGATTTTATCATAATATTCTAACTGGGGTGTTTGGTGGTGTGTGTTGATTCCGGGGCAAGTTGTATACTTTTAACTATGGCATGACAAGATAATAATAATAATTAAATTAAATATAAATATAATAATAATATTAATAATATATTATTATATTATTATTATTAATATTTAATTATTATTATTATTCATTAATTATAATTCAAGATAATTACATATCTTGTAGTTTGTAACGTTAAGAGATAAGAGCTAAAGACATCAACACGTACTTTCAGAGCCCTCCCTGCAGTTGACATACTCCATCAAGCAATAGGTAGCATACGTTTCGTATCTGTCATAAACTGTTACGGCGCATATTTTACCAGTCCTGAAACAAAGACGTACTTTATCGTAGGAAGTTGATTGACTCAGGCGTGACTTTGCGGAAATCCATTATAAAATACAATAGACGACGTATATTTAGTAACCTAATCCGCTTAACTGTTCTTAAAGAGTCATAAAGAACCTTGTAAGAAATCGACACGTGTTTCACCTCTCAACGAGGCATCCTTAAAATGACGATTGACTTGTTGCGAACCCGGACACGACGTATTGCCACGTCAATAGTCGAGCGTAGTGTGAGCCACATCGTTTTTGTTTTTGTATGGCATCTTGTAGGTAAGCCTAGGTGGTTGTCGGCTGCTTAACCGGGCTTTCCTGTGGCTGCCTCAATAAATTAAGGCCTCCAGCCAGGGCATAAAACTTAAATACTAAGCTACTACACGCTTAGGGCACCCCTTGTGGGGTACGGACCTCGGCTTGGTGCGTCGCTGGGGGAGGACGGCAAGGGAGGGACAGGCTGGATCGGATTAATGAACCACATCGCCCGACAATCCCACTTATATAGGATGACTGCTCGGTCCATCTCGGCTAGGATGGTTATCAGCGCGATAAGGGACTGCGAACACTCGCAACAAAGGTGACCTTGGAATACTCGTATTTTATTCGTTCAACAGTGTAACGTTCCCTGTATTGCAATGCAATTTCTAAACTCTCTAGTACTGACATTCCGAAACCTTTATCACATGTGTGTAAAATTTTGAAAGTGTTATTATTATTTAACGAGTGGTATCTTATATCGGTGCTCCAGCATATAATTTGTCAAAACATTTGAACTATTTCCTGAAGTCGAGATCAAATTTTAAACCAAAGTTTACTCTTGAAAATAGTTTACAGTTGGTAACCTTCTCCGGTTAAGGAAATCAATTTGCCTACTGGTGTAAAGTTATTATTTTTGGGTGTTGAAACTGTAATTACTGATGTGGAGGGTTTACAGATACTTGAAGATCTTTTTGAGAAACAGCAAATCCATCCTGGTTAGGTTAGTGAATTATGTTATCTATTATGTTATCTTTGATCAAGATTTGTATGGAACAAAATTATTTTAGGTTTAATAATCAATATTACAAATAAAATGAAAGTTTAGCCATGAGCTCTCCACTAAGTCGGGGTTATGGCAGATATTTTCATGGACCAGTTTGAAAATAAATACATTGTTGGACAGCCTCAAATTTTATATTATTAGCGGTTACGTTGACGACATAATTAAGGCTTGTGCAGACCAGCGCGACTTGTTGCGCGACGCGACACGAACAATACAATTTCTAAGAAAGCTGTACGGTATAACAATAACCGGCGTCGCGTCGCGCGACATGTCGCGCTGGTCTGCACAAGCCTTTATGTGTTGGATCGGTACAATGCGTCAAATTGATGTTTTTGTTAATAAAATCAATCGTTTGCATCCTAAAATAAAGTTTAAATTAGAATTAGAAGTTGACGGATCACTTAACATATTAGATTTAACTATTTCAAGATAAAAAAATAAATACACTTGGCAGATTTATAGAAAACCAACTTGTACAGATGTTACGATTCCTGCGTCATCTTGTCATCCGATTCAACATAAATTAGCATCTTATCGTAGTTTCACTCATAGATTAATGTCAGTACAACTTTCTCGAGATAATTATAATTATATCATAAAGCTGAGAGTAACGGATACGATAAGAAAATGGTGGATGATTTCATTCAAACGAAACGTCGTAACATATTTCGTTCCCTTTTGTACCCAGAAAGACCACATGAATACATAGGTAGTTTGACATACTTAGGGTCAATGATAGGGTTTCAAAAACATTGTTTCGAAATGGAGATAGGGTAGCTTTTAAAACAAATAATTCAATAAGACAGATTTGTAACGGAAAAGATCAATTAGAAAACCATAAAAAGTCAGGTGTTTACAAGTTTCATTGCGATGATTGTAATGTTATATACATAGGTCAAAATAACAATATTAAGAACATATTGCAGGAATAGTTATCCGGAAAGATCCCATTTTGCTCATCACTTAATAGATTCAGGTCATTCATTAATTAATAATAACACTTTCAAAATTTTACACACACATGTCTGATAATGGTTTCAGACACTACTATGGTTTGGTACTAGAGAGTTTAGAAATTGCAAATAATAATACAGGGAACGTTACACTGTTGAATGAATTAAATACGAGTATTCCAACATCACCTTTGTTGCGATTGTTCGGAACCGACCGCGTCCGGGTTGCGTAAAGCCAGTTCCTGTATATGAGCCAGCACTGGATGGTGCTGAATAGTACACAGACATTGTCCTGCATAATTTTGAAAACAATCGTACAAATCTTTTTCTAGCCAGCACCTTAGTTGATTGGTTTTTACCGCACAGAGTTGGCCCTCTTATGTTTGGAACAGATAAAAAGACAATCATGTTCGCTCTCAACACTTTTCTAAAGCTACGCACGATACCGCAACATGATTGTCCCTAAAATAAAGTAAGGCGTCTAGGAATAAATTGGTGCCGAATATGGAGTGCGTTAGAGCGAGACAAGTGTATTGCATCATAGTTTACCTTTGTTTGTTATTATTCGAATTTTCGCAAAAACCTTAGTGATACCCTAGGGATATTGCGAAGACACGGTTAATTAGACAAGCAAATTGGAAGTAGCGCTCGCCGGCCGCTGCCGCGCGCGTGTGGTCACAGTTCTAACCTAACCTAACCTATTTCACCCGGTTCAATATCCCTAGGGTATCCTAGGGTTTTTGCGAAAATTCGAATTATCAAATCATCCTAAGACATATAATATCAGAAAGGAAATAATACTTTAAATAATATTTTCAGTAACCATGAGTTAATTCGTAACAGATTTGTCCATTAGAAAATTCATAATAACCTTTATATCGGGGACGCATAATATTGCGACTCAACGCCTAGAGCGCTGGTTCATACACAAATATTGGCTTCACGCGTCCGGGTTCGCAACAAGTCAATCGTCATTCTAAGGATGCCTCGTTGAGAGGTGAAACACGTGTCGATTTCTTACAGGGTTCATTATGACTCCTTAAGCACAGTTAAGTGGATTAGGTTACTAATTATACGTCGTCTGTTGTATTTCGTAGGTACGAGTAGGTAGATAGTCAGCCATTATAAACAGTCTGGAACCAGACTCCGGGAATAAATCCAGATTTATAAAATAATTCATTAAGACCCGATAAAGTGAATTTATATAATTTAAACATATAATCTTAAGTATTATAGTTTATAATAATAAAATCGTAGCGAAACCAAAACTGTATATTGTTTTTTTTTTTTATCGCAAAGGTAAAGGAGAATTCTCAAAAATACCCCACGTCTGCCAGCAAAAGAAATATCTTAAATTATCGCAAAATATGGAAAAAGTATTACATAGTTTTACACTCGGTTTTAATCCTTACTGGAAGAAATGGCTCTGAATATTAATTCAGGGGTAGTACATAATATAGTAAAATCCAGATTTTAAACCAAAATCTCTTTTAGTTTTAAAATCTGAATTGAACGACTGCCGCGTTGGTCTTGTGGGTGCAAGCATTACTGCTGAGCATAAGGTCCTGGGTTCGATTCCCAGGTCGGGCAAAGTGTTATTGGGTTTTTCAATCAAGAATTTTACAGTAGCAGCCCGGAGTCTGGATTTGTGCCCGGTTTATGGTTCGCCCCTATTTCATGGGACTTTAACGTAACTGGCGAAATGTAGGTGTACTATACTACACCTCTGCCTAACCCTTCGGGAAATACAGGCGTGATGTTATGTATGTATGGTTAAAACCGAAAGTATGTTTTGATTGCATTTCTAGTCGTTCTAAAACTAAAATCTGCAGATTCTACTAAATTATATAGTACCCCTTTTTTTTCATTTTTTTTTTCAGGATGGGAAATCATCAAATGACTTCTCCCGCTCTGGGCAGAGCGAGAGGGTGTGTCAGACTTTTACTGACTAAAACCCACCCGTGTTCCTTCCGTTGCCTGTGTGCCGGGCCCGCGATATCCCTTTCCGACAAACCCGCAACCCCAGCAGGCATTGGTCTTTCGACCCCGTCGGTTGGTGCTGACATCTCTTTGAGGCGCGCGTGGAACACAACGCGCCGTCGACACGGGCCTGGTCCTTATCGGACGGCGAGCTGCCCATTGCTCACCGTCCGCAAGCCCGCGCCTACGGTGGCCGGAAGTCGGCTCTTGACTCCCGACGCCCGGGGCGTCTCCTGCGGCGACTAGGGCCGCGAGGGCGTGCAGCTTGCATCTCCCTCTCGCACTCCGCCTCCTCCTTCGCGAACATAACTGCTTCGCAGAAGGAGGTGACGGCCTCCCATGCACTCTCGCTCCGAACCATGGCCTGAACCAGGGCCGGACGCGAGAGATCGCCGCCGCCGATCGCCTCCGTGAGGACACGGCGGTGCTCCGCCCAAGCCGGGCAGACCTCCACCGTATGCTCCACCGTGTCGTCCGGGCGATCCACACAGTGATGACACCCTTCCTCATACCCCTAAAGTATCATTATGAAATACAAACCTAGCGATCCTAGTGATTTTTAAAATTTGTGATGAAAAATGTAATAATTTAACACTACATATTTTTAGGGTCCCCAACATAAAATCAAGTTAAAAATTAAAACAATGATATTATGATACTGGTTGTTTTAATATTGGCGATATGCTAACCGTTTCAGAAACTTTAAATGGAAAAGATAAACATATTAATGGAATCATCGACGACACGGTTGGCGCAGTGGCTGAGCGATCGACTGCTGCGCAACGTGTTGTGTGTTCGATCCCCGCACGGAACAAATATTTGTATGATCTGCAAGTAGTTGTTCCGGGTCTGGGTGTTAGTGTATGTGTGTGGATCTATTTTTGTAAACGCACCCACAGTACAAGAAGAAATTCTTAGTGTGGGGCAACGATTTAAAAAAAAAACATCAATACGGTGTAAAACAAGAAGTGGCTGCTGATATAAGGAATACCATAAGAATGGTTATAACGCATACTTACACGTAAGCGTGCAGGCAATGCTTCGCCATATAGTCACAATAATGCCGTTGTGAAATGAACAAGAGCGTACTTCGTGTTATTGCTCTCGTTTTCTTAGCCTTGTCGTTACTTGTGACTGTCCTTTTATATCTGCGGGAAAAAGCTTTTTTCAAAGAATTGTAGTTTGTGAATGTGTTGCATAACAGTAGTTATTAAAACACGAGTGATAGTTACACTAAACGTTTTGTTTCATGAGGTATACCTGTCTGCAGCCCCTTGTGCGCTTTCCGTCGGTCCACCCGGGGCAAAAGTGCCATATTTGTCTAAATTTAGACGTAAACCTTCATGAATCGGATTAGATAAAGAAGACTCTTCAGCGGTGTACACTTGCCAATCCGACAACCCTGAAACTAATCTGCACATTAATTGCGTTACACAATCCCAATTTTGAAAGAAATTTATAAAAATGACTTCACAACATTGTGAATACTTAACGCAAAGAATGTTGTTGAAACAGTAAAAAAAAAAACACAGGAATCAAGATACTGGTACTGAAATGGTCAAGGTAAAGTTCCATGTCATTATAATTTTGTAGGTATTCCTGGAACCCACATGGTATATACAGGCATGCGACGACAACGGCTATATCTTGACCATTTTTATAGTTCCGTACCTCAAAAGGGAAAAACGAAACCCTTATAGCATCACTAGTGTGTCTGTCTGCCTGTCCGTCTGTCACAGCCAATTTGCTCCGAATCGAATGCACCTCTTAAGTTGAAATATAGGGCACATATAAGTTCTGTGACCCAAACACGTACGTATAACATAAATAAATGAATTTTAAATATGGGGGTCACTTTTGGCGGGCAAATAAAATAAATTCAAAAAAAGTTTCGAACTGTACCGTGGGACATATCAAATGAAAGGGCTGAATTGCGAGGATTTCAAATACATTTTTCAAATATATTTAAGAAAATAGGTGAAAATTGGAGTCCGCGTATTGACCATTGATCCCATATCTCCGAAACTACAGAGCCTAAAATTTTGAAAAAAATACAGACAGTTATATGCTTAAAAATTACAGGAAAATCTTTAAGAACTCTATGGTCTTAAAATAACATGGTAAATCACTCAATATTGTGCGTACAAACTTACATTTTCAGTTGGAATGTATGGGGAGGGAACATGTTTTTCAACTACAATGTTAAGTTTGTTCTTGGGATAAATTCATCCCAACTAAGGAACCCTTCATTGTGCGTAGTCTGACACGCACTTGGCCGGTTTTGTAATTATGTCTTGATTTCAGCTTGTTTCGTACTTTTTAGATTTCTTTTATTTTTCTGTAGTCGGGTTACAGTTTTTTAAACAGTTTTTTTTAATTTTAATATTTTCCGTTTTAACGATTGTGTGTCGTAACGTTTGACATCGTAAATAAGAGTAATAAAATAGGTCAGTAATGAACTTATTTACTCTTGACAAGTCAAGACACGCCTGGGAAATGGAGGGGTAATGTGTGTTTGTGTGGAAAAGACGTACGTAATTGTGTTGCAAATAATTATTATACACGGTGATTTTTAATTCACTGTTAACCTTTCAGGGCGTGAAAGTACTAATGATTATGAGCAACTTTCATTATGAGACCAACACTGAAATATCGAAAAAATATCAGCTGTTTCACACAAAAATTCAATATTTACCCAATGAAAATGTATGAAACAGATGTATTTTTTTTTTTGCTATTTTGTGGTTGGGCCCTTAATGATAGCTGTTTATAATCATAAGTACTTTCACCTCCTGAAAGGTTAACAGTGAATTAAAAATCACCTTGTATTTACTTTATTTACTTATTTTTACAGATAAATGTATGTAAATTTATCAAATTTGTTCAAAGCATTTGTAAATAATGTTATTTACAAATGCTTTGAACAAATTTACACATATAACGCATTCAGGGTGGCTAAGAGCTCCCGGGTGTCACCACTGTGTGGATCGCCCGGAGGACACGGTGGAGCATACGGTGGAGGTCTGCCCGGCTTGGGCGGAGCACCGCCGTGTCCTCACGGAGGCGATCGGCGGCGGCGATCTCTTGCGTCCGGCCCTGGTTCAGGCCATGGTTCGGAGCGAGAGTGCATGGGAGGCCGTCACCTCCTTCTGCGAAGCAGTTATGCTCGCGAAGGAGGAGGCGGAGCGTGCGAGGGAGTTGCAAGCTGCACGCCCTCGCGCCCCTAGTCGCCGCAGGAGACGCCCCGGTCGTCGGGAGTCACGAGCTGACTGCCGGCCACCGTAGGCGCGGGCTTGTGGACGGTGAGCAATGGGTAGCTCGCCGTCCGATAAGGACCAGGCCCGGGTCGACAGCGCGTTATGTTCCACGCGCGCCTCAAAGAGATGTCAGCACCAACTGACGGGGTCCGTAAGGACCAATGCCTGCTGGGGTTGCGGGTTTGTCCGAAAAGGATATCGCGGCCCCGGCACACGGGCAACGGAAGGAACACGGGTGGGTTTTAGTCAGTAAAAGTCTGACACGCCCTCTCGCTCCGCCCAGAGCGGGAGAAGTCATTTGATGATTTCACATCCTCAAAAAAAAAAAAAAAAAAGGGTTAAGAGCCACCGCTACACTACCGTTATACTACGGCATAGTCTTGTGATTTTACATGACCTATGGGCATTATGCGGATACTGAATTCGCAGGGTGATTGACTGATTCTGCAAGTAAACTGGAAATTAAATTCCAATAGCAGTACATAGTGCCTTGAACGAAACCATAGCGCAATTTATACGCCATCGCCATTTAGCGAGCTTCGAAGAAATCAATAATATAAATATTTCGTTGTACCTACTTATTTTAATTCATAAGAGTGGCATTGGAAATCGTTACTATTTATCAAGATTTGATTAACTGCGTATTGGTATCGTTTTAATCATGATTTTTATTGTATAATAAGTATTAATTTTACACTCTCACATTTGCTTGTTTTTAACAATTTAAACATATTTATTTACTTAGACAATATGATACCTATATGTATTTCGGCGCGAGCGTGGCCGGTTTGAAGGAGACCTGCTTTTTATGAGGTCCACGTTGTTTTGAGGGTATTCATTTCCCATTATTTAAAAGAAAATTGATATTTAACTCAAAATAAATTTTATTCATCAAATAAATAATTAAAAGTAATAATTAACAATAAAACGTTTTGATAATGTGATTCAGAGTTGATCCCTGTCACAATTAGATTTGTGGCCAGGGCGCCCACTCGACTCCAAAAGCCCCGAATTTTTTATTTTGTGTATGTAACTTTAAGCCTCAAGCCAGGGCATACAAACCTACGAATTAAGCGACTACTCGCTAAGAGCACCTGTGGGGTACGAACCTCGGCTTAGGGCATCGCTGGGGGGAGGACAGCAAGATGGCACAGACTGGATCATAACTGGATAATTATTATTAACAGGGGAATTTAAAGCTACAGGTTGAGCTTCGGCGCGGGCTGGCAGTTCATCGAGCAATGGTTGCGGGAAGTTGGTATTACATCAGGGTCGCGATCGCGGGGGCCTCGGCAGCGAGGTCTAGGAATTCATGGGTAGTAAGGATTTTAAGGTCGAGATGGAAGATCTCGTTTCGAACGCACCAGGGGGATCCTTGAGCCTTTCGTAGGAAACGGTTTTGAAGGGTCTGCATTGGATGTGGGAGGGCTACGGTGTGCGAAGACTGCGCTGACATAGGTCATAATTGGGTGAATGCACGCTGTATAGATGAGCAATTTGCACTTAAGTGGCAATTTGCTACTTGCATTCGGAATGGATTGGAGTCTACTGAAAGCGAAAGCGGAGCGCGAACAAACCTTCCTTATGTGCTCTGAGAAGGAGAGATGCTCATCTAGGATCACACCTAAGCCTTTGGCTCGCTTCTCCCAAGGGATCGGCTTGCCGAACATGGTGACCGGTCGAGGGAGGGAGGGTTGAGACGGGGTTTCGAGAAGAGAACCGCTTGACTCTTCTCGGGATTGACTTCAATTCTCCACTTTCTAAACCAGGCGCTACCGCTAAAATGAGGAGGGCAAGCACGGAGCTTTGAGGAACTTCTGCGCGAATGGGATGGGAGGAGGATAGCGCTGTTTTGATGCAATAACGGAAGGTGCGGTTCTACAAAAAGTCCCGTGAAATGAGCACGAGTGTCGAATGTCGAATGCCCATGTAACCCCCACCCTCATGAAGATCGGAGACTCTACACAAGAAGTGGACGATTAAGCTTACCTAAGACAAACTGACCAGTTAGGTAGGTCCAACTTCGAGGAAGAGGTCAAATGTCGAATTCGACTCGGTTGGGTGGCGTTCGGGAAGCTGCGTACTATCTTCTCGTCTCATATACCACAGTGTCTCAAGACGAAAGTTTTTGACCAGTGTGGAGCAGGTGGACTTGTTATATAGTAAACCTTTATTTTATTTATTTGTTATTTAGGTTTTTTTGTTTATGTATATTTATCATATCTATATATTATTTTATGTCTATCGATGAAAGCAGCGATAGTAATAGTTTCTTATCTTTAACAAACAACGACGACAGTTTCGTGAGTGTTCCTTCTCTTGCAGACAGTCTTACAGCACAGTTTTCTGATGTTCCCAAAAATTTTAACGTTATACATATTAACGCTCAAAGCATTCCGGCTCATTTCAACGATATGCTGGCAAGCTTTGACTGTAAAACCATACATGCTATTCTTATTTCCGAGTCATGGCTTAAACCCTGTCTCCCTTCAATTAGTTACTCTCTTCCTGGCTTCCGGCTTCCAGCCTATAGGAAATGACCGGTCGGTTGGTGGTGATGGTGGTGTTGCCATATATGTCCGCGCACACATTCCTTTTTCTGTTGTCAATGTGTCATCGCAGCCACCGCCATCAGGCGCCGGTGAACATCTCTTTCTTGAAGTCGAACTACACCATTCAAAATTACTTCTTGGCGTCTACTACTGTCCCTCTTTACGCGTTGATACTGTTGATTTCGATGTTTTACTTGGCATTTTATGCTCTCTTAACATATCTCCATCGGTAATTGACTGGTTTCATAGTTACCTGTTCGGTCGCCGGCAACGTATTTGCATCGGAAAGCAACTTCCTGGAGTAATACTTCTGCCCGTGTACCACAGGGCGGCGTTCTATCCCCTTTACTTATCGAAATGTTTATTAACTCAATCTCCGAAGAACTAATTTCTTTCTTGTCCGAGGCTATCTTGGTGATTAATCGCGATCTGGCTCGTATATGCGACTGGAGCAAGCGGTATGGGCTTATGATCAACCCCATAAAGACGCAGGTTGTTGTGGTTGGCAGTTCTAGGACTGTCTCAAGGATTGACTGGACGACTCTTCCCCAAGTTTCTTTTGACAACTCTGTTATTCCCTTCAGCCATAACGTTAAAAACTTGGGGATATTCATTGACAAGAACTTCTCTTGGACTGCCCAGCTACAGGAAGTTAGCCGCAAGCTATTTGCATCCGCTGCATCTCTGAAGAGACTTCGTAATTTTCTACCGACTGCCACCAAGATTGCGCTTGCACAATCACTTCTTCTACCCATCTTTGATTATGCTGATGCCAGCTATCTTGACCTTACTCAAGACCAACTCGACAAACTTGAGCGGCTTTAAAATGTTTGTATACGGTTTATATTCGGTTTACGTAATTATGACCATGTTTCCGAATTTCGTCTGAAGCTCAAGTGGTTACCAATTCGCCTTCGCCGGAATGCTCATGTTCTTTCCCTCTTGTACGAGTATAACGTGCTCTTCTCCCCTTCCTCCCTCTCTATCTTAAGAAACATTTCCAATATCTTTGCGACTCCCATTCGAAATGTTTAAGGTCATCAGATAACCTGAAGCTTAAAATGCCAATGCATGCCACAACTGTCTTCGCCAAATCCTTTTCTGTCCAGGCAGCTCGTTTGTGGAATGCATTGCCAGTTCAAATAAAACGCGCGCAATCGTTATGTGTATTTAAGAGACTCGTGAAGGAACATTACTTGTTGTTGTAATCTTGTTCTTGTAGCTGTAATAATCTGTAGTTGTCATTTATTTTCGTTGCTTATATAAATATTATTATATATTTATTATGTATCTAATATAATATATTGTATCTTTAAAATTATTATTTTGCACCAAGGACAACCCCATTTCAATGTCCACACAATCACTGTCCATTCCAAGGTTGCCTGGAAGAGATCGAAGAAAGCGATAAGCCCGCCCATTGTATATTTTGTAGTCTTAAATTTATTATTTACTATGTATTTTCTGGTATACAATAAATTATATATAAATAAATAACACCCATTGCCAAACATAAATTCATAGAAATCATCATAACTAATACCTTTTTTATATGCGAAAGTGAGTTTGTTTGTTTATTTGCTGAACGGATTTGGATGAAATTTGGCACATGGGTAAACCATGCCCTGGATTAAGTAATAGGATTTTTTGTCCCGATGATACGTTTCCGTGGAATAATTTCAGACTTCCACGCTGTTGAAGCCGCGAGCAAAAGCTAGTGTAAAGTTAAATACAATAAAATTCCTAAGACAATCATTCCTTTTCAGATTCTCAGTTATTTCAATTAAACACTACTCGCATTGAGTTCTACAAGGTGTATCCTTGTAGAAATCAATGGGAGTAGTGTTCATATTATTATACAAAATTGTAGCGCACACATTGAACCCTTCTTTACTGAGTAGGGAACATCCCATCAACACTGTTTCGGCAAATGTGATATCAATATAAATAATATTAAATAAAAACTTACAAGACAACTGCAGCATTATGAAATATTTTATGTTCCTCAAAGCGCAACACATTTTTGTTTATGTTAAAAGGTTCCTACTTCCAGTAAGATTAAGTAATCATTTTTATCGTACAAAGCAGAAAACTTTTTCTTGTGAACAAAATAAATACTCTTATACATAGAGCCACAAAAATACACTGTAAATATACTCGTACATCGTGTGGAGTAATCGTAAAGTGAATTTACTAAAATGCGTCGAGTTATTCCTTATCAGCTCCAATAGTTATAAATGTTATATAGAATCGTAACGTCAATCAATTGAGAATAGGTATAGTCATCAGTATGTCACGTGGTCCCACACGAGACATACTCAGCCTTAAGCGAGGAGTCACCGGTGATCATAAGGCTCGGTGACTGCCATTTACTAGCTTATCTCGAGGATATTGTGTGTGGAACTACAACTCGTTGCATCTAAAACTACACATGAGGGTTCAGGTGTAGTTAACACTATGGTCGAGTCACACCAAAATCTACATTTGCTTACTTTTAGAGTAAGAGAGGTTAATTAATTTAGTACAGAACCTTGCAGCCAACTAGGCTCCGCAAAGCTCTTGACGAGGAATCGTCGTTTGCTTTGTCGGCGCTACTCTACTTTTAGAAGTTATGTGCCTTTACTAAGCCTGATTGGTCCACAGAACCAATGTATAAGCAAGCGCCGTACGCTCGCTATGAAGCATCCGAAAAAAAAAAAAAAAAATGAATTCCAGAGTTATCACTAAATACCCATCGAGGAATTTTTACGTGATTCAGAAGTGGTAAAGTATTTAGGGGCATGAGGAACAGGGTGTAAAATTCACTCATCCACCATAGAAAAGGGAGTATCCTCCGACCAGACGGGTGTCGTGTCTGGCGGGCAATTGCCCAGAGGTTGAAGTCGGGAAGCTTGTATATATGTCCATCGCGCGGTAAACTCTAATTGCGCGATGCAGGATTTGTGTGACGTCAGGTCTTTGATGCATAGTTCGCATATAGCGGTGTAGATGCCGCTACAAGAATCTGCAAAGGCAAACAATTTTTTTTTTAATGTCTTCTGAGTCCTCATCATCCCATCAATACTGATCGATCCACGATCTTTACATAACTTGTTTGTAAATTATTTTCTAGGTTTTTTAGCTAAATTTTTTGCGTTTTGTTTGTTGCGCTGAATGATAGCCAAGTAACTATAACAGAGTTGTCATTCTCTAAAGATACGATAGTTAAATCGCTCAAATCCTTAGATGTAACTAAAGGTGGTGGGCCGGATGGTATTCCTCCTTTCTTTTAAAACACACTGCCGAGTGGATGAGCGTGCCGTTATTTTATTTATTTAACCGTAGTCTGAAAGAGTGTATCGTGCCTCAAGCATAGAAGACTGCTCATATCACGCCGGTATATAAAAATGGCACCAAAACAGACTTTAACAACTATCGTCCAATATCATTGTTATCCACCTTGTCAAAAGTTTTGGAGCGATTAGTTCATAATGCAGTCTATCCCGTCTTACATATTATTATTATCACAGAACAGCATGGCTTTGTTCTTGGTCACTCCACCGTAAGCAACCTAGTCTTGTACTCAATTTTTTTATTCAAAAATATGGACAATCAATTGTAGTTTGACACAATCTACACTGACTTCTGTAAGGCTTTTGACAAGGTGGACGACACTATGCTTTTGCAAAAAAACGAATTTAACAGTATCTGTGGGAGTCTGCTTCGCTGGTTTACGTCGTACGTGGAAAATAGAACTCAGAGGGTTGTGGTCCAGGGGTTTTCCTCCGATGTGATTAGCGTGTCATCTGGTGTACCGCAGGGCTCAATTTTGGGTCCACTGCTTTTCGTTTTATTTATAAATGATGTAAATACATGCTTTAGAAACTGCAGTTTTTTGTTGTACGCTAATGACCTTAAAGAGTTCCGTAAAATAAGTTCGACTGATGACTGTGTTAAATTGCAAGAGGACCTGGATCTTTTCTCTGCCTATTGTCTAGCAAATAAACTACAATTGAGTTTACCCAAGTGTAAATCTATCTCTTTTACCAAAAAAAAACATGTCGTTCATTTCACATATTCGCAAGTTTCCTTAATTAAAGACCTGGGACTCTTTGACTCAAAGTTGCACTTTGATGCTCACGTTGATCACATCACAGCTAAGGGTTATCAATTTTACGGCTTTGTAAGGCGAACCTGCAACTTATTTAAAAAACCTTCCACATTTTTACTACTATAGAAGTCACTCAGAAGATGTCAACTGGAATATGCCACATGTGTATGGAATCCACTTTATGATAAATACAGTGACCAACTTGAATCAGTACAACGTAAATATCTTAGTTTTCTAAACTACACATTTTTTAAGAAACGGTCTTCATATCATACTCTTCTAGAAAAGTTTTCTTTGTCAACTCTTAAATCAAGGAGACTGTATCTTGATCAATCATTCTTATATAAAGTCTGTCGAAATGAATTTAATTGCATTAACCTCATAAACCAAATTTACATATTCATATTCATATTCATTTATTTGCGTTCCACAAGGTAAAACAAGATGTTAACAAAAGGCTTAGAGCTAAGAGCCGTTGTAGACCCTGTCAGGGCACAGCAAGGAAAGTTAAAAATAAACATAAAATAAAATTGTACATGAAAACTGAATAATTACATTCGTATAAAAGTCAACAACAATAACAAATAATAATCCATATACCTAGTCGTTCCCAACGTATTCGCAATACTTATACTCATAGTCTATTTGCCCCCAAGCCATGCAGGACTAACGCAGACGAACGAGCTCCTTTACGGCGTATTATGAAAAGTTACAATGATGATTTTGCTGATGTTGACTTGTTTGTTTTGCCACTTGCACAATTTAGGAAACATATCTGTGAAAAAATTGTTCACACTTCCTCATAATGTTTACATTGCACAGATTTGCTTGTTTATTTTTGTTTATGTGTATGTTTATTTTTGATCCACTTCGAAAGTTATCTGTTCAAATGAGGTTTAAGTACGCCGAAATGGACGCATTTATATTTTAAAATTTGCTTAGATCTGATGGGTTTTGAGGTCGGTTGTTAAGTTTGTCTCACCTTTTACTAAGTGTTGTGTAAATCACATTAATTTTAATAGTATTTTAGGGGCATGAGGAACAGGTTGTAAAGTTCATTCATCCACCATAGAAAAAGGAGGATCCTCCGACCAGACGGGTGTCGTGTCTGGCGGGCAACTGCCCAGAGGTTGAAGTCGGAAAGCTTGTATATATGTTTATCGCGCGGTAAACTCTAATTGCGCGATGCAGGATTTGTGTGACGTCAGGTCTTTGATGCGTAGTTTGCATGTAGCGATGTAGATGCCGCTATAGTATAATCTTTAGTTTTCTTAAGTTTGCTTGTACCTAATTATTATTTTTTTTTTTTTTTTTTAACTTTGCCGCACACTAAGAATTTCTTCTTGTATCGTGGGTGCATTAACAAACATAGAAACTCACATACACTAACACCCAGACCCGGAACAACTACTTGCAGATCATACAAATATTTGTTCCGTGCGGGGATTGAACCCGCGACACGTTGCGCAGCAGTCGGTCGCTCAGCCACTGCGCCAACCGTGTCAAAAATTAAGTTTTTACTATATTATTTTGTGGATAACGGTGCTGGTTGCGTTATTACCTAAATGTTTTATAATCTATGTAGTATTAAGCATTATAACGCAATTGTTTGTTGTCCCAAAGAAATAAAAAATAAAATAACGATTTTGGCTTCAACAATACACGGACCTACAAGTCTGCAAGTATGTATCGCTTAGTTACCTTTTTCATTAAATAAATATTAATTTTATATGACAGCGTGTCTGAATCACAAATCCAGTTCAGACCCAGACTCATGCATGAAACATTTGGATTTGTTTCAGACAAATTAGGCTGATTGCACATTGGACATGTTTTTTTTTTTTTGTTGGTGTCTTTTGTGTTTTGATTTGATTTTGTTGGTGTATTCTGGTTTTAATTATTTTTTACACTGTCGGAGTTGTGTGATTTATTACTGTGCTTTATGATCTTGTAAAGTTTCCAATAAGTCAGCTCTGTTGCTAAGAAACAGTAAAAATATCTAAAGAAGGTGCATCGCTAAGCGTGTTTCGATGTTGTTCCCATTCCCTAGTGTGACGTTTTCTAAGTTTTCTGCCATCACAATAATATGTGTCCCAATATTCTGTTGGCTGACCTTGAAGTCTTCAATGCGCGAAGATTTTTATTCGTGATGTTGATAAGATTTCGAATGGCAGTCAGAACATGACTCACTGTCCATATGTTTAACATTAGAGCTCGAGGCTTCGAACGCTACATGCCAACAGCTGCTCTAGGAAAGGGAAGACAGTGAAGTGGAAGTGGATAACATTAATTTAAAGAACACCTCCCTCAAAAATGAACTCTCTCAGTTACACCTACAACACATGGACTTAACCGACCAGCACAGTCAACTTCAACATCTAGTGTCAACGTTTCAAGAGTGCAGTGACCCACGAACTGGCTTTGAATAGAATTACAGAACTTGAACAAAAATTGTGTGAAGCTCAAAATTCGCTATCTTTCTCAGAGTGTCTATCTTTCTTTTTCTTTATCCAGTAAATAAGCCGGCAAATACTATACAATCTGGAAAAGTGGTGGAACAGCTCCGATTTCAAAAAATATTTTTTTCCTTGATTCCTTAGACCCTCAGGAACATACATCACCACTAACCTCCACCTCACTCCGAAAATGGAAAAAGCAGGGTGGTTTTAACCCTCTCAAAATCACCCCCAGTGAAATAGAGGAAAAAAATATTTGAAAAATTAAAAAAATGCCATAAAAATCGTCTCTCGGGGGTTTTCGAGGTCGCTGATTACGAATCCGAGGTCTGTAATCAAGTGAGGGTAGTTCCATCCCCTCAAAACCACCCCCAGTCGTGACAGTAATGAAAAAAAAGTTAAAAATAATATTTTGCCTTAAAAATCGTCTCGCGGGGGTTCTTGGGGTCGTTGATTAAGAATCCGAGGTTTGACAACGAGCGAGGGTATTTACAACCCCTCAAAACCACCTTTAGGTGCAACAGAAAGTTTTAAGAATTGTGTGAGTTCTTGACGTGGAATAATGTAATATTAAGTTCTGAATTTCGCTCTACATTTGCTGACCTTAATCTTTGTAACAAAAGGGAGCGTTCTATACATACTTTCTACTTATACATTTTCTCTTTATTCTCTTTATTCTCATGGTCTTATGTATCTCTTAACCTTCATTCTTCACCTCGCATGCAAGCCACGTGGCACGTGCTGCGTAAAGAACGTTGTTTATTTTTTGCAGTGGGTTTTTAGTTTAAGTATCATTAATATTAATTATAATTAATATTTATTTAATTACAGTATTAATTATAATTAATTTACTAATAATTATTATCAATACAGAAATAAAATGTGGAAACCGACAGAAATATTAGTGTTTGTGTAATTACGTTGCTGAAAAGTTTCTAGTATTGGTGTATAAAAAGCGTGAATGTTTTGAAAAGTTAGCGATACGAGGCTGACACTGAAAGTTCGTATAAAATCAAAAACTGAACAAACTAGCAAGTTATTAGTTTTATTATATCTTTTCAAAATAGTGTCCATTTACGTCAATGCGTGGATGCAAATTTGGATATGGGACAGCTTGTGGTTGCCGATAAAACGGTGTGTACTGCTCAGCTACATGTAAGTTTTGCTAAACGGAACCAACTGCAATAATTGCGAACCACATGGAACACGTAGTATTGCAGAGGAAGTCGGTTGAACTCGGTTGAACTCGGTTGTGTGGATGAAATCGTAGAAAAGAGCTTATTTGAAGAAGGACCGACCAATCCTGCAGCAGCAATTCTCGAAAATGATTCTGACTACGAATGATATAAAGTAGAATTATGTAATTGGATGTCATGATGGCCCAGTGGTTAAGGCCTCGCCTCTCATGTATGAGGTTGTGGGTTCAAATCCGGGCAAGTATCAATGTGACTTTTTCAATTCATATGTACTTTCTGAGTTTATCTTGGACATTACTGACATCGGTCAAGGAAAAACACCGTGAGGAAACCTGGACTTGTAGTTAATATAAGTCTGAAATCGCCAACCCGTCTTGAGCAAGCGTGGTGATCAATGCTCGTGCCTTCTCTGTATGAGAAGAGGCCTTTGCCCTGCAGTGGGACAATAATAGGCTGATATTATTATTATTATTTTTTGGTCTTTGACATTTCTCGGGACCCTGGGGTCCCGGACCTTTGGAAGGCGTACGCGGGGCCGAAGCCAACTCGCAGAGGCCCGTTTGGCGTTTTAATGAAATGAGGCACCAACCGACGATTATTATATTATTATCTCCTTTATTACATTTTAAATACTTATAAATTATATTTTTAAATATTAGAATATAAAAAATTAAAACATTTAAAAATATAAAAAATAGTAGCCCACCGGTATCGGGAACAGGGTCCAAGCTACCGGCGGTCAGGGCTCCAGAGAGAGGAATCTCCTAACAATGCGAGCCGTGTCCAGAAGTACCGCTCTCTGAATCAAGCCCTTGATCGAGCTGCCCAACGATAGCCTCCTCAGGTGTTGGTCGAGGCTCTTGGCTATTAGGCCATTGGCTGTCACGACTATCGGCACAATGATCGCTGAGTCCACATGTCGACAACCTCGTGAGCCAAGTCAAGATACTTGATTTGTTTATCTTTCTCAGCTTTCACAAGGTTCCCGTCATGCGGGACCGTTATGTCAATAATCATTGAGCGCCACTCTACTCGATCCACCACCACTATGTCAGGTTTATTGGCAACAATAGTCCTGTCAGTGATGATGGATCGATCCCAGTACAGTGTGATATTTCCATTTTCGAGAACTGGGTCGGGCACATACCTGTAGTACGGCACTTCCGATTCCACAAGATTGTATTTCAGAGCAAGTTGCTGATGGATAATCCTGGCTACAAGGTTGTGTCTATGCAAGTACTCTTCGTTAGCTAGACGAGAACAACCGGAGATAATGTGTCGGATTGATTCTCCCGGACGGTGGCATGCCCGACAGAAGTCAACCGTGCCGTCTTTCACAATAAATCTACGGTAGTTGTTCGTCATGATAACTCCGTCCATAATTGCACAGACAAAACCTTCGGTTTCCCCAAAGAGGTCACCAAAACGCAGCCAGGCTACGGACGCTAGAAAATCTACATCGGGTCCATGTAGGGCCCGGAAAAAGCGTCCGTGAAGCTCCTTACTCTGCCATACCTCCTTGCGATCGTTAGTGTCAAGCACTACAGGCTTGCGCCAGTTCTCTTTAGCCATGGAGAGTGGGGTGAGGCCCTTGTCCACCGCGACCACATCTCGATGCATCCCCACGTCGGCTTCTAGGAAATATTCCCTGAGACTGCATATCTCGCGATTGTGGAGGGTCTTAGCGTTTAAAAAACCTCGACCTCCACACTTTCGCGGGATATACAGTCTCATTACCGATGACCGTGGGTGGTGCATTCGATATGCAGTCAGCAGCTTACGGACCCTTCTGTCCAGGGCGTCGAGTTCGGTCTGAGTCCATTTGAGTATGCCGAAAGAGTACATCAAAACCGGCATGACCCAATCATTGAAGGCGCGCACCTTATTTCCGCCTGATAGAAAACTATTAAATACTTTCTTCAGGCGGCCAAATAAGCACTCCTTCAATGATTGCTTCATGTCAGTAACATTGATGCCCAACGCTTCCGACATACCCAAATACTTATAGGTTTCAGATGCGGAGAGGGCTCTAAGATTTATGGAATCCGAGAGTTCGGTACCCACGGGTTCCATAATCTCCCCTCGCTTTACATGCATGACTGCACATTTGTCCACACCAAATTCCTTCCTGATGGCGCTACTGAAAGTTTCAGTTGCTTTCAGTAGCTCCATCAGTTGCAAATTGTTGGGGGCAAAGAGTTTAAGGTCATCCATGTAGAGAAGGTGAGATATAACCTGACCACCTCTCCTCAGCCGATAACCTAGATCTGAATCCTCCAGCAGTGTGCTTAGAGGATTCAGGGCTAAACAGAACCAGAGCGGACTCAAACTATCGCCCTGAAATATGCCTCGCTCGATCCTTATCGGCTCGCTATTCCTCTGGATATTTCGACATCCTGGATAGTGAAGGACCGTCCTCCATTGCCCCATACACGACATCAGGAAGGTGCGCAGAGTTGCATCTACTTTATCCAGCTCCAGCACCCTCATGAGCCATGTATGTGGTACTGAGTCATAGGCCTTCTTATAATCTATCCAGCATGTCGACAGATCCTTTCGGGAACGGCGAACCTGCTGGCCAATGGCCATATCAATGAGGAGTAGCTCCTTAGTACCGCGGGACCCGTTCCTACATCCAATTTGAGTGGCAGACATGATGACGTTGGTGTCTATATGTTTGTTAATTTTAGCTCTCAAAATGGATGTAAGAACTTTATATTATTATTATTATGTAATTAAAGCTCGTTGTATGTACGTATACTGTAATTTTTTTCTAATAACTGAAAAACAATGATAAAAGTCATTATTTTTCATTACAATGTTTGTTCATTACTGTCACATCTGGAGGCAAAAGTCCTCGTGCACATCTGGGAATGGCGCGAGGAGGCGAAACGCCGGGGCGTAACTCCACTGCCGCGAGAAATCACGGCACAGCGGACAGAGCTCCGGCGGGATCTCATGGCGGCATGGAGAGTGCGATTGTCACAAACCAGCGCTGGGCACGCCAAAATTGTGGCGATAAGTCCCCTCTTTAGAATATAATAGAATAGTTCTTTATTTGCGCAGAAAGTAGGTACAAGTTACAGATGTTAAGATTAAAATGATCCTTATACTAACTACCTTAACTAAGGCATGCAAACAGTTTACTTAATATACGTAAATACGAGTATTATTAACAAATTCAATCAAATCAAACAAGTGTACCATGTCAAGATGAAAATCGGATTTAAAAAAAAATACATTGAATATAATATATAAATTGAAGTAGGCAATACAACACAAAATGTCAAGTTTAATAAAATAGGATTATAAATTTGTCAATTTCGAGGTCAATACATTTAAATTAAAAATAAATGATTCAGACGGAGCACCGGCGTGTCCTCACGGAGGCGATCGGCGGCGGCGATCTCTCGCGTCCGGCCCTGGTTCAGGCCATGGTTCGGAGCGAGAGTGCATGGGAGGCCGTCACTTCCTTCTGCGATGAAGTAATACTCGCTAAGGAGGAGGCGGAACGCGTGTGTGTGAGGAGGCAAGATTAGCGCCCTCGCGCCCCTAGTTGCCACAGGAGACGCCCCGGGCGTCGGGAGTCGCAGGCCGACTTCTGGCCACCGTAGGCGCGGGCTTGCGGACGGTGAGCAATGGGTAGCTCGCCGTCCGATAAGGACCAGGCCCGGGTCGACGGCGTGTTGTGTTCCACGCGCGCCTCAAAGAGATGACAGCACCAACTGACGGGGCCGTTAGGGCCAATTGCCAGGGTTTCGAGTTTGTTGTTTTGTTAGAGGATTTTGCCTACTGGTGCAAAGTTATTATCTTTGGATGTTGAAATTTTATTTAGTAACGTTCCATATGAGGACTGTTTACAGATATTTGAAGATCTTTTTGAGAAACAGCGAATCCATCCTGGTGAGGTTAATGAATTGTTATCTTTGACCAAGATTTGAATGGAACAAAATTATTTTAGGTTTAATAATCAGTATTACAAACAAAAATAAGGTTTAGCCATGGGTTCTCCACTCAGTCCCCTTATGTCAGATATTTTCATGGACCAGTTTGAAAATAAATACATTGTTGGACAGCCTCAAGTTTTATATTACTACCGTTATGTAGTTTGCATCCTAAAACTAAGTTTAAATTAGAATTAGAAGTTGACGGATCCCTTAACTTTTTAGATTTAACAATTTCAAGAAAAAACAATAAACATGATTTTCAGATTTATAGAAAACCAACTTGTACAGATGTAACGATTCCTGCGTCATCTTGTCATCCGATTCAATATAAATTAGCAGCTTATCGTAGTTTTACTCATAGATTAATGACAGTACCTCTTTCTCGAGATAATTATAACAGAAAACTAAATATTATTTATCACATAGCTCTCTCAGCTATGTGATAAATAATATTTTAACGGATACAATAAGAAAATGGTGGATGATTTGATTCAAACGAAACGTCGTAACATAGTTCGTTCCCTATTGTACCCACTGCCTCCAGAAAGACAACATGAATAAATATGTAGTTTGACATACTCAGTGCCGGATTAGCCCATAAGCAAATTAAGCAATTGCTTAGGGCATCACGTTTCGGGGGGCACCATAAACAGCACCGAAAAAATATTTGCTAGCATTGAAAGGCAAGGCTGTTTGAAAACCCCCGCACGTTTTGTTGATGGGTGATGTCGTTGTTGAAAGTACTTTAATATAAAAAAAATAAAAGAACGACGATGCTGCAGGATAAGCTCGATGCTTTAACAATATTATTTATCTCGTAAATTGGCCGTATCGTTTAAACGTCAACTTTGAATGATATGTCAGTATAAAAGTACCCATAGTATAAAAGGTGTAGTAAAAAATTCCAAGTAACTACGACCAACTTGGAAGTATCGCTCGCCGGCCGCTGCCGCGGCACCGTTCGCTTGTGGCACCCTGATCAAGTGGGTAAGGTTAGTTTAGAACTGTGACCAACCGCTCGCGAGCCGAGCGAGCGAAGCTAACGGTGTCGTGGCAGCGGCCGATGAACGCTACTTCCAAGTTGGTTGCTTTCCATAATATCATATTTGCAAATAAAATAAAAGTCCATTGACTTTTTTTGCGTGGTAAGTACCTACTTTGTTTGATTTGTTGTATGTCGCCGCCATGATGCACAACAATAACGAAGCGACATCTATTATTTATTTATTTATTCATATAACAATTCGCATTGTGTCTGAAATATTTTGTACATTAATTAACATAATAGATATAGCTAAAAATTATAAATTATGAATTTCAAACAGTAGTTTCACCAAAACAGAAAAAATAATAATAAGAAAACAAAATCAATAAGTGATAAGTATTAAGCAATTATGTCCATAGATCGTAAATCGAAAATATGTCAATACATTTTAAATAGTTATTAAATGATTGTAAGTAAATATTATTGTGAAATGATTAAAAAATCTATTCTCTATAATGTATAAAATCTAATAGTGTTGCATATATTTAATGTCATAAGCTAATGAATAAATATTAAAACTATCTACCTACTATCATTCGTCACCAATTCAGATACAGAGCATAAACATTTATTTATGAGGAATGCTTTCTTTGATTCTAGATTGAGAGAACACTACTTTAATCATAGATGGTATTCTTTAATTTTTAGGTTAGGTTTATTTTTTATCAGTGCTAGGCTCTAGATTTGGATCTTTTTTTAGTTGGAACGGGTTAATCCTCACTTGACTCATGGTAGGAAAATTTACGAAAATTGAGAGAACGTTACTTTAATTATAAATGATATACTTTAGTTTTTAGGTTATCTATGACGGAAATTTTAATTTCGGCAATCAAAGCTCTCAAGCTTCTGAAATACAAGTGCTTGACGTTCCTGCTGTAGAACTTCACCAAAACGTTAATGAAATTTTGATGTTTTGTCAATTCGTATAAACCATGCGAAACAGGGGCAGGTCGCTGATCACCACTTATTCTAAAGAAGAAGTTATTATTTTTTGTTTGTTATGCTTAAACACAAAAACTACTGGACAGATTTTTTAAAGTTTTTTCACCAATAGAATGCTATATTATCACTTACTAACATGGACTATAATTTATAAGATTAGATTAGATTCAGGCGGGCGAAGCCGCTGGCGGAAGAAAAAAATAATAATTTACACTGAACAAGAGTGAATATTATTACTATATTTAAAAATATATACTATAATAACAGGTACAATACGACGAATGAATCATCACCGGTCCAAACTTTACGCGGCGGTTATTGAGGCGAGTGTGAGTTAGTACATACGCGTAACTTCGTAAACCCTATGTTCAGATTGGTCACGATTCATCTCTACCACAACACATGAATTATATATTAGGATAAGTTAAATGGAGCTTATCCTGTTGGCGAAACAGGCCCTTTGGTCAGCTCGGAACCATTACTACCATTCCCACTGCAGGTCATCCGGAACGTAGTCTGTATCCAAAAAGAAGTCATCATTATATGTTTGATCTGAAAGAAAAAAATCAATCCCATTGTAAGCATAAAGTTGTTCGAGGTTTAGGGTTATCTATTCTAATTTGGGACTTTTATTTAATATGAGGGGTAATATTTACAAGTGGGTACTTATGACTAAATAAAAATAGCAACATTATATATTATATTCTAACTTAACTAAAACTATTCAAAAACTAAAATATAGCATCGTAAAATTCATCCGCATCGCTGTCGACTGGTAATGTACCCAAGAGACTGGCCGCATTGCCACGTTGTATGGCAATGCTTAGCCTCTGCCCAAAGTAAAAACCAGCTCTTGGGTCACGGGAAGTGTCAAATAGCCGTTTTGAAATTTCATTAAACAGGCCATGAGCACTCGGACCCCACGGCCCGAGGGTTTCGACCCCAAACGGCTCGAAAATATAATTACCTGTAAGGTTATTATACTTACGCTGCTTGAGGTTTTCTGCAGCCGCAGCAGCAGCACCAGCACAGCACGCCGAGCCAGGAAGATGGGATGGCGCAAGAGTGTCGACACAGGTTGCATCCCACACTAAAGGCCTACCCACCTTCCATGGAGATAAAGACATGCCGTCCGGTCTCTTGCCATCGTCGCGTGCCAAGCCATTGGGTTCTAATATAGCTGGAACGCCGGCGGTGACAAGAGCTCGTCGGATGATGTCGTTAATGTTCGCGTGCCGCGCTAAGCGACCTGCACTTCGGCTGCAAGACAGGCCGTGATGTCCGAGACTGTTGACAACTTCGCCACAGTGACAGCGATGAGGAGAACAACAAGGAGCTCCTAGTCGTAGGGAAGCAGCGAGGCGGAAGGTATTGTCGTCGAACAGAGTGCCTATGTTCGACGATGGTAGTGCGTGAAGCCACAGACCCGATTTCCACTTACCCACAGCCAGCAAGCGCGCACGCTCCACAGTGGTAGTAGACGTATTGAGTAAATTGTTCTGTACTACTCTGCAGAGCGGCTCATCCCACCGTCTTTGGGAAGATGGATGATCGGGTAGATCTGTTTTCGGGCAAGCGAGTCTCCAGGCATCCATAGCCTCGGTGAAGCACGGCACATCAAAATCAATCAGTGTGGAGGCTAGAATTTTCCTGATTAATTTCTCAGTGCCGTGAACCGAGGATATGAAAGCCGATAAACTAATACTAGAAATTTTGCGGAATTTCTAGTATTATTATTCTAAAATTTTCTAATTTTAGGTTAAACAAAAACTAACGATCATAATCATCATTATCATTTCAGTCGAAAGACGTCCACTGTTGGACATAAGCCCTCCCCAAATATTCCCACTTCGACAGGTTCGGTGTTTCTCGCTTCCAGTGGATTCCTGTGGCCTTCATCAGGTCATCGGTCAACCTTGTAGAAGGCCTTCCAACGCTACGTCTTCCGGTACGCGGTCGCCACTCCAGAACCTTTCGGGCCCATCGCCCATCTGTTGTGCAAGCAATGTGCCCTGCTCACTGCCACTTAAGTTTGACAATTCTTCGGAATATGTCAACCGACCTTGGTTATTCTACGGATCTCTTCATTTTTGATTCTATCACGTAGGGAAACTCCAAGCATAGCCCTCTCAATTGGCCTTTGGGTGACTTTTGGTCTTCTAATAAGGCCCATTGTGAGCGACCACGTTTCAGTGCCATAGGTCATCACTGGTAGCATCCACTGGTTAGTAACTTTCGTCTTGAGACATTGCGGTTTGTGGGACGAGAAGATATTGCGTGGTTTCCCGAACGCCAGCCGAGTCAGATTATTCGAAGATTGACCTCTGTCTCAAACTTCGACTTACCTAACTGGACAGTTTGTCCTAAGTATACATAATTGTCCACGACTTCAAGTGTTCCCGATCTTCATGAGGGTGGGTATTACATGAGCATTTGATATGACGTTCGTTATGTCCATGTTCATTTTAACACCCACTCTTTCGGAAGCTCTACTGGATTCATCGAGCTTTGTACTGAGGTCCTCCATAGTCTCAACCATGACTACTATACCGTCAGCAAACTGAGGGTGGTTTATTCGCCATTGATGTGATCACAACAACTTTCCAGTCCGGAACCTTGAAGACCCCCTCCAGTGCAGCAATGAACAGTTTCAGAGAGATAACGTCCCCTTGTCTCACACTTCGTTGTGATAGGTTTCAAGGTCTGGTCCTGGAGTCGGACAGACTTAGTAGCGTTTCTGTACAGACACTTCAGCCCTCCGATGTACCGGTAGTCAATCTGGCACCGTCAATCTCTCAGAGGTTGCACTATAACCCACGTTTTGAAGTCGATCTCGTAGTCCATAAACGCTAAGCAGAGAGGCTGATTATCCTCTTCGGTTTTATGTATAACCTGCCGCAGCGTAAGTATGTGGTTTACGATGCTAAAGCCTTTATGGAAACCAGCTTAAAGTAAGGTTGTGTAAACATAATCACGCCTGTGTTCCTCGAAGAGTTAAGCAGACGTGTACCTATAGTATTTCAGATTGAAAAACCCAATAACACTTTTCCCGGGAATTGAACCGAGGACCTCTTTCTCAGCAGTAGCGCTTGCTACCACAAGACCAACTAACGGAGGCAGCCGCAGCAGCAGGCGAGGGAGGTTGTATACAGGGTGTAAGGGACAGCCCTCCGCAAACCTCCGATTCAGCTGCTTATTCTGAATCATAAGCCACAGGAAAAGTTCTCAGGAAAAGTTTCATTTTTTTAATCGTTTTTTCAGTTACTTATTCCTCTACTTCAATGTAAAATTACATTCTCTGTACTCAGCACTCCATTTATAGAACAAAACAGCTAAAATTAAGAAACCAGCAATGGATGTTGAAATCAGCTGTTCTCGCCACCCCGTGGCGGGGAGTTCGGCCGAAGGCTCGCTGCGCTGCGTGGGTTTTGCCATGGTAACGATACATTGCGTGGGAGGTAATAAAACAAATCAGGTTTATTGGGTTCACATAACATTCCTGAAATAATTTCATGTACCGGTTATATTAGTACGATATATTGAATTCACCCTATCAGTCTACGGAGGGCTGTCCCTTACACTGGGCTGGGCTGTTCTTATAATACTTACGAACGAATTCTGTTACTGGCTTTGGAAGATAACATTCACCCATGTGCATGACTTGCCAAACTGTAAAATTAAGAAAATAATTTTATTAATCTTAAATCAGAATGGATATTTATATATTAATGATAAAAATATAATCTATTTAAATAAAAATAAGAAAAGTATAAGAATAATTTATTGGTCCATTGTTACAAAATAAATTTCAGAAAATAATAATATTGCATGCTTACTGTAACTAGAATTTTTTATATATAAAAAAATTAACAGTATAAAACAGTGGTCCTTAAACTAGGCAGCTCTTGCATCTTGGGGGCCTGAGTTGCGTGATCATAAATTATAATTCAAAACATGTTTGCGTTAGCTTAAATTTTATTTCAGGATGTTTTAAATTTACCTTCATATCTCTCTCGACAATTGACATAATCCAACATACAAAAATTCTCAAAAGTCTGATACTTGTTGAACAAGGTTCTGCCGCATAGTCTTCCAGTACTGAAATAAAGCATTTTATTTAAAACATACATAAATATATAGTTGAGCTTGAAATTGCCTTACCAGTTTTGACTAAAACTCCGTTACCGAAACCGAGTTACTTGACTTAGACTAATGTGACAGTTAGATAGTTGCAACCTCAGTACGTTGCAACTATCTGTCACATTAGTCTTGAAAGCAAAATACATTAATTGTATAAGTATTTATTGACGCGTGGCTCAAGACGTAACTAACGCCGCCATCTTGTTTTAAAATACAGTTTCACAAAACTATTTCACTTTTCACCAACACCGCCAATGTCAACCAAGCGTGGAACTTCTAGTTCTATGACGTGCAAGTGACACTTAATCTTAGGGTGGTAAAGAAATTACGGGCTCGACACATAACTTTGTGTGGAAAGTTGAATTTAATGTTTCATTTGAGTCTGAATAGTTCTCTTTGAACCGAAAAACTTTAGTAGTAGAAATAGTCGACTGTAATACTAATGTTAACTTATACTTGTAACTGATACCATGGATTCAGTACCTACATGATTCTGAAGGCGAAAAAAAATTGTCTTGAAATTTGATTGAACAGCAGATTTTTTTTTAAATAACTGACGAATGACGGGGGTTTCAGAATCATGTACTGAATCCATGGTATCAGTTTTGGCGTCGATGTCCCTGCCACCTTGTATACACCGTGACATTTGAATCACAGTTTTGCTAGAACAAACGATGTTCAGACCATGGCCATTACCATTCTATAGCATCAAATATGTTATTAAAACAAACTAAACTAAGCGTTCTCAAATTAGTTGTATAAACGTGTTCAAACATCAAAGTACTCATTGCGGTAGCGATATGGCATTCAAAAGAGTTATGAGGAGTCCACGTGGACTATATGGATGTCCGGCCAATGCGGGCCGAAATTCAAATAAATTAAGCCAATGACATACAACCGCGCAAAGTATTGTTCCGCCCATTTCTTTTTTGACTGCCGCGGGCCGCCCGCACCATCCGCGCCGCCGCCCGGGCGGCAGCCAGTCTACCAAAATCTTTCGAGTGGGTGACGCGTATGCATCCGATGTATATACGTCACGATTATATTCGAATGTGGAAAATTGGAGTGAATGTTGTCTTGGTGCACACGAACTTACCCGGTTTTGTGGTATACATTTTGTTTTTATCTTGTTCCTGTAATATCCCAATAAATAAATAATACCTAATAATCTCACGTTAGATACAATACAATAGGTACCCGTATTACATTGCGCGTTTTATGTGAAAATTAGTTCTAACTAATCGAATGTGGAGTGGTTGGATATGGTGCGTTTTTACGCAATTGCTGGTGACAATCTGGTGGAAGCTACGCGCATGTACTCTTGGAGTCAAATGTTGTCTCGGAATCCGCCCCTAAGACGACCCACTGACACAGTTTTGTGGTAAGTTTTGTTTTTATCTTGTTCCTGTAATATCCCAATAAATAAATAATACCTAGGTAATAATGTCACGTTAAATACAATAGGTACCCGTGCCTAGTACCTACCCACAGGAAATAATTAAAACCATGTCTGATAGTACCTTCCGTAAGTTGGCACCTAGAACGAAATGATAAAATTAGAGGTCAGCCACCTCGCCGCGCTATCAGTACGGTGCGTCGCTGGTCGCGTCATGCAATCGTGCATAGCTAGAAAATAGGTCCCTACGAAAGTTTACCATAACCAAAGCCATACCTTTTTCTTTTTACTGTTTTGAATTAGCCACTTATCAGTGATAAAATACCTACCGAAGTTAACTTTTAACTTTGGTATTTTCTAGTAAGACGTACAAAAATAAGTGATTATTAAACTTCGTTTATGAAGGTATGTACATTTCCCAGTATCTAGACAATGCTGTGTTCCGCGCGTGCTCGCGCGCCGTGCCGCGTCTACTTTTCAGACGCGAGCGCTGCAGTGTCTGTGTTGCAGGGAGAAACGATAATACCGACTTTTTAACTTTGTCTTTTTTGTGTTGTTTCAAAAACTAATGGTTTTTTTTTTATTGGGTGGTGAACGGTCGTGCAACCGTTCACCACCGATTCAAGTCACACTATTGCGGCATGATATGAAGTCGACAAATTTCAAGTTACTCGAAAAAGATAAAGAGAAAAAAAATCCCGTCTAATTTGCGTTCGCATTTTATTTGCCAAACATGTAAACAAACACGAGGTTTAGGAAAAACAATTGTAATAATTACATATAAGGTTCAGTTTGCGCTACAACTTCGTACACTTGAGAGCAATAAAATCGCACATCCCTTGTAATTTAGTTTAATACTGATTTTTATCTAAAATCTAAAGATATTGAGTACAAATCATTAGGCAAAATTAAAGCATACAAGCTTAGCTTTAAAAAGACACAAAATTAAAACCATTGACCTTCACGTAACTTACAAAAACTAACCGTACACCAAATTCCCCAAATTCATCCGTTTGCGTTGTCACTACTTGCACCCTTACCCACAGGTATAGAAAGGTCGGTTTTTTTGGATTTTTAATCAGTTGCATTCCGAAGGTCAACGTGATAACATCTCTCCCATCATCATCATCCCATCACATCTTATCTCATCTCTCTTTATTTTTAAATATCGCCGCATTATGCTGAGATAGTGGCCTTTTTGGCCTCGCACATGTCTTTACTTTTCTGTTTGTATTTTTTTTTTTTTTTTTTTTTTTTATTATTACTTACTGTTTGTATTTCCTGTGCGTGTCCCAAATAAAATATTTTTCTTTCTTTCTTTCTCCTGGAAACATACGGATTTACTAGAAAAATATGGATACCACGCCCGCAGAAGCCGCTCAAGTTATTGCCTTGCTCGAAGCAGGCCATAATCAAAGTGAAGTTGCTCGACAGTTAAATTTGAGCCGCTACTCTTTTCGTCGTGTATCTGGCCGGCGACGCAGAACATCAGAGCATGATAACCGCTTTCTTGTGTTGAAGCAGGACTGACTTCACATCGCCCAGCAAATGGTTGCTGGGCGATGGGCTGTTATGTTCTCCGATGAGTGCAGAAGTCGAGGCGATGTGAAGTCAGTCCTGCTTCACCCAGTCTTCCTCTAACTGTCCACCGACTTATATTGACATTGCGAACTAATTGAAGCTGTTGTCCCAGTTGAACTGCGTTCGGTTGCCGATTTGTCACTGACTTTACAAGGTCATGATGGACGCTCTAGGTCTACAGAAGGTCATCAGCGCGATTTTCCCAATGCTGAATAAGCGAACGTTTGGTTTTTGGAGGTGGATCGTGTATGTTTTGGGTTGGCATAATGTTGAAAACTAAAACTGACATTGTATTCATCACCGGCCCGTGATTGAGAAGGTTGATGGCTGCACGTTTACCTCGAAGAAGTGCTCGTAGAACATGTGAGACCGCTTGCGTCGCTTATGGGAAATTTTCTCTTAATGCACGATAACGCCAGACCGCATGTCGCTAGAACAGTTTGCGACTTCATGGAAGACGTTGGAATCACCGCGATGGAGTGGCCAGCTCGTAGTCCTGATCTCAAGCCGTCCAAATCTAAATTGATGTTATTTCCACTTAAACAAACTTCAACTTTATGTAGGTGTAAATAAAGTTGATTTTAAACTGACTAGTACTGTTAAAAAAATCATAAAAAATATGAAGTAGTACCGCAAACTGAACCTTAAGTGTAGGCTTTACAGTTGTTTTTCCTAAAACTCGTGTTTGTTAAATAAATTGCGAGTGCAGATTAGGAGTGTTGTTATCGCCCAGTGGTTAAGGTCTCTCATGGACGAGGTTGTGGGTTCAAATTCATGACTTCTATGACATTAGTACCTACATTACAAACATCGGTAAAGGAAAACTTCGTGAGCAAACTTAGACATATATATAAGTCTGAAATCGCAAACCCGTCTTGAGCAAGCGTTGTGATCAATGTCTTCTCTTCAGCAGTGGGACAGTAATAGGCTGGTATTATAATTATTTTATTTAAAAATAGGTACGGTCACATCCAAAATATGTTCGTCACCTAAGGGCTATTTTTATCTGCTGCACTGTATGATAGAATCTGCTTTACTGACTCAGTATTACATCATTATTATCATTTCATCCGAAAGACTTCCACTGCTGAACATAGGCCGCCCCCAAGCATCACCACTTCAACCAGTCCTGAGCTTCTCGCATCCTGCGGATTCCTGCGGCCTTCACCAGGTCATCGCATTATACAATGTCGCCCATGGTCATGTGCCCGCCCGCATTTTTCTGAATATTCATGACAAATAATCGAAAAATAACTTAAAAAGGGGTGTATCTTTTTTAAATTATTTTTTATTACTTTTAAATTTTTTCTTATTTTTTTTTTTCAATATCCCGCTATGATTTTATAGACTTACACTTGTGTTTAAAAAAAAGATACTGTTCGTTTTACAAAAAAATGTCTTCACCTCCGTTTTTTTTTCATAGTCGACTTAAAAAATATTAGTTAATCCGATAAAATAATATAAGCTTTTAGAAATAATAAACAGAATCCAAATCGAGCCAATAACATTGAAGATATGTCAAACGCTACTAAAAAAATTGAAAGTTGAATAACATGACACATATTAAAGATAGGCCCCGGGGCCTTTTAAAGACGACACGGTTGGCACAGTGGCTGAGCGATCGACTGCTGCGCAACGTGTCGCGGTTTCGATCCCCGCACGGAACAAATATTTGTATGATCTGCAAGTAGTTGTTCCGGGTCTGGGTGTTAGTGTATGTGAGTTTCTATGTTTGTAAACGCACCCACGATACAAGAAGAAATTCTTAGTGCGGGGCAACGTTTTTAAAAAAAGAAAGAAAAAAATATTTAATTTTCGATAATTTTTAATGAATATACAGATAAATACGAGCGGGCGGGCACATGCCCATAGGCAACATTGTATATTGCGTCGTAATTTCAATTCCGCAGAATGACATTCAGTCATCTTCATTACGTATCAAATAGAAAATGACAATGATACACTCAGACATTAAATTTTTATTTATAAATGTATTTCATCAAATTAAAATGGCGGATGACAGCTCGACATTCGTCTAAGGTGTATATTTTGATCTTTGTTATGAAGTATTTAAATATAGTTTATATGCAAGCATCTTCTCAGTGCCGTAGCTTCAAATCTGATGAAGATATATAAAAGACTTGACTGTACGTACATACTTCCTTGGACGCTCTTTCACGAAAAGCTAACTACTATTAAAATCAAAATACTAGTAAAATACTATTGAGGTCTATAAAATCTAAAATATAATGTCATTATGGTATTAAAATATTACTTGTAAGTCTTCAGGCAGTGTTTTGAAATAAACTCGCATTGCTCCTCATATGTATCTCGAAAAGGAGCCGTCCGCCTCTCTGTAGGATGTGTTTTTCTTGTTCTGATTGTGAAACTGCCAACGAGAAATTTATAAATATTAATATCTACGAGTATAACTATACTGTAATAAAAATAGAAAAATATTAAAAATGTTTTTTGCAGACCACATGATACATAAAAAAATACGAAATTAAAAATAATAAAATTAAAATTAAAACATAACAATAAATAACGTGACCAGAGGGCTGGCCAATTTTTAGGTCAAAGTATCAGCATTGGCATCCGACGTGGCAATGCTGCCAGCCTTTTAGGCACTCTTACCACTAACAGTGATGCGAACGAATTTTTTTATACCCAATGAGCTCTTCCTTTATTTAATTTTTTTTCCAGTGTATACTTGTACATAACTTATATATTGTAGTCTAGATGTATATTATATTAAAGATTGTACATTATATTTAAGATTTGTCATAAATAAAATTATTATCTTCTACGAAAAAAAATTACTTAGAATATAATGCTACAACCAAATATGTATATGAATAAATATGATTAAATAACATACAATAAATAATGATCAAAACCAAAGATATGATGGGTAGATTATGTGCAGGACGATACGGCTGAAAGCTGGGTGAAAGATAGTGTCATCATTCCGTTGCCATTTTTTTTTTTTTTTTTTTGGATGGGAAATCATCAAATGACTTCTCCCGCTCTGGGCAGAGCGAGAGGGTGTGTCAGACTTTTACTGACTAAAACCCACCCGTGTTCCTTCCGTTGCCTGTGTGCCGGGGCCGCGATATCCCTTTCAGACAAACCCGCAACCCCAGCAGGCATTGGTCTTTCGACCCCGTCGGTTGGTGCTGACATCTCTTTGAGGTGCGCGTGGAACACAACGCGCCGTCGACCCGGGCCTGGTCCTTATCGGACGGCGAGCTGCCCATTGCTCACCGTCCGCAGGCCCGATTCCGTTGCCATTATGCCAATTTGTTAATGTACGGTGAAATATAGTAGGTAATAATAATAATGATGGTGTCTGCCTCTCGGTGACCAGTCATTTCACCAAAACTTAATTTACAAATTTTCATTTGACAAATAACGGTTGACAAAAATATGATTTGTTATTTCATCATTACACAATAACAACTTTGCCAAATAATTCAATTAAGAAAATCATTATCCGATGAACTTTTTTTTAATAATTTATTATTTGACAAATTATTCCTTTTTTATTCATGTTATCTCTACCGATAACGTATACCGATACCGAAGGGCTACTTTTTATTTATTTTTTCTAAAATAATTTAAAATTATTATTTAATTAAATGTAATAAAGGAAATTTAAATGATGATGGCTGACAGGAATGGAAGAAAAAACAATATGCACCGACCCCATATATTATGTGGCACATCGGCGGACAGAAGGAGAAAAAGAAAACCGGCCAAGTGCGTCTCAGACCAAGCACAGTCCTGCCGGGGTTGCGAGTTTATCCGAAAGGGATATCGCGGCCCCGGCACACAGGCAACGGAAGGAACACGGGTGGGTTTTAGTCAGTAAAAGTCTGACACGCCCTCCCACTCAGGCCAGAGCGGGAGAAGTTATTTAACAATTTCCCAAAAAAAAAAAAAACCAAGCACAGTGAAGGGTTCCGTAGTTGAGATGAATATTTACGCACTTGTATTTACTTGCCCAGTATTGATTTTATCGACCGCAAAAATAAGTTTGTATGTATTTCTCGAAAAACTATGAAAACAAAGTTATTTCTGCGGGTGTAACCGAAAATATCCCGCAACTCAAAAACTATTGACTTAAAGTTACAGTGGCTTAAAAACATCACAATCTTTTTAATTACGCTTAAGTGCATTGATTTGTTTTTCATCCCTCGGTTACATGTATGTTTCGAGCGCACTTCTAATTATTTTTTTCGTAATTTCGCTTCATCATTGTTTAGCGATGCACAGAATACAACTTCTTTCCAATTTTCAATGATAGGCTGTTTGACATCCGGACAACGGACAAAAAGAGAGACAGGCATGACCAATTTATAAGGGTTTTTGCCTTTTGGCTACGGATCATTAAAAATAACAAAATTACGATTAAAAACATAGCATCTCTACTAATCTTCGTTTACATACCATCATTTATATACACATGTCATGTCATACACATCCTTTACCTAATAATATCAGAAAATGTCCACTACTAAACATGAGTCTTCCTGAAGAAAGATCGCCATGATAATGAATACGTCGCGCGTCGCGTCGCCGCGTCGTGTAGGACTTAAGAGCGTGTATATTCTGAAGGTGGGCAACGTCGCAAATAGATGTCAAATATTTCACTGTTTTGATTAATTTGGCAATATTACTGTGTGGAAATAAAAAATGTGGCTAACTAGCGAACTAGATTATTGATTATGAAATACAATAATTAATATCGTAACACCGAATGCTTAGTTTTAGATGTAAAAAAACTATTTGGAAACTTTCCAAATGCGTTTTTACACGTAAAATGGGTACAACAACAAATTCAATGTTATAATTGCAATGCATTATTAATATTCTAGTTCGCTAAAACTGTCAAAGAATGAGAATTGTAATTTGAATTTATAGACACATTAAATTAGTATTTAATTAATTTCTCTAATTTTACAAATACTTCCAGGGAAATTAATTGTTTAGCAGATTGACGTAACACGGTGTGATATGTTAAACGATGACATACTTTAAGGGAGTTTAGAACTAATGAAAATTACCAACTCAACCTCTGAATTATGAAAAAAGATGTGCTGTTCCCTACATTTTGTTTGAGTTATGCGAAAAAGTGTGTCGTGATGGCCGAGTGGTTAAGGCCTCGCCTCTCATGTACGAGGATGTGGGTTCAAATCCGGGCAAGTACCAATGTGACTTTTTCAATTCATATGTACTTTCTGAGTTTATCTTGGACATTACTGACATCGGTGAAGGAAAAACATCGTGAGGAAACCTGGACTTATACTTAATATAAGTCTGAAATCACCAACCCGTCTTGAGCAAGCGTGGTGATCAATGCTCGTGCCTTCTCTATATGAGAAGAGGCCTTTGCCCTGCAGTGGGACAGTAACAGGCTGGTATTATTTATATTTATTTTACTATATGCGAAAAAAAATGAACGTAGCACCACGATTTCAAGGTTGGTCCCATAGTAGAAGTTGATCCCACTTACCCCCTTAAAGTTTGTCTAGCACACTGTTTTTAGTACACCACCACATACGACAAATAAGGTATGACAGGTTGGAATTTGTTGAGATACAGGCAGCTTCAGTAGACCATCAGCTTAAAGTACAGGCCACTTGGGGAACGAAGCGAAACGAAGCTAAGTTCGTTTAGCTTTCTTCCGCGTCTTTTCATACTGTTCACACCGCTTACTATGAACTATAGGAAGTATATGAAAAGAATGAAAAAAAGCGGTCTACGCGGAGAAAAGCTAAACGAACTCAGTTTTGCTTCAGTTTCTTCAGTTTTCCCAGTGTGGCGGGCTGTGCATTCTGAAAGTAGGCAACGTCGCAAATAGCTGTCAAGTATTTCGCTGTTTTATTATTAAGTTACCAATATCAATTTGATAACATTGTTTTTTTATATGGTTTTTATTCAATTTTAATTTAAACTAAAAAACTAAACATTTACATTAAAAAGTGAAAAAAAAAAAACTAGTTTCTTAAATTCATTCATTCAATCACTCACTGGCAGACAACGCACAGCTTAAACCGCTGCGTTTAGAAGCATGAAATTTTGAAACACCGAGTAGCAGGCGAGGTATTTAAAGGCCTGCTAATTATCTATGGCCATGACCACGCAGAATATATACAGACCATGACCATAAAAAAGCGCGTCGCGCTCACACGGTCAGAGGGTAATTTTTTGTATTATTCCACTTTGCCCTACCAATCTGTCACACCAATGGCGGTGGACAACTACCAACTTTCAGACTCCGGCCTGCTAAAAAATCATAATGGAAAATCCCAATAATACTTTGCCGGACCTGAGAATCGAAGCCAGGACCCTACGCTCAACAGTCGCGCTTGCGACCATGATACCAACGGGACAGTTAAGCCGCAGTACGTCACCCTTCGCCCGCGGGTACCATTGGACTGTCACCAACGAAAAGTTGGTGTATAGTGCCAAAAACACTACAGTAAAAAATATCTTGTGTGATTGCATTCTCTGTAACTAAACCTTTTGTTTCATGACGCATACCTGGCTCGTCCTCCTTTAAGTGTAGTCGGTGGACCGTCAACAACGTGTTCTTCCAAATTTTGAGAGAATGTCTTCTGTGAATTAGTCGGTTCATAATCCCTCGTGGTTTGAAACTTGGTTGGTTGCGTCTGAGCGGTACCACTGAGCAAAGATAACACTAAAATAGCACACAACATTTTAAAAGCCTGCTCTGATTACTTTTCGCAAATTCCCCAATGAATTCATTAGGGTGTAGACTATCAGAGATATCTCGGTGATTATGTGGCGACTAAACTGGGCAGGGCGAGGGCCAAATTCGTCACGTGAATTAAACATCTTATAGATAAAAAGCTTTTTTACAAAAAAACCACCGACTTCCAAAAAAACACTACATAGTGAAAAATAACTTAAATTTCGGAAGTCGGTGTCTTTGGTTTTGTATTTTCGTTAATTGTCACCGACTTCCGAAATTTAAGTAATTTTTCACAATGTAGTGTTTTTTTGGAAGTCGTTGTTTTTTTTTTCGTTTTTAGTGGATTAGTTTGCAATTTTTTTAAGTTACAATAGCCTAATGTTAACTACTCATCACCTTTTACAAAATATTGCTTTTCCCGAAGCAGGGACGTTAATCGTTGAGGAGTTCTCCTGGTACTTCACCATCAGCTCCACTTTTCATTGATACATTGTGATGACCATAAATTGCTTGGTATTCATATTAATGTAATCGAATCGTAACCCGTGAAATACTTATTATTAAGTCGTTCCACTGGCCATATGTGGTTTTCATCATCAGTTCCACTTTACCAAATGGTGCTTTCCAAGAGCAACTGCACGTGTTATTATAAAAAATACCCAAATTGCTATAGGTGTGCCTATAATATTTGAAGAGTTCCCTCGATTTCTCCAGGATTTCATCATCAGATCCTGACCTAATTACAATGGAACTATTTCGAAAGTATACCCTTTCAAACAAAAAAAGAATTTTGCAAATCCGTTTATAAATGACGGAGTTATGCCCGAAAATATATTTAAAAAAAAAATATATATATATAAACAATAAAATTGATAACCTCCTCCTTTTGGAAGTCGGTTAAAAACTTGCAAACGCAATAGATACTTATTAAGTTAAGGATAATTGATGAGAATTGTACAAACAGCAACACTTAACTGCCCTTTAAAGACGCAACTGAGAGAAATTATGACTGTCCGAAAATAGGGAATAGATAGGGATAGCCATTTTCAATGTAGTCATAAGTTTTCCAAAAAAAGGTTCATAATTCTTAATTCGGTCGTATTGCAACTCTTCTTTAACACTCAAATTGACATTTATTTGAAAGTTTATTCCAAATAAAAAAGGCATGGATCATGGATGCAATCTAAATTAAAAGCTTTTATTTAACTTGCAATGTATGTATGTATGTTTGTGCTGGTGGAATCTTGCTACTCAATTTTGAAGCAGATACCTTCAACCGATGGAGCTGAAATTTTGTACATACGTTTAGTTTGGATGAAAATATACGATAAACTGTGTGCCGTCATTCTAAATCCAATATGGCGGACCATCCAAGATGGCGGAATAGTTATTTTTAACGCATTTCTATAATATGGGTATCAAATGAAAGGGCTTGCCGAGAATAATTAGAAAAATATTCTGACATCACTCTTAATCCAATATGGCGGACTTTTGAAGTTTTTTATGCTTTCCTATAGTATGGATATTAAATGAAAGGGTTCGCTGAGAATAAAAATGCAGATTAATAACTAAAAAGTAAAAAATAAATTAAAAGCAAAAAAACCTTTTATTTAAATGCTCTTAAAAGAAGAAAATATTTTTTTTTTTTAATTTTAACTATCAACTTATAACCTCATTATACACAATTTATATGATCATAAAAGCTTTCCACATCGTAATTTTAGAAGAAATGGGGATGAGAGTTGCCGAAATATCGCGACAACTAAGTTGTTAAGTTTTACACCAAATTTTATTATTAGTGTTTTTCGGTGTTTTTATTCGGTGTGAGTTTGGTTGAGGTTTTCTTAACAGCACTAATTTTGTTTTAGAAACGGTCGATATACACGTGGCTTCGACGTCACGAGAAACGCGGCGATGAAGCCTACGCGACTGTCCTCGTGGAGCTCGAGGACGTGTCAGAAGAGAAGCTGAAGACGCCGCCATAGTCGCTAGACACTTGCAGGATCCTTTCCACCCCACTCGTCATATTGCCACCCACTACCGTGTAAGTGTATATGATACAAATATCTAGCTGTCGGAATTGTTGTTGTTGAACTAAGTCTAGTGCTTATTACAGATTTAAATGCAAACAGTGCGTCGTCGCCTTAAAGAAGGGGTCTGCAGCAATATATACCAGCCCGAAAAAAATTACTTACACAAGCGCACAATGACGACAGAATAGCTTTTTTGCCTTTAATACTATAATTTGACTGGACTAATAATAATTACGTAGTTATATTTATTTTGTAAACGAAAAGACTTTCAAATCTGAAGCTAATACTTTGCCTAATAGGTCAAGTGGAAGAATAAGTATAGGTTTTTGGGTTTGGATGATTTCCATGGGTCCAGAGGAAGTTGTTGAAGTTAGTGGTCGGATGAATGGACATCAATATATGGAACTCCTTAGGGATGTTTTTTTATAGACCGTTCGTTTGGCTTACCCTGAAGGCACAATTTATGTTGCCCAGGACAATGGTGCAATTCATAGATCTCAAGTTGTGCAAGAATGGTTGACAAGTCATCCTAATATCGAAGTCATACAATCGCCAGCAAAAAGTCCCGATCTAAATCCCATTGAGAATCTTTGGGCACAAATGATTCTCAACTGGGATCCCACTGAGGTAATCAGACCAATCTACGAGATCTTGTGTATTCCACTTGGGAATCGTTAAGAGGCAGCAAAATATGCTGGAACATGGTGAAGGATATGCGAGTCAGGATGACTTGTATACTGGAAAAAAGTGGAGTTCACATTCCAAAAACGCCGAAAAGACACGCCAGACAACTTCGTCGCCACCCACAGATGGTTCCGGGGTCCCTCATTTCTGAAACTACCAGAGTCACAATGGCCACAAGAAGAGAACGTGGTAACATACGACACAGGAGAAGAAAGAGAAAAGTGTCATTCGTGTCAACAAGAAGGCAACAGTAATCACGATCACCTACCTAAGATCGAGAGATTCTCAAAGTGGCTTCGATTAATAAGGGCGACAGCACGAGTTTTACAATTCATAGACTTGTGTAAAGTAAATAAGAATACAGTCGCAGCCACTCGAAAAAGAACAAAGAAGACCGAAGAAAAAGATCCAGGTTGGCGTACCTCAAAAAAGACGCTACCTACACCCGTAAAAAGGATAGTGCCTAACGAAATCCGCAACTACCTACCAAATACCTAACAAAAGCTGAACATCTGTGGGTCCGCGCCAGTCAGCAAGAGACTTTCAAAAATGAGATAGAATGCATCAAGAAAAAAGGCGCGCCCAGCAATAGCGACCGCCTAAGTCATCTCAGTACCTACATCAACGCTGTAGACATCGTGCACCTACGAGGAAGAGTGACCGCGGCACAAGAAATAACCGAGGACACGTCCAACCCTCCGATATTGGACGGCAAACATACCTACACACGGCTGTACATAGCTTATGTACATGAGAGCCTACATCACGGCGGTGTGGAAATGGTCGTAAATGAATTAAGACAACGACTATGGATTTCAGAAGTACGCCCCGCAGTAAGAAACATTATAAAGAGTTGTTTGCCCTGCCGCATAAGAAAAATGAAGCCAGCTAGCCCGCTCAAAGGGGACTTACAGCCGGCACGCCTCGCCCACCACGCGCGTCCTTTTACATTCACGGGACTTGACTATTTTGGCCCCACGGAAGTGACAGTCGGACGCCATCGTGAGAAAAGGTACGGGGCCCTATTCACCTGTATGACTTCGCGAGCAATTCACATCGAAATCGCACATTCATTAAGTGCTGACTCAGCTGTGTCGGCCCTACGAAGATTTATGGCAAGAAGAGGCTGCCCGAAGGAGCTATGGAGTGACAACGCTAAGTGCTTCAAAGCAGCTGATAAGGAGCTCGGCGCAGCAGCACTCGAAGCGCTGGAGCACGAAGCCACATGTCGACACATCACCTGGAAATATATCCCTCCAGCAGCCCCTTTCATGGGGGGAACATGGGAACGTATGGTACGTTCTGTGAAAGAAGCACTGAAAATCACCCTGAATGAGAGATACCCTAGCGACGAGACGCTGATGACGGTGCTTACAGAGCTCGAGAACACAGTAAACTCGCGACCTCCCACCCATGTGTCAGTCGACCCACATGAACCCGAGGCGCTGACACCGAACCACATACTCATCGGCCCCAACTCTCATGTACCAGTACCAGGTCACTTCCAAGAAAAGGACGTGACAGCCCGCAAGCAATGGAAACGAGCACAAGTGCTGGCGGACATGTT